>CM065776.1:24878863-26128863 GCA_033296515.1 Macrochelys suwanniensis
ATATGGGAACATCAGGACCTATTGCAGCAGTCAGGGAAGATTCTCTTCCCCTGAACAGAATTCTTGTATTTGGATTTTCATATAAGAGCCAATATTTAGCCCCATAACAGTGATGGAAGAGTGGCATTCCATTGCTGGCTAGACTTAAACAAACCACCAGGAATCCACATCAGTCAAAACTGACTAATGTTTCAAGATACTTTTGAAAAATCAAACACATCACACTGTGATTCAAATGTTTCCCCATAGTTAACTTACAAGCAATAAGATGAAGCAGCTCACTTCATAGATCTTCTTGTGTAGTGATGGAAAGAATTCAATGCAATGCATGACACCAGGCATTAGTGAGAGAATGGTGTGATGTGGAGATGATCAACTCTAATTTGGGGGCAGAGAGGTGCCAGTTCTTCATTTTCCTTTGCCAGTAGATCTAAGAAACTGGCATTAGCCCTAAATAAATCACGTTTGTGTTTTCCTGACCAAAGATATTGCACCATGATATTGCCAATGTATCTGTATGAGTGTGTTTGATAGATACTATGTGGCCAGATTGTTCTTGGCCTTACCACAATGTGTGGAATGGGGGATACAAAAAACCTTCCCTCCTCCTCCGCCTTGGGCAAGGAACAATTGCAGTCTCTGAGCTCAGCAGAGTGGAGGGATAATTTCCCCATGTACATCCTGGGGGATCAAATTGTCCCCAAAAGGGCTGGGAGGAGGCTGAGGCTAGGGGCTTGGTGGAGCCCGTCTGCGGCAGAAAGGGAACAGGTAGCACCATTTTAAATGCAGCCTGTGCTCTCATTCTGTGTATTAGGACACACTAGAAAGAGATGGTGCAGTCTGAGATCTCCGGGGGACAGTGCCCCCCAAACCCTCCTCAGAGAGGTGGCTAAATGCCACCATCTAGCCCATGTTCGGTACTTGTTTTACAACCTTCTTAAAGACTTTAGTCCCTGAGTAAATTTCCGCTTCAGCAAACAAGATTTTGGCAGAATTCAGTAGATTTTCTGACACTGCCGAATGGTAATTGAAATTGAGATTAACTCACATAGGAGTATGGCTATTATGCCTTCTGGCTCTGCTTCCATCTGTTCCCAGTGTAAAATATAAAGGACATGTTATTAAAAAGCAGCAGCAAATACAACTACCTATTATAGTCTGGCTATCGCTTACTGTTTACATTGATAAAGTATACAGAGACTGGGATCTGTTTGTGATTAGATTGAGGCTGTAATTCGGTCAAGGATTTTGCTTTCAGTGTGAGCCATATTATAACCCACACCTTTGTATGGAGGCTGAAAGTCAAGATTGAATTACAGCTTTACTATCCAATTACGTTGCCTGTATTGTCATTTATAATGTAAAAGGACAGCTTTGAAGTAAAATAAAATAAAATAAGATAAAATGGCATCACTTGTGGAGAACCAGAATATTTATCTGTTTGTCATCTCAGAAATACTTTTTTCGTTAACCCCTGGCTTCAGAGGGAAACTACTTCAATGTGCAAACTGAAGCAAGAATTGATGAAAGAATTGAGAAGACAAGAGACCAAATCCTGCAAAGTTACTCACATGCATAAGTATGTGCAAGACTGGGCCCAAGGTCTGTTATAAGGACCTCCCTGGATTTCATTGGAGACTGGACTGGTTTATGGCACCATACTGACACTCTTAATATTACAAAAATATTACATAATTAAAACACATAGACCAATAAGTTCTTGGAATGTATTGGTGGCAATATTTTGTTTCAAAAGATGGAGGAAGTAACCAGGGGGCAGCCATTGTGGTCTTGCTTCTGGTTAACAGGGAGGAATTAGTAGCAAATCTGAAGGCTGAAGGCAGTTTAGCTGAAAGTGATCATGAAATGACAGACTTCACGAGTCTTAAGAAAGGAAGGAGTGAGAGCAGCTCAATAAGGACAATTCTTCAAAAAAGCAGACTGGTAAATAAGGTCCCATAGGAAGAAAATCTAAGGGAAAAAGGAGTTCCGGAAAATTGGCAGTTTCTCAAGGGGACAATATTAAAGGTGCAACAGCAAACAATCCAGATGCAAAGGAAAGATAGGAAGAATAGTAGGAGGCCAATATAACTCCATCAGAAGCTGTTTAATGACCTGAAAATCAAAGAGGAATCCTACAAAAAGTGGAAATGTGGGCAAATTGCTAAGGCTGATTTCAAAAGAAAAGCACAAGTAGGAACTAAATCAGAAGGGCTAAGGCCCAAAATGAGTTACATCTAGCAAAGGACATAAAAGACAATAAAAGAGGTTTATAAATACATTAGGAGCAAGAGGAAGAGGAAGGAAAATGTAGATCATCTATTTACCAGGACAGGAGAACTAATAACAGATGACATCAAAAAGGCTGAGGTGTTTAATACCTATTTTGTTTCAGTCTTCACTAAAAAAGGTAAACTGAGGCAAGACACTTAACACAATTAATATTAATATCAAGGGGGAAGGAATGCAACCCAAAATAAGGAAAGAACAGGTTAAACAATATTTAGGTGAGTTAGATGTATTAAAGTTGGCAGGGCCTGATAAAATTTATTCTAGGATACTTAAGGAACTAGCTGACGCAATCTTGGAAATGTTCATGATTATCTTTGAGAACTCCCAGAGGATGGGTGAGGTCCCAGAGGACAGGAGAAGGGCAAACAGAATACATATATTTAAAAAGGGGAACAGAGAGGACCCATGGAATTATAGACCAGTCAGCCTATCTTCAATACCTGGAAAGATACTGGAACAAATTATTAAACAATCAGTTTGTAGTGGATTATAGGGATATAAGTAATGGCCAACATGGATTTGTCAAGAACAAATCATGCCAAACCAACTTAATTTCCTTCTTTGACCTAATGGATAGGGGGGAAGCTGTAGACAGTGATATATTTTCATTTTAGTAAGGCTTTTGACACAGTCCCACATGACAATCTCATAAGCAAACTAGGGAAATGTGATCCAGAAAAAACTACTATAGGGCGAGTGCAAAACTGCCTGAAAGACCGTATTCAAAGAGTAGTTATCAATGGTTCACTCAAACTGGGGGAATGTATTTAGTGGGGTCCTACAGGTTTTGGTCCTGGGTCTGGTAATATTCAATATTTTCAATGATGACTCGAAGAATGGAATGGAGAGTATGCTTATAACATTTGCAGATGACATAAGCTTGCAGGGGTTGCAAACACTTTGGAGGACAGGAATAGAATTAAAAATGACTGACATATTGGAGAATTTGTCTGAAATCAACAAGATGAAATTCAATAAAGACAAGTGCAAAGTACTAGGAAGAAGAAAATCAAATGCCATTATTACAAAATAGGGAATAACTGGCTAGTGCAGAACAGGATTTGGGAGATATAGTGGCTGACAAACTGCATATGAGTCAACAATATGATACAGTTGTGAAAAAAGCTAATATCATTCTGGGGTGTATTAACAAGACTGTTGTATGTAAGACCCTGGAGCTAATTGTCCCACTGTACTTGGTACTGGTGAGGCTTCAGCTGGAGTACTGTGTCCAGTCCTGGACACTGCACTTTAAGAACAATGTGGACTGATTAGAGAGAGTCCAGAGGAGAGAAACAAAAATCGCTAAAGGTTTATAAAATCTGACCCACGAGGAAGGTTTAAAAACACTGTTTAGTCTTGAGCAAAGAAGACTGAGGGGGGACCCAATAGCAGTCTTCAAATATATTATGGACTGTTATAAAGAGGACAGTGATCAGTTGTTCTCCACGTACACTGAAGGTATGACAAGAAGGAATGGGCTTAATCTGCAGCAAGGGAGATTAGGTTAGATATTAGGAAAAACTTTCTAACTATAAGGATAGTTAATCACTGGAATAGGCTTCCAAGGGAGATTGTGGAATCCCTGTAATCAGAGGTTTTTAAGAACATGTTAGACAAACACATGTCTGGGATGATTGGTCCTGCCTCTGCGCAGGGGGCTGGACTAGATGAACTCTCAAGGTCTCTTCCAGCCCTATGTCTCTATGATTCCATGATTAATGTAGGGTGACAAGTTAATTTTAGATTCCAAGACAGCTGAGATACCAGCATGAATTATCAAATCTGTGTAGATAAAATACTTCCAGTAACTGATGTAACTTGATGTTTCATTCATGTAAATTGATGTTTCATTGACCTATGGACATAGACCACAGTATACACCTGAAGAAGTCTAATCTAACACAACACACAGAGACACACACACACACATTTTTATATGTGTGTGGATGTGTACTTTACATGTTAAAGTGGTTGTAACTATTATATTTAAGTTTGAGTTGCAATTCCCATTCTACTTAGTTATTCCAGTTAGTCATAGCTTTCTCAAACAAACTACTCTTCTAATAAAATATTTCATGCTTGGTCTCAGTGTAGAGGTAATATTTTTATAAGCTCCAGATATTTTATCTGATTCAACCATTTTTAAAATTACTTCATTTTTCATGAGCGAGACAAGCTGGGTGAGGTAATATTTTGTATGGGACCAACTTCTAAGTTTCATCTTCATTTTCATAAAATGATCAGAGAATGGGAAAAAAAACTTTCATATGAAGAGAGATTGAGATTGTTTACCTTAGAAAGAAGATGAAAAAAAGGAGACACGATAAAATATATATAAAATAACGAATGGTATAGATAAAGTAGATTGGGTGCTTCTCGCAATATCATAGCACAAGAACAAGAAGACATTCAATGAAATTAAAAAGTTATAAATTCAAAACTGATAAAAGGAAATACTTTTTAACATGATGGGTAATTGGACTATGGAACTCATTGCTACAGGAAGTTGTTGAGACCAAAAACTTAGTGAGATTAATAAAAGAACTGGGCATTTATATGGATAGCAAGACTCTCTAGAGTTATAATAATTAATGCTATCATAAATTTTGGAAGAGATATTAAATCTCATGGTTCAGGGCTTAAAACAATCTCTAGGAGGGATTGGGAGACTTCTTACACCTTCCTCTGAAGCATCTGCAGGCAGGATACTGGACTAGATGGACTACAGGTCTAAAGCCACATGACAATTCCCATGTTCCTATGGGAAAAAATTCACTTTTCTCCGAGTATTGTGATTAGAGCTTTTGTCTTTGGATATTTCAGAAACAAATTATGTTAGAAACACCAAACTTGTTTTGTTTTGTAGGGTTCACGGGGCTATAATGAGAGTTGGATTACATACCTGTGCCTGGGCAATGGTGTAGGAGGGAGTGAGGAATCCTTGTGGATCACTGAACCAGCTACGTGAATCTTGAGTGCTCCTGCTTTCTCCTGCACCCAGCAGCTGGGTAAGGAGTGGATAGTGACGGGCTGAGCCTTGACTCCAGACCTCTCTCCCCCTCTAGTGGTGGCTAGGCCAGCTCAGATGAGACATTGCAGGAGGTGTCATAATTTGCTGCTGGTATAGAAGATCCTTCCCTGCAAGCAAGGGAAGAATTGTGATGGTAAGTTATGACGCGTCAATAGGGCTATTGGGGTGATGCAGCTCATGAACCACCCCTTTTTTCAAGGTCATGTCCATGTCAAAATCTAGCTCATTGGTAGTTAAAAAGCAAACGAAGTTTGAAGAAAGTTGGTTCATTAGTTTTTTAAATGATGATAATTTACAGTCAGGGGATAAGGTTTTCAAAGCAGTGTGGTGGGGTTTGCCACATAACTTCCATTAATTGAAATTAACAAATTAATCCCTTTCTCCTACTAGTTTATGCTAAAACGTTATTTCTTCTCAGATTATATCAGTTCTACATCCCACTTCATATGTGTTATTTATAGTCATGGCTCAAAGTCAAACATTTTGCATACATATTGTTTACTGCTCTTTTATTTGGCAACTTTTTATGCAAATGACTGTAGGCTCAGCATTACACATGGACTGGATTTTTTGAAGGCCCTCAATCCATTCGCCATGCTTGTGATTTCTTTTTTCAAGTTTGCTCGATTTTGAAATCTCACCGAGATCTACAGTACAAGCCAGTTCAATAGTTTAAATTTGTGAATTTTACAAATGCCTTCATAACCCCAGAACATCCTAAACTCTGAGAGCTTATGGTCATCCCTGTTCAGGATATATTTGCTGGTTGTATAAAGGACCAATGGATATGTGCAAAATCCCTGGTTGATTTTCAAATCGGTGCAGGGAATTTAGATACATATCTTCTATTCATTCCATCAATTAACCTGGGGTCAGTGCTAATTAGCATAGCTCCAATGACTTCAGTGGTGTCATGCCAATGTATACCAGCTGAATATCTAGCTCAGAGACATTAAAGTAGCCCCAGGTCAGCACGTGTCCTGAAAAAAACTAAAACTCAACAGCATGACTCCTACAATCAAGCCAAACCATTGACTATGTAGAAAGTCCTTGAAGCCTTAAAGTGAGTGTGAAGCTTCTAATGGGACTGAACTTCTTAGCACTAAAACACGTAAAAGGGATTGACAATGTTTGTAAAAATAAAATAACTTCAGCCTTCGTAGCTGGATAAAATGTTTACATTGCTGCTGACTCCTTGCTTGAAACATCCTGTGGCATGATTTCTTTTCCCACAGCATCAGCAACCTGAATGATCAAGGAAGTATTAAAACTGGAATTCAATGCTAAATCAAAGGCCTGGTCAACCCTGGGAAAATGTACCATATTAGAAACTGTGTTAACAGGTTTAAACTAACATGACATTAAACATGATTTCACCCTTATTGTGTGGACATGGACAGTCATAGCTGGTCATGGTTAACCCTAGATGGAGCCCTACGGTAAACCAAAACCAGCTAACATGTTTTAAAACACAACCGGTCCCTGTCTACACTAGGTGGTAAGTCATGTTTAACAGCATGTTAGTTAAAAGTTGCTAGTTAACACATTTTCTATCATGAAACATTTTCTCACACACTGTAAACATAGTCAAAATTGTGGTATTTCTGCTCACAGGGCCTCTCCGTGGGTGGATTCACCATTTTTCCAGATCCAGAAATTACATGGATGATGGTGACTTTAATAGTACACGAATCTATAGGAAGTTAACATTTTTAATACAATAGGAACCATCCTTCCTATTCATGCCATTCAGCTCAGAAAGTCTTCAATGAAATGTTCAAGTTCAAACGCTACATCATTACAGTAGTAACTTTGCTTTTGCCCAGCCACTCTGCGGTAGTGAGGTTGATTTTGGTCATTAACATGCAACATTGGTGTTGTAAATGATGACAGATGTGCTAAAATGATAATTCTGCTATATTAAAATACTGGAATTGCCCTAATGAATATTTAAAAATAATCAGGGGATGAGCTAACATTTTGGATGACATTCAGACCAAATCAATGGACCTTAAGAATAGGGCCAAACAGTGTATACAGAGAAGGACTAAAGAGAGCCTTTCTAAAGGCTCATTCACACATGTTAGAGGCTATACTCCTTCCCTTTAGTAGCAATGTAAACAACTGGTTTGATTTGATTTTAAATACACACATGCACGCACACACACACACACACACACACACACACATGTTTGTGTGTTTAAAATTAAATCCGACCTGTTTTAAACATTGCTACTAAAGGGAAGGGTTATGGAATTATATATATATATATATATATATATATATATATGTAATGTAGCCACCCTACTCATCAAGAGCAAGAATCAAACCTGGGACCTATAGAGTTTAATGCAGGAGCCTCCACTGCCTGAGCTAAAAAGCACCTTTCTCTCAGGCAAGTCTATAGCAGGCTCATCAATCTCTAGCTGGCCTAGCCACCATTAGAGGGGGAGAGAGTGCCACATGGAACAGGCAGAGGTTACATACATACATATGAATACTGATTCTGTCATATTTCTATCTAAGGTGATGTTTTCCTACCAAAAGGAAAGGTGTTTCAGTGCTTAATCAGCCATTAAGAAGTCCGTTTTGTTGAAGCTGTGGTAGTTTCAGACACTGACTAATAGAATAACACATATCTGAAAAGCTTGAAGTCTGAGAAAACCCAGTACCAGGAGGCAGACAAAGCTCATGTCTGACCAAATATGACAACTCTTCAAAGAGTTTTTGAAAACTGATACTTATAAAGCCCAATCATACTACTTCTTTCCCCCCAAATTATGACTTGTAATGATGACAGTGTAGCACTAGATAAATCCCTCCTAAACTAAGATTCTAAAGTCTGGAAGATTGAGCAAACAGTTGGGAGTCAGGAAATATTAAATTGACTGCCTAGCCCTACCACTCACCTACTGTGTGCACTTTGGCAAGACACATCAATTGTATGCCTCAGTTTTCCCATCTGTAAAATGGGGACAATAATGATACTAAAAATTCTGCCCTGCAAAGAAGTTGTCAGGATTATTTGACTAATGTTTTCACAATGCTTTGAACATGTAAAGTACTTTATAAACATTATTTATTAATTGAAATTCCATGATTGCTTGATATAGTGTGTCTTCCTGCCTTCTCTGTCATTAGTATGATTCTCAATTTATGTTTGTTTGTAAATGTAAACTTAATAAAAGAGAGCAATCTTGTACATTCTTACATCACTTCCATGGTTATAGTCAACTGTGTTTCTATATGCATCCACCATGAAGTCCCATGCTTGTTGGATATAGAAAATGCCTAAATATTTGCTTAATGATTTATAATCAATCAGTCATTCATGTTAATTCATATTTTAGGGTTTTTTTCCTGTATTTTCAAGGGTTTTATGAGATTTCTGAGCCAGCTCCTCAGCTGGTTTAAACTGGCATAACTCCACCGAAGTCAGTGACAAGGTTAATTGAATTAGACAGCAGGACCTGAAGGTGGCCCATTGCAGCTAAAATTAAGTTCTCATATTTTATATCATTCTCCATGAAAGCTAAATGTGAGGTAGGTCATATTTGTGACAAGGTACATGGAAGTCAATGGAGCTGCACCAATTTACACCAGCAGATAATCTTGCCTCTTTTGGTCCAAAACCCTCAATAACAAGTTTGTAAAATATGTATGGTATTGTCCCATCAGGAAATGGAGAAATCCAACTATTCTGGATTTGGTCTAGTGGTCACACAGGGGAGTGGGAGTAAAGAAAGTCTTCAGGGTTTTAGTTCTGATGCTGCCACTGATTTATTGTGTGAGCTTGTGCTGTCTGAGTCTTGCGCATCTGTAATACTACTCAGTTACCTCACAAGACTGTCTTAATTATTATATCTAACATGCTTTAAGACCACTGGATGAAACACAATCTCTGAGTTCAAAGTATTATTATTTTCTAAACCCAGACACTTGTAGGACACTACTCTTCTGATCTCAGTGAAATTGCACAAAACCACATTTCCTATTACAATGATTCACTATAAGAATTCAATGGCAATGTTTTGTGACATTAATTCATTGTTATTCTCACTCCAACTCCATGCTATCAATCATCCCTTTCATCTACATCATCTATAGATTTAGATGGAGTACCTACAGGCTTACACCCCAACTGCTTCCTTATCTCATAAATTAAGGTTCTGGTCCAACTCCCATTGAAGTCAAAGGAAAGACTCCCATTGACTTCAGTGGGAGTTTACTCAGACCTTAAAAGAGTATCTTAGGGATAGCAGCTGTTAGAGGAAATGCTTATATCCAGGCAGCTCCATCATGTTCCACCACAGAGCAAAGATACATACATACAAATCATCATAATAAATGATGTTCTATTTTTAATGACCATTAAAAGGTGTCCTGTGTGGAAAGGCTAAAGACAGAATGAAGTAAAATACAATGATCTAAACTATGTCATGACTAAGAGCTACTTTCACATTTAGTTTTCACATAGAATGATGTGTAATATGAGTGCATGAGTCAACTGGCTACGGTTTGCCCTCTTCAGGTGCTGATGTCTAACTGGATTTGTTGCAGTGAGTCACTATGAGGTGGTGAATGCCCAATTCATTTTCTTAGATGAAGTACAGCGTCCTACAAATTGCCACTGTCAAATTTTAACTGCAGGCAGCTATTATATACTTAGCAACATAGCCTTGATTAGTTCGGAGGAAATCATTTGTAGTGAACAAATTATTTAACTAATTTAACTTCTTTTTCTATTTGCAGAATATTTGCAAGTGTTTGGGTGATTTCCTCAAATGTATGTTATTGAGTTCATTTGGTGAATCTCTTCCAATTATTGTATGGCCCAGAATATGGGGAGCAAAAATGTGGCTTAAAGCCCCCACCCAACCCCACCCAGTACCTGCCATAAGTAACTGAGAATAAGACCCAAGATATATGGAGTCAGATCTTCAACTAGTGTATAACAGACTAGTTCCATTGACTTCAATGGAGTTATGCTAATTCTGAAGGATTGGTCCATAATACGGTAGTCTGTTTCTTGCTAAGGATTTATTAAAGCAGAGGTTATTTCAGGCAAATTCATCTTGTAATCCTAGATCTGTCAGAAGGCTACTGTCTGTAAGAAGCAGAGGCTAAAAGTAAGTCTAGACAAAACTATTGGTAGGAGTATCATCCCTTTTAATATCAGATTATAGAACAGGTACACACTATATTTAACAATGTAAAAGCTAATGGAATCAAATTAAATATAGGATGAAGGCAAAAGATATTACATTGCTGCTGTCCTATATACAACTTAAACATGTATGAAAAGTAAAAATATTCAGTATTTTATAATGTTCAACTTTATACAGTGTCCACCAGCAGTGGATCTTTGTGTCAAATTCTAGTGATATTCTCTTATTTGTGCTTGCACAAAACTCTCATTATTAGTGCTGGGAGTTCACATGCCCATCTAGAGAACATGCCCCCTACTAAACAGTGTACCCAGATGGTGTTTTCAGGGTTTTAAAGATAATCACAGGAACAGATACTCTAGAAAATGTAGATGCATTTATTCTGTGTTTTGCTGGGTATACAAAAATGATCAAAGCATTCTACTAGTACAAGCAATGAGCAGACTGTACAATTCATAGCATTTCATACAGTAAATCTTTATACAATTGTATTCCACCAGGTGTCAGTGTGCTCCTCAGAAATGATGCTATATCCCGTAAAATCATGGTTTGCATTGAACCTTATTAGAAGTATAATCATCATTTGAAGAAAAATGTCCTTTAGAAGAATAACCAGGAAACCTGCATACAAATTACATTGTCTTTTCAGGAGAAACCCTTCCCCCACTGCCCCGCATGATTCTAAAATGCACTAAAAATAGAACTTTTACTCATATAGGAAATGTGCCTGTTTTTGTATGCAGTTAACCACGGCTAGGAACTGAATTAGACTGGAAAAGAATATTTAAAGAAAACATGACCCCTCTTGATTTTTTAAAGTGGTACTATGATCAATTCTGTACATAACCCCAATGGACAAAACAGAGGAGAAAGAAAACCAAAGCCAAGTGAAAATAAAAATATAACGCTGAGTAGAAAATGGCTCCATGGGGAACTGCCTTCAGCTCTTGTCCTAAAAAAAATGGGTCAACCAGATATGTGGCCTGGGAAAAGATAATGGACCATTCCAGGACTTCAGAGGTTTTCCACAAACAGGTATATGGTTCTGGGACTAACATTCCACTCACTGAAAAAAGCATAATTATCTAATCATGTTCACATTTGTTGCAAATCCAAAAGGGAACACAGATTCAAAATGAATAAGATGGAAGTGCCAACCCATTTAGAGGGAACAGAATGATGTGTTTGAAAGACAATACAGAGCAAAATGAAGTGGTCAGACTCCAAATCAGCAAGATAGTTATGCACGCTCATTTTAAACACACAAGTAGACCCTTTGATTTCAGTGGGACTACACCTGTACTTAAAGTTACACGCATACATAAATACCTTGCTGAATCAGGGCTAGCAACAAATGTCAGGGCTCTGGACTGAGAGGATTAGAAGGAGTATCCTGTTTGAGATCACTTGGAGTATGTACATTATTGAGCTAAAAGAGCGTCTGGAAACTGTACATCATGTAAGCTCATATCAAAAGTGAAGTTAGATGAAAATAATCTTTGCTTTGCTTTTTGCCTCCCGAATCATTTCTCATTAAGCTGGTTATAACTATTTTGTACCATAATGTGGACTCATCAGACTCAGTGGTTTACCATCAATACATTTAATCACAATAGATTCCCGCCCCCCCAAAGATTATGATTCGGAGTATGGGTAAGATATTTTGGAAGTTGTGTGTGTGCAATGTAATTGCTGATATTGAGTATGATTCCCAAAAGCACCAGATGTGGTTCTGAGTCAAGTCTGAGCCTCTATGCTCCAGAAAGTGGCTCATATCACAAAGCCCCAGATAGGTTTTATAGAAGGGGACTGCCAAATGGCACACATCCAATTAGCTTCTCTAAGTGGCATATTTAGGACAATTATGGGAGACCTGTGGAATCATTTGTTCATGTTGGTAGGTGTACAGAGAGCTAAATGTGCCCCCACCCATTTCTTCAGAAATTTCATATGGTTGACTCTAGCTAACAGTGGCACCACATTCTTAAGAATCAAAGCCATAGCGTAATTAGGAGAGGTATTATTTTGTGTTTAGTAGAGCACTAAATTGATGATATATAGTCATGATTCTGCTGGTGCACATCCCTGTTACTATGGCAACAATATTATGTCATGTTAGCCTGTCCTTGGTGTTACTTAGAGCAGCAAGGTCTCAGCAAGCTTCTAATTGACTTTAGAGACTTAAGTAGACTATTTGCTATGTGTGCGGAATGAAATCAGATTTATTATGGCTACAAATGCTATATATGCCATGAATTTCTTCTCTTATATTAGGATGTCAATTCTACTTAAATGAAGCATTAGCATTAAAATAAAACAGATAATTAGTGAACTGCAAATGACAAATGTGCCCATATTGTACAAATTCCCCTTTTCATATTCAAAGCACTAGCATGTGCTCCAAGTTCTCCAACCTCAGCCATAAACCTCAAGGGTTTGCAGACCAAAAAAGGAGATGGAGTCAATCCAAGAGGAAACATTTCCATCTCCAGAAGCACTATCTGCTGATTCCTAAAGAAAGAATTTCAGAAATTCAACCTCTCTCCTCTCCCCCCACTCTATTCCCTCTTTCCCCAGACTCTAAATAAAAGGCAGAAAATTAGGTTTGCAAAACACTCCTGCTAGGAGCTCACAGTATCAGATTCACGGTGCTTTTCAGCATATAAACCCAAGTTTATATGATCAGGATCATTAAGACTAGCATAAGCCTGACAACAAATCACACTCTGAATAGATGATGTCCAGATCAGGTTTAGGTCATTTTGATTTTTTTGTTTTTCCCATATGTCCTTTGATTTGCAATACTAACCACTGAAGTGTCTGATACAGTGTCAATACAGAGCATACTTCTCTCAGGTTAATGCAATTTCCTTGGCTAATGTAATTATTCTGCAGAGCATCAACCAGCAGATGGCAGCCCGGCTGTTACTGTTTCAGACAAAGTATTTTTTATAAAATATTTGAAAGTAAACCAACGGTACATACTGTGTGTGTGTGAGAGAGAGAGAGAGAGTGTGTATGTGAGAGAAAGAGAGAGAGAGAGCGAGAGATGTCCACAAATAACAGATTAAACAGAGAAAGCAAAGCTTTTTATTTTTTGTGCACAGTAGAAGAATTAACCACATTTGATCAGGTATCTTTTCCATTTTCACACAAAGTGATGAAATACACTGGTTAAAACAAGGTGAAAACTCATAGCTTTGGCTACTTTGCAGAAATACTGTGTCCCCAGAGTAACAGCTGGTCAATCAATTTATCTTGATCCTTACAGCTTGGAAGTGCATCTATTAATAGGATATGCATCATGTACAAAAAGATAATTCATGATAACCATATATCAGTGAACATACTGTATGTAACGCCATTACCTTCCCCCTAAGAAAACAGAACAGAGCTACAACATAAGAACGACAATGCAGAATTTAGTTTGATCCACAGTTTGTTAATTCTTGGAAATATAAGACAATATTCTTAACTGGTATAAGTTAGGGTTGCTCCAATGAAAACAATAGAAGGCATTGCCTTCAGTGGAGCTAGGGTGAGTTACACTAGCACAAGATTTGACCCGAAGTCTTATCTCCTCCAGTCTTCCTTTACAGTTAAACCATTCCCATTGGATTCCCGTGCTCTCTAATCTCTGGCCTGTCGTAGTTGTAGTAGGACCCTTTGGTGGACTGGATCCTAAAAGATAAAAAGGAGAGATGGAGAGAAAGAGAAAGAAGAGCTCCCAAGACATATTAAAGTGTAATCTATGCTGTCTTTGAGAGACTCACATGATCCACTCTCCTCCTTTTTCCAGATTGGCTGGTTGCACAAAGTCAATGTCTTCCACAAACAGAGAGCTCTTTTTATACACCAACACTGTCCTTGCTCACGAGGAAACAGAGAAAATCAATAGAAACAAATCTTTTTTATAGATTTTCATCAACATAAAAGCAATTTTCATTTTACTACTGCTTTTTCATTATATTGGACCCAGATACAATAAGGATGGGCACTATAAACATGCATATATAATAACTAGTAATAGAATACTTCTGGCTTAAGGAAGATACCTTCTAACATCACTGCTCTTCATCTTATGCTCATTGAAGTCAGTGGCAGAGCTTCCATTTACTTAATTGTGCAAGATCAGGGCTTGAAAGCATGATTTCCTGCCAGCACCCTTCCTTTCACCTTGCTGCAACTATGGCAGCAAGAGATAATAGTCCACAAGAGTTCTTCTTTGGTGTTGTTCCACACCAGGCCTCCCTGCCTATGTAAACACTCTACAGGGCACCTGAGAGTTTATACCAAGGTAGACCCTTTCTTCGGTGACTGCAAAAAAACATTCTGCCCACTGTGACATCAAGGGGTTTCATGGTGCAGAATATTGCCCCTCTACCTCTGAATGTGCCATTATTTCACATAGCTCTCTTTCCTAGCTTGTTGTCCCCTATCCCTTGCTAACCATGCCATGGGCTAGTCTACACATGTGGACACATAAAGGAGCCTTATACTGGTATAGTTTATTCCCCTTCCCGTATAGTAATAGCTATACTGATATAAAGTGCTTTTATACAGGGATACCTGTGTCCACGCCTGAGACAGGTCTACACGATAAACTTTTGCTGGTATAGCTATGGTGGTTGGAGGTGTGAAGAGGTGTGATTTGTGAATGACATAGCATGCCAGGAAAAATCCCCTGCACTTTTGCTGGCATGGCTTATTCAGTTTGTGGGGCCTGGAAGAAGCTATAAGCGCCGTTTTGTCAGTATAAGTTGCATCCGACTAGGAGTGCTTTGCGGGTAGGTATAGTATGCTTGCACAGCGATACTGGCAAAGCCTTCCTGTAGAGCTGGCCTGGGGAGTTGTACTGCTTTGTTAGAGTTAAATCAGTACAACTTCTGCATATAGGACAAGCCTTTCTGCTTTTACTGTGAGGACCCTCCTGTCCTTATTGTGGAAACACTTTCTTTCCATCAGATAAAAATCTCCTCTTACATTATTTGGCGGTGGCAGTGGCAGCTATTCCTCCATACGCGGATGATGTCTGCCGGGGCGGGGGGAGTCATTGATGAGACTTAAGATGGCTGAGTAGTACAATCTGTGCTCCACAGGTTTTTCTGCATATGTGACAGGTGGTTGCTTGGAGAGAACACCAATATGCTGTCCACTTTCCTTTCTCCTCTGCCATTTCTCAGCCTCTTGAGCAAGGCGATTCTCTTCAAAACGGGCTGAGGTTTGATGTATGATGCAACACCATCACAATCTGTTGCCAGCCAGCTCTTCCCAATTCATGAGCTCAGTGCCTTCCCTCTTATAATATACTTTCAGGGTGTCTCTGTAGCATTTTCTCTGTCCTCCGTGAGCCCTCTTACCATGACTAAGTTGAAAAAAAGAGAACTTGCTTCAGAAGATGAGTATTAGCCATCTGCATACAATGGCCAGCCCAGCGACCTTGATGTTTCATAATCTTCACCTCAACACTGGTGGTGTTAGTTGCAGAGAGAACGCTGGCATTGGTGAGTTGATCTTCCCATCTGGAGAATCTTCCTAAGGCAGCGCAGTTGGTACCACTCCAGATGCTTAAGATAGCTTTGTTATGTCACCCATTTCTCACACCCATAAAGAATACATTATTATTATACTGCTTGCTACCATTAGATAACAGTATGCAACCTGGATCATGTAACCTATACTCAGACAAATAGACCCACTGACTTCAACTGGGCTGCTCAAGAAAGTAAGCATTGGCAGGATCCAGCTTTCTAATATTACAGTGATAAGGACTGTGACCACAAACTAATCTACGTATGCGTCCCCTCATCATTTGACAAAAGGCTTTTTTAAAATAGCTAATAATCAGTCATTAACAACTGTGCCTCACTTGCTTTTTACTGAATGAGTACCTTGAGATATGCACATATTTTCCCTTTCTCTGCTTCACTATACTCATTAAGCAAAAGTATACATTACAGTATTGAGTTAGGTCGTTACCTGTCAGCTACCATAGGTTAGATGATTATTAGTTTCCTTATGTAGGTTTGTTATTGCTGCTTAGTTGTTACTGACAGTTTCATCATTACCACAGGGCACATGTTCATTGGAAGGTTGCTTATTCAGTAGATTTTATTAATGGTCTTAACCTTCTGTCATGTCAGTTGATGCATTCTCCAATTGGTGTAATACATGATGACTGGATCTCACAGTGAATATAAAGAGTGAGTTAGAGAGTATATGTGTGAAAGAGAAAAAAAGATTGTGTGGGTGAGTGCATGCACTGAAATATTAGGACAGCCCTGTACAGTATTCATCACAGTGAGGAGTCTATCTGTCTAGACTGCCGTGGCTCTCATCACATAGTATTTCAGCACCCCACAAACACTCAGTGATTTAAAATTCTCATCACCTGTGAGGTCAGGAAACATTGTCTTCACTTTACCCCGGGGGTTCTCAAACTGGGAATCGGGACCCCTCAGGGGGTCACAAGGTTATTACATGGGGGGTTGTGAGCTGCCAGCCTCCACCCCAAACCCCGCTTCGCCTCCAGCATTTATAATGTTGTTAAATATATTTAAAAGTGTTTTAAATATATAAGGGGGGGGGCGCACTCAGAGGCTTGCTATGTGAAAGGGGTCACCAGTACAAAAGTTTGAGAACCACTACTTTACACAGAAACTAGGACACAAAAAAGCCTGATCCAGCAAAGCATGTAAGCACTTGCTGAATCAGGACCGAAGAGAAAGAGATTAGGTGACTTACAAACCATGCCAGAGGAAGTCTATGGAAATTTCAGGATTTGAACCTGCATCTCTTGGGTGCAATTTAGCACCATGGCTGCAAGACCATCTCTTTGTACTTTACTTTTAAATACATCATACATTGTAGCTTGTTAAAAGGAAAAATATCCAACCAGTTATGTTGCTATCTTTGGACCAAATCCTGCTTGCTATACCCAAGTGATTAGTCCTACTGACTTCAAGATCTCAAAGCCTGATGCTAGAAGAACTACCTGTTTGCATAGAGCTGGCAGGAATTGGCCTCTTGTTAATTTCAGAAAACTTTCCTCTGTCACACAAAGGTTGTTGGCTACAGATCAGTGAACTTATTTTCCTGTATTAGAGAACTTTATTTTTATTCAAGAGAATGTGCCAATTTCTTTTGTTTAAGAAAAACTATTGACACCATACATAATATGTAATAAAATAATACCATGGGTGGTTGCCATTTTGTGGTGAGGATGCAAACATGGTGCTAGTATTGTAAAAGATTATGGTTTGTTAGTATATGTTACACCAATTGCTGTTGACAAAGATGGGAAGTAATAATAGACAAACCAAGATGTGACTGTGGTCATGTGTTCCTCTCCACTGTCAGTGCAGAGGGAAGCAAAATAGTGGCTATTACATGCAAATGAAGTAATAAGGTCCACACAGAGGGCAAAGGTTGCTAAGTGGTAGCACTCTTCCCTGCCCTCTCTGGCTTAGCCAGCTGCAGTTCCCTTACACCAATAATGCATAGCAAACGGGGAAGTGTTTGGCAGCGGGGGCAGGGCTGGCTCATGAAAACTCAGAAATATGTTGCTTTTTCTGGCATGTTCCCTTGAGAAAGTAAAATAATGTGTTCTGGATAAACTGCTGTAAGTACACGGCCACTGCTGAGGGCATCACTGCCAGGGAATGGTGAAACCATGTTAGCTTGGCTACTGTACTGCTTCTTCTTGGGGTCTGGAGAAGCATGAGGCCAACAGGGAACCCGATGTGATATTGAGAGACTTCACTGCTCTTTCCCGTAGCTCACTCACCTATGTGAGATATCACCACAGACAGGCCAGTCTCAAGGAATGTTGCAGGAAACTGGTGAGTCATCCAATCCTAGGCAGCACTGACCATTATCGGAAGGAAACACCAGTTCTCCAAACAGCCTCCATGGATTCCCTCAGCTGTTCCTGTGTTTGAGGGAACAGCTACTTTTGGTGCAGTCCATCATTTAGGACTTGCGTCCAACAAGCTGGAAATTATGTTTGAAATTTTATAATTACAGAAAGCAGTGTGTTTTGTTTTAAAATGGTTCATTGTTGGTATTTTTTGATGGTGAATTTAGAGCTGGTATAGGGGCTGAGAGGAGAGCCCGGGAGACTAAAGGCCTCGCTCTGTTCATCTACAGAACAAATGCATTTGGAGTGGATAATGCATGTCACCTCCGAACTAGAGATCATCTTTAGTAACAACTATAGATGGGTCTGGACTGCAAAATTTGGAACTGGGCTGTGGTTTAGTTCAGCCCATTGCTGAAATGGGGGCTATCCACAAAAGTCAGAGCCAGATTCTGATCTCCTTGAAAGTCTGGGTGTTCTGAATTGGGTTTTGGTTTAGACATATCTCGAGTAAGTGGGAGGGCAGTTCATTCTTCACACCTATTCAGTCCTTGGCCTCTACTGACACTTCAAACCAAGAGTGCTATGCAGCAGCAATTATGGTCCAGAAATATGGAGATCTGTTCTGTAGGAACTGAAATGGGGCCACCAAATTTATTTCAGGTAAGCCACGGAACAAACATCCACCCAGAACCAAACTAACACACTAGACTCCATACCCAGAGCCATCCAATCCTGTGATATTTTACTGTTATTCGCAAGCAATTAAATACCATTGATTTTGAGTCCTCATTGTTTCTTTGTTAGAAACTATCCCTGGCATCTCTGCCAAAGACTCCAGAGGATTCTGGACTGCAGTATAGTAGGCATGACAGAAGGTTAATAATTAAAAAACAACAACAACACCTTGGCAAAATGACAGACGGAATGAACGTTTCAGCCTGGATCTACAGATTTGCCAAGTAACCTGGCAAGGAACCAAAGTGAATGGTTACAATTGGTGTTAGTGTTTCTTGAAGAAAATAGCACAGATGAAGATTCTGAGCCACTCTCTGGGCCTGATGAAGAAGCACTCAGGATTTACATCTTATTTCAAAATGGAAACGAAGAAGATTTCATGGAGATAAATAAAATTAGCAAAGCGATTCTGGAACAGCATTGGGTTTATCAAGTCCTGTCTCCTTACACCATAGGCTTTGCACATTTGTGGTTGCTAAATTAGATGGGCCTCTACCAGCTTGTGAATGTTTCTCACTTGGGGGACTAAAGGTCTGATTGTTTTCTCATTTAAACTGGTGCCAGTTAGGAGGTACTCCACTGAGTTACCCCAGTGTAAATCTAGTGCAGGAATCTGCAACCTTTGGCATGCAGCCCGCCAGGGAAAGCTGCTGGTGGGCCGGGGTCGTTTGTTTACCAGAAGTGTCCGCAGGTTCGGCCGATCACAGCTCCCACTGGCTGCGGTTTGCTGTTCCAGGCCAATGGGGTCTGCGGAAAGTGGTGGCCAGCACATCCCTCGGCCTGTGCCGCTTCCCGCAGCCCCCATTGACCTGGAATGGTGAACCGCGGCCAGTGGGAGCTGCGACTGGCCGAACCAGTGGATGCTGCAGGTAAACAAACCAGCCCGGCCCACCAGCAGATTTCCCTGACGGGCCGCATGCCAAAGGTGCCGATCCCTGATCTAGTATAAGTGATGTCATAAATGGGCCCTGAGTCTCTCAGCTCTCTAAAGCTTACCACTACTCGTGCTTTACGTTGAGCCTTTCTTTTAAGTAAAAGCCCGACAGTGGCTACTCACAACAAACAATTAGCCGGGAAAAAAAATGCTGAAATGACAGCTCCCTTGAAGATGGATTTTGTCTGGTGGAATCATAGTATATTTGACACCAAGAGAAAGGCTTCTGAGAACTCAAAAGTAAATGAGGATTTTTACAGCAAATGCTTTGTTTGTTGGATATTTCTCTGCTAATTTTCATTAAGCTCACCTACCTACCCTTGTGTGCATTTTTCAAACTTAATGTTTTAAAAAAAATATTAACCCAAACTTCCCTATTATCTTTTACCCTCTACTTGGTATTGTGTACCACTCTGCCTTTCGCTTGCTTTCTGCTATCAGTGACATGAATATGAAAAACTAAAGTAGCTGACCTCCAGTCTCAGACAACCATGAACCCAGAATTAATACACAAAGGGTGAGATTCTGACACAGCACATAGAGAGAGTTTTAAATAGAATTGGTTGGAAATTTCCTGATGGAAAAACATTCAGTGGGAAAATGTTGATTTGTCAAAATCAAAACATTTCCCAATAATATGTCAATTTCGTTTAATTTTCTGATGGAAACAAAGCAGGTTTTTAATGAAAACCCACCTGGTTTCCTCCAACTCACCCATTTGACCAGTTGCTGTAGTACTGGGACGCTAGAAGCCCTGAGAGCCCTGCCTAAAGTCAGACTCCTGGATTCTTAGCAGCCCACCAGGTGGGCAGTCGAAGCATTGGACAACTCAAGGATCCTCATCAATTTCCTTTTAAAAGAGTCAAAACATAATGTTGTTTTGGTTTTTCAAAACAAAAATTTTGGCTCCCCCACTTCCAGGGGAAATTTCATAACTGCAAGTTTTTGTTCCAACACTGAATAAATGTTTTTAACATTTTGGAATTTCCATGGAATGAGAATTTCAGATTCTGACTAGCACTAATTTTAAGCCACCTTTGCACCTTCTTAATCCAGGAACTAGAGAGGCCCCAAGCATAATTTAGGCCACTTTATGTACAAGTTTAAGTTACAACAGCCCTGCAGCATTATTCATGGGCTGCAGTGCTGTCCAGAATCTCAACATCTCTGACACACCCCCTACGCCAGGGACGTTTTAGAAGGTAGCCTTACAGCTGTCTGAACAGTGTCTGCTTGGGGGTGGGGGAATCCTCTCCTGGCTATGTGTCTTTTAGAGCCCCTTTACAATGTTCCAGCTCTTTTACATGGTGCAAAAAGGCTGGGGTAATGGAAAGCGTCAAATTGAATATTAACTTTCACCCCAATTTATTCACCCCATAAATAAAATCAATGAGTCTGATTCTCCACCCGTTTTACACTGATGCGATTCCATTGATTTCGACCAGAGATTTAGTTAGGTAAGGAAACAGAATTTGGCACAGAGGCATCACATGGATGTAAGTCAGCAAAGAACTTAACCCCATGGACTCAGTGTTACTGTGACAATGATCAGCTTTATCAAACAAATCCACTCTGCCAATGCACACAAGGGTTGATGAGCTTAATGCACAGTTCTAAGTAATACACTCAAAGTGTTCTCACAGCTTGCATTGGGTCTTCTACACTTCTGTAATGGATCACTCAGAACCTGTCTCTACCTTAGGTGTCCAATGTTCCAATTTCTCCCATGTAGACAATGTTATATGGAGTCAGAGAATAACATAACATGTGGTAAGGAAAAGTTCTAGTTTACTCCCCTCCCAGTGTTACTAATTGAAAATGATGTTGGTTTTTTAATGTACTGTTATGGCATGATGTGAATGCCTCCTAAATGAGGCTGTTCTTTATTATAAAAATAATGCTATTCTGAACTCACAAAATTGTTTACTTTCTTTCTTTTAAATTTGACCTGTTCCATTAGGCAATGTGCTCTATTTTTATACCAATGACACTATTCACCAAGCTTGTTTCATGGTTTAACACATGCCCTATGCTTATGAGTCTAAATTCCTTTTAAGGAAAACTTACTTCTTGTCTGATCTTCTGTCTTTCTCTTATTAGTATTATTTGGATTACAGCAGCACCTTGTGTGCCCAAACAAGATCAGTGCCCTATTGTTCTTGGCACTGTGCGAACATGTAATAAGAGACAACCCCTTCCTCAAACAGCTTACAGTCTAAACAGACACAACAAGCAAAGATGGGTTGGGGGTGGAGGGGCGAGGAGGCAGTATTACTGTCCTTGTACATATGGGGAATAGAGGAACAGAAAGATCAAGTGACTCGTCCAACGTCAGAGACAGAGCTGGGAAATAAACCCACACCTCTTGAGTCCCAGGCCAGTACATTAAGCACAAGATCAACCTTCCTTTCTTATGGTGATTGTCATCTAGCACAAGCAGAAACTACTATTTCAGCATTAACGATTGGTAGATAGGGCCTCCTGGCACTTAATGACATGCTGAAGGCCTGAGATGTAGCTGAGGGTATGAATGCATTGCGATAAAACACCTGTGGCTGGCCCATGTCAGCTGACTTGGATTTGTGGGGCTCAGGCTGTGGAACTATAAAATTGCTGAATAAATATTCCAGCTCAGGCTGGAGCCTGGGCTCTGGGACCCTCCCCCATGTGGGGTCCCAGACCCCCGGCTCCAGCCCGAGCCTGAATGTCTACACTACTGTTTTATAGCCCCACAGCCCAAGCCCCGCAAGCCTGAGTCAGCTGACGGGCCAGACAAGGGTGTTTTATTGCAGAAAAGAGAAACCTGCAGCTGGTGCATGCCAGCTGACTCTGGCTTCTGGGGCCCAGGCTGCAGGGCTGTTTCATTGCTGTGTAGACTTCCAGGCTTGGGCTGGAGCCTGAGATCTGGGACCCCCCCACCTCGCCAGGTCTTAGAGCCGGGACTGCAGCAAGAGCCCAGACGTCTACACTGCAGTGAAACAGCCTCGCATTCCCATGAGCCCGAGTCAGCTGGCCCGGGGAAGCCACGGGTGTCTAGTTGCTCTATAGACATACCCTGATAGTCCTTACTCCAGAAAGTCATTAATTGCAGGAAGATGATCAACTTGGAGGTCACGATTGCTATTATGAACTGTGAAGCCATTGAAAGAAAATGATAAAATAATTGGCCTGAATTCCATTCTCTGGTCCATGATGGGAACAGGGTTGCATGGATAGGACTAAGAGCAGAATTTGGTGCAGTATCTTTTCTTTTAACTTGTTGAATAGCTGAAAGTTGAACTGCTCATTGCTATGGCTACAAGAGTGCTATGGTGTTTCAGGAGTGCAAGGGCCAAATTCCTCCCTGCTGAAACTCCACTGAATGTGGCCCCTAGAAGCTAAAGACTAGTACAGCAACCAGCAGGAAGGCAGGATTCCATCCTCAAGGTTCCCTCCAGCCTTTATTTTGACTCAAGCAACCCTCTGAAAGTTTTTTCTCTCTTTATATATATATATATAAACATCATAGTTATTTCATGATGTATTTGCTTGATTTGAGCCTGTAATGCAGCTCATAAAGATTTGTTCTCTTTGCACTTTACTTTTGGTAGGGAAAGCAGTAATCTGATGTGTGGCTAAGGCAGGCTGTGATTCATATTGTCTTTTGCTGTGGCTTGAACAATCTGCGCTGTTTGTTTTGAGAGTAGCCAAGGAGAGGATTGGAAGAAGTGAGGAGGACTGTAGGTGCGGTCCTTGCATGCAAACCACAGTGACACTGGTCTGCTTTAAGGGCTACATGGAGAGTAGATTGAACTGAAAACATTATACAGGCATTTCACAGATTTATTTTTAAGTATAATACTAATGCTTATATTTTTTATAGCTCTAGCTTCAAAGCACTGTACAAACAGTAACTAATACAAACACACATTAAAACATAGGCAGACAACAGTTTATCTGATAAATACTCAGATTACAAGGTATTTTTTAATGCAATCTATTTGTACTACAGGTAGAAATTGGGTTTGATTCTCTGTTGTATTGTGTTAGTTTTAGGCTGGTGCATTACTGACAGTGGAATTGCACCTGCCTAAAATTGCTCTAACAGTGGAGTACATGGCCCGGTGCTCTCAATACAAAGTGCTTTGGAGCGAGGGGTGATTTAGGCTACATCTACACTAGAAGCTAGGGTATGATTCCCCAGCTCGTGTACACATACTTGGGTTAGCTCTCATTGAGTTAGCACAAGTATAGATAGCAGTGTAGGGACAGTAGCACAGGTAGTGGCAACACAGGTGAGCCATACCAAATACAAACCTGCGTGATGCCAGTGGTATGTACTCGGCGTGGCTAAGCCATGCCTCCACTGCCGCTACCCACGCTACCGTGGCAGCACTGCTATGAGCTACTGCAAGTGGGGAATCACACCCCTACCTTGTAGTGTAGATGTAGTCACAGATGGAGAGCCAGACTCTCAGTCCGATTGTAGTCCCTTGGTGTTATCCTGGCATGGCAAAGGGCTTGTAAAGCTGGATTCTCCCAGTGCAGGTGTTCCAAGGGAAGGGAGTATGGCCAAAGTACCACTAGGTAAGGTCTCTCCTTGGGACCAAAGGATCCAGGCATGTATTAGAGCTATCTTAACTGGCCTGTGGCCACCCCATGGATCTAGAAGCTACAAAGTTGATGCAAAGCCATTGTTGCTACTCCCTTCTGGTCCTGTGTGGAGTGCATTTTGGCTGGACCAAAGATTTCCAGCCATAGAGTTGAATTCACCACTAGTGTAAGACGGTCCAACTCAGTGGCATGCCATGGCATTTTCAGTATGACATGCACTTGCTGCAAGGAGTGACCTCCCACATATGATGTGTGTGAGGTCATGCTGTGCAAAGGATGCCATTTTGTTTTACATGTGCCATTGGGGGTTGAATAGAATTGTCCCACAGGCTCAGGCAGTTCTGGGACATGCGATGCATATATTGCATACATAGAGGGCATACCACTAGTCCAACTCCACTGAAGGCACCAGAGAGGTGATGAGAGTGCTTTCTGTGAGATGAGGAGCCCCCTCAACTCGCACGGTCTTCACCCTCTTGCAGCACCTCAGCACTGCATCGAATCTCATAGCACTTGAAGAAGTTGGACACAGTGTCTTGCATATAAAAGGGCAGTTTACTTATTTACAGCGCATTACTGAACTGTGTCCGTACACCTGAGCCAACCAAAATGAAAGAAAACACCATTACACACTGATGTTAGTTGCACACTGACATGTTGGTGGTGACACAGCCAAGAATAAAGAATCTAAATCTTCTGGTTTCTTTGAGAGATGGTTAAACAAAGGCAGCCTATGCTGTTGATGTATGAAGTGTATGAAATATTTTATGAAGGATGTAAGGCCCCAATCTTGCAGTGATCTCTGAATGGATACAGGGCCCTGATTGAGAATGTAGCCATTTTCTCAGGTATTTGGACTAGAATCTTTTGGTCCTTAGAATTTTTCCATGTTAATATTCCAAAGCAACAAAGATTTTTCCCCAGGTCAGATTGGCAGTGACCTTGGGGTTCTTTCATCTTCCTCAGAAGCATGTAGGTGTGGGTCACTTGCTGGGATCATCTGCCATTTCAGGGGCCTCAAGCTCTGGCGCACATGAGTCCCTCTTATTCTCTGCCTGTGGCATATTATAATCTAGTCTCTGGTGGTCTCAGGTACTTTGGTCTTATTTCACGTTTAGCGTGCGAGTGCTGTGTGGTGTCGGTGGCCCGTGATATCCAGGAGGTCAGACTAAACAATCTAATGGTCCCTTCTGGCCCTCTATGACTCTATGAACATTCTTTATATAATTTTTTTCAGGTGTCACAATCCCTCTTAGCACTCCACAGAACAGTCCCCACACTCTCTTTCCTAATTCTGCTCCAGTGTGCAATTTTTCCTGAATTAATTAGCATGAAGGGCTCTTGACTTAGGAATTTGCTTCCATGCCCTTGGCTCAAAATAGCCTAGATTTATTGACTTCCAGGATAGGTTTATTTGTTTTCACTGGCTTAAGGGGCAATTGAGAAACATGGGGTAGTTGGGGCTTTTAGGGAGGTTGGGATTTTCATTTCATGGCTGATTGCCTTATTGGTTGATTTGTTGTGTTATATGGCTCTGATGTTCTCAGGCTAGACTTGCTATTTTTGTTTAAGGGTTGTGTAAATTAAAAGAAATACAGTGACATACAAGAAAGCTGAAATGGCATATGGGAAAAGTACAAATGGTGGAAGGCAAATTAGATATTTAAAATTCTCTCCATTTTAATAGTTTTTGATATTAGTAGTAATACGGATACCATACTCTGTTTTTAACAATGTATAAATTGTAACGTGAAAGTTTCCATGTAGTGGAATTTGAAAATCCTTATTTTTAACACTATATGTTGTCTCAGATGTAGTTTTGATATTATACAACCACTCAAATGCCGAAGCCATCACAATCTGTAACTCAATTCCCATTTATACCTAAGAAGCTGCTGACAACTGATTAAACACCAATATCTCCACAAATACATAGACATTTCACTCCTGCTGGGTATCAAGTGAAAGAATCTAAAGTTTAAAATGACACTAAGTTTGACATGCAAAGTCCTGACATGCATGCCTGCTCCCTGCTGGTGTTTAAATGGAATTTTTCTTCAATATTTCCTGTGTTGTTTCCAGTAGCGCAGCCAGGTCCGGAGCGCAGGGGGAGCGGCGCTATAAAAGGCGCCTCCCCCTGTACTCACCCGGCAGCGCTCCGGGTCTTCGGCGGCTCACTCCGGGTCTTTGGTGGTACCCCGCGCCAAAATGCCGCCGAAGACCCGGAGCGCCGCCGGGTGAGTGCAAGAAGCGGCGCCTTTTTTAGTGCTGCTAAAAAAAGGTGCCGCTTCCGCCGCTTCTGCTCAAGGGGGGAGCGGCCGCTCCTCCTGCTCCCCCCCTGGCTACACTACTGGTTGTTTCCTGTTTTGGCCTTAGATTCTTATTTCCTGTTTCCTTAGACTTTTATTTTCTGTTTTGTCAGTGGCCTTAGATTCTTAATGAGATTTTTCATAATTACATAAAATGTGTGATTGAATATTAAGGTAATTTGATGAAACTTTTCATCCTGGTTCCATGTAGTTTGTCACCTCAGGCACTTGAACTACTGTTTCAGCAGTTCATCAGAATTCATAAAGAGTTTGACCAGACAGCATAGCAGCAAGGCAGAAGACCAGAACCCTGAGACTAATAACTGGATTTATTATATTACATTTTACAAATACAGCACCTCTGTATGCTCGTGAGGACAGGCATCATGCCTTTGTATTTCTTCTTACAATACCTAGGGCAAACAGGGCCTCTGAGCAAGACCACAATAGAAATAAACAAATAACTAAATAGATAAATAATGTATGTACAAAATCCAAATATATAATAATTGCACAATTACTTATGTGCCACTGTCTGTGCCTGTATTATTAACTACTGGCTAGATGATATACCCGGACTATTATTAACCCAGGATATCTGCTTTAGCATAATTCAAGAAATGGTTGGGGTGGTGTTATAACTCTACTGGTTGTGTCAGCACATAAACATAGGAAGTCTCCCATTCTAAAGTGAGATTTGTTTCAGGATAAACACTTCATATATGAGTTCTGGGCTAGAATAAAATTGGAGTTGTGGAGGTATACAAGCCACCCCAGGCTTGCCACCCCAGGCTGTATTTGTTACTTTCTAGCCGGAAGTTGGAATCACTAAAGAATATTGTCCTTTATCATTTATGCAGACAACGACTCTGCTACAGTCGACTGAGTCTTCTATTTACTTCAGAGGGTGTCTGAACATATATTCAACACATATTAGTGGCTCTTATTTTTGGCATGGAGTTGGAAGTTTGGTGGTAAGGAGTGTGTCAAGATTATTATACCCTTGTCATGGTCTGAACATTACTTCATTCAGGCTGATCTTAAGGCACATCTTTGGGATTAATGAACCCAGCTGGGTTTTAGCACTTTCTGACAACTAGTGAGCAGCGCTCCGTGTTCTGTGGGACATTATTATCATCGTCATTACTCTACAGCTATTGCTATGGTGCCTCTTAAATGCCCCCTCTATTTATACCATGTTCACTAATCACCTTGATCTCCAGAGGTGACATCATGCCCTAATTCTATTTGAACACCACACAGATTGTCTGAAGTGTTATGCTCTGATGGAGGCAAAGAAAATGTCTCCCCTTCCACCAGAATATCTGCAAAGTCCTGTCAGCCTGCTGGACTCCGTTTTCCTTTGTCAGAAACAGAGTAAAATGTTTCTCACTGTGAGGAGTTTTTCATCTACTTCACAAATGTGACACAGTGAATTTAGTCAAGGTTGCTTGCCTCTGGGCAGATCTACACTTAAAAGGCTGCATTCACGCAGCTGCACAGCTTCAGCTGCGCTGCTGTTGCACTTTAATGAAGATGCTCTTCGTCGACCAGAGAGCGCTCTCCCATCTGCGTAGTCAATCCACCTCTGCGAGAGGCAGTGGCTATATCAGTGGGAGAAGCTTGTTTCTTCTATGTCAGGGATGGGCAAACTTTTTGGCCTGAGGGCCGCATCTGGTTATGGAAATTGTATGGTGGGCCATGAATGCCCAGTGGAGGAGGGGTACTCTATGGGGTGTAGCATGGGGGGCTCTATGAGGGATGTTGCCGAGGTGGGGAGAGGGAGGGCTCTACAGGGGCAGTACCGGGGACTCCTAGGGGCCCTGCCAGCAGTGACACCAAGGCGGCCGTACCAGGCACTGCCTCGAGCGGAGGCACCCTAGCTGGGACGGGTGCAGTCCCTGGGTGGTTTTGAGGGTCTCGAGGGTAGAGCCATAGGAGACTGGGATGGGATTGGGCGCGCTGCCACATGGGGGCGCCTGTCGCATAGGGGCGGGGTTCTGATCCTGGAAACAGTCCGGTGAAGTCGCGTCTGCGCAGTGTGGCTCTGCATGCTGGAAGATGGTGCTCATCAAGGGAATTGTGAGTCAGGGGCTGGGGAGTGCCAGGCGGGCGGAGTGGGGCAAGCCCCTGAGCCCACTCCCTGGCCAGAACACCGGAGTGGGGCAAGTTCCTGACCCTGATCCCCAGCGGGAACTCAAGGGCCGGATAAAAACCTCTGATGGGCCGGAAGAGGCCCGTGGCCCGTAGATTGCCCACCCTTGCTCTATGTGATTATTGGAAAATCCCTGACAACGAGGGGGACCTTTAAAAAACGTGGCTGAATTCTTCCTGTACTTGGGATATGACATCCCAGTTGTGAGATTTTAGAGGCACCTGACTCACGCGACCTGTAAAATAAATTCAAACTGAGCCTAAAGCAAACTAACTGCATGGGTCAGAAACATGTAGGTTATTGTTCATTATTTTTCTGTGACCTGAACTAGCAAAGTGTATATCATTGTTACTCTCTAGTGGCTAGTCCCCATAAGAGGATAATAAGCTACTTCTGCTAACAGCCAGAAGTAGAATTCTCTCTTTCACTTAGGTAGTAGTGGTTTATACTTGCAGCTGTGAAGATCCTGTGTTCAAACCATAACCCCTTATCACCCTCCCTCCCCCCATTACATTTCATTTTTGTGAGCCTCAGCCACAATGGAGGTGCCAAAATACCTCCGTACAGCCTCTCTTCATAGTATTCCCAACCCAACCAGAATCAGGAAAGCCTGTTCTCTGAGATTTTCAGTGCAATTTGGAAGAGCCAAAATTGGGGGCTACTTTGATAGCCATTGCAATCTTTGCTAACCTGGACCAAACTAAGCCTCAAAACGATTTCAGGTTCATCCATTTACTATTCTAAGATCTGCTGTTGGAAAAACTCTATGCTCATCATCAGGCACATTCTATGAATAAAATCAATTGGAAATATGGGGAAGTGAAGAATCAATACGTTACCTGAAAATTAGTTAAACATTATCTCTCTTGTCTTTAAGTCAATCTGGGACTTCGAAAATTCCATTTCAGTTTATGCTTCACTAACTTCTCTGAACTATCCCCATCAAGCCCCTGCTTAATCAAGATTCTTATTTTTGCTGATTCTCTTTCAGTATTCTCATAGTTCAATCCTATAATCAGTATTCTATAGCTTCAATTATAGCTGTCTCTCTAAAAACCTGAAATACAACCTTTCATTTCCCTGTGGGATCCTTCATGTTCTTGATGGAGTCATGAGGATCTCATAATTTTGTGATAATAAAAAGGTTTTTATCTGAAGGTGGAATGAATAGATCTGGACCATCCTGGATACCCTGGGAGGCCCCCTGCATGTAAGAATTTGCTCTTTTTGCGGGGTCAATAATAGCCCAAATATGGAGGCCTGCAGAGTACACTGCACAATTCATGTTCTCCCCCCCGCCCCCCCGCCCCCCGGCAATAGATAATATAGGGAAATGCAAATTTGGGGAATGGTTGGAAAGAGAGGTGGATTTAATTTTTTGAATTTCCCATGTGCTGGGGAGGTTTTACACTGAATTCTGCTGCTATACTTTACTAACATCTGGGTGTCCATTTAGTTGTTTTTTTAAAAATTGAGCAAAAGGATAGGTGCCCTTTCAAGTGATTAGTACAATACAAATAAATGCAGGGCAACATGATAGCTACTGTGTATTTGCCTACTCAATGTGTCTTCAGATTGGTGGGTATAAGAATCACATCCTATCCTTTTAAAAGTAAATGTAGTGCATGTGAAAAGTGCTGGCATGGTTGAAGCGGAGATTGAAATCTGTATCTGTCTGTCTACCAGGCACGAGCATGGGCAGTGGAACTGCAAACTTCTTCACAGGATTTCTTACAAGGGTACTAATCAGTGCCATACACAGTGGTACCGTAGTATTTATGATGTGTCTACTAGCACCATCAACTTTTTACATTGGCCACCCAACAACTATCAGATAGTGACATGGGCCATATTAAGGATATCCCTTCAGCTATCCCTCGATGCGAGGATGATGTCTGCCAAGGGAGTTCATTGGTGGGTTTTTAGGTGGCTAAGGAGCCCAATTCGTGCCCTGCAGATTTTCCCACAAAAGTGACAGGTGTCACTTGGAGGCAACATAGTTGTTGACTGGAGTGTTGTGCCCTTTCTTTCCTCCTTTGTCATTTCTCTGTCTTATGAGCACGTCTGTTCTCCTCAAAGCGGGCTGTATCTTTGCGTGTGGTGTGGCATCATTGTGTTCTGTTCCGTGCCAACTCCTTCTAGTTTGTTGGGTTGATGCCTCCTTTTTTAAGGTGTACTTTCAATATGTCTTTGAAGCACTTCCGCTGCCCTCTGTGAGCCCTTCTTCTCTGACTTAACTGAGAGAAAAGTACTTGCTTCGAGAGGCTAGTGTCAGGCATACGTATACAGTGGCCAGTCCAGTGGAGTTGGTGCTTCATGACCTGGGCTTCTACACTGCTGATGTTGGCTGCAGAGAGAATGCTGATGTTAGTGTGTCAGTCTTCCCAGCTGATCCTGAGAATCCCCCTGAGACAGCACTGCTGAAACCACTCCAGCTGCTTGAGATGTTGTCTGTAGGTTACCCAGGTCTCACACCCATAGAGAAGAGCAGGGATGACAACTGCCTTGTAAACAGAGCCGTAACAAGGGCGAGGCAACTGAGGCACTTGCCTTGGGGCGCATGGCAGTTAGGGATGCAGAAGGCGGCAGCCAGGGGTGCCCACTCCTCCCCCGCTGCCGAAGCCGCTGCTGAGCTGCCTGCGGCAGGTCCGCCAATCCCGCGGCTTTGGCAACAATTCGGCGGAGGGTACGTTCGTTTCTCCCCTGCCGCCGAAGGCCTGCAGCAGGTCCGCCGGTCCCGTGGCTTAGGCGGCAATTTGGCAGAGGGCACAGTGGTATGAATTGCCGCCGAAGCCGCAGGCAGCCCAGCAGCGGCTTCAGCGGCGGGAGAGGAAGGACCGCCCGCAGGTAAGTCTTCTGCCCCCGACTGCCTCGGGCGCAGAAATTGCTCCTTACGGCTCTGCTTGTAAACCAAGATCTTGGTGCATGTCTGCAGATCCCTATTATTGAAGACTCATTTGAGTAGTCTTCCAAAGGATGTGCTGGCACAGCAGATCCTGTATTCAATTTCTGTGCCAATGTTGGCTGTTTGGGAGAGATGGCTGCCAAGTTATGGAAAATGGTTCACATTTTCCAGGGGTTCTCCACCAATTTGTGGAGTATGAAGAGTAGTTTGTGCAGATGAGGGCTGGTAGAGTACCTCGGTTTTCCTGATGTTGAGTGAGAGACCCAAACTGTGATAGGCATTTGAAAAAAGATGTAGGGTGCTTTGCAGGTCAGCCTCTGGGTGCGAGGATGACACAGTCATCTGCATACTGAAGGTCAGTGATGCCAGTTCTCATGATCTTAGATTTTGCTTGGAGATGTCGGAGACTGAGGAGCAGGTCATCTGTACGATGCTCAATCCCAATTCCGTCAGGAAGGCTGTTACAGATGAGAATCAGGATCAAGACAAGGTAAATGGAAAAGAGTGTTGGAGCAATGACACAGCTCTGCTGGACACCAGTACGAATGAGGAATGGTTTCGTCTCTGAGCCATTGCACAGAATGGTGGCAGTCATCCCATCATGGAGTAGTCTGATGATAGAAATGAATTTCTGTGGATAGCCAAACCTACACATCACCTTCTATAGGGCATCACAATTGATAGAACACCACTATTGTTACAATATTCAAGAAAGGGGACAAATATTTGTGTGAGAACTACAGAGGCATTGCTCTCCTCTCCTTCGCAAGAAAGATCCTTGCCCAGATCCTATTAAATCGCCTTCTCCCCTTGCCGAGGAACTCCTCCCCAAATCACAGTGTAGCTTCAGGCCATCCCAAGGCACAGCCAACATGATCTTCATGGCATGACAGATTCAGGAGAAGTGCAGAGAGCAACACCAGGAGCTGCTCATGACATTCATTAAGGATATACAACATAAATGAATGTATGATTTAGAAGTGAAAAGCTCCATGGGTAAAGTTTTGAAACATCTATGTCCCACTGAAAATCCCTTTACTAATCCCCTGCTATTCATTACATTCCTTCCAAATCCTTTCTTAATGCAGATATTTTTGGAATTACAAATATCAAAAGGATACTTTCTGAAATAATCACCACATTTTTAGGCAATATGCTAAGTGATAGATGCTACGGCATCATTCCTTCAGAGATTTATCAACCACCCCTTCTTTTTCATGATACGATGTAAAACCATGTTGATCCTCGCTTGTGATAGAGTGTCATTCTAGTTTTATACTTTTCTGAGGCCTTTTTAGAATTGCTTTTAAATTATAAATGCTTATTTTCCAGAGAGGTTTCCTCTAGACCTCTGTTTTTTTCTAACATGCAGCAGGTCCAGCTATCCAGTTTCCACATTTTCTGATGTAGAAAAGTAGCAGAACATTCCTGCAAAGAATTGTATGAACAAAAATAGCTGGTGCAACTATTTATGGACACATAACTGACCCTATTAAAACGTAGGTTTTTTTTTAAAAAAAAAAAACTGGGCTCCTTTGTTAATTTTGTTTTTAAAAATGTATATTATGTATTTGACCATCATTACTGAAGGTGTTTACTGTCCTGAAAGAGAGGAATTTTTCCCCCCTGAATTTTAAGGAAAAGTTCAGTTTCTTTTCTGTTTTAATAATATAGCACTTTTAGTTTATTGCTTCCCTTCCAGTTTCACAGCCTTTGTCTAAAGCCAAAGCTACAGAGAACAAAGCACCACATTTTAAACAGTATTTAGGCACTAAAAATGCAGATAAGGGCCTAGTGGAAGTTTTATAAGCACCAGGTGTCCAACTCCCGTTGAATTCATCCCATCTGCATCTGAATGCATAGGTGCTGGAACTAAGAGTTCTAGGGGTGCTGCTGCACCCCCTGGCTTGAAGTAGTAAGAGCAAACACCATTTAGATGGTGAGACATTGCACTCTATATGTTTATGGAAATATGCTTATGAGTGTTAATATGATGTAACTGGAATATGCTTTATGCAAAAGGTCTCTTGTAAGGTATCATTACAAAGCTTATAATCTACTGAGTGTGTTCAATCTATTTGTATGAATGTATCATTCTTGTATATGAACCTAGAAATATGAAGTATTACTCTGAAATTGTAATTATGCAAAGTGTGGGCCACTAATGGTGGCTTGGAATCTTGATGGCTCCCATTGACTAGGACAATTGGTTGTGAATGGGTCTATTTACCTGCAAGCCTTCCTGTGTAACTAATGTGGGTAATGAAGAATGAGGTCTTACAGTGACATGTGACCATGTCACATGATACTGGAATCCATCTTAAACCTGGTGCTTTTCCATTTAGAAGGAGGGGTAGGGACCCAGAGAGACAAAAGATTCCCGCCTTAGGCTAAAGCTATAAAAGGGGGTGTAACAGAACAAAGGAGGCTGCCAGTCATGAGAAATCCCCTAGTTACCACCTGAGCTGGAACAAACAAGAACTGTACCAGGGGAAAGGATTGGGCCCAGACTAGGAAGGAGTCTAGTCTGTGAAAGAAAGTTATTGGAACATCTCTGAGGGTGAGATATTACCTGTATCAGTTTCTTAATGTATTAGGTTTAGACTTGAGTGTTTTTGCTTTATGTTACTTGGTGACTTACTTTGTTCTGTCTGTTATTACTTGAAACCACTTAAATCCTACTTTTTGTACTTAATACAATCATTTTTGTTTATTAATTAACCCAGAGTAAGTGATTAATACCTGGGGGAACAAACATAGAATCATAGAATCATAGAACCTCAGGGTTGGAAGGGACCTCAGGAGGTCATCTAGTCCAACCCCCTGCTCAAAGCAGGACCAATCCCCAACTAAATCATCCCAGCCATGGCTTTGTCAAGCCTGACCTTAAAAATCTCTAAGGAAGGAGATTCCACCACCTCCCTAGGTAACCCATTTCAGTGCTGCACCACCCTCCGAGTGAAAAAGTTTGTCCTAATATCCAACCTAAACCTCCCCCACTGCAAATTGAGACCATTACTCCTTGTTCTGTCATCTGCTACCACTGAAAACAGTCAAGATCCATCCTCTTTGGAACCCCCTTTCAGGTAGTTGAAAGCAGCTATCAAATCCCCCCTCATTCTTTTCTTCTGCAGACTAAATAATCCCAGTTCCCTCAGCCTCTCCTCATAAATCATGTGCTCCAGCCCCCTAATCACTTTTGTTGCCTTCGCTGGACTCTTTCCAATTTTTCCACATCCTTCTTGTAGTGTGGGGCCCAAAACTGGACACAGTACTCCAGATGAGGCCTCACCAATGCCAAATATAGGTGAATGATCACATCCCTCAATCTGCTGGCAATGCTCCTACTTATACAGCCCAAAATGCCGTTAGCCTTTTTGGCAACAAGGACATAAACAGCTGTGCATATCTCTCTAAGTATTCTAGAGGGTGGACAATTTATGAGTTTACCCTATATAAGCTTTATACAGAGTAAAACGGATTTATTTGAGGTTTGGATCCCATTGGGAGCTGGGTGTCTGGGTTTTGGAGATAGGTGACTTGCTGAGAAGTTTTTGGTTAAAGTCTGTAGCTTTGGGAGCATGGCCTAGACCCTGAGTTTGTGTTGCAGCAGGCTAGCATGTCTGGCTCAACAAGGCAGGGTTCTGGAGTCCCAAGCTGGCAGTGGAAAACAGGCGCAGAGGTAATTCCAGCATGTCAGGTGACAGCTTCAAGGGGGTCTCTGTGACCGAACTAGTCACAGATGGTTTCCACCACCAGCACCCCCACTATAAAAATTGTTCTAGCACCACTGTCTTTAGGTGCCTAAATACTTTTAAAAATTGGTCCCTACATGCTTCTGTTGCAAGATACAGGAATATTTAAAGCATCTGTTTGCCATGCCTTTATCAGACATGCATTGTGGGACAGATTATGTAGAATAGTTTTTGATCCTATGACTACAGGATACAGGAAAAAGTTCAGATAAACGATAGCCCTATAATATAGATATAACAATTACCAAGAAATAAAACTATCACAATTCCACTAGCTGCTCATTTGCCTCAGGACCCAGGTTTAAACTGCCCTTTTTTGTAATGTTTAACAAGCATTTGGGAGTCCAGGGAGAAGGCAGAGCACTTTTTACTAAATGTATGAGTTCTTTCCTGAGGCCATGTCTACACTACAGCAACACAGCGACAGAGCTGCAGCTATGCTGCTGTAGCATAGACACTTCCTATATTGATGGGGAAGGAGATTTTCCTCAATGTAGATATCTACCACTTCGAGAGGCATTAGCTAGGTTGACAGAAGCATTCTTCCGTTGACCTAGCTTCATCTACAGTGAGAGTTAAGTCGACCTAACTATATCTCACAAGGCATGACAATTTTCACAGCTCTGAGTGATGTTGTTAGGTTGATCTAATTTTTAGATGTAGACCAGGATTGAGTCCAAGTGTGCTTGGGTTTTTGGAAATATCTAGCTTGCACGGGGCATGCTTGGTTGCTCAGCACAAGCCTTAGGATAGTCATTCACATACTAATAATTTGTATAGCCTTCCTTCAACTTATCACATGGACCTGATCCTTCTACTTACCTCTTCTTCCACCACTCATCAAGCTCTGTTCTCCACTCTGTCCTCCATTTAACCTTATCACACTTGATGCAAGTTTTTTCTTCTCTGTCCCTAATACTATCTGGAATAGACTTTCTGTATCTTTCCACCTCCTTTACTTCAAATCTTCTCTGAAAATATCTTTTTTCTCCAAGTATATGATTACTGATTGGACTACTGACAAGTGCATCTGATCCTCCTCCCACTCACATGAGTTTTATACCAGTGTAGTTCCATTAACGTTAGTGGAATTATTTCTGATTTACACCAGTATAATTGAGATAAGGAGAAGGTGAGTGCTCTGAACTCTCTGAAATCAAGCCCCTCTAAGATGGGTACTCAAAGTCACTAGTCACTTAAAAATCTTGACCCTTTGTGTCTCATCTGGTTGTAAAATCATGGTTGAATAATGAATATTTTTTTAAAAAAACTATCAAGATAATTTATTTGACAAACATTTAGAACATTGGTTCACTAAATTATTCCTAATGAATTATTTAGCCAGCTCCAATTGTGGCTAAATAGTTGATTTCCTGCAACTGAAAGGTATGTAGAATTAGGAGGAGAGAACTGGAAGGTAATGCTGTTGCTTAGCAACCTATCACAATTCAGGTAGAGAATTTTATTGGGTAGAGGACTGAAAAAGAAAGGTGAAACAAATGGTTCTAAAAAGCTCCTCACAACAGAAGCTGACAAGAGAGTTCAGCTGAATGATGCATATAACTTATTTTGGTAAAAGACACTGGATAAAAATAATACCATACTCCAAAGCAATGAAGTAAACAAAGTTTATAACAGTGTTACTAAGCAAGCCATTGTTCAGTATACACTCCAGTAATGTTCCCATTGATTTGTCACCTAGTCACCCCAAAAGTGTGTTATCCTATTAAATCCTTAAACATAAGTAACCATCTGCTTAGTACAGCAACCCTTGTCCAATCTGTTATTTTCTATAGCATTTTCTATAGCCATTTATAGTCCTTTTTTTGTATCCCTTCCTATTTTATGTTACTCTCGTTTGATGAATCATGTGAAAGTAACAAACAATAGGAAGGCATGGGATAAGGACTGTGTGACTGCCTCTTTATTTGCTCTGTGAAGTATATAGCTTATTTTACAGCACTGTGCAAATATGAGGGGGTCACCCCTCAATCACCTCTAACACAAAGCAACCATAACTTCACAAGAATTTCATAACACTTCTGCAAAGAAACAAATGAGAAATGGAAAGGTTTCGCTGAGCCAAAATGTCACATGAAGCTTATTTATCTGTGTGAGTCAGAGAAGCACAAAACCTATTATGTTTCCAACATTCACAGTCTTCCTGAGATTTGGCTTTTAAAAAAATATCCACTTCTATATGTAAATAATAATCTTTCCAAGAATAATATGGAATTCTTACTTTAAATATTTTACCTTTGAAAAAGGCTTGACTTAATCATTTAAAGAAATATTGAACTGAGAATCCATGAACCTTAGTCTTTACATGGTCTTCACAATTTTTCTTACTCTAACTGCTTCTCCAATAGTACTGTACATTGTTTTAATTGTAATTTATTTTACTTTGCTTAGAAATTAGGAGTCATTTTTCTAAAAGGACCAATAAAAGGTAATTAGTGGATCTTAAATGTAATGAAATACTTGGAAAGATCAAAGATTTGAATGTGAATACTCTGTGAACCTGGAAGCATGAACATTGTTCGAATAGCCATAATTTGGTACTTGAGGTGTTTTGCTTGAACTTATATATGTGAGTCTATCTGTTACCTGACTGGATGGCTATGTTTCTTAAAACCAGGACTCCAGTATGTATCTCTTATGAATATGAATTTACAATTTACTTTCCATGAATATTCTGCAATATTCACTTAAAATTCACTGTCTCATGCCTGCTACTAAACTTGATTGCTAGAATAGACATAGAAATTGAACTGAAGATGCACAGATGCAGTAGAAATTAATTTGTTTAAAAATTAGACTGAATATTTCCATATAATTTTTTACACTCTCCTCCCAGCTCTAACACCAAAGGCACTCAGAATCCTATAACAGCAATTGTTATAAATGCCCATCAGTTAAATATTCAACCTTTGGTGTAATAATTGGCATTGAAGTGCCATCATAGAGTTATAGGGAATCAAATTTTATCTAAAGACCATGCTAAAAGGGATAAACAAATCCCCATTGGGCAATCAAATCAGTATTTAGGGCCTTAGTACTGCAACAAGCTTTGTATGGAGCTGATTGCAGGACTGGGGTCTAGGTGCACCAAATGGGTATTTATGTGCATCAGTGTTAATTGGAGGATCCAAATGCATGACTTGGAGCTCTTATTAGATGCTCAATTTAAACAAATTGGTCTTTGAACCTTATGCACAATATAGGAACCTAGACGTCATAATAAAATTGGTCTTATGCTTTATAGGGGTTTGGAAGCTGTATCTTCAAAAGGCCTCTGACAGTTTTGTGATAGGTAGAAATTAAACCCATGCTGCTGAAGAGGCCAGCTGAGAGTACAAGGGCCTCTAGTATACTCTAGTATATTGGCGAGAGAGCTAAATGTTCTCATGCAATTGTTTATGCTTCCTTTGAAGTAGACCATAATATTCTAGGTAGTCAATGTACATAATAGCTGATCAACTTGATATCAGAGAGAATAAAGGACTGGGGTGCTATAAAATGAAAAAGGCTTATAAAACATGCAAGAAATTGGAGGAAAAATAGGATGTACAGCCAGCTACAGCACAAATTCCTGTGCATGATACTGAGAAAATCAGCTGTTTTTTTCCAGTTGCAGAGGCAGTAAATAAAGAATGGCAGCTAACAAAAACAATGTGAGGGAGCCTGGGTTGCGTAAGTTGCTTTTTGGTGCAGGAAACCTATGGAACAGCAAACATATGCATTCGTCATGTTATTGTTAACTTAGTTTTGTGTCCAGTTCCCTGTCCACTCAAGTAACAGCACAATATGTGCTGTATATTTCCTGTTGCTGAGCACAGACAATGATCAAAGCTAAATTGTCTCTGGGGTGGGCCAAAATGGAAAATAAAAGCAGCAGCCTGTTCTTGGGCGGGGCGGGGGGGAAAGAATGAGAGGGATGTGTTTTAAAGTAAAGAGATGTTCGTTTCACACCATGGGAAAGATCAAGAGTCTGTACCACATCAGTAAAGAAAGGGAATATGGGAAGTGGCATATCACAAGCATTGAATGTAGTCTGTAGTGATTTGCAGTGCTTACATTATGCATTATGTTCCTTGGCTGAGTTACTGTAAATGGCTGTGAACATCAGAATACATTCTTATTCCTTGTCCTATCGTACTCCTCTATAGTGTATTCCTGTTAAAGAGCACTGAGATGTACTGCCAATTACCAGTGGTGAAATGGCTAATGTCAATAGCAAGGTTAGAAGTGCTGAGACATACAGTAGGCAGCCAATTTAGTCTGTCATTTCTGTGTAGGATAGATGGACTATTAGTACATTATCAACACTTTTCACTCAAGGAGCAAGATGGTAGCTGGCAGACAAGACTGGAACACCTTTCGATCCTTTTAGTCTCTCAAGATGTCAATACCATAAGGCCTTTAAGAGTGCCAGAGCATCATGCTGCTCCGTGTTTTCATATTGGTTCCAGCACAAACAGGCCATCCAGCCTATTTTGAACTATCTACTGCTAATAAATCCTAGATCATTTACTGTATGTCCTAATTCTCCAACTTGTCCAGTTGTTTCAAATCAAATCCTCCCTTCCCAAACTGCAGCTATGAGGTCTCAATTGCCACAAATTCCTGTGTCATTTGGTCACCAACATTTTCCTTGTCAGTTAGTTTTGTTCCTAGGGTTGGATGTTGCCACACATATTAGGAAATGCTGTGAGGGAGGGAGACTTGTTTTCTTCAGGACAATGTGGAAACCATGTTTTTCATGTGAGCAGAGATTTTCAAAGGAGCCTAACGAACAGAGATGCCCACACCCCTCTGAAATTCAATAGCAGCTGAGTATCTAACAGCCTGGGTGATCCTTTGGAAAATTCCAGCCCAGTTAGTAACTCAGGGAAGAGACAAAGTTACATATAAGAGGCCCGATTCTAATATCATATTGAATAGTATGTTACTCCAACAGGGCCTGACCAATGGGTCTGATTCTGGCCTCATAGAAAACACCACTTTGATTTTTAAAGAGCAGGTGATTCTCTTTGTTTGATAGGAATCGTGATACATCGTTGATCTATATTTGGATTATCACCAGTCATCAAATCAGAGCTAACACAAGCCGTTTGCACCAGGCAGTCATGATTCACATCCTTTAGAAATAGGCCTGACATAATAGTCTCAACTGATTTTGGACTAGGCACAAGAACTAAAATAAAAGCAGGGCACTTTTGAAACCCCACTAGGTTTTGTTAAGATGATGTATAGGACTTGCGCTGGCCCTCTGCACAGAGGGGATTTCACCCTAAATGAATTTGTGTTCCTCCGACAGCTAAAATTTGCATCCATTCAGATTTTTCTTTAATGAGGGTTCACTGGTATTTTTAAAGAGAGCCAATTATAGAGGCATAGTTTATATAGCCAGAAGGACCATTCTAATAATCTTTCCTGACTGTCTGCATAACACAGTTTGAACCAAAAGATTCATCGATTCCAAGGCCAGAAGGGACCATTGTGATCATCTAGGCTGATCTCCTGTATTGCACAAGCCATAGATCTTCCCCAAAATAATTCCTAGAGCAAATCTTTTAGAAGAACATCCAATCTTGATTGAAAAATGGTCAGTGACGGAGAATCCATCACTACCCTTGGTACATTATTCCAATGATTAATTACTCTCACCATCAAAAAATTATGCTTTATTTCCAGTCGAAATTTGTTTAGCTTCAACTTCCAGCTATTGGACCATGTTATATCTTTCTTTGCTAGATTGAAGAGCCCATTATTAAATATTTGTTTCCCATATAGGTACTTATGGACTGTAATCAATTCACCACTTAACCCTTTTGTTACACTAAATAGCTTGAGCTTCTTGAGTGCATCACTATAAGGCATGTTTTCCAACTCTTTAATCATTCTCATGACTCTTCTCTGAATCCTCTCCAGTTTATCAACATCCTTGTGGAATTGTGGGCACCAGAATGGGACACAGTACTCCAGCAGTGGCCGCAGTAAATTACAGTACATTTTGCAACCGCCAGTGTTGTTGTAGCTATGTTGGCCCCAGGATATTAGAATGACAAGTTGGGTGAGGTATTATCTTTTTTTGGACTAACTTCTGTGGGTAAGAAACAGAAGCTTTTGAGCTACATATAGCTTTTCGTCAAGTCTGGGAAATGTATTTTGCAAAATATTATATCCTAAAAGTCATATTTTGGCCTCAGAGGTTTGTCCAGTGAGATAGCTCTGACTAGCATGTGAAATTCCCTGGTTCTGTTGACTCCAGGGAACAGAGAAGCCAGTGTTGAGGGACAGGATTTGATAGAGACATATACTTTCCATCAGCCACTTTATTGGCCAAATGAGAGTCAAGGATTAGAGGCTAAGTCCCTGAAGCAAATTTTATTTCCTAACTTTGATTTTGGTCACAAAACAAAGTCCCTATAAACTCCGTTGTAGGATTTATTGGTTGCATGTTTTTTTAACTTGAAAGCATTTTAACACTTTGATCTGAAATCCTGCATTTTGCATGTCTAGATGAGATTATCCGAAAGTCCTTCACTGCAGAGTCATGCCTCTGCTTCTCTTGCATTTAGGCCACTGTCCCCAGCTGTCCCAGTACAGGCAATTCTATCAGGAATTGTAGGGCTGAGAGGAGAAAGACTGGATGGAAAATGAAGTAGGGTAGGATCTGGCCAATTTCTTTTTATTTATGGCCAAATTGTTCATCTGTTCTGACCTGATTTCCCTAGTTTGGTGTGATAAGACACTCTGTGACTGTTCATGACTGCCCTGCCCATTACAGTGTGCACTGCTGAGAGCTTTCCAGACTGAGTAGCTCTCATTTGTGGATGCTACTAGGGCCTCTGACTAATCCCTTGAACCTCTGAGAATAAGAAGGAGGAATTGCCCAACAAGGACTACCAAGGATCCAGTAGATGCTGAGAGGGTATCATAGCTTTGTTGGAGGGATGCTCAGGTAAGATTGACTGATCTGTTGGAGTGGACTGCTCTGCAGAAGTAGTGGCCTGACAGAGTGAATCAAAAGAAGTACTCAAAATGAAGCCAATCTCTGAAGCCTAAAATGATGAGGTAGCACAAGGAAACCTCTGGATGTGCACTGCCCTCACCATCTTTCTGGGGTTGGACTCCTGCTTCAGAATATGGAGTTAGGAAGAGAGCAAATAAGGAGATGGTGAATGGCAGCATCAAGAAAGAAAATAGTGTTAAAGAGGAAAAGCGGGATGGAAGAAAGATGAGACATTTGAGAAAAATATAAAGTGAAACGTTTTGAAAAGGACTGAACACTAGAAGAAGTAGAAAGTGAGGAGTGAAGAGCAAAAACAAAGCAGCCTGAGAAAGGTGATGCTTTTTGTTTTACTGTATAGAAATATTTTTATTTTAATGTTTTATATTATATTGGATGCAAAATTGATATAATAAAGGTTTACTCCAGAGACCAGTTTGTGCCCAACAAATACAGGTTCAGGAAGCACAGTCTCACCTGGAATCTTTCTGACACCAAGGGCACAATCTTTCTGACACCAAGGGCAAGTGCTCATGTTGTATTATCATATAATTTGTCCCTGACTGTGGCTGGCCAGCCTCATTGGCTGCTTTGGTGAATATGAGGTCCAAGATCCTATCTGTGAGGGTGGTTAGCACTCTAGCGGTGCTAGGCAGGAGCATGCGGGCTCTCTTCTACGTGCAGAGACTGCATTTGTGCCAGCCCTTGTGCAGGGGGCTGCAGGGAGATCGTGGGAAGGCTTGTTGCATCCTCTCAGCACTTGTGCATCTATGCAAAGTCTATTATACTCTAAGTGCCTGATTGATTCTCTGTTGCCCACACTTGCTGTAATCATTTATACCAGTACAAAGTGAATGTCAAAATGGGGTAAATGGCTACCTAAGCCATAGGCAATGGAGAATTAGGGCCCACAATATTTGAATTATACACATACATACAAACACTTGTACATATTTGGTTCTGGGCAGCAAAGTAAGGAAACTTGCTAGATTCTTGTGAAGCAAGAAAGTATCATTTCAAGGATCTGAAATCTAGAGAAATTTTACTTTGTTATGTTGTTGCTTGAGTCCAGAATCTAGATTCACATCAGCTATCCCTTACTCCCAGCTCTACTGGAATTCCATAAACACACTTTTGAATTTTCACTTTTATTTGTAACACATGTAGCATCCCTAACATGAATAGGGTGACCAGATGTCCCGATTTTATAGGGACCATCCTGATTTTGGGGTCTTTTTCTTATATAGGCTCCTATTACCCCCCCGCCCCCAATCCCCTCTCCCGATTTTTCACATTTGCTGTCTGATCACCCTAAACATGAAGGATCCACTAGTGACCTGTACTTTATGTGGACTGGTTAATTGACACCCTTGCTGAGAAAAAACAGAAGGGAAGTAATAGGATCTCAGTATAGGCAATATAACCTCTGCACCGGCTCCCACCAACATATGGAAAGAAGCTTCTAAAACATCAGAAGGAATTTATTCAAATAGAGGAGTGCAGGTGAATCAATGAATAGAAGAAAGGGCTAGAAACCCGACAGTACTCTTGGGGGAAATCCCAAGTGCTCTTCATGGCTGCCCACAGAAAATATATTATTGTACAGAAGAGGGGAACATGCTTTCATAGTTAGTGAAGTTTTCAGTGTAGCACTGACTGCAGAGGAATGCCAGAGGCCCTCTGGCACGTCCCATAGCAGCCAGCACAGACTGTACTACTAACTGGAAATGTCAGGATAGCAGTTTTAACCACTTTACAGCAAAGCATGGGAATGGCAGTGAAACCCACAGTTGCCTTGACCTAAAGAAATGCTGAATAGTTTGGCAGAACATATTGTTGATACTTCCATATTTGGAAGTATTTTCTGATCCCTGAGTTACATAGTTAAACAGCACTTTTTTTTAGAGAGAGAAATTTCATGATTTTGGCGATTTTTTTAAAAATAGGAAATCAGAAATTATCAAGAGCAATGGATTAGATTCCATTGGTTTGGGTTGGTTTTAAATTGGTCAGTCGGGATATCAAATAATATTAATGTGTGTGGATGTGAGAGAAAGGGAGAGAAAGATGACAATCACATTTCTCATCTGGCTTGAAATGCTAAATTTTGGTGCAGTTTATTTTGTATGTTCCCCTACACCCAAAAGAGAAGCAATCAGATTTGACAACCCAAATATTCCTCAGGTGTTATCAGAATGGTACATAATTGAAAGGAAACTCCACTCCACATATTACTCACTAATTATCCCTCAAAACCGTGCCAGCCCAGTCTCCATAGCAAGGACTTTATTCTAACATCTACAGGACTTCTAGAAATAATCCAACAGAATGATAATTACAATACATTGCACTTTGCTGTACATTCAAGGATCTCAAATCACACAGCAGTCCTGTAAGGTAGGTGAGAGTTGTATAGGGATTACTTCATCCAGGATTGAACAGCAATACTACACAATACTAGTTAGACATCTCTACCACGGTAATTCTAGGACTTCCACTGGTAAGGGCCCAATCCTGTGAGGGGCTCAACACTTGCAGAATCAGGCATTATCTTGGCAATGAAAAACATAATTTGGATGCAAGCAAAAAAAGCACTTGTTTAGAAGTACCTTTTGGAGCCCAGGTGATACAAAGAAACCTGAGAAACACAAGTGTTTTCCCCGGCATCTTTAGTTACAGCTAGACATTGGCACCAGATAAGAGAGATTGGACGTTTATTTAAATTTGTTCATTATCCCGAGATGAAGGCTAAGAATAGTGTCATGTCAACAGGTGAGATAATGTGGTCCACTAGATGGAGCACAAGACTGGGTCCTGGGAGTCCTGAGTTTTATCCCCAATTCTTGGTGTTTGTCATCCTGGGCAAGTTACTTTGCCTGTCTGTGCTTCTCTTTAGATTGTAAGTTCGTCAGGGCAAGGGCTGTGTTTATATATTAGGACCACTAGGTGTTACTGTAACACAAATAATTATCAGAGACTGAAGTGACAGAGGTAGATCCAGGGCCAGATTTACAAAGATATTTAGGTGCCTGAAGATGCAGGAAGGTGCCAAGTGGGATCTATAAACGTGCGTAAGCAGGATAATCATGCAGTCCCTGGAAAAATCATGGAACAGGTCCTCAAGGAATCAATTCTGAACCACTTAAAGGAGGGGAAAGTGATCAGGAACAGTCAGCATGGATTCACCAAGGGCAAGTCATGCCTGACTAACCTAATTGCCTTCTATGATGAGATAACTGGCTCTGTGGATGAGGGGAAAGCAGTGGATGTGCTATTTCTTGACTTTAGCAAAGCTTTTGATACAGTCTCCCACAGTGTTCTTGCCAGCAAGTTAAAGAAGTATGGGCTGGATGAATGGACGGTAAGGTGGATAGAAAACTGGCTGGATGGTCGCGCTCAATGGGTAGTGATCAATGGCTCCATGTCTAGCTGGCAGCCGGTATCAAGTGGAGTGCCCCAAGGGTCGGTGCTGGGGCCGGTTTTGTTCAATATCTTCATCAACGATCTGGAGGATGGTGTGGACTGCACCCTTAGCAAGTTTGAAGATGACACTAAACTGGGAGGAGTGGTTGATACGCTGGAGGGTAGGGATAGGATACAGAGGGACCTAGACAAATTAGCGGATTGGGCCAAAAGAAATCTGATGAGGTTCAACAAGGACAAGTGCAGAGTCCTGCACTTAGGACGGAAGAATCCCATGCACTGCTATAGACTAGGGACCGAATGGCTGGGCAGCGGTTCTGCAGAAAAGGACCTAGGGGTTACAGTGGACGAAAAGCTGAATATGAGTCAACAGTGTGCCCTTGTTGCCAAGAAGGCTAACGGCATTTTGGGCTGTATAAGTAGGAGCATTTCCAGCAGATCGAGGGACGTGATTATTCCCCTCTATTCGGCACTGGTGAGGCCTCATTTGGAGTACTGTGTCCAGTTTTGGGCCCCACACTACAAGAAGGATGTGGATAAATTGGAAAGAGTCCAGTGGAGGGCAACAAAAATGATTAGGGGGCTGGAGCACATGACTTATGAGGAAAGGCTGAGGGAACTGGGATTGTTTAGCCTGCAGAAGAGAAGAATGAGGGGGGATTTGATAGCTGCTTTCAACTACCTGAAAGGGGGTTCCAAAGAGGATGGATCTAGACTGTTCTCAGTGGTAGAAGATGACAGAACAAGGAGTAATGGTCTCAAGTTGCAGAGGGGGAGGTTTAGGTTGGATATTAGGACAAACTTTTTCACTAGTAGGGTGGTGAAGCACTGGAATGGGTTACCTAGGGAGGTGGTGGAATCTCCTTCCTTAGATGTTTTTAAGGTCAGGCTTGACAAAGCCCTGGCTGGGATGATTTAGTTGGGGTGGTCCTGCTTTGAGCAGAGGGTTGGACTAGATAACCTCCTGAGGTCCCTTCCAACCCTGAGATTCTATGATTCTATGATAGGTGCCTGACTCCAACAGAGAGTTTTAGAGGCACAGCACAGAATCTCACCTCTTGAATGTTGGTGATCTCCTGCAGAATGGTCCATGGGCCAGTGATTGAAACCGATCCATGATGCCACAGCCACATTTAAACAGCACTGTTATCTTCCAGACCCAATCTCTACTCTGACTTGACAGATCTGTAAGAGATAGGAGCTGGCAAATATAAATTATGTGAAATCTGATGGTTCACAAGGGGAAACCATCTTGCAAATATAAAAGAGGTGATAAAAATGCATACGGAAAGGAGAGTCAGCAACTCTATATTTCATTCATAGACAATGTTCTTCTATTCTCCAGCTGAAATTTTGTTGAACAGTGAAATTGAATGTCTGTTGCTTTAAAACCTTTTGGATTGCCACTGTTCTGTGACATGGGAGGGTTACACATGAATTGCATCCATGAAAGTGCTTTTTCTTATCAGTGTTTTTGGGTTTCCATAGGTGCTGCTACTAAATAGCAGATTGTGGGAAAGGGGAAGGTTGCATTAATTTACAGCGCAAGGGGAAGCCACATGTTCAAAGATGTGCACACATATTTGCATGCACCTAATTTATGAGCACAAATATCCAATCTGTGTGCATACATTGGGTATTTTGCAAGTGCATCTAACCAATAAGGCAGCTAAGTGGCCATCCGTGAACATAAATTAGCTGTGTGCAATTACATGCACATGCATACCTTTAAAACTGTGACCTGGTGAGTGCAACTGGTCTGACCTTACCAATAATTAATTTATCTATTTGATACATTCAGGTGGGGTTTTTTGCATTAAGGGCATTCATTTTTCTTTACATAATATATAGGTGCAAAGAGAGTTGGATGAACTATTCTTAACAAGCAATGTATTCACAAATGATTTGCCAGCTGTAAACGGGGCTACATTTGTTAAACAAACTACAATTTTTATGAAACTGGGAGTCAATTTGTACTCGTTGAATGAGGGTGGCCAGATCAGGCATTTGCAGCCTGTGGCTTTCTTGCAATCTATGCGCTGTCACAATTGTTTGTTGGTAATTCACTTTCATGCAGTGCGATTTGTCCCCTAAATTATGTAGCATTGTTCCAGCTGACTGGATGACGCCAGAACTTACAAACTTATTTCAAGACTACCATGTGAAAATGGCCACTTGGAAACACATTTGCCAAAACATATTTGCATGAATATTTGGGACATATTTTCTTTCCACAATAATTTCTTACCAACAAGATTTCTCTTTCATGAAAGTTTATGGAAACTGTAATAAATGGGTCATTGAGCTCAATACAGGGTTAATGGGGTGAAATTCTATGACCTGTCAAGTACAGTCTTTGGGTATGTCTATACTGCATCTGGGAGCAAGCCTCACAGCCCAAGTCCACAAACTTTGTGCTCACATGAGCACGCTAACAAAATAGCTGTGTAGATGTTGCTTTGATGTTGTGACTTGGGCTGGAGCTTGGGCTTTCAAGCCTTGTGAGGGTAGGATGGGATGGGTTTGAGAGCTGTCATGGGGTATAGCTGTCACTGCCAGACTGGCGCCTCCTCCTGGTCATGCTGGGGATTAGTTTGAGGCCAATGCCGATATCTGCAGTGTGCACACCACCCCCTGGCTCTGCTCCTGTCTATGGCTCCTCTCTCAGCTCCCAGGGCTGCAGCTTTCTCTTCTCAAATCAGCCCTCCAGCTAGGTCATCATCTGCGTTTCCCCTTTCTGTGGGGGGTGGTATCTCTGTCCAACAGTCTGACCACTTCCCCAGTGGCAAGTGGAGGGGACCCAGGCCCACCCACAACTCCGGGCCCCAACCCAGGTACCCTGTAAATAGTGCCTCCTGCTGCTCCTCTGTAACCTCTGTTGTTATACCAATAAAATAAAAACCAGCAGGATCTTTTTAAAGGGGATAAGACAAAATGTCACATTTATTGTGAATACAAAAAGAATCATAGTAAGCAGTCAGTTATAGCTATAACATTTCATTCAGTTTCATATTCATTCGCACACACACACACACAGGTTCTGCATAGATGTCATAGTTACCAGCCTAGAAGTTGCTCATGCCAAGTTACTGGCCAGGTAACCTGGGCATGAGGGTGGAGCCGAGTCCTTGTCAGATTCATCTGATGCTCCTGGAGGTTGGTGTAGAAGCCATTCTTATAGGAATTATTTCCTATGTTAGTCTATGGGAACTGTTTTATCTTGCTGTTGCTAACTCAATCAGCAGATGGCACATTTCTGATGTTTGTGCTGTCAGATGTTATCTTGTTTTTCCCATCCTTTGAGATGGTCGGATGGATCCCAGTTTATCCTCCGGGGGATGTTGTCTGGTCGTTCCCACTTGATGCCGCCTTCAGCCGATGGTCACTGAATTCCTAGGCTGGCACCTCCCTGCTCATTCATTCATGTACACCAAGCATTCATCAGCAGACATACTGTCTCCACCACTTTCGGGGTGTGTACTAATTTATTTGAGACTCCCTGCCCTTTGAGGGTGGGGGTCTTTCTATGCTGTTTCTAGGTACAAAGCATGCATAAAGAACAAAGTCAAATAACTTGTTTGCAAGTTTCTCATAGCAATACAGTATCTTTCTGAGAACAGATACAATCAATGGTTTACACAGACAGTAGCTTATAAGTTTTAACAGGAGACCCAAGAGATCTTTTTACTTGGTAATGCTATGAGGTTTAAATTGTGGGGGACAAATTATGGGGAATTACTTTCACTTGGGGAATCACTGCCAGTACCTTCTTTAATATCCCTACACTGTCAATGCTGCTCTATTTCCCGGGGCCATCCCCCATGACCCAGCAGCTTCTTCGCTCTTATCTCAGGGCCTCAGCTGCTAAGTCCCAGGAGCCAGCCACTGCTCTGTTCAAGGCGCTTACCATTCCCTCAGCCCTCCAGGGACGCAGTCCTTACCGCCTGGGCTCCCAGCAGCAACTCCCCTACTGTAACTCTGCCCTGCAGCTCCCTTTTATATGGACCTGCTGGACCCAGATTGGCTGTTCCTTGCAGCACCTCTACTATTGGCTGCTTCCTGCGCAGCCTCCCCAGGGCTCTGTTAACCTTCTCTGCCAGTGTGGGGCATTTGCCCGATCACAAGCATGATCAAAGCAATGTTTACACAGCTATTTTTAGCTCACTAGCATGAGCCTAGTGAACACAAGCATGTGGACCCAAGCTGGGGGGCTTGCTCCCAGATGCAATATAGACATACCCTAAATGATCTAAAGGTCCCTTCTGGCCTTCAAGTATATGACTCCTGTTAGGGTGTCCCTAGCCTCTGCCAGAAGCTGGGAATGAGCGACAGGGGATGATCACTTGATGATTACCTGTTCTGTTCATTCCTTCTGGGGCACTTGGCATTGGCCACTGTCGACAGACAGGATATGGGCTAGATGGACCTTTGGTCTGACCCAATATGGCCGTTCTTATGTTCTTATGAATTTATAGCTCTCATTGAAATGAATGTGTGTGAATAGCTTTCTGTAGCATTTACCCAGCTATAGGTGTAATGTAATGACTCTGGATTAGTGAGCTACACATTCCACTTCAGACAGAGTTGTTGTACCTTCAATAGAGCAGATTACATAATCCACTTTCAGATTGGTTGGGCTGTGAAGCTGCAGATAGATATAGAGTGCACGTTGTATAAAAGAATAATGTTTCTTGCTTTAACAACCTTATTATTGTCGTCTTTTGGTTACGACAAATGAACATGACATGAGGTTTCACTTATAACAAGCACTTTTCATGATACAATGGAGTGCAAAATGAATTTTTACAAGCCCTTATTCACAAAAAAATGTACTGCCAACTGGATGCAATATCAGCTGAATGGCTTATGCATTATATGATTGCATGAACCAAAACATTTTTGTTGACATTGTACTGAAGGTATTGCACTATCAATTGATTTATTTTTCTATTGCAGACACCCTTATCTTTTCAGTAGAAGATTTTTTTTCTATTTTTTCCCTCTTTTTCTGAAGGAGCTCTTATGTTGTCAGTGGAAGTTCTGCTTTTTACGGAGGCTTTAAAATATAAATTAATGTACTGTCACACTGTCAATACCTTGCATGTAGACATCACACACAATGATACTGCTATAGGGAGGGACCCATTCTGCCCTCAGTTCCACAGGTGTAGCTCTCATTGGTTTCAGAAATGGGCTTACTTTTGTACATCAGAATTATTCCACAGGCACCCTACTTCTGGACTAAAACATGACAGTTATTTCCCAGCATAGAACAGCACACACACACACAAACATAGGTTACCATAAGATTTTTTGGTTGGACACAAAGTTTAAATGTAATTTTCTCTTATCATATTCACAATAAGATAGTGATCATCTGATCCTTGCTGTGAAAGATGTGGTCTGATCCTTGTGTGGCTTGTTTAATTTGATAATAGATAGATCTTCAATCTAGAGGACAAAGGTGTAACAAGGTCCAGCGGTGTGAAGTTGATGGTAGACAAATTCAGATTAGAAAGAAGCTGCAGTTTTTTAACAGTGAGGATAACTGACCATTGGAACAATTTACCAAGGGTTGTGGTGTATTTTCCATCGCTGGATATTTTTAAATCAAGACTGGATATTTTTCTAAAAGATATGCTCTGGTTCAAACAGGATTTAATTCAGAGAAGTTCTATGGCCTGTGTTATACAGGAAATCAGACTAAAGGACCACAGTGATTCCTTCTGGCTTTGTAATCTATGAATCTATTAATTGCCGCTGTGCCTGGGCTCTGACTAAGAGGATGGGAAACACTGTTTCCCTGCTGTGTTAGGCTCTGATTCAGTACCCAAGATCCCTTCATTTATAGAATATACAAAGTGCATTGCATTTACTGGCCTGTAACTTTCTGCCATCTGACATTGTCATTTACCCACAGTCATTGGCTCGAAGCACATATGCAGGTGTGGGTGCATGACCCTATCTGCTAATGATATGATCCTTGGCCTGAAGGCTGGTCTGATTAATGGGCCTGACTGACCAGGGACCAAAGGCCAGTCTGGCGTGCAGGGATAGCTGGGGCACAAGGATGCCCTCTTTTATCCAGCCACACACTCGACCCTGGGGGACATGAGAAAGTGAACCCCACCTAATGATTCTCCTACATTCTAGGACATATTCCAAATATATTTACAGTGGGAGCCACAGATCAGATGCTACCACATGACTAATAATACACATTTACTGACTGCTTAACTATCCGTCCTGCTGCATGTGATCTATTCGCTTGTTTCATTCATTGCCAGTTGGGCATAATATTTGGTCCAAAGACATTATTTACGGGTGTCTCCTGCTCAGGAATAAGGGATGGCCTAATCTGATCGTTTCCTAGGTTTTGACGTTATAATTCTTTAACCAATTTCAGTGTGTTGAAATTGTAACTTTTATGGACTTAATACATTCTAAAAATTGCTCACATAACGATGCTTTCATTTTGTACTAGCACAGACATAATGGGCTGTGTTCATTCCAACAAACTTAAACATCAGCTTTGCGCATAAGGAAAAAGATCACACTTCAAAGTTTGAGACTGGGACCTATACACCGTTCGACAGGAAGAATGTATGCCTGACCCTGTTATCATTTTTTTAAGATGTATTTGTGGCTCATTTGCACCTATTCCATCAATCTCTGCTTTAGACTCAGGTTTGTAAACAAACATGGCTGCTTTCTGAACTAGGATTAAAATGAAATATTTCTCAGTGAAAGCTGGTGAATAGAAGCACTTTTTCACTTTGTTGCATGTCAACACCTTTTTTTTAAAAAAAACGAATAGAGCCATTTGTCTGGAAAAAAAAGGCTATTGACATTTTAATGGGGCTGTTTTTGGAAAGACCTAACATTTAATATTAAATTCAACATATGGTTGTGGTCAAATTGCAAACTCCTACTGTGTAAAATATATGAATAACAACCCACTGTATTCTCCTGGCCAATATAGAGAGAAAAGGTTGATTAATTTAACTAGTATCCCTTAATCTCCTGCCTTGGCTTCCATCCCATTCTGCAAGGGTTGATAAATCTTACATCCCCTGAAGAGTATTACAGTTCCTAATAGTCTTATGCTATTAGGAAGAAGCAAGACTCAACTGTACCAAAACCATATAACAAATGAAATCGTATAAATAATTTAGTTTTCACAATTTACTTTTTTTTAAGTTTTTCTTTGCAAGACATGATAAGAGATGTAAATTTAGCCTGCTGCAAGGGAAAAAATGGTACTGTTAAATGGAAAAATACATAGAAATATGCTGCTGCACTTGCCGTTAGCACTGCTGTGCTGGGCTATTGAAATCCAAGGTCATTCATACATTGTACAACATTTTAAAAGAAAAATATATATAGCTAATATATATTAAATATATATAGCTGTAAACATTTTCTGTCTTGTTTATTACTTATACCAAGGGAAGAAGGATGTTCCAGTGTTCTGGGCACTAGCCTGGGGCTTAGGATTTCCTGTCCTGTCACAGACTTCTTGTTTGACCTTGGTCAAGTTATTTAGCCTCTCTGAGCCTCAGTTCCCCATCTATAGGGGTGTTGTCAAGATAAACGCATCAAAAAAGATTGGGAGGTGCTCAGATATGATGGTAATGGGAGCCATATAAGTACCTAAGATAGATCAATGGTATTTTCATATATTTCTTTGAGTATATGATACTAACCATCTGTGATCTGGGACACATTCTACCCAAAGTAAAGGAAAAACTGGCAAATTAGCTTTTGTGTTTCTGCTATTAAATTATAGAGACATGTTGAGCAAATTTCAACATTGCTTACAGCAGGCCAAATCGTGCAGTTCATAGTCCTTATCTAGGCAAGATGCCCACTGAAATCGATAGGCGTTTTTTAAGGACTTAGGGCCTGATCCTGCTCCCACTGAAATCATCCCATTGACTTCAATGAGAGTTGAGTTGGACCCTCTGAAAGGAGTTCAGGATTGGCCTATGATTTGCATGTATTAATATGTTGCTCTTCCATAGCACCTCTCTTTTGAGAATCTCTCTTTACAAACCACAAATTAAGCCTCACAACACCCCTCTGAGGCACAAAAATCATATTATACCTATTTAACAGATTGGTAAACTGAGGTCCAAAGAGGCTGAGCCCCAAATTTTCAAAAGTGTCCCCTAATCTTTCTTGCTTGAGCTTTCGGGTGCCTGACTTCAGAAGCCCAGGGCTTGATGTTTAGGACTGCTGAGCACAACAATTCTACAAGGAAAAAAAGGAGCTCTCGGGTGTCTAAGATCCAAATCTTTTATTCTATACCATGCCCATCACTATGGTAATGGAATGAACTTGGCTAGCATCTATCACTCAAAAGTGCTCCCTCCTCCAATCTTCTGCCCCGGGGAAAAGTGATGGTAGGGGTATCTTTGTTTTTTTGGAGAAAGTTGTTTGGTTTTATTGCTTAGTTAAAAATGTAACCTTAAATCATAACAGGAAGACAGCCAGGTATATATTTTTCATCTTGTGAGAAGCACTGTTGACGTTCTTCCCCAGCTAGATTTTGTGAGTTGTCTGAAGGCATAGCCTCATCCAGCGCATAGGGCAGTGATATGGTCTTCAGGTGACAAAGACATGAATCACCATGGCATGACTGTGCCAAAAGAAAAGGCTGGCTGAAACCTAGTGACCCCACATTGTTTGCAAGCCTTGCAATATCCAGGAACCACAGATGGTGCCTGGACACTTAAAGGTGTATACATGAGAAATACTTTAGAAAGATGTGTCAGAGAGACTAGAAAAGTATGGGGCGGCAACTTTAATTCAGCATTTATGCTTCATTTGGTTTCGCTGAGACTCGTAGGGCTTGATTCTGATCTGAGATCGACATATGTTCAGCCCAAACGGATGGGGCAACCACAGCATTGTCAGAGCAAGGCACAACCTCCATTCTGAATGGTAATTGATCTGGGATACCTCAGAGCTTCCACAGATGTGTTGGGACAACTAGACTTGTCCCACATGCTTGTGCTTTAATAGCCATAAAAAGTGGCACAGTATCCTCCAAAAGGTTGAGGGATGGTTCAGTCATCTGTTCCCTTAGAAAAGCACAGGCACCCCTGTTCCACATTTCATGAGCACTAGGTCACCTCGGACCATCCTCAGGTGATTTAGCCCCCAGGGAATGTTCTGCCTTGTTGTTTTACACATCTTTTAGCTAAGGCAGAAAATCTAAATGTAAAATCCAGCATTCAGAGCCACCATGTGGAGTTTTGTGGCACTCTCTGGAGGACTGTGGACCCATGAAACAGTGAACAGATTACAGCCATCCACAGAGGTAGGTCTTTTTTTTCATGTGACAGACCTACACTGTAATATTGATAATGTTCTTAAATTAGCCTCCCAAGTATAATTCCTTGCCAGTTACTACAATAACTTGGAAATATTCTTCATTTTATGTAACTGTCATGACTAAGCAGGGCCAGCTTTAGGAAGTGCAAGGCCCCATGCCAACAGTGTCGATGGGGCCCCTCCGCCAGAACGCCGCCGAACAGAGCGGCAGCGATTGAGCTGCCGCTGAAATACCGCTGAAGACGGCGGCAGCGTTTGAGCTGCCACTGAAGCACTGCTGAAGCGACGGAGGTCGCGATGCCCCAACACGGATGTTGCGGAGCCCTCTTAGGCGCGGGGCCCAATTCGAGGGAATCGGCTGAATTGGCCGAAAGCCAGCCCTGTGACTAAGAACACAACAGAGCAGGAATTGTTTGTAAAGATGTGCTAGGGACTGCAGCATTTTGACCTGTGATATTCTCAGTGAAGTGAAAGGCTTGTCACACTGGGATTGTCCACTGAAGCATGCTGCATGACTTGGTGTCCTGCCACTACTAAAAAGTCAATTTGAGAGGGATGCAATGAAATGCTGCAGAACTACCTGCAGAACATTGCAATATATATTAACAAAGCATGCAGTGTGCAGTCTAGTTCTCCACTCTGCTGCACCCATGGTGTTCCACCGAAATAAATGAAATTATACCAGCATAGCACTGAAGTTATGCAGACACAAAACTGGTGTAACAGAGTTGCATCAGATACAAGTAACTTGCTCTAATTCTGACTTGTGACATTAGACAAATCACTTAAGGACTGATGCAAGTCCCACTGAAGCCGATGAGTCTTTCCATTAACTTAGATGGGAGTTGGATCAATCACTTAATTTCAGCCTCTGTTGCTCTGTCTATAAAACTGGGATAATGATACATATCCTAGAGGGGAGTTGTGAATAATTAATGTTCATAAGGGACTTTAGGATGAAATGCTTTATGGAAGTGCTAGACATCAATGTTATCACACCTGGTCAGGTGTTTTTAAAATGAGTATTTCACAGTACATTTTGTACACAGTGCATTATGAATCAGCCTATATGGAAGGAGAATGAAAATCTCAAATTGTTTCAATGAATAACAGTTACAGTGAACCCCTATGTGTAGTGACACAACTTCATTGTTTAGAGCTTTTCAACATTTGTTGTAATAGGAACCTGCCTGTGGCCATACTTTCAATGATATGAATTTTGTCTCTTCTTCGCTCAGTTGCTGGGAATGTACATCGCCCAAAACCAGCTCATTGATACTGAACAAATAGTGGATTAAGTGTGCCTGTTTTGTCTTCTTTCCTAAGCTGCGTGGGATCAAAGCTTTGTGCTTTGGTGCCATAAGTTTAACTCTATTTTCATTTCAAGTGCCAACATTTTACAAAATGAAATGAAGCAAAAATGGGCATAAATTGTTTCAAATGTGTCATTCCAATAAGCTTTAAGGAGGTCTTGGAAAGATATCAGAAAACAATTGAATTGAATTTGTTAATTTGGTTGGTTTCAACCCATTGCAAACCCAATCCACAAACCCACTATTTCAGAGATGGTAAATTACAGACAGTTGTGACTGCTGATTGAATAGCAGACCAGCAATTCATAGAGATGCCCACCCACAAGTAGTTGTTACACTAGCCATGACAGACAAGCAGCATGAGAAATAGGAAGTGACATTGCTGCATATGAATAAAATTTACACAGGCGTCTGCAGTGAATGATGATGGTCGGTTTCTACGCAATTAACTGTAAACAGCAAGCAAGCTGTGAACAACGGCAACACAAATTACAGTTATTGCTTTTGTAGTCTGTAATCTTGTGCAAAAAGACATCTCTCAGCACCTCTTTGTCACACACATCAGCCTACATATTTAGAAGGTGCAGATTAGATTTTAATCCTAAAAGGATTTGCATATCTATAAGGGGGTGGGGCTATAAAATACCTTACCTGAAATGATACAATTGATATGGCTTCTAGGAATTTTCTTATTGGAACTATAACCCTTAGCAAAATGTGGTGATTTTACCTAAAGCAGAATATTCTTGATTTTCTCAGGCTTCGGCCTTTTCTAGTGCATCTGAGCACCCACACAGTAGATATTCCAATGGGTCTAGAACAGGGGTCTCCAAACTTTAGGAGACGAGGGCCACATTAGATTTTTGAAGGGGCTTCGCGGGCCGGCTTTAGGGAGTGCAGGGCCTGATTTTGACGGGGCCCTGCCGCGAAAATACCGCCAAGGCAGCAGCAGCAATTGGTTAGGGGGCCGGACAAATTGAAGCCGCGGGCCAGATCCTGCCCTCGGGCAGTAGTTTGGAGACCCCTGGTCTAGAAGCTTAAAAGCCTCTTTACTGACTAAGGGAGAAGACTGCAAGAGAATAAGAAGGAAATGAATAAAAAAGCAATGTGGAACTGGGTGACTTCTGCTGCTCTCTATCTTTCTCTAATTTGAAATGCTAGCAGGAAGCACTGTAATGATGATTTCTTCTAAACAGCTGGCACTTCAAACTTTTTTCACACTGAGGAAAGCAAGTACATAACATTTGGAAACCTAGGTGAATTCTCTCAGGGGTTTTCATTGCTGAGGGTAGTGTAATTGTGTAATGGTAGGGAACGAACAAGAAGATTAGAACATAAACTGCTTCTTGTTTGTGTTAGGGGCTTTTTTATTCTGAGGAGAACATGATGGGGAGATTATATTTATGTGTTATTATTTACCAGCTTTCTAAATCAATGCAATGGAATTTAGGGATGGTAAATTATTTAAAATGTTGGGGCCAGGTCCTTAGCTGGTGTAAATTAACAAAATCAATGGAGTTATGATCATCTACAGCAGCAACACCTGTCTCCAAACATGTAATCCCCTTCTTGATTGGGTTTTGTTTGTTTGTTTATTGATTTAAGAAAGAAAGGATGAGGTTAGTTAATTGAAATAAATGGGGGGAAGAGGAAAAAGAGGAATGGATGGATATATGGGAGGAGATAGGTGTTTTGTTTTGTTTTTTACTCTTTGGGGTGCCTATTTGGGTAGATATGGGGGGGAAATGCTGAAATATGTAGATTCAGATCAACCAAAACATTCCATAAATGTGTGTCAATTTCAGCAAATTGTTTAAACTGAAACAAGAAAAGAGGAAAAAATTCAGAAATGTCTAAATGATATTTTTACTACTTTTCCAATTGCCAAAAATTCTGAAATTTTGGTTTTGATTTGACCTCAATCAATTCCCCCACTCCTCCCTCCCCATGTTTTGGAACTGCCAGGGAGCAAAAAAAACAACAACCCAAACAATTATTCACAGTTCTAATTACATTACCATATTTAGGGTTGCAATTCAGGTGTTTTTTATGTACTCAAGCATATCTTGCTTAATTTTCTGCAGATGTTTTTTGGAGCTTGCAAAGTGCACATTCTGCATAATGTGCAACCCTTGAAATCTCAGAAATGTATGAACACCTAAGGAGAACCAGATGAGATTTGATCACACAGCACACCAGGAATTTCAGAGACGACTTTTGGAATTCTCTTGGAAAAGACAATATTAGGAAGGCAAGTAAATGTCCCACAGGGGGTTGGTTGCTCTTCATTCTACAGCATTGGGAAAATATAATGGGCAGGGGGAAATTTCATTGTATTTTGTTCACCAGGTTTCTTTTTCCACCTACAAATTGCAGCACAAGAGACTAAAAAGAGAGAAGTGGTGTGTTCTGAAACGCCGGAGAGTTTGGTTTTGTTCCTGACTCTGAAACTTTCCAGAACACTGTCAATCCTGTGATCTGAATGGGGCAGGGCTACAGCTGAAAAAACAGTATGTGTTCAAAACCAGCTGAGACCTTCCTGTGTCTGTGATATGCAGAACTTCATTGCAGGTGACTATGCAACAATGCTGTAATGTCAGCAGCTCTTGCCTAGCTGCTACCTGGTAGTCCCCTAACATTCTGAGCTCAGAGGGCAGCAGAGGCAAGTTAGACTGGAGAAAACTGCTGTAAGTTCATTCAGCAAATTCACTGGTATCTGCAGGACCAGATATAGTGTGTTTAAAAAAAGAGGGACAATGGTGATAGATGTGACAAAGGAGATGAATAAAGGTAGGTTCCACAAAGGGCTGTACATGGGGGACCACAAGGGATTGTTCAGAGAAGGAAGATGATGGACCACGAGAGAGCATATGAAGGAGGAGGTACCATGATGGACTGGGTATAGGAGGATGAGGAGGAGCTATGAGGGATTGCATGGAGAGGAACGAAGAAGTGGGACCATGAGGGATCATGTGGAGGAGGAAGAAGTGGGACAATGAGGGATTGTGCAGAGGAGGAGTCAGAACCACAAGTTCTCGCCTGAAGGAGAAGGATCACGGTGGACCATACCGATGAGAAAGCAGAGTGATCATGAGGGATCACCCAGGGGAGTAAGAGGAGGGATCATGAGGAGTAGGATAGATGAGAACAAAAGTAGGTGTCATCAGGTCTGAGTGACAAGGGAAGAATGTAGAGACTGAGGAGAGAAAAGGTTGCAGGGATGAGAAGTGTCACTGAGAGAGCTTCCCAGTGGATGTATAAAGCTTCACTCCCTTATGTCTAACTTACCCTGATACCTTCAGGTGAAGTGGGGTGGGGCAGGACAGACCCTGGTGATTATTCCCTATCATGACTGCCGTGGGCTGGGGGAGAGATTAATAGTTTCCTTATGTTGGTTGAAGGCCATCTCCTGTGGTTTGCTCCCCAGACCTGGGAGTTGACTGGTGTGGTGACTGGACTTCTCTGCCAGATTGCTATTTTCCTTCAGAAAAATGTGCAGTCAGAAATTTTGTGACCAGCGCCATTGTCATCATTTGGATCAGCATTAGAGGGGAAGGAGACATACACTTTGCCAGTGCATTTCATCGATATTTGTTGACAGTAGATGAATTACACATGTAGTAATCAGAAGTAAGTTCAACCCTAAACTCCATCTGCCATGGTACATAACAGGAGTTCTAGTAAAGTGCTTCATGCCCCCATTCTCCCCTATGGGCCTGGCTCCTTGGTCTTCCTACATCTCCCATGATGAACTGCAGTCTTCCTTCTGTTGGAGCCATGTGGCATATCATGAGCATCATGTCGGTCTTAAGCACTGATAAAAACACATATGGAAAGAGTCTATGTAATTTAAAGAAAGCCTTAAGAAACCCTTAGTCATATTGGGCCAAATCAGTGCTGCTTTGCTGAGACAGCAAATCCTCTCCTGATTGGAGGTCCCCAACTTTCTGTCTAAAACTGAACTATCATTTATTTTTGATGCTATTGTAATATATTAATAACAACACTAGGAGTTGGCTAGTGGGAATATAATTAATCTTCTCAGATTTTAATTATACAAAAAGTAGGTTGACTTTTAGACATATTAATTTTGATACATACCAACTACTTCATTACCTGACTAATCTTTTAAATAAACGATTAATTTACAGGGTGATTAAACAGTTCAGTATACACAGTAGATTTAAATACCATAGAGCACACTTAGTCGGGTCTCTGTTATTAGGAGAGTATTTCTTGTACACAACAATGAAGCAGTGTATTCCCATGGATAGTGCACTGGATTGGGACTAAAGAAAACTGAGTTCATTTCCCAGCTCTGTCACTGATTTTATGTGTGACCTTGAGCGAGTCATTGTGCCACTCAGTGACTGTGAAGAATCTGCTAAGCAGGGAACTACCATTCTCATCAACCCCCACTCCCAGAGGCGATGCGTGGGTGGGGGCATGCTGGATCACCCCTCTCCCCCAATTTGTTGCTTGGCCTGCTCACCAAGACTGAGTATGCTCAGTAACACTGCTGAAGCTGGGCTCCCTCACTCTGCCCACCCACTATTGACAGGCATGGGTCGTCACTCCCCCATCCCCACTGGAGGTGGACATGCAGGCACATCCCCTCCTCATGTCCTGGCCAGAAGAGGGAGGGAGAAGAAACCCTATAGAAAGACCCTGACCCAGGAAGTGACTTGAGTCTGGGAAGAGGTGATGGACTCATGGCAAGCCAGGAGCAGCAGGGAGGCCAGATGCAGGGGAAACTGCCAGGGAAGCATGTTGCACAGAAGGTTGCAACAGGAGCCAGGGAACTGTGTGTGGGACAGAGTGTAACTGTCATACATTGCAGCTGGGTTCAAGTCTATACTGTATACAGGATTCAAGGGGAAGGAGCAGAGGTTGGGTAGGGACCAGTACAGAGGGGCCCCAATGAGACACACCACTGATCCTAGTCTGAAAACCTGCAAGCTCCTATTTGCCTTTAATGGAGGACTAGACTGGAGAGGGCACCCAGGCATTCGGCTTGACAAGCCCTAACCCTCAATTGCATTGCCCTCCCCCCGCCCCCCACCCCAGGTGCTCAAATAGAAACTGCTATGGTTTTACTTTGAGTTTCTTGTAGCTGTAGTAAACTACCCCTTCACTTAGGCATGTGCCTGAGTGGTTATTGAGACCCACCAAGGCTAGCACCTGAAGGGCCCAGTAACTGAAGCACCGTCAATGCTTTGAGTTGTGGTACATCTGGTGCACTACTAGTACCTTCGAGGAGCAGTGGGCGCTGTCCGGGGTTCTCTGCTCAGTGTCCCCGTCAGGTTCCCTTCATTTAGCCCTGTGACCTTACTCCCATTCCTGTTATCTCCTTAGTTGTCCCTCACAATTATTTGGAATCCTGGACCTGTGGATACTCCCCTTAGGCTGGCGGGAGGTCCTTTAGCAGTGGGCGGGCTTCCGCCCGCCTATTTACTGGATCCCAACAGGACTACTCTGCTGTACCCAACTGGCCTGGGTCTATCACAGTACCTACACAGATCTCTACACATCCGAGCAGGGCCTCCCCCAACTGCACTGCTATTTTTATTAGTGTAGTGTCACACTGCCTCCCTGCTGTTGGAGCGTTTCCCAGCTGCTGGTAGCTGCCAGAGCCTTTCCCCACCACAGTGAAAAACTCTGCAGAGGAAAAGGTTCTGGCAGGGGAAAGGTAGCAGGGATGTTGGAGCCTTTCCTCACTGCCTTCCCTGTGACAGAACCTTTCACTGCCACATGCAGCTACACACCACAGTGTGGACGCAACCTGCTTTGCAGTGCAGCCTGTAGCTACACATGCCTAACTGCCACCGCCACCTGGGGTGTGCAGTGTAGATGTAGCAAGAGAGGCACATTCTCCTGGAGCTTCCCAGTTGTACAGGGAAGTGGGGTTTGATTTGTGATACCGCTCTGTGGTGTCACATACTGACTCTACATGGCCAGACAACCCTGGTGGCTGGTACTTGGGGGACAGAGCCATGACTCTTTCTAATCCCTCTCCCAATCCCCTTATACACTCCTTCCCTATTTGCTTAAGGGGGAACCATGTGGGGTTCAACCCCTGCTCTCGTCCAAGTGCCAGCCCTGCAATTTGCAAGGGCAAATGTGAACCACTCAAGGGGCAGGGAGAATATTTACTCCCTCTGGTGCCCCTGTGCAGCTGTATTAGCCAGGAGTTCAATCTGACCCTAATCCTGCATGGTTTGTGTGGGAAGATGGCAATTTTACTAAGCCTGTGCAAAGAGAAATCTACTGAACTTGTAAGCATTTGGGGGCAATGGCTACCTCTTTGCTATGCAGCACCTAGCACAGTGAGGCTGGTTGGCGCCTTTAGGTGCTACCACAATACAAATAAATGCATAACAATTATGATGATGTAGGTTCATAAAATGAGCCATAGTTAAATAAATCCAATTTTGCACTACATTTCCTGGAAGAGTTGTTGCCACACGTCCCCTCTTTTCAGCCACTCAAACAACGGAATCCAATTACTGATTCCAGGTGAAAGTAAATGTTTACTTTTAGCTCTCCTGAGGTGAACAACACTGACAATATGGGGCACTAGGAAAAAGAGTAACACATTACTTGCCTCAAGCTGAAATGATTGAATGGGCTCAGGAGGAACATATTTCAGTCACAGCAGTGGCTGAAACAGAAAGTTTACACTTCCAGCATGTCATCTCAGAAGGAAAAAACATTTTCATTGTTGGATGAGAGCTGTTGTGCACTGCCCAGTAGCTGGCCCCTCCCTAGCACTCACATTTGCGATATGTAGTGATATTTCAGTGCTGTTTGCATTGGGGAATGGAAGAAGAAGAGACTACGCATATGTTCTTCCTACCCACATCCAGCCACACAGCTGCATAGCGTAGAACCTAGCCCATAATACCAATAAGATTTCAATGTCATGTTAAAAGGTTAATATCCAATTTTCCAGGACTGCGTGTGGCTGAAAATCAATGTGGACCAATAATATTTTTTAATTTAGGTTCTTCTACAGCGCTTTCCCTCAGTAGGTCTCAAAGTGCTTTACAAAGAGAGCAGTATCATTGTACCCATTTTACAGATGGGGAAACTGAAATACAGGAAAGGAAAGTGATTTGCCCAAGGTCAGCGAGCAAGTCAGTGGCAGAGCCAGCAATAGAATCCAGGTCTCCCAAGTACCAGTCCAGCATTCTATCTACTAGGCATCAATGCCTCCCCTGTTCTTTAGACAAATATTATAAACGTCATCTTGTTATAGCTTGCAAATTTCAAGGGATCCTTAGTAAGGTGCTAGAGTCAGGAAGGATATGATTCCACTGCACAAATAGCTAGAAAAAAGGATATTCCTCCTTCTACCCTTCTGAAGCATGTCATTTGCCACTGCGGGAAGCTGAATACTTGGCTTGGAGGACCAATGGTCTGAGACAATGTGTGAAGTCAATGAGAGCTTTGCCACTGACTACAACTGGGCCAGGATTTCTCCTAGTGAGCCAAATTCTATGTTCCTCTGTACCTAAGGATACATTTTAATGTGTGGTGCAGATAAACAGCAATCAATGAGTATTGAAGGAATGCCAAACAACTGTGAGATACATAGTACTGTACATTAAGTAATTGCTATTTCTAGTCAAACATAGACATTTGGGAATATATTGTTTCCTGTTCATATCTAATCAATGAAGATTAAACACAAAGAGAAAGAGACGCTGCTTGTGATAACTGTTGAAAATGTAATGCCTGGAAACATTTTGAAGTTCTACAGTGGTTGCCATTTGCTTTTTGAATTAAAGTTTGTTTCCTACCCAATGCCCCCTGATGCCCTCCCCCCCAAGACACTATTTTTATCTCACTGTAATTAGGAGAGATGGGGCCAAGATACAAAGCTGAGATCTGGATCAGGACGTCTCCAAAGTTCAGCCACATTTAGATCCACCTCTCCCCCACCCACCCATTTTAGGTGTAAGGATAGCTATCAAGTTCAGATCTGGAGCCAAGGTCTCCCATAATTTCAAGGTGTATATGATTTGAAACCCTGTCTAGTAACTAGATATTTCTCAACCACTGAAACATTATACAGTTTCATCCCTATGGGGTTATTTCATATCTTCCAATTATATGTCACAAAATGTGGTTTAAAAACAAAAATCTATGGCCAAAATCTTCAGTTTAGGTGCCTAAGTAACGCACCTAAATCTATCCCACGCACCTAATAAAAATATTTCACTTCCACTGACTTAACTGAAAGTTGAGGGTGCTCAACACCTGTGAAAATCAGGTCACCTTTATTTAGGTGCCTAAATAGGAATTTAAGTGCCTTACTTCAGGCACCTAAGTTGGAGAAAGGAGGTTTATAGCTATGACTAACAGGAGCAAACCGACTGGATTCATGTCAAGTAGTATGCAAATGAAGCTTAAAGAATCCATAAATAAATCACCCAATTTTAGGTTTATTTCTTCAATGGTGCTAGCTTTATGGAAATGAAGCTGATGTTGAAAGTCAAATTTATTCCTACATATTTTGCTGTAGGTTTATTTTTAGCAATTGTTGTATCTTCCCCGGGCTCATGCAATAATTATGAAAAATTAAACCTTGCATTTAAAATATGTAAGAATGTATTCTGTGTAATTTCCCCCCCCCCGAGTAATTTTTTCTAAATATAGTATTTATGTAGTCTGTTAAAAATCTTAAACATACTTTCCTTTAAGATGTTTGGGGTACTTAAACACATGTATAACTTTAAACACTTGAGGAAATTCCATTAACTTCACTGGGGCTAGGCATCTGCTTCGTTATCCATGTGCTTAAGTACTGTTAGGGCTATTGCTCTTTACACAACAATAACAATATGAAGAAACCAGATAGACACAACTGGGTCCCAAATAACTGTGTATTAAGTACACACAAGGCCTACCTGCATACACACTGCTGCTCTGACTAGTTTCTGGCATCTTCTAAAACAGTGGTTTTCAACCCTTTTCCTTTTCCGGAACTCTAAAAAATTTCAAATGGAGTTGAGGACCCCTTTGGAAATTCAACATGTGGTCTATGGACTTCTCCCAGATAAGTCTTAGAGTGAAAACTGACTGAACAAAATTCAACTATAAACGTTGCACATGCTCGGCATGGCATTTGACGCAGCATGAGAAAGGGCACTAAACGGTGGGTGTGACACTCTGCACCCCATATTCACCATAGTGGTATAATTCTGATATGATTATGACATAATTATGATGTACCTTGTACAAAATGTGTCATGTAAGGTGAAAAATTGAAGCGTTATGATTTTCTGAATATGATTATTCTATTTGTAGGCATGTTTCATTTTTGTATCTGGAGTTATGAATATTGACTATGCATCTGTATTTCAAATGTACACCCACAAAGCTTTACATATAGTCTAGATAGCACATGATGAATGGCCTATTCAAGTTGAATGAGCTATCAGCAAAGACAATGGGCCATGAAAAGGTTTATCCTCACCTGGGGATGCTTCAGTCAGCACATGGATAATGGTTGTCATGACTCATCAAAGCATGCAAAGACATGTGACTAGAACACATGATACTGAACTCCATTTTAGTACCTGTATTTTTCCACAAACTGGGATGGGAACTTGGCTTGGAACAAAGGGGTTCCTGCTATATGGAAGAAGTCACTTCCCCCTTTTATAGCATCACCAATGGGTCTCACTCCCCACACAAGAAAACACCTTGGTGGACTGTTTATACTATCTAACAGGGTGAAACGCTGCTTAATTCATATCCTATCTATTATATTAGGCTTAGATTGTATTTTTGTTTATTTGCTAGGTAATCTACTTTGATCTGTTTGCTATCACTTATAATCATTTAAAATATATTTTTCTGTAGTTAATAAATCTATTTTATTTTATTTTTTACCTAAAACAGTGTGGTTTGACTGAAGTGGTTGGGGAAAAAAATCTCAGTTCAAGAACAAGAGTTAGTGCACATCCACTTTTTCTTTGTAGAAGTGGCAGACTGGGCAGTAGCGTAGGCAGGTCCGGAGCACAGGGGGAGCGGAGCTATAAAAAGGCGCCTCCCCCTGTACTCACCCGGCGGCGCCTCCGGCGGTGCTCTGGGTCTTCAGCGGTATTTCGGCGGTGGGTCCTCACTTGCTCCGGGTCTTTGGTGGTACCCGCCGCCGAAATGCCGCCGAAGACCTGGAGCACCGCTGGGTGAGTGCAAGAAGCGGCGCTTAAAAAGAGCTTAAGCGCCTCTTCTGCTCACAAGGGGTGTGGCCGCTCTCCCTGCTCCCACCCTGGCTACGCTACTGAGACTGGGTAATAACTCATATACTGGTCAGGCTTTTGACCAGGGCAGCTCCGGGGTCCTAGGCTGGGGAGCTGGGGGTATTTTGGCTGGAGCCTCTCTCTATTGTTAGTTCATGAGTGGCTCTTGGAGCATTCATGCAATCTAGCTGGGTGTGGGGCTCTACATGCTGTTGTGCTAAGTGATAACAGCTCCTGGAGGGGTTTGCTGCTTGTCACTAGTAAGTCATTGTGAGAGACAGCCAGGCTGGACAGTTCACAGGGCTCAATGGTACCCCAGTTCCAGGCTGTATCCCGGAGGAAACCCATCCCAATTGGCTTCTATGGTAACAACAACACTTCCAGGTTTTGACTTGCAGGTGGGGGCATTCACATACTTTTGATTGATCAGAAAAACAGAATGCCTTTTCTGGGATCTGAAACTTTATTTTCATAAAAAGAAGAATGAGGAGTACTTGTGGCACCTTAGAGTCTAACAAATTTATTTGGGCATAAGCATTCGTGGGCTAAAACCCACTTCATCAGATGCATGGAGTATAAAATACAGTAGGAATATATATATATAGAGAGAGAACATAAATGGGGCTTGCCATACCAACTCTAATGAGACAAATCAATTAAGATGGGCTATTATCAGCAGGAGAAAAAAAACTTTTGTAGTGATAATCAGGATGGCCCATTTCAAACAGTTGAAAAGAAGGTGTGAGTAACTGTGGGGGCAGGGGGAAATAGTTTTTAGTTTGTGTAATGACCCATCCACTCCCAGTCTTTATTCAAGCCTAATTTAATGGTGTGCAGTTTGCAAATTAATTCCAGTTCTGCAGTTTCTCGTTGGAGTCTGTTTTTGAAAAATTTTTGTTGAAGAATTGCGACTTTTAGGTCTGTAATTGAGTGTCCAGGAAGGTTGAAGTGTTCTCCAACTGGTTTTTGAATGTTATAATTCTTGATGTCTGATTTGTGTCCATTTATTCTTTTGTGTAGAGACTGTCCGGTTTGGCCAATGTACATGGCAGAAGGGCATTGCTGCTGGCACATGATGGCATATACCACATTGGTAGATGTGCAGGTGAATGAGCCCCTGACGGCGTGAGGCTGATGTGATTAGGTCCAATGGTGGTGTCACTTGAATAGATATGTGGACAGAGTTGGCACCGGGCTTTGTTGCAAGGATAGATTCCTGGGTTAGTGTTTTTGTTGTGTGGTTGCTGGTGAGTATTTGCTTCAGGTTGGGGGGCTGTCTGTAACCGAGGATGGTCCTGTCTCCCAAGATCTGTGAGAGTGAGGGATCGTCCTTCAGGATAGGTTGTAGATCCTTTATGATGCGCTGGAGAGGTTTTAATTGGGGGCTGAAGGTGACGGCTAGTGGTGTTCTGTTATTTTCTTTGTTGGGCCTGTCCTGTAGTAGGTGACTTCTGGGTACTCTTCTGGCTTCACTTCAGCAGGTGGGTATTGTAGTTTTAAGAATGCTTGGTAGAGATCTTGTAGGTGTTTGTCTGAGGGATTGGAACAAATGCGGTTGTATCTTAGAGCTTGGCTGTAGACACTGGATCATGTGATTTGTCCTGGATGGAAGCTGGAGGCATGTAGGTAAGTATAACTGTCAGTAGGTTTCCGGTACAGGGTGGTGTTTATGTGACCATCACGTATTAGCACTGTAGTGTCCAGGAAGTGGATCGCTTGTGTGGACTGGTCCAGGCTGAGGTTGATGGTTGGATGGAAATTTTTGAAATCATGGTGGAATTTCTCAAGGGCTTCTTTTCCATGGGTCTAAAGGATGAAGATGTCATCAATGTAGCGCAAGTAGAGTAGGGGTGTTAGGGGACGAGAGCTGAGGAAGCATTGTTCTAAATCACCTTTCATCAATCCCTTGACATAGGCTGCGGATCACAGAGGCTCATGGACCACAGGTTGAAAAACACTGTTCTAAAATATAGAACACAGTGAGTGCCACTAGAGGGCTCATAAACTATTTAAAGGGATACTATCCAGTTCCATACACTAAAGGTACCTTTCCGAATCATGGCCTGAGTGAAGAGGGAAGGGCTGGCTTCTAAAATGATATTACTCACCAGATTTTCATTTCAGAACTCTGAACAGTAGTACTGTATAGGGAAACCACAAATGCAGCTCCTTTGGAAAAAAGCTCATAGACTATGTGCTTCACTGCATTATAAATATTTTAGAGCCAATCAGCAATATAAAATATATTTTAGACATATGACATTCAACTAAGATACAATTGTAAAGGTCCAGAAACCTCTATTCAAGGTCAATGATACTGTGTTCATGTATGACCAGGCCAGAGTATTTTTTTGACAGGAAGGTAAAACAGTATATCATTTAGACAGCAGTATCATGAACTCAGAAAAACGTAGGGTGAAGGGAGACAAGGAAACTTGTAACATGTAGTACATCCCCTCTTTTGAATTGGCATTTGTATTTCTCTCTCTCTGACATACATACATACATCCCCTGCCCCATTGCACCCCTCAGTTAATACTGTCCTCCATTCCCTATGGGTATTTTAAGTCATTTAAACTATTCTCTTTGGAGTATAAATTATATCTTGATTACTTTAGTGCCCAATCCTCCTTACCTTAAATTGATGGCTTTTTCTTGTATTTGGCCTTCACTCAAATACCCCTTTTAGAAACTGTCCTCCAGTCACTTCAGAATCTCCCTTCCTGAAGGAAATCCTCTTCCTTGAGGTCCCCTTTTCATTTCCTGTTTTCCAAATAATACAGGGCCAGTTTCTGTGTATTGTTTATTGCCAGAGCCGTGGGACTTGAGGGCACTCAGCACCTCACAGGACTGGGCTGTCAGTTACTCTGTCTGGTATAACTCCAGATGAACTCCATTATCTTCAGTATCATTAATTCAGGAGATCACAATATGGCCAAAATTCCTCAGATCCTTGGATTGTTCCTGTTGTCCTCTGCTTTGTCCCTTTCCCTGTCTCTTTGGTTTAATGGACTCAGAGAACTCCTGGACATTGAGGGCTAGACTGTGACTTGGACTACCTGCCTACGAACGGAAGTGAGAACCCCCATTAAGCCATTCCATTGGCTACTCAAATGCTGGGCTGGGCGAGGGATCCTGGGTCTCAAATGCAGGGCTGTGGGTCCCAGGGACTACTCAGACTGCAGCCGCCACCCAGCAGCTTGCTGGTACTAGTAGGAAGTGTGGGCTGGTGGATGCTAGCTCACCATAGACACTGCCCGTGCAGCTCCCAATTGGAGGAGACATCTGACCTCTCTGATTGGCTCAGACTCATTATTTAACCCAAAAGTATTCACAGGAAGTTGTCTGAGCAGTTAGGCAAAGACTTGGATGGTTGCCATATTAGACCCTGCCTTCTTGCCTGACTTCTGAGCCTGCCTGATTTTTGATTTCTGCCTTCCTGCCTTGTTCCAGATCCCTTCTTCTATGCCCCACCCCTGGATACTGACTTCGGCTCTGACCTTTGGCTTAACTCCCAACTCTGTCCCTATTTCTGTCCTCTGGCTCCTGCTTTCACCACTAGACCTGATCACCTTTGCTCTGACCACTAGCTCTGACTATGTCCTGGTCTATGACAGTTTGACACCAAACCCTCTGAGTGGAGCCCAGCCAGGTATAACCCAATGGAGTTGCCCCTGCCCCAAGGAACTCTAGTGCTCCATGAGCAGGTGACCCACATCCAGATGGACAACCATGCTGTGCGATGCAGATTGAACCAGCTGGTTGCCAAGAATCAGTTACTGTAGGGGCAAGTCCATCAGCTCTGTGCTGAAAACAATGTGCTCTGGGCCCAACCAGCTGCATCACTCCCTGAGCAAGTACTTGTTGTCCCCTTCCCGGAGCACTTCAGTGGGGGATCATTCCAAGGCATCATGAACCATTGCTGCCTCTCGTTCTTGCTTTGCCCTCAGACATACTCATCTAACCAAGCCACAGTAGGTCTGGTAGTCAGTCTGCTGACTGAAGAGGTTGGATTGGGTGCAGTCTGGTGCTGTCTAGATGCGATGTTTTCCAGCGGGCAATACTATCCATCTTTGGTAACCCCAACCATGCTTGCTCTGCTTTAGGTCACCTTCAGGAACTCCAACAGGGGTCAGGCACAGCCACCTCCTATGCAGCACACGTCTGCTGTCTCACATCAGACCTGGACTGGAATAAGGCAGTCCAGCTGTTCAAGTTCTGATGGGGCCTGCAGGATGAGTTGGCTGGAGTTGAGACCCACATGAACCTGGGTGCCTTTATCAATCTTGTCTTCTGGATAAACAATAATCTGTGTGAACAGCAGAAATAATGAAGATGAGTGGCATTGAAAGTCATGCCCCCTCCTATTGGGCCAGGCTCCCTAAACCAAGCTGATGCAGGTAGATCTGGCCAGCTGGCCATACACCTCTGAGGAAAAGGAGCAGCCTACCCCTTTTAACCTATGTTTCTACTGTGACAAACTGATCGTGCTATCTCTGATTGCTCCATGAGGAATCCAGACCAAAGAGACCTGGGAAAACAAGCTAGCCCAGGCCCAGTAAAGGGAGCTGGCCTGAGCAGCTGGACAAAATGTTCCCCAGAGTCTCAAGCCATGGTCCTATCCAGAATGTGTTCTGAATGATGTTGAACATTTGCAAGTACTAGTTCTGTACCACCACATTTGCAAGTACTGTTGAGGTATGTGTTCCAGAGATCTCCCTTCCAATCCCTCCATAACAGGCCCTTGTTAACTCAGGTGCAGAGGACAATTTTCTCAACCTAGATGTAGCCCCGAACCTGCAGATTCCCCTATGGCCCAAACCTACTAGTGACAATTGATAGGTCCCTCCTATCTTCTGGGCCAGTGGCCATGGAGACACTGCAGTTTAATGCCATTCACTTTCCACATTTCCCCCTGATCCTGGGTATTTTGTGTCTGAACCTCTGTAACCCTCATGTTCATTGGCATGAACTAAACGTCAGCATCTTCTCAGACTACTACTGGCAGCACTGCTTGACCCCAGGAAGTAGAGAGTGGACGGCGATAGCAAGCTAGGGTAGTTGGTCGGACAGACTTGCTTGCTGCTCCTAAGCATCAACTGCCACTCAAGTACAGTGACTTTGCCAATGTATTTGAAAAACAAATGCTGACATCCTCCTCCAGCATAAGGATTATGGCTGTCCAACTGAACTGAAAGTAAAAATTCCATTTGGTTGCATTTATGCCAGGTCTGAACCCAAATTAGCCACCCTGCACGAGAATCTGGCAAAGAGCTTTATTCACAAGTCCACCTCTCTTGGTGGGGCACTGGTTCTCTTCGTTAACAATAAAGATGGTAGTCTCCAATGGTGTGTGGACAACTGAGCACTGAATAAGGTCACCATTAGGAACTGGTACCCCTTACCTGTAATCCCTGAACTATTGGACTGCATGGGAGCCACCTGGATATACTCAAAATTGGACCTCTGATGGTCATGTAACCTCTTACGTATTAGAGTTGAGGGTGGATGGAAGACTGCCTTTTGAGCCCACTATGGACATTTTGAATGCCCCATCATGCCTTTTGGCTTAACCAACCCTCCAGCCATGTTTTAACACTTTATCAATGACATGCTTCATGATATTCTGGACCAATATATGGTGGTATATTTTGATGACACACTTATTTTTTTCAGACAATGCTGAGCAACACACTGTGCATGTCCATTTCATCCTTGGAAGGCTATGCCAACACGGTCTCTACACAACGCTGAAGAAGTTAGTTTTTGGTCATCCCACCATAGAATTGTTAGGTTCATTCTATCCCTCACGGGTTTCGATATGGACCCTCATAAGATGAAGTCAGCTCCTGATTGGGCAGCGCCACAGAACATCCAAGAACTATAACACATCCCAATTTCTATTGATGATTTATCCCAAGGTTCTCAGAAGGCATTGCCACCCTCAACAAGTTCTTCTAGTCTCTCAGGGCCCAATAGACCTTTGAGCACTGCAATTTGCATTTACCTTTGCTCCCACACTGGCTCACCCAGACACCATGCAAATGTTCATAATCAAAGCCGATGCTTCTAATATGATGTTTGGAGCAGTACTTTCCCAAAAACATGCCCACCACCCAGAGACTATTACACCCGTGTGCCTTTTATTCCAGGAAACTCACATCTGCAGAAAAAACCTGAGATCCTGCATAAAGAACTCCTGCAAAACTGCCTTTGAGGAATGGCACCACTATCTGGAAGGGACCCCGTATCCTGTTCAAGTATGCACAGCCATAAGAATTGAGAATATTTGCGTAAGGCCAAAGCCTTCAACCAATGACAACTCAGATGGGCCCTGTTTTTTTCATGTTACAACTTTGTAATCTTGAGAAACCTTAAACATCAAAGCTGGTTGTCTGTCCCAGAAGGGAGAATGCTACACAGATATGATGGGCTTGAACTCCACAAACTCCAACATTCTTAAACCTCATAACTTCCTGGGCACAGGTCCCCACCAAGACCTGCTTGTCACAATATGATCAACCTCAGCTCAGGGGATCCCTTCTGACAGGCAGCAAGCCATAAACAAGGAACCTCATGGCATCTGAGATGGGATAACCTATACGAAAGGGTGCATATTTTCCTCCTGAACCTCCAAGAATTATGCAGGTGTGCCACAACTCTCCCTTGGCAGGATATTTTGGCAGCTTCAAGACCCAACATCTAATTTCTTATCTCTTTTGGTGGCCTTGCATGCAAGCCACAGTGCAGGCCTATGTTGCTTCTTGTAATCTGTGTGTCCACTCCAAGGCATCACACAACAAACCATCCATCCTCCTGCAATCTCTTGAGACTCCATCTAACCCCTAGGCAGTCAGTGACCTACATGTCATAGTACAATTACCTGAGTCCATTAAGTTCACGACCATCCTGACTGTGGTGAACCACCTTCCCAAAATGGAAAACATTATGCCCTGCAGTGACCTGCCCTCCTCCCAGGAAACCTCCTGGCTCTGAGTTGATCAAGTCTTATGCCTCCATTGCCTCCTAGATCACATAGTCTCTGATCACAGTGCACAATTTATCTCCTCCTTCTGGTATGAAGTCCTCCATACCAAAAAATGAGTCAGAGAGAACAAATCTGGAAAAGTACATACGGTGCTATATAAACTATCCTCAGGATGACTGGTCCTTGCTACTACCCCAGTCAGAATTTGCATACAATAACATAGAACATGTCTCTACAAGACAGAGACCCCTTTTTTCAAAGTATGGATTCCATCCTCGATTTTACCTGGAACTACGCACAACCTCACCCAACCCAACAACAGATCCAGTGATCCAAACTGACCTGAAAACCCATCTAGAAGATGCCAAGAGAAGATACAAATAATATGCAGTCTGCCGATGACACGAAGGTTCCACTTTTTCCATAGGCTAGATTGTGTGGCTTTTCACAAAACATCTGCACACAGATAGACCATCCCATAACTGGATTACCAGTTCCTGGATCCCTATTGAATTTGCTGCCCAATCAGTCCAGTTACCTTTGAACCCTCAAAATCTAACTGGTGGTTCACATATCACTTCTAAAGCCCCATACACAGGATGTGTTTCCTCACTGCGTCCATCGACCCTCCCCAACCTGCCAATACATGGTCAGGATAACAACAAATATGTTGTCCATGATATATTTGATGCCAAAACGAGATGGGGGTAAACTTTGGTCTTTGATTGGGAGGGTTACAATCCCGAAGGATTCTCTTGGGAGCCCACAGAAAATGTCTATGCCCCCAACCTGGTAAAGATCTTCCACAAGAACCATTCTGGAAAACCCAGCACACTGATGTCCAGAGGATGCCCTGAGTGGTGAGGAAGTGATGTGAAAGATCTCAGGTCGCAAACCCAGGTCCACAGGCACTACTCACACCACACCCACCATCTGGCAGCTCACTGAGATGAGCAGACTGTGTGTGCTGTTGGATACTAGCTCGCCACAGGCACCGCCAATGAAACTGCCAATTGGAAGAGACATCAACATCTCTGATTGGCTCAAAAACTCACTATTTAAGCCAGAAGGGGACACAAGAAGTTGTCTGAGCAACTAGGTGAATCTCTGGCTGGTTCCTTTTTGCTTTACCCTGAGCCCTGCCTTGTTCATGATTCCTGCCTTCGTGTCCTGTTCCTGGTCTCTTACCTGTTTCCAGATCCTTACTTCTAAGCCCAATCCCTGGCTACTGACTCTAGTGCTGACCCTTGGCTTGACTCTGTCTCTGACCTCTGGTTTCTGGTTCCTGACTCCTATTCTGACCGCTAGGTCTGACTGCCTACGTCCCCATCTACAACAGGTCCAGGCATGTGGAAATAAAGGAAGCTACTCCTCCATTACTCCTTCTCCACAGCAGGGTAGCAGGGAGCGTGTGAAGGCTTGGTTTCAGCTCCCTCTCCTAGTTTAGCCACCATGGGGAGAGACAGTAATTTACTGTTGGTATATACCGGCACTTATCCTACAGAAACAAGCAGTAAGTAGAAAGGGCATTGTGCCTGTGTCATGCTGCCTCCTGGTGTTACTCCCGGAGAGGTGCTGCTTATGCACCACTCCTTGCTCGGAGCCATATGTAAAGTCACAATCTCGTCTTCTGTAAGTGCCGGCTGAAATACATTTGGCCTCGTTTTCAAATGGAAGCTAATGGAACTCAGCATTTTTTAAAATCAGGCCAAACATATTTAAAAGCCTGTCTTTCGGCTCCTGTTTTTGAAAATCTTGGCCTTGATTTTTAATTCAAACAGTAGCAAGCATCAAACTGCTGCTCACACTGTGTTGTGAGTTTGAGTCTGGTTTGCTGAGACAGGTCACAAAGGGCAGGGCCACACATTGTATGGTGGAAGGAACATGGTATCTCTCTTGCATTCATCTCTAATTGACTCAAACGATCTCATAGAGGTGTCAGCTCAGCTCAGCAGTAATTATTTTCATTGTTTTTTTCTTGCAGAGAGGTTGGATTCTTGTTGAATCGTCTTCCCTAGCTGGATATTTATGAAAAAAGCAAACCAATAATAACATTTTGTCCTTGTTTCTGTTTTGACTCTGGCAGTGGCCTCTAGTAAATTCTCACCATCTGTAATTTCCCCATTTATTGGTAACTGGCTCATTATTCTTTTATAATTGTTTGTTTGTTTTGCACAATTGTATCCCAGTTTTGGAGGAGAACATTTTGCCTGAGATCAGCGTTCTCTTGTTACCACAGAAGAAAGGTCTCGTCTTTGTATTCCAGGCAGAAACCTTTGCCCTCTTTCTGCAGTTCTCCCAGTTATCGGGAACTGCCTCAGTCTTTGTTTTTATTTTCGGCTCACATTGGACAGGATTGTGGCTTTAAGCCATTGCCCTGAGCACACACTAAAATCTGTGAAGCCAGCTCCCCCAGTTATCCAAAGGTTTCAGTTGTCCTGTGAGACTTTTGTATAACTGAGGTTGTCTCCCGATCATAGATATGCTCTTCACTACGCTATTTTGGTACTGTTAGGTGGTGTACTTTGCATGAAATATGATGAGAGAGAAATTTAAAAACTGAAATTAGAGAGATTTTAAACAGGCTTTCTCCCCCTGGTGGTATTAAACTCAAATTTATAATCCTCCTGCCAGCTACTTAAGTCTTTGAACCCTGGTATCTTTTAGATGCACTGCTCCTCAAGAGATGTTTTATCTTTTCTAAATCATGGTGCACTCAGCCTGTTAGGTAAAGACTACTAAGGAGTACTATTCTTAGGAGCAATATCATATCCTTTAATTTCTATTGTGTGCTTTTTTTTATTGTTGTTGCTGTAATAATTTTTGTTTGTCTTGTGCTCTGCAGCTGCATATCAGGCTGAATGCTTTGGGGATTTGTCTATTCTCTGTAACAAAAGGCTAAAACTCCTTCCTGGTCAATATGTTACTGCACCTGGATCATCTGCTACAACTCTAATGTGTGTAGCAGATATTTCCTGTTTTGGGGTTTTCTCCATTGTTCTCCATTTATCTGCTTTGAACTGCACTTGCCTTCTTTAGCCAAGATAGGTCATTGAAATAAGTATCGCTGCATACAGACCCATTATTTTCTGGTCCTCCGTTTTTTATAATTTGCAAAATTGGAAACTCACAGCAACATTGTCAAACTGAGGTCTTGGCTATACATACAATTTGCACTAAAATCAATGTAGTTAAGCTGGTGCAAAGCCCAGTGTGTGCACAGTCAGTGTTTTGCAACTGGTTTATATTGATTTTGTTTAATTAACTAATTGGTAGAGATACATAAATGCATAGGCGCCAACGTCCTCTCTATCCGGGGGGGTGAGAGGGGTGCTCAACCCCTGCTCCACCTCAGGCCCCACCCCCATTCCAACCCTTCCCCCAAGGCCCCACCCCTTTCCACCCCCTCACCTGAGTGTGCCCCATCCCCGCTCCTCCCCCTCCCTTCCAGCACCTCCTGCACACTGCAGAACAGCTGATTCGTGGTGGGTGGGAGGCGCTGGGAGAGAAGGGGAGAAGTTGATCAGCTGCGGGAGGGAGGTGCTGGAGGGAGGCAAGCTTGGCTGCCAGTGGTTGCTAAGCACCTGCTAATTTTTTTCCGTGGGTGCTCCAGCCTTGGAGTCAGCGCCTGTGCATAAATGTGTGTGTTTATAAGCTCTTTGGAGAAAGAAGTATATGTTTATACAGCAACTAGCACAATAGGACCCAAAACTGATTGGAGCCTCTAGGCACTACCATAATGACTGAAGTGGTAATCAATGTATCTTAAGAAAAAACATGAATGAGGAATGATACCTGCTTAATGCATGCAGGTAACCTGCACATACAGCATACCTGTTGCTTTGATTATGACTTCAGGTAGTGGAACAACTACAATATTAACAAAACAAAAAAACCCAATGTCACCCCTTTTTTTGTTCCAGTAACAAAAAAGCACGAGAGATCTGAAGACTCAGAGTCCCTAGAAATTCACTCTCTCGTTTATTTTTAGGTTGACTCTGTAGATAGTAGAGCTCCTGATATTATAGAAGACTCTGGAAAAGAAGTAATATGCTGAAATTCTATTAAGAACCAGTTTTTGTAATGGAGATGAATGAAATAGTGAAAAAAAAAAGGAGAAAGAAGATTATGGTCTCGTGTGGTGAGAAACGTACTGGCAGTAATAATCAAGTAGAGAGCATCTGAAGATGATGGAAAAAATGCAGAACAAAAAATGAAGAATTCAGCCATTTCAAGGTGTGGTAAATAGAAACTACAGTGGGAATTTAACGTGGACTGAATATTATTACCCGCACTGGAATTTGGCCAGGATATGAGAGTTTACTGTGAACATGCCACGGATTACAAGTGGCCAGGACTAAAGCTTTACATCTCATCAAAAAAAAAAAGCCAATTGCCCCTAACACAGAGATGAGAGGCCTCTTGGGATCAGGCCCTGAATTGCAAATGCCTCTTCCTGGTGCATTGCACTGGAGTCCATACTCATACAGTACTCATAGAAACAGTCTGGTCTAGTGGAAAGAGCACTGGAGCAAAAGACCTAGGTTCTATTCCCAGCTCTGCCGCTAGGTGACTTTAGACAAGTTACTTCACTTCTTGCCTCAGTTTTCTCATCCATAAAATGAGGATAATGATACTAACTTTTTAGTAAAGTACTTTGGGATCGATAGATGAAAAGCCACTATAAAAGAGCTAGATATTAAATTATGGATGTCAATGGGATTTACTTCTGTGAGTAAGGAATACACGTGGCCACATCTGGCCATTGGTTTTACTTTAAAAATGCTCCGGCCAACTCCTGGTTCAGCCAGAAGCTATTTAATTTATGAGACGGGACACTATTTTGGATGAATATAAGAAATAAATTATTGTGTTCGTTGGTGCTAAACATACCTATAAAAGCACTCTAGATGGTAGATATTGCATTCCTTGATTAGCTACTTTTATAGTTCAGTAAAATGGGAATGAAAAAATACAGATAAATGATTCCACAAAAGATTCTCAAGACATTTCTGGAATCTGTTAGGAGTCTTTTAAAAATAAAAACAAGTATTCGAGACTGAACAGCTGTACATGTACAATTACCAATAGTTCTTTTAATTTCCTTTGATCTAGACACAAAAATAAACTGGCAGAAGTGGGGGAAGGAAACTACAGAGGAAATTTGTTCCAAACCCTGATGCATTGTTCAAAAGCCAAAGACATCCAATGAGCAATGAGATTTTTCCAGGCTTCTTGATGAACCAGATTCAGTTGCTTACTGTTAAAACAGATACCGTCAGTGCATTTTAGCTCACCAAATGTCCCTGTTTTAATGAAAGATAAATCTCATGCAACTTCCCTGGAAATCCAGGATTTATAATGCAAAATGAAATAGGCAAATCCTTAACTATGGTAGCATGCTAGTATTAATGTGAATAAATGATCTGTTTTAAATTGCACAAAGCATAAAGTATACATCAGATTACACATAAATGACAGTTATATCAGGTTTCATTGTGGTTAATGAACTTGCCTTGGGCTGATATAAAATGCACCTAGCTTTGTCCATTTTTTGTAGGGGTAATAACACCATTTTATTAGATCGCATTAATCAAGATTAAACACACTGTGCTTTAGGACTTCAGACTTTTCCATGCCCTCTATATGCACAAAATAAGGAATGTACTCTTTGCTAAAGACAGTGTCCTGCATTCCAGATGTCCTGAATATCACCTTTCCAATGAATAACCTAAACATAGCCTGAAACACAGCATGTGTGCAGCTGCCTGCCACAGCCATGTAGGTCAGAAATAAAAAGAATAAGAATCTGGGGAAAGTGTTCAGAGTGCTTCTCCCCTAATGATGTGCACTTGCAGTTATGTTGTTCACCCAGAAGATATCTCCAGGCCATACTGAGGGTTCTGGAAAAGGGTGTGGGAACAGCCAAAAGATGGAAGCCATCCTGTTGTTTTTGTTGTTGTTGGTAGTTTGTTTCTGTTCTCCCTGACAAATGCTTGCTTAAGGAGGACTGTGGTTCCACTTAGGATGAGTCCTTACTAGGGTCAGTGGAATGTATGCAAAATCCTCAAAACCAGTGTTTTAGCTTCCAGGATCTCTATGGGTGCATCCACTCTGGACTTCAGATCAAAGTAGCCAGAGTTCTACTTAAAAATGCTTCTTGCTAGAAAAGTACTGACATCATTTCAAATCACAGCATAGACAGTGCCCATTCACCTTTCAAAATGGTTAATGAAACTGTTATACCCTGGTTCTCCTGTTCTAGAACACAGCTAGGTGTTGTCTATACCTTGGGATTTGAAACAATGTAAGATGTTTCAAGAAAGAAATTTCTTATAAATATGGCTGTGCTGCTGAGACTTGCAGCTGTGGCATATGTGGAAACTTTAGATCCTACATGGCTTTAGAGAGTCCCTGCACAGAGGAATCAGTGTTATTCTTTGAGCAATAGAGGATGAACAATGTGGATGGTGATGTGCTCCCCCTGTGGTGTATAGAGCTTTGAGCCCCTTGTGCAGCCATGCACAGAGAATAAGAGAGGGTGGAGTATGGATGGGCCAGGGAGAGGTGCACAGATCCTCCCTTTTAGCCCCTGTGGGTATGTCTACACTGCAGTTAAACACCCTCGGCTGGCCTGTGTTGGTGACTCGGGCTTGCAAGGCTTGGGCTATATGGGACTCTAAAATTGTGGTGTAGATGTTCAGGCTTGGGCTGAGGGGACATGTAGATGTTTCATGTAGGTTATTCTAGGCCCCCCACACCCCAGCCTGTGTGTCTCTCTTTTACCTGCCCTGTCTCCTTGGGCCCAGCACTAGTGTCTGGATTTACCCTAAGTACAGCTGCTCCAGGTATCTCTACTGGAATAATTGCCTTGGAAGTCCAATCGCACACTGGTCCAGGAACAGTTGAAGGGAATATGAATGCAGATGATTCACAATCATTTAAAAACAACCAGGTGTGTAATGCAGATACTCTGAATCAGGGGTGGCCAACCTGTGGCTCCAGAGCCACATGCGGCTCTTTAGAAGTTAATATGCGGCTCCTTGTATAGGCACCGACTCCAGGGCTGGAGCTACAGGCGCCAACTTTCCAATGTGCCGGGGGGGGGGGGGGGGGGGGCTCACTGCTCAACCCCTGGCTCTGCCACAGGCCCTGCCCTCACTCCACCCCTTCCCACTCCCATCTTGAGTCTGCCATGCCCTCGCTCCTCCCCCACCAGAGCCTCCTGCACGCCACGAAACAGCTGATCAGGGGGTGCAGGGAGGGAGAGGGATGCTCTGATCAGCGGGGCTGCCAGTGGGCGGGAGGCATTGGGAGCAGGGGGAGGGAGCTCATGGGGGGTTGCTGACATATTACTGTCATTTGACCATGAACTGGTGCAGACCAGAAGTTCCATGACCAAATAGGGTCAGCTAACGGACTGGTGAAGGGAATTTTGCTAAGCATATCTTGAAAATACAGCCCTCTGCAACATAACTAACAGCACCAATAATGTTTACAGGCACTGAACTGTAAACAAGTTTCAACACTGTAAAGTGTGAAATATATGTGTCAAGTTTATTATGCTTTCCTTGCCTCAAGCTGATTAGTGCAAATTAATATTTCACACTAATCAGCCTGAGCAGTTAGCACACAGTTTGGATTTAGGCTGATTGCATTAAAAATGTATTCAGGCTATTTTTGTAATGTGCAAATAGAGCAAAAATATTTTAACTGCAGTTTTTGCTAGTTTTGCAGTGTTCATATGATCCTGCTAATAACTTTGTACATGCCATAGTTGTAAACATGTAGGATTCAGATCAAGATAAAAAATCACATCAGGTCTGTAACCTTGCCATAATATCTCTCTCTCTCTCTCTCTCTCTCTCTCTCTCTAATTCTGATATGCAACCCTAGAATCTGATCCTAGATATTGTTTTCCTGGAGATTTCCAAAGGAAAGCAACAGGCATTAGTTGAAAGCCCACAGTGTTAATCCTTGTAATGCACTGTCTTTAATGTTAGGGTTGCTACAAATGTAAAAGAATATTAGTGTTTAGATGGAACAAGTATGAACCTTACATCAACTTCCTGCTGAGAAGAAACAAGAATGACCACTTGCTGCTTTCAGAGCTAAGTGTGGAACCCACCTCTTAGCCATGCTTTCCCTCAATAATACCTTCGTTCTCACAGATTCATTCATAAAACAAGCAAATCCTCATCCTGGTGGCCCTATCGATTTCGGAAGAGCACAGCTGTGCTCCTGCTGAAGTTAACAGAGAAATTACCATTGATCTGTTTGGAAGCAGGATCAAGTGCTACTCTTTCATAACTTAATCCAGTTTGTGCACCATAAAGTTGTGGAGAAAAGCATTTTGATAATGACATGAGTACCAGTCGAAAGATGCACACTACCCTTGGATCAGGCCTTTGGATACAATGTGTTTGGTCCTACATCAGCAAGACATCTGGGAATCATACGTGAATTAAAAACAAATTATAAAGTAGGGGCCAAACCCTGCAGTCTTTACTCACTGCGTATTTGGGCAACCTCCCGTTGTGTTCAATGTAAGTTTTGCCTGAGCAAGCACTGCAGTTTCGGGCATTATTCAACAGAAGGCCATGCATGTTGGTATCATGGCACTGTGGCTGCCTTAGCTCATTACATTCTCTGCTGCATTGTAAACATTTTGTCCAATACTGGCTTCTGCGCTCTCTGGGGCTGCATTAAAAATGAAGTGCCAGATTCTGCTCCTGCTTACACTGCTGTGATTACTGAAGTCAATGGAGTTATATTTAGAGTTAGATTTATATTGGTGTAATTGAGATCCGAATTGGTGCCTAAGGGTCTAAGTCTAAACTTCTGCACACATGGATCTCCATTAATTTCAGTGGGACCTCAGAACTTGGTGGTTCTGGAGAGCCAAGCCCAAAGGGAATGCCACCTGGATGAACGCAGCTAGCAGGCTACTGAGTTCTGTGTTTCACATAGTCTCTGGAATTTTTCCCTGGGACATAGAGAATGCACAGTATGTGCGTGTTTTCAAATCTGGGCATTAAGCCTTTTTCTTTGATTTGGCTTTTGCCTGTTAGTTAGGCCCATTAAGATCTTCTGGTTGCCAGCGTGAAAGCTGATCTAGACAGCAAATGAAAGATTGTAAATAATAGGACTATTGTAGCTATATTTCTTTAGATAAAAGAAGACGACTGTAGTGGGCTGGTTGGCTGCCAACCCTCAGCACTGAAATGCCCCTCCCCTAATTTGGATGGCTATTGTAGGTTGAGCGATGGCTCAGAGCCATTTGCATCCCAGTATGAAATCTGCTTTGTACATCAAGAATCAAATTTCTACATTTCACCACCGAAGAGTTATTCATAATGTACATTATGCCATTATTTAAAGAAGGCCTCTTCCACTTTCTTATTCACTGAGCTGAATGCATGACTGCAGCTCTCTCACTGCTTTTTTAGTAATATAGCTACATTTATATAACTGGGGATATCAGAGCAACATATGTGTAGTATTCTTGCAAATTCCACAGTTACAACCCATTTGTCAGCAGACCACAACTTTAATGACAGACATATTCACATAATAGGAGGTGTCCACACTCCTTAAATAAATGTTGACTGAAAAATGTACAGCTGCAGCAAGATGTTTAAGAACTTGGGTTTTAGCGTGAGGAGTATAGACGTTTACCCATAAATGAAAACATATGCCACAAGAAAGAGTCCAGGCCTTTCACTTCACCCAATATTTGCACATTATTGTTGATTTAGGTCTACTTAGCTGAAGCGAGTGAAGTTCATTAATCCTGGGAACCTGACCTCAAAGTTGACATTACAAGACTAATTAGAATTCCTCTAGGCAAAACTGCAAGAGCATGCAGGGCCAGTCAGCGCACTCACACTCAGGGTAAGCCCTTTAAGCTCTGTGGTGTTGCAGAAGGTGCAAGGCAGTGTGCAATTAGGCCCATGGTATTCTGACACTCTGAGGTTCAACCCAAACCAGCAAGAGGTTGTGCCATGGCTTGCTCTGCAACTCTGGGTGCCTGAAATGCTATGCTGCTGTGGCTCATAGCCTGACACCAACAGACAGCCTACAAGCATGCAGGCCACACCCCGGCTTCTGCTGCCCAGCTACTTTTGTGCAGAATGACCCTAATACCCCCAGTCCCGCATTTCCCCCAAATTGTCTACCAATGTGACAATCTGCTGAGGGTCCCAGAATTGCATTACCCCTCTTAGCCTCAGCAAGGGTGAGTTTTGCTACTGCTAAACTATGTGACAACTCCCCAATGCACCAGCTTGTCTGCCTTGCCAGCAAATTCTTCAGAATTCTGCTAGTCCAATCCTTGCTTTGCAGGTAACAAACCGTGAACCCCAACTCCCAAGCTCCCCAGATGTATTTCCCTGCAGTGTAAAACCTCATCCTGGAACACTCACAGAGGTTCTTAAATTTGTTTCTCCTTTAAAGAGACATATTGTCTCTTTCATTTCAGCTCATTAATTTAACTAGGGTTTGACAAACACTTTTATTTCAATCACAGCACTGAATTGGTTTATAGTAAATGTGAAGCAAGTTTATTATACAAAAAGTCACAGGTTTACGTGATACCAAATATAAGGAATAAAGACAGAAAGGATTCCAAAAAAATAAAAGAAAAAATATGCTTTTTAGACTAAAACTTACTTTTTGCAAGCTACAGTCTTCTCCTAAGCCAGTTTCTTCTCTATATACTAGTTCCCAGAGACTTCAGCCCTCTTGGTTGAAGGATGCACCCTTCAGTGATTTCAAGAGCTCTGGTCCCCTTAATTTTCCAAGTGATGGGTACCAAAAATGGCTTTCTGATTCTACTTATCTCTTCCAAAGTTCATTGACTTTGTTACAAGAGGCAGGAAGAATTCCTGTAGTTCTTTTCTTCCTATTGACTTCCCATCCCCCTGTTGAGTAGTAAGTAAATGGAGCTTCCATTGTTTTGAATCCAAAATGCCTAATTGAAAACAGTTAGATATCTACCTTCCATCCTATCTGGGAGATAACTTGTTTCTCCCTGTCTTTGGTCACAGACTTTAAAGCCTAATATCAGTGACTATCCATAATTGCTCATAAAGTGTTAATACATACATTCTACAATGATATATATCACCAGTGTGCTCCAGGCTTACATAAAAAGACCTAACTCAATATACTTTTATAATACAGTAACACTGTATACAATGAGTTGACTCAATTACTTATCGTTTGAGGTTGAGACATGGTGTCTTTAAAGAGCAGTAAACCTTTGAAATGTATTTTCAGATAAAGTTGCTCTCTCCTGCTGGGATGTAGTCGCCATGCTGTCTTCTCCCCAGCTTGATCACTTATTTTACCTTTTATGTAAATGTACCTTCATTGTCGCTGCCTGCTGACTAAGGCTAGTCAGACAAGCAAATACACATTCCTTTGTCTAATGCAGATTGTGCTCATCCAGCACTTGCCAAACACATTTTCAGAACATAATTCTAGGACACAATTATAACTCTTAGTACACACTCCGTATATGTATTGTGCAAAACTATTAATGGTGAGTTTATTAGTATTCCAATGATATGTTATATACCAAAAGGTGGCATGTACCATGACAACAGCGCGTTAGATGTAGTGAGTATGGCAGGCCTGATAAGAGCTGACTTAGAATAGTGAACTACCACTGGGTCTCTATATCACAGGTATATATTTCAAAGGACACACACACACACACACACGTATATACGTACGTATTGTGGCTGCTGCTCTAGCCCCTATATGCCATTCTGGCAGCACACGGAGTTTGTAAACAGGTTACAATGAGCTAGAAGAAAACTGCCCAACCACAGAAATGCAGAACTGACACAAGCATCTCTGTGCTGCCCCCACTCTTAGGCCTCAGCCTTGTCTTGGGGCAGTAGGGAGTTATATTGCACCAGAAGGCATTCTGACTGCCTGGGGCATACTCAGAGTGTGCCTGCTATACACTCTCTCTATGCAGTACAGCCTGTCCCTCCTGCTGTGCCAATCCTCCTTCAAAAGCCCGTGCAGAGGAGGAGCAAAGTGTTGGCATTGCCTCTTCTCCATGCCTCTCTCAGAGAATAAACATGGAGCAGTCTTTGCCTGATCATTACCCAGCCCACACATGGGATAGAAAGTGCCTTGCACCCTATAATCCCTGTACTCCTTGCACCTTATAACCTCATCTGCATAAGAGCCAGGATGACTCTGGCCCTCAGTGATTAGAGGGGTTTATGGTGCCAGTGAGGACAGCCACATTTTGGGGGTGGTGCAGAGGGCAGGCAAAGAGGCTCCTTGAGTTTCAGGAAGGGTAGGCAGAGTGCTTGGCAAAAGTGCAGTAGCTGTTCCCCTCTGTGCCCATGTAACTCCAGCGTGCCTCACTCTGCTCCTTTCTGACCACTTTGGCGTGGGGGTGCTGAAAGGTGGGTAGCTATTCAGAAGCTCTTTAGCTCCAGGAACATAAGGAATGTCACTGTGCTGGAGCCTTTCCATAAGAGTGCAAGAGAAGGAAGGCTTATGTAACCCACGTGTGTGTGTGTGTGTGTGTGTGTGTGTGTGTGTGTGTGTGTGTGTGTATTACAGGTCCCCCTCTGTATCCAATCCACAGAGACTAAAATCTATGAGTACCCCAAATAGAGAGCTTTAGTTCAAGCTGCAGCAGCTCATGGGTCTAGCTATGGAGTCCCTGGTGTAACAGCCAAGATGGTAGCCATCATTCTAACCCATCCACTGAGGGTCAGATAAAATATTAGATTTGCAGCACATCCCCTTTGTCAGCAATGCTTCCTATTTATACAGTTAGGCTGGGATTTTTCAAAGGTGCCTAAGGAAGTTAGGCACCCAACTCCTATTGAATTTCAATGGGACTTAAGGTACATCTACACTTACGTTGGCATGTGGAGTACAGACACTGGTCACTCAGCTGGCATGGGTATAACTAGCAGTGTTGCCGGTCAGGCATAGCTTAGGTGAGTAGAGTGCCCTACATGCTTGAACCCTTGGGTATGTACCCTACACAGCTCTCTACACTCCCAAGCAGTGCCTCCCACATCTATGCTGCTATATTTAGCAGTGGACTGTCCCTTTGCCTCCCCGCTGCCAGAGCATTTGCCCCACTCTTTGAAAGGCTCTAGCAGCAGGGAGGGAGAAGTAAAATGCTCTGACAGCTACCCACTGCCGGAGCCTTTCACATATAGTCCCTGTAGTCTATATTTTGCTGTAACGTGTAGACATAGCTTAAACACCTAACTCCCACATTTGGAACTCCCAGCCTGATTTATCTATCTTTTAATTTGTTATTTGAATTATCTGTTACGGAAGGGTAAAAGATAACCTGCAAAAGGAAAAGGCAAGCTACAAGATTAATATATTTCCAAACAGAAGGAAAAAAGATAATAGGACTGAAAGCTTTACAGGGAAGACTGTGAATGATTAATTAGTCTCCAGTAAACAGAAGTATTGCTAATGACCTGCTATGCTCAGAACAATAATGGAATAAAAGTGTGTGTGTCCATGTACAAAGAGAAATGTCCATCATATTTAACCTTAAGACATTTAAGTGAAAAAAGTCAAAGTCTATTGATTAATCTTTTTTCTTTTCTTTTTTGAAAATAGGATAAAAGAACCACAAATTACATTTCCTCATCTTTCCCCCGATTATGTAAGTAGCTCATCTCAGGTGAAGAAGTCCTTGGATATCCTTCAGCCAAGTCCTTGAGAATATTCAGGTATCAAGCATATAATAATGCAACTTTTTGGTCAATAGGGAAACTGCATTGAGCTGTAAAACTCATTTTGTGTTATCCATTGTAATGTAATTGAATGGGAGAAAAAACAACATAGTCTGGAACCATCTGGGCTTCTGTATTGTTGTGCATTCTGGAGAAGTGATCAGAAGAGGTGAGTGGATATTGCAAAAAAGGTTCACATGAATCTTTAAATAAATGTGCTTTGGCTGTGCTCAAGTTATGGCTGCCATCTTGATCATAGCCCAGGAGTGAACTGGGATCTTCCAGTGCTAAAAAGCATAAGTCACTATAGCTTGAAATAAAGGATGAAGGCCTGTAGTTGCTACCTGTAAGACTTACACCAGTAGTAGGTCCGGAAGTAGCTATGTGGAATACACTGAACAGGGGCTATTGTATTCACTTTCTGCAAATATCGGAGTTCACTATCACTTTGTATGTACACATCTCATTAATATAGAAGAAAAGTAAAAGTCGCATGTAGGGAAATCCAATTTTTAAATTCACCCAAGTGCCTATATTCATCCTGGAATATCTTTGGTGCTGATGGAAATACTTTCATTGACTTCAATTGCAATATTTCCGTTGACTTCAGTGGGAGCAGAAGCAGCTCTCTATAATCACGGGGAAAGGACAACACTGTGATTTATATGACTAAGCAAAAGAGCTCAGATTTAAAATCCAGACTTTCAAGTGTTCATAACAAACAATGTGTGATCAATATGTAGAGTAATCGCATATTTTCAGAAGTGACCAGTGATTTGTTGGTTCTAATTTGAAACATTTTAAAGGGCTATGATTTTCAGAGGGTGAGTACTCCACACTTTAAGGTGTCTCAAGTTGGGCACCTATATAATGAGGCACCCAAAATCACTAGTCACTTTTGAACATCTTAGCCCAATGTAATAAGTTATTCATTAACTAATACATTCAAGAAATCAACAGTCTGCTCAGGAATAGTCTGTGAGCAGAAAAAGTCAGATACATTATTAATTGTATTTACTCTGTTTTAGTCATCAGAATTTTTTCCCATCCAAAAAAGGCTAGGGAAATGTAAGTCTGAATTATGTATCAACTCTTGCAATATTTGGTGGTTTTCTCAAAGCCCCAGCTTCTATTATGTGAGAATTTGAGCATTCATTAGAAGAAGAAAAAAGAAGTAGGTTTTTAGCTCTCATGGTTGCATAAAAAAACCTTGGCCCAAGTGCACCTCAAAGACTCAGAAACTAGAAGGGGGAAAGTATTATTTTTGTAAATTGCATGATTTTTAAGTCAATCACTTGATTTTGGGGGGCCTAATTCATGATTTTTGAAGTGCTCAAGTGCAATAGCGTTTGCCAAATCGGGGCCTACGTATGGAAAAAATAAGAATTTTACCTCTGAGAAGTAAAATAGACCCTGTGGAACTCATATCAGCAGCTATTAGTTATGATAAATTTAGTTTAAATTTATTTATGTGAGTTATCCCATTGACTTCATTGACACTAACTGCTTGCCTGAAATGGACAGGATTTGGGCCAAAGTCTAATATAGGCTTCTGGAGGTTTGCTGCTTACCAACACAGATAGTGACTTGTTTAACAATTTTATATATAACAAAACTATATATGGTTACATACTTATTTAGAATAAATGTATATTTTCCTAAAGAATTATATATATAGTACTCTAAAGAATGTAATAATTATATATAATGATTATACAATCAGCCCTACTTCCAAGAAGCAAATTGAATTACTATTTTCTTCTCTGGTTTCAGAGTAGCAGCCATGTTAGTCTGTGTCAGCAAAAGGAACAGCCCCCACAACCGGAAGCAAATACTCACCAGCAACCACACACCATACAACAAAAACACTAACCCAGGAATCTATCCATGCAACAAAGCCCGATGCCAACTCTGTTCACATATCTATTCAAGTGATACCATCATAAGACCTAATCACATCAGCCATGCCATCAGGGGCTCGTTCACCTGCACATCTACCAATGTGATATATGCCATCATATGCCAGCAATGCCCCTCTGCCATGTACATTGGCCAAACCGGACAGTCTCTACGCAAAAGAATAAATGGACACAAATCTGACATCAGGAATCATAACATTTAAAAACCAGTAGGAGAACACTTCAACCTCTCTAATCACTCAGTGACAGACTTAAAGGTGGCAATTTTGCAACAGAAAAGGTTCAAAAACAGACTCCAAGGAGAAGCTGTTGAACTTGAATTAATATGCAAACTAGATACCATTAACTTAGGTTTGAACAGAGACTGGGAGTGGCTCGGTCATTACGTTAATTGAATCTATTTTCCCTAGTTAACTATCCTCACTCACCTTTGTGTCAACTGTCCGAAATGGGCCATCTTGATTATCACTTCAAAAGTTTTTTTCCCCTGCTGATATAGTTCCTACTAATTAATTAGCCTCTTAGAGTTGGTATAGGTACTTCCACCTTTTCATGTTTCTCTGAATGTATAAATATCTGCTTACTGTGTGTTCCATTCCATGCATCTGATGAAGTGAGCTGTAGCCCAGGAAAGCTTATGCTGAAATAAATTTGTTAGTCTCTAAGGTGCCACAAGTAATCCTGTTCTTTTTATTTTCTTCTCTCTCTCTTTTTACTTCTATTATATGGCTGTCTATCCAGATTTTAATACCACTAGTTATGACTGTAAAGACAGATAAGGGAAAAAGCCCCAGCTCATTTCTAGGTTTGAATATACAATAGTCAACAGCAATTCTATATATTAAAAATTAAGCAATGCAGAATCTGAACATACACTAAGAAAAGAGTATGTTTCTACTAATATTGCATTTTGGGTGCACATTATTATATTTGTCATGTAAACTGTGCTTTTGAAAAAATGCAATCTGATACAAATATACAGGCAGGATAAAGGGCTCACTTAAAATGTATTTATGCATTACTTAGATAGTTGTGTAAGGTGTGGAGAAAGGACAGAGACTCCTGTAACAGCATCAGGAGAAAACTAACATTTAAAATCTTTCACACAGTGAAAGTAAAGAAGACAAAAAAAGATTTGGGGTGGGGGGGAAGTGCTTTATGGACATTTTTTCTCTATTGTGATTATGATTATATTCCTCTGGCCATATTATCCTCTGGCCATATTAGATGTACTGTGGGCCTGCTGCTCTCACTGATTTTAATGAGAGCAATAGGTGCTCAGCAGTTGTGAAAATCTGGCAATTGGAGTCCTGATCCAAAGCCCACTGAAGTAAATGAAGAGAATAACGGCACAGAACTTTATTAGCCTAAGATATCTAGGGCCTAATTTCCAGGTGCTGAGCACTTGCTGTCCTCACTGACTTCTGAAAATCAGGCCCATAGTCCCCCCCATGAAAAGATATAGACCAAGGCTCTGAGAGCTTCCAGTTAGTCTAGTTTTCAAGAGTATCTGGCTGCCTAAGTGCCTATCTACATCCTTAGGCATCTAACTACCTTTAAAAATCTGGCCCTATGTGCACCAAATGAGTCCAACACTGCTCCTACCGAAGTCAATAGATAAAACTGCCATTGATTTCAGTGGGAGGCAGAATCTGACCCAGGAGTATAATACAATTGTAATTTATGGAGGGAGAGAAAAAAAGCCATAATTATTTTGGATGCCATGCCATAATACTGTGGAAGCAAAGTAATGGTGTACAGAAATGTGCATGGAGAAAATCCATTATGACTCTGGAGATTCTTTTGATTAAATATGTCTAAATAAGGGTCTTCAGGACACATGTTGTGCCTTGTTTATTCTTAGTAATCAGACCATTTTCCCAAGGACATGGAACAAAAAAATAAATTGATCTCCAAACAAGCTCTTACAGCAATTACTGAATGCCTAGCCTTGAAAATCCCTTCTAAAAGCAGAGGACATATTGTGTTATTGTATAGTGCATTTTTATTCCTCATTACTAGACCGAGTATTCTTGCCACCATCAGGCAAAGAAATACACTAAATCAAGATGCATACATTTGGTTGGATAAAAGATTTGTAGCTATTACTAGGAGTTCTATTGTCTGTTTTGGAATCTTTGTCTAGAAAATGAAGAAGAAAAAATAAGTGGTTTCCATTCAGTTAATTCAGGAGAGACTGTGATTTGAATGTGCTTTCGATACATTTAAGGAGAGATTCTACTCTCAGTTACACCAGCGCAAATCAGGAGTGAACGTGCAATAGAAGGGTCTCTAAGAGTAGGGAGCTACATCACAGATTGAATGGATGTTGGAGTGGGGGACACGCAAGCTGAATGACTTTGAAAGAATGAATGGGCCAAGGGGAGAAATGATGAGAGGCGAGAGCGGAGCGGTTTGCAGGGAATTAAATTGTGCAGGACCTTGAAGGTATGGATTAAGGCCCAGATCCTCAAAAGAGATTTAGGGGCCTAACTCCTATTGAAACCAATGGGAGTTAGGTGCTTAAATACCTTTGAGGATCTGGTCCAAGCAGCTTAAGTCTGAGGGAGAGGGGCAGCAAGTAAAGAAAATTGAATTGGGTCTGGACATAGTTGGTGAAGTGGCAGATTACCATAGTGTTTGTGGAGGGATTTCAAGGCAGTATAAACATTTTACTGTCCTAATTGCTATTTTCTGTTCACTGGCAGAGGAATGACAATGTTCCTGGAGAAAAAGTACATTTCCCCCTTTTTCGTTAGCAATAACATTCCTGTTTAGAAAGGCTATTTCTTTTGGTTTGGATACAAGTCCAGGGCCGGCTCCAGGCACCAGCGCAGCAAGTGCGTGCCTGGAGTGGCAGCAAGCTGCAGGGGGGCGGCTGGCCGGTAGCAGCGAGGGCGGCAGTCAGGCAGCCTTCGGCGGTGTTTCTGCGGGAGGTCCGCCGGTCCCACGGCTTCGGCGGCAATTCAGTGGCGGGAACACTGACAGCGCGGGACCGGCGGAGCACCCGCAGGAATGCCACCAAATCCGTGAGACCGGCGGACCTCCCGCAGAAACGCCGTCGACGGCTGCCTGACTGCCGTGCGTGGGGCGGCACAAAACATAGATCTGCCCCTGTACAAGTCTAGTGAATTCTGAAACCAACCAACCACTAGCCTTTTTCTTTCTGTCACGTTGGCACAACTGGAAATTGTCAGAGCAATGCGCTCGGCTTAGTAGACAAACGTCATCCTTTCCTTCCTTCCAATCCCTGTGTTCCCTCCTCGGCAAAGGATGTTATGAGCAAGAGGAAGTGGTGAGGTAAAAAGGTAACATTTGGCAAAAGGGTCACAGCTGGCAGTGAGCATTCAGGGACATAAGAAAGCATGAAACAGAAATGTGTACATGCTGGATAGTAGTGTGTCAGACCTCAGTTTCCCTTTTTTAAACAAAGTAGCTTCCTAGGCCTAACGGCTGTGAAGAAAAGTTGGAAATCGTGAACTCTAAATGTTCAAGAATCAGAAAGCAATTATTTTTCTGAGTTCCTGGGGGGTGCTCGACCCCTGCTCCGCCCCAGACCCCGCCCCCATTCCAACCCTACCCCCAAGCCCACACCCCATCCCACCTCTTCCCACCCCACTCTGCCTCCTCCCCTGTCTCTTCCTGCCTCTGCTACACCCCTCTTCCCCAGCGCCTCCTGCACACGGCTGAACAGCTGATCACCAGCAGGCGGGAGGTGCTGGGAGGGCGGGGAAGGGGAGCAGCTGATCAGTGGGGCTGCCGGTGGGTGCTGAGCATCCACTATTTTTTTCCATGGGTGCTCCAGCCCCAGATCACCCACGGAGTCAGCGCCTATGATTTTAAGCCAAGTTCATGATTTTTGAGGTTCTGACGTGATTTTTGAATGCTTGGGGTTAGTAATACTGATGATGATTTTCTACTTGCTGGTATAATTATTCCCTCCTTGTTTAACTTTACTATCTGCAGAATATTAAACTGTCATCACAGCTCAGTTCTCACCACTGTGTCGTACATATTACTTACAGTGCAATAAAATAGAGTAGTTGCAGTTTATTTCACTAGAGATCAAGGTTCACTTTTGTCACTTGGCTCTTCCCCATCACATTTGCACATTTCCATTATTTCTGCTGTTGCAAATCATACTGTGTATGAGGCCAGTGGCACTGAGTCCTGCTGATTGGTACTGAGTCCTGCTTCATGACATGAGTGCGCTCCACTCCCACAGCAGCCAGTGGAAGGTGGGAGAACATTCAATGTCTCAGGCTCAACTTCTGGCTCATGAGAAGCCAGGTATGATGGTGATGAAGAAATAATGCTATGAATGGCAAACTGCATTCACTCCTAGGCGCTCACAGTACTCACTCTGATTTTCAATCATGAGGATTTTACACATTACCTAATACAGTACCACCGTATTTTCCTTTATACACACATGATTGGTATGTCTGTTAATTAATCTGAGGATTTTGGAAAACATGATTAAAATTTAAAAGTTCATCAGAACCTGATCGCATTATATGACAAGGTGTTCTCTCTCTGCCTGCTGGGAAACCTCCAGAATAATGAGTCAAATATATTTTAAGCCCCCCCCCCCCCCCCCTTATGGACATAGAACACTACCTATTGGAAGGTGAACGAAAATTCAATACAATACAAGTCAATACATTATACAGCCAGCTACAAGATGGCAACAGGTTTCTGGTAAGTTTTGAGAAGCATTTATTCTGGAAGCGAGGTTCTGGTTTGAAAGGGGATCCGATAAAAGCTGCTGGGGTTCTTCGTTTTTGTCTTTCATTCCAGCTCTAATCTACTTAGCCCACAAGTAAATAGAAGTCTACGGTTCAACCCCATTGTCTTTACATTCAAACTGCACTTTAAATTCAATTTTATAAAGATATGTGAGTGGGAGAATCTCTAGTAATTGACTTTCCAGTTGCTGAGGTGTCCTTTTTTTTATCAGTAGCATTAGCAGGTAGAATATCAAAAGCACTAAAGTCACTTGAAAGTCAATGAGAGTTAGGTGCCTAACTCACTTTGGAGATGCTACTACAGGTATTAAGATGCAGATAGATGCCTAGCAGTTTAGGCACCTAAAACAATGGGATTTAGGCATCTATCTGCTCAGGCACTTTTGAAAAATGCACATTGAGCATTGTTTTCCAATGTCCAATAGACAGCTCCCAGGTCTCTGACTTGAGAGAATGTACAGTTTAAATTCACCATGAATTGGTCAAATAGGGATCATAGACTGCCATAAAAGAGGGCAATGGAGAAGGATAAGGAAGGACAACAATAATAATGTCACATGGTTAAATCTTTTGAGATCTTTGGATGGAAGAGGCTATGTACAGTACTTGCAAAGCACACAATGATCTTGTTAGTGTAAACGTGCGCTATGCCCTGCCCTCTACTGGATGAAGCCAGAACTGCTCAAGCATTTATCAAACCCTAAACTAGTAAGAGACAGTGAAGGTTCATCTTTAGATCAAGTAGTAGGGAGCTGTGCTTTTAGAGTGGGAGAGTCTTCTTTTGTTCTTTACTGCTCCCATGAAGCTCCAAATGACAATGGTGTGCAATATAGAGATAACCATAAAGTCTGAGGCAGCAACAGATTGATGTCACTATGATAATTAAATATTTATTAACTAACCAGGGGCTATTATTACTATTTCATCATCACCTTCAGGCCTAAAACCCATTGTATTGTACAAATATATAACCAAGACAGTCCCTGCGCTGAAGAATTTACAATCTAACTAAGAGACCATAGTTGTTCAGAAAAGGAAAACCACTGTTGGGTATTTTACTGTTGCATCCTGTACAGTGGAGTGGTTGATTGGAACACACATCAGTGTAGTTTCATATGGATGAGCACATTTCTGGTTTATGGCAGATGGCGGAAGATAAAATGTAAATAAGTTAAATCACCAGAAGTTTTCCCCAACCATCAGAATATTCTATTTCCAGTCATTCAACAACAATTTACCTTTCATCAGTGCACGTTAGCTAACAACCTACATCACATGGTCTTGTAATATGAGAAGAGAAGACAGCTGTTTGAGTCACAAAAGATAAATATCTCCTGAAACACATATTGTTTAGAGTTCCTGAATCTACTAAATAGACATTTTCAATGCAAACAGATGATTCAACCCAACGTGACTGCAACAATACAGTGGCAACATAAATTGTATGGTTTCCACAGGAGAATACTAAATCTCTGCTAACACACTATCATCTGTAAATAGCAAGATAAATGAGAACTGTGCATATAATGTGTCCTGGTGATATGATCCAATGGTGTGGGGTGCTGAGTGATCTCATCAGCATTGGTTGGGGATGCAAGGTACTTAGGGTAAGATTTTCAAAAGCATCTAAGTGACTTAGGAGCCTAAGACCCCTTTTCAAAAGAGAGTTATGCACTTACGTGCCTAAAAAGCTTTAAAAATCTGTCCCTATGGATGAAAATAGGCTTTAGTTTGCTTTCAAAAGCATGTAGGTTCCTAATTCCTAGAGGAGTACATTAGGTGCCTATCTGGATCATTAGGTGCCTAAAAACCATTAAAAATCTGGCTCCTAGCCCTTCGTGGGAGCAGGCCAACAATGAAAAGCAAAATACCCCATATTTAGAGTTAGAAATCATTTTGCTTCCTTTTTTGGGCTATGTATTTTTTAAAAAAATTTAAAAGTCCGAACCAACTGTTATTACTTTAAACGTCCAAGACATAAAAAGCACTTGTAAAAATTCTTTTGGTGCACAAGGAGCTTGCATTACAGAGAACCGATAAAACACAGATTAAAAATTAAATATTTATGATCCAAGGAACTGCTGAGCAGACTTTCTCTGAAGAACATCTGTAACAATAAAATCCAGACTTCTGAAATTTGAATTTGCCTGTTGTGCTTGCTTAATTACTGTGCATGCTAACTTTTTAGTCTCTGATAGGGTAATGGTGTGGTTGCAGAAAATATTATTCCCGTAGGGGTTTTCCTGTGTAAATTCTAGAGGGCAAAATTCCCTCTTGATACACACATATGATTCTGATTACCATTAATGGAAGTTATGTGCTCCATTCAAAGGGAGTGTACACCCCTGAGTATGTAACTAAATCAACAAAAAACTATATTATGTTATAGTAATGCTAGGGATAGGACTGTAATCTACCAAAGGAAAAATATTCAGACTTAAGGCTGAAACTCCATTCTTACCTTGCCTGATGCTTTCAGCGTGACCATCTAGACACCTCAGAATATATATTATGAGCTATAGTACTGAGGCACAATGGGGTGAATTAACAGTGCTTTGGCTTTACCTCTCAGTTTCTTTGCTTATGTTACATTGTAGAGCAATTTATCAGAAATTTAACACTATTGCCTTACGGAAGCTTAGGGACAGATTCTCATTTGCACTGCTCTGGCAAGTTGTTTTGTGCTCACTTTCACATTGCTAGAGAGAGTGCTGTAAAGTGGCCCCAATGCAAATGAGAATCACACTCTCTTATTAGATGTACTTCTGCCCTCAGATACACTGAATTCAATGGGAGTGTATCTGAAGCTGCACTGGGACCACACTGCTGTTTTATTTTTGTTTTTTGCAATAGTAATTAAAAAAATGAAGTCTGAGACATACTCCTTTGCTCTACTATTCATTTTGAATATTTCTTTTTTTAGCATGCTGGTTATTTATTTACTCCACCATATAAATACTTGTTTAGGGAATTTCTGCTACAGTGACTTCTCTTGCCCTTTGTGGGTATTAAACAGCTTTTCTGGAGTCATAACATTCATTCCTCTGAGATCCATGCAGTTTAGTGTACATGTATGTTTTGCATGGGACTTTAAAAATCAAAGTCTGGTGTAGTATTCAAGGGCATTAAAGATTTTATGTTATTTTTCCTACAAGTAGGGATAAGCATTCATGACCTAACCTACAATTCTTCCTTTTCCTTTAAGCAGCGTATTATATACCAGCCTGCTGTCCTTCCCACCACAGGCTGCATTTCAGAGAAATGCAGATGCTCTTGTGCTGCAAAAATCCTTAATCGTGTGCAACTCCAGTGTAGTGATTCCTCATCCTTGCCTTCCCCAATCCTGCACATCTCCCTGGCACCCAGCTGGATGATGGGGACTGGAAGCTAAATTTGCCTTTATATAATGAGTGAAATCATTAAAGTCAACAGAAGTTTTGCCATTGACTTCTTGGGTTCAAGATTTCAACCCATGAGTTTAGTTATTATGCATATATATTTATATCATGTAAATATACATTTAGCATAGGGGTAGGTGCTACACATAAATAAGTGCCCGTCAGACTTCAATATCCTCGGTTCTACTCTTCAATCCTCAGTGACTTAGGGGCAACGCATTACAGAAAGATTGCTTACAAAGTGACATTGGCCAAAAAGGAAGCTGGTTTTAATTTCTGGGGTATATAATGAAAAGAAACATCCAATTTAAAAATATATATATATAACACCCTTCCCCCCCTCCCCAAATCTAACAGCTTTTAAAATCATCCTTTTTTGAAAAGTATATTTCAAGTTTTATGTATGTTTCACCTTTTTATGGCTAAGTTATAAATCAGGGTTTTCTGATGGAAACACCGACAGACATCTAATTATACACTAGATCTAGTGGCTGCTGCTATAAGTGATTATATCAATTATCCCAATAGAGGAGGAGGGAGGAGACTTACTTCGTGTACAATAGAAACAGGACACAGAAAATTCCTTTAGGATCAAATACATTGCTAGCATATTAGGTATATAGTTTATAAATGACTCTTAGCAAATGTAGTAGATCCTACTAAAGCACGGAACCAAATTTAAATGAAAAGTCATAAAACCAATAAGCCATATAGTAGCATTTCTCCATTATTCCATACTTGATAAGGTTACAACGATAGCAGTTCCTTTATTTAGTATGGATTTCCTAATTACAAAACACCTTATGATTTATTACAAAGACTGTGATGAGCATAGGCCCAGCCAATCAATATTGCATTAATTATAAACGGCTGGTGCTTTACATTGCCCCATCTTACCTGAATTCAAGGAGTTGTTTGAAAATCTCAAGGCTCAGCTAATAATATGGACATTAGTCATAAATACTGAAGCTTCCTTTCATGTAAAAAGAAAGCCACCATGCCAAGAAAAATTTAAAAGAGTTTATATGGAAATTCATGGACTGCTGTGTATGTTAAAAATAAAAGCAGTCAATTGTTTTTTTCTTCTCCTATCCAATGGTTGTTAACAAGCAACTGTGGTCAAGTGAAATATTAGCTACTAACACTCCACACTGGATAATAATTCATATTAATTAGTGCTGCAGACTTCTGGACTTTTCTTGAGGATGTCACTACGTGTTTGGATACCCCTAAGTCATCTAATCAATATAACAAAAATTACTAACACAGTACAATTAATGGTGACTAATCAGTCATGTTAAATTAGAAAAATAAGAATGTATTTAATTCTAAACGCTCACAGATATTTAAAAACTAAGCGTACATATCTCCACATCACTTGGCACTCATATAGCAAGCTAATTAGACAGATGACCACATAAACACAGTGGTCACCATTTAACAACTTTATAATTGCCATTGCAACTAGTTAATATTACTGTGACATTGAGGTATACTATGAAACCACTGTACCATTATCTAAACACAAAAGAAATATGTTAATTACTGTCACTGTGCATGTGAGTGTAGGATATTTTGGCTACTTAAGTGCTGGGATTCACAGCTGCTTCATTTAAGAATGTATAAGTATGAAGCTAAAAATGGGTCAAAACCACAACTGTGAAAAACATTGGGAATGTTTCTGAATCATTGAAAGTTTTCCAAAGTTGCTCTTTACTTGTTCTTTGGCTTGTAGCTGATTCTTTCCCTGGTGACCCATAAGTGGTACCATACAGAATTATGAATCCTCTGCAGGTCTGGCCCTATTCCCACCCGCCACATTTCTATCTTTATTTTCTAGTGTAGCCTGATTGATAAGGGGATATTTACTTTTATCTGCTCTCCATTAGTTCAAAAGGAGTTCTACTTCTGAATCAGGTACAGTAATAAAATTGTCACTAGAATGAGGACCTTGAGGAGCACATGAGAAACAATCCACTATGTGTTCTCTGACTCGTAATGTTACAAAATTTATTAGCAAAACAGAATCACAAACACTGGATAGTGGAATGCAGTAGGCATGATAAACCTTTATTTTAATAAGGCTTTTGAGACAGTTCTCCATGAAATTCTTATAAGCAAACTAGGGAAATGTAATTTAGATGAATTTACTGTAAGGTGGGTGCAGAACTGGGTGAAAGACCATACTCAAAGAGTAGTTAGCAATGGTTTGCTGTCAAACTTGGAGGGCATATGTACAGGGGTCCTGCAGGGGTCAGTCCTGGTTCTGGTATATTCAAGATTTTCATTAATGACTTGGATAATGGAGTGGAGAGTATTCTTATAAAATGTGCAGATGCCACCAAGCTGGGAGGGATTGCAAGCACTTTGGAGGTCAGGTTTAAAATTCAAAATGACCTTGACAAACTGGAAAATTGGTCTCAGGTAAATAAGATGAAATTCAGTAAAGACAAGTGCAAAGTAAGGAAAGGAAAAATCAAATGCACAATTACAAAAGAGGAATAACTGTGTAGGTGGTAGTACTTCTGAAAAGGATATGTAGGTTATAATGGACCACAAACTGAACGAGTTGTCAATGTGATGCAGCTGCAAAAAAGCCTAAAATGATTCTGGGGTGTAATAACAGGAGTGTTGTAAGTAAGACACAGGTGGTAATTGTCCTGCTTTACTTGGCATTGGTGAGGCACCAGCTGGGGTTCTGTGTCCAATTCTGGGCACCACAATTTAGGAAAGATGTGGACAAATTGGAAAAAGTCCAGAGGAGAGCAACAAAAATGATAAAAGGTTTAGAAAACCTGATCTATGAGAAAAGGTTGAAAAAATTGGGCCTGTTAAGGGTGGCCATATGTCCTGTTTTGGCCTGGACAGGTCCCTTTTTAAGCCCTATCCCAAATGTTCCCATTTTTTTGGCAAAACTTGGCATTTGTTCCATTTGCTCTTGCTAACTGATGATCAGTTGCCAAAACTAAATGGGACAAATGGCCAGTTTTGCCAAAAAAGTGGGGCATGCTCCCCCAATGGGGTGTGGAGGAAAATTTGGGGCTCGAGCAGCAATGCCAACCCCACTCAGGGGGGCTCGGGTAAGCAGTAATGCCAACCAGCTCGGGCCAGCCCCGCGCGGGCTCAGGCAAGCAGAGTGGGCGGCGGTGATGCTTGGCAATGCTAGCGCTGCACAGGGGAGAAAGGGGGGCTTGGGTGAGCAGCGACACCAGCCCTGCATGGGGAGAGGAGGGCTCAGGCGAGACCTGCATGGGGGAGGAGGCTAACCCTGGGCGGTGTCCCGTTTTCAGTTTGAGAAATATGGTCACCCTAGGCATGTTCATCTTGAGAAAAGAACACTGAGGGGTGACCTGGTAACAGTATGTTAAGGGCTGTTATAAAGAGGTCAGTGACCAACTGTTCTCCATGTCCACTGATAGTAGGACAAGAAATAATGGGTTCAATCTGTTGCCAGGGAAATTTAGGTTTGATATTAGGAAAAGCTTTTTACCTATAAAGGTAGTTAGCTATGGCGTAGGCTTCCAAGGGAGTCTCCATCATAGGAAGCTTTTAAAAACAAGCTGGACAAACACCCATCAGGGATGGTCTAGGTTTACTTGGTCCTCCCATAGCACTGGGGACTGGACTCAATGACTTCTTGCGATCTGTTCCAGCCGTATAATTCTATGATTCGCTGTAATTTAGCAAAGGAGGCAGAGCCAATACAGACAGTCCAGCACTTGTATACTCACATCATGCCTTGCAGGGAACTCTGGAATAAATGAGGTGATTTGTGTGTGGTCATCAGGCCAGCATGATCCAACATATCCCACTGCCCTTAGGCTGGGTCTTAACTTTTGTAGGTTACGCTAATTGCCACCATATCTTATACATAATCAAAAATGGTAACTTTGTCTCTTTATATGTACTTTCACCCCTCAATAATATTGGGGTCCCTATCTTCAATAGGTTAGTCAGTTACATTATACTCATTAGCTTTTTTTGTCAATTAGTGGCCATGGAACACCTTTGACACATTCTGTCAGGGATCCCTCCCCACTCTAAACTCTAGGTTAAAGACGTGGGGACCCGCATTCAGAGCCCCTAAGCTTATTTTTACCAGCTTAGGTTAAATCCCCCAAGGTACAAAATTCCCTGCACCCTGAGAAATGCTTCTTTCGCTGCCACCATCAAGTATCTAACAGGAATCCAGGAAAGGAATCACTTGAACTTCCCTCCCCCCCAAAATACCCCCTCAAGCCATACACCCCCTTTCCTGGGGAAGCTTGAGAACAATCTCCCAACCAATTGGTTACACAGTGATCTAAAAACCCACCCCCTGGGTTTTAACACCATAGAAAACAGTCAGCTTCTTAAAAGAAGGATTTTATTAAAAATAAAGAAGGTAAAATCATCTCTGTAAAATCAGGATGGTAACTATTTTACAGGACACTTAATTTACAAACTCAGAGAGATTTCCCCCTCTGGACAAAACCTTAAAGTTACAGAAAACCATGAATAACCCCCCTCCCCCCCTTGCCCCTTCTAACACAGGGAATACACCAAGCTAAATTAAACAGAAATCTATATGCTATGCTATCTAAACTTACTTCAGAAAAGGGAGGTTTGATTTTCTGCAGGTTCCTTCTCTCTTCCAAGATCACTCTGACTCAGACAAAGAGACACTCACAAAGCCTTCCCCCCTCCTAAGATTTGAAAGTATCTTGTCCCCTTATTGGTCAGATGCCAGCCAGGCCAGGTGTCAGTCTGGCTACCTGCATTTCTTAACCCTTTACTGGAAAGAGGATTTTATAGCACTGCATCAGACCCTCTCCCCCTTCCCTTCATATTTATGACACATTCTCTTTGACTTTACCCTAAAATTCCAAAAGTATATTTTTGGAGTACTTCACTTTGTCTTTTCCCATCGTGTACCATTCTTCACTCTAATACTTACCTTGTGATTTAAGGGCACATTATCAGTTAAATTCAACTTACCTAGTAACTACCTACATCATTGCTACCATACCATTTTATATCTAGGCCTTAGCTATGCTAAGCTAATTATTATACAGGCCTGAGGCCTGTAGGTCCTTGTGTTAAAGGTTTGTAACACCTATATATTTCTTATAAATGGCTCTTACAGATATGGCTGGCTATACAATTATCTTTCTTCTTTAGCCTCTAGGGACTAATTCTTCAAAGTTCCCTGTAAAATTTTAAACAGTAGCCACACCATTATTGGCATTCATGAAGCAACAACAACAATAGCTGTCCATCCGTTGTGTTTGTAAGATACCTGTTTGTCACACTTATGTCACCGTTTATCTATCCAGCTATCTTTGTGTTTGTTTATCATCAGTCTGTGTAGGTTTCTGTATCATGCCCATCAAACATGGTATTACTCAAAACACAAAAATCTCACCTGGGTTCAAGCTGCATTAAGAAATCCCAAACAAAACTCATCCCCAGGTTCATCAAAGAGTTCACCTTACTATCTAACACCTCAATTCAGCAAAGCATTTAAGCATGTTTTCACTTCTAAGTGCATGCTTTAACCATTCCCTATTCAGCAAAGCACTTAGACATGTGCTTAACCTTAGGGAAGGTTGAAATTTATTAACTGAAGATGTTTTTTGTGTGTTTTTATTTATGAAAAATGGCTTTCCAATTAAATGGAAGTCTCATGTTTTCATATTAATTTTTTGTTTTTGAAGAAAATTTCTAAGTGAAACATTTTAAAAATTTGTTTAATTTTGGTGGGGAGAAAATAATTTCTTTCACTCTCAGCCCCCCCACCCTTTTTCTTTTGGGGGAAAAATGAGAGGGTGGAGAGCTTGGAATTAACTTTTTCATTTGTTTGCTTCTCTCCCCTCCCCTTTTTCTTTTGGACAAAAGGGAAAGAATATGAGGAGAAAGCGATTGCTTCCCATTTTCTCTTTGTCTCTCCCCACCCCTATTTTTTTTAGAGGAAATGAATCAGAGTATTTTTGTGGGGGAAAAAATTGTTTAGAAATTTTTGCTTGAAAAGCAAAAAGTGTGAAAATTTTCAAAGTGAACAAAAAACATCTTCTCTGAAATGTAATGCAAAATATACTGACCTTTTTTTTTCAGACCAGCATTACTTAACTTTCAGTGCATGCTTAAGTTCCATTGAAGTTAATGGAGTTACACTGATGTAAAAGCAAAGTTAATGAGAGTATCAGAGGGGTAGCTGTGTTAGTCTGGATCTGTAGAAGCTACAAAGAGTCCTGTGGCACCTTATAGACTAACGGACATATTGGAGCATAAGCTTTCGTGAAGCTTATGCTCCAATACATCTGTTAGTCTATAATGTGCCACAGGACTCTTTGTAGCTTAATGAGAGTAGAATTATGCTTCCTCTGGGTAAGTCTACACAGCAAAAGCTGTGCATAGGCTAGCCTACCTAAGCTAGCTTGAATCTACTGCAGGTAAAAACAGCAGTGAAGAGAATCCAGCACAATGTTGGCTTCAGTGTACCATATACAAACCCAGCAAAAGACCTTCTGTACAGGGCCGGCCCACAACATTTTGGCACCTGAGGCGGGGAGCTCAAATGATGCCCTCAAACCCCTTGCTTGGGCCAAAACTTTGAAAGGTCTCAATTCTGCCTTCTTCCTGTACTACTCCTCTCATGGTACTGCTCTGCTACCTACCCCAATAAAGGAGAACTAACAACTTAAAATGCCTTGTTCAAAAATTTTAACACTTAACTTTCAAACGTCTGAACAGCAAATGTAACTTTTCTTGTCTGCATAGTAAACATTGGCATTTTTATCTGTTTGAATAATCAAAGTGGTGCTTTCCGTGCCTTCTTGGTTGCAAAGATTTGAACTACTTCCGCTTCCTGAAGGTCCACAGTCTGGGCCAGCTCATGCTCTATTGAGATGGTTGCAAGGCCTGTGTCATTGTGGAGCATAGATGTGTTTTTATTAACTTCAGCTTGGAGAAGCTGTGTTCTCCACTGGCAACTGTTACAGGAAGTGTTAGAAGTATGTGCAGAGCAACAAAAGCATCTGGAAAGAGGGTGGTCATCTTATTTGTGCACATGTATTCCAGAATAGCCTTTGGAGTTGATCCTGCTGAAATGTATCTTGAAAGGGCTTTCAGTTCATCACCTAAATCACTTGCATCAATATTGCACATGTCATCATGTGTCAACACTGTCTCTAGTGTGCTGGCTTGCTGGTGTAGGTCTTCTTCAGGTATAGTGAGGAGTTTTGGAATATCATACAACATCCCAAATATATTGTTGTGTTCCTTGAGCTGCATGAAACGTTCTTTAACTGACTGTATTGCACAATCTAGCACCTGGTTAAAGAATTCAACTTTGAATTGTTGTCTCTTATGGGATTATTCCATGCCTTGTGATCAAAATGTCTTCTTCTTCGGTGACTCTTGTATTCTTGAATGGGTGGGAAAATAGCTTCAGTGTGAAGTTCCTCTGCCAACTTCTGTGCACTCTTCAGAACATTTTGAAATCCCTCATCTGACCGGTAAGACTGTAGGTATGACTTTGTTTTGTCCAGTTGTTCCATTGCTCCAGATATATCAAGGTCAACACCTTGGAGTCTCTTACTTACAAGATTTATTTCAAACAGGAGGACTGCCAGCAGTGCTTTAACATCCCTGCCCCTTTTGCCTCCCCCATCGGCGATCCTACCAGTAGAGTCCATACCGGCAGGACCGCCGACGGGAAAGGAGAGTGACTTTAACGTTGCTGCCTCTTCCCCATCGGCAGCCCTGCCGGTACGGACTCTACCGGCAGGATCGCCAAGGGAGGAGGCAAAAGGGGCAGGGATGTTGAAGCACTGCCACGGCAGTGCTTTAATGTTCCTGCTGCCACTGCCACCAAGGGGGGAGCAAAAGGAGCAGCTACCCCGGGCCTAGCGATTCAAAAGGGCCCGGGGCTCTGGCCACTGCTGCTGCTACTGCAGCAGCGGCCGGAGCCCCGGGCCCTTTTAAATCACTGCTGCCCCTTTTGCGCCTCCCCTTTGGTAGCCCTGCTGGTAGGGTCCGTACCAGCAGGGCCACCGATGGCGAAGGGGAGTGACGTTAAAGCGCTTTAATGTTGTTGCCCCTCTCCCCCCATTGGCCCTGCTGGTACAGACCCTACCGGCAGGACCGCCCACGGGGGAGGCAAAAGAGGCAGGGACATTAAAGTGCTGCCGTGGCAGCACTTTAATGTGGGCTGGTACGGGTTCTTACCGGTACGCCGTACCGGCCCATACCGGCCCACTTTCATCCCTGCTCCTCCTCCTCTCTCTCCCCGCAGCTCCTGCTGCTTTCTGTTATTCCCTGTCACCTTTTCTCCTGCCTGTCTGTTATGTCTCTTGTGCCCTTCTTCCTCCAGCACAGCACTCCACCATCTCTGTGCATCTAGAGCAGAGAGAATACATACGCACCAGCAGCAGACACAATTTTCTACACTCTGGGTCCTAGTGGCACCCTACCCTCCCCCCACAGTCGGGCACCTGATGCAGCTGCCTCAGTTCGCCTCATGGAAAGGCCAGCCCTGCTTCTGTATGTACTCAGCTTTGCTAGCCTGCGCTGCAGACTGTATTGTGCTGTCTTCCTGCTATTGTTATCTGTGCTAGCTGGATTCAAGATAGCCTGTGCACAGCTTTTTTTGTGTAGATATATCCTTTGTCCCAAATAAACATGCTGTTGTTCTTCTGTATTTTATTTCCTTCTAGTCTGTGGTTGGAGTAAGTGAGGATTTGCAGTGGCACAAACAGAAGTCCTCTGGTTAACCACTGTTCAATTAATATTGTATGTGGCCTCACACAGCACCCAGAGTCAATTGAGATCAACGCCCTGCTCCTGTTCCTGAAGAGTAGGAGGGGAATTTTCTTTGCTCTTATTTCAGCTTGAGTGATGAATTGTGCTGGCCAATGTACAGAATTGCAATGTGGTATTTCACCCTCTCTTCAGCTATGTGCTTAAATAATATTAAAAAGAAAAAAGAAAACTGAAAAGCTGTAAGACAGCCAGTTCTCAATCAGTTTTAGCACCAAGTTACATCCTGCATAATTGGAGTTATTTCCTATGAGAGAACACTCGAAGCCATTTATCGTGGTTACCAGACCACAACCTGCTGCACTAACAGTGGAGATAAACATTGGGTATGGGCATGGCTTTTATTTACTCAGCATATACATACATCTGATTATCATCTGTGAAATCAGAAGTATTTTTTTTCTAGGTGTGGTGCTATTGCCATAGAACATTTTGTTTCTGGACTGGCTCACAATAACACACTTCCATTTTATAAACCTATAACAAGCATTCCTGCAGGATTCCAGGAGTTCTAAGGTTCTGACAGCAGAATGGAATTTGGAATCAAGTTGGAACCTGGATTAATTAATCTACAAGCAAAGATACTAGTGATGAAGGTTAAAGCTTAACTTTATGTGCTGCTCAAGACATGCTACTTAGTTTTCTGTATCTCCTCTAAATGACCAGACCTTAGCCACTTGAAATGAGACTTCCCCAGACACTAGTGTCTAGTACTTGCAAACAAAACACACAGCATTTTTGAGGTTTTAAGGCAAGATAAGATTTCTCATTGTTTCCTAGTCATTGGGCTGGACCACTAATTCCCAAACTTTGGTCCATGAAGCACTTAGTGGTGGTTCAAGGAGAACTGTCTGGTGATATTAGAAGTAGATCTGATCAAAATGTTTTGACTTTTCTAATTTTCTACCCCAACCCCTCAATTCCCCCCCCACTCCCACACCAACAAATTTGCATAAAATTCCTTCTATTTTTCAGCCAACAATAGCAATGGTCAAAAAAAATTGAGTTTCAAAAAGTTTGGATGAATAAAAATAATTTTTGTTAAACAAAAATAACCAGTTCTCTAGCCTGCTTTCATTAAAAGATTAATTCAATATTTCCCTAATGTTACTTCACCATGACATTAATTGGTGTAGTTGCCATGGCAATATAATGGAATTGCACGTGAAAGTGGTGGTCCATAAGACAGTCCTTTTACTAAAATGTATTGCAGACTCTCTTCAGCTATGCGCTTAAATAATATTAAAAAGAAAACTAAAAAGCTGTAAATTAGGGGAAAAGTTAGAGAAGCACTCTCCCCTCCCCCAAGCAAAACAAACCTCGGGTAACACTCTTTAATTGTCAGATAGTTTTCAATATTAGATCCATGTCACTGCATATGGATTAAGAACTGCTGTTTGGAGTGGTGCCACTGCATGTTCATAGCCTACAGCAGATCAACATTGAGAATTAACTAATTTAATCAAAAACAACAAACTGTGGGTACGTAATAGTATTCATATGATTGTTCAGTGCTGAGTCTGTTCTTACTCTACTGTAGCAATAAGCTTCATTATTAGAGCAAATAAGCAGGGGGTATTCCAGCTCTGTTCCCAGTGCACTACCCACACACAGTGGATCTGGTCCAAACTTACTACATTCTTAGGTTGTGCAGTTATTAATATTAACAATAGCAACACATAAACCTCAGCCTAAAGTTTCCGAGGAACTTAACTGTTCCTAAGGTTTTCCCCTGAAGACCCACTCTGTCCCTGACCCTAGTTTTCTCTGCTTCAGAGACATACCCATACACCTGAGTTGGAGATAATTGGGCTCATTTGGTCTGACTCCAGAGTGAGTCCAAAGAAGTAGCCATGCATATTGTACAGGATTCTAGCACCTGCTATAAAGGAGAGTCAACAAAAGAGCTGTGCTATAAATGTAGTGACTTAGAACTCACCAGTGGATTTCAGATATGGGCCCTGATTAGAACTGGTAACATTTTTTTCCAATTTAACATTTTTCCATCAGAAAATACTATTTTGTCAAAAAGGACATTTTTTACTGGAATGTGTCAATTTTGAGAATATTTTGTTTGGATTTTTTGTAAAAAGCATTTTTAGAAGGTTGAAAAACATTCCATTTTGACATTTTCAGACCACAGCATTTCCATTTTTTGTTTCAGCACTACTTTTCAATTTGATTTTTTCTCTTTTATATTATAACCAATACAAAATTTTAAAAAATGAAATGTTTGAATTTTTGAATTTTTTCAAAAATTTAATTTCACAGGAAAATTTGTTTTTTATTTTTATTCCAGTTCAAAAGGAAAACAAATAGCAGAACTGCAGAATTTCCCAAGAAATGGAAATTCCAGTTCCTGCACAGCTCTAGTCCTGATGCCATTCTGCCACTTGTAGAAGGAACACCACATACAATCTGGTCCAATGATCCACCTTAGACTCCGGTCCATTAATCCACCTTAATGCAATACACTTTCATGTGGACAAGCCATTTTAATGCAAAGTGACTGTTAGCATGGCAGAGTGCTGCATAGGCTACAACACACTGCCAAGGTGTTAGGAGAACAAAGAAGCAGTTGCATTACACTGGCAGCTGTAAAGACATTAGATATATTACTAAAAATCACACAATGCATTTGTCTTCACTGATTGATACTCAGGTATGAGCTCCCAGGTTAGTCTAGTCTGGGTGTAAGAGGCCATCCTGCAAAGCTATACTTGAGATATGAATTCCACACTGGTGCTGTACTCAGCTGTATGAGGTGCTAGGACTTCTGGGAGCACACTGAACAGTTTTTAGCACTGTACTAAACTGATCTGCTCTATAATTCTTTCTCAGTGAATTGTGGGAGAACTTGTCTGTCCTTCTGTGTACATGAGGAGAATTGTGGGAAGACATTGGAGGATGCACTTGAGAGATTTAGCCTGCATCTTCACTGCGAAGTAGGAGGATTTCCAATCTAAGGCCTGGTCTACACTGGAGGGGGCGGTGTCGATCTAAGTTACGCAACTTCAGCTACGTGAATAACGTAGCTGAAGTTGACGTACTTAGATCTACTTACTGCGGTATCTTCACTGCAGTAAGTCAACTGCTGATGCTCCCCCGTCGACTCCGCCTACGCTTCTTGCTCCGGTGGAATACTGGAGTCGACAGGAGAGCACTCGGCGGTCGATTTATTGTGTCTTCACTAGACACAATAAATCGACCCCTGCTGGATCGATCGCTCCGGAGGTAAGTGTAGACATGCCCTCAGTGAAAGCAGCACTCAGGCTTTAGCCTCTGCCCCATGACAGGAAAGCTAGATGTTGTGCACAGCCACAGTTGGACCAGAAGGATTTGTGTGGGAAGGGAAGCTGGGTTAGGGGCAACACCCAAGAGCCCAAGTTCACTCCACAGTGAAGATGAGTTCAAGGAAGCAGCGTGTGTGACTGGAAAAATACATCCCCTTTTAATTTTATACTGTGGACAATCTGTTTCTGAGATTCTCAAATATGAAGGAACAGCTGCTGAAAAGAGAATTATGATTATCCAGATTGTAGAACTCTGTGTCTGACTTTAGATTCTTTGTAAATTAAATTATGTAAAAAAACTAGGACTACAGGATTTGATATGGAAAAGGGAATAGTACAAAACAGGAAATGTGAATTAATAAATGGTTGGGATAATATATCAGATGGGCACTTATTTACCTTTTAATAAGAGATTAAAAAGGCACTCTACAGAATTACAAAGTATCAAATTAAAAGAAAAATTATACCACATTCCATATAATTAACCCATGGAACTCATTGCCTCATGATATTACTTAGGTAAAAAATTCAACAAGGTTCAAAGGAGATTCAACATTTCTATGAGTAAGTATAGCATGTGCAATGATATATTCCACTGGTGGTATATAAATTATAATTCTACACCTGAGAGACTATTTAAAAAAACTCCATCAGGAAGAATAATGCCACCCATGCAAATATAGATTTAAAAAATCCACTCTGGTGATCATATTGGGCCAAATTCAGCTATGTTGAGCTGCACCAAGAGTTATCCCATTGGCTCTAGTAGGACTTCATCTGAAGTAAGAGATTCTAATGCATGTTGAATAGAGTCAGAGTCTGCCCCCCTGTGAATTACCTGGCATTAGCTAGTCTGTGTCACTCAGCATTGAAATCAGTCAGATTTAAGCCTTGCCTTTAAAATACAACTGTTGTATCTGCTTTTGTAAGAAGAGGAACTTGAATAAACAATTTGGCCAGCCTAGGAATATTATTATGGGGTTTTTTTTTATTAAATCTTTATCTGCCTCACCAGCTGGCTCCTAGAGCCAAAACAGTTTCTTTCTATTAGTGTGTTACAGACACAGTTCTGGCAGAAGTCTGGGCTTCCCTACAAAATCTTCAGGGCTACTTCTGTTGTGGCAGTGCAAATCTGCTGCTGATCTTGAGGCTTGTAGTTGGGTCATCACCACTGACCAAATGAATGCTTTGAGGTTTGAACTCTAGCTTGCTTGTTTAGTTTACCAAAGGAGGGGAAATTCCCTGAGAAATGCCAGCAGGGTCTGCTGTTTAATCATTCTTAGGGCTTGATTCTGCAAATTCTTATGCATAACTTCTCACATGAGTAAATCCATGGAAATCAATAGGCTTGCTTGTGTGAGTAAAGTTACTTACATGTTTAAGGGGTTGCCTGATTGCTAGTGATTAATTTGTACAGAATTCTGAGATACACGAAGTCTGATTCTCCTCTGTTTTAGATCAATTTTATGTGTACTCTATTGATTTCAGTAAAGTTACTCTTGATTTACACTGGTGAAAGTCAGAAGAGAATCAGTGTGAAAGTCACTATATATATCAAAATTATTTTCTTAGAAATCCAAGAAAAAATGAAAACTTTGATCATTACAGTTATAATTATTATATAGTCCTTTGAGAAAGTTTAAAGGTTATATTCTGGCAAAATGAATCAATTACCCATAGTTTTGGAATGGGTTAAAAAAAATGAGCTACAGCACTGCAAAGAGATTATTTAAATGCAATTCATTACATCAGCTGTGAAATATTTCTGCCTTGCAAGCAAACCAGTAGGGACATGAGCTATTTTGTTTTCAAAACAAAGCTATTTCCTGTTACCACCATTCACAACTGTACATGGAACCACATGACTCTGCAAGACACTCTGTACCTTGTTATTCCATATAAGGCAATAAAAGTCTGTTGTTGTGCCGTTTGTTTACAATGTTGAGATGGCTGGAGAGATATAGAGCAAAGTCCTGGCAGGCTTTTTACAGACACTTTACATTTCTACCGCTAGTGTAACTAAATTCCATTTAGTCATAAATATTGACTCAGCAGTGGTTGCTGCTTTTGGTTTCACTGTAGACAATGGCATTGGAGATTATTAGACTTAGTAGCTGTTTTTTGTTTGTTTTGTAGTATGGATCAATGATTTCTGATAACAGAGCCACTTTATAAGTTTACCTTAGTCAACAAGCTGTTGTACCATAATAACTATAATTATTCTTGTGTGATGGAAAGAACCTTTTCTTCCCCATAAAAATACAAGATCATTTCCCTTCCTTTTCCACTCTGCGGGTTACAGTCATTGTTCCAGTAAGATGCTTTACATTTAGTACCACTATGAATTAACAGGAAGAAAAGTAATTTTTCCATTAAATGTTCTGTTGTTCTTCCTTGTATTATTCTTATTATTTAACATTTATATTCAGTAGCGCCCAGAGGGCCTAGCCAGGAATGGGATCGTATTGTGCTTAGCACTGTAGTGCCACAGGGAGTTTCCAGTCTAAGACTAGGCAAATATTTCAAAACAATTTCTGCCAGTATTTGTCCAACTAAAATAATTAATTTGCTCAGGCTTTGTTTGTGGCCCTTTGATTATTAAGGAACAAATTTACTGGCTGGGGAGATCCTGGAAAAAAATATTTAATGTTTCATTTTAAATGAGTGTTAAAACAGAATGCAGAAATAAATGTAAACTTATTCATGTGAGTTTTCCCATTGGAAACCCGATTCCAAAAATGCTCTTCCAGTCAGAGGCTAGAAATAACTTCAGGTGGCCAGTCAAAACTACCCAACAGACCTGAACCGTAAATACTCCCAACAAATGAGTCATAATTAGAGCTGGTCAGAAAATGAGTTTTTCCTCCTGTGGAAAATTTCTATGAAAATAAAAAGGTTATAGTGGAAAAACTGAAAACTGAAAGATTTGGGTTTGGGCCAAAATGTTGTGGTTTTTCAGTTGTTGGATGAAAAGTCAGTATTCCAAATGAAACAAATACTTTCCACAAACAAAATAATTTTGTTGTAAATTCAATTTTTCATTTGATAAACTGTTTCTATGAAACATATCCAACCAGCCCTACTCATGATCAACCTAAAAACCAAGTGGTGTTCAAAGAAATCATTTGATGGAAAATTTCCAATAACGAATACATCTGAGAAAGTGTCATAGACAATTCATAAATAATCAGAAGCAAAATGGACTGAATAAATGATTAGCTATTATGACTTATGCACTCAGCTTTAGTTCATTACAGTTTAATTTTATGTAACCATTAGAAATGAGATCAAGGCTAGCATGAAAAAAGCATAGCATTTATCACACCAACATAAGAGAAAGTTACATAGAATCATAGAATCATAGAATCATAGAATCTCAGGGTTGGAAGGGACCTCAGGAGGCCATCCAGTCCAACCCCCTGCCCAAAGCAGGACCAAACCCAATTAGATCATCCCAGCCAGGGCTTTGTCAAGCCTGACCTTAAAAACATCTAAGGAAGGAGATTCCACCACCTCCCTAGGTAACCCATTCCAGTGCTTCACCACCCTACTAGTGAAAAAGTTTGTCCTAATATCCAACCTAAACCTCCCCCTCTGCAACTTGAGACCATTACTCCTTGTTCTGTCATCTTCTACCACTGAGAACAGTCTAGATCCATCCTCTTTGGAACCCCCTTTCAGGTAGTTGAAAGCAGCTATCAAATCCCCCCTCATTCTTCTCTTCTGCAGGCTAAACAATCCCAGTTCCCTCAGCCTCTCCTCATAAGTCATGTGCTCGAGCCCCCTAATCATTTTTGTTGCCCTCCGTTGGACTCTTTCCAATTTATCCACATCCTTCTTGTAGCGTGGGGCCCAAAACTGGACACAGTACTCCAAATGAGGCCTCACCAGTGCCGAATAGAGGGGAATAATCACGTCCCTCGATCTGCTGGAAATGCCCCTACTTATACAGCCCAAAATGCCGTTAGCCTTCTTGGCAACAAGGGCACACTGTTGACTCATATTCAGCTTTTCGTCCACCGTAACCCCTAGGTCCTTTTCTGCAGAACTGCTGCCCAGCCATTCGGTCCCTAGTCTGTAGCAGTGCATGGGATGTAATGGCACAAATGGCATTATTATTAAAGCCAGCAAGGAATTTTCCACTGGAAAATGCCCTTTTCACATCAGAATTTTCCCTGGGATAGCTCCCATTTTGCAGAAAAAAAATCTGTTTTTCTTGGGAAAAATTGAAATGACAGCTCCCTCAGTGCCTGCCTCTAATCAGTTCTTGTGAAATTGAATTTTTCTGGAAATGCTTTCCCATGAAAAAAATGCCTATTTTTATTTTTCATCCTGATTTTGTATGATTTTTTTATTTTATTTTATTTTTATGAGAAGGGATTTCCATTTTCTGGCCAGCTCCAAGTATTATAACTGTCTTTTAATAGCACCCAAACTGTACACAGAAAGTCACAATCTCTGCCCTGAGAAGTTTACCATCGAAAAAGATAAAGAGACAGACAAATGGAAGAGAATAAGGGTGTAACATGCAAATAAAGTGGATAAGGTCAGACCTAAACAGGTAGCTAAAAATAATCTATAACGGTGTAGGCTTTTTGGAGTCAGCCAATTAAGCCATTAACTTGCTGACTTAAGGAAACTGAGGCAAAACTCAATTATCTGTATAAAATAGAGGGACAGCCCATATACGCCGAACCACTTTTCTCTCACTTAAGCCCCTTTTAGATGAAGCTATAAAGTGAGCTATAGTAGAGCTATTATCGTAAGAGGATATGCTGCTCCTGTAAGTATCACTATTATTGCTCTGTATGCTGCACCTGTGAATGTGGCATCACTGGAGCTATTCTGTGTTTAACTGGTGTAAGTGAGATGAGGATCTAGCCAAGTACATGTTGCATGTAAGAATGACTGATAGAGAAATAATGTTCAGGGCAGCTTTTAATACCGCGGACAGCTGCTAGCAGGAGGTTCCCCATTAGCTTACCTAGTAATGATGCTGCCCATAGATCATGAACAATTGGCTGGTATTTCATTACCTTGATATCAGTAAAAAAATTCCCCGTATAATGAAAGACATATTTTAATACACATAAATATCAAACAGAGCTGGAAAAATCGTTTTAAAATATACTGTATTTGTCTGGCATCTTTTTCCGTGAAAGGTGCTCAGAACTACACTAGTACTGAATGCAGACCACACCTGCACCACGAGCTGGCCAAATACTGCTCTTAATTACACCCATGCAGTCCCAATGAAGTGAACACCCAGCAGGACCAGGGCTGGCGTGACACTCAGCTGCCTGGTTGCCAGCCACAGGACAAGCAGGAAGAGCCCCGGGAGCCCGGTGGCAGGCAGCGAGGCAAGTCCACAGGCCCCCAGGATGGTGCCGCAGGCACAGTTGTCCCAAGTGTGGCCATCTCCCATCAAGCCAGCCCCATCCTTGGTGCCACAGTGGCAAATTCGCCTCCCTTGGTCCCTGTGAGTGGAGCTAGGACTGGTACCAGTGAGGGAGGAAGAGAGAGTGTGAGTGAGACAGAGGGAGGAGAGGAGAGGAGAGGGGGCTGGGGCTGTAGAGGAGCGGGTCAGCCAAAGCCCACTGCAGTCACTTGCACTACCACATAGCTCCCTGTGCTTTCAGCCCCTCCTGCAGCCCCCACCCATAACCCTCTCCCAACAGCGCCCAACTACCTCCTTTCAACTCCTCTCTCAGCCCCCAAATAACCCTGATCCCCCATCCAGATCCGTTACTCCCACACCCAAATAAACCCACAGCTCCACTCGCAAATAAACCAAAATCACATGAAATCTCCTCCTGCCTCCCCACACCAACCCCCATCTACCCAAATAAACCAGCTTTGTTGCACAAATCCCCAGATCAACAGCTCCATCAGATGACTCCCTTACAAAACCCTTCCTTCACTCCACAAATACCGACACCCCCAAGCCCTTCCCCCCACTGATTACCATTCCCCAACAACGGGGAGGCCCTGATGAGCAGGGGCTTGGGCTTGTACCTCCCACCTTTTAGGGTACTTGAACTGATCACAGCAAAACCTCAACTTTAATAAACCCTGGCTGCAACTTGTGCATCCAAAAAAAAAAAAAAAGTCACAGCTTACTTACAGCCTTGACCATAAATAATTGTGGGTACAGAAAGAGCCTCCAGGGTTTTTTTGTTTTGTTTTAAATAAGGGCTTACATGTGTACAAGACAGAACAGTCATTTGTGTGGTTAGAATATGGGGGGGGGTCAGGAGTACAACTGGTTGAAAAGTTTTAGACAAAACTTTTACATTAAAAAAAGTCCCTTTTAATTGGCACAAGAGGACTTGAAGCTGGGTTTTCCACAGCCCGGGATATATGTTCTAACCAGTGAGCTACTGTGCACTGGAGACAGATAGCTCTGCCTCTTGTTATTGATATGCATCAGACAGAAAGAAAATGTTCAAAACCTTGATGTTTTTCCACTGTTAGAATTTGTTGTTTTCTAGCCAACCCTCATCAGGAGATCAGGATTGAAATCTTTGACTTCAATGGGGGCCAACATTTCATCCCTGGGCTCTCACAAAACCTTGCTGCATAACCTACAGCAATTAACTAAGGACTAGATTCCACCACCCTTACTCAATCTGAGTAGTACCTTACTCAGCAAGTAGCATCATTAAACTAAAGGGGGGCTTTCGGGGTGTAAGGTACTATTCAATGTAAGGTTATCAAGACCTGGCCTTTAACTAGTGCATCTCTCAGTGTCCCTCTTTGTAAGATAGACTGCACCTCAAGGGTGTTGCAAAGATTTATTTGTTAGTGTTTGCAAGGCATGTTGAGATCCTGGGATAAAAGATGCTGGAAAAGTGCAATGTATTAGTATTAATAAGATAGCATCATCACTCTAATGTGTATCAAGTGGCAGGAGTACAAAAGTCCTCTCTTTGAAGGATCTCAAGCCCAGTACTATGTGTGTACAGATAATTGGCCACCCACCCATTTCTTTTCATCTATTGCAGTTAGGAGCCTCTGATCTTTAGCAATTTCTCTTGAGGGTTATCCTGTCATTTCAGCTCTACATGCCTAAATAAATTGGACAAAATTGTTGATGTAAATCCCCAAAGAACAAGCAATGCATCTTCGTTACAGTAATTATGGTTCCCCTCTTCCCATATAAAAGTTAGTTGGGCTTTAATTTAAGTTCAAAAGACAGAAAACTGCTTATGGCAAAAAATCTCAGGGAAAAGCAGTTGATGTAAAATGAGGATTGCATTTAGACAGGCTAAAACTAGAACAGCTCTGGATCAGATCACCCTAACCTAGCAAGTGGATAGCACCATGTTCTAGCTCTGATGGCTCATGAGATCTCAGACTTAACAACCCCACTGAATAAGCCAAAACAATATTCAGCTTTCCTCTAGTTTTACCAGCACAGGAGGGCTTCAAGAGAAACAAAAAAACCCCATCTCTGATGTGTCTAATTAATTTTAATGTTGGATTCTTAGAAAATCATTGCCTGCAATTTGCATTTTTGAGATGTTTCCTTAATTCTGGTGGCGCCTGCTGCTTGTTGCTGTCATTAATGGTCTGTCAGATTTTTGCTGATAAGAAACACCTCAAGAGATTTGTAATGTGCCCTAAAGTACACTCCATGTTGAAATTTGGCAAACAAAATCTCAGAGCAGTGGAGAGAGAAAGTGACAGGGACGGAAAATCTGGGGTGGAGGGAATGCTAAGGCGTGGCTGTAATAAAATGAAAGAAAGTAGTACAGACAAAGATTGAGTATCTAAGAAAGATTTCAGATGCTTTTATCTCTTGCTCTGTAATTCAGCTAGGTCTCTTTTATAGGATGATATTTTTGTACTTGCCAGTATTTGAAAGTTATAACAGGGGCACATCTTTTAACTTTATTGAAACACATTGAGCGGGAGAGCATTCAGGAAAGACAGAGGAAGGTCTGAGTTCAGGGACACACAGTAACAGACACATTCTGTTGTAACTCACATTTGTGCAATCCAATTGTCTTGGAAGTACGTATCATCTTTAATTTGTGTGTGTCTATTGTCTAGAGTGCAGAAGGGGAGCAGAGTTCCCCATGTGAAGATTACAGCTTTATAAACCATACCATCCAATTAGCTGTATATTCCCAGGCAAAAACTCATTATGTTGCAGTTAGATTTGTAAATATATAAATAGGTATTTTAAGGGGAGGAACGTGAATTAGAGAGATGGTCAAGCTTCTTGTTCTTTTTCTAAGATCCGGAAAGATTGTGTCTTGCCTTGTTTTCTTCATGAATTAATCTTCCACACCACCGGTAATGTCATCCATCCCTGATGCACCATTTGCCTATTTCCCCCCCACAGCTTCTTTACCAGTTTCTTCTCTGGTGCTTCCCACATATGGGATGATCTCCATCACTTTGTGTGCAAGGCCATCACCCTCTCCTTATCCAGATTTCTTCTTAAAATCCATCTCTACCATTACACTTCCAAGAAGTGACCCAACGAGTAATTGCAGGATAGAATTTGGGGATAGATCAGATGTGTTCCCAGATAAAAAATTACATTAGAGTAGAGCAGTGGTTCCCAGACTTTAACAACCTGTGAACCCCTTTCACTAAAATGTCAAGTCTCACAAACCCCTCCTAAAAATGAATATTTTCAGGGATTTTCTCTTTTTCCTGAGTATAAATTATAAAAGCAGTGATCTTGGAAATATAAAATTTGTTTTTATGACATGTTCATTCACACTATTATTTATCATTACAGTATTTTTATTACATTATGAAAATGGCAACACTCTTCCAAGATCTCACTTTCGTAGCTTGTATGTTTCATCAAGGAGTATCAGATATGAAACAGCATGAAGGTATTTAAGAAGCCTACTCAAAGTTCCTCCTACATAAGCATTCAGGTCTTGAGTAGTCCAGGCAAACAACACATGTTACAAAGCTTAAACTTGTTCTTCATAATAATTTTTAAAACAGTGCTATTTAATTTCCACGAGATCTTGCAAGATCTAAAAAATAAAAAGGAGTCGTAGAAAAAATGGAAACTAGGACAAATTACAAAGGATGAATATAGGCAAACAACACGGGAATGCAAGGGCAAGATTAGAAAGGCAAAGGCACAAAATGAGCTCAAACTAGCTGCAGGAATAAAGGGAAACAAGAAAATTTTATCAATACATTAGAAGCAAGAGGAAGACCAAGGACAGGGTAGGCCCACTACTCAGTGAGGAGGGAGAAACAGTAACAGGAAACTTGGAAATGGCAGAGATGCTTAATGACTTCTTTGTTTCGGTCTTCACCGAGAAGTCTGAGGGAATGCCTAACATAGTGAATGCAAATGGGAAGGGGGACAGTTTAGAAGATAAAATAAAATAAGAACAAGTTAAAAATCACTTAAATAAGTTAGATGCCTGCAAGTCACCAGGACCTGATGAAATGCATCCTAGAATACTCAAGGAGCTAATAGAGGAGGTATCTGAGCCTCTAGCTATTATCTTTGGTAAATCATGGGAGACAGGAGAGATTCCAGAAGACTGGAAAAGGGCAAATATAGTGCCCATCTATAAAAAGGGAAATAAAAACAACCCAGGAAACTACAGACCAGTTAGTTTAACTTCTGTGCCAGGGAAAATAATGGAGCAAGTAATTAAGGAAATCATCTGCAAACACTTGGAAGGTGGTAAGGTGATAGGGAATAGCCAGCATGGATTTGTAAAGAACAAATCATGTCAAACCAATCTGATAGCTTTCTTTGATAGGATAACGAGTCTTGTGGATAAGGGAGAAGCGGTGGATGTGGTATACCTAGACAAAAGGCATTTGATACGGTCTCGCATGATATTCTTATCAATAAACTAGGGAAATACAACTTAGATGGGGCTACTATAAGGTGGGTGCGCAACTGGCTGGATAACCGTACTCAGAGAGTAGTTATTAATGGTTCCCAATCCTGCTGGAAAGGTATAACGAGTGGGGTTCCGCAAGTGTCTGTTTTGGGACCGGCTCTGTTCAATATCTTCATCAATGACTTGGATATTGGCATAGAAAGTACGCTTATTAAGTTTGCAGATGATACCAAACTGGGAGGGATTGCAACTGCTTTGGAGGATAGGGTCATAATTCAAAATGATCCGGACAAATTGGAGAAATGGTCAGAGGTAAACAGGATGAAGTTTAATAAGGACAAATGCAAAGTGCTCCACTTAGGTAGGGACAATCCGTTTCACACATACAGAATGGGAGGAGACTGCCTAGGAAGGAGTACGGCAGAAAGGGATCTAGGGGTTATAGTGGACCACAAGCTAAATATGAGTCAACAGTGTGATGCTGTTGCAAAAAAAGCAAACTTGATTCTGGGCTGCATTAACAGGTGTGTGCTGAGCAAGACACGAGAAGTCATTCTTCCGCTCTACTCTGCGCTGGTTAGGCCTCAACTGGAGTATTGTGTCCAGTTCTGGGCACCACATTTCAAGAAAGATGTGGAGAAATTGGAGAGGGTCCAGAGAAGAGCAACAAGAATGATTAAGGATCTAGAGAACATGACCTATGAAGGAAGGCTGAAGGAATTGGGTTTGTTTAGTTTGGAAAAGAGAAGACTGAGAGGGGACATGATAGCGGTCTTCAGGTATCTAAAAGGGTGTCATAAGGAGGAGGGAGAAAACTTGTTCATCTTAGCATCTGAGGATAGAACAAGAAGCAATGGGCTTAAACTGCAGCAAGGGAGGTTTAGGTTGGACATTAGGAAAAAGTTCCTAACTGTCAGGGTGGTTAAACACTGGAATAAACTGCCCAGGGAGGTTGTGGAATCTCCATCTCTGGAGATATTTAAGAGTAGGTTAGATAAATGTCTATCAGGGATGGTCTAGACAGTAATTGGTCCTGCCATGAGGGCAGGGGGCTGGACTCGATGACCTCTCGAGGTCCCTTCCAGCCCTAGAATCTATGAATCTATGAATTTCAAAAACAGCAAAAAATCACCTCCCTTTCCATTTCGTATAAGGAGTCTTGAAATTTAAATCTCCTCAGTGTGACATATATGCTTGCTTTGATCTGCATAGCTCTTGGAAGTCCAAGGGACAGCTCTGTCCGCCATTAGGGAATTTTTTTCTGAGAACCCTCTGTAAAATTTCACGAACCCCCAGGGGTTCACGAACCCCAGTTTGGGAACCACTGGAGTAGAGTTAAGATTGGGAAGACATATCAGTAACTTAAGTATAAAAACCATCACTGCCACATTGTAATCATTCCCAAACCAAGCGTTACAAACCCACAAACAAAGTACCTGAGTGAGGAAGGATGGTTGTGTGTGGTTAAGCTAGTAGCCTGGGACTCAGGAGCCACAAATTCAGGTCCCTCTTTTCCAACAGGCTGTGATTTTGGGCAAGAGGCTTATGGATATGTTTACAGAGGAACTTTGACATGGCAACACCGAGTTTGGTGCCTAAGTCTGAACTGCAGGGAGGTTCTTCAGTGTGCTTGGGAGTCTCCGTTACCAGCCCTCTCTTGGAGTCCTGTGCCTATACAGTTTTTGCAAAAGGTCAGGGGAGAAGGAGGAGCTCCTTTATAGCTTTTAATCCGGTGGTTTTGGTACTCACCTGGGAAGTGGGGAAGTGGGAAATCCTCCTCCCCCCCCCCGTTCAAGTCCTCCTTCCACCTGAAAAGGGAGAAAGGATTTGAACAGGGATCTGCCACCTTTCAGGGTGTGTGTCCTAATCACTGGGCTAAACAGGATATTTTGATATGGGGCACCCTCAGTTTCTCAAGAGTCAGATACAGAGCAAGCAAACACACATGAGAATGATGCTGTAGCTTGGTGGTTAGAGCACATGCATGGCAGACCTTGGATCCAGTCCTCCTACTCTAATGACTTTTTAAATGTATCCATAGTGGAACAGATTTAATGGGACAAACTTAGAAAATTCCACAGAAGAGTATTCTAGATCCCAGTTGCTAGGGCACCCACCTTGAGGTGGCAATAGTTGAAGTCCCTTCTCCCCCTTCAGGTGGAGAGGGAATTTGAACCAGGTCTCCTACATTCCAGATAAGTACCCTAAACCACTAGGCTAAAAGTTACAAGGGAGATCCTCTGCTGACTCCTTGTGTGAGCTTACCTATAGGCAGCCAGTCTGGTAGGTGAATTCTGAGCATGCCTAGCCCAGCTCAGCCCCCACAGGTGAGACAGGCAGAGGCACACCTATCTTCCACTGCTTTGTGCATAATGCTGGGGCTTAGGCATCTGGATGCCTAGCATGTTTTTAGTACATTTCCTAGTAGCTTCAACTTTCACTATGAAATGACTAGCACCTCTCCATAAAAAAGCACTTTAACCCCCAAAACAAAAAGAACCAGAGGACTAGGGACTGTGAGCACTCAGTAGGCACTGCTGTTTTCTAATGTAGCACAGTGGGACAAAGACACAGAGGGGAAGCAAGCAGAAATAGTAACCAGAAGCTGTAGGAATTACAGCAGCATCAGCCATTAGCACACAGGGAGGCTGTAGTTTGGAGAGCCTGATCTTCTTACCCAGCACTGCATGGAGGCCACTCACTTTTCCTTTTCTTTGAGGACACTTTAAGGAGTTAAGGGCCTGATCCAAAGCCCATTACTGTCAATGACTTCCATTAACTTCAATGGGCTTTTGATCATGCTCTTAGTACAGCTACCTCTATTCCCAGCTTCTTTTAATAGGTTTCTCTCTTGTAGATCTCTAAGGGGAGGAGCAGGAGTAAAACCAAACCAATCAAAATCACTTCCTTCAGGCAAGAAAATTGGGGTTGAGATTTATATGTATGTAAATATACATGACATGTATGTGTGTGCTTATGACAAAACTTCACAGCTATCCTGGGTGAGAAGTGAGTGTATGCATGTGTCAATGTTTCCTTAGGCTTAAACACTTTGGCACATTGGTCATAAGGAGGAGGGTACTATGAGCCATGATTTCTACTCACAGCAGCATGACCTGAAGATACAATAGCAGTGCTGAGCACTGAATTTCCTGGTTCTCTGCAGTTTAAGCGCAACCCCAAGGGTCACACACCAAAAACTACATATTACAAGTGTCCGTCTTAGTCAGTGCAGACAAAACAATCAGAACATGTACAATTAACAGTGTAGCTCATTAGATGGCGCAATACGTATTATCCTCAAATAAATGGACTCTCTATCCTGACATAACTAAAAGAAACTGGATGGATTAAACCAAGTATGGAGAAAACCAATATTTTAAGAAGAAATCTGGCAGAGAAGGACATGGTTTGAGGGTTTCCCTCCATATGTTTTAAAATGGCATTGTGGTTTTAGAAAAGTCACATAGGACCATATTCTACTACTTGGAGAAGAACTTACTCATGGGAGCATCCTCATTGATGTTAAATAGGAATTTTGGAGAAAATAGCTGCTACTAGGGATGAGTAAGTTACAGAATCAAGTCCAATGTCAATAAATCCTGTAAATACTGGCAATAGCTAGCATAATTATTCTCCAAAACCTATTCAAAATACAGACTACACAACAAAGGAACAGACTGATAATTTATTGTGAAACTATTGTGTTAACAGAAGACCTCTTAGGTAGTTTTTTCTTAGAAAGTAATTAACCTCAATTCCCCATTTCAGTACTGGCTCTTTATGGGCTGCAAGTATAGAGAAGAACTACAGGGCTCAGTAACATATTTTTGTGTCAGCGAAATGTTATCAAGTGTGCCTTTCACTGTTTCAAAGGTAATTTACATGAAATGGCAGCAGCAGCCCTGATCCCATATTCAGTGAAGAACAATTTGATTCTGAAATCTGAACTTGTTATCTACACTCTTGGTCCAAACTGTACTTTACCTATTCTTTCTTTAAATAAAGTGTGAGTTCATTGAGGCATAATCTAGTGTAGCTCAGTGTTATATGGCATCATTAAACTGTCGGAACTTTCTCCCAGCATGAAGCTCTTCACTAAAAACAATGAAAAACATTGAATGTTAAATAAGGGGGAGGAGAGAAGTAGAATTCCTGTAACAAGAATTTTCCCATAGAGATATTTCTCCCCATAGTAACTACTGATGATCTAAGGAAGCCAAGAAAATTCAGATACCTTTTAACGTGTATCTACCTGACAACTAGAGGCAGAACTAATATTTCATCAGCTGCTCTCTTTCTCTATATTCAATACATGTATATTCCAAGTGCACACAGTACAGATACTTCAGACTATATAATCTGTCTAGATTACCTAAGTAGTGTGAACTCAAAGCCAAATTCAGACGCATCGCTAAGGGTTTGTCTAAATTAGGAAAAGAGTCCTAGGTTGAGTCAAGGGTAAGAATCCTGACCTAATCTTGACCTCTTTTCCTAATTGGGACATATCATATACTCAATTTGGCTAAAGGAGGTGAGGCCAGTATAATTTACATGTTCTTCTGGTCTCTTTTATGTGTAGATTACTCCCCTTTAGACTCAAACCCCATATACCACGTATAATTAAAGTTAAGATTTTGTCACAGGTATTTTTAGTAAAAGTCATGGACAGGTCACAGGCAATAAACAAAAATTCACAGAAGCCTGTAACTTGTCTGTGGCTTTTACGAAAAGGGGTCTGACCGCTGGCTGCTGCTCTACCCCTGTGGCTGCTCCAGCTGCCGACCGCCCGGCTGCTCCTCAAGTCCTGCTGCTGCAGTGGGCTGAAGCTGAAGAAATCATGGAGGTCCGTTAAAGTAACAGGATCTGTGACCTCTGTGACAGAATCGTATCCTTACATATAATTTACACCTCTCAACTTCTTGCACATAATCTATGAATAGAGCTGGACGGAGCATGGGAATTCCGTTTTGCGGAGGACTGTCAGTTTGAAACTTGTTTATTCTCATTTGGAATGAAACCTGGACATTTCAGAATCCTCTGTGAAAGAAAATTCCCCCCAAACCTCCAAATTCCTCTGAGCTCAATCAAAATATTTCATTTCAATGTCACCTTTTTAAATAATTGTATTATGATACAATAGAACAGTCTGAAAAAAGTTTCAGTGAAATGGACACAATTTCATGAAGTATTTTGATTTCAATAGAACTGTGTTTTTGCAACAGAACACTGTTCTGTCATAGTTCTGACCAGCTATCCTTATGAATTTGGTCCACTGAGCCTAACAAGGACCAATGCTGACCTAAATTGGAAGCAACTTTACTGGAGTCAATAAAATTACACTGGCATAAAACTTGTGTGAGAGCAGAATCAGGCCCAGGGAGTCTAGGGAGGGATCACTCATATGCTGAGGGGTCAGGAGAGAGGAGTAGTAGGAAAAACCATTCATTGGAAGCTGTAAATAGTGTGATACAGCATGGCCAGAAGACAGCAGGAGAGTGATCTAGGATGAGGAGAAGCCTTATTCCCTGTAGATTAATTAAAAGCACCTGAAACCAATTAGAGCACCTGAAGCCAGTCACCTGATAAAATCCCCCTGCTTCAATCAGCCAGAGGAGGAGTTGGAGCAGAGTGAGGAGGAGTTGGAGCAGTTTGGAGGAGCTAAAGGAGAGTGATTTGGTGGTGGAGCAGAGAGCAGTTTGGAGGAGTGAATCAGAGTGGTTTGGTGGTGGAGCAGAGAGCAGTTTGGAGGAGTGAAGCAGAGTGGATTGGTGGTGGAACAAAGCAGTTTGGAGGAAAGCAGAGGAGAGTTTTGAGAAGTGCTGCGGTGGGCTAAGAAGACCAAGATCCTAGGTAAAGGGACACCTGGCTTGTGCAGAGGGAAGGCAGGAAGCCCCACAAGCTGAAGGTCAGGAGAGGGAAGTAGCCCAGGGGAAAGAATCACCAGTACAAATGGTTCACCTGCTATCATAGGGCCTCTGGGCTGGGACCCGGAGTAGAGGGCGGGCCCGGGTCCCTCCCTCTCCACTCCCCTTCCCTGGGATACTAGTAGGATAGCTGTTACCCCAGTTCAGGGGCAAGAAATGGCACCCTGAAACCCCCCCACAAGAAGAGAAAGTGCGGGACCCATCATAGTAGTGCCGGCAATTTGCCACAATAGGTATAAATTAAAGTAGTGTAACTATTGTCTTTGTACTCTCAGATCTGATGTGCCTTGATTGGTCATGCTGTCCTATAATCCAGCAATAATTCATTATTAAAGTATTTCAGGTAGAGTCTAGCTAATTATGTTATTTCTCCTTCTAGCTATAGTATTGCTGCCTGTCTGAACTCCCTCTCTTTCTGTTATATTCTGGTGTAAATCAGTATAGCTCCACTGAAAGGACTTGGGGGACTAAATACTTGATACTAGGCTCTTCAATCTAGTAGACAAAGGTATACATGATCCACTGGCTGGAAGCTGAAGCTAGACAAATTCAGACTGTAAATAAGGCATAATTATTTTTAACAGTGAGTAATTAACCACTGGGCAACTTATCAAGGATTGCTCTAGGAATTATTTGGGGGAAGTTCTATGGCCTTTATTATGCAGGAGGTCAGACTAGATCACAATGGTCCTTTCTGGCCTATGAATCTATGAAAGTTGACCGTGTCACTGACTGATACAATTATAGCATCCCTTCACCAGAGTGATACAACACTAATATCTTCTTTTTCTCTACTCCCCCAACAAAAGAGGAATCTAAAGACATACAAAAATAAAGAAAAACATTATCCCAAGCAGAGTTTTTTACCCAGGAAAGGGTGTATTGCCAGAGATTCCATGAAGTTCACTAGGGACTTCCCTACTGTTTTTTATTTTACATAAAAGATGCTCAGGAACTACGGATCATCATAAACCTCACCATCTTCCATTCCAAGTGCAAGATACATTTCTTTAAACTTGGCCTTCTCTAACATTAATACATAGCAACATGTGCATTTAAACAAAAAAATCCCCCAAACCAAATAAAAAATTCCTAAAGCCCTACCAAAACAAGAAACATCACTACATATCCTTTTCCCTCTGGGCAAAGGATGAGAGAAGAAACACCACCTGAAAGATGTGAATCACATTGCTTAATGCACTCACAGACTAATGGAAGGCACTTCATTATTACTGTGTTAACATAGTATAAGAACCTATATAGAATAGAATCTATGGAGATGGGCAGCGCTATTGAAGCCTCAGATTGCTGGATAGATAATAGTTTTATTTTCTATCTCATTCTTTATACATCCCAACATTTTGTTTGCTGTTTTGACCAATGCTGCACATTGAGCAGAGATATTTCCATTGAGACATCCGCAGTGATGCCCAAGTTTCTTTCCTGAGTGGTCACAATTAAGTTACACCCAGTTATGTGTATGAGTAGTTCAAATTATCCCTTCCAATGAGCATTACCTTATATTTGTCAACACTGAATTTCACCTACCATTGTGCTGTCCAGTCATCTAGCTAACATTAACAATATGTTGTCAAATATTTTTGGAATGGTGTCAAATGAACTTGTAAAGTGAATGTCAAAGGCCCTTTCAAGTGTTTTATCTTTGCATCCTTGTTTTGCTTCACTCACTCTGCTATTGAGCAGGTGCAGAATCAACAACAGTAATGATGGGATACAGGTATTCAGCTTCTGAGTCTTTCAAGATATTAACCTTTTGGTCTTCAGAACAATGGATGGGAACAATAGGCATTAGATGGTAAATGTTTCTTTTTTCCAAAGGTTTCAGTCAGATTCATCATGGCTTATTCGGGTATTTTATGCTCGTCCATTTAAAATATGCTTACCAGTTTAGCAGAAATTAAAGGGCAGTTACTGATAACCCAAACACAGGTGCCTAATTTCCTCTTGCCTAGCTTACTATTCATTAATATGAGCACCAAAGCAAGTATTCGCTCATTCAGGTTAGGGTTTAGGATCTTAGAGGCCAGCTATCTGCACATCTGAATTGTACTATGTAGAGTGACTCAGACAGACCTGAATGCTTCAGAATAATTGGTTGATTTTTCTTTTCAAGGCCTCTCACTCTGTCCAAAGAATCTGGGGCCCTTGGTTATTGTGAGCACTCAAGGTAGCACATATTCATTATCTTTCTCCATCCCTTTTCCTCTCCCAAAGCGGAAAGGCTAGCAATTTACTGCAGTGCTCAATTTCCTTACACACAGAAAAAATAAAAACAGGCTAGATATATTGGAAAATGAAAGACAAAAATATATTTAAAAAGGAAAGCAAGGAAACAGAACGACATGCTATTTCCCTCCTCTCTCCCTTTCTACCATTCATACTTCAATGCTTAACTAGCAACACTTTCAGAATGTTGCCATTTCACAGGAACAGGGTAAAGAGTAACTCATTGTAGCCCAGGGCTCAGAACTCATGAAGAACAAAGAACTCCTGAGGTCTTGCTATCATTTTGTATGTGACCATATAAATCCCTTGGGCCTAGATCCTATAACTGAACCCATATGAGCAGACTCAGTGACCTCCGTGGAGCCTCACTGAGCTTAGCATATGCCCAAGGGTCTGAATGGAAGGATCTTTTTGGCGATTCTAGGCCTAAGGATGCAGCCACACAAGGAACCATATCACACCACTGAGGAAGAAACCCTAAAAGTGGCATTTTATCCTCAGCCATTAAAGTCAAACTGCTTAGTTTCACTTTGCTCTCTGGTCTGGTTCTTGAACATGGTCCAGCCTTACAGCAAGTGGTGGCAAGGATTTTTGCATTTTTGAGCTATAGTCAGTCAGTCTTCTAAAGAGCAGAAAAGCATCCGTTAGCCAGCTGCTAGAGCTGGACCTAAAGCTGAAAATAAAAAGTCATGGAATTTTTCAGAAAAAAAGTTTCCATCAGAAAATTTCCAGTCAAGTCCTGTAGCTTTCCATCTGTTAATAGCACGAGGCAGTAAGCACTGCTTTAGAAACAATGATTGGTGTTAGAGAATCTAACAAAAGGCTAATCATTCCGTATGTTTTCCAGGGTCTAGTTAACTTGGGAACACTAGAGCATAGCAGGCAGGCACAAGGGAGCAAGCTGTGGTTAGAGCACCAAACTGAGATTTGGGTTCTGCCTTCGATCTGCTGAGTGACCCTCCACAAGTCATCTCGCCTCTGTTTCCCCACCTATCTTTTGTCTATCACAACAGTGCTTTGATCTTGTTGGGGGGCTTCAAGAGCACACTGTATTATAAATAGCAATAATCATTGAATCAGCAAACTGCCTCAATCGCAAGCATGCCAGCAATTTTTCAGAATGATGCATTGTGAAAGCATTCACTACAACAGAAGTTAAGTACGTACTTACTACGATTTTATACTGAGCTTCAGTCTGTTAAAGCATTAGTGAGCTCTTTCGTGACCTCAGAAGTATCCCTCCATTCATCCAAAGAGAACTATTTTGCGGTATCTAATAACTATTTTTTATTTGATTCTGAAACTTGCCACTAACCCTAATGAGACAGAATATGTAGACTAGCTACTTGAAACATTGAAGTCATCTCAACTTCAGAGTAGATAACTCCCATAGAACTCCAGAATAAGAATATTAGGGAGAGAAGCATCTCAGTGATTCGGTGCACTGGGATGCACAGTTCACATTGTTACATTACTTGCAGTTAAGGAGCGCTAATGGCTATGCATAAGCCACACACACTTATTGTGTCAGAGCTACCTCTGTACGACTCTTGCTTGAGCTAAATCTGAATTATGGATCTATTAAACAGGATTATAAGTGAACAAGGTCGTGCAAATATAGATAATGAATTGTTGTTTTCAAGTTTATGTTAGTTGAAACTAACTCTCATGATACACTGTTCATACTAACTTGGTTCATATTAGAACAAAGGTAAAAATGTGATTTACAGAAGATTTAAAAATCTATAATTTATCCACAGCTTCCACACATACTTTTTATTTCAAGCTGGGCGATGTTTCTGTGTTGTTATAATACTATTTATTTAGATTGATTTAACTCCTCTCATCCCGAAGTGCTTCAGCTACAGCAGACAGAGGGCTGAAATGCAACCATCTTTGGCTTGGTGCAGCAATTAACAGACCCACAGGATAATGCAGAACAGAAGAGGGAGAGACATAGTGGTCAAGAACTTGGAGCAAAGGGCTGGATTCACAAAGGGATTTAGGCATTGCAAAACCTAATGTTTAGGCATCTTGCCTCTTGGTGGACTCCACAGCCCCAAGTTAGGTGCTTAGGCTCCCTATACAGTGCCTGGGGAGAGACAGGTGTGGAAGAACAGGCTCCAAAACAGGCATCAAGCTGAATAGGTAACCACCTATGTTAGCCAGTAGAAAATCCCAAGGAGATTGCATGGCATGCAAGTGGAGTTAAACCAGATTAATTTTGGTGTGGCACTATATGTGAAGTGGCACTATATGTGAAAGAAAGTATAGAGTCAAATATAGTTTGATTCATTTACCATGTTTAATATCTCTGTGGATAGACATTCCATACTTGAATAGTAAGAGGATAGCAGTAGGAATATACTATCAGCCACCTGACCAGGATGGTGAAGGTGACTGTAAAATGCGCAGGGGGCTTACAGGGGCTACAAAAAACAAAACAAAAACAAACAACAAAAACCCTACAAAAAACCACACACACAAACCCAATAATAATGGGGGATTTCAACTATCCCTATATTGACCTCATCACCTCAGGACAGGATGTAGAAATAAATTTCTGGTCACCATTAATGACTGCTTCATGGAGCAGCTAGTCCTGGAATCCACAAGAGGAGAGGCAATTCTTGATTTAGTCCTAAGCAGACCACAGGAGCTGGTCCAAGAGATGAACATAGCTGTACTGCTCAGTAATAGCAACCATAATGTAATCAAATTTAACATCCTTGTAACGGGGTGGGGGGGGGGAGGGAGAGAAGGTGGGAGGGAAGAACCAGAGAAACCCCTTACAGAAGCATTTAACTTCAAAACAGGAAACTACACAAAATAACGAAGAAGCTAGTTACACAGAAATTAAAAGGAACAGTTGCAAGAGTGAAATGCCTGCAAGCTGCATGGAAACTTTTTTAAAACACCACAATAAAGGCTCAAACTAAAGGTATACCCCCAAATAAAAACAAACAGTAAGAGGACCAATAAAATGCCTTCTTGGCTAAGCAGTAAAATAAAAGAGGTGGTTGAAGGCAAAAAGACATCCTTTGAACATTGGAAGTCAGCTCCTACTGTGCAAAATAGAAAGGAACATAAACTCTGGGAAGTCAAATACAATTATGCAGGACAAAAAGACTTTGAAGAGCAACTAGTGTGATGCTGTATCATTGAAACATGACCATTTATATAATGAATATTGCTACTGTTAGACAATTTCAACAAATTGTATACAAAGTATGTCATGTAAGGTATCAACAGAAATGTTACAATCAAATATGATTATCCTGTTTGTATGCATGTATCATCATTGTATCTAAAGTTATGAATATTAACTATGTACCAGTATTTCAAATGTGCTTGCTCTTGGGGTAACACCCACAAGGTAGTTTACATCCAGTCTAGCCAGTCATAGTGAATGAACTATTCTAGTTGATGGTCCATCAAAGACTACTTAACTCTCACAATGGGCCATAAAAGAAGATTGTCCCCACCCAGTGAGCCTTCCTGTGGACACTTTAGCCAGAATATGGGTAATGGATGCTCCTGTGAGTCATCAAAGCATCTAAGGGCATGTGACTTGTTCATACGACCCTGGACTCCATTTTGTGCCTGTACTTTTCTACAAACTGTGCTGGGGGTTTCATTTGGGACAGTGAAGTTCCCGCCACATGGGGGGAGGTATAAAAGACTCTGGAAGAATCTCCATTTTGTCTTCATTTTCTGTTTCAATTTGCTGGACTGATTTTCTAACAAGGAAGCTCTAAAGAAAGACTGATGATGCCCGAATTGTTTGGGTAATTTCCAGAGAGACTTTTGCAAATTTGCAGTTTATTCTATCACTGCTCCAAACCTGATACAAGAACTTTGCGATGATTGTATGTACTTGATTTCTTTAACCATTTTAACTCTCTACTTCTTTTCTATTAATAATAAACCTTTAGATTTTAGATATTAAAGGCAATAACATGATTATTGGTAAAATCTGAGTTATATATTGACCTGGCTATGTGACTGATCCCTTGGGATTAGAGGACCCTATATAGGATGAAGTTATTTTTCAGTAACCACTCATCGTACAGTCTAGTGTCTGGGTGGTGAAACAAGGGCTGGGATGCTGCAGTTTGGACTTCTTGTTAACCACTGTGGTGTTGAGACAGAATATTTCTGGCTTCTTATATCTAATAATAGCATAACCACCAGTTTAAGGTGAGTCTGCCCTATTTCTCAGAAATTTGTCCTAAATCTGGTATCCTCAGCTGTGACTCACTGAGTCATGGTGACAACTAGCAATAGAGAAAACCTAACAACATTTTTTATGCTACATCAGAAGCAGGAAGCCTGATAAACAATCAGTGAGACCACTGAACAATCAAGGTGCTAATGAAGCACTCAAGGAAGATAAGGCCATTGTGGAGAAGCTAAATGAATTCTTTGGATCAGTCTGCACTACAGAGGATTTGAGAGAGATTCACTCTTTTTAGGTGACAAATCTGAGGAACTGTCCCAGACTGTCACCAGGACCAGATGGTATTCACCCAAGAGCTCTGAAGGAGCTCGAATGTGAAATTGCAGAACTATTGACTGTGCAGTACCGGGTTTACCTTGGCGCCACTGGCACCATGGCACCGGGCCCACGCTCCAAAGGGGACCCAGTCTGGCTGCTCTTCTCCACCCCCTGCTCTCTCCTGCAGGGGCAGCGGGCAAAAGCCTGGTCCTGCCAGCTCCTGCTGCAGGGCAGGCTCCACCGGCAGCCAAGCTTCCCCCTTCCCTGCCTCTTCCCCTGAGCATGCTGTGTTCCCACCCCTCCCCCTTCCAGTGCTTCCCCCACCGCCGAACAGCTGTTTGCTGGTGCGAGGGAGGGGGAGGAGTGGGGCCGCAGCATGCTCGCCGTTCGGGGGAGGAGGTGGAGAAGAGGCGGGGCGGAGCCTTAGGGAAGGAGGTGGAATCGAGGCATACCACCCCAGCCCTCTGCCGTGAGCCACTCAGGTTTAAAGGACCTTGCCCCTTTTGCGCCCCCCCCCCACATTGGCAGCCCTGCAAAAAGAGCAGCAACGTTAAAGTGCTGCCGCGGCAGCGCTTTAAGCATGGTCCTTTAAACCTCTGTCGCGACAGCCCGTTAAAGTAAGGCAGTTGGGGCCGGTACAAGTAGCCACTTTTTACCGGTACACCGTACTGGCCCGTACCACCTTACTTTCACCCCTGCCTACATCTATCTCTGAGTTGTGAAGAATATGTATTATAACAACCAACAAGAATGCACTTTTATGAAGAAAACCATGATTAAATCGAGTCTTCCTGACTAGTGATTTAAATCAAATTCACCCTGCCCACTGTGCTCTTGCCCCTGGCCCCTTCATTCCCCAGGGGGGCCCACAAATATGTTTGACATCGGGCCCACAAAAAGTTAATCCGGCCCTGTTAACTGTGTAGTTCCTGTACGTAACCTATCACTTAAATCAGCCTCTGTACTAGATGACTGGAGGAGGGTAGTTAATATAATGCTGGTGATTAAAAAGGCTCCAGAGGCAATCCTGGCAATTACAGGCCTGTAAGCCTAACTTCAGTATGAGATAAATGGGTTGGAACTATAATGAAGGAGACAATTATCAGACACATAGGTGAACACAATATGTTGGGGAAGAATCAACACAGCTTTTGTAAAGGGAAATCATGCCTCACTAACCTATGTTCTTATGAACTTGTGATTCCAGAGATGCTATGTATTCTAGATTTGGTCCTAAAATCATAAGCCTTTGAATTCAATGGAAATATTCTCCCTATCCTCCACCACAATTACTTAAATGAATGAAAAACACTGTCCATGTGGATATAACGTTATGGACTGTGACAGAGAAAACCGTCTCATTTGCATGAGACTGTGACCATTAACTGGATCATCATTAAATTAAAAATTATTCTACTTCTAAAACACTGTGAGATGAATATCTTCAAGTCCTTTTTCATCAGTGAACTAAGAGCCTAAATTACACTGTCAAATACATTACAAAATGCCATATTATCTCAAATTAGCCAATTTAATTAATCTAACTCAGCTCACAACTGCATTAATCAGAATTTTAAGCACTTTGTTAGGGAAAGGAAATGTCTCTTTTGGGCAGATCTATACTGATGAACATGATAGCACTGATATGTTTATTATGGTGCCAAAAGGTTTTAAATTCAAAGCCATGCATCCTCTATTGCCAATGTTTACTATAGAGAATAGAATACACTGAAGAGCTCTTTCTCTTTTCCATTCTTGGATGTTATTCTTTGCCCCAAATTGTTCTTAGGCATCATGCTCAATGAGGGTGAATTTCATCCTGTGCACAGGATCAGGAGAAAGTCTATGCACCATGTAAGCTGCTCTTAAGAGATACATAATTCTGGTGCAGGACCTCTTCATAGGGCTGAGTTTCACATGATATGATGTTTTTCCACCTGTATGGCCCTTTTAGACCAGCAGCCCTGAGCCCAAGAGACAACCTCTTCTCTCCTTCTCTGCTTTCATATATTATAAATTAACACTCTGGAGAGGGGGAACGAGGCAGAGATATGTCTCGCAGTCTAGTTCAGAATCCTGAGGCAACTTTGACTTTTTAGAAAATGTGGCGATTTTAACCTTCCCTGTGCCACTCAGAAGTGCCATTGGATTGAGGCCTTTATTGCGCTATTTTCTTGGCCAGTGGAGACAGAAGGAAGGGTTAAAATAAAGTGAAGGGGATTGTTCATGTTTGAAGAATACTGATCAAGACAAAACTCACTTGTCTTCTCTCATCTTTGTACCTCTATGTCCTTCCTTCACCCCAATGCTGTACTACCTGGAGCAGATTATTAGTATTATAATTATCAGCAGATATTGACTTCTGCTGAGGTGATCTCAAGACTTATTGAAAAAAAGAAGTAAACATTGACTAAGGTAAAGCTGGGTCAATAGGAACTAGCTGGGAACAATAAATCTTGGTATTCTGATACAAGAAAAGGTCAATAAGTCTTGTTACATTCTGTGCATACTGAGCAGCAAAATTCTTCTCTCAGCTCTGCCATTGACTCATTGTGTGACTTTCGGTCAGTAACCTTTCTGTGCCTCAGTTTCTTAACATGTACAATGGAGATTGCAATGATTACTTTACAGATGGGAAAAAAGTTACTACTACTGTATCTAGAAATCTCTCCATATACATTATGGCCATCGATTTCTTAAGTATGTGTGTGTGTTTATAAACAAACTAAGGCCAAAATTTTGCAAACTAGGTTCCTAGAGACAGGTTTTACACTGGAAAGCTTTCTTAGACATTGAAATAAGTGGCCTAATATTCAAGAGTGCTGAAGACTCAGGAGCTCCCATTGATGTCTCATTGGGGGTACCCTTTTACTGGTTACTCTCCTAGACAGGGCCGGCTCCAGGCACCATCACAGGAAGCACGTGTCTGGGGCGGCAAGCCACGAGGGGCGGCATGACGGTCGCCATGAGGGCGGCAGTCAGGCAGCCTTTGGCAGCATTTCTGCGGGAGGTCCGCCGTTCCCGCAGATTCAGTGGCAATTCGGCGGCAGGTCTGCCGACAGCGCAAGACTGGCAGAGCACCCACAGGAACGCTGCCGAAGCCACGGGACCAGCGACTTCCTGCAGAAACGCCGCCAAAGGCTGCCTGACTGCCGTGCTTGGGGAGGCACAAATGATAGAGCCGCCCCTGCTCCTGGATGCTCTTTAAGCATGGAACATATTCCCAGCTGTGTTACCTTATAATATATTAATGCAAGGAAGGAGAGGAATGACTATCTCTTTTTGGCCTGGAGACTGTTAGTATCAGAGAGTCATATTTTGAGGTAAACAGCACTAACTCCACAGAGTGATTAGAACATTGATCTGGCCAGAGATTGGTAATTGTGCTTCACAGAGGACTGAGAGTTTGAGATGTGGTTTCATAGCAATTTGGAACAACCCCCTCAAGTTTTGAAATTCTCCATAAAACAGAGTTACCAATCTTCACCCTGTTCTATTGGGAGCCCTGCCTCTGGGGCACTCCCCATGGCAGACTGCCCCCGAGCCAGGAAACCTGGAATCCTTAGGAGGATCCTGAGGACCTGTGAGTCTGGGAGATTGGGAGCTGGGACTCCTGGGGCATCCAGGCTCCTGGCTCTCTGTCAGCCCACCAGGTGGGCTGCTGGATAGCCTGGAGGGGAGGTGGCAGGAAGAGAAGCAAGGTCCTAACAGAAGTCTGCCCAAAAGACAGAACTTCCTCTGAAAACTGCCTGGTTTCTGGAAGAATTTAACCAAAATCTACATGATCCCATGTAAGGTTTGGATTAGACAAATCAACAAGTTCCAATGAAAAAACGTTTCATTGAAAATTTTCTAACCATTTCTAATAACGAGTAATTGGTTTCAGTGGGAGTTTCTGGACATTCAGAGCTTTTGAAAAAATCAGGCCATTCATATAGTTGCAGAAAGATGGATGGACTTCTGAGCCTAACTCTAAGCATCCAACTTTGCAAATCTGGCCCAGTTTTCTAAAATGGTAATAACCAAAAACAGGACAGACTACATAATCTAGGATGCTCCTGAGGTCATAACTCCTATGATGCACCAGGTGGCTCAGTCAAAGGTGTCATGGGGGATGTAGCTGGCTCATAGTGAAAAAGGAGGGCATGAGGCACTCAAACTACAACTCCCAACGGGGCTATCATACCCTTAGGCAGATGCAGTTAAATGCTGAATTGACTAAAAAACCCAAAACTTTTGTTCAGTTCAACAAACCAGTCTGATTTTGGTCAAAACATGAAAGGAAATATTTTGTTTTTATTTTCCGTTGGGAAAAATCAAAACATTTCAGCAAAATTAGAATTTTACGGTGAAAAAGAGCTCTTTTACAGAAACTGATTTCCTTTGAAGAATCATTTGGACAGAAAGTTCCTGACCATCTCTAGAAAATACTCTCATCATATTCAACACAACTACTTAAGTTCTGAAGGATGTGGAAATTATCTTAAAGGTTCCACTAGACACCTGAAATGTCTCTCTCTCTATATATGTATATATATAATGAAATCTGTAGTGGATAGTACACTTGGATAGCACATCAAAAGAAAAATAAAGAGTTGCTGTGAAAGAAATCTTAAGTAGTCCCTTCATCTGTTGTAATCACTCACAGAAGGAGAGTGATTTGAAGGCTTTCCAGATAGGGCCCGATTCTGATCTTGCTTATAACAGATTTACATTAGTGTAAATTAGTCGCCTTTAATGGAGTTACTTCTGATTTAGACTGGAGTAAGTGAGAGAACCATTGTGATCACTGGCATAACTGGTGTTGGCTGATTGTTGGTCTAGTTTCCTTGATTTTCAAGTAGATGTAATGAGAGGTAGCATAAAGCAGTGATCTTTTCTGTGACTACATGAGCTCCCTCCAATGGTACTGTACTTTTATAACTCTGGACAATAAAGAAAGGACCCAAAATACAACATGAGGTAGGAGATGTAGATTGCCTGGATACTCATGTCTGAATTAGTGGCGTTGCCAGGTGCAGAGTACAGCAGGAGCGGAGCTAAAAAAAGGCGCCATCCCCTTGTACTCACCCGGTGGCGCTCCAGCTGTTCGGCGGTGGGTCCTTCACTCACTCCGGGTCTTCAGTGGTACCCACTGACGAAGTGCCACCGAAGACCGGAGCGAGTGAAGGACCCGCCGCCAAAGTCCCGCCGAACAGCTGGAGCGCCGCCGGGTGAATACAAGGGGAGGCTCTGACTCTGAATCCATGCTCTGAATCCATGCTTGGTTGACTCATTATGGTTGATTAATATGCAGTTTACTGTCTGGTGATCTTCGGGCTGGTCAGAAGTTTCTAATGAAATGTTTTCCCCTTGGAAAATGGGGCTTCACTGAAGGGGGTTTTCCCAAGGGGAAGAGATAAATTCACTCAGGAACATCAGAATGAAATATGTGTCTGTCTGGGTCATTAATCTGGCTGCCTGAGCTGCTGCAATGCCTCATGGGAGTTGTAGTTCTGGGTGCTTCAGGTACCCCTTCTCCATGATGGGCCCAACTCCCTGGCCAAATTACCTCCCATGATCCACTGTAGTCTCTCCTTGTTGCACATGCTCTCTCTCTTTCTACCTACATACATATGACTAAATACTGCTCTCACTGAAGTCAGTATCAAAACTTCCACTGATGTCAAAGGATGGAGGATTGAACAAATAATGTGCTGAGTTCTTTGGGATCTTTGAAGATGAAAGACTCTACCTCATTATTTTAATTAAAATAACATTTTGTGACATAATTACTCAATTTATAATCCTCTTTCCAAAATTTTTACTGTTTACTTCATACAATAAGTCAACAAAAGAGGTTTACATTTACAAGATATCCAGATGAAGATATAAAACCCGCACTCTTCTTGTAACAGTCGGTCAGTGAAATTGTTTTAACAAGATCAGATACAAATATGTGTGAAATATGACAGTGGCTCACAAAAGAACTTTTGGAGGTAGCAAGAAATATTTAAGGTTTTTAATTTAAATTAATAATTGGATGATGGTCTATTACATTGGAAGCAAAGAATAGATCATGGACATGTTAAGCCACATAAGCCTGGTCCGCAGTAACACTTTTAAGGAAGTTAGTATGAGAGGCAGTATGGGCTGTAGGATAGGGTACTGGGACTTGGGAGAGTTGGGTTCTATCCCCAGCATTGTCACCCACCTGCCATGTGAACTTGGCCAAGTCTCTAGGCCTCTGTTTTCTCCTCCTGCCATTTCTCTGTTTATCTGTCAGATCTGCTCGCCCCATCTCAAAAAATGTATATTGGAATTGGAAAAGGTACAGAAAAGGGCAACAAAAATGATTAGGGGCATGGGACAGCTTCCATATGAAGAGAGATTAATAAGACTGGGACTTTTCAGCTTGAAAAAGAGTCAATTAAGGGAGGATATGATAGAGGTCTATAAAATCATGACTGGTATGGAGAAAGTAAATAAGGAAGTGTTATTACTTCTTCTCATAACACAAGAACTAGGGTCACCAAATGAAATGAATAGGCAGCAGGTTTAAAACAAACAAAAGGAAGGATTTCTTCACACAGCGCACAGTCAACCTGTGGAACTCTTTGCCAGAGGATGTTGTGAAGACCAAGGTTCAAAAAGAACAAGATAAGTTCATGGAGGATAGGTCCATCAATGGCAATTACCCAGGATAGGCTGGGGTGCAAAACCATGCTCTGAAGTATCCCTAGCCTTTGTTTGCCAGAAGCAGGGAATGGGTGACAGGGGATGGATCACTGGATGATCACCTGTTCTGTTCACTCCCTCTGAAGCACCTGGCCACTGTCAGAAGACAGGATACTGGGCTGGATGGACCTTTGGTCTGATCCAGTCTGGCTGTTCTTGTGTTCTTAAATTGTAAACCCTTCAGGGCATACAGTGGCTCTTATTATGCGTTTGCACCCAGCACAGGGGAGCCTGTTTTTGGCTGAGGGCTACTGAAAAATAATTGTAAATGCAAGATTTAAAAATTGTTTTTGGCTGCATAATTAGAATAGAATTATTGTTCATTTGAACTGTATATGAAACCTATTGGGATGAGAGAGAGAGAGACTCAAGCAGCTTCTTTTGACTCTAATAGAGTTTAGCAGACTGCTCTGTTCACTGATCAGTTATTTAAACGTGATAATAAAATGATGTTGACAATGGCTTTACTAGCATATTTCCTTTATGTCTTCATTTCATCAAGGATAGAAAGCCCTGTCACCAAGAAAAGACCTGATCTGTCTTGTCACCTCTCACACCATCTGCGTGTTTCTTGTGTTTCATATCCAAGTCAGTAGATTTCATTGTAGACACTGATAATTTAACTGTATGCCTTTCAGATTGGATTACATTATAGCTTGGAAAATGCTTTTGGATCCCTCAGAATGAAAGAAGTCATAACAGTTTATCATTGTTACCTACTGCATCCCATGGTGTGACAGAATTAGAGACCTGGATAAGAAACAGCTGTCTAAAATTCAGTCCAGGAATGGATGGTGATGTTAGTAGGCACAGAGAGCAGTATGGGAAGCTAGCAGTAGCCATAACCTAACAAGGATAGCTTCCCTCCAGTCATTAAGGTGGTATGCAACCAAATTTTCCTTCTGGACATCCCACTACTTGTGACAACCAACTATGAAAAATTCCACATTGGAAAGTTACAGAATAACCTAAAAATGGAAGTTTTTTTTTCCTGCCACCCATCCATTCAAACTTTGGGTATAGCATGAAGCATGTTAAGATTAAATATTACTTTGGTCTGAGGAAGTTGCCTCCTCACCTATGTTAACCACTAGTCACGAACTCCTAAAGGGAAATATAAAAGGGCTAACTCACCACTATGGCTCCTCCTCATGGCCAGGCATGGCATAGCAGTTCTTTCCCCATCTGGCTCTCCTTGATGACTGTTGCTCTGGTCCTGTGATGGTCTCTTCTTGTGACACCGTGTTCCAGCCAGGTCACTTTAAAAAACTCTTTCCCCCAGGGTACCCATGACCCACATTGACACCATCCAACGAATAAACAATATGAAGGTTTTCATCAAAAGGGTCTTCAGCCCCAACTCTGGACTCTGTGATCCTCACACCCCCTTCTCCAGGACTCCATGCCACCTTCTCCGGTGGCTGATAGAGAGAGGGTCTGGGTTCCCTTACACCGGGTTCCTGCCCAGGAACCCTATAACTGGCAGTGAAGGTTTGTTCAGTCCCACTCCTTGCTGCTGTTCCCTGATCTTCTTCCTTCCCAAAGCTTTTTCCTACCCAGCCTCTCTCAGGCCTTCTGCCTTGCAATCTCTCGAGATTCACCCTTGTTTCAGGGCAGAGATTCTCAGGGCACTCCCTGGAATCTCCTAACTAATCCCAGTATAAAAGTGGGCAAAATGAACAAAAACCCAATTCTGCCCTTCTTGGGCTTGACCATACATACGTCTGAGTTAAATGCCTCTCATTGCTCTGTCCCTGGAAGTCCAGTTCCTGCCCTTTTGTCAGGGCTTCCTACCAGAGCCTGCTCCACTCTAATGGCTACTCTGTCACTCCTGGTTGCTTGCCCACCTCCTTTATGCTTCCAGGGTATGCTCTCCCGCAGGCTTTCTTCTCTCTAACCCCAGAGAGGGACCACAAACTCTCTCTCTGCAGCCCTTCCTACTCTTGGCTTCCTCCCTTTATAGAAACCACCCAGCAACTCCCCCAGCTGGGACTTCTCTTTGGGTCTGGCCAACACTCCAAGTGCAACCAGGTATGTTAATAGGCCTCATTAATCAATTTGCTACCTTTGTAGGGTAAACAACCTGCCACAGGAAGACTTGCAGATGCTGATCTCATTTGAGCCTGCTGAGTAATCACAGTTGATACACAGGATACTGTAGCCCAGGGCCTGGTCTAAAAGTGGGAGAAATCTCAGATTTCACCCCAGGCCAGGTGAAAGCAAGAAGCATAACACTTGAGGGAGTGCACTCAGAGTGACCAGAACAGGGGACAGACATGCATCTAGCCCTGACTAGGCTACCTAGGCAAGTCACTTACAGCTAGATTTTTTTAAAAACAATTTACATGTGTAAAGATGAAGATAGGCATCTAGTGGGATTTTTTAAAGTGCCTACGTGATTTCAAATGAAATTTCCAACAAAAAACAATAATTGGCGTTTTTCAGAGAGCTCTCTCCTAAATGCTATTCGATAGTGATTCCTGAAGGAATTGTCTGTTTCTATGCTCCCCACGACATTAGCTGCAATCAGTGGGCATTCTAAGGCTGATGGAACCCAGATTGAAATTTATTGGAGCTAGAGGCAAAGCATTCTCATAGATGGTTGTGCATTCAAAGCACAGGAGCCTCAAAGATTAAGCTGAATCCAAATCTTACAGCTATGAGGAAGCCGTGCAAAAGTGATGTTTTTCTACCAAGGCGTAGTCTAGAAGAGTTGTTGATGGCATTAAGTCCAATGGCAGACTCCAGGTATAGTTTATCTTTAAGCAGGGTCTTAAACCTAGTGTTTCTTTAAATCCTTGTATTTTGCAGTAGATATCACAGATGACAAATATATCATCATCCGAATATGGCTTTGGAACACAATTTTATTTCCATGGATGGTTTAATGAACAGACCTGGAAGGACCCAATGGGATTGGAAAGATACTTGTTTTATTTCAACATACAAAGGATCTGAAGGGGCTTATCTGCTTTAAACCACTGGATCTAAAAATGATATGGGAACAATACTGGATAGATTCTGATTTGAAAGTATTGCCACATAAACCTTTCTTGAACAAAGCAGACCAGAGTCTTGCTGATTAATTATTTACCCAAAGGGCAATTAGTAAATATTTACCATTTAAAGCCTAATTAAAGTAGAAGCAAGACTACTGTACAGTTAAATATCCTATCACAGAGGTCATTCCGAAGCTTTTTGGCAAGAGGCACACATTTATGGGAAAGCCATATTTATAAACACATAGCTGAGCGCTGGCTATAGCAGATTCTTTTTTATTACTACATGTAAATCATTTAACTCTAACCGTACTAATTGGCTCCAATCAGGCTTATGCTTTTCCGGGAACAAAATGGAATACCGTAATATCTCAGGCCTATATAGAATTTGATTAGTCACAGACAAACGCTGGAAGCAACTCCAGCCTATTAAGTTTATGTGCTGGTTACACTAAGCAGAATTCCAAACTATAACACATATTTACTGTACTGTACATCTTGACATGATACAGAGCATAGAAACATTTTCTTGTCTTCAGATCAATAGAAATGGGAGACCCTATTTCTCAGAAAAGAAATGCACCATATATATATATATTTGGTGCATTTCTTTTCTGAGAAATAGGGTCTCCCATTTCTATTTATATAATTTGCAATATATAATTTTCTAGAATATGAGCTAGAGCTAGGATCAAACCAAAAATCTTCCATTACAGCAGACCCAAATGAAGGTAAAATTCAAATAGAAATCTGAGCTTAAACTTTGAGGCTCATATTTATTTCTGTAACAGGCCCAGACAAAATCTTGATTTCAAATACCCCTTTGAGCTTTAGAGAGTTTTTATTTAAACAATTAGAACTGGTCAGAAAACAGTTTTGCCTTGCAAACATTTTTGAGATTTTAAAGTTTTTTCCCCATCCTGATTCAGGATGAAAAGTTGTAATCTTGAACATTTTCACGTGCCAAAATCACCCAAGAGTTTCTGATTGGGTCATTTTGTTTCAATAACTTTAAAATGGTGTGTTTTGATTTCTACCTTTTAAAGTTTTTATTAATATTTTTCTAGTATAAATTAAGTTAAAATGAAAGGATAGAAGAGATGAAGGGATAGAAATCTTGAAATCCTGGCCTCATTGAAATTGATGGGAGTTTTCCAAGTGAATGCAGTAGAGGCAGGATTTCATTTCAGGGTCTGATTTCTAAACCTCTGCTCTCCCTAATAAATAGGTTTGAAAGATTTTTTAAAGATATAGCAGTTTACATTATCTGACAAAATCATTTTAGGGTGAAAGGGGAAAGGTTGTTTCTTTGCCAGAAGCCATAGAAGTAGCATACTCTTGTTCAATAACTGTCCATTCTGTTATGTCAACTGGCTTGCTGCATTGCACTGGTACATGGGAGGTGAAAAACAAGTTTCCATAGGAACTGAAGGCATCTGGAAGCATTAATCTCCCATCTTGATAATACATGAACACTGTTGTGTCAGCTCACGAGTCATTAATGCATAATGCATGGGTTGGCCCCATTACTGCAGGTCCAATATAGCAGTTACTGAGGGAAAAAAACAGGTAAGGATTATTTTTAATAGAAAAAGCTGAGCAAGCAGGAATGTAAGGAATACCTAAATTGTTAGGGCATAAGTTGCTGCTGAGCCCTTGAGGCATGTCTTGTATTTAACAAAAATGAGATCTCATGGGTAATTGCTGAGAACAGGCTGCATTCTCCTGACCATCTCCATTACCTCATAAGCATCCTCAGAACTCTGATGTCCAAAGGAGAGGACAGATGGAATGATAAGTTACAGACATCAACAGTGCAAGTGAGAACAATGAAGAAGCTTTGCTTTACTGCATATATTTCCTCATTTTTAAATGCATTCACAGATTCTGCAAGAAATAGCCCAGGACCATGAAGTTCCATGTAGCTCCATTTCTCGCTTGGAATGCAGTGTTGTCACTTCACAGAAAGCACTGGTGCCATTTCAGTATACCATTACACTTAACATAATAGTCCATTTCCATAAATTTCATGAGAAGGTGGATCTGTTGTTTATTAGAGATATTCCAATTAATTGGCTGCTGTCACCACCTCTCCAGTTGGCTAAGTGCTAATGTGTTATTAGCTGAGTCTCTGAACATTACATAACCATTGTAAATAGACTTAGTGTAAATGATTGTTGCTCATAATGGCTCATAAAGACTGAAAAAAATATTAAAATTGAAAAAAATCCTTTAATGAAGGAGTCTAATAGACTCTGCATTTGATTGAAAGTGTTTTTCAACTCAGTGGCTTGAGTTCTGGACTACATAATTGGCAATTTCGGACAAGAACTGCAGTGAGGGCAATAATGGGCTTAACATTCTGTGATTCAAATGTTAACATCTGGACCAAACCATCACTGGGATTTCTTAATGAGACAGAAGGAAGTCTCAGGATTACACTACATTTTTTTGTTCTAAAAGATGAAAAAGGTCACTCTAATGGTCTTTGGCAGCAAAGTGATATTCAAATAGAACTTCAAAAAAAAAGGGGGGCCAAACTCTTGGTTAAATCTTCATACTGCAAATCAGGCTGAATTCCACTTTCTGATAACACAGACTAGGCACTTCTGAAGGTATTTTTTTTAATCGTTTAAAAAAATGACAAGCTATCATAACTGTTGTTGTTCTTTTTAGTATGGTAGTACTTCCTTGTCCTGAAAACCCAGCGATCCGAGTAGACATGTACAGAAAAGTATTCCCAATTTTACAGATAGGAAGCCATAGGATTAATAGTGTTTTTACTAGACCTTTTTTCATCAAGTTAATTGATTGATTGCCAACTAAATCAATATGGTTGACATGTTTGTAAAGGTTTATTTGGATGTTCCCCAATGTTGGTTCCAGGATACCAAAGTCTGTGGTTTACCTAGGGTAAATATAGTTCAGGGTCCTAATTTTGCAACCAAGGCCTAACTCCAAAATAAAATTAAAACTAGAAACATTTATCTAAACTGCCAGAACTTTGGGTATTTAGTTACATAAGACTCATCTCCAAACTACTCCATTTTTGGTTTTTCATGTTCAAACCTGGGGAAAAAAGAGTTTTGTGATAAGAAAATCACCCTCAGTTTTGCCAGCCCCATTTGCACAGAGATAGCTCAAATCCCCAAACCATTTATCCAAATCTTTCCCTCCTTCCCTACCACCTGCAAACTTTGGGGACTCAGATAAACAGGGTGATTACCTGAACCACCCCAAGTTATATCCCTCGCCAATCAGAATGAGATTTTCATGTAAGACCTGCCGCTAGCATCTCCAAAGTAAAAAACCAAGAAAATGACCTCTTAAACTCATGCTTTGGTCTGGTGGCTAGAACAACCACAACCAAAACCAAACAACCCCCCCTAATGCGTACAAACTGAGCTTAATGTAAATTTCCTGGTTTGTTTTAGGCTGCCTCACAACTTTATTTCATGTAAATGCAGAGTTTTCTATGACCATGTCCTTGAGTTCATCTCACTGGATTTAGGCCAAACAATACCTGTTTTCCATGGATCCGTTGCAAAGGGTGAATCACCACTTTCAGATAGGGAATGTCTGTTTGAAAAAAAAAAAAAAAAAAACTTTCCCACACTGCCAAGTATACAGAGAAATGCCACTTAGGAGGATTCAGTAGTCTCAGCACTAAATGGGAGGTGAAGAACCTTAGGAGATATTTCAGCACAAGCCAGGAACCACCCTCACCTACTCTCCCTGACTCCTTAGAGAGTTTCTAACATTTCCAGGAAGGAACCTATCCTTAGAAAGTGTGCAACATTGTCCAACACAGTGGTCACTACAATTATAAATATGTTTCTATAAAGCATTTAATCTAATGATCACAAAGGACTTTACAACGTTAATGATTTAAGTCATACAAAAGGCTGTGTGAGGTAGGTGAATGGTAATAACCATCTTTATAGAAGAAGAAAGGCATACACAATCTGCTCCTGTGTTTGCAAGACAGGTTAGGGTCCTTTGGGAGGGAAGGTGCTATTGTAAATGAAAATTATTATTAACAGACTTTTCTTCCCAAAGCCACCAGATTCTGTTCCTGTTCATGCTATTGTAAATCCAGGGTAATGCCACTTTTTCAAGAGGTTTTTTTGTTTGTTTGTTTTTGTTTTGGATTTACACCAGCCTAAAGGTGACAAGCATCTGGCCCTTTAGTTGTTCCTCTATATTTTCTCCCTACTCCCTGTCAATAGACTCTCTTAGGGACCAGACCAAAGAGATCCCAAGACTCCCACTGAAATCAATGAGAATGGAGCACCTTGCAGTATCATAGTCTTAGTCAGGCTATTCAAGGAATTCCTCCCTCTTCTGTTGGAGAGAAGGTATAGGGAGGGCACAACCCCCCATCTCATTTTCAGTAATGTTAATGATATAATAAGTACAAAGTTAGTGCTGATCATTGCAGTTTATGATTATTCCTAGTAATCATAAATTTGTAATATAATTTATCCTTTAATACATGTGATTGATGGGTGTGGCCTGAGTATAGATGTTGGCACAGTTATGCACCCAACCCAGGAGAGCTTTGAGCAACTGTGACCTCGGTCTGACCTGGAGCCTATTCAGAGGGAGAACTGATGAGATCACAATGCAGGGTGTTAGCTCCCCAAGGGATTGAGGATGCTGCATCTATTGTGCTCCCAGCACTGCTGGCCCAGCCTGGGACAAAACTAAAACCCAAACTTGGATTTCCCACCCCTACCTAGACATGCCCGGTACCATGTTATATAATGTGTTGACAGTGCATTGGTGAGCTGGCCTTAAGAAAGGGATTAGATAAATAGTTTTTATCTTGTGTACTTATTTTTTTCCGCTCCCCATTTTGTGGTGATGAATCACACTGGAGAAGATTGTTAGCACACAACAGCACCTCTGTTTAGTAAGAAGTTCTTGTTAAGAGAGGGATGACTTTTCCTCAGGGCCGGCTCCAGGCACCAACCAAGGAAGCAGGTGCCTGGGGCAGCAAATCTTAAGGGGCGACACTTCGTCCGTTCTTGGGGCAGCACTCTGGCCCCTTTGGTCTTCGGCGGCTCTCAGCTTCCTTCTTTCTTCGGCGGCATGTCGGCGGCAGCTCCTTCAGTCCCCTCCTTTCTTTGGCGGCACTTTGGCGGCAGCTCTTCAGTGGCACGACTTGGGGCTTTCTTTTTTCTTTTCTTTTTTGTGGCTTTGCCGCTTGGGGCGGCAAAAAAGCTGGAACCGGCCTGCTTTTCCTGAATGCTTATGTTATAGACTCTCAAATATCTGCTAGTTCCCTGTCTTGCAAGGCCTTAGTTATAAGTGCTGATGCAGCTCTTGGCCCTTGTGAATCATCTTCACTACTGGAGAATTAAATACCCAGAACTGAGGGAATAACTCTGAATGTTGTTGCCTTGTCGGTAGGTACTGAAGACAGAAGAGACACCACACATTGACCTGCTGTCCTATGGGAATGTTTAGAGAACGAGACCAGCATAGGAACATAAGATTTTCCAGAACTGGGCAGAATGCCAGATGCATATGCAGTGATACCCTTGCCCAAACAATTGTTTCTGGTCAAATATAAAATACATTAGGTCAAATCCTGACCCCACTGAAGTCAATAGCAAAACTCCTATCGACTTCTATGGAGCCAGGACTTCACCCCAGTGAGCAACGTAAATATTGCAAGAAATTGAGTGAAATACGTTCTGCCAAGAAATATCAGGGCAAAGGTGAACTAGTTTCTAGAATGCAGATTTCTGAAAGTAATTAATGCCCATGAGAATATCACAATCTTAGTGATCTCTGTTCTCCACTCCCCTATATGATACTAATCTGAACTGTGGTGCAGTTTGTCCAACAAGTTAGGTACATACATAATATTGATGCTTATAAGGCATAGATTTGATTTTGTATTATAATACATTAGAATTAGCATACTATATACAGTTCCTCTTGTATGTATTGTACATGTACATGGAGAAATCAGAAGATAAATCAGTGTTTTTAGGGAACAGTTTTTTTGGCAAACTCATAGAGTTGGCAATTAGTAAAATTTAGACTTTTGATTTATCTGTGTGCAAAATTAAAATGTTTTAAGACCTTTTTGTAAGTGGCACTCTATTTTTCCCACCCTTGCATAACTCTAACTGGATTTTGCTCAATATTTGAAAAAAAAATCACTTCTCAGCTGAGACCAAGCACTGAAAATTTGAGTTTAAAAAATGTGAGTTTTCAGGAATTCAAGTTGATAATGAAAGCCCTCCATTTGGGTTAATGACAGTATTCATTGTTATGTGAATGTCTTTTTAAAGTTCCCTCATATGTGAAAATGGGCTCATTTAGCTTGCTTTTGAAATAAAGCAATGTGCACAGAAAAATTATATCTCTTGTTTCAACATTCATTATATGCTGAACTTAGAGAGATGCTAGCCCAGCAGAATTCTACTGAGCTCCACAAGGCATTACAATGTTGGCAGCATAGTTAGTTATGTTGAGCCTAGCCATCCAATGTTGTCTGTTATGGCCTTTTGTAGACTATTGCTTTAAAAGGAACAGAAAGTGGATTAGGCCTGATTACAAGAAGAAAATAGAAAGCCGGGGTTGTGGAGGAGGAAGAGTCATGAAGCTGGGGAATTAGAAAAATGCTTTTTTTGGGCATGATGTTCTGTGATGTGTTTGGAGAATAAAACACGACATGAGTTCTGTAAAATGAGTTATGAAGAGCATTTTGAGTTGAGAACATGTAGTCTAACTAACTAACTATCCAACACATCAAACCCACTAGAAGAACACAAAGATGTATGGAATCACAGTGTAAAGATGGCATAGGAAGAAGTAGCTGGGTGTCAAAGGGAATCCAGCAGGAAGAATTATGCATTAGGAATCTTAGAGTCTAGATCAGGCTGATGTTTGAATCACTGAGCATCGATAGCATTAGCTGCCCTATATTTTAGTATTCTTTCGTGGGCATTTTCTTGTTAAGTGTATCAATGACTGGACTCTTCTTCCAGTTTGATATAGAGTATGCTGGTATGAATTAGCTGCAAATTCAGGAATTGTTGAGTGGGCACCTGAGTGGGATTGTGAATAAATGCAAAAAAGAGCCAACACTAGTTTAATCAAAGCCATTTGAGAATCAGCTGAAAAGGATACAAAGCTACAGCTGCAATGTAAGTTTTAAGATGGTGATTCTTAATTGGACTGATTCCAGCAATGATTTTTATTCTTAGTGAATCATGTCATATCACCAAAGAGTTAAAAATGTGGTTTAAAAGTCTGAGAATAGCTGGTGGGTGTGGAAGGGTTACCTTTATTGGCAGCATGTATGTTTTGTCAGTGGAAAATAGCAAACCTTTAGATAAACCTTTAGATGAATCATACTATATATTTTGTGTTACTGACAAGGGAACACCCAGAGAGCCCTGGTTAGTTAGGCATTAACTAGAAGTTAAATGCATAATAAACTACACATTCCATTTCTATTTTAGTTTTAAATAGATCATACACCAACTTTTAATCTTTTATTTTTGTACAGTGGCATTTACTGTAGATGCAGTAAACATATGAATTGCCATACTGGGGCGGAGCAATGGGCCATCTAGTCCACTAGCTTGTTTGTGATAGTGGCCAGTTCCAGATGCTTCAGAGGAAGGTACAAAAAATCCCTGCAATAGGACATTATGTGGTAACCTAACCTCAGAACATTCCCTCCTAACCCCCACAAATAGAAACTGACTTATGCCTTGAAACGTGAGTTTATATCCCTTATGATTATGAAACTTTTGTTTAAAAATCTTTACTATTATAACTCTAAATATTGCTATGCATATAAATCCAATGCTTTTGAGGGACCAACAGTCAGATATGGATTTTGAATTTCAGGCATTTTGGATTCAAAATATTTATATGGCCCAGACTAAAGACACAGCTCCTTTGAGAAATTCAGATTCAGATCCAGATTTTAACCCCTCTAAAGTTCAGGAGATATTTGGGCACATCTCTAAGGTAAACACTGTATTTTGTGACTTTCTAATTTTTCTTCTCATCCATTTCTCAGCATCCTTTTTTCCAGTGGTCAAAAAGTACTTGGGAGTTTTGCTCCTGTCATACAGGGGAACCTTCCTCCATCAGACAATGGAAGATTTTTCTTATGGTGCCTGAGTATAAAGTTACCTCACTGATATGCAGTCTGGTTCTTTCTGCTCTCTAATGGTGATTGGAAGAGTTTTCTCTCACATGACCATGTTTTGCCTCTGAAGAATACTGGGCTGCAACATGCTAGCCCCCATTTACTGTAATAAGATTAGTCACGTCACTGAGGGTGACAAAGTCAAAGGCCTTAAAAAAATCAAATACATTCAAGTTTTACTTCATCACCACAATCAGATTAGATGGGAGAGACTGTGTAGTGTTCATTTTTACAAGTGCCCTCAGAAAATTTCTACCCCTTAAGACAAACTTTTGCTTAGTTTGATGGCCATGGAGGGAAATCTGAAATAGTCATTTTCTTGACAAGCAGAAGTTGATAATGTGATTTAAAAAATAAAGTATATTTGAAATTTAGTCATTTAATTAAAGCCCAGGATGTATTTTATTGAGTGGAAATGCAGGAAGTATTCTCCAAATTAACCTCAGTAAACTGGCTGAACTTAATACTATGCAAATTTCAGGAACAACAAGTAAACAAATACAGATGTAACCCGATATCTCTGATATCTAAGGTAAAAAACACGTTTGGACCCCTAAAAGGTTCAAGAACTCTATCCCTCCCTCCTAAAATATTAATGTGTGATGGTTTACAGAACCTAATATTAATGAATTATGAATTTTTTGTCTGTCATTTCAATTTTAATAGTATTTTTTGTTTGGATTTAAACATTCCCCATTAGTGTTTACAAGCCTATGTAGCCCCTGCTAGTGCATACAAGTAAAAGTGAAATTGATTTGAAACAAAGTGAAACTGATTAATATAGGTTTTCTTCAAACTGCATAAAATGCGAACATTAAACATACAGTGCAAATTCTGAATACTGTATTGCCAACACCAAATACTCAAAAATCATGAGTTTCCCAATGGAAACAAACAATTGACATTTCGTAGAAATTACAACATTTTTGTAGAAACTGCATTTTCTATAAAAAAATTGATGGAAAATTCCTGACCAGCTCTAATAATTACAGGACTCTAGGAACTGGATCTTTAAGAAAAACATTAAATATCATGAGATCCATGATAAAATCAAGAGAGTTGGCAACAGTTTGAATAGTAAATTGAATTTTATATAATCTTTCAGTTTTAGCAATCTAAGAGAGTTACAATAAAGGTAAAGACAGGTACTTTTTTCTTCTATTTTTTTTTCTTTTTAAAGCACTGCAGCACAAGATTGTAAATGTATCTCATTTTCTCATACTTGAGTAACCAGGACCAATGGCATTCTTATTCCCTCAATAGTTTACTTTCCAATTGACATTAGCATTCATTTGAATATGCTTCTTAAAATGACTGCTGCCTCCTGAGGACCCAGTCATGTGACTTGCCTTAGAATCTCCTGCAAAACATTTGGAATTGTGGGTCCTCATGACATTGTAGAAAGCACTCTGCACCTTATACAACTGGGACCTAAGGCACCAAAATAAGAAAAGAATGCCTAATTTGTCAAGAGCTCGTGATAGTTACTGTGAAACCCTCTTATAGGTCCAAATCCTGAGAGGTGCAGAACAACGGCAATTCCCATTGACTAGTCAATGTGAACCACATGAGTTCAGCACCTTTTAGGATTTGACCCATAATGAGGTTCATTTTTCCTCAAAGAACAGCGTACATTTCACCATGTGTGGATGATACCTGGCACTGCAATCTGTACATTAAAATACAGTGTGGTTTTCTACCGTCAACCTTACCCTCCACAGAGTTCCATTACATCTGAGTGCACCTGTACATGGGTTCCACAATACCTAGTTTGCATAACCCAGGATTACTAGTCAATTAACTTACAAATGTTGTAATGTGAACATCCCACAGAGATGATGCTATTATTCATCTCTGACTCGCTTAAAAATGAGGAAGAACAACTGGCACTATTATGTTACTTTGCAGATTCATAAACTCCACATTGTACAGCTATCTTCAGTATCTTGGGCGTAACCCTACCACACATATTACCAAGGTATTGTTTAGTGGGTGGAAGCTGTGTGTGCCTATCTGTGTGAATCAGTACTATGGCTTATAAGAAGACCTTGCTCATAAGGTAAGGCTCTGTGAGGTTGGGAAATATATCTACCTTTGTTCCCAAATTTCTAAGTGAGATCAAGTCTGCAAAAAATGCAAAAACACCCAAACTGAAACAAAAGAGGATCAAAAATAGGTGTGCTAGAAATTCCGCTTGAATTAAGTGCTTTGCAGAAAGTCAGAAAGTATAGAGGACTTATTGTTTCAGTCAGATGAGTAAGACAGCAAAGCAGTGTGTGTGTGTGTGTGTGTGTGTGTGTGTGTGTGTGTGATATTAAAAAAAAGAAAAATAATAATAATAATATGAACCACACTACACATGTTTGATAGTCTCAGCTAAAGAACACTTAACTGGATTTACTAAAAAGCCCTGCATAAATCTGATTGGATCTTCAGGGAAATGTTCTGCCAAACGGATGGAGAAGATCACAGAACTGCTTAACTGTACAAAACCTACTGAACTTTTCACATATTACAAATTTCCAAAGCATTATTAAAATTCATTTTCCTTATTTTTCCTCTCTTTTAACCCTAATTGGAAACGCACGTACAGAAATTTGATGTTAGAACGTAAATGATGGGGGTTTGGATGTTCCCATCTTGACAATAAATCAATATGAATCAGACCTACTGTGGTTAGCCTACTGAAACAGGGAAACACGCTTTTAAAAAAATTGTTACAAGATCACACAAGTGTTTTGAAAGCATCACAGAAAATAGACACCAAAAAAGCGACTAAATCAGTTAGAGAAAAACAGCACATACCAAATTCTGGCTAGGCTAAAAAATTGCTTGTCTTTTCCATGCTGAATTTTGAAAGCCCCAAACCTGCAGCTGTAAAGATGCTTATTTGTCTGTTCTTGCTAGCATGTAAGGAGGAATAGAACTGATCATTGCTACAAGCTAAACTCTTGTTTTGTGGTGAGGCAGAGACAATTCACTAGCTGAGGTGGAGGAAAGTAGGTATAGCAATGCTGAATAATAAATAATTACTAACAAGTGAACGTATTGACAAGTGTAAGGGTCTTTTCTTCTCGTGGAATGTATTCAATCAGATTGCACCTTCCTTGAACTTATTCATTATTTGAATGTATACAATACTTTTTTTTATAATTTTATTAAAAAACTTTGTGATGAACACATCATTGACAGTTTTAATGTTGAATATTTGAGCTCTGGGATAGAGGGTTTTAAGAAGACATTGAATCACTCAGTGAGAAGTTGCATTGTAGGGAGAGGCAGCAGATAAACAGGAGTAAGGAATTTTAAAACATTTGAAATCTCTTCCTTTCTAGGCCACATAAGCCTTGCCTTAGGCATTGTTCCTAGAAAAATTAAGCTACTGTAAGATTGCACAGATGAGTGCACACAGGTTAAATTATATGTGAACGTGTGGTCCTAGTTATAAAGAGCACGGACAGATCCAAGGGTCTTACATTGAGTATTGGGAACCCGGTTACCCTGCTGGGTTAAGCATTGTCCCTTCCCAAACATACTGACCTTCTTACTGGTCACCAGTACTCCAGGCAGAGAAATTTCCCTAGTAGACTTTCAGTGGGTGTGAGGCTTTTGATGACTATTTGTGCCTTTGAAAAATCTGCCCCCTAAATGCCAAACAACATTTTAAGGCTTCATGCATATGTAACCCATGTGTACTTGGTGTGGCATTCTGTCCCCCTTTCGTGGCACCTAGCCCAGCTAGAGATTGGTAAGTCTCTACAGCAGGGATAGGCAATTCTTTTTTGTCAAGGTCCAAATTTCTTGGTCAAGATATAGTCGAGGTCCAGACTCCAGACAAAATAATAATAAACCCAACAACAGCAATATTAATAATAATAATTATTAGTATTAATAATAACAATAATCAAATAAAAATATTTTAGGGTCAATTCAAAAGTGTCTGGCAGTCCACATGTGGCCCTTGGTCCACCTGTTGACTACCTCTGCCTTGAGCATAGGTGCCAACTCCGGGGGTGCTCCAGGGCTGGAGCACCCACAGAGAAAAATTAGCGGGTGCTCAGCACCTACCAGCAGCCAAGCTCCCCCCTCTCGTCACCCCTAGCGCCTCTCCCACACTGGCAGCCCCGCTGATCACTTTTCCCCTCCCTCCCAGCGCCTCCCGCCCACCGCAAACAGCTGTTTCGCAGCATGCAGGTCGGCTCCAGGAGGGAGAGGTAGGACCGGGGACGGGGCATGCTCGGGGGAGGGGGCAGAAAGAGGAGGGATGGGGCGGAGCAGGGGTCCATCGGCGTTACACATACAGGCCTCTAGTTCTACAATTAGAGCAGAAGGAAATTTTTAAAATGTGCTAAATTTCATCACTTTTAGCAAAAGAAGTTTAGTGAAAAATTTGTGTGAAAGCCATTCAGTATTTTCTAACCTGCTCTACCTAAATTCAGTGTTAGCACAGATTTGTCACAGCAGCGTGGGACTCCTTACTTCAAATATGTGAATGAAGAAGTTGGTAGTTACTTGTGGTGAATATTTGTGACAGTAAAATATCAAATGTTCACAGGAAGTGCACTCGAAAGAAGTACGAAGATGCTTGAATCAAATTCATTTTCATAATCAAAGACTCACAGACAGTTGTGGGTTTTGGTTAGACTTGGTTTTTCACCTTGCTCTGGATTATAATTAGCAACCAAACTGTTTTCTATGTGCACCACTTTTAAAATCCTAGCTCTAGTCCACATTCAGGAAAGTGGCACTACACAAATTACATAGAGTTTCATATTTGCAGCTCAGTTCTTCTTCAATTGAAACCACCATATCAAATGTGCTTTGCTTGCACCTAAAGATTATTTTCTGGCTGGTATCTCCATGCTGAAATAAAAATCTGTTTTTGGTGTATGTAGCCATTACCTGTTAATAAGCTACAAGACTATCTTTTCATCTATGCCAATTGGATGTCCAGTGTCACTGACAGCCTGGTCAGCGGGTGGCTGAAGGACTGGTTAGAACAACAGGAGTAGCGTGTTGTGATCGGTGTTCTCTCTGTGAGGGCTGATGGACCAATCGATCATGGTGACTATCTTTTCATTGAGGCTGACATGCTGAAAGGAACAGGGATGATTTCACTAGCAGTGTTCTGATGGGTCCTGGGTTTTAAATCAGCATCCTTGTCCTGATTTTCATAGGAAAATCCTCCTCCTGCCTCCCAAAAAAGCCATTTAGATTTGATCACATAAGAAAACACCTTTGCCTCTATAAGAGACCAAAATTGTTTGTCAAGTGCAGAAGTAGTGATGAACTGGTGTGAGTGTCCTTCAGTGTAATACAATTTATTTCAATAGTTTTTTAAATCATCTCACAGAAACAGGAGCAGAAAATTGATTAAAATACGAAGATCAATGAAAGCAACCTATAATGGAAACTGTGGGCCTGATTTTTCTCACACATATGATAGTGGCACCCCTGTGGTTTCAGGGGAGATCAGAATCCCATCTACTGTATGCATGATACTACGTCAGGTGGTTTTGCTCTCTTTGCCCACATTCAAGCACCTTTCGCGGCATTTTATGAGAGTTGAGATTGCAGCATCCCTCTTTAAAACACAACCTAACACTAGCCAGTCCTTCACATCGCAGCTACCTGTCTCTGGCAACATGAGGAAGGATATTCTCCTTGAAAGCTTCTGACAAAACCAGTGCCCAAAATAAATGAATCAGTAGAGTGGTTGCTTTAGGTTTTGTTAAACAATAAAACACTGCAGGACAGAGAGTGTCTGGTTTGTGTGCATGAGTTGGGGCAGGGAGTATCAGCATACTTCCTGTCAGGAGGACAGCCCTGCAGCTGTACCTGCTCAGTCTCCTGACAGCCTAACGAGGCAGCTAGGCTTCTTGACTGACTGAGGAAGCTAGCAGGCAAGTTCTTAAGCCCAGCAGCAGCAGCTTGCTGGCTGCTCAGTGCACATGCCCATGGATTCTCTGCCTCTCTCTGCTCCTCTCATTCCAAGCGCTGGTCCTGCTTTGCTCCTCCACTGCTCCAGCCTAGACCCTGCCCTGTATTCAGCCTTGTTCCAGGCCTGTGCCAGCCTTGCTCCTGCCTCAGAACCAGCCCTACTTCTCTGCTCTCCCTGACTCCTGGTAATCCAGTTGTGGTCCTTGGCTCTGATTCCTAGCTCTGACTCGATCTTCATTCTTGGTTCTGGCATTCGGACTCTGACTTTGGTTTTGATCTTCAGCCCTGGTTCCTGGTTCTGACCCAGTCTTGCCCCTTGGCTTTGGCATTTAGATTCCAACTACTAGGCATGACTGCCTATGACCTGGTTCCCTGATACTTTCTCCTATTTTCATCTCAGTGCAGGGTCACAGTCCGTGGCCTGAGCAACCCTGAGCGAGAAAGTTGCGGAGCTGTAAACTGCCAGTGTAGACAAGCCCTAAGATATTAATCCACTCCACATGAGTAAAGGTGATGTGTGAACTGAATTTGACCCATTGCCCCTTTTTGTATAGATCCCTTCTTTGAACCTCAGAAACAGCCTTCCAGAATTGAAACCATTTGTCTTTTAAAAAAAGAATGTGTTCAAAGACTGTATGGTAATCTCATCATCATTAAGGTAGTTAATTATCACTGTTACAAAACCTGTTTATGCTAGTCCTGAAACAAAAAGGAAGCGTCCAGTTAACATTTGCTAACATACCTTAATAGCCCCACATCACACTGTCAAATCACATTAACTGACTGCCTCCCACAGGAAACTGCCCTGTCTTTCCAGCACATAATACATACATTCACCAAATTCCTCTTGCATATTCAGACATAAACCTTAACTCTGACCTCAGCAAAATTACTATGTGCATTACTGGGTAAGTGTGCAATGGGGTAAAAGTATGACATCAAAGTTAAGGTGGTGTGTTGGAATGTGAGTTATAGGAATTTGGTGTGTGCATTGTAGGAAGAATCAATTTCATATTTTTGCTGAAGGGGATAAATAATAATATCCTGTGAATCCCTCCTTCATGTTCCAATATAAAATGGAAGCATTTGTAAAAGCAGTTAAAGAAAAATCACATCTTCAGAATGCAATGTACTCCCTATTCCAATACATGCAAATCATTGCTAAACCAAACAACCTCAATCAAATTAATTTTATTAATGTTTCCATCACCTCTTCCTGCCCAAGCACTAAAAATTGATTCTGACATTCATTCACCATTTCACGCTCAGATGTAGAGTCCTTACCCAGTCTATATTTCTATTTTAAACGATTCAATACACTCAGATTAAATATATTTAACAACAAACCACCACAGCTGAAATCCTGAGTAGCAATTTTCCCTTTGGAGATGGGAAACTATATTTTCTAAACTAAGAAGATAGTGTATTTACTTTAGAGAGCTCGATGGGGTGTAAGCAGTTGAAAGGGAGTTGCCAATAAGTGTAGGATTTGGCAACCATGACAGAAAAATAACCATTGTATTAAAAATAGCACTTTTGACAGCAAGGATCTTCAGTTCTTTGTGAAATTACACCGTTTCCAGAAGCAGAAAACAATGGATGTTTTATTAAACTTGTTTACACATATGTGTGGCACACGCACACACACACACACACTCTTTATTACTGGTACAAGAATAGCAGCTTTCATACACTATACTAGAATTACACTATTGCCCTTAACACTTTGGATGAAATCCTTGCCCCACTGAAGTCAATGGGTATTTTCCATTGACTTCAATGGGGGTCAGGATTTCACCCTTAAACCATTCCACTCTGGCTCCAGTACATGATAGATACCTAGAAGCCATAATGTATTTCCAGGTACCGTAAAGCCATAAATCCATATTTAATTAGAAGTGGATGAAATGCTCCAGATGATAAGATCTCTGTTCTAAAAATGAAATAAAAACTGGTCCTTTGGCTTTGTTCTCTGACTCCAGGCCATAATTTAATTAAAACTGCATATCATATGCTAAAAAAAAAATCATCTCATTGACAAGTCGTAGTTGAGGAATGCAGATATCCTTGTGGTACCTGAATCTGTGCTTTCTATTTCACTGTTATATTGTTTCATATTCTCTTTCCCCTCCTCCTTACTCTCTTGTTTCTTATTAAGGAAGTGAATTCCTTACAGATTTAATGCTGTAATGCTGAAGTCTGGAGTACCAGCATCCTTCTATCTTAATGGATATCTTACTTGACAGCTCTGTGAATTTTAGCTCTCTTCTTTAACAGCATATATTTGTGAGAAAAGGCTGGCATTGAATTTAAGCGCAGGGAGCTCAGGCAGGCTTGAAATGGAAACCAAGGTAAAATAACAATGATTTTTTTTTCTTATTGCATTAGAGACAGAAGTAGGGTTTGAACCATTAAAAAGAAAATACAATATCAATGATGTAACTGGAAAACATGTATCACCTGTATCAAACCCCAGATTTTGAATATTCATGTTTTGTTATACCAGCTTGTTAACTACTTTGTTATGCTCCTTTTCTAGGAAAGTCATAGCTCTTGACAATTAGATCTTGCTTTTCCTCCCAAAGGATTTGAGTGTTTTACAAACTGTGGGCAAATGTCTTCTCTTGAATCCATTATACAAATCTTTCATAAAACTGAAGAGCTGTGAATGTAAGAGGTAGACACACGGGCACAAACAAATGTGTTCTGAGGTCATCATTAGAAACCATCAGTATTTACTAAGAATGTCACAGAAACAGCAGAATTTCCTTACACTAATAGAAAGTAATGATGGTATCTCAGAGCTCTTGTTCTGATCACAGGAGTATACTGGAGAATCTACAGATAACAGTGACTATTTGTAACTATAAGCTATTTATGGCCACCACTGTGTATGTGTGAGTGGGTGTATGTGTGTACAGTAGCAGAGGTGTATAGAGAAGCTGGTACACAGCTGCCTGCACTATGCAAGCTAGTGTTCTTTTGTGAACTCTAAAATTCCATCTCAAATTTTAAGAGAATACTTCGTACATAAAATAGAGGTTGTTACAACTTTTATTCTCACTGTGTTGGCCAGTTGTGTGGTACTGTTACACATGAAGTCAATTCACATGGGTGTACCAAATAGCTATATATTTCATTCCAACCTGAACTGATTCACAAATACTGGGCCTATTTTTTTACTTGCATATGTGCAACTGAATGGAAGTAGACTACAGAACATCTTTTACACAGGTATCTTCAAAGCAGTGCCCACATGGTATATACCTAAATAAAGGTATTTACTTTCAGAAAGCCAAATTTTCCTTTCCAATCAGCAAAATTAAATTTCTCAGGGTTACTGGACCAGACCCAAAGCCCATGGGAGCATTTCCATTGACACAGTGGGCTTCAAATCAAAGACACTATGAGCTCCCTATATGTGCAGAATCTCTACTGATGTTAGAGGTGTATCATACTTGTAAGGAAAGCCCAAGAAAATTGAAGAGATTCACTGTCCAGGTTAGAGAGGAGCAGTTAGCCTATAATTTGAGTTGTGAAGTTAGCCGGAGAATAACATGATGTGTAAGATAGAGAGGTAAATTCTGTGTTCCTGTATCTGTATGCCAACCAGTTAGAGTTGCATGTACTATACATATCTGAGATCAGAATTGGTGCTTTCAAGGCCTAATCTTGCTTCAGTGAAATCAATGACAAAAATTCCCAGCCTCATTCCGCTCTTGCTTACATTTCTGTAAATCAGAAGAAACTCCATTGAAATCAATAGAATTATACTGATGTGAAACAAGTGCAAGTGAGAGCAGAATCAGTCTGTGTTGATTGCAATGTCAGTAGCATCATGGCTTTGGTAAGCGTATGGATTTCTGTGCACAAATATAGTGAAAGCTCAACATTTTGGGTGGGATGACATCAGGAATGGAATGTAGCAAATAAGGGCTAGATTTTTAAAGGTATCTAGGTGGTTAAAGTTGCAGATAGGTACGTAGCAGGATTTTCAAAAGCACAAAGGGAGTTCAGGTGCCCAGGCATAGCTCCATTACTTCCATGAAAAAAATCCAATCAGCCACAATCTAGCCCTTTGTGTTTAAGAAGTTGCTGTTTTCATCAGCAAAAATGTCATCTTATCAGTTAACTCTATGCTGGTAATTGTAGTTTTATTCTTTTCCTGCAATAAAACCCATCAGGTAGCAAATAAAACACATTTTGGATAAAAAATAATTAAACCACAGTAACCATCTTACAAACCTTTCTGTCAGGATGATTTAAATAATTCTACTTTTTAAAAAATCCCCAACTCTTCATTTTTCTATGGTATGTGATTCTAGTGTTTCGCCACTGCTGTCAGTACATTCTAGCTCAGTGATATTTCCCCGCGTTTTATTTTTAGTTTTATAGAATTGTCAGCAATTAGCTACTCATGAGTCTCTCTATTTTCTGCTGCTGTTAGTTTCCTTTCATGTGATGCAGCCTCCTCACCTGTATTTGATGCATATTAGTTTTCTTTATAACCGAGGTTGAAATGTCTGTTATTGACTTGACATCCTTTTTTCTGGGCCAGTATTTTCTTCTTCAGAATTTGATTAAGAGATGATGTTAGAGTGCAGTTTCCACTTAACAGTCTCTGGGAGTGTGCCAGTGAGCACAAAATAGAAGGCCCGCAATACTGTGAGATGGTGAGTCCCCCTCCATCCCAGCCCCAAGCCTTCGATGGAGTCACTGGGAGATGGGGGCATCCTGTTCTTCACTTTGCCCCCCTAGGGCTGGAGCCATAGCCTGCATAGATACATTCTCAGGCAGCAACCACATAAATACATAACACTTCAGTAAAGGATTGGGGCCTAGTTTATAGCACCCTCCTCCTAGCCGATCAGGTTTGTTCTTGCTGAGCCAGCTCACTCCCTGGGGTGATTCTGTCTGAAGCGCTCGCCCAGCAGTTTCCAGCTGGGCTAGTTTTTATTTTAAGCCTTCTTAACAAATCAAAACCTCGCCGAGTCTACCCTCAAAGCCTGTGCAGGCTGAGTAGTCTCCGCCAAAAAGCCTGCCCCTCACACCAGTAACTTCAGCAGCCCAAAATATCCTGGCTCTTGCCTCAGAGCCTCAGTAATAAAGGACTTCACAAAGTCTCCATTCTGTCCATTTGGTTTCTGGAGCAATTCCTCTAGCTCCGGCAACAGTCCATTGGGAGCACAGCCCCTAGCCCCTCATCTTTCTGGGAGGTGTCACAGTCCCTCCTGCTGCCATGGGCGGCGGGTATCAAAGGCTGGGGGAGGCTGAGCCTTCCCAAACAGCCTTGCGTGGCCCCGCCCACGCTCCATCCCTAGGCCCCCTCCTGCTTCCCAGTGCGGTTCTTTCCCCGCCCCCAATAGCCTGGGCTAGTGGGGTTGGCCTACAGCCAGGGACTCTGGGCAGCTGGAGCTGGTGCACGCGCCACCCGGCTGGCGCTCCGGAGCTGGGGGCCATGTTGCCCGCCTGCCCGGCACTCCGGGGTTAGGGGACTCTGGGTTTCGGTGGGGGAAGGGGGATGGGAGGGGCACAACCTCAGGCACAAGGGGCAGGATGGGCTGGGGACTAGCCTCCCTGAGTCCACAGTTCACCCGCTGCCCATGCCTGCTACCCTCTGTTATAAGGATCAGCTAATTAAGTTCCAGATCTTTTCTCAGGTGCAGTGGGTGGGGTGAATTAGCCAGCCAGCCAGCCGCAGACCTCTGACCCCAGAGGACTGGTATCCCTTATACCTTCACAATTTCCAACACTGAGTTAGTTAGGGTATTAGCTAGGGACTTGGTAAATCAAGTTTCATTTCCATGATTCACCACAGACTTCCTGTGTGACCTTGGACAAGTCATTTAACTTCCCTGTGCCTCAGTTCTCCATCTGTATAATGGGGATAATAGCACTTCCCTGCCTCTCAGGAGGAGGTAGTTGTAAGGCTAAATACATTAAAGGTTAGGGGTGCTGAGATACTTCAGTAACGGGATCATGTAAGTGCCTAGGATACGTTTTGGATCAGATTATTTTTAGCAATAGAATTGGCCATGCAAACTTGCCTTGATTTCTGCGGTTCATGAATATATCATTTATTTTCACTTCCTGTTCTACCTCCAGATAAATGGATGCCACCTTGAATTATGATGTTCCCAAAATTCAGCTGCCAGAAACCCCCCAAACTTAATTTTATTTACATTTTGTCTTCAAAGCTTTTTACAAACATTAGCTATTTCATCCTCACAATATCCCCAAAAGCTGGGGGATGCTGAACTAAATTATGCTCTGATATACCACCCCCTAGAAACACGTTGACTTCAGTAGGAACAGAATTTGGCCCCATATCTGCATTTTACAAATTGTGAAACTTATGCCAGGACGGTATAGTGACAGTCTGGGGATGCAGAAGGAATCACTGTCCGTAAGGAGAACCGAAGGAAGGAGTTCTTGGACCTTTGTTCAGACCACACACCTCTATCTAGAGATTCTTCTATGCACAGGCCTTGCCCCAGGGGTGCTCAATCCCTACTCTGCCCCAGCCCGCCCCACTCCACCCCTTCCCTCAAGCCCTCACTCTCGCCCTTCCTCTTCCCACCCAGTTCCGCCCCTTATCCCTAGCACACCCCATCCCCGCTTCCCCCCAGTGCCTCCTGCATGCTGCAGAACAGCTGATCGTGGCAGGCAGCAGGCACTGGGAGGGAGGGGGAGGAGTTGATCGGCGGGGCTGCTGGCGGGTGGGAGGAGCTGCGGGGAAGAGGAGAACTGTTGGAGCACCCACGGAGTCAGCGCCTATGCTTCTGTGGCTGACATTGATCAGCGCTCATAGACAATTTAAGTGACTCTATAGCAATACATTTACTTGCAATGTATCAGCTATTTGATGTCTCTATGTGACAGACTTCCACTTGAGGTGTGGTTAACAAGGGAGACAAAACTGGAACTCAGGTTCTGTGGAAGGCTGTTTGCATCTATCATTTGTACTTGTTTTCTTTAATAAATACCTCCTATTTAAGATGGATTGTGGTCCTATTTATCATGTCAAACACCGTTGAGGTGGTATGTAATAGGAATGATGTATAGACATGACAGTTCCCCAGTATTATTTTTTTTCTGAATATATATTTGGGTATTCGGTGGCTAACACTTATCCTTAATCTGTCTTGACTAATTGATTTACATTTATTTTTCCTTTATTTTAATTTCAAATTGGTGTAGTATGCTGAAAATAATCCTTTGTTGTGGACTCATTTGCAATGTTTAGTACTTTGTGTGTTTCAATTAATTGCCTTCTTAAACCATGGGGTTTTTTTGGCCTGTCCTCACAGCTCTTTTATTGCTTTTACTATTTATCAACTCTCCTTCTCTCACCACATTTTTAAGAAACCCACTTTTTATGATCTTGTAAGCAGGACTGAACACAATATTATAAGTGAAATCTGGCCAGAGATTTCATTACTACTTCCTTATATTTATATTATACATTTATAGCCCTATATTGCCTTTTAAATTTATCTTTAAAATTGTCTAGACATTAAGGGACAGAAGTCCACTACTGTATCAAGTCCCTTTCAATGTTCTCTTTCTCTACTTCATTTCTATGCTCTCTACCATTTTTTTAAAAATCATTTCTGATTGGTCTAGATTTTTCCTTTTGTCTAAGATAAAATTACCTTTCCACTTACCTACCTACTTTACAAAGAATTCAACAGGTTCATTAGGGGTTTCCCCACCTTTTCCTCTCAAGCATTAATTATGAATGCTGGAATAGAAAGACTAGAGTCTGATCTGTTATGCATATGTTATGTTCCATATCGAGAACCTAATAACTCAAGTGCACACTTGGATGACCAGATGACTAATGGTCTTGGGGTTAAGTCACTGGACTGGAACTCAAGAGATATGCCTTCAGTTTATGGCTGTGTCATGGCCCTCTTTTGTGACCTTGAGCAAGTCATTTAATCTCTCCATGCATCCATACCTCTTCTGTAAAATAGGGATAACACTTCCTTTCTCCCAGCCTTTCTCTGTGTTGTCTGCTTAGAGTGTATGCTGGTCAGAGTAGGAATTAAGAAAAAGACTTGTGGTACCTTAGAGACTAACAAATTTATTTCAGTATAAGCTTTCCTGGGTTAAGAACCCACTTCATCAGACACATGGAATGGAACATACAGTAAGTAGATATTTATACATTCAGAGAAACATGAAAAGGCGGGAGTGTCTATATCAACGTTAAGAGGCTAATTAATTGAAAGGAACTGTTATCAGTAGGAAAGAAACTTTTGAAGTGATAATCAATATGGCCCATTACAGACAGTTGACACAAAGGTGTTAAGGGTATTTAAGGAGGGGAAATAAATTCAATTAATGTAATGACCGAGCCATTCACAGTCAATAGTCAAGCCTAAGGTAATGATATCTAGTTTGCATATTAATTCCAGGTCTGCAGTTTCTCGTTGGAGTCTGTTTTTGAAGTTTTGCTGTTGCAAAAGAGTAGGAACTGTTGCTTTTGCAGTAGTAATAGCATTCGTTGTCCTCCACAGTTACCAGAGAGGACAAGAATGTATTGTAGGGGGCACTTAATAAAGAAGGGAACTTCACAGTCAGGGAGTTCTCTAGTTACTGCTTAAAGCATGGCTCTTCGTGTTTATCCTCATGCCATGTAACGTTAGAACTGAGTGAATTCCTCTCTCTCTAAAGAAGGACTAAGGAAAATAAGAGAGTCACCAGCTTGCTAGGGTCATGGGCGGTGGGGAAAGTGGAAAATCAGGGAGCAGATATGTTGTCTCAGGAGCCCATAGTGCAAATGATCTTGTTAGAAAATTCTGATTTTGACAATTCAGGCAGCTGGCTTTACTGGATCTGGAAATTTGCGTGATTCTGGATCATTTCTGGTTTCATAGAAAAAGCACAAGAATACCGTGTAAATGCCCTGATGTTTACCACGAGTAATGCTGCTGATGTTAACCATTGTGCCCTACACCTTACTGATGAGGAAAGAAAGAATATATCAAAGTGAAAGAGGCCTTTGGTGCTTATTTTACAGGAAGAGAGACTATTATATACATAAGGGCCAAATTCAATAGGAGGTACCAGGAACAAGGGAAAACAACTGAGGCTTTTATTACTGCAGTTCATAGTCTTGCTGACCATTGCATATATGGAATGCTAAAAGAAGAACTGATGAGACAGGCTAGCTGTCGGTATAAGAGACACCAATTTATCAGCACAGTTTTAGTTAGACCCAGATCTCACACAAGCAAAAGCTATAACAAAAGTGAGAATGCAAGCAACCATAAAGAAACAGCAATATAACTTATGTGCTAGTAGCATAGGGGAGACAATATTGACACAGTAAAGAGAAAAGACACAAATGTGAAAGCAGCAGGCAGACCAAGTTTACAACCTAAGAACAGTGGCAACTAGAAAGTAGGAGCCAAATAACCTTAATAAGAGGGAAGGCTGGAAAAGCTGTGAAAGATATGGCAAGACACCAACCCACAGCTGGCAACAATATCCAGCAAAAGATGCAGAATGTAGGACATTTCACAAAATGGGCCATTTTGCAGTAGCACGCAGATCACCAAGAATAGTGGAAACAATCCAGGAGGGAGTGTTATCATCTGATGACAATGAGTACACACTTCAAGGGACTATATGCTCAATGGAACAGACAACACCTTGGTATTCAAGCATGAATCTGAATGGTCAAAACCTTAAATTTAAAATTGATACTAAGGCTGTAGTAACCACAATGCCAAAAAAAGAAATAGATCACAAGTCCTTAGTAGCATTCCTGGGTTCACAACCAATGGATGAATTTCTACCTAGGATTCAAAGATTTCGACTGCAATTGACGCAATTTTCTTTTAACATTGAACACATACCAGGGAAAGCACTCATAGTAGCAGGTACTCTATCTAGCGCCCCAATTAAGCAGCCGCCAATGGAAGAAGAACAGACTTTAGAAAGATATCAAAGACTACATGGCCCTTATCCTGGAAGCAATTCCAGCATCTGCCACCTGACTTTGTCAAATGATGAGATTTGCTAGAAACTTATTTCATTCTGTCAAAGACGGTGGGGTCAAACGAGGCAACTTTCAACAGACCTAGTATCATAGGGGCAGGCTAATGGCCTACTTCTGAAAGGACAGCACATTCTTATCCCTGTGGCACTTCAGAAAGAGATGCTCTCCAAAATCCACAAAGGACAGTAAGCTACAAAAAGTCCAGGGCATGAGCATAACAATCCATATGTTGGCCCTGTAGGGGTAGGCAAATTCACCAGAACCATTACTCTCTATAAATCTACCTGACAGATCTTGGCAGAAGACTGCAACAGATTTGTTTTTCTGGAAAGGACACACATACATATTGTGGTTGATTACTTCTCCAGATATAATGACTTGGTTATATTTAGCACAGACTTCATTGACATAGGTCATCCAGAAACTAAAGTCAATACTTGCTAGATATGGAATTCCTTAAGTCCTTATATCAGATAATGAGTCACATTTTATCTGTGAAACATTCCTAGTGTTTGCATAGGACTTTGATTTTAAATATTATACTTGTACTCTACATTACTCTCAGAGCAATGTGGAGATGGAGAGAGCACTGCAGACCTAAAAAAAAATCTGCAACTATCAGTGGACTTGTGTACAGCACCCCTGGAATATCTGTCAACACTGCTTCCATCTGGACTTTCTCCAGCAGAACTTCTGACAGGAAGAATACTCAGGACGCCTCTACATGTGGCACCAATACAGCTTAAAATCAAGTGGCCCAACCTGAAGGTATTTCAAAAAAGGAATGCTGAAATAAAAATTGGGTGACGACAAAACTTCAATGCTCAGAACAAAACAAAAGCACTATCTGAATTGAGCCCAGGGACCAAAGTATGGCTCAAAAGCTCCCAAACATTTGGTACTGTTCTTAACTGGACAGAAACTTCCAGATCCTACCTAGTGGAGAATCCAGAAAGACTTCTCTGGAGACACTGGGTTCATCTTCGGTATTTTCCGGCACAACAAAGAGAGAATCTGGGACTTATGGGTACTCTGTCAGGAGGTGAGCCCTCCTCCACAGGGAACTACACATGCAAACTCAGCAGACATGAGAATATGGTCTGGAAGACTGATCAGACTCCTCAAAGACTTGATATTTAAAATACTGTTCAGGACTATTTAAATGGAATAGATAAGAAAAATAGTAGTGTACATAGTTTTAACGAATTTGAATTTGAAGTTTATTTTCAATAGTTGTACAGTTTAGATATATTGTATAAATACACTGGTTTATAATTTAAGTTTTTATATTTGATTATAAAGAAAGGGAGATGTGGAGTGGTTATAAAGTTATCCACAATTACTAGAGAGAAACAGGATGTGTTGCAGGGGGAAGCTAAATAAAAACATGGACTTAGGCGTCAGTGAATTCTCTAGTTATTGCTTAAGGCAAGGTTCTTTTTGTTTGTCCTCACACTATACTCTTACTATGTATACGAACAGGGCCTTGAACAACAGGGCCCTGATCTTGGTTGTGGCCCCTGGGTGTTACTATCAAGCAAATAATATATAATAATAATAATTGGAGGTTTGGGGGGTAGATAGGTGAGTGAGAATTGTACTGTTGGTCTTTACATCACTGTGTTAGGATGGATACTACCTAAAAAGACAATTAACAATCCCAGCTTTCGAGGCCCTGTAGGAATAAATGCTTATTTATTTGAATGGCTTTAGAAATAGAGATAATAAACATCTAGATATATAAAATGCATAAGTGCATCATCAGTAATGAACCATCATCACATTCCTCACTATCACCTTCATACCTACTCAGGAGGAAGACATCCATCGAAAGCAATCTGTGACTCAAAACTATCCTGTCTCTTTATAATGACTTTGTATTTCTGCAGAACTAATCAGATCCAGGTAAATCGCAAAAAACATATTATAACTGGGACTCATTACATCCATCACTGAAGTGCAACCACCTCTGGCGAATGCTGCACGTGCTGGTAAAACACAGCCAGCTTAAAGTGAAGCATGATAGTCTTATCCCACTGCAGTTGCAGAGGGAAGACATGAGAATTGGACCAGTACATCACTGCTCCAGAAAGCCACCAACCTAAAAAATAATCCGCCAGGGTAATCCGCTGGTGGGCCGTGAGATATTGTGTTTACGTTGACTGTCTGCAGGCACGGCCGCCCACAGCTCTCAGTGGCTGCAGTTCACCGTTCCCTGCCAATAGGAGCTATGGGATGTGGTGTCCAGCCTGTGCTGCTTCCCGCAGGTCCCATTGCCCAGGAACGGCGAACCGCGGCCACTGGGAGCTGCAGGCAGACGTGCAAATGTAAACAAACTGTCTAGAGGCCCGCCAGCAGAATACCCTGATGGGCCGTGTGCGGCATGCAGGCCGCTGGTTGCCCACCACTGTTGTATATAGACTGAGATAATTTGCATCTAGATTCATATCTGCTGCATGTCTGGCCCCATGATTATAAACTATGTTGTGATTTAGGTGACATGTTAGAAGGTGGTGTGGCTGGCAGAGTGTTTAAATCGAGTTTAAATACTTTTCCAAAGTATGTTTCATAGAGTGAAGAAGTTGTTTCTTTCATTCCATATAGGAAAGTGAATTCTAACAGGGATGTAGAGGTCCAAGGGTACACTTTCTCCAGGCTTTCATATGTTCTCTGTTGAGATCTGATGTGGTCACCAATCTTTCTGGCCTAGGAGAAATGTGTGGAACTCCCTTTCAGACCTGTCATGTTTGTTGCTCTTACGTGTTACGGTCTTTATATTAACTGCACTAATGCGTGAAGATCCAAAAAATCTTGTTACATTCATCTCTCCGCTGTTGTGTGAGAGACTGCAAAAAAGCTCTTGGTCAAAAGACTTCAGATCAGATTTTAGAAAACTGATGCACAAGTTATTTCATTGATATATCGCCCATATTCTTATTCTTATGGAGTTAGGGAAATGTACTGATTTACGGAAATTAAATAAAGATAGAAAGTTTTTTGGAATTCCTGTGTCTGATGCCAACAAGTGAATTTAGTTACTGTGGCTGCAAAAACAAATATCCACTAAAAAAATGTGTTGTGACAAGAGTAAAGGAATGAAGAGAAAAGGAATGACTTACTGCCTGTATTAGATTAACAGCTCATCTATTTGAGGAACGATAGGACAAGTGGTTAAAAATAAATCATTTATATAACTTTTATAAAAAGCAGTATATAGACTTACTGTAATCCATAACTTAGTGCCTTGACTCCACTGTATTCCCTTATCTTGTATATCTGTCACTCTCTCCGTTACTGCTTATGTAAAGAAATAACTTGTGCTGCCAGGAATTCTATTTATCTTTAGTAAAAAAAAAAAAATAGTAAACAAAATCTCAGTTTGCTTTAATTAACAATAATAAAACTGGAGAATTTCAGATAAATGTATTTCTCTCTTCAAAGAGCAAATATGTCACAAAGAAACATTTTCCAAAAATTCTAGCATGTTCAGCTTTATCAAATAGTGTCACATTTAAAACTCAAAAAAGTCAAAATTGGTTATTAAGAATTCACGGACACTTACAACTCAAGATGATAAAATCAACTGGAGTCAGTGGATTTAGGCTGGGATGAATTTGGCCCATCAATATTTTGCCTTCTCACTCCCTAATCATATTACACTTATTATTTCTGTTTAGATTCAGTAGAGCCTAGAGGCCCCGGCTGTAAACAGCATCCCATTGTGCTAGGCACAGTACAGAGTAAAGAGACACTTCTTGCCCCCATAAGCTTACAATCTGAATAGAAAAGACAAAGGAAGGAAGGAAGGTTGTAGTATTATCCCAATTTACCAATGGAAACTGAGACATGGGGTACATCTACACAGAAAAAAAAACCCCGTGGAAGTGAGTCTCAGAGCCCGGGTCAATTGACTCAGGCTTGCGGGGCTTGTACTAGAGGGTTACAAATAGTCACGTAGACATTCAGGCTCGGACTGGAGCCTGGACTAGGAGACCAGGTGAGGAGAAAGAGTTTCAGAGCTGAGGCTCCTCACTCCCTCTCCTCACCTGGTATCCTATCGCAGGCTCCAATCCATGCCAAAAGTCTACATGGCAAATCCTATTGCCCTAGAACCACGAGCCTGAGTCCATAGACCCAGGTTCTGAGACTCGCTGCCACAGTGTTGTTGTTGTTGTAGGGTTGTTGTTATTGGGTGGGGGTTTTTTGTTTTTGTTTGTGTGGTTTTTTTGCTGTGCAGATGTATCCAGAGAGGTCCCAATCAAATAAAAACACCTCCTCAGAACACTTAAGAATATACTCTTAAAACCCATTGAAATTTAAGGGCCAGACAGATTAAGATCCCAATTTAGCAAGGTTAGCACTTATGTAACTTTAATTATATCCACCACTGATTTACATGCTTGAATACTTTGTAGAACTGGGGCCTGCCTAACTTGCCCCAGGCCACACAGGAAGTCAGTGGCAGATCCAGAAATCGATCCCAGCTTTTCTGAATCCCACTTTTGTGTCTCAACCAGAAGATCATCCTTCCTCCTGGAGCAACCTGTCTCACACATGAACTCACGCATTCTACTAAGCCAAGTGAAACAGTTAGATCCTATTTTTATATCCCAGTCTCTTCTCACTTGTACAATACAGATCTGGAATTGTGCTACGTAATGTATGTTCAAGTGGACTGATGGGTGCGTGCTCTGCACAGCCAGTGCTGGAGAAGCACACTATTTTCTGGATGGCAGAATGCTAATTTTGTGTAACTTAATCAAGAGACTTGTGTTGCGGCCATTCTCATTAAAATTATATCAAAATCAGAGATAGAGCACATGACACGTAACTAATTGCAGAATGAGGCCCTTAGTCTTTTACTTTGCGCTTGCTTGGTAAGACAGTTATTGTTCTGTGTGTGTGTGTATGTGTTTAAATTAAATGTCATGCTTTGTTACATAACAACAATATTTATAATAACTTGTTTAACAGAGAGGGCTTTGGGGATTTTTTTTTGAAGTTGTATGAGAGCTTGGGTATAATTAATAAGAATAGCTGTACAATCCTTATTTCAGAATTAAAATAAAAAATAGTTAAAGAATGAACTCTGCACAAGGTTAGGCCAGGAAGTTTTCTGCCTACAGGCACAAAGGCAAGACACTCTGATACAGCACTATTTGCTTTGGGTTCAATGGTGCAGTCTTTACTCAGTCCAACTGTCAGGGCCGGCTCTACGCACCAGCCAACCAAGCACGTGCTTGGGGCAGCACTTTTCAAGGGACAGCATTCTGGCCCCTTTTTTTTTTTTTTGCTTCAGCAGTTGCGCTCTCGGAGCTTGGGGTGGCAAAAAACCCAGAGCCGGCCCTGCCTCAGGCAAAACTCCCTCTGACTTGCGTGTGATACTGTTAGAGCCACTTGCTTTGTGAAGAAGCATATCAATGGACTATGATTAAGGTAAGGAATAGGCCAGATTTTTTAGTTTCATTTTTCTATTTTTGCAAAGTTCTGAATTAATCCACCCAAGGTTTTGCACTTTTCTAAAAGCGATGAGAAAGACCATCAAATCGGTCGACTGGCCAAGTCTCATTTATTTGGGGTAAGGTTCCAAGACTGATCTTGTGCCAACTAAAGTCAACAGTAATTTTTCCACTGACTTCAACGTGCTTTGGGCTGGACCCTCTGCAAGGTGCTGAGTGCTTCTTGGGAGGTTTTGAGTGCCACCCACTGGGTTTAAGAGCCTCTCCAAGGATTAGAACTGGCTGGTTGTTTGTTTTTGTTTTTTGGTGAATAAACTATTTGCTGAAAAATGCAATTTCAGGTCGACTTACACTCTTCATGAATTTATGTCAAGTCCACCAAATAGTTTTGACTGACCTGAAAAAAAATGGAAACATTTCAGTAATGTCAAAATGAAATGTTTTGTTTTGACCCAACTCAAAATAAATGTTTTGGTTTCAGGCATTGGGACAAAAACAAAGGAAATGAGGACTAGATTCACAAAATGGGCAGAGAAGGAAGCTCCCATATAAGTTTTAGCCTGGAGGTTTGTGAACTCACCTGGTATGCAGGAGACCTTGTTTAATTCCCTTTTCTGCCTGATGCAGAGAAAGAATTTGAACGGGGGTCTCTCACATTACGGGAGAGCACCCTAGCCACTGGGCTGCATTCTCACTGTCTGTCCCTGGTCCAATGATTAGTCATTGTCATCATCAATGACTACTTTTAACTGATGCACAGGGGACTTAACACACACTGGACTATTTAGAGCTAAAAGCACAAGCTACTACAGCTTGAGCTAAAGCTCCAGAGCTGGGGCTGTAACAGAATGATATTCTCTGCAGATCATCAGGGAAGGGGAACCTATAACACACGTTCCTCTCAGCAACTGGTTAAAAAACAGGAAACAATGGGTAGGAATAAATGGTCAATTTTCACAGTGGAGAGGGGTAAATAGAGGGGTCCCCTAAGGATCAGTATTGGGACCAGTGCTGTTCAACATATTCTTAAATGATCTGGAAAAAGGGGTAAACAGGGAGGTGGCAAAGTTTGCAGATAATATAAAATTACTCAAGATAGTTAAGTCTAGAGCAGATGGCTAAGAATTACAAAGGGATCTTACAAAACTGGGTAACGGGGCAACAAAATGGCAGATGAAATGCTATGTACATTGGAAAACATAATCCCATCTATAAATACAAAATGATGGGGTCTAAATTAGCTATTCCCAGTCAAGAAATAGATCTTGGAGTCATTGTGGATAGTTCTCTGAAAATATCTGCTCAAAGTGCAGTGGCAGTTAAAAAAGCTAACAGAATTCTGGTGCCATTGGAAAGGGATAGATAATAAACAGAAAATAGCATAGTGCTGCTATATAAATCCATGGTATGCCCACACCCATAGGCGCCGACTCCGTGGGTGCTCCGGGGCTGGAGCACCCACGGGGAAAAATTGGTGGGTGCAGAGCACCCACTGTCAGCTCCCCGCCATCCCCGGGGCTCGCGCCCAGCTCCCCGCCAGCCCCGGGACCCACGGCAAACTCACCTCAGCACCGGGAGACGTTGCGGGGCCCCGCCCCCGATGCTGGGTGACGTTGCGTTGGCGTCGGGGGCGGGGCCCCGCAACGTCACCTGGCGTCAGGGGCAGGGCCCCGCAACGTCGCCCGGCGTCGGAGGCGGGGCCTGGCGTCGGGGGCGGGGCCCCTCCCCTGACGCCGGCTGTCAGCCCCCACCGGCGCCACCGGAAGTTGGCGCCTATGCCCACACCTTGAATACTGCGTCCAGTTCTGGTCACCCCATCTCAAAAAAGATATATTCAAATTGGAAAAAGTACAGAGAAGGGCAACAAAAATTATTAGGGGTATGGAACGGCTTCCATATGAGGAGAAATTAAAAAGACTGGGACTGTTCAGCTTGGAAAAGAGACGACTGAGGGGGGATATGCTAGAGGTCTATAAAATCACTAATGAAGTGGAGAAAATAAATAAGGAAGTGTTATTTACTCCTTCTCATAACACAATGAAATGAATAGGCAGCAGGTTTAAAACAAACATAAGGATATACTTCTTCCTTCATACAACGCACAGTCAACCTGTGGAACTCATTGTTAGAAGATGTTGCGAAGGCCAAAAGTATAATTGGATTAAAAATATAATTAGCTAAATTCATGGAGACTAGGTCCATCAATGGCTATGGGTGTCACTAAACCTCTGACTGCTAGAAGCTGGAACTAGATGACAGGGGTGGCTCACTTAATAAATTACCCTGTTCTGTTCACTCCCTCTGAAGCCCTGTTCTGTTCACTCCCTGTTCACTCCCTCTGGCACACACCACTGTCAGAAGACAGGATACTAGGCTAATAGACCATTGGCCTGACCCTGTATGGCCGTTCTTGCGTTATGTTCTTCTAGTATTGCCTTAGGAAAGTTCTCTTTCATGAAAAGCTTTCTGGTTTAAATTTACTCCACTATATCTTTAAATAGCATTATTGCTCAGAAACTTTTCCTGTGACATACTGTTAAAGAATACTAGGGATGAGGAGGTTCCACTTCACTGGGGCATTGCCTGTGTTCCTTGCTATCGTGGTCTAATTTCCTTCTCAAGGATTATTCTTATTTATAAATATCTAGGTTCTTCTGTTCTGTTTTGTTTTTTATTGTTTTCAAGTTGTTTTTATGGAGAAAAATATCATACTGATTTAAGGTAACTAAGGGAAATGATTGCATCTCTGTCTAACAGAGAATATGACTCACAAAAGAGACTCTGACTCAAAGCAGTCAATAGGAGTCCAATGACAAAGTTATTAATGTGCATAAGTGTTTGGAGGATCAGGGCCTGGAAAAGGATGCCATTAACCCCAATAATCATATGCAAATTTGCAACAGCAACTCAGTTCTCCTGATGTGATAGAGCAAAGCAATTCCTGTAAGGAACTGATTCACTTTCAGATTGCAAGACGGCTTTTCTGAACAACCAGAATAATATTTTTTAAAAGTTACAAAATAGGTAAGAATAAAAATTGTCACATTTGTCCTTTAAATATTCTACTGTCTAAAAGGATACTTACCAGACCAAATCCAATAAAATGAACTACATAGATTAGCTCAGATCATTGCCTTTAATTAAATAGATCCTGAGCTATCCTCTCAATGAATTAACAAGGAACAGTTTTCACATCTCATTTACACTTTTGCTAAGCTGGAAGCTGTGGCAACTGTATGCTGGCTGTGTTTCCAGAAGGAACAGTACCTAAGAAACCAGGCGCCAGGCTTTGCATAGCGGGGAAAAAAAAAAAGATCTGAGTTTCAGTCTGAAATCACAGTATCTCATTTGACATGTGATCTAGAATGTTCTCCTGAATCCCTCTGAAGGGCCAGCTTTCCTAAGAAAATATTATCCTGACCTTTCTCTTAGTGTTGCTATGGAAAGGCATGTTTCCTGGCTTCTGGAGGAGGACCAGGAGTTGTATTTAAATGGAGTGTTGAACAACCATAATATGTGCAGTGTACTATTATTTGTTTGTGGGAGGTTTATTATAGGTTTCTTGTATATAATCTAAATTAGATGGCTGAGGAAAAATAGTGCTTTTAAGTTTAGAAATTTTATTCTCTCTTAAAATTCCCTGATTTGCCAGATAGACTTTGAAGTCCTTCAAAAGCTGTTTAATGTTATCTATATTCTTTAATCAAACCATCCTTTCAAACAGCTGCAACAGAATGTCTCTCTTTTATGTTATGGGAACTTGGATGCAATTATTTTACAGAGATGGACATATTATAAACAACCCTATCATTTCTAGACTTTCAAATTTCATTATATTAAGCACAAATCAACATTGACTATGCTCCAGTCTGGCTCTGATATGATATTTAGAATTAATATGGTTGGTTGATCTTTTATTCAATTGCATTTCATTAGTAAGTAAATTTAGCAAGTAAGTTAGCACAGGTTGGGGACTACAATTTTTCAAGCCCTTACTAATGCTTATTGTCTTAGCAGAGCAGCCTTTTTTGAAAAATGGAATGTGCCGTTTCATCCTACTCTCCAGTGTGTGGTTGGAAATGAACAATTCTCAGAGTATGATTGAGCTGGTCCTGTGAAGATAACTGAATGATCTGTTGCTGGGATTTTGTCTTATGTGTATAGTATTATAGAAACTGACACTGCATATCTGAGTCATCGTTACCATTTGTAAACCATTCTTGGATGCTTTGAGATTAAAGGTACTGTATAAATGCAAGTTTTTATTTCTCGGTGTATTTGAATGTGTAGTGTGCAAAGACAATAACTTTCACCAGTAAAAATTGCAGGTCTTTCATTTCCTGTTGTAGGGCTTGATCCTACTGAGACTGAACTCAATGGGCATTTTGACATTGTTTTCACTATGGGAACAGAATAAACTCCAGACAGCACTTCTACATTGTGATTCCTTTTCTTATGCCCATAAATGAAAGTTGCCGACGCCGTACAAATCTGTACAGCTATCTATGAAGCTCTATATGAGCCAAGATTCTCTCAGGTTTCAGAGTGGTAGCCGTGTTAGTCTGTATCAGCAAAAATAACGAGGAGTACTTGTGGCACTTTAGAGACTAACAAATTTATTTGGGCATAAGTTTTCGTGGGCTAAAACCTACTTCATCAAATGCATGGAGTGGAAAATATAGTAGGAAGATATAAATATATAGATATAGATATATAGATATATATACAGAAAACATGAAAAGATGGCGGTTGCCATACCAACTCTAACAAGACAAATCAATTAAGGTGGGCTATTATCAGCAGAAGAAAAAAAGTTTGTAGTGATAATTATGATGGCCCATTTCAGACAGTTGACAAGAAGGTGTGAGTAACAGTAGGGGGAAAATTAGCATCTATCAATGTGATATATGCCATCATGTGCCAGCAATGCCCCTCTGCCACGTATATTGGCCAAACTGGACAGTGTCTACACAAAAGAATAAATGGACACAAATCAGACGTCAGGAATTATAACATTCAAAAACCAGTCGGAGAACACTTCAACCTCCCTGGACACTCAATTACAGACCTAAAAGTCGCAATTCTTCAACAACAAAATTTCAAAAACAGACTCCAATGAGAAACTGCAAAACTGGAATTAATTTGCAAACTGGATACCATTACATTAGGCTTGAATAAAGACTGGGAGTGGATGGGTCATTACACAAACAAACTATTTCCCCACGCTAATTTTCCCCCCTACTGTTACTCACACCTTCTTGTCAACTGTTTGAAATGGGCCATCCTGATTATAACTACAAAAGGTTTTTTTTCTCCTGCTGATAATAGCCCACCTTAATTGATTTGTCTCTACGGTGCCACAAGTACTCCAAGATTCTCTCAGTTTGCGTTGCCCAGCCTTCTATTCTTGCTTGTTGCCCATCATACATAGTTCAACTTTCCTGAGCTCATCTGCAAAGTCCCCCCAACACTCGTCCTTGAAGTCCCTCTTAAAGACCCATTTCTGTTCTGCTACCTGCAGTGAATCATCATCTTGACATGCATATTAGGCAAAATAATATGATTTCAATGTCCCCTAACCTCTCGGGATGGCGAAGTTATACTGTGCTATGCCAGTCCTCCACTGACAGAGGGCTCACCAAGAACTCTGTGCCAGTGGTGTAACTTAGAGCTGCTCAGAATCATCTCTAAGGATTATCGGAGCTGGAGCTGGTCCTCCGACTCAGGGAACTATAATGTGGATTCCTGCCCCTCTCTCCTGCAAGAGAGAGTTTGGTCCACTAGCTATAGATAGTTCAGATAGAAATTCAATGCCTATGGGCCAGACTGTGATACCTACCCTCACATCAACTGCTTATGATGTAAGAATAGTGCAAGTTACTAGTCAGCATGAGTATGGGTATCATATTTTCCCTTAAGTGATTCATGCAAAACTGAACGGTAACTTTGAATGTTCACATACAGGTATTACTAATTATGAGAGCATTATGAAAATTATTGGAAATGTAAGTAAGGTTTTGAGATGTATACATTGGTTTGATATTTGATCCTTAAATTGCTTTCTTCAGTGTTTAACATTTAGTTCTGCTCTTTACATTGCTTCTTCTAAAATGGTATCACAATGGTTAATATTCTGCCATTATATTTAATTTAAAAAAATATATTCTGGGGTCCCCTTGCCCCCTCCAATGGCTGAGCAGCTGTGGAGGGGCCCCTCGCCCACCCCCAGCAGCTGAGCAGCTGCGGGGGGGAGGCCCACTGCCTCTTGGCAGATGTGGGGTTCTCCTGCTGCCCGCCACCACTGGGCAGCTCGAGTGCACAACCCTGTTCCAAGGCTATAGAGCAGTCTTCCCCACTGGGCTATTTGGTGAATCTAGTCCTCCTTTACTTTGATCAAAGTGCCCAAAATCAAAATGAAAAAATTCAAGTTGGGTCAAAACAAAACATTTTGATTTTTTCAATTTGGTCAAAACTATTTGGCAGTTTTTACACATATTGCAAATAGTTTGGGGTTCATCAAAACTGCAGTTTTTGATGAATATACCAGTTTTACTTATAACTTATTGCTAGAACTAGCTAAGTAGAGGCTGAAGCCATAAATATTTTTGTCTTTCACATGGTACGGATAGGGAATGGGGAAAAATGGAAGAACATTGACAAGTTGTATTCAACTGGCTGTTACGAGGTTTGCATGCATCAAGTATGCAATTGACATCACTCACTCCAATGTACAGTCTGAAGCAACCAGACTAAAAAAATCTACAGATAAAAGTAGGAAAGCAACTGGGGGACTGGAGTAAGTGAAGCAAAACATATCAATCTGTGGAAGGTGCCTGACTGCTTCCAATTGTACTGTCATGATCTTCTGATTTGTCCTCCAGAGAGGAAGGATTGCAATTATACTCTATCAACAAGTACCAAAATATCAGGAAAAATACATCTGGAGTATAGTTAAAGATTTGTCAGTTTTATACAAAATCTCCTTTGGGGCTCTTTTATGCCTGTGGTGGAATCAAAAAAAAATTCAACAGCAGTTATTTTCTATGGTTCAAGAATGCTTTAAAGGACCTGAGTTTTTAAGGATTTATGGTCCCAAGTACATATGGATGAATTTGCACTGCTCTAGGCTGGGAAATTAGGAACATCCCAATCGCTAACAATAATTGTGAGGCACAGGAGTGAATTAAATAATTAAAAACAACATAGTGTTTACTATTTTATGGGTCTGATTCTTACCTCAGTTACTCCTGATTTAAAGTAACGCCACCTAAATGAAAGAAATTACATTAATTTTATGCTGACATGAGAGGACAATCAGGCTCTAAATGTTTCAAGTATCTTATAGTTATTAATCACAACACTTCTGTGCGGTTGGTAGGTAGTCTCACAATGTTAGTGATGGGGATAATAAGCCTCAGACTGGTTAAGTTATTTGTACAAGTAAGGCTAGTGTGTCAGTGGAAGGAGTCAAGAACAAAACCTCAGTCTCTTCATCCTCATTCTGAAAGTAGAGCTGGTCAAAAATCTTTTCCCACCAAAAATTATGGCATTGTGAAAGCCAAAATTTTTAGTGAGATATATAAATTCTGAGGAAACATTTTGATTTTTCCATGAGAAATGTCAAAATGAGTAATTTCATTTAATTTTGACTTTAAATGCCATTGTTTTTTCCAGTATAAAAAACTTAAACAAATCCACATGGTAAGTCAAAATTTCAATTCAAACCAAAAGTGTCAGTTTAAAAACCAAAACAAAACGACATTTTAAAGTTAGAGTAGAATGAAAAAAATTATCATTTTATTCTATTTGAAACAAAATTTTCATTTTGACTTGATTTGAAAATTTCAGCAGGAAAAATGAAAATTTTCAACCCCGAATGTCTTGTTCAAAATATCATGGTAAAAATGTTGGTATTCCAACCAGCTCTATCTGTAAGCAACTCACTAGATCCCCTTTATTTGGCATGGATATACTTATTTCCCTATGCGCTCACCCCAAAGTTACCCCTTTGTTCCTCTCCACCATCAATATTTTTCATTGCACTATTATCAGTTCACTTCTCTTTCTTCTTCTGTATACTGAGCCAGGTCTTCAGCCCATCTCCGATGCCTTTGCCTCAGTTTCCCAGGTATCACCCAGAGTGATATGAGGCATTAAAGACAGAATTGCACCCTCAGTTTTTACTCAGTCCTTACCTATTTTGTACTTAAGACGTGAGTATAAACTGAGTAAGGACCCCAGGATTTTGACAATAATGAGGTGAGGTGGGGTGAATCAGATACCTTCAAGCACTTTCTAAGAGGATGTCACCCCATCTTCTCAAGAGACACAAGTGAAGTTGGTTGGTATCCTGGTAACGGATAAAGAGACGGTCCTAAGTTATCCCCTCAAAATACATACCATAAGATTCCCTGAGGAGACGACCCCTGGGAGGAAAGTGAGCTGAAAGTAACAAATCTTGTTATGGATACTAAGAATCAGTTGTTACAATAATACTTTATTTGAAACCTAGCCCAGCCATGAATTGGACACACTATAAGAAATTGATTAAAATGACTTTGTTTATTGCTTGATTATTTTTTCTTAGTACAGAACATTCAAAATAAAACCATTCAAACAACCCTTTCAGCTTTCACTGTCATCACCTGAAAATGTGACTTCTTCAAGGAGTTTTTTGTTTTTTGTAGCTGCTTGAGATGAAAGTAGTGTAGTCATATCAACAGATAAAAATCCCATGATGAATCTCTGTTGCCATTTGGACCAGAAGGACTTTTCTTCCCAAGCTCTTATTGATTGTTTGTGAACTCATTGATAAAACAGGCCTTGTGCCCTGCTTTGAAAGGCAGCCAGCTCTGCATGCCGTCTGGTTTAACAATGAATCCAATATTAAATGTCCTATTTGTGATAGGAGCCCTATGAAAAGCTGTGCTTTTAAAATAACTACTAGTACTTGGTGCATCATTCTACTAAGCAGGTGTTATTCAAATAGAGCAGGACTGCCATTGTAAGGCTTGATTTTATTATTTTTAATCATATCAAACATATTGCATATATTCATCGGTGGGAGGTCAAGTTAAAAAGCAAATGCTTTGTGCAGGGCGAATTAAATCTACAAGCATGGGTGTAACTGCAATAAAAGTTTAATATAGCTGGCATGCATGGGAATGATATACATTTTATCTGATTTTGTACATTGAGGAATTAAAAGCCTCAATATCAGCAGGGCTGTAATGCTACTAAAATAATAGGTTCCCCCATGCTTAAAAGCACTGCTTGATCTTAACTATGCTTGGTGAATCAGTGGCTTTATTACAAGCCGTGTGGTAATCTGAGAGTCAATGAAGAACTCAGCCAAATTCTGCTCTGAGTTACACCGAGACAGCCTCAGTGAACTTGGAGGAGAATTTGGCCTGCTGTTTTTAGTAAATGATGGAAACAGGTCAGCATTAGTGTACACGCTGTAATCAGTTATATGACAGGGCTATAGATGATGAAAGGACTATTTTTTTCTGCCTAAGAGTGCATAATTCTTCTCCTCGAAGGCAAGGGAGGGAAGAAGAAGGTCTAGATTAAACAAGAAAGAGAGAAATCGACTAACAAAAATGAAAAAGGCAAAGGGCTATGTCCTCCTCTGGTGTACATTAGCATAGCTCCATTGACTTCAATAGAATTAAACCAGTTTATACCAGCTGAGGAGCTAGACCTGTATGTTTAGAATATATATCGAGGTGTGCATTGTGTCTTTAGCTCTTTGTGCATGAACATGAAGAAATCATATGGGCAAAGAACCATGTTTACTAATTACACACAAATGTGCAAGGCCTAGCTACATACACACTGCTGCTCTGACTGGTTTCTGGAAGCAGCTTCCAAACATAAAATACTGCATGCACCAGTAGAGGACTCGCAAACTATTTATAGGTTTCAGTGTAGTAGCCGTGTTAGTCTGTGTCAGCAAAAAGAAAATGAGGGCAGGTCTTCACTACCCGCCGGATCGGCGGGTAGCAATCGATCTATTGGGGATCGATTTTTCGCGTCTCGTTAAGACGCGATTAATCGATCCCCGATCACACTCCCTGTCGGCTCCGGAAATCCACCTCATCAAAAGGCGGAAGCGGAGTCGACGGGGGAGCGGCAGCAATCGACTCGCCGCCGTCCTCATGGCCAGGTAAGTCGATTACGATACGCCGACTTCAGCTACGCTATTCACGTAGCTGAAGTTGCGTATCGTAGATCGACCCCCTCCCCTAGTGTAGCCCAGGGCTAAGAAAAGGAATACTTGTGGCACCTTAGAGACTAACAAATTTATTTCAGCATAAGCTTATTATAAACTATTTATAGGGATACTACACTATTCCTAGGCGCTACAGTGGTTCATTAAAGATTAGCTTTGAGGTGCTGTAGGTAGCCCAATTATTACCTCTGAGACTGAGTGCATGGGCGACCCACTGGTAGGATGGGTACTTTCTACTCACCTCATCACTTATGTGGGAGGAGAAACTTGCATCTCATTACTGAAAGAAAGTGTAAGGCATATTGACACATTCTCTAGCGTTATCGTGGATTGGTTTCGTGGTTTGAATCACGCTTCTCTCAACGATTCCATTTAGTTACATAAGCAGCTACAGAACCTTTATGAAACTGCATGTGATGTTTCTCAAGCTTTCACTCTTACACTGATTTTTTTTTAAATGCTGGAAGTGGAGAGCACCACTTAAGAGATATTATCTACAAGAATAACGAGGGCTTCCACTATTATGTGAATGACACTTAAATGCATTTTATCACATCCTGGCATGGCACTCTCCTTGGTCTCTTGCTGAAAGATTTGAATTCATTCTTGGGTGGACAGAAAGTCAATAGGCTTTGCCTAAATCTCCAACTGAATTGCTGTTGATTGGTACAAGGCACAAATGCGGAGGGTGATTTTCCTGTGCTTTCATTTTGATGGGCTAGATCTTGAAACATTTGGGCATGTTACTGTTCCCTGAAGCTTGGTATTTTATCATTGAAGAATGTAGCAAATGAGGTGTTCATTAGCTGCAAATGACTGGAGATCATTATTTGTACTTTCATTACAAGTAGGCTTGATTAGGGCTTTTTGTGCTGGCCTTTCTGTCACTAATGTATCCTCTCCACCACCTTGAAATTCTGTGGGCAGACTAAAATTGCTGATCATATCACTCCAGTCCTGTGTTACAGTCACTGCAGTGGCTCTCTGTTAGACAGTAACAAGGTGCCATGGAAATAATTGTGGTGTCACAAATCCAGCATTATGATTTCAATGGAGGATCATGAAGAGTGGAAAAGATAGGCTGTGAGAGAGCAACACTTTTGATAGGGCAAACAGGGCAAAGAAAACAGTGAAAACTACATCCAATGGGAAAACATTCACTAGTCACTCTTTTTAAGGGTTTTCTATATAGACTTTCAGTTAGTTTTTAAGGTCAGATTCCAGACTTTTCGCGATATCCCTGTCATCTGAAATGCCTCATCCACTGCCACAGGCACTCACAAAAGATCTCTCTATTAATCTTCTAGCTGCTTAGTGCTGTTACCACTTTGGTATAGTGACAGCAGCATTCCATGGCATTCTATAAACATCATTCTCAACTACCTAGGGCTCTACTAAGTACACCAGGCAGCATCAAAAATGCATTTGGCCCACATACACTGAGTAGCACAACATGAGTACGTTTTTAAAGAGTGAACATATAAGTATGGGGTCTGATCCACTGTTGTTAATCCAGTTTTATACCACTGTAAATTTACACTGGCAGAAAACTGGAGTAATCCACTTATATGTTAGACACATAACTTATAACCAAGCTTTGCTTATTTTCCTTTTGTTTTAATTCAAAGGCACCTTGATAAGATATTCTACAACTTTGCATAAAACTAGGGTTGGCAAAATTCAGGTTTTTTTTAATAAGTTTGACTGATAATATCAATGTTCATTTTAAGCATCTTTTTATTTTTATCAATTTAAATTTTTACAGTTGCAGGAAATTATGGGGGAAATTATTTAATGACACTAGATATTGAACTTCAAATAGCTAAAGCTTTAAGAACACAAACTGTCAACATTACATATCAAAATATACAAAGTAAAAACCCTTAAATCAAACTGTTATTAGTTCTCAAGCACCATTTGTCTTACTTTGCCTGTGTGTAAATTTCTATTATTACAGATAGAATTTGTGTGTGTATGTGTGCACAGTGAAATTAATGTTTACTGACATTTTCTGACAAAAATCTAATCCTTGCAAGCCTACATAACCTACCTTCTCAGACATGATATTTTGTGGTGACAGAAGTATTAGCTGAAAAATACTGAAACATTGTTTACATAAAGTATTGATAGTGATAATAATTCTGCACTTAAACTTCAGCATAGCAGCCAGGTGGATATGAGATGGTGTTAGGAAACTGGAAATCCATGAACAGGTGTTTTTCTGCCAGCCAATGCACTTGACCTACTTGTTTCATCAGAGATATTTCCCTTGCTTTGAGAGTGTTTGTTGTAATACACTACACTCCAGATACGACCACAGAGAAGTTCTGCCTGATTACTGCTTCTTTACCTAGTCATGTTCCACCATGAGCATCATCCTGATGTGGGTCACTTAGTGTACCATGAAGAATGAGATAAGAGCCATCGATATGAGGAAGACTCTCTGATGCTTTAAATAAAGATACTTTTAAATGTTTACATGTGTCACATGAGACAGTATTTTTGGGAGGCAAGCTGGTCTTGTGGTAAAGGCACTGGGCTGGGAGTCAGGGTTCAATTCCTGCTCTACCACAGACTTCCTAATGGTATGTCTACACTGCAAGTGAAGGTGTGATTTTAGCACAAGTAGGTGTACCCATGCTCCTTTTAATCTAGCTAGCATGGGCAACAACAACAGTGTAGATGTGGTGGCACAGGCTTCAATACAGGTTAGCAACCAAAGTATGTGCCCAGGGTCCCTGGCAGTTGCTAACCCCTGTTGAAGTCCATGCCAGCATGTACAGCCTACTCTTGTTACCCATGCTAGCTAGATTAAAGCGAACCCAGGAATGCTTACCTGTGCTGCACTCACATCTTCACCTGCAGTATAAACATGCCCTGAGTGACTTAAGACCAATAACTCTGTGCCTTAGTTTCTCCTCTGTAAAATGGAGGTCATAATACTTCTCTGCCTCACAAGGGTGTTGTGAGGATAAATGTATTAATGATTGTGATGTATTATGGTTATGACGACAACGTAAGAACATAGCTTTTATTTGTTGTAATGGGACTAATTCCTCCCTGGTGTAACTCCATAGATTTCATTAGAGTTGCACAGGTGTGAATTTTGTCCATTGTATTTCAATAGTTTCAAAGACACATACTCTGAAGGCTCCTAATGGCTGACCCTCATATCTCAAAGCCAGGATCAAGTGTCATGGAAATGTGCCCACAAGATGTCCAACACATACCAGCATGTGCTGTGTTTGGGACAGAGCCATTCTCTCCATAGTTCTGGATCTGTGTAAGATAATCAACTTCCTTTTTGTGAGTATTTGCACACAAGAATCAGTTTTCTCATCTTTTGATTTTTGAGGAAAAAATTCATTTTTGAGGAAAATTCAAGGCAAGAATGACAAACGTTTCACTTTGTGCAAAAGCTGCTAAAATGTTTTTAGGGGTTCGTTAGCAGTGAGAATTTTTCCACATAGTTACTAGAGCTGTCAGAATCATACATACCCACCATGAGCTAGATGAGCTTCTTTTAGGCCTTGTCTACTGAAGAAATTTACACCAGTTTGACTACAGTTACTAGTGAGCCTAACATTGATGCTGGGCAAAATTATGGAATGGTTCATATGAGATGCAATCCATAAAGATTTAAAGGATGGTACCATAATTAATACCAGGCAACATGGACCTTGTCAAACAAACTAGATGTAATTTTTGATGATATTATAAATTTGGTTGACAAAGGTAACTGTGTTGATATGATACATTTAGACTTCTGTAAGACATTTGACTTAGTCCCACATGACATTCTGATAAAAAAATAGCACTATACAAAATCAATGTAGCTCGTATTAAATGGCTTAAAAACTAGTTAACTGATAGCTCTCAAAAGCAATTGTATATGGAGATTCATGATTCTGGGGTTGTTTCAAGTGGGGTTCCTCCAGGATCTGTTCTTGGCTGAATGCTAAGCAATATCTTTACCAGTGATCTGGAAGAACATATAAAATCATTGCTGGCAAACTTTTCTGATAATACAAAACTTGGTGGATTGGTAAATAATGATGGGGACATACCAGTTATACAGACTGACCTGGATTGCTTAGTAAGATGGATGTGAAGGGACATGCCCTCACCCTGGTATGAAGGAGGCTAATGAGCTCCTCTGGGCCTGTTCCACGCTAATGAGAAACACCAGCAAGGCTTGCTCAGCCTGGAGGGGGAGGAGCTTAAAAGGGGGAAACTTTTCACAGGAAGGGGAAGTGAACAGGAAGTCGGGTGCTCTGCCCAGGGACTGCTGGCAACAGAGGAAGTCCAGCTGAGGAGGAGACAGCCACGAGACGTACAGCTCCTGAAGCCACCCTGAGTGATGGTAAAGCAACACGCCCTAGGAAGAGGGGTAGAAGGTAAACCCCACAAAGGGGCAATAGCCTCTGAGAGACTGAGACCTTAGAGCTGACTCTCTAGGGGCTGCTTGAGATGCAGGCCCATGTTCCTTCCAAACCTTCCCCTCTTGCACAGGGAAGGGAAGAACAGAAGCTAAACCCTGGCCTGTGGGAGGCAGCCTGCAGAGAGATTCCCCAAAGGCTGCCAACTGGGGGAGAAGAGGGGTAAATGATGGACAGTGGGACCCAGGGGTGTCCAGGGAGCCTATCTCCTCCCCCACAGTGGGCTTGTGTGAACATGAGTTTTAATACAGCCTAATCAAGGATGAATATTTAGGAATGAAGTACTTAGATCACACTTCCAAGATGGGAGCTCCTAGAATGCAGTGACATTGAAAAGGACTTAGGGATCATGGTAGATAACCAACTGAACATGAGCTCCCAGTGTGGTGCTGTAGTTTAGAGAGTGGACATAATCCTTGGAAGCATTAAGTAGGAGCATGGTTGTGTTCTGTAACCCTTTGCCACCTCTTAATGGCAGGTGGCAAAGGGTTACAGAAATCTCATGTGTCTGGTGCGTTCAGTCTGGTACACCAAAGAATGTCATATGCGATCTTAATGAAAGCTGGGGTCACACTGATCATTAATATTGTTGTGATATGTATGTACAGCTATTGTGTGAGGAGTTATGCATACATACTGAAAATATGTTTTTAAAGTTTGTGTTAAGGCATTAGTCATCAGCAGAGGTGAAAAATAGGTTTTCCTCCAGATACGAGGCAAGAAATGTATATCTCTCTGTTGTGATTTAAATTAAACATTGTATGTTAACACACTGGATGCCTAGTTACATACAAATTCAAATGTTAATAAAGGGATGTAAAGTCAATAGGAAAGCAGCAGACGGGGGGGAGCGGGGAAGCTATGGGTGGTTATCCTGTCCCTGAATACAGACAATGAACTTTGGGGGTATATGTCGGAGGAAAAGAAAACAACCCCTCATTCTGCACCTAGCAAGTAACCAGGAAGAGTGTTTACATTAATGAAAATGGGATCTTAGCCAGCCTTGGTTTAAGACACTGAAAAGGACTTTGGGGGTGAGATAAGCCTCTTTAGACAGAAGATTAACCTGTTATTTAAGTTTAGTGTCTAGAAAGTATGTTATGATTTTGTTTTATATGTGACCATTTGTTTCCAATATCTTTACTCACTACCTCCTGAATCCCTAAACTGTGAAGATAAATGTATTCATGTTTTCACTATAAATATATCTCAGTACTGTGGTGTTAAGCAAAGTGCTAGTCCTTAGCTGAATTTTACAAGCTGGTGTGAATACTGACAGCAGACTTGGTATTTCTGTAAGTAGTCAGTGTCAGGGGCTGGATATCACAGGGGAATGCCTCAAAGGACTCAGGGACTGGGGTGCACCTATTGTTAACCTGCAAGGCAAAGTAAGGCCTGGAATACCACAGAGCAGAATGCTTGAGTGGCTAACAGTCTGATGGTATTAGGGAGCTGACACAAACTGAGCACAAGAAAGACTCCCTTACATTGGTGGCAGGGAATAGCAAGGTGACTCATAAGAACCATCACAAGAACCACTCACAAGAACCATCTCTTTATATAGCATTAGTGAGACCGTCACTAGAATACTGTGTCCAGTTCTAGTGTCCCCCACTTCAAAAAACATTGAAAAATTGGAAAGGGTTCAGAAAAGAGTTATAAGAATGCTTCGAGGTCTGGAGAACCTGTCTTACAGTGAGAGCCTTAAGAAGTTCAATCTATTTAGTTTATCTGAGAGAAGATTGAGGTGACTTGATAACAGTATACAAGTACCTATATTGGGAAGAGATTTCTGATAGCAGATGGTTCTTTAATCGTCTAGCAGAAAAAGACATAATAAGGTCCAGTGTTGAAAGTTGCATCTAGACAATTTCAGATTAGAAATAAGGGGCAAGTGTTTATCACTCAAGGTTTATCTAGGGATGTGGTAGATCCTCCATCACCTGAAGCCTTTTCAAAATACGCTATTTTTTCAAACAGAAGTTATGGCTTTGATGCAGGAATTGTTCGATGAGGGTCTATGGCCTGTGTGATGCAGGAGGTCAGTTAAGATGATCATAATGATCCTTTCTGGCCTTAAATTTTATGAAAGGTGTTATTTTAAATTGATATAATTAAATCAACACCTAGCCCTGTGTATACACACTGATTTCAGTGTGAGTGGCTTATTTTGATTTATTTTAGTCAATTTGCACTGGCTTAGCTAATACCCTCATACCATCACTTTTAAAACAGGTGTAAGTTAAACCAATGCAGCTTTCTCATGAGGAAAAAGCCTAAGGCCTTGTCTATACTACTGTGGTAAGTCAACCTATGTTACACTACTCCAGTAACATGAATAACGTAACTGAATTCGACGTACCTTAGGTCGACTTAAGCCCATGTTTACACCACGCTGTGTCAATGGGAGTCCCATTGAGTCCCGCCAACTCAATGGGAGTCCCGCTGAGTTAGCTTACTCCTCTCGGGGAGTTGGAATACTGGAGTCGATGGGAGAGTGCTTTCCATTGCCTAAGCAGGTCTTCACCAGACCTGCTAAATCGACCCCCACTGCATCGATCACAGCAGGGCTGATCTTCTGGTAAGTGTAGACATGGCCTTACACTTGCAACCCTTTCCGGTGAACTGGGACTGATTTATGGATTTGGATGGAAATAATGAAAAACTCTGTGGTTTTGCAATTTTGATGCAAAACTAGGTAAGTCATGGAGATTTTGGTGAATTGTGCTTTGAGGTTTTGGGTTCATTATAACATGTGGGTTAATTAGAACTAAGAGGGTATTTTTTAGGAGGCAGCTAGAAAAAATAAGTGTCTCAGTAGTATAATATACTATATAATATAAAATATTATTATTGCAAATTCAATAAAATCCTATTCAGAACAAGCTGCAACTAAGAAATAATTAACCAAAAAAGAACCCATTTTCTTTTGACATATGGGTTCAATTTCAGGATCCCACATCTGCAGATCCTGCAGTCCATCTTCATAAACTGCCCTTACCCCACTGATCTGTTCAGAAGATTTAGGTCTTATACTCACAGCAGTCATTCCATACTGCCATACATTGTTAGAGCCACGGTACTGCACTCTCATTTTGTGGTCTTGACTCCCACTTATAGGATGGAATTCTAGCCCTGTTTAAGCCAATGACAAGACTTCCTTTGTGGCCAGGATCTCACTCACATTTGAGTAAACTTTCTTATCCCGGTGGTTCTCAACCATGAATATGCGCACCCCTGTAGGTATGCAGAGGTCTTCCAGGGGGTACATCAACTCATCTAGATATTTGCCTAGTTTTTAGCGGTCAGTACAAACTAAAATTTCATACAATGATTTGTTTATACTGCTCTATATACTATACACTGAAATGTAAGTACAATATTTATATTCCAATTGATTTATTTTATAATTATATGGTAAAATGAGAAAGTAAGCAATTTTTCAGTAATAGCATGCTGTGACACTTTTCTATTTTTATGTCTGATTTTGTAAGTAACTAGTTTTTAAGTGAGGTGTAACTTGGGGATACAAATCAAAACAAATTCCTGAGAGGGGTACAGTTGTCTAGAAAGGTTAAGAGCCACTGTCCTAACCTGAGTACCTGGTGTTTTCCCCATTCACCATAATAAAAGAGCAATAGAAGAAGGAAGAGATAGCAGCCAGAAGAACTTCCAGAGGAAATTAAATGAATTCAAGTCTCACCATCTTTAGGGAATATTAGAAAACATATTGACAAAGCTCATTCACCGTACCCAGAATGAAATGCAGGGCACCAACTGCTCCTCTTTCCCTCCCAACCCCACAAAGAGAGATCCTACCACAAGGAGAGAGTCCTTAACCTAACCAAGGTGTGTCACAGTAATTGGAGTAACTGTACCTCTGACCAGGGCCGACGCTTGCACTAGGCAACCCTAGTGGCCAAGATTTGGGGGGAGGTGGGCGGCTGCCTCCCAGCTCCCCGCTCAGCCTCTGAGTGGGGAGCCGGGAAGCAAGGGGTGGCCCACCGCAGCTGCCCCCTGCCTCCACGCTCAGCGGCTGAGCTGCTAAGCGGGGAGACAAGGGACGGCTCACTGTGGCTGCCCCTCGTCTCCCCACTGAGCTGCTGAGTGGGGAGACAAAGGGCGGCTCGCCGCGGCTGCCCCTGCCTCCCTGCTGAGCGGCTGAGTGGGGAGACAAGGGGTGTCTCACCGCGGCTGCCTGCTGCTGAGTGGGGAGGCAGGAGTCAGCTGCCGCAAGCCGCCACTTGCCTCCCCGGGGCTGCCTCCCAGCTCCACACTCAGCTCCCGGGCCCGTGGGCTGGGGGGAGGTGAGCTCCCGGGGTCAGGGGAGATGGCTGGGGGGGTGGCGTTTTGTGGGGGGGCAGTGCAGGGCTGGTGCAAGGAAGTTTCGCTTAGGGCTCGAAACTTCCTTGCACCGGCCCTGCCTCTGGCCCTCCTGATCTGTCCAAACACACTCCTCCCTATGTCTCAGTCCTCTAGCCATCGCCTGTTTCTCAGAGTCGAATCATACATCATCATTCCACTCTCAGGCCAGGCCCTGGATTTCAGTCCACTGTGTATCAACCATGATTACCCCCAACAGATCTGACTTATGTCCAGACACTGCAATTCTGTTCCCTCCAGAGCAATGCCAGGTGTAACTGATGGTGAAACAGCCTCCTTAAAGCAAAATATCATTTATTTAGAACAAACAAATTTCAGAGAAAACATCTCTTAAAAACAGACTGTACATGTATCTACTGTTTCCCTAAGGCTGACCATTCCCTGGACTTCCTACGCAGAGTCTCTCTCAGAGTTTTCCTTGACAGCTGCCAACCAGTGACTCCCCCTTCTCCTACTGAGAACGTATTTTTAATTTGTTAGTGTTCTTTTGATCTCTAGTCTCATGGCTTTGGAAGAACAAAGCTTGTAACCTATTAGAGACTGTGGACACAATTCTTGAAGCTAACAGCGTGACCCATTGTCTGTTGTGTATATTGGGGTGTCTGTTGTGTGACTATCCTGTTTGCTCTTCCCACTGCCCACTATTAAGTTAGGTCAATACATTTGTACAGGAAATTCTAATAACCCTACATAGTTACAGAGCAGCTTTTCCTCACTAACCAGTTCCCCGGCAACATTCATACCAATGATTACCAATAATTTCATTATTCATAGATTAATACATAGCAGCTCCATGACTGTCACAGGGAGAAGAGTCAAATACACCATAACAATCACTACAGACTTTGTTACTGCCAATCCATTTATTGTGAAAGATGCCCAGATACTACAGTGATGGGCAACAGTTCAAAACCCTGACCTAAATAAGATCGGTAGATAGGCAACAGAGAAAAGAAAGGAAAAGAGACTAATTCACACAGGATGAATTGCTCAGCACTTCTGTTAACACTATAAAAATATCAAACACGAGTCTTTTTCCATTGGGGCAGCTCTAGCCACTCCCATGAAGAACGTGGAGGAGAAGGAGCTCCCATCTTCCTGGAGCAACTGCCCTTTCCATGATTCTGAAATAATAACTGAGTTGCCTCCACTCCTGCCATGATTTCCATAGATCACTGTCAGCCTGATCCAAAACCCATGAACATCATCAGTAGGAGTCTTTCCATTGACTTCCATGGGCTTTTGATCAGGCTTAAGTCCCTGAAAGGTTGCTGATCCATGTCATGTAATCACTTTCTTAACTGGGGAAAGGGACTCTTACTCTGCTGCAGGGTGAGACAACCCAACTGAAGTGAAAGCAGAGACAAGGGTTTAATTAACCAACACTAACCAAGTGTGTCTCTTGGGCTACTATGAGCACACCATCCCGTTAGCACGACTATCTTTGTTATCTACTGCTGACAGTATGGGGTATGCATTCAGGACCAGATTCTCAGCTGCTGTAAATCCGTGTCATTCCATTGAAGCTAATAGAGCTACACTGATACATGTCCGTTTAGGATCTGCCCAACTGCACTGCCCTGCCAGTTTTTGTTTTTAATTTGATGTGCTGTTTTGACTGTGTTGCAGCCACCTACAAATGTTTAAAATCTTCAGGTTAAATTGGAAATACCTGTGTGACCACATGTAAGTATTTACCTGCATTTGGTAAGCAACAAAGCTTCCACAAATATAGAAGTAGCCATAAGGATGCCTTCCACAAAGGAGTGGGTCTAAAACTGTGGCTGGGATATCCTTAGATCTTGAGAACCCTTCAGTTTGCTTTTCAGGTCCAGCACACTTTTCAAATTACAGTGCGGTGCAACTGAATCAGAAAGAGAAAAATGCTGGCTCATTCATGTGGCCTGGCATTAAATCCATCAGTATTATTTAAAATGACAACTATAGATTACATGTGCCGTAAATCAGCCAGCACAGCATGATAAATTATGCTTTCCTCTATGGCAAAGGTTTTTTTGGAACCAAAAATTGAAATATATTGCTATGTTCAAAATCTGGATTTCCAAAGAGCTGGGTCCTAACAGAAAAGGCCTGGTCTACACACTGGTTCAACTAACGGTGTGATTTTAAACTGACTAAGGGCTTGTCTAGATGGCAATTTATTCTAGAATGAGGTAGAGTATGAATTTAAAGAATTATAGCTGATCTGGAATAACTCCCCATGCAGATACTCTTGTTCTGAAGGGGTTTAAGTTGAACCAGAAATACACTCTTATTCACAATAAGATAAAGCTCTTCTTCACAATAAGAGTGTTCACACGAGGAGTTATTTAAATCCAGGTTGTATCAGTTTAACTTGTCTCATTAAATTTACAGGTGCAAATGATATGACCAGTTTTAAACTGATATTAGTGTGTCCATACAGGAAGTTGACAATTTTAGGGCTTGACTATATGCGGAATTTCACTGTTTTTAATTTAAGGTGTAAACCTATTTAGTTACACCAGTGCAAGAGGTCGTGCAGACACTCTTATTTTCGATTAAAGCAAACATCAACTAATTATGAGTATGTTTAAGACACTTTTAATCCAAAATAAGAGTGGTCATACAGAGATTTGTATCAATGTAAGTAAACTGATGCATGTTAGCATGTAGACAATCCCTCGGTTAAACTGGTACGATTTCTGTGTGTAGACTAGCCCCAAGTCTATGTCCAGTACATCCTTCCTGTGTAAAGTGTAGATCTGTAACTAATTGTATGTATCAATAATATATGTCATCAACACACAAACCATTCCACTTGGTTTCAATGCCATCTGAAAACAGCCCATACTATGATCTGGTATGCCCAAATGTTCTCTGGGCTTGATTCTATAGCTTTTTGTACAAAATATATTCCTTACACTTTCAATGTGTCAGATATGAATAATATTCTCCTATCTGACACCCTTACACATACCATATGAAACCAACATAAAGCATTCTTTTAATCCTCTGATTACAGTGCAGATATGCATACACAATATAATATTCTGTTCATTTCTCTGCTGTGTGAAGGAAGTTCTAAAAGAACCTTCTCCCACTGCTAAAAAAAGATAATGGCAATTACAATAGATTGGGGGAGGAGAGGGAATATAAATGAGCGGAAAGATGCCAACATATTAAGCCTAAACCATCTGGCGTAGTGATGGCTCTAAAGTGAATCTCTAATGTGATTTTTTTTCTTTTGGGTCCTGATTTGAATAGAATCTGTTTTCCTGTCCTGTGTAGTATGAACCTCATTCAGAAAGGTCAAGTCAGAGTAAATGAAACATTGTTAAGAGAGACTCTATATTTCGTTTCCTTGCCATTGCTTTGCTTATCACAAATTCTTGCAAAATCAGATAGCTTGTTAAGAGAGAGAGAGAGAAAGGACACTACTTTCCGTGCACACTTGGGCCTTAGCTTTTGTTTTATAATGAATTCCTCTTCATTTCTGCAGTTGTACTCAGGAGAATGCTGGAAGGTTACTTGTCATATGGAACAAAATTTGATAAGTGAAGGGCACATCTGAAAATGTTACTATGAATCTTAAAAAGTGAAATCCAAATAAGAACAGGGGAGGAGGGAGGGAGGGAATGGAGAGAGGGAATAAAGTGTGTGTGTGTGTGGGGGGGGGGGAACAGGTTAGTAAGCATGGGGCAGAGCTAAGGAAAAATTGGCAGGATAGTGGGTTCTTCTGCCAAAGATGAATGATGCTGTTTTAAAGAAAGGTTTTGTAGTGCATATTGGTGGACTGTGTGGAGGTTCTTGTCAATACTGCTTGCTTTCTCAGGGAGTTACAGTCCTGCTTCTGCTGAGAATTTCTTGCAGCTCTGTATTCCAGCAAGACAGTATTCAATATTGTTGAGGGGTAACATTTAGCTGAGTGGTCGGGGTGGGAGTGGGAGGAGAATCACAGCAATAAGAGAATATAGAGATCTCGATGCAACAGGTAAAGTATAGCTTTTTTAACATGGACTGTCTGGTAAAAGGAAATGAGGGAACTTAGAGTACAGAATTACAGCCACTTTCCCCATCTCAGTAGTAGTATGTGACTCAAAAAAATCTCTTCAGGATTTGGTCAGTATAGCATCTTGGGTAAAACTGATCAAATCCTTGGCGATTTTTCCATAATAGATCTCTTGAATAAAACATTGAATTTTCTTTGCTTGTATTTCTGCTGATCTGTTCAGGCTGTTGTATTGCCACCAACCATGAAAGCAAGGGGCTCTGAGTATCTCCGGCTTATATGAGCACCCTCTTTGCATTTATCGTTCTCCAAATATTCTGCCAGATGCTTTTTTCTAGCAGGAAGATCCATAAAAACAGTGAATGTTAATACCACATAATGTTCACCAAAATCAAATTCTGAACTCTCACATGAGGATTTTCACCAGAAATATGATTTAAGACTTACTCATCCAATTGAAGAAAAGGAATAATACCATGTGATTATGTGGCCAATCAAAACGAACCAACACAGTTAACATTTCAGATATTGAATACTTGTAGATTGCTCGTGAACAGTTTTTACAAACCAAGAACTGTTTGCCAAAATTCCTCAGAGAATAATTAAGATTAACAAACCTATTTGAGAAAGTCATAAACTGCTCATGGAAAATTGATGAAAAATCTGCTAAATTGTCCTTTGACTATGAGCTATTTACTCAGCTCCAGTGCTGAGTCTACATGCTAGCTGGAAGTGGAGTAGATTCTCTATATTAGAGATGGCAGGTAGCCATTTGTCTGTCCTTCTCCTGTAACCTCTGTAAATACATCATTTGAAGAACAGCAGGTTTTTTCCATAAAATGTTGTGTACACTTTGATATTTAAAAAAAATAGCAAATTTCATAAACAAATGTCATATCAGCTCCTGAACTGAAGAGCAGCCACAGAATATTGGATCAGTAGCTTCAAATACTTGAGAAATGAAATCTTTCTGGTGAAGCCTTTTTTCCAAATTGATGCTCATTTTGCAATTCATTCTGTTTTCCCTAAGTAAAATCTAGAAAATCACACCGCAGAGAAGCAAAGGTGAACCTGCCCTCTGTAGTTCCTTCTTATGTAATATACCTGAAAACAACGTGAAGGGGAGATACCTACTGAAATATTACCTAACTTAGGTGGCATTCTCTAACCAAGGGTGAAATCCTGTTCCCATTGAAGTCAATGGCAAAACATTCATTGACTTCAGTGGAGTCAGGATTTCATCCTATCTGTGAAAATTGCCACTGTGCAGAGGACCAGCCTAAGGCTTATGCACCACTGAAGTCACACTTAAACTTTCAAAAAAGGTTTAAGTGGTGCATAGGCCTTATATGTTGTGATGAGTTGGAGCTATAGCTGTACAACTTGTGAATTCTGATTGGGTACTGTTTAGTTGTATTATGAAAAACTGCTGTATTATGAATGCCCATGAAAGCCACTATTGCTGACAGGACCTGTAACATGTACGCCCCACACACAAGCTGGATAAGGGGCTCCATGAGGGAGAACGACCAGTTGCAATGCAACCGCCTGCATGAGGAGGGGACATTCTGCCTACCTGCCTTCTTGGACCCAGATTGTTCCACAAGGGAAACCTTCACACAGGAAGTGTGATCTAAAAAGTGAGAGACCTCTGTGATTTCAGATGTTTGTTGTTTGGTTTGATCTGTACTCTCCTGTGCTTAATACAACTAAATATAAAGGAGCATAAAGGGGTTAGACTGTACAAAGTGTGTGTGTGTTGAACTGTAACCTAGAGGTTTCACACCTATGGGAGGAGTACTGGGAGAGGTGTGTGCTATGAGTACTGGGTATATTGGGGAGTCAGTGCTGGTCCTGGGACCTAGGGCAGGTGGGCTAAGGAGCTCTGAGAAGGGGTAACAGACTAAGCCCTGGTCTACACTACGAGTTTAGGTCAAATTTATTAGCGTTATTTCGATTGATCCGTGCACCCGTCCACACGACGGAGCCCTTAACATCAACTTCTAGGGCTCTTAAAATCGATCTCGCCACTCCACCCCCAATGAGGGGATTAGTGCTTAAAGCGATATTGCCAAATCGATGTAGGCTTAGTGAGGACGCAATTCGACGGTATTGGCCTCCTGGATCTATCCCACAGTGCAACATTTGACCGCTCTGGACAGCAGTCTGAGCTCCAATGCTCCGCCCAGGTAGACAGGAAAAGCCCCGCAAACTTTTGAATTTCATTTCCTGTTTGGCCAGCGTGGTGAGCTGCAGGTGAGCGCAGATCTCATCAGCAGAGGTGACCATGATGGAGTCCCAGAACCGAAGACGAGCTCCAGCATGGACCGAGCGTGAGGTACGCGATCTGATCGCTGTATGGGGAGACGAAACCGTGCTAGCAGAGCTACGGTCCAAAAGAAGAAACGCCAATACATATGCCAAAGTCTCCAAGGGCATGCAGGACAGAGGCTACAACAGGGACGCACAACAGTGCCGCGTGAAAATTAAGGAGCTCAGGCAAGCCTACCAAAAAGCCAGAGATGCAAACAGCCGCTCTGGGTCAGAGCCCCAGACATGCCGCTTCTATGATGAGCTGCATGCCATTCTAGGAGGTGGAGCCAGCACTAACCCACCCATGTGGTATGACTCCGTATGTGGATCATCAGAAACCACAGAGGAGCATGATGACGATAATGATGCTGAAAATAGCGCCCAGACACAGCAAGGAAGCGGAGAAGCCCTTTTCCCCGACAGCCAGGAACTCTTTGTCACCCTGGAGCCAGTACCCTACGAACCCACCCAAGGCGTGCTCGATGCAGGAGAAGGGACCTCTGGTGAGTGTACCTCTGTTAATTAATACATGTTTTATAAGCAAGCGTGTTTAATGATTAATTCGCGGCCAGTACAGCTACAGTTACTGGAAAACTCTGTTAACATGTTCGGGGATGGAGCAGAAATCCTCCAGGGACATCTCCAGAAAGATCTCCTGGATGTACTCCCAAAGCCTCTGCAAAAGGTTTCTGGGGAGGGCAGCCTTATCCTGTGCTCCGTGGTAACACACTCTACCACGCCAGGCCAGTAGCACGTAGTCTGGAATCATTGCTTTGCAAAGCATGGCGGCGTATGGTCCCGGTGTTTGCTGGCATTCAAGCAACATCCGTTCTTTATCTGTCTGTGTTATCCTCAGAAGAGTGATATCATTCATGGTCACCTGGTTGAAATAGGGGAATTTTATTAAGGGGGTATTCAGAGGGGCTCCGTCCCTGCTGGGCTGTTTGCCTGTGGCTGAACGGAAATCTTCCCTGCTGTGACCCACGCGGTGGGGGGAGGGGGAACAGCGAACATCTTGGATGTGTGTCTGTGTGGGGGGGGGGGTGTTGATTAGGTTCGCGCTGCACGTTAACCCAAAAACCGCCGCCCCTCCCTTTTCAATTGCCAACCAGTTTTAAATTGCCAGCCCAAAGGCTGTTTGTTATGGGAAATGAGGGGGTTGCTGTTTGAAAACATTCCCACATGTTATGAAGGTTAAAGAAGCCTATAGACTGTGGCTTACCATGGCTGCCTGCAAGCCGAATTCTGTTGCCCGCCGGACCTGCTTGTGTGATCTCTCACACCAAACCGGCAGACCCTCAATATAACAGGCAAAGTGCAACCTTGGACCAAATGCACATGTGATATGTAATGTTTGGAGCATTGTTCTCTAATATGTGTCTTTTAAACTAGTCCTCTCCCGTTTGTTTCCTCCCGCAGCTGCAAATGTTTCAACGCCACCCCCTTCATCACCGTCCCAGAGGCTAGCGAAGATTAGAAGTAAAAAAAAAAGGAATCGAGACGATATGTTCTCAGAACTCATGGAATCCTCCCACACTGAAGCTGCCCAGCAGAATGCGTGGAGGCAGACACTGTCGGAGTCCAGGAAGGCAGAATTTGATCGCGCGGACAGGTGGCGTGCTGAAGACAATGACTGGCGGGATGAAGAGAGACAGCGGCGGGATGAAGAGAGTAGGTGGCGTCAGCGTACAGAGAGAAGGCAGGATGCAATTCTGAGGCTACTGGAGGATCAAACGGAAATCCTCCGGCTTATGGCTGAGGAAAGGTGTAGGGTTCAGGAAAGGCCGCCTGAGCCCAGACCACCGCTACAGCCCCTGTGTAACCAACAGCCCTCCTTCCCGAGTCCCATAACCTCATCCCCGAGACGCCCAAGAACGCGTTTGAGCAGCCTCCGTGCACCCAACCACTCAAGCCAAGAGAACAGTCCAAGCAAGAAAGGGCTGGCATTCAATAAGTTTTAAAGTGCTGTGTGTCCTTGTCCTTCCCTCATCCCCTCCTCCACCACCCATCCTGGTGCTTCCCTTCCTCCACCACCCATCCTGGTGCTTCCCTTCCTCCACCACCCATCCTGGTGCTTCCCTTCCTCCACCAGCTATCCCGGGAGACTGTGGCAGTTACCCCCATAGTTCCCCCTCTTTGTTTTACGAATTAATAAAGAATGCATGATTTTTAAGCAACAATGACTTTATTTCCTCTGCAAGCGGTGATCGAGGGGGGGAGGGCAGGGCGGTTTGGGTAAAGGGAAGTAGAGTGAATGAAGGGGTGGGGCTTTTCATTACTGGGGAAAAACAAAACTTTCACACAGCATCCTGGCCATTCATGAAACTGGTTTTCAAAGCTTCCCTGATGCGCAACGCACCCTGCTGTACTCTTCTAATAGCCCTGGTGTCTGGCTGCACATAACCAGTGGCCAGGCGATTTGCCTCAACCTCCCACCCCGCCATAAACGTCTCCCCCTTACTCTCACTGATATTGTGGAGCGCACAGCAAGCAGTAATAATAATGGGAATATTGTTTTCGCTGAGATCTAACCTAGTCAATAAACTTCGCCAGCGAGCTTTTAAACGCCCAAATGCACATTCCACCACCATTCTGCACTTGCTCAGCCTATAGTTGAAAAGGTCCTGACTACTGTCCAGGCTACCTGTGTATGGCTTCATGAGCCATGGCATTAAGGGGTAGGCTGGGTCCCCAAGGATAACTATAGGCATCTCAACATCCCCAACGGTTATTTTCTGGTCTGGGAAGAAAGTCCCTTGCTGCAGCAGCCGAAACAGACCAGAGTTCCTGAAGATGCGAGCGTCATGTACCTTTCCCGGCCATCCCACGTTGATGTTGGTGAAACGTCCCTTATGATCCACCAGTGCTTGCAGCACTATTGAAAAGTAACCCTTTCGGTTTATGTACTCGCTGGCTTGGTGGTCCGGTGCCAAGATAGGGATATGGGTTCCGTCTATCGCCCCTCCACAGTTCGGGAACCCCATTGCTGCAAAGCCATCCAGTATGAGCTGCACATTTCCCAGACTCACAACCCTTGGTACCAGCAGCTCGTGATCGCCCTGGCTACTTCCATCACAACAGCCCCCACTGTAGATTTTCCCACTCCGAATTGATTCGTGACTGACCGGTAGCTGTCTGGCGTTGCAAGCTTCCACAGGGCTATCGCCAGTCGCTTCTGTACTGTGAGGGCTGCTCTCATCTTGGTGTTCTTGCGCTTCAGGGCAGGGGAAAGCAACTCACAAAGTTCCATGAAAGTGCCCTTACGCATACGAAAGTTTCGCAGCCACTGGAATTCATCCCAGACCTGCAGCACTATGTGGTCCCACCAGTCTGTGCTTGTTTCCCGGGCCCAGAATCGGCGTTCCACTGTATCAACAAGCCCCATTAACACCATGATGTCCACCTTGCAGGGGGGCCTTTTTTGAGAGAGGTCTGTGTCCATGTCCTCATCACTGTCCTCAGGGCGCTGCTGTCGCCTCCTCGCCTGCTGTAGCTCTAGCAGCTCCTGGTTCTCGTTCTCCATATACTCCTGGACAATGCGCGTGGTGTTCATAACGGCGAGAACAGCCGCGGTGATCTGATCGTGCTCCATGCTTTCCCTGGTATGCTGTTTGCAGGACAGTAGAGTGGGAGCAGAAGCGGCGGGTAGATAACAATGGTGTCAGCAATATGGCGCCCGCATGAAAAAAGGCACGAAAGGATTTTTTGCTCCCCACTCAGTTGCTTTCACGGAGGGAGGGGGGAGCAAGGGTTAGGCTCATTTCCTTCTAGCAGCAGATGGTACAATATGCGGTGAGCAAGGGTTAGGCGCCTTCCCTTCTAGCAGGGGATGGTACAATATGCTTGATATCCATCATCATCTCCTGGCCCCCTCAAGGATTGAACTCGCAACCCCAGGTTTAGCGGGCCAACGCTCAGACCGCTGAGCTATCCCTCCGCCCGTGTTCCAGGCAGTACTGAATCTCCCTTAAACAAAACGTAAAAAAGAGAATGACCAGAGTCACTCTGGTCACTCCCATTTATGTCCCAGCGCCCCCAGCCAGCCACACCATAGGCCACTGGCCAGGAGCACACAAATACCAATCATATTGTACAATCTGCTGCGAGAAGGAAAGGAGCTTCTGCTGTATGGTCCCACGACCATTTATGGCATATTGCACCATCTGCAGCTAGAAGGCAAGGAGCTTCTGCTGTGTAGTCCCGCGACTACCAGCCTCAGGCAGAATGGCCCCCTCAAGGATTGAACTCGCAACCCCAGGTTTAGCGGGCCAACGCTCAGAATGCTGAGCTATCCCTCTGCCCGTGTTATAGTGTGACTGAATCCCCACTAGACCTAATGTCCAGGCATACTCTGGAGATGTACGGTAATTGTGAGCTGAGCAGGCTTCCGTAGCAAACACGGAAACCCCGGAAAAAAGGCGCGAAAAATATTGCTTTCACGGAGGGAGGGAGGGAGGGAGGGAGGGATGACATGTACCTAGAACCACCAGCGACAATGTTTTCTGCCCCATCAGGCTTTGGGATCGCAACCCAGAATTCCAATGGGCGGCGGAGACTGCGGGAACTGTGGGATAGCTACCCGCAATGCAATGCTCCGAAAGTCGATGCTAGCCCCGCTACTGTGGACACAGTCAATCGACCTTATGGTCTTAATGCTCTTTAGTGGGGGGACACACAATCGATTCCATAAATTCGGGTTTTAAAATATCGACTTCTATAAATTCGACCTAGTTCTGTAGTATAGACGTACCCTAAGAGTCAGTGCCCAGTAAATGTGCCAGAGAGGCCAAGCAAGGAACCTATGTATAATGTATAAGAAAAAAAGATGCATGATCATGGGGCACTTAAGTTTGAGTGACGTGCTAGAATTTCTAAACATTATAGATGACAATTTCCTAACTCAAAAAGTGTTGCAGCCAACATAGAGGAATTCTTTATTAGATTGTGTCCTAACAAATAAAGAGGAACTAATCACAGAACTAAAAATTAATGGTAACTTAGGTACAAGTGATCATGACTTGATCACATTTATAATGTGCAAGCAGAATAAAGTCCAGATCAGGGATATGTATCCTTGGTGCTTAAACAAGGCCAATTTTACAAAGCTGAAAACAAATCTGAGCCAGAAAAGCTGGGATGAAGAATTTAATCAGAAAACTGCAAATGATAATTGGGAATAATTTAAGAACACATTACTAGATGCTCAAAAAGCTACATTCCCAGCTGAAGAAAAAGGCTGTGCTGGTTAAAAAAAATGACCTGGTTTAGAGGCAATGTGAAGGCAGCTATAATTTTTTTTAAAATATGTATATGACAGATGGAAGAAAGGGGAAGTTGATAGTAATGAATGTAAATCAGAAGTTAGGTATTGTAGAAAAATTAATTATGAAAGCAAAGGGACACAAGGAAAAATTATGGCCAGCAGTTAAGGACAACAAGAAGGGGTCTTATTTTTAAAATATATTAGAAATAAAAAGAATCCTGACTTTGGTATTGGTCTATTACTAGATGGAAGAACAGGCAGCAGCATTCAATAAATATTTCTGTTCTGTATTTGGAGAAAAAAACAGATGTTATAGTTTCATTGTATTGTGGTGGTAACACTCGTTCCATTTCACTAGTATCTCTGGAGGATGTTAAACACATGTTTCTAAAAATTAGTCGTTAAAATCAGCAGGTTCAGATAACTTGCATCCAAGAGTTTTAAAAGAGCTGGTTGAGGAGCTTCCTGGATTTTCAATAAGGCTTGGAACACTGGGGAAGAAAGCTAATTTGTGCCAATTTAAAAAAAGGGTAAATAGGGTGACTTGAGTAAGTATAGGCCTGTCAGCCTGACATTGATTCTGGGCAAGATAATGCAGAGGCTGACACAGGACTTGATTAAAAAAGAATTAAAGGAGGGTAATGTATATCATAAAAATCAGCATGGGTTTATGGAAAATAGATCCTGTCAAACTAACTCAATATCTTTTTTGATGAGATTATGAGTGTGGCTGATAAACATAATAATTTAGACGTCATATACTTAAACTTCTGTAAACTGTTTGACTTGTTAGCGCATTTTCAGAGAATCATAGAATAGAATATCACGGTTGGAAGGAAGCTCAGGAGGTCATCTAGTCCAACCCCCTGCTCAAAGCAGGACCAATCCCCAACTAAGTCATCCCAGCCAGGGCTTTGTCAAGCCTGACCTTAAAAACCTCTAAGGAAGGAAATTCCACCACCTCCCTAGGTAACCCATTCCAGTGCTTCACCACCCTCCTAGTGAAAAAGTTTTTCCTAATATCCAACCTAAACCTCCCCCACTGCTACTTGAGACCATTACTCCTTGTTCTGTCATCTGGTACCAATGAAAACAGTCTAGATCCATCCTCTTTGGAACCCCCTTTCAGGTAGTTGAAAGCAGCTATCAAATCCCTCCTCATTTTTATCTTCTGCAGACTAAATAATCCCAGTTCCCTCAGCCTCTCCTCATAAGTCATGTGCTCCAGCCCCCTAATCATTTAGGGGGGAGGGATAGCTCAGTGGTTTGAACATTGGCCTGCTAAACCCAGGGTTGTGAGCTCAATCCTTGAGGGGGGCCATTTAGGGATCTGGGGTAAAAGTCTGTCAGGGGACAGGACTTGGTCCTGCTAGTGAAGGCAGGGGAACAGACTCAATGACCTTTCAAGGTCTTTCCAGTTCTATGAGATAGGCATATATTATATTATTATATTTTTGTTGCCCTCCACTGAACTCTTTCCAATTTTTCCACATCCTTCTTGTAGTATGGGGCGAAAACTGGACACAGTACTCCAGATGAGGCCTCGCCAATGCCTAATGGAGGGGAATGATCACGTCCTCGATCTGCTGGCAATGCTCCTACTTATACAGCCCAAAATGCCATTAGCCTTCTTGGCAACAAGGGCACACTGTCAACTCATATCCAGCTTCTCATCCACCGTAACCCCTAGGTCCTTTTCTGCAGAACTGCTGCCTAGCCACTCGGTCCCTACTCTGTAGCAGTGCATGGGATTCTTCCTTCCTAAGTGCAGGACTCTGAATTTGTCCTTGTTGAACCCCATCAGATTTTTTGGGGCCCAATCCTCTAATTTGTCTAGGTCCCTCTGTATGCTATCCCTACCGTTCAGCATACCTACCACTCCTCCCAGTTTAGTGTCATCTGCAAACTTGCTGAGGGTGCAATCCAGGCCATCCTCCAGATCACTAATGAAGATATTGAACAAAACCAGCCCGAGGACCAACCCTTGGAGCACTCTGCTTGATAACAGCTGCCAGCTAGACATGGAGCTATTGATCACTACCTGTTGAGCCCGACGATCAAGCCAGCTTTCTATCCACCTTATAGTCCATTCATGCAGCCCATACTTCTTTAACTTGCTGGCAAGAATACTGTGGGAGACCCTTTCAAAACCTTTGCTAAAGTCAAGGAATAACACGTCCACTGCTTTCCCCTTATTCACAGAGCCAGTTATCTCATCATAGAAGGCAGTTAGGTTAGTCAGGCATGACTTGCCCTTGGTGGATCCATGCTGACTGTTCCTGATCATTTTCCTCTTCTCAAAGTGCTTCAAAATTGATTCCTCGAGGACCTGCTCCATGATTTTTCCAGGGAGTGAGGTGAGGCTGACTGGCCTGTAGTTCCCCGAATCCTCCTTCCTTTTTTTAAAGGTGGACACTACATTAGCCTTTTCCCAGTCATCCGGGACCTTGCCCGATCACCATGAGTTTTCAAAGATAATGGCCAATGGCTCTGCAATCACATCCGCCAACTCCTTTAGCACTCTTGGATGCAGTGCATCCAGCCCCATGGACTTGTGCTTATCCAGCTTTTCTAAATAGTCCTGTACCACTTCTTTCTCCACAGAGGAGGAGTCACCTCCTCCCCATATTGTGCTGCCCAGTGCAGTAGTCTGGGAGCTGACCTTGTTTGTGAAGACAGAGGTGAAAAAAGCATTGAGTATATTAGCTTTTTCCACATCCTCTGCTAGGTTGCCTCCCCCATTCAGTAAGGGACCCACACTTTCCCTGACCTTCTTCTTGCTGCTAACATACCCGTAGAAACCCTTCTTGCTACTCTTAACATCCCTTGATAGCTACAACTCCAAGTGTGATTTGGCCTTCCTGATTTCACTCCAGCATGCCTGAGCAATATTTTTATACTCCTCCCTGGTCATTTGTCCAATCTTCCACTTCTTTTGTGTTTAAGATCAGCAAGGATTTCACTGTTAAGCCAAGCTGGTCGCCTGCCATATTTACTTTTCTTTCTACACATCGGGATGGTTTATTCCTGCAACCTAAATAAGGATTCTTTAAAATACAGCCAGGTCTCCTGGACTCCTTTCCCCCTCACATTATTCTCCCAGGGAATCCTGCCCATCAGTTCCCTGAGGGAGTAAAAGTCTGTTTTTCTGAAGTCCAGGGTCCGTATTCTGCTGCTCTCCTTTCTTCTTTGTGTCAGGATCCTGAACTCGACCATCTCATGGTCACTGCCTCCCAGGTTCCCATCCACTTTTTCTTCACCTACTAATTCTTCCCTGTTTGTGAGCAGCAGGTCGAGAAGAGCTCTGCCCCTAGTTGGTTCCTCCAGCACTTGCACCAGGAAATTGTCCCCTGCACTTTCCAAAAACTTCCTGAATTGTCTGCGCACTGCTGTATTGCTCTCCCAGCAGATATAGGGGTGACTGAAGTCCCCCATGAGAACCAGGGCCTGTGACCTAGTAACTTCTGTTAGTTGCCTGAAGAAAGCCTCATCCACCTCATCCCCCTGGGCTGGTGGTCTATAGCAGATTCCCACCACGACATCACCCTTGTTGCTCACACTTCTAAACTTAATCCAGAGACTCTCAGGTTTTTCTGCAGTTTCATACTGGAGCTCTGAGCAGTCATACTGCTCTCTTACATACAATGCAACTCCTCGACCTTTTCTGTCCTGCCTGTCCTTCCTGAACAGTTTATATCCATCCATGACAGTACTCCAGTCATGTGAGTTATCCCACCAAGTCTCTGTTATTCCAATTACATCATAATTCCTTGACTGTGCCAGGACTTCCAGTTCTCCCTGCTTGTTTCCCAGGCTTCTTGCATTTGAGTATAGGCACTTAAGATAACTCATTGATCGTCCTGCTTTCTCAGTATGAAGCAGGAGTCCTCCCCTCTTGCGCTCTCCTGCTCGTGCTTCCTTCTGGTATCCCACTTCCCCACTTACCTCAAGGCTTTGGTCTCCTTCCCCCAGTGAACCTAGTTTAAAGCTCTCCTCACTAGGTTACCCAGCCTGATTGAGAAGATGCTCTTCCCTCTCTTCGTTAGGTGGAGCCTGTCTCTGCCTAGCAATCATTCTTCTTGGAACACCATCCCATGGTCAAAGAATCCAAAGCCTTCTCTCCGAAACCACCTGTGTAGCCATTCATTGACTTCCACGATTTGACGGTTTCTACCCAGGCCTTTTCCTTCCACAGGGAGGTTGGCCGAGAACACCACTTGCGCCTCAAACTCCTTTATCCTTCTTCCCAGAGCCACGTAGTCTGCAGTGATCCACTCAAGGTCATTCTTGGCAGTATCATTAGTGCCCACGTGGAGAAGCAGGAAGGAGTAGTGATCTGAGGGCTTGATGAGTCTCAGCAGTCTCTCCGTCACATTGTGAATCCTAGCTCCTGGCAAGCAGCACACTTCTTGGTTTTCCCAGTTGGGACAGCAGATTGATAACTCAGTCCCCCTTAAGACCACCACCGCTCACCTCCTTCTCTTGGGAGTGGTGGTTGTTGAATCCACATACCTAGGATAGTGCATCTCATGCCTTCCAATCGGTGGAGTCTCCTTCTGCTCCCTTCCCTCAGATGTATCACCTAGTCCACTCTCCACATTAGTACCTGTGGAGAGAACATGAAAACGCTTGCTCTCCTGTATCTGCATTGCTGGTACATGGATGCTCCTCTTTCTTCTTCTGGAGGTCTCATGCTGCCAATTTTCTTCACCGTTCTTCTGTCCCCGCTGTGCAGCCCGCTCTGATTCTTCAGAATGTTGTGCCTGCGGAAGCGTATCCTGATATCTCTGTCCAGGAAATCTTCATTTTCTCTTATTCAACGCAGGATGGATACTTGTTTCTCCAGTCCTTGAACCTTCTCTTCCCATATGGAGACCAGCTTGCACTTTGTACAGACAAAGTCACTTCTAGCCTGTGGAAGAAAGACAAACATGGCACATCCTGCGCAGGTCACAACAGCTGATCACTCACCATCCATAGTCCCTTCCTTCTAAGAGCTTCCTCAGCTGTTGCAGTAACTACTCAGAGAAGCCTGCAAGATGAAAGCCTTAGTGGGCTCTCCCCAGGCGAACTCCCTCTGTTAGCCTCTCTGCTTGACCAAATCTGAGTTGTTATGCTTTGACTTATAATCATTTAAAATTTATCTTTGTAGTTAATAATTCTGTTTGTTCATTCTACCTGAAGCAGTGCATTTGGTTTGAAGTGTGTCAGAGACTCCCCTTGGGATAACAAGCCTGGTACATATCCATTTCTTTGTTAAATTGACAAACTCATATAAGCTTGTGGCGTAACTGGACACTGCAAGATGGAGTTTTCTAGGGCTGTGTCCGGGACCGGAGATATTGGCTAGTGTCATTTGGTTGAGAGTAGCTGGGAGCAGCTTACATGCCAGAGGCTGTGCGTGAACAGCCCAGGAGTGGGGGTTCTCACAGCAGAGCAGGGTAAGGCTTGCTCCTAGAGTCAAGGACTGGAGTGACCTAGCAGATCTCTGGTCCAGATAACACCAGAGGGGAACGTCACAGGCAGTTTTTACTTTACCAACATCCCAGCATCTCAATCATACCATGCAATGTGGAGACTGTTCCCCTAGAGTGAACCCACGTGCTGGCAACTCTGGTAACACATTACTCTTGCACATGTTACTGCCCGCCGGGCACAAACAGGAGTATAAGTTTGGAGCTTTCCAGACCTTGCATTGTCTTACAACAGTATTTGAGGGAGGAAAAATACTTTTCCTACCATATGGGCTGCAGTGGTTTCACATTTACCTTTACAGTGTTGGACCTTTGTTAATTTTTGTTTTTTACCCTTCACCAACTGGCATCACCTCTCTTGTATTAAATGTTTAACTTTTCTGTGGTGATAGAAGAGGACATATTTTCCTCCTTCATAATGCTCATGGCCGCTTTTACTTCATATAGCATATATTACCCACATATTGCATGTGATATTATTTTTAAAATACATTGACTTAATACCATACTTCTTTAAAAGCAATTACAACATCATGTACATGGTAAGTTAACAAAGCTTTATTAATGAGGCCTTGGTTTAGCTCATTCAATGGATGCAGTACTTTAGACGCTATCTTCTGTTGGAATGCTTGCTCATGTATCCACAACATATCCATGTAAGCTTGGTTTCAGAATAACATTCCAATTAGAAACAGTTTAGTTTTCATGCCAATCCTATTAAGTATCTTTCATTGTAGCTACTCCCCCTCCCCCCATCTTGGCAGTCTTTTACATTTTCAAGTAGGTGAGGTAATATCTTTTATTGGACTGAATTCTGTCGGTGAGATAGAAAAGCTTTCGAGCCACACAGAGCTTGCCAGGCTACAACTACACTGCATACATTTTAAAGTATACATTTTTGCCTAGAAAGATTTTTCAACAATTAGAAACCATATTCTACCAAATTTTTGTGGGCACAGTCCTGTAGGTAACTAAAGATTATTTGTGTCAATGTTACTGAATTTTACCAAACTGAACATTTTTGTACAATATTTTAATAGGTCTTAACTCTAAACCATTTGGACCTATTTCCAATTTAGGACACGTTATTTTATTATTTTAATTTATCAAACGCCACCATATAGTTTTTGTTTTTACTCCTTTAGTAACATTTATTTTACACCACAGTTAAACAGAACTTTTCAATAGGATTTCAGCAGTTGGACTTTACTTCTTATATTTATAGATTTTCCTTGGTGCTGAGTTGGTTTCTTCTTTCAAAGCACAGAGCCATCTGAAAAAGAAAACAAAACATATTGTGGCTTCTCTCTGAAACTCTTATAGGATTTTTAATTAAGTAGCAGGTCTTGTTTACAGTTTAACCCTTTTTACTGTATACATTGCATGTTTCAGAAGAATGCACATTCCTTTCATAATTTAACTTCCACTTTTTATTTGCTATAACATTATATTAGCCATATCAATGTAATTATATATTGCGTATTATACAGATAATATATATTATTAGTAGAATTAATAAGTAGCATATGCTATGAATGGTTAGCAGGTGTCATAGATGGTTATAAGCAACCCTTTGACCTATTGGGTTGCATAACGATCTATAATTATTGATTAACCATTTATTAAAATATCTGCTAATAATTTATTGACCCAAATGATACCTTAACAGTTAGTGTGACCTACCATCAGTACAGTAATTTCTGCATACTACTCCAAGGGTTCTGGCATGCATTTTCCACTCATTCTATTGCATAGGGGAAAGATAAGGATTACTCTTACACATAGATCCAGGAATATTCTTATTATTGGATCCCATCCCTCTCTTCCTCTCTCTTTCTTTCTGAGTTAAATTAATCACTTTAGGCTTGTCCCTCTCCTCTATATTATTCCTCATCCAATAGTCTGATATGTCTATCAGAAATGCCTCTGAAACAGCCCCCTCACGTTCACACAGAGGAAACTTGAATTTTGATATACACAATTGCAGCACAATGTTAGGGGAGCTAATAGTGCTAAACAGACTCAAATCACTTCCTCCTCCACCTCATTTAGAACATAGTTTACTTTTTAGACCATGTGAATTTTATATGGATGAAAGTTCAATGTATGGATGTTTTCAATTAACTTTGTTGCCATAAATTATTTATAGCTAGAATTGAATGTCTGAGCTGCTCGCTCATGAAAGGTGACTGAGTTGCAGTTGAGTAAAGTCAGCATTTGTTCTAATCTTCTTCCATTTGAAAAATAAATTTGTTAAGAATATATTTCTGTAAAGAGAGTGTTTAAATATTGGAAGGATCTGGTTGTGTCTTCTGCTGTGCTTGGCTACCTTTTTAAATAGACTTTTTCCAGGAAAGAAAACCTCATTTCTATTATAGAGAAAAATAATACCTTCCACCCTTCCTCCACCAAAATATCACCATCTGTTGTCTTTCTCTCAAAGATTTTTTTTATCAGGTCCTGTGTCAGTTCATGTGCTGACATTACACCATGTCTTCCATTAACCTAGTGCCCTTGCATAACAACAATGTTGTAAATCTGAAAAGAGACATTTAAGTATTAGCTGTTGCTTGGTTTTACTCAGCTATTGATAGCAAAACTTCCTGTGACACATGCTTCTATGGGTTCCAGTGGGTTTGGGGTTTTATGGTAATGAGACATGTCCTGCACAGACCAAAAGCCAATATTTGTGCATATGGGCCTTGCATCTTCCACGAAACAGGACATCAATAATAAAAATAATTAGGGTTGTCAATTATTTGCAGTTAATGCATGCAATTAACACAAAACAAATTAACTAGATTTTTAAAAAGTCCCGCTTAATCACAGTTTTAATTGCATTATTAAACAATAATAGAATATGAATTTAAATTTATTATAAATATTTTTGGATGCTTTTCTAAATTTTAAAATATATTTCAATTACAACACAAAATACAAAGTGTACTGTGCTCACTTTATATTATTTTTATTACGAGTATTTGCACTGTAAAAAGATAAACGAAATAGTATTTTTCAATTCACCTCATACAAGTACTGTAGTGCAATCTCTTTATCGTGAAAATGCAACTTACAAATGTAGAATTATTATTTTTTTACATAACTGCACTCAAAACCAAAACAATGTAAAACTTTAGACCCTACAAGTGCACTGAGTCCTACATCTTGTTCAGCCAATTGCTAAGACAAACAAGTTTGTTAACATTTACAGGAGATAATGCTGCTTGCTTCTTATTTACAATTATCAGAGGGGTAGCCGTGTTAGTCTGGATCTGTAGAAGCGACAAAGAGTTCTGTGGCACCTTATAGACTAACAGACGTATTGGAGCATAAGCTTTCGTGGGTGAATACCCACTTCTTCGGATGCATGCAGTGGAAATCACATTTCGACTGCATGCATCCGAAGAAGTGGGTATTCACCCACGAAAGCTTATGCTCCAATACGTCTGTTAGTCTGTAAGGTGCCACAGAACTCTTTGTCGCTTATTTACGTCACCTGAAAGTGAGAACAGGGATTTGCATGTCACTGTTGTAGCTGGTGTTCCAAGGTATTTACATGCCAGATATGCTAAACAATCATATGCCCCTTCATGGTTCGACTTGTAGGCTTTAGAATTTTACATTGTTTTGTTTTTGAGTGCAGTCATGTAAAAAATATAATAATACTTCTACATTTGCAAGTTGCACTTACATGATAAGCAGATTGCACTACAATACTTCTATGAGGTGAATTGAAAAATACTATTTCTTTTGTTGATCTTTTTTACAGTGCAAATTCTTGTAATAAAAATAATATAAAGTGAGTACTGTATACTTTGTATTCTGTATTTGAAATCAATATATTTGAAAATGTAGAAAAACATCCAAAATATTTATAATAAATTTAAATTGGTATACTATTATTGTTTAACAGTGTGATTAAAACTGTGATTAATCGCAACTAGTTTTTTAAATCTTGTGATTAATTGCGATTATTTTTTTAATTGTTTGACAGACCTAAAAAAAGTAATTAAGATCTATTATAGATCCGAAAAAGCTGTTACAAGGAGGTTAAATGCCATTTTACATAGAGGAAAACAGAGGCACAGAGGGGTTAAGACCTAACTTGTCAAGTATGTAGTTGGATGGGGTTTTGCTTGTCCCATTTAAGACATCTACGCCCTGCATCCACAATTCACATCGATTTCAACTGAAGTTGTTGGTCTGAAAATCAGGCCCTCAGTTTCTTAAATTAGTTACCAAAAATTGAGTCATGCAAAATTACTGCACTCCTAAAAACTTACTGAATATCCCACGGCAATTCAGTGATAAACCCAAGAATCCTAACCCCCTGGTCCTGTGCCCTCTCCACTGTTCCATCCTGTCTCTTTTCTGGGTACCAGAAAGCCTCATCAGATCTGTGGATATTATACATTGCTCTCACACACAGCTTCACCACCCTCACTAGGAGGGTGGTGAAGCACTGGGATGGGTTACCTAGGGAGGTAGTGGAATCTCCATCCTTAGAGGTTTTTAAGGCCCGGCTTGACAAAGCCCTAGCTGGGATGATTTAGTGGGTGTTGGTACTGCTTTGAGCAGGGGATTGGACTAGATGACCTCCTGAGGTCTCTTCTAACCCTAATATTCTATGATTCGAAGATTCTGTGATGTTGGTTCTACAAAGGGAGCATTGTCTAGTGGTTACAGCACTGCACTATGAGTCAAATTCTGGGTGTATCTCTTGGGTCTCACTCTGTGACCCTAAGTAAGTCATGTTACCTCCTGACTCTGTCCTGATAGGCAAAAAGGGTAATTTTTTCAATCAAGTTAGCGCTATACAATTGCAAAGCCGTCTTAATTCTTTTTAAGACACAGATTGACATGTGAAGATGTGTTAGCTCGATGTGTCATAGCCTAGGCATAAGGGTTTCAGGAAAGGACTTTTGTGTCTCATTTTCCACACTGATAAAATGAGGATGATAATACCTACAGAAGCTGTCTCAGAGTGGCATTGTGAAACATGTTTGTAAAGTATTCCGAGATCCTCAGAAACATAAACATGAATTTAAAGAAGAATGGGGTGAATTTCCTGCCTCATACACAGCTATTAGCAGGATAGCACTTCCAGTCCATCAGGAAAAGTTGCACCGACCAGTGCCCCATAATTTGGAAACTGCAAAATGGAAGAAGCCACAGAAGTTCTGAGAGAACCCTCATACTTCACTGAACGCTGTGACAACCACTGTCCAGGAGTGAGGTATATGTGCAAAAGTACCCTTAATTAATGTGTGCTCTAAAGGCCTAATCTAGAGCCCAGTGGACTATATGGGAATATTCCCATTGACATCAGTGGGCTTTGGCGAAGATCTTTAGAGTAAGGGAATGTTTCAGTGCCCTTTGACAGATCCAGCACATTCCTTAGCAAAACATATTTTACATTATCTTCACTCTGATCCACCAGCTAGTCTCAGTCACTGGTATTGAGTTTAAATACCATTAACACTGGTCATGTTTGATAACACTTTAAATATACTTTGTTAACTGTGAATTTAATTTAGAAGAATATGCAATACAGATAATGACAAATAAAAGCAATCTGTAGAAAATATATTCTCTTTTTTTCCTTAGGCGGTTGTCTCCTAATCATGTAATCAATTTTATGTTTAAAGTGTGTGGGGAGGAAGGAGAGAGAGTGCGAATAGTCAAATAAATAAGCCTGCATTAACACTAAAATGTTTCCATCTACATCTGTTAGCTGTGAAAATGGCATCTAGCTGATATGAAATAGCTTTCTCTCATCTGTGTATTGTCTTTGCTGGCATCAGATACACCTCACCTCCCCTTCATCTTAGCTTAACATTACTTGCTTATGCATGCATAGCATGTGGAAGTGTGAAAAAGATAACTTCTTCTTTTGTAGGAGCTTAAGGTGGATAAATCTTTGATGTACCCTAGTAAGCTATTCTAATCTTTGCAGGCACTGTATGAGACATCAACTCTTTAATATTCATTTCTCTTGGAAAGCTGCACAATTGATCTTGTGAAGATCTAAGTAAATCTAGGATTTACTGCTAGAATAAATTGATACGCATCTCTTTAAAGATACTTATAATAAGTGGAATGCCACTATAATAGGGTTAACTGTATTATGCAATGTTAAAAAAAAGTAGCTGATTTTTCACCAAATGGCTTAAAATTAGCGGAGAAGACGGGGTTGTTTCCGTCTACTTAAAAAAAAAATCCCTGAAGCTAAAAAACATGGGTCAGATGTTCAGCTGGAGAAAACTGGCATAGTTCCATTGACTTCAATGTAGTTATGCTGGTTTACACCAGCTAAACTTCTAGCCATAGATTAAAAATAAACACTCATCCACACATTTCTCCTTCTGTGTTACTAATAACTTTTTTGATTTTTAAGCTGAAGAATTTGAAATTTAAATGCAACACCCCCATTTCTTATCTAGTAAATTTTGCCTTTGCTTCTAGGCTGTTTAAGTGTTGGATTTTCATGTATGTGCAGGATGCTGTAATAGTTGCATTGTCAACACTACAGTGGAATAGTTAAATTAAAACAATGCCATGAAAACATGCTTAATTTTTGTGACAGTTTTACTTGGTTTTTTTACAAAACTATTTTTACAAAGGTATTTAGGCATCTAATTCCCATTGGAGTAAGGTTTCTGAATTCCTGTGAGGACCTGGGCCTACACAACCTAACAAATCCCTTTAAGACAGGCATCAAAACACTACAAAGTGTCGCAAACCAAATATTGAAAGGTTACTAAACTACTACTTATTGTGTTTTTCAACTACTGTACGTAGATGATTATCCATGTGATGGCACTACTAATAAAGGTGAAACTGACTTGTATTCCTTGTATCCCGTGTTTGTTTTGTTCCCCTTTGTTCCCCTTTTGTTTGGTTTGACTTCTGGGGTATAAGCTGTCTGGGGCAGGGAGTGTTTCTTTGTTACATGTCTGTACAGTGCCTAGAACAAAGAGGCCTTGATTCTTGATGGAGATTACTAGGTGCCACCATAATAAACAACCAACAACACATCCAAAAATAGTAAAATTAATTATGATTATTAATGCAGAATCTGGCTCAGAGACATTAATTCATCTCCTCTGATTTCAATTTCTTCTTTACCATTCTTCCTTCATTAATGAAGCTAAAAATCACAGTGCATTATGAACTGTCCACATCATCTGACCAATTCCTCCCCATTTCATTTAATATTTTACACACTCTTGGTGGAGAGAATTGGAATCCATGTTTCTGGCCCCACCCCCCCATTGCAATATGAGTGGAAATATCATTTTTTCTCCTGTATTCCTCCTGACTTTGCTTTGCTCAAGCTACTCTATTTACACCTGCAGATTTCTGACACGGTGTGGCATTTGCAAGATGTTCTCCAGGAAGGCAGGACCAATAGGCACCCTGTCCAGAACCGCACCCCTGCTGATGCTATTCAGGTTGAAACTTCTGGGCATTCTGATTTGTTATCATTTACACTTTCTCCCCAGCATGTACCACACTCTTGGGGGTCGAGCCAGACTGTACACCCGATGATTTCGTTTACATTTCTGGCTTGCTCAGGAGAACATTCAAGAACATGTTTTCCTTATTTACAATAGGATTTGCATTTCTCAGCCTCTCTTTGGGACACTACTTTTGAAGATTAGTCCTGCCATTCCTACCCGGCAAGTGTACAAAGAGCACTGTGGGCTCCAAATGCGATTCTCAGTGGAGAGCATTATTGTGTGTCGGATAATGAAAAGTTAACAGAGATATAATACAGGGAAGCATTAAGATCTCTGCAACAGCTCTACAGTAAAATCTCAGTGACAAGGCTGGGTTACAGTCACAATAGACTAGCTACAGTGAATTACTGATGTCAATTTGAAATGCAATAGTGACAAAGTAAAACAAACAATCAACTTGTTCATGTATTTGCACAACCCCATGGTATACTAGGCGCCATCCCTTCTTTCCATATAAGACTTTTTAATATGAGCCTGATCCAAATGAAGTCAACATTAGGTACTGGCCCTTCAAATAAGGGATAATTGACTAGTTTAAATAAAGATTCAGATTTTGAGATGAAGAGAATAACAGTAAAGAGCCACATTCTTAGCTAGTTTAATAGTGTTGCTTTCAATAGAGCTACCCTGATTTACACCAGCAGAGATTCCATCAAAAATAATTTAGGGTAATATTTTATACTGAGTAGCAGGGGGTTGACCTAAGCCACAGAAACTTGGCAACTTCTGTAAGTGAGGGTTTGGAGCACTGTGATTAATTCAGATTTTGACTAATTGCCTAATTGCCCTAACTATGAACCATTTCTGTATCTCATGTGCCAGGTGTGTTCTTATTCCTGCAAACACTGCTCTCCCCAAAGAGGTATATCTGGACATTATATCTAGCTATTAGACAATGCCAGTTAACTGACAGATCATTTTATTACTAGAGCTGCATGAACCAATTTGGGGGAAGAGGGGGACTTGGGGGGAACCTTAACCTCAAAAGAGAGATTCAAAATAGATACATTATTTCCCCACATTTTCAAATATATTTGCACTTTCTAATTTCACCTCAGTCCAGAGACCAACATACTGCAAAACTGGCACTGTTTCTAGTATTCCCAGTCTTACTGAGTATGAACTATTTTATGAGGAATTCTCTTCTGAGAATTCTTGTCCAATTTCTAGACTTGTTTGGATCAGCTTCAATGAACAATCAAAGATTTAGATACTTCACCAAAAGTTAACCTGAAAACAGATTGGGGGATCACCAGAAATATTGCATCACTTTTTAGACAGAGATGTTGCTACTTTCACTGAAGATTTCTACAACAACCACATGCCATTGGATAAGCTGCAAAATGAACATGCACAGTCACTGAGGCAAGATCCCAGTGCTGAGTGGTGCTCAGTATCAAAAAGAGTTGAGGAAATTAACATCTCATAGGATGTCTTATAGCTAACTGAAGATCATTAATAGAAAGTGGTTGGGAAATGTTTTTTCTTCCCATGAGAAATAAAATTGAAAAAAATTGAAAAGTCTGTTTTCATCACAATTTTACTTCAAAAGCATTTGGGCTTACATCAAAAAAAATGAGAACTTAAAAACTGTGTCATATTTTTTGTATAATTTGGGCAACTAAAAAATGAATATTTTTGCCTGAAAACAATTTGTTTTTTCAGTATCCTCCGCCCTCAAAATTCATCAAACCCAGACATTTCTCACAGCAATTTCTACTGCCACAAAAATGCTATTTTTGGGTCAAAAATGTTTTGAATGAAAAGTTTTGACCAGCTCTAATCATGAGGTGCATAATAAATAACATGAAAACCCCTGAGGGCCTGCCTGGCTCAGGAGCTAGCAACACCCTGTACAGTACAGAAATTTGCCAAGTACTTTACCAGCACATACACAACAAAACATTAAACAACTCTATCATTGTACCTTCATTCCCATAAATAAAGGGGTCTTGCACTTCCTTATTTAAAGAGGCACATGTAGTGTTCTTAATGAAAAGCTGCTGAGAATCTAAAGTAGTAGAAGGCAACTCTGACTAGAGGGAACCAATTTGTAACCATTGGTTTCACAGCAGGATATTATCCTTCTGCCGCTATTCATTTGCTTGTTTTCTGGTTCAGTAAGAACTCCATTCTACTATTATGACTTAATGGCATTGTAATCTTTATAAACCTGTGAGATTTTTCTGGAATATATTTAAGAAAATAACCTTTACTCACTGCTGCTTTCTTGTTAATTAAGATTCACTGTGTGTATTTGTGTGAGTGTTAGAATCCAAACTGATTCACACTTCCTACTCAAAAATAAAATTTTGCTTGGATGTAAGAAGCTGATGATAAAATTTCCTAACACCCCACCACCCTGTATTTTAATACAGTCATTGACTAAGATGAGGGTATTTTAACACAAATTTTAAATCTCAAATGTGCTAAGGACTCTAGGTATCTTAACAAGCAGTTAGATGGTTACAAGTTGTATGTTCATAATTCTGATCCACTGTTCTATTTTGAACCAAGCTTTCTTGAATCATACTGCTGGGGTAGCACTGTGTAGTTACTGCATCAGGAATGTTTTTTCCCCCCATGTGCAGATTGGTGCCCACCTTCTCTGCAGAGTTTATGCTCAGGTGGTGTAAAGGGGATGTAATCTGGCTACAAATGCCCAGCACAACATTTCCCTGGCATAAAAAAACTCCTTGAGTGGTGCAGGGGTTTGTCTGCAAGCTTACAGCTCTATTACTGCCCACCACCCAGTATAGGGGGCATGCCAGGGGCAGGAAGGGGAGAAAGATAGGGATGAGGCCTGGTGAAGGGGATCCATAGCAATTATCCATGGGAATAGGGTCAATTGATGTTAGGGGAAAATTTGAGAGCTGCCTGTGAGCAACTGTAAATTGTGTCAAGGCTGAGATTAGCCCTGAGATTCAAGACTGTAAGCTTCTCTCTAACACCCACTTTCCCCTTCTCCTGAGCCAAGCAGAGCAGGAATCTTGCCCATGATTCTTCACCAAGTCAAATCTGGGTTGTTAGTGACCAAAAGCCATTAACATCTGATGGCTTCCTGATACTGTATGTGAACTGAGCCGATGGTCTCAATCCAATGACTAGTGACAAGGGTGCACATCAAAAGAACTGCCCTGACAATTGACTTTGGCTGGCTGCCTTGTTGGCAGTCTCAGCAGAGCAAGCTACCTTCATTGGTCCCCTCCAGGTCAGAAGTCAAGGCACACCGATAGAGAAATGTGGGGGAAGCTTGCATTGCTGCTGCACTAACTTTTCTTGTGCTGTTAGTCTGGCATTGATTGAGGGGGAAAGTATCAATACCACAAAATATTTCATGGGTGACCTTGCAATGCCACTAGCTTGTGAGATGCATTTTATTGGGCCTGTGTTTACAGCACAGCCAACTTTTCCAGAACTGTTTGTGAAATCGCGCAGGTCACTTTGGCTTCTTGCACAGTAAATCAGTGGCAAGGCATTGCTTACATACCATTCATTGCATACTTTAAAATGTCAGCCTAATTTTCTCCATGAGACAAACAACACAACAGTCTCAGAAAATGTCAAGTTTGGCTTGTTTTTCATCCCTGTGCCTTTGCAGTGAATGGACAAGCAACTTGATGACACACAACCTCCTCCCCTCAGAATGGCCTGAAACTGTCAGTAATTTCCCCAGAAATTATGTTAAAAGCATCTCGATGCTATTGATCTACTTGGTGAATGCCAAAAGCCATAAACATCCATAAAAGGGGGTGCGGGGGCTTAGTACACACAGTCTAAAAGAATGGAAAGAAATCTACATATTGCTCTCTGTAAGCTTTATACTCAAAACAAGCAGAACATTTTTGAGGGGTGATATCAGCCTGTGATCTACTGGTTCCTTCATCATTTTGCGTGGCATTCACCCCAAAAAGCCAGCACGAAGCCTATTCACCACCTAAATCCCATTAAGACCAGTTTTCACTGGGGTGAATTTCACCCATGTTATGAGTAACAAGTGAACAGCAAAAAAAACCAACAACAGAATCCTTTTATTTACACTGTTATTACTCCTGACTGCATTCTGCACCAACAAATTAAAAATTCGGCACACAATATTTTAAAAGTCTGCAAATGTTATTTGTCACATAAATGTGGAGGCTCCAGCATGGCATTGGGGAGCACAGGCCACTGGCTGCACAGAGGCGGGAGATCACTGTGCAGCTATCCCACGGGACACGGACTCAGTGGTGAGGCTGCACCCAATCATGACACAGTGCAAGGATCGGGCCTGCCCTAGCAACACCCCAGGTCCCTGTCCCTCCATGCCAGATGCACCAGGCATGGACAGGCAGGCTCAGCAAGGCAGGGTCCAAGTGTGGAGAGGCTTAGTGTGGGGGATCCAGGTTTGGGTTGAGAGGGTTCAGTGTGGAGTAATCTGAGTGAGGGCAGCTCAGTGCGGGATTGAGGTGCAGGGGGGTATCTGGATGCACAGGGGCTTGTTGGGGGGTTCTGGGTGCAATGGTAATGGGATTCTGCAGGGGGGTCCAGGTGAAGGTGGTTAGGGCTCAGCAGGGGACGGGGGTGTCTGGGTGTGGGGTGGTTAGAGTTCAGCAGGGGGCTCTGGGTGTGGGGAGCTCAGTGGGGGGATCCAAGTGTAGCTGGTTGGGGCTTGGTAGGGTGGGGATCCAGGTGCAGGTGGCTCGTTGGGTGGTCCAGTTGCAGGGGGAGTTGGGCTCGTGGGGGTGGGGGGTTCTGAATGTGGGGGGTTAGGCTCAGTGGGAGGGTCTGTGTATGAGGGGGTCTGGATGCATGGGACTTGGGTGGATGGGGGAGGAGCTCCCTCTACAATGATCCCTCTCCCTGCAGCTAAGAAGTAATGGGTGCAGGACACACCGGGGAGTGGTGGTGGGGGGGGAGAGTTTGGAGAACTTCCTACAGCTGGAGGAGAAATCTGGGGGTGAGTCTGACATGATCCCGGACGCCATGCAGGGGAAGAAGAAGTCCCATCCTCACCAGCCCAGCTGGGACTACCAACTGAGCCCGGCGCAGAGTAGAAGCCACCAGCTGGGTCTTCCCCAGTCCAGCCCCCTGCCCCACAGTGATTTACCTCTCTCGGCTGCCCTGGGTACCCAAAACATACTGCTGGAGAGGGTTGCAAGACTGCTCTTGTGACTGCCCTTTGCTGCCCTGTCATTTTTCTCCAGGGAAGCAAAGAGATCTGCATGGGACATAAATTCTGTGCATGCGCAGTGGCGCAGAATTCCCACAGGAGTATGTTATACATTTCTTTCTTGTTACTAGAAAACAAGTTTATGGGTCTAATAACTGTCTTAGACAGCAACATACCCCCAAAACATCCCATATGTGCAACTTTACTGAAAGCAGTTTTAAAGATAGTTTCTTATTACAATTGATTATGATATTAGAAAATGGTGAAACATGGCAAGGAACACAGTGGGAAAGAGAAAAATATTGTTGGGAAGACTGTATTAATTCTTACTGGTAGTCAACAAAACTTTATGCCCATGGACAGCTCTGAGAGGACATCCCCTTCTAGGAGAAGTTGTCCAGCTAAAAGACCCTGCACAACAGAACAACATACCTTTGAAAGGATGATGGGGATGGTGTCCCTAGTCTCTGTTTGCCAAAAGCTGGGAATGGGTGACGGGATGGATCACTTGGTGATTACCTGTTCTATTCATTCCCTCTGGGGCACCTGGCATTGGCCACTGTAAGAAGACAGGATACTAGGCTATATGGACCTTTGGTCTTGTCCAGTATGGCTGTTCTTATGTTCTTAAGGTAGGATGGCTAGCTACATTACAAGTTCCTTTCCCCAACTGCTGAGCCACTAGGCACAATGGTACCAATTCTAAACCCCAAAACTCATTATATGCATGCGTGAGGAAAACATCTAGTCTGATTGTCATCATACTACTCAGCCACAGAAGGAAACTAGCAAGGCAAAACACATGTGCACTAAAGATTCTCATGAGAAAACTTAGGTCTCAGGGCATGTGGTTCCCAGTACATAGAGAAATAATACTATTCTTTTTATTGGTTAGTTAAAATATTGTGTTGCAGCAGTGGACTTTTTGATAATTCATAACAAAGTTCATCAGCTATTGAAGAATTGCTAAAAATTCCTTCTAGGTGCAAATTATTCACTGCTAATGATGAGTTTTGTTTTGTTTTTTAAATGGGAGACCTTGATTCACAATTCTCTGGTGATGTCACATAATCTCTGTCACTCTGCCTGCAACTTTCTACCAGCCATTCTGTTTTTGCTCCTTCCCTTCCCTTGTTTACTCTCAGTCACTAAATCTATTATTGGTAAAATATGTTTGCCTAGACTAAGTCTGTTCCTGTTATCAACATTTCTTCTATTCTAAAAACTATTTAAGAGGTGACTCATAGCATTTGTCTTAATCATTTTTGCAATTAACTTTACAAACCTATCTATAGTAAAGATACAGAAATAATTAAAGTGGACATTTACATTATTCTTCACTTTTCTTATTTTCTTATTCTCTGTTATCTTAGGTAAGATATTCCACACTAAGAATATTTTTTTCCAAACTAGGGAAAAATATTAAAGGAAATTAACACTGGCAAATTGAATGTGCTCTGGTTGTGATTCTCAGTTATGCCAAGTCCCCTTTACGTTGCTCTGATGCCTTTATAATGCCAAAGCTTTCCTACAACTGAGAACCAGGCCTGAACTCTCCCATTTGGTTAATTGAGGTACCACTTAGGGGCCTGAGTCACGCACTCCATCGTGATAGGTGTTGTAGAAGCATGGAACATGGGTACTTGTACATAGATTTTGAAGACTGCTGATTTACTTACCTTTGCCTGGTCCTACAGCCCAGCAGCAGATCATGAAGGCCCTGATTTTTCAAGCCTTATTTAAAGGACAATGAGACTGCTTGTGAAAGTAGTTGCTGCTCAGTGTGTCTCTTATGTGAAAATGCTGTGGGGGCAGCCTCTCCAACGCTCTGTGGAGCCTGCATAAGGGCCTAGATGAATTGGACTCCAGCATTCTCAGAAGTATGGGGACTGTTTGGTCCCCACTCTCCTAGGGATACACAGCGGCTCAGAAAGGGTTGGGAGTGGCAGAGATGGGGCAGGATCATGGCTCCAGTTCCCCTTCTGATCTGTCAGTGGAGCTGGTTGGCTGTGAAAGGAGGAGTAAACTGTACTCTAGTAAAGTGTTGTAGCAGGTCAGGTGCACAGTGTGTGTGTGTGCCTGAGAGCTCCAGGAAGCATCCTACATCTTTGAGGCAGAACATCCACCACTGCTCCTTCAGGGATGGTGCAGCTCAACGGTGCCCCTTAGTATGAGCTGTACCTGTAAGGTGCAATCTAGTCCAATGTTAATAGGGGTGGCAGATTTCTTCCTATGCTTCTGTTTGCATTTAACCTTAATCACCTCAGCATAAATCAATTGTGGTTATGTGTAATACGTGAAATACCCTTTGACAGGAGATTATATCCAGAAGTGGGATGGACTTGATGATCTAATTGCTGTTCTCCATCTCTAACAACTGTGATCTGTCACCAATCCCTCCCAGTATGTTATGTCATTTATAGTCCAGAGAGAGAAGAAGGGGAGTCTCTGCTGAAGTCATTTCCAGCCAGAGTGAATTAGATTTTAGATAATTTTGTTGACACCAGGGCCGGGTCCAGGCACCAGCTTTCCAAGCTGGTGCTTGGGGCAGCATCGAGAATGGGGCGGCAGTCCAAGTCCTGTAGCGGCAATTCGGTGGCAGGTCCGCTCTTCCCGCTGCTGAATTGCCACCGCGGGACTTGGACTGCTGCCCCATTCTCGCCCGCGGAGACCCGCTACGTCTGCCTGTGTCGGGGGCGGGGCCGCGGCAACTGCTTAGGGCAGGAAAATTGTGAGAGCCGCCCCTGGTTAACACCCTTCATACAAGAGATGTCTTCTGGAGGTTGTAATTCTGGGAACAATAGCATAGACCTTCTGTGTAAGGTAACAAAAAACCTTCTCTAGCCTCACATTTGGAGGCTGCCCAGATTTTCGTAGGCTCATGCAGAACATTTCTACTGTTTATCCCATTGAGATTAATCTGTATAAATACATTCACAATTAAATAAAAAACAGATCTCCATTGCATCCTGTTTGAAAGGCTCATCTCCCCATCTCAATCAATGTCAGCAGCAAATCCATGAGAAGTAATAATATATGAGAAGTGTCATAGATTTGGCTCCAGCAGTTTAATTAATTTAGTCCATTTGAAGGTAGATGACAAAGCTTTTTCTTCAGAAATCTTCATTGATTCCTTTTAAATAGTGCTGACACAAGTGGAAGTAATCCAGAAGAATGGCAGATAAAGTTGTACTTTGGGTCAAGATTTCTTAATCAGTTCAGGCTATAATCAACATTAATCCACTCAGAGTTAACAACCCACAAATGTATTAACAACAAACAGATCTAAAAAGTGCTTTTCATGAGGAATTCAAATCATAAGGAAAAAACGGTTTCCTTCCATATTTTTAATGTCTAATTATTTTGAGTTTATATTCTGCCCTCTCATAAAGATAGGGAGAAAGCGGAACATGCCAGTCCCAGGGCATCTGAAGTGACGAGCAAGACATAGAAATAAAATTATAAAATCTAAAATATTTATGTGCCTGGAATAGAAATGGATGAACCAGTTCAGAGAAAATAAATACCCTTCTTTGTTATTAATACTATTTATTATTGGTCTTGCAATAGCACGTAGGTGCCCCAGCCATGGGTCAGGACTACACTGTATTAGGCATTCTACAAACACAGAACAAAAAACGGTCCCATGTTCCAAATCAGTCTAAGTAAATCTCAGGCCTTTTCCAGTCTTGTGATCACACCCTAACTGGATGTATTTGGTAATTCTGAAATGTTCCATTTATTTAGCTCAGGACATGGAGAAGAAAAGCTCATCAGCTGCAGGAGTGGCCAGAGGGTAAAACATGCTTAAGAAAAAGCTTTTTCTTCTTTTTTGATCAAAGGATGGAGGAGCCTAATGGTGGCTCAATTCTTCCCTCCTCCCCCAGCATAGAAGGAAACTCAGTTGAAGGGTAGGCCTAGTCACAGAGAGAAGGAAAGACAGGACAGCGTTGCAGGGTTCAGTCACTTACAGCAGCACACTTCATTTAAACGTATAGGATTGGAGGGAGAGGCCAACTACACTACTGCCTACTTTATCCATCCCCACTCCACCTCATTGACATGCACACTGCATCCAACAGGGAAGGATAAGCACATTATCTATATAGCTCTGCCAAAAAGCTCAGCACTGAAATAGTTATAAACGGTCACACTAAGGCCAGTTCTACACTACCCGCCTGATTTGGCGGGTAGCAATCGATCTTTTGGGGATCGATTTATCGCGTCTAATCTAGATGCGATAAATTGATCCCAAAGCGAGGTACATTGACTTCAGCTACGTTATTTGCGTAGCTGAAGTCACGTACCTTACATCAACCCGCTCCCCCCCGTAGTGTAGACCAGCCCTTAGGCTTCAGAGTGAGCACTCCATTGAGATGAACTGGACAGGTCACAACTCCCTTGTGCTGTTTCTTCTGTCTGTATGTAGGCTTGGTAAGAGAGCACTACAACTGATCACACTTTGAATGTTACCTTCACAGCCAGAAGAACTGGAGTTTTGAATATATCAAAGGAAAGTTTCAATTCTGCAGAAATTTACATGGGAGGAAGTGGATTTAAAGCATTGCAGGGGGAGGCTTGAAATACTCTCTGAGCTCCGGCACAGAACCGCTATTGTTAAGTGAAAATGTATAAAGAAAAATACTGCCCTTGTCCATCAGAGAAATACCATTTACAGATAAGTGAAATTGTTCTCCAGATCAGAGCAAAGGTCACTTTCATGGTGAGTTAGACAAGTTTGAATGAAGATTAGACTTGCCTTTGGATTTTCAGTTTTTACTGTACCTACCTGTTTCTCCACTTTCATGACTGGAAAATTTCCTTACAAGACTATTACATTAAGAAACATGCTGGGAAAGGTGATGGCAGCCCAGTGACAGCACACAGCACAGTGGGAAGCATTCAGGGTTTAAAGTGACTCAAGGAAATCTTGGCTGCGTGCCAGCAAGAATACTGTAATATCACTGAGGTAAATTCTTGGGCTCTCTCCAGGAGGGACAGTCATTCTCCATTACTCACATGGGCCCAAATTTCTAACGCAGCAACTGACTTTGGTTGCCTCTATTTCTGAGTCCCTTTGGGCTGGTGCTGAGCACCAGAACTCCAACTGAACTTAAAGGGAACTGCACTTCTGAAAATCAAGGTGTCTCAAGGTGAGCACCCCAAAACAAAGGACCTCCCAATCAGTAGCCAGTTTGGGAAATGTGCCTATTAGAGCTCTAGCAGCCAAGTGAGTGTCACTGCCCATCCTTATTGTCCCTTCGCCCAGTAACAGCACAATTGTCTCTCATTGCAAAGCTTAAAACATGTCTCTGTTTGATAGTTTGCCAATGGGATACTCCGCGCCCCAAATTATGCTAAAGCTTGGGACTGTTCATGGTATGTCTTTAGCACAGTTCTGATACTGGCACACCTCTCTCCCATTTCTTGTACGCCAGGGCTATTCTTGAGGGCCATGGAGAATGGCCCAGAGTGCTGCTGAACTACAGCAATCCTCAGCTGGAAGAGAGCCCCCTCAGGGCCATAGTCAGCAGGGTGTACTTTACAGCACTCTTGAGTAGAGCTGGTTGGAAAACGTATTCTCCCCCCACCCCTAGAAAATGTCAATGTTCGGTCAAAAAACCAAAAACCTACAGATTTTTGGCCCCAAAATTTTCAATTTTTGAAAATTTGATGAAAACACAACATTTTCCATGGAAAGCAGATACAATGAAATTTTGTGTGAAAAGTATCAAAACCCAGATTTTCCATCTAAAAAGGGTTTTTCCCTGTACATTTTTGACCAGCCCTAGTCCTGAAGCTGCTCAAAACTATCCCAGGGGAAAGCTCCCAGGCCAACCTTAGGCCAACCTAGCTTCTTTTTTTTTTAAGATAAAAATTAGTGGTAGCACTGTTCCCTAGTGAGCGGCTCTGTGCCTGCAAATTTCTTCAGGAAGAAAAGAATTGTCACTGTTCACCACGCAAAGGTTTTCATATACAGCAGCAATTAAAAAATGTATATGTAAGCAGGATCTGAATGAGCTCTCCCCTGGCACCTAGTGATGAGCTGGGGTGAGGGGGAAGAGAAGGACTTCAGGACCAGATGGCATTTATATGAACACACCTACTCTGCCTAGATATTCAGCAGACAAAGCTGTATTGCCAAAGTGATCATTTTTGGCTGGTGTTGGGTTACAAATAACTTTAGTATTGAATGCAAGGGTAATGACATGTTGTTATCCTTGTGGTATGAGTAAAGGGCAGCAGAACTGTGTTTGACATGCCCGGATTGAGGGGATCACCCACAGCTGAACTGCACTTGCTAAGCAGGGGGTAGGGATGCCAAACCCCAGTGAAAGGGGAGAGAGGGGGAGGATGGGTGTTCCTACCTGGTGGTGTGGACTCTGTCTAAGAGTCCTAGGTGCCATTTGACTCTTCCCCTCTCCTAGGGTGACCAGATGTCCCGATTTCTATGACAGTCCCGATTTTTCAGTCTTTTTCTTATATAGGCTCCTATTACCCCCCAGCCCTGTCCCGATTTTTCACACTTGCTGTCTGGTCACCCTACCCTCTCCACTGTTTAAAGACAGAGCCGATTAGACTCAATCAAGTCTTTTGTTTTGTTAAGTGATCACTAGAGCTGAAGTCACCGATAACCAGGGCAGAGTGCTAAACCTTGGACTTGCTGTGGGACAGCACTTTCAGTGAAAGAGAATGACCCGCCTGCATTAGCAGTGAGGTTTCCCCACTAGCTCGTGACACCCCTGAGAGTGGTGTGAAATGGTGGGACCTCAAGATGTTGCAGTTGAGAGGTCGGTCGTAGCAGAGACAGTCACAGCACATCCCAGCCAATGGCAGCAGAGTGAATGATGGCTGAGTGAACAATGGCGTAGTGACAGAATGAACGATGATGCAGCAGCCAGCGATGCAGCAGTGAGTGAATGACAACACAGCAGCCAATGGCACAGCGGTGGAGTGAATGACGGCACCCAGGGCCCACTTCAGGAAAAATGGCTCCCTGGGCAATCTTTTATTTTGGCCCCACTGGCCCCCATGGGCACGGTGCCCCTACACCATTGCCCCTGGCCCCCGTGGGTGTCCCCCCATTGCCCCTGCAGGCTCCCTATGTTCCTCACCTCCCTTCACTCCTAACCCCTGCACTATGCACCCTTTGCCCCCTAACCCCTGCCCTGTACCCCTCCTGCACCCTCTAATCCCTGTACCCCCTAATCCCTGCACTCCCCCTTCACCCCAACAACTGCACCCCCTCCTGCACCCATATGGGGGAAATTGACCTGGATGCATGAAGCGGCTGGCATTGCTGCTCGCTTCCCCCTCCCCCGGAACACTGCTCCTCCCTAGGGGGCTGTAAGGGAGGCAGCAGGGAGCAACATCAGGGCTCCCTGCATCCAGGTCACTTTCCCTGCCTGGGCTACATAAGGGGAGGGCAGGAGAGCAGCAGCTCCTGATGCTCATTTCACACAGCACAGTCCATGTGGGGAAAGTGACCTGGAATGCAGGAGCCCAGGCATTGCTCCTCGCTCCCCCCCTCATAGCCCCGACGGGGGTGAGAAGGAACGTTGTGGGGAGAGCAGTATCTGTGCATCACTTCTTGCCCCCCCATGTTCCTCCAAGCAGGAAGAAATCTGGGCATCCCCCCACACAGCGCTGCCCTGCCAGTCAGGAGCCATTTCTGACACTATGCTGGCAGCGCGCACCTGTGCACTGCCACATGGTGCTCCCCTGACCAGGGCGCCCTGGGCAGTAGCTCGGGTGGCCTAACCCTAAGGCTGGCTCTGCCAGCACCACGGTGGCAGCAGGCAGCGACGCAGAGTGAACAGGGAGGAGGCAGTGGCTGAGACATTGCTCGACACCTTTCCCCCCAACCCCAGGGTGGGCGGTGAACTCACGTGAACTCGCCTCTGAACTCTGTGTCTTTGCTGAGCCAGGTCAGCAACTGTGAGTGGGGTGTGGTGGAGGGAGAGGGGAGTGCAGTGTTAAAGGAACATTTGTCTGTCAGACTTTCACATCCTGAGGTGGGAATCTGAGGCAAAGAAAACTGCCCAACTTACTCTGCGGTGGGTGTTTTGCTCATGGTCATATGCTCTCGAATCATGGTTGTGGTTTCTTCTTAAATTAATGCCGGGTTCCTTTCCCTTTTTTTATTAAAACTTTTATTTGCTATATACAGACTCAGTGCTTGCAAGAGGGGAAGTATTGCCTCTTAGAGGTTCCCAGGGATGGTGTTAATTTTCCCAGATTACTGGGTAGGGGCTCAGGCTGGTTCTGTGTTGTATTGTTAAGAGGAACTCTCTAGATATTGAACCCAGCCCTTGTTGCTGCCAAGTCTACCTGGCAGAAGGGTTACATATATGGTAGTTTTTAAAAATGATGAAAGCTTCTTTGACAGGGGTCCTTTTAAAGCTGCAAGATTTATGGAAATATAAGTATTTAGCATTTCAGATTTATATGCTAGAAGAAATTGAGCACATGCCATTAACAAGATCCCCCATGCAGTGAAACTCATCTCATGGCTGTGAAATAGTTAACAATATGCATTTTGTGATTCCTTTGTGCTAGGAGATGGTGGTAAAGCTCACTATTAAAAATAATTAAAAACTGGGACATCAGTTGTGAGCACAGAGGAGTTCAGTTGGAATTGAAAGCCTAGTCTCATTACCGCGTACATTGTGTAATAGGCAAGGTTTTCAAATATTAAATAACATTGGAGACCAGAGAACAAACAGTATCTATGAATGGGTATGCAGTTAATTGAAGGCTACCCTATTGTTCTATCACTGTAATCCAAAACACACCTGCAAAAGGTTTCCCTTTCTTTTTTTTTTCTCACTCACACTCACATTTTCCTTTGCAAAAAAAGAAAAATAAGTTGGAGCAATATGGTGTAGGAGGGGACAGAATAGGAAAACTGCCTTTTTATAAAAATGTATATAAAAAGAACTAATTAAGTAAAATGGGTGTTGTAAGGTTGAAGAAAAGAAACGCTTAACAGATACAGTATATAAATGGAATGGAATTTAACCACATGTCATTATAGTCACTAGTAATAGAGCTTTTACTCTCCCCTCACCACTACCCCAAACAAATATTATAAATAGAGCTAAACTGTACGGGATAATTTTGGGTGGTAGTTCCGAAGTCCTCTATTCAATGTTAAGAGAACGCATGAACAGTGATGCATGCTCCCTGGCTGAGAAAAGGGAATTCTAAAGTAGGCTCCGTTCTTCATGGCCAAACAGTTTCTTTTTTGTGCTCTGCCAGAATTCTGATTGTAAAGCTCTTTTCAATCGCACCAATCACCCATGTCTTTCAAGTTGGCTCTCCCCATTCTATTATTCAGCTGACAAGCAGTTATAGAAAGAGAGGTTTTTTTCACATAAGCAGAAGCTATAGGAAGATATGTGACCCCAGCTACATTCATATTTTTAAAGCCAGATTCTTTAATAAAATTGTTACTGTCATTCACCTTTTTTTTTTTAATCAACTGGCAATGGAACACTGTCTTCCCTGGAATGGTAATGGAAAGAGATAAGCTAGTGAAATACCTCTGTTTAGGAACTGAGACAAAACACAATGCCATGGGGGAATGGACGAATTTCAGCCAGTATAAGAGGATCGTGGAACACTTTATGCTACATTAAAAGACGATTACTGTCCAGCTTTTGAGAAGAAGATACCACTTGTGCAAGAGCTCAAAAGCTGCAGTATGAGATGATATTGTGGCTAAATCATGACACATAATTCACACCTGGAAAAAGGAATCCAGTCTATGTGTGAAATCAATCAATTCTGGGAGGACCATGTGTATTTTGCTGTGCTGGAGTTGTATCTTTCCTGTTACAAAGATCTCGACTTCCTGAGGCCAAATTCTGCCCCCCTTATCCTTGATTAACAACTTAGGCCTGGTCTATACTACAGAGTTAGGTCAATGTAAGGCAGCTTACATTGACCTAACTCTACGTGTCTACACTACAATGTTGCTCCCACCAATGTAAGTCGCCCACTACACCGACCTAATAACTCCACCACTGCAAGAGGCGTAACACTTAGGTTGATGTAGTTACTTACATCGCCTGAGCCACCCCGCATTGGATTGACAGTTCAGGCTGTCAGCCCCAAGGCAGGTGTGGGGAGGCTTCAGCTGTCAGTGTGCCCCACACAGTTAAATCGGTGGAAGCACTCCTGGTGAGGACGCGCACCACTGACAAAGGGGGCATAGTGTGGCCTTGAACCACTGCCGGCTGTATGTCAACCTAACTTAGGTTGACTTAATTTTGTACTGTAGACTTGCCCTTACTCAACTGACTTCCAGAGCCCTAGTCAAGAAATTAAGTATTACTCAAAATGAATAAAGGGAGGCAAAATTTGGCCTGATAAGCAAGTAGGGTATCTTAATGGCATTCTTCCAGCCAATGTTATTGTGGCCCCTTCTGTGTTCTGGGAAGCTTGGACAGTTTTGTGGGGTAGGACAAAAGGAAATAATCAGCTGTCCCCAAATCTCCCATACAATATCAACTCCTTTAACCACACCTTTGGCCTCTTGAAGGTGGCTAGTTTTAGGACTGAGTTGGTATGTCAGAAAAATTGTATAAGGAGCTATTTTCAACATGGATTTGATGGAGGAGAAGGAAGGACAGTTGTGTGGCAACTGGAATGAAGGAGGATACTCCATGTGATGGGAGCAGCACCAACAAAAGCTTGGAGGTGTTTGCAGGAGACAGAATTAAAGAGACTTTAAGGAAAATGTCATTGGTGGAGCACAGAGCCCAAGAGGGAAATAGGTGGGAAACAAGATACTAAATGAGCACAGAAAGAGGGTTGTACACAGCCTTGATGGAAGACGATCTATTTGGATTTGACCTGAAAGAGAGAGTTTAGATAGCATGTAACTGGAGGATACAGCTGTCCATCAACAACCCAGTCATTACAATTACACAATAGATTCACATTGGATTAGCCCAGTAACTTGAACATCTTCTTCCGATTACTTCATTGGGTGCTCAGCAATGGTCTATAATGGTCATGAAGGCAATAGGGTATGCAAAGCCTAAGACAAAAGGAAGTCCAGGAAGGCAACAAAGTTACTGAAAGTGGGAATTTAAACTGGCACATAGCAGTAACAGAGGGCACAGAGCCAAGCAACCACCAGTAAAAAACACACTGTAAGTGGAAGAGTTCTTGAAACAGGTGCCCTCAATTTATTTCTGACTCTTACTGAAAATCCCACAGTATAGGGTGAAAAAATCTAGAGATCCCAATAAGTTTAGATTTTAAACATTAAAGACACATAGCTCCTCGAAACATCACAATACAACATGAATTTCCCTATAGAAACAGGTAATATATTGTTTAGGACAATGCCAAGCCATCAATAAAACTGAGAGGCAACATTACAATCCTGCATTTTTGTAGGTTGCAGACTGAGAAAAAACAGGTTTACAGATGGGTAAACTGAGGCACAGATAAATTGAATTAATTGCCCAGGGCTGCCAAATGAGTGAATGACAGATCCAGGAGAAGAATCCAAGAGTCTTGATTTATATAATATGGAGGTATGCCTATCTCATAGAGCTGGAAAGACCTTGAAAGGTCATTGAGTTGAGTCCAGTCCCCTGCCTTCACTAGACAGGACCAAGTACTGTACCCTGACAGATTTTTGCCCCAGATCCCTAAATGGCCCCCTCAATGATTGAACTCACAACCCTGGGTTTAGTAGGCCAATGCTTAAATCACTGAGCTATCCCTCCCCCCAAGTCCTCTGCTCTAACTAGTAGATGGCATTCCCTCTACAGAACCATCCCTATTGAATTGGCCAATTAAGCATTATTGGTTTACTGTTTATTAAAACTTGGCTTCAAATGTCAACTTGAAGACTGTCTTCTGTCATTATCTGATTAAGTAAAAAGCTTTGTTGGTCACAGAAGGTGGGTAACTCAGTAAGAGAATTAGAGGAACTGCATTAGAATTGTGCTGTAGAGGTAGAGAATTCAAATCAAATATAAAGAAAGATTTAGAAATTCTGTAATGAAGGATTGGCTGTTTGCTCATCTGATCCCACTAGAAAATACTGTCACCTCAGAGTTCGCTCTTTGTTTATGACAGCCACCATTATCTGATGTTAGTCCACGTCCGTGTTTCATATTCTCTTTGAAACCAAATTTTTCTGATTTTGGATCAAGCTTCTGGGCTGGAATCTCATCTGGATGAACTCAACATAGTTCCATAGATTTCTAAGGAGGCCAATTTAAACCCTCCATAGATTTCAAAGGAGGCCAATTTAGAGCTGGTCCTGTATTTTTTTACCTTTTTGCATTGCCAAGTGTTCACAACCTGTTTCACCAAAAGCTCAACAAAACACACTATTTGCTCACCTTGCCTCAGCTGGGTCAGTTCACATCCCCTTGACCCTCTGGAGGCAATCTACTCCAGTTGAAGGGAATTCACTCCTGGGGGAAGGTAGGTGGTGTGTGTTTCTGGCCCTCTCCTGGGCTCTATGGAAAGAGGAGTCATTTTAAATTGTGGCAGGTGTGTCATAGGAGTCTGGTCAGTGCAGCTGCCATGGGGGATTTGCTGACTCACTCTGGCCATACAACCTGCTAAACCAGTTACATGCACGCCTGGGGCTGCCCTGGCTGCAGGGCTCCAACTGAAAAAGGGTTGCCAGTGCCTTCTTCCCTCTTTTACACTGCCCCTATCTATCTTAGGTATTCATATGGTCCCTGTTACCACAGTATCTGAGCACCTCATAATCTATTGCATTTATCCTAACACTTCTATGAAGTAGGGAAGTACATAATACTCAGTTTTACAGATGGGAAATTGAGGTACAGCGAGATTAGGTGACATATCCAAGGTCACACAGGAAACCTGCAGCAGAACAGGGAATTGAAACCACATCTCTTGAGTCCCAGGCTAACACCCTAACCATGGAACCATTGTTCCCCTAAAACCCGTGGTGGGTTTTCCCTGTGCCTTGGATTATGCCAGCTTCCACCAGCAAGCCGTATGTTCAAATGGACTTGAAATTCTTCCAAGAGCTGGGAGCCAGATGGGATAACCTAAACTGACTGGCACACATCAGTGAAAAATAAAGCAAAATAAACTGCATTCTTTTTTGTCAAGAAATCCTGTATGGTACAAGTTGTCTTTTTTGTTTGTTTGTTTGTTTGTTTTAGTGGAGCTTTTCTCCAGTTGGTCACCTTGTTCAGCACAGCAGCATCAACTTAATGCTTGACATATTCCCCAGGGTTTTATGAGGTTATAAAAATTTATTCCTTTGCACATGTGGTTTCACACACTAGTGCTGGTTTGGTATTCAGTGTGTGCAACATCATATATAACTTAACATACCTGCTGAAAAACAAAGGGAACATAAAGGTACTGGATCTTATAATTACTCTATCTGTGATACACTTGGCATCTTACCCAAAATGGCAGACATCTAACATTTAATTGAGTGATGTTCATGACAAAGTTATTTAGTGAAAAAACCTCTCCCAATGACAGCAAGACAGGCCAGAAACACAAAAGTAGCAACTTCCTACGAATCCATTTTATAATGTATCTCAAAATAAAACTTTCGTCTTTAATGACACTTGGCATTTCTAGTCCACTTGGTATTTCTAGACTACTTTTAGCAGCCGTCTTACTGAGAAAAGGAAGGAATACAGGAAACTCCATACTGGATCAAACCAGTTTTCTATCCAGTCCAATAAACTGTATCTGACAATGGCCAGTAGCAGATGCTCAAGAAGATGGAACAAGAAACCCTGCATGAGGCAGATGCGAAATAAACTGTCCACAGGCAAGTTTCACCCTAGCCCTCATTAGTTCAAGTTTGGTTTATTGCTTGAATTATAAGGATTTATATCCTTTCCAGAATTTGGACCTTTCAAAATCATTCTTAGCATGACTTTGGATATTTTTGTTATCTACAGAAGTATCCAATCCTTTTTAGAATCCTGCTAATTTCTTGGCAGCGATGATAACTTGTGGCAATAAGTTCCACAGGCAAGTTGTGAGTTGTGTGAAAAAGTATTTCCTTTAACCTGTTTTAAATTTGCCACCTTTCAATGTCATTGAAAGTCCCCTTCTTGAAGTTTAAAAAAACGGTGAGCAGAAGTTCCTGATCTACTCTAAACTGTTCATTATTTTGTTCACTTTTACTCTTCTCCCCTCTTATATCTCTACAGCTCTGTTTAGATGGGCAAAAGGTTTCAGTAATATTAGCTCAATCAAATTAGCATTACAAGACAGAAAAGCCCTCTTGATGCTCTTTAAGATGCAAACTAACACGTTTGAAGCTGTGTTGTAGCCTAGGGGCATCAAGACAAATCCATAGTAGCATCATTGGTGATACTGGTGACCCAATTCCCTCCCACAAGTTATAAGTAATTTCCATGTGCGGGGAGAATCAGTCAATGTGGGAGCCAAGTACAAGGTTTTTCAACACTGGGAAAATGAGTGATGTTTGAAAATATTTTATTAAGATAATGTTAAAAATAAAAATAACGGTACAGAGTTTAAGCATAGAAGTTTCTGGTTATCAGGGGATAAGGTACAGATTATCAAGGAGAGTGAAGTTCGGTTTTAGGATTGGATGACGTAAGGAATACATAATCTGCAACATCCCCAATTGGGGGTAAAGGCTTAACGGGTCAAAGTACAGAGATTGAGATATGAGGGTAAGTTGTTCATATCTAATGGCTATGTTCAGGTATGGAGTAGAATGAGTGGGTACGATGATGGGGATGGATTTACCCTCATTTGGTGAGATTTAATGTTCAGTGAGTTTATCGTTCCAGTTCATATGGTCCAGTGGGAAAAGGACTCTCGGTCCCTTTCTCATAGATGCTGTACGATGTCGTTCTGGCTCACGCCTCCTGGTACTGTCGGTGGCCGGTGATGTGTTCGATGTAGATGTCCCTGGACCATCGGATGGTGTCCGAGACCATGAGGCGCCGCATGAGCCATGCGTAGCGTCGACCGATCCCGCAGGTCCGCAGCACAGGCTCGTTGCAGGGGTCCCAGGCGCCCAGGGCTCCGACGATCAGGGCATCCATCTGCACCTCGTAGCCCTTCGCTCTCAGGGTGTCGGCCAGGGGGGCGTACTTTTCCAGCTTACGATCTCGGGCTACGTGAAAGGCCGGGGTCCTGTTCTCAAAGGATACCGTGACGTCGACGAGGATGATCTTTTTCTGGGCCTTGTCAGTGACGACCACGTCAGGTCGCAGCTGGCTGTCGGTACCAGGGATGGCGCACTTCACAGCGACCTGCCCCAGGCGCGGTGGGATGGCTTTCACCAGGCAGTCCTGGATGGCGTTGTGGCGCAGCTGCCAGGCTCTGGAGTGGGGCTTGCAGCTGCACAGGACGTGGGGCAGGGTCTCGTTGCAGAAGCCACACTTCCTGCAGCGCTTGTCCCAGTTCCCGTGGCGGACGGCTCCGTTGAGCGGGACGCAGTTGAGCCGGGCACGGTGGATGAACTGCCAGTCGGCAAAATGGGTGAAGCCGCCCCTGGTGAGAAAGTGGTTGCTGGCGTCCCACTTGCTGGTCAGCTCGAAGGCTTTACCCTGGTCCGGTTTACGCTTCAGGGTTTCCACGTACAGTGAGTGGACGGCTGCCTTCAGGGTCCTCTCCAGCATGCCCCTGGCGCTCGGGGTGATGATGGTGTTGTCGTGGGACCTGATCTGTGGCACCAGGACTCCCAACTCCTGGCGCTTCTCGCACCACTCCCAGCGGCAGCCGATGCGCTTCCCCAGATGACGCGTGGCGTTGCGAGCGCGGGACCACAGCGAAGCGATGTCGCGCCCGTCCCGTCCGAATTCGCCGTCCAGGGAACCGCTCAGGAAGGTGGCGATGTCTTTGTTGGAAGGGGCTCTGCCGATCTGCTTCTTTGTCGCATCCTGGAGGGCGTTCGCCGCGATGTTCCTTACAGTGGCGTCAGGACACGTCAGCAGGCGGAAAGCATGGGTGATCACCGCGACGTCGCACAGGTCGCCCATGCGGGGGACATTGGCGCCGCCCTGCCTGTGGGTGATGAAATTATTTAGGCAAACTATTTTTGCTTTTTTAACCAACATTTTTTTTTTTTAGTAAAATGTTTTGAGTTTTGATAAAAAATTAGTTAGAAAAACACTTTCCCCCTAAAACCAACATTTCTTTAAGAAATGAAAGCACACTTTTTAAAAATAAATTTGCCGCAAGAAATAATTGGCATTTTTCAGGTTTAATGTGACTATCTTTAACTCAGTAGAATCCTAAGTTGTGTTTATAAACATGAGAGCAGAGTCAATGGGAGCTTTACCCGCTGACACCAATGGGAGCAGAATTAGGCCAATGCTCAGTGCTTTTGAAAAATCTCACCTGGCAGGTGTATGCACTTACTCTGGCATGGGGGCATCACTGTTTTAATGTATAGTCACTGCATTACTGAATATGACCTGTGCAAGCAAATGACAGTTTAATAAAACAATAACATAGTCCATAAGCAGCAATTGCAGCAAATATTTTGTGGTTACTTGCACAATCATGAAGGGTTGAGAGAGACGTAGCTGGAACAAACTGTTCTGTATGTTTCAATTATATCTTCCTCTGTTTCTGCAGCCTCACTCAAACATTGTAAATATATAAAAAAACAATTTCACAACAGTACATATTTCATTTCTGTTTGCTGGACAAGGTTTAGAAAGAGATGTTACTGTGTGCAGTGTTAATATGGAAATACTGGTAATTCTGTTACAGACTGGTCACATGACTAATTTATGAACAGTGAGAAATTTAGTTACTGCTCATCTGCTTTATTTTATTAAAAATGCTACCACAAACATCTATACAAACTCCATAAAACAGAGAAATTGCACAATATTGTGTATCTGATCCAAAGTCTGTCCCATTGAAGTCGGTGGAAAAGTCAGAGGGCTCTGGATCAGGCTTTAAATGTCATACTTAACAATGAAAAGAAAAATCTTTATGTGAAAACATTTAAAGATACAATTTGGTCCAAAATGTTGGTTATTTTTAAAGGAGAAAAAGAACAACATCTTAAGAGCCTAAGAGTGTTGCCACTTTGTAAAGTAGGTTAATGTTTTAATGTGGAGTTCCACAAGGATCAATTCTCTCTCCAGTCTTTTTCAATGTCTACTTGCAACCTCTAGGTGAACTGGTCAGTCAACATGGATGCAAGTGCCAGCAATATGCAGATGCTATGCCCTTTTACCTATCCTTCACCCAGGGCCAGCTCTACCGTTTCTGCTGCCCCAAGCAGCGCGCCACTGTGGGCGTAACGGCACACAAACTGCCGCCCCTTCCAGATTGCTGCCCCAAGCACCTGCTTGGAATGCTGGTGCCTGGAGCCAGCCCTGCCTTCACCTCATATGACCACACTATTACCACCAAGATGGACCAGTGCTTGGATAAGATCCGCTCTTGGATGAAGAATTGTAGGCTGAAGACAAACATGAGCATTCTGGCGGACACAGACGTGGCCTCAGTTAGTCATGACTTCATCCCCTCTTGGCTGGATTACAGCAATGCACGAAGTCTTCCATACTTAGGAAACTCCAATTAATAAGAATACTTCCCTGCATCTCCTCAGCAACATGGGGAACTGTGAACATATCAAAACTGCCCTCCCTCTCTACACTGATTTCCCATAGAATTTCAAATCAAGTTCTGGGTCTCCATCCTTATCCTCAAAGTGCTCCATGATCTGGGCCAGCATACCTAGAATATCATCTAAAGCTCTGGGACAAAGATCGTGGTCAATAACTGTTCCTCTGGTACAATGGAGCTCTCAACAATAAGAGCAAAACTCATCTGTGTGGGAAGCAGAACTTTCTCCAAGGGTGTGCTGAGATTGTGGAATGAACTCCCCGCAGGAACGAAGGACCACTTTCCACTCCAAGTGCAAGACACATTTCTTTGACCTCGCCTTCTCTAACATGAAGACATCATCACAAGTATATTTATATTTTTTTAAAAAGAGACACTGTCAAAACAAGACACTCCACTGCACATGCTTCTTCCTCTGGGGAGAGGATGAGAAAACAAACAACATGTGACAGATGTGTAGTCACATCGCTTAATGCATTGATGAAAGGTGCTCATATACTACAGTGATTAGCACAGTATAAAAATCTATATATAGAATATAAAATGTTAATTTATATCTTATGAATTTCTATTAAATAAAAACTAAAGAAGGCAAAGTAAGTGGAATATACAAAAGAGACTGAGACACAGAAACGAAAGGAAGTGAGAGACAAGAAAGAGGCAGAGATATAGGAGGAAGGGAATACCTGGTGATGAGCCACTGACTGATCAGATGTGGCCTTACAATAAGATAGAATCCTAACAGTCACATGGTATGGGCTTGCATTATTGCCTAGACTAGGAGATAGTCTCCTTTCTCTAACAGAATGGATTCCCCCCGCCCCCCCGCAATATGAGGGTACATGGTATTTTTAGTTTACACTCTGAGACAAAGAGTGGATGTAGATCTTTTCAGTGTTTCAGTAAAACTCTTTTGTAGACCGTAGTTATGACGACAGAGGACATATTAAGACATGATGGTGTGAGGTCATTTTCATCAAGGCTGAGGATGTAGAGTTTAAGGAGGCAACAGCATCATGTACTGCTTCTGACATGTGAATGGAGATGGATGTTGTCATAGGACTACCATGTGGCAGGACCAAGGCAGGACTCCCTGCCTTGATTGCAAATGATCGATGAACCAACTGTGGTTCTGAATTCTCCATTCCATTGAGCCTCTTTTATGCTGCTCTGGCAGCAATCTCAACTCAGCTAGAATAAAGAACTTGGCCTTGTATATTTAAATACCAGGCTGGAGCTGGGTTGAAATGCTAAGAGCTTTATCCTTACCTTCAGTCCTCAAATATTTACAGGATAACTTGATTTAAGTTACCCAAGGAAGCTGTGAATGTATTATGGAGCAGAGCCCTGAGAGTAACTTTACCAGATACTGCAGAGATGGAGCATGATTCTCTAGTCATTCACCACAATGGGCCCTGGGACTAACTTGTGTTAAATCAATGGAGTTACACCAGTCTAAGTGCAAGAGAATGAGGCTCTACTCTTTGAATGTATTGTAAGTGGACAGTGGGAATTCTGCTAAATTCTAGGTACTAAATACGAGCTTACTGGGTTAATAAATACAGCTATGGACTCAGGATTCCCCTTCATAAATACTAAATGTTTTAGAGTAGTAGCCGTGTTAGTCTGTATTCGCAAAAAGAACAAGGAGTACTTGTAGCACCTTAGAGACTAACCAATTTACTTGGGCATAAGCTTTCATGGGCTAGAACCCACTTCATCAGATGCATAGAGTGGAACATACAGTAGGAAGATATCTATATCTATATCTATAGATATATATACAGAGAACATGAAAAGGTGAAGGTTGGATGGCCCCACAGTATGCCAACATTTTTATGGCTGACTTAGAACAACGCTTCCTTAGCTCTCATCCCCTAACGCCTTTACTCTACTTGCACTACATTGATGACATCTTCATCATCTGGACCCATGGAAAAGAAGCCCTTGAGGAATTCCACCATGATTTCAACAATTTCCATCCCACCATCAACCTCAGCCTGGACCAATCCACACAAGTGATCCACTTCCTGGACACAACAGTGCGAATAAGTGATGGTCACATAAACACCACCCTATGCCGGAAGCCTACTGATCGCTATACTTACCGAAATGCCTCCAGCTTCCATCCAGGACACACCACGTGATCCATTATCTACAGCCAAGCTCTAAGATACAACCGCATTTGCTCCAATCCCTCAGACAGAGACAAACACCTACAAGGTCTCTATCAAGCATTCTTAAAACTACAATACCCACCTGCTGAAGTGAAGAAACAGATTGACAGAGCCAGAAGAGTACCCAGAAGTCACCTACTACAGAATAGGCCCAACAAAGAAAATAACAGAACGCCACTAGCCGTCACCTTCAGCCCCCAACTAAAACCTCTCCAGCGCATCATCAAGGATCTACAACCTATCCTGAAGGACGATCCCTCATTCTGACAGATCTTGGGAAACAGACCAGTCCTCGTTTATAGACAGCACCCCAATCTGAAGCAAATACTCACCAACGACTACATACCACACAACAGAAACACTAACCCAGGAACCAATTCCTGCAACAAACCCCATTGCCAACTCTGTGAGCATATCTATTCAAGTGACACCATCATAGGACCTAATCACATCAGCCATGTCATCAGGGGCTCGTTCACCTGCACTTAGGACGGCAGAATCCCATGCACTGCTACAGAGTAGGGACCGAATGGCTGGGCAGCAGTTCTGCAGAAAAGGACCTAGGGGTTACGGTGGACGAAAAGCTGAATATGAGTCAACAGTGTGCCCTTGTTGCCAAGAAGGCTAACGGCATTTTGGGCTGTATAAGTAGGGGCATTTCCAGCAGATCGAGGGACGTGATTATTCCCCTCTATTCGGCACTGGTGAGGCCTCATTTGGAGTACTGTGTCCAGTTTTGGGCCCCACGCTACAAGAAGGATGTGGATAAATTGGAAAGAGTCCAACGGAGGGCAACAAAAATGATTAGGGGGCTGGAGCACATGACTTATGAGGAGAGGCTGAGGGAACTGGGATTGTTTAGCCTGCAGAAGAGAAGAATGAGGGGGGATTTGATAGCTGCTTTCAACTACCTAAAAGGGGGTTCCAAAGAGGATGGATCTAGACTGTTCTCAGTGGTAGAAGATGACAGAACAAGGAGTAATGGTCTCAAGTTGCAGAGGGGGAGGTTTAGGTTGGATATTAGGAAAAACTTTTTCACTAGTAGGGTGGTGAAGCACTGGAATGGGTTACCTAGGGAGGTGGTGGAATCTCCTTCCTTAGATGTTTTTAAGGTCAGGCTTGACAAAGCCCTGGCTGGGATGATCTTATTGGGTTTGGTCCTGCTTTGAGCAGGGGGTTGGACTAGATGACCTCCTGAGGTCCCTTCCAACCCTGAGATTCTATGATTCTATGATTCTATGATCTATAAATGTGATATATGCCATCATGTGCCAGCAATGGCCCTCTTCCATGTACATTGGCCAAACCAGACAGTCTCTACGCAAAAGAATAAATGGACACAAATCTGACATCAGGAATCATAACATTCAAAAACCAGTAGGAGAACACTTTAATCTTTCTGGTCACTCAGTAACAGATTTAAAAGTGGCAATTCTTCAACAAAAAAACTTCAAAAACAGACTTCAGTGAGAAACTGCTGAACTGGAATTAATTTGCAAACTGGATACCATTAAATTAGGCTTGAATAAAGACTGGGAGTAGCTGGGTCATTACACAAATTGAATCTATTTCCTCATGTTTGCAATCTATTTCCCCATGTTAAGTATCCCCATGTTTGCAATCTATTTCCCCATGTTAAGTATCCCCCTACTATTACTCACACCTTCTTGCCAACTGCTTGAAATGGGCCATCCTGATTATCACTACAAACGGGTTTTTTTGTTTGTTTTTTCTTCTGCTGATAATAGCTCACCTTAATTGATTAAGCCACTTAAAGTTGGTATAGCAACCTTCACCTTTTCATGTTCTCTGTACATATATCTTCCTACTGTATGTTCCACTCTATGCATCTGATGAAGTGTGTTCTAGCCCATGAAAGCTTATGCCCAAATAAATTGGTTAGTCTCTAAGGTGCCACAAGTATTCCTCATTCTTTTTACTAAATGTTTTATGAGGTGAATTGAGGTGCCCATGACCAGATAATTAGAGAGACACTGAAAGGGCCAGAGTCAAACACAGGAGGACTGACTTAAATCAATGAAAATGCTTTGTGAAAAATCCTTTCTGTATCCCTTTTTCTCTGAGTTGTCATTTGTTTACTGTTGTGATTAGGACTGGCCAGAAAACAAGAACTTAATTTCACAAAAAATGTTGAGGATTTGCAAAAAGAGAGAAAGAACCTCACCCTGGAAGAGCCAATAGCTGCAGTACTTACCTGGGATGTGGGAGACCAGGTTCAAGTCCCTACTTTGAATGAGGCAGTATAGGCATTTGAACCTGGGTCTCTAACATCCTAGAGGATTGGCATAATGAGTGAGCTGTTGGCTATCCTGGAGTAGAGAAGAGAGTCTCTCTCTCTCTCTCTCTCTCTTTCTGTCTCTCTGCAAAAAAGTTCTGGTTTCAATGAATCAGCATTTTTCAACATCAACAGAAATATTTAGTCTACAAATTCTCAACCAGCTCTACTTCTGATCCATCTCATAGAGTAGTATATAGTGGGGTACAAATGTGTGGCGGGGGACAGTGGTGGATGTGTGTGCGCATGTGTACATATATCCATGCATTCCTGGGGGGTGTGGTGCACGTGTAGGGAGCAATATATGAAGGAAAATTCATTGTTCCCACAAAACAAATCACTAGCACTGGTCAAGAATTTTCCTTTAAATGATTGGCAGAAAATGCAGTTTCCCCCAAAATGTTGCCAATATTTTATTTTTGATCTGGGAAATCAAAACAAAATATTTAACTTTGTGTCAGCTTAACCCAAATGAACAAATTGCGGTTTGTTGGACTGAACCAAAACATTTCATTTTGAGTCAGTTTGACAGTAAACTGTCTCTGCAGAAGGTGCCAATGTATCTCATGGGATCTTCAGGTCAGGTGTCTCAAGCCTTCATTTTCTCCTATGGGCGCCTTGGCAAGACTCCTTCTTTCATGATGCACCATTGTCTCCCCTCTGACTGAGCTGTTCATTTTTCATTCATTTTTTACCATACCAAGAACCGTCTGTGGTGAATATGCAAGGAATCACAGAAACATTTTCCCCGCCCTTGGTAGTAGTACTGGGTAATTTGCATGCCACATCCTTCCCTCTTTGAACAAGTAACACCTTGCCTGATCAGCACAAAGGCCAACGGAAGTCTATTGTAGAATTAGGAAATCAGAAATGTGGTAATTTAATCAAGCAGCTTACTCAGGAAGCAGGTTTCAACTAAGAAATCAATCCTGGAAATGAGTCTTACAAAAGGTGTTTCAAAGATATTTCACAGAGTGATTGCCTGCAGCTGGTTGAATTTCAGAAGGTTGCTGTTATAGTCAAGTGGGTTTTTTCTTTAAATGTGTGAAATCTACTAGTGATTTATGTATTTATTTATTTATTGTGGTAACACTCTGCATGCTCCAGTGATAAAATGCTGCAGACATATGGGGATGTAACCCAGAGAGAAACCAGCTGGAAGCTGAAGGAGTGGGAAAGGCTCACCCTGGATTGGAATCATTAGACAGGTCAGTGACAAAGGAGGAAATAGAACAGAGAGCTCATGATTCCTCGTCCTGTACTTTAAATAATGCATAAGTTGTTACCCAAGCAATTTCTTCTATTCTCTGTTCTACTGCTAACTGGCTTGGTTGGACAAGACAGATAATCTCTTTATGGCTCAGTTTCCCCATCTGTAAAATGGGGGGATATAATACTTATGTATCATAGAGGTACTGTGCAGCTGAATTCTTTAGTGCTTGAGATCTCTAGGTGGAAGCTGCTTTAGAAATAAAAATGAAGAAGAGCTAGACCGTGACTAGCTCTAGTGCAGCCATGTACACACATGCCTCGAAATGAAACAAAATATTTCACGTTGGGTCAACCATTTTGTTCAACCCAAACTGAACATTTTGTCAACTTTTTCAATTCGCTGACATTTTTTTTGAATTTTCAGTTTTGATTCCAGGGCCAGGTAAATCCCTGAGAACTTGAAGTGACAACATGTAATTTTAATACAGGTTTCCATACACCACGAAGTTTATAGTCTAAACCAGGGGTTCTCAAACTTCATTGCACCGCGACCCCCTTCTGAGAACAAAAATTACTACACAACCTCAGAGTGGGGACTCAAGCCTGAGCCCGCCCGAGTCACCCTCCCCTCCCATCCCCAGGGCTGAAACCCTTGGGCCCCAGCAAGTCTAATGCCAGCCCTGGTGATCCCATTAAAACGGGGTCAAGACCCACTTTGGGGTCACGACCCACAGTTTGAGAACCGCTGATCTAAACAGGAAACATGAATGTGGCGAGAGACCCAGAGAACAGATATCTTCACTGCAAAAGAGATGTGTTCTTACACTGAATTAGCTCTCGTAAAATCCTGGTGGAAAGAAGGCACAGTAGTTTTTACCTCAGTGTAGCTAGTTGGGGTAAATCCCAGGTGGGGGTATAGGGTAGACCTTGAGTAGCTACATCAAGGTAAGAACCACACAGTGCCTTGTTTCCACTAGGATTTTACATTGAGATGGTTCCAACCATGTGTTCCTTCTTTCACTCTCTCCGATGCATAAATAACAACAAGGCTAGCTTGGTTGTTTGTCTTGAATTCAGAACCGCCATATGTGGTTCTAGAAATCCCAAGAGAGGGACCTAGATTCTTGCTAAACAGTTCCTAATTCACCTGTATAAATAATTAACCCCTCTAACATGGCTGTTTTTATCTCTCTCACATGTTGAAATAACTTTAGATAGGTCTTTGGGCTGCTGCCCCAGCCACACTGTGCACTATTGCCAACAGGGAGGGAAACCCAAGTTATATTTTCCCTAGGCCATAAAACAAGTTGAAAAATATGAAAAAAATCATAAAAATATTGGCCAAATTTTTTGTATGTGTTTTTAAACTCATCAACATTTCAAACTGATGTTTTCCGCCCCAGAAAATCTAATTTCAGAAAAATTTCACCAGCTTTACCTGTCTGTCAGGAAGCTGGAGCCACACTAAAGCTCGGAGCCCTCTGAACAGGGCGGGGTTTATGCCATTGCGTCAGCAGCCTGCTGTTTGAGGATGTGGGAGGATCCTTCAAGGAGCAGAAGTAGGCTGCAGTGACTAGGCATTTGAAGGCATTGGAGATGAGTGGTGGTAGAATGAGGGCACCCCATCAAGCAGAAGTTCTGGAGTCTGTAGTGGTAGGACAGCAATACAAGGAAATAAATATTTAAGTGGTGTATAACTATATGGATTTAAAGGGCCAGATCTTCAGTTGGTGTAGCTCTGTTGAACTGGCCTAAAGTCTCTAACCCCTTTTATCATGCCCTCAAGATCTCATGTTCCCCTTCAGAACTGACCATGTTAGAAGAAGCCCCGTAGTGTGGGGTGTAACCACAGGGAAAACAGTTGATGAAATGGGGAAGGCTCAAACTGGAGTAAGGTGGCTGAACAATAGTCAAATGTTAAAGAATGTTTAACATGGTTAAACTGATATGTATTTAGGATTAAAATAAAATGGAGTCTACAATTGTTACACTGTTGGTACATTCCAGCTCTTTCTGGTTCACTGCCAAGCCAAAGCTTCTCCAGCAGTGCAGCAGCTGCCAACCTTGACAGGAACTGCTCCAAGCTTGGCCAGGGAATGGCACTGCTAGATTCTGGGCCTGACTCTCCTGTTGTTTACACCAGGAAAACTTGGGTACCACCAGTGAAATCAATGGAGTCACACCGATGTAAGCAGAATCAAACCCTTTAAGTCTATTACCCCACTGACCTGACATGTCTGATCCTGTCTGGGACTGTTGCCCCTGGTGGCATTACACAAAGGTTCTTACTTTCATGGGTCCACAGACCATGAGAGATCAGCTCTGACTTTTGGGTCAAGTAAGAGAGAGCTATGGCCTAGGTCCCCAGCTAATGTAGACTGGCATAGCTCAAGTGACTTCAGTGAAGCTATGGCAATTTACACCAGCTGAGGATCCGGCCCCTACTATTTTAAAATGCCTGTATTACAACGACATTTCCCGGACACTTGGAAACCTCAGTTTAAACATTCCATACAGTGGACTGTTTAAAGTGAACAAAATAATCTGCTCGGTTTCCACCAGTCTAAAGTGACATCACTCAGATGTGTGGCCAAGTTTTCAAATCAGTGTGATCAATTTCACGCCTGCCAAGTTGTTCACTTCATCTGTGTTACAAACCTTTTTCTTTAAAGAAAAGGTAAAAAATGCAACGCCAGCATGAGCTCAAGGGAAGGAAAGAAATGTATTTGTGCGTTCCTTGTTAGAATACATCTGTTGATGCCAACCTGAGAAAGGAAGGCTTTTGTTAAAGCTTTCTCGATTATTTATAATCTTGCTGCATACCCTTTGCTTTAAAGACACCAATCATGCCATAACTGATTGTGGGCGCCGAGGCACCTTGCCAGCTGAGCTAATTGCCTCATTTGCCTTTTTTATGGAAGGGGGAGTTAGAGGAGCTCTTTGTTATTAAAACATCTCTGTTGAGTCAACTCAGTGACATTCCTTGTAACTGGTTTGAAATATTTACAGCAGAAACAAGATATCTACAGTCACAATTACATTGAAGTAGCCTAAATAGATGGGCATTATAAATAGGTTTGGCTATCAAATGCAAGAGTGTAGCTTTCATGAAAAGCACGCTCTTGTTTTCATATCTCTGCTCCTAAAACCAACATGTTAAACAGTTACATATATTTCCTGTTGCTCAGATTTGGTAAGCTGGGATTTTACCTCTGACAATATGAAAGAATTGAAGTATTTCTCTGTTATTAAACAGCAGCAAGCAAAGCAACTTTCAAAGAACCTGATTCTGAGTTACATGATGCCGTTAGTATACAGGTATCATATACTCTCTGGAAATATCTTCCCTCACAGAGAGAGCTTCCCATGGTGACTGAATGGCCCTACAATGCCCCACCACCCAGCCCCAAGGTAGGAGCACACCCGAAGGGTGAGTGTGTGGTCAGAGCACGCTGTGCTCCAGCTAGCCTGGGCCTATAGGGAGCCCTAGCCATCAGCCTTAAATTAGAGCAGTCACTTACAATGGGAATTGGACCAGTCTCTGCCCAACTCCAAAATCTGAGGGGCTGCAAAGGTGATGTAAAGCCAACTTGACCATCCCCATCCATCCAAGATGCCTAGCACTGAGCTCAGCCACAGCTCAGAACTGCGGCATGAAACACATACTGAGACAGAAACTTTGCCTCAAGGTACAGCATGATTAAATGGTCATACTCGGAAACACAAGTTGCTGTTAAGTCGGGAGAACAGGAACATGCAGATAATATAAATACAATAAACAAAAGCATTTGAACTACTCAGCCAGCTGAGACGACAATAAAGAAGTAGGCACTAAATACAGTATTGATTTTTCTGTGCACGAAATACAATGGCAAAACATATATCTAATTGTATTTAAATGAGGTTTAAATGGTAAGCTCTAAATATTATTACAATATACACACATAAAATATTTGCTTATATCAGCAACATTATTCACCTCTTTTCTACAGAACTGCTCAAACCATTAGAACAAGCATAAAGCTCTCTGCCTTCAGGACTACATGTAAGACCTATTTTTTTTTTTTTGCAATAGCTTTTCCAAAATCACATCCATCTTCTAGACACACAGGGCTAGATCCCCAAGGTACAAAACTGTTATAGCAACAGACTGGAACTATCTTAGGTTGAGAGGAAGTGTCAGTATATGAGCCACCATGAATGTGTTTTGACTGAGCAACTTTCATGGAGACAGGAGGATGGTTCTGTGGTTAGGGCAACTGACTTGGAAAACAGAGGTTCAAATCTCTCATTTACCACAGAATTCCTGTATGACCTTGGACAAGTCTCTTGGCCTCCTGTTCCTTGTATATAAAATGGGGATAATGACTAAGGCTATGTTTATGTCATGAAAGCCGTGACTTCCAGAGACCTCCGTGACATTTTCTGCTTCAGCTCCTGAGTCTGCGGGACTGGAGCTGGCAGCCAGTGGGGCCCCTTCAGGTTTCCAGTAACAGGTCACAGCCTCCTCAGGGTTCCAGCAAGTGGGGACAGTCTTGTGGGGGGCGGGGGGGGGGGGGGGGAGAGAGAACCCTGCAGCTCCCAGAGCTGCAGCAGCAAAAGTCACAGACAGGTCATGGCTTCCGTGAATTTTTGTTTATTGCTTGTGACCTGTTCATGACTTTTACTAAAAATAACCATGACAAAATCTTAGCTTTAATAATGACACTTCCCTACCACAAAGGAGGGTTGTAAGACTACATAGGCTATAGGTTGTGAGGTGCTCAGTGTGACACATTGTACCTCAGAATGACACCCCTGTAACACCCATATTCATCATTTATGTATAATTGTGATATTTTATGCAAAGCATGCCATGTAAGGTATCATATGAAAGGTCATGATCTGCTGAAACCTGTTCAAATATGTAAATCATTAGTGTGTATGAAGTTATGAGATTATGCTGATTGGTTGTTACGGAAATATACTGTAAAGATTGCTAGTGGCATGCAAAGGATCCTTGCCCAGGTGGCTGTTGACCACCCATTAATCAACTGTGTGACTCAGCTATGCCAGCACCACACAATGGGAACTGCTCGATCATTGTGACTTGAGGGCTGCTTGTTCACTGTGACTCAGCAAAGTCCACCAGGACATGCCTGGGCTAGTGTCTCCCAGGCACATGGGCCAAGGGTATAAAATAAGGAACAGTTGCACTATGAGGGAGCCTTTCTCCTCTCCCACCTAAGCTGGAAACAATCGGGATGCCAAGAAGATGAAGATCATCTGAGGAGATTGGTCCAAGCTTCAGGGGGCAAGTCTATGCATTAAGGACTGTAACATCCGGTGGGGTGAGAACATTGCTTGATTCAAATGCTGTTTAGTTTATAGAACTTTAGATTGTGCACTTATTTGTATTTTCTTTGGTAACCATCTTTATCTTTTAGACCCACCACTTATAATCACTTGAAATCTATCTTTCTGTAGTTAATAAACCTATTTTATATTTTACCTAAAACAGTGTATTTTGCTTGAAGTGCTCAGGAAACCTCAGCCCAGGAACAAAAGTTGGTGCATGTCTTCTGCACATTGAGGGAGGGGCAGACTGGGCTATAAATGTACACTGGTCAGGGTTCTGACCAGGGCAAGACTGTACAACTCTGGGGTCATAGGCTGGGGAGCTGAGGGGAATTGGCTGGAGCCTCTCTGTTGTTGGTTCATGAGTTGCTGGAAAAAGCATTCGTGTAACTCAGCTGAGTGTGTCCCTACCTGTGGATGTCTGTGTAAATTCAGTACCTGGAGAGGTTTGCAGCTTGTCGCAATATCACAGTGAGAGAGGGAGCCCAGGTTGGTGGGACAGAGGGTTCAGCAGTACCCCAGTTCCAGGTTGCACCCCAGGAAAACCCGTCACACACAGATACTACAGTGATGAGGATCAGATAAGTACCAGAGAGAGAAGGTTGTTGATCCTTTTGGACTTTCCCCCATCCCCAGGAGCATTTGGCAACTTACTCCGTGAAGTTTTGGGCAGCAGCATTCTGACTGTATTAATCAGCATCACCCCCACATTCAGAGAACAGAGATTTACTATTACCCCATCGGGCTATCTTTATTTCCTGATCCTGAAAGATGATCAGAATGGATGAGAAGGAGGAATGAGATGACATCACCATCTCTACAGCAGTGTCCTGAGCAACAACCAAGATGTGAACCTACAGTTCCTGCTACCCCACCTACTGTATTGATTTTCACCCCCACATACCTTCTTCTTCCTAATTCTTTTCCATCTCTTTGTGTTTTCCATCTCATAAGAGTCTAGCTTAACCAGACAGGACCAATCTGACCTTGAAACACTTGCTGTCATTAGTTTGTCAAGCTAAAATCAATTCCCAAGTAGCCTGGTCATGGTAAATAAAACAAAACAAAACAAAAGTTGATTTCCATAGGCTGGCCAGAGGGAAACAAGAGCAGTCAGACTCCTGGGAAGTAAACCTGGGACATATGCCATGGGCTTTCAGCCAAAACACTATTAGTGAAATGCAACTTCCATCACTGAAGCTACATTTCACTATCTTTTGCTGTCCCTTTTTCTCTCTACGGTAATAGCCTTAGACAGTGGCCTTTTCCACCAAGCGATGCCTGGGCTCCTAGCAAACTAATCAGATACAATTACATTTAATTTGTATTTTGTTTATCTGTAAATATAGGGCTAGATCCTCAGGTGTAGCCATGCTCCACTCACCCAGGCTGCAAAGGGGTTGGGGAGGAAGTAAAGATGTTGCCTTTTCTTTGCTCTCAGTCTTGAGGCTGGCTAAGGAGCTGTTTGGCCCAAGCACAACTTAGTGTAGCTTCAGGACTTCTCTAATTTCCGTGTGGCTGGCCATAGCACCCAAAGGGCCATTCTGGCAGCTAGGGCTCACTGGATCACACTAATGCTTCACGCATACCTTTTCCACATGACATGCCCTCTATACCAGGGGTGGCTTAGGCTGGCTCTACATTACAGGAGGATATGCCTATGCCAGGGGAATCCTCATGGGCCACCTAAACCAATTTAAAGTCTGCTTAAATTAAATTTAAAGTCTGGGGGAAGGGATAGCTCAGTGGTTTGAGCATTGGCCTGCTAAACCCAGGGTTGTGAGTTCAATTCTTGAGGGGGCCCATTTGGGGATCTCGGGCAAAAATTGGGGATTGGTCCTGCTTTGAGCAGGGGGTTGGACTAGATGACTTCCTAAGGTCCCTTCCAACCCTGATATTCTATGATTAATGCTGCTGGAACAGTGCAAAGCAGACTGAACAGGACCAAGGGTCTGTTCCCGAGTTGTCTGAACCTTCCCTTCAAGATTTACTCATTCTTGACCTTTTATCCGTAAAACAGTTCTTGGCCTCCTAACATTTTTAGAGCTGTAAGAAAAGGAATGGACAGTCCTTGGGCATTGTTCAATTCCTGAAGTTGGCAAAAGGAAAGGACAAGAATCAATATAAGGATAATGAAAAGGCCTGTTTCACTTCACTGCTCATTAGCTAACTCTTAGCTAACCTGCCCAGTGAGTATGTCAAGGGAACATGGGGTTTCCATGTCATACCTGGGAGCTTTCTCCATTTCATTTCCATGACTGATGTTCCAGCATCAACCAATCAGTTTGACCAAAGCTGAGGTGGTTTTCGTGATTCAGTATTAAATCAATGCCCCAGCATACTGCTAATGAAGGTGCTTTCTTCAGCTTAAACCAATGGTAGACTAACAGGACTACCATGAATATGGGGATCAGAATCTACCCTTTGATAACAGTGAAAAATTTCATCCCCAAATATCCCCACTGTTGATTACCAATTAACAAACACAAACTACATACAGGAACTCTTTCTCCCACTACTGATGCCAGCTCTGGATAGAACACAACAGCTGCTTAACAAAGCAGTTACACCACACAGCACAATAGAACAGGAAGTTTACCTTGTTCAACTGAAACTGCAGGGGGAATTCAGGCATGTAGAATGTTTGCAGCTCCTGATAATGGGATCATTAATTCACCACAAGTAAAGGTGTCAGCATCTACCCCCAAGAAAATTTCTCTTTTGGGGTATCTTACCTCTTTTGGTGTGTACCAACGCTTCTAATTCCTATTCAGACCATCTGTATTACATATTACTGAAATGTTCAGACAGTTGTAACATATGCATTAAGATAACTAGCACATAAATGAGTCAAAGGAAAAGTACCTTTAACTGAAAAACAACAACAAAGACATCTCAAAGCTCTTTGTCTAGTTTGGCACACCTTCAGTGCTAAATTACAAAGCACCAGGAGATGTTTAAATTCCAGACTGTTGTGGAAAAAAAGCACACTAGACAGATGATTAATAAAAGTTGGACTAAAAGAACATAAAAGAGAAAATGCAAAGGCAAATTGTGCTTCTTGCCACTCTGAATGGAATCAGAGTAATAATTTGGGTAGGTTATAGTTCAAAGATAAAAGCACTATAAATTCCCAGAAAACTAGATTACGGAGGGAGCTATTATAAATTAAAAAGCTACGTAAATCACAGTTGTAAGATAAATGGTATTTGAATAGTATCATTTGACTGATTAAATTAAGTTTTAGTTTGTAAAAGGGCATAGTAATAAAAAGGAAACTGTAACTTTAAAATGCATATTCCTTCAGCCACAAACAAAACTATTGATTAACTCAGTATGTATTTTTATTTTAGCTTTCCCTTGTTTGATTTTGAGCCCTTTATTACTGTGCTAACACTAACCCTTTTTTTCTAAATGGTCAAGGTCCCCACTCTTTTTGAGGGTTGTAACTGTACCTACGCAAATGTTATTGACCTGTGAAGATTTGGTTGAATGTTAAATTAATTCATTCTACTTTTGTTTTCCTGAAATATGCTCCTAAGTATGTTTCTGGCAGGAGTGTTTGCAGAAAGAGTGGATTTTAATTAAATAATAGAAAATACCCACATTAAGCAAAATTGGAATTCAGAAATGCAAGTATTTGCATCAGAAACTTGATTTTTCACTTTTCTGTATTAAAACAATATTGTGTGACCAAGGAATTTAATCAAACCAACCAGCACAACTCAGATTTTCATTATGAACCCCCCATAACAAAATATTCTTGAAACACCAACAGTCCATGAATTATTTGCAAATTAATTTCAAAGAATAAATAAATTTGAACTAATTGCAAAGTGCTCACAGATAATTCACACACAGAAATACAGGCTACGTTTCTCAAATCAATTATTTCCTCAAGCTGTTCTCTCAGCTCTAGTTATAATGAAGCAATAATAATAATAAGGAGGATAGTAGTAATGGCTTTCTGCGTGGTTCAGACTGCAGGCAAAATACAGCAGTTTTCCTTTCACTTTGAATCCAGCTCATTGAGCTAGTGACTGAAAGTTGTTGCAATGTTGTCTGTTCAATGGCCTATGTGATAGAAATTGGGGATCACTGAGTCCAATTTCTAGCAGACAGGTGTCTAGATTAAAGAATCAACCATCACTAATTGGCTGCCTGGTTGGGCACTTAAAAAGAAGGATCACCCACTGAGCCATCATATCCCGTTATAGACCTGAGGCTTCTTGATAGAAAGTACCCCCAGGACAGATAAACTTGCTGCCTATTAATTTCATTGGGAGGCCCTTGGTCCTTGTGTTATACGAAGGGGTAAATAACACTTCCTTATTTACTTTCTCCACACCTGTATGATTTTATATACCCCTATCATTTCACCCTTTAGTCATCTCTTTTCTAAGATGAGCAGTCCCAGTCTTTCTAATCTCTCCTCATATGGAAACTGTTCCATACCTTAAGCATTTTTGTTGCCCTTCTCTATACTCTGTCCAATTCTAATATATCTTTTTTGAGATGGGATGACCACATCTGCATGCAGTATTCAACATGTGGGCATACCATGGATTTATAGAGAGGCAATATGATATTTTCTCTTATTATCTATCCCTTTCCTAATGATCCCCATCATTCTGTTAGCTTTTTTGACTGCAGCTGCACACGGAGTTTGTTTTCATAGAACTGTCCATAATAAGGCCAAGGTCTCTTTCTTGAGTGGTATCAGATAATTTAGGCCCCATCATTTTGTATGTATAACTGGATTTATGTTTTCCAATGTGCATTACTTTGCATTTATCAACACTAAATTTCATCTGCCATTTTGTTGTCCAGTTTTGTGAGATCCCTTTGTAACTCTTTGCAGAGTGCTTTGGACTTTGGACTAAGTTTACCTATTTTTGGAAATGGCTTCCCTAGGTGTGTGCTTCCCCTTGTTGAGGAGGAACTGTGGGTGCAAAACTGAGACCAAAGTTTGGTAGTCTCTCTCATGTTGTGCAGGTATCTAATATAAATATGCTTTTGTCTGGTAACCTGGAAAGTGTCAGGACTCTAAGGGTTAAATAACAGAAAGGTAGAGAACAATAGCTCTGTGCATAATGGTGCTTTTGTTTTTCTAATAAGCATTTCCTTCAGCCAGCTACTAATGTTTAAATAAAATAATTGAAAAGATTCAGTTGATCTTCATTCATTCTGCCTTTTTCTTCATGAAACAGTTCTTTGGAATCTCATTAAGTCACAAGAACAGCTGCACCAAGTTGTTATGGCAACTGGATTTTTTAAAGTAAATTAATTTTGCTACAAGGTGTTATTAAGACCAGGTAAGGATGGCCTTGAATAATAATAGCTCCTTATTGTTCAGAGAGGATACTCCATCTCCAACAGTGCTGTGCTAGATTTTTGCTTAAAATGCTGCTTTTTTATCAGAATGTCAACAATCCTTGTAAGCAATGGGAATAAATTGTTTCAGTTTTATTATAAATTCTTATATTAGACTTTCTAGCCATCAGTAACATCTTTTAGTAAGGGATTTTCTTGGCCTAATCCCTTATTAGTTCCTAACATGCTTAGTAACCCTGGACCAGATTCTCTTCTCACATTGGTGTAAATCTAGAGTAACTCCACTGATGTCAGCATAAGACCGGTGTGAGGAAAAACAAAAAGAAAAAACACAGGCCCCCAGTCATTAAGGTACGATTCAACTCTGAAGATTAATTAAGTTTGTAAAACCGCCATCTTCGTACTGAACAGAGCTGCTCCAGTCATATCTGCTGCCTTCAATCACCAAAGGCACCACTCTGCACCCTTTATTCATGTCGAGTAATACTGCGTTCAGGAAGTAGTCACTCTGAAACCACTAGGAATACTTAGGTTTCAGTGTAGTAGCCGTGTTAGTCTGTGTCAGCAAAACGAAAATAAGAAAGAAAAACTTGTAGCACCTTAGAGACTAACAAATTTATTTCAGCATAAGCTTTCGTGGGTTAGTACCCACTTCATCGGATGCATGGATGAATACTTAGTAAGTCAAATAAGGGTGGCAGAATTGAGTCTGAATATGTTACTTAGGCTACACTAGGAACTTATGTCGGTATAACTACCAATACTGCCTCCCCAGCCAGGCTCTTTCTCACGCATCTGCACAGAACGGCGACCCAGAGAGCTGGCATGAGAAGTGGCTGGTCCTGCCTCCTCTGCTCCCCACCCTGGCCCTGCTGCCAGGAGTCGAGCATGCCGGGGGGCAGGAGCAGCAGGAGAAGGAAAGCCCCTCTCCCTCCACACCCGGTAGGCCAAGCAGAAATCTTGACCCCGCATGCCCCCCGCCCCACCACGTGTTGTCTGTGTATCGCACAATAATATTAATGGCCAATGTGTTACCAGTTTGCAAATGACACTTTATACAACAACTTTTAGATACAGATTATGACAACAGTGAATTGGGATAATGAGTGTATCAGGCCTGATAAGAATTATGGTATCTTGACATTGAGGAGCATCCTGGGTCACAGAGAGATGGGACTTACGACACACATCAGCATTTCCCATTGGCTAGTTTATGCAGCTCCCTGCCTAGCATGTTGGCTTTTGGATCACATCCTAAAGTGCCTATTTCTCCCCATTCATTGTATAGGGAGCCTAGGTGCTTAGATAGGAAATAGAGCAAATCAACAAATAGAGGCTTTGGCATATTTTTAATTAACAAGAAAGATAGCATGATACCTTTCAATCATTGGACCGCAGTGATATGGATTGTGGCCAACATTGTTTGATCTACTAAATGTAACTTTGTCCTCTTTTGAGATTTAACTAGTGATGGGCAAACATCTACAACAATGTCTACACTGTGTTTCTGCATGGTTTTTGCAAATAAGGTGCTAACAGTTCCCCTGGCCATTATAGGCCGGGCCTTACAGTTTGATGATTCAGCGTGGTTTAGATCAGTACCTCATAGTTTAGGTGCTCACTAGATTTTGGGGGGTCTAAACTCAACTGAACTTAATCTAAAACCAACTGAAAAGTAATATTTTGATGCGAAGAAACCGCTAGCTTCATGCAGCGGTAAGGAAAGAATCTGATTACATGATCAACTTGCTTGGTAATTAATTTAATTTCAGTCAATGAGTGTTCTATAACAAAGTCTATGAACTTGAGAAGCAAGCCTGACATAAAGTAACCAGATTATTTCAATAGAAAATTGGGACTACTTAACTCAAGGTCTGATCCAACTCCCATTAAAACTGGTAGAAATATTCCAAAGAAGAGTTGGATCAGCACCTGGTGGTGTAAATCTAGGCTAAGTGAAGGTAATGGACTTACTTTGGATTTACACAGTTATAAATAGGACTAAAATTTGGCCTTTAATATCCTAATAATGTCAGGAAGGACAGTATGGAAAAGCAGGTTACAGTTGTGCAGGAACTGGGCAGTAAATGCCAATTACAGAGAATGCAGTGGTAGCAGCAGGCATCCTGGTGAGCTCTGTTCAATTGCACTTCAGAGGAAAAATAACCTACTATGCTAGAAAAATTGAATAGAAATCACTGGATAGAATGCTTTTAGTGGGGAGGGGGAGGAAGGGGGAGGAAAGGGAATTACAAGATGAAGTCTCCAAAGCCTAAATCCTCAACTGTACCAAACTGAGAAGATAACCAGGGAAAAGAATCTGGGAGTTAACCAGAATGAAATGGAAAGTACGGCTGCTGACAACACAATTACTGAACAAAACAAAGCAAAGCTTCTTTAGAATTCATCCTGAAGCAGATGGATCATAAATCGTCACACACAAACCTAGAGTACAGAGCTAAATTTTGCAGAAAACAGGATTTCCTCCACTGAGGATGAAGGGTACAATTTTCAATAGTACCTAAGGAGGGCAGATTTTTGAAGGTATTTAGGTACCTAAAGATGCAAAGAAGTTGCCTAATGGGGTTTTCAAAACTGCCTAGCCCCATGGACTTCAATGGGAGCTAGGCACCTGGGCACTTTAGAAAATATCACTAGGTGCCTATCTGGATCTTTAGGCACCTAAATGCCGTTAAAAATCTGGCCTTTAATAACCTAAGCCTCAGTGGGAATTCAATAAGATTTAGCAGCCTAAGTCACTTACATGATTTTGAAAAACTTAGCTAAATTGCTTTCCTGTGAAAAAGGTTTAAAAGTTTAGTGTGAGTCTTGTAAACCAAGGGAACTTTGGGACTGACATAGGGAACATGACAAGAGGAACAAGGATTCATGTATTTCAGGTGTCCCTGAAGGGGAAGGCATGGAGAAAAAGCTTAAAATGTTCACTATCAAAATAATCCTATGACAATTTCTTACAATTGAATGGCATACAGAACCTAGTCCAATGCCTGTAAATAGGATGTTCAGTGTTCAAACAAAAGAGAGAGAGTATAAAGAAAGTACAACATTCAGGCTTTATTCCTTCCCCCACATATACAGTCCTCTCTCAACAACTGTCTTGAAAGTAGCGTTCCCTACATTCCTAGACATTATGCTGTACAAAAGCATACCCTCATATGATAAACACCCCCTCTAGGGATGCGATCTATCATATCACAAAAGCCTCCTTCTCATTCCCCTGCCCTTCCCCAAGGGCAATGATAACAAAATTCATAAGGTGGATAAAAAGCAAATTCTGATCAAAGTAATTAAAAAACAGTAAGCAAGACATCAGTGGCATGAAAGGGTCACCAATCCTAAGCACACACAGATGTGGGCAGGGAAACAGAATTAAGAAGGGAGAAATTTGCATGCATTTCGCAAATCTGTAGGGAAAAGAATATAAAATGTGCTACATTAATTGTTATGACAGGAAAGACCACAAGAAAATGTGATGATCTGGAGGAAGTGGAAGAGTTATTGACAGAGATAAAATGACTTTAGGAGACAATACTGGGGCTATTTGAAGAGCTATTTTTCTCTTTCATTTATTTACCAGTAAAATTTCTGTGCCAAATTCCTGACAGGAATGATATCCTTTTATTGAATTGTTGGATGTGTTTTTGCTTTTACTATTATATGCCTTCTAAAGTAAGTGGCACATACTGTATGCTTGTTAGTAAAGGACATTTCCTGTCCACTTGTGAGGGAGATTTGGACCAGATCCACAACTAGGGTAAATCTATCAGGACTGATTTAAACCAGCTGAGGAGCTAGCCCTTTAGGTGGAAAAGGGAACAACAGAGTAATTAATGGCCACAGCTGTGGGTTCTACATGTCAATTGATGGCCTCTTTCACACCACCAGAATTTTTCATTCTGGAGGTTCTCATAATAGCAGACTTTAATTAATTAGAAAATTGGGAAGTGGAAGCTTCTAGTTTGCTATCAACTAAATTAATTTTGAAAGTTGTTTGTTCTTGTTGTTTCAAAGATCCCTGACTTGCTAAATCTGTGCCTAGACCAATCTAACTATAGCTGGAATTATGAATTATTTATTAGCTATAGAATGTGTATGATATTAACCACCCCCCCCCCCGAAAAAAACAGTTAGAAAATGTTAAGCCATGTATTTTAATAATTCAAGATACTAACTTGTTGGGTTTTTAGGTTACCAGATTAGAATCACAGGGTTGGATGAGACCTCAGGAGGTCATCTAGTCCAACCCCCTGTTCAAAGCAGGACCAACATCAACTAAATCATCCCAGCCAGGGCTTTGTCAAGCCGGGCCTTAAAAACCTCTAAGGATGGAGATTCCACCACATCCCTCGGTAACCCATTCCAGTGCTTCACCACCCTCCTAGTGAAATAGTGTTTCCTAATATCCAACCTAGACCTCCCACACTGCAACTTGAGACCATTGCTTTTTGTTCTGTCATCTGCCACCACTGAGAGCGGCTGAGCTCCATCCTCTTTGGAACCCCCCTTCAGGTAGTTGAAGGCTGCTATCAAATCCCCCCTCACTCTTCTCTTCTGCAGACTAAGGGCATGGCCACACTTGCGAGTTAGAGCGCATTAAAGCAGCCCCGTGCACTCTAACTCACGATGCATCCTCACTGGCGAGGCACGTAGAGCGCTCTGACTCCATTGCTAGAATGCTCCTGGTAATTCACCTCGGTGAGTGGAATAATGTTTGATGCACCCCTGCTGGAGTGCCACAGAGCCAGTGTGGATGCCCTGGTCTGTTAAAACACTCTGATCGGCCTCCAGAAGTGTCCCACAATGCCTGTTCTAGTCACTGGTCATCTCTTTGAATTCTACTACCCTGCCCTCTGGTGACCAACCGTCAGACCCACCCTTTAAATTCTCTGGTGACCATGCCTCCACGTGCCAGGCGATCCCCATTATGAAGCAATGGTGAGGTGCTGGACCTGATCACTGTTTGCCGGGAGGAAGCTGTGCAGTCCCAGCTGCTCTCCAGCCGTAGGAATTACGACACCTTTGGGCAGATATCAGGGACATGATGGAAAGGGGCCATGACCGGGATGCACTGCAGTGCAGGGTTAAAGTGAAGGAGCTGCGGAATACCTACCGCAAAGCCCGCGAGGCAAACTGCCGCTCCAGTGGTGCCCTCGGGACCTGCCATATCTACAAAGAGCTGGACATAATACTTGGGGGTGACCCCACCTCCATTCCGAGGACCACCATGGACACTTCAGAGCCCATTTCAACAAGGCAAGAGGAGAAGGAAAGTGGGAGCGAGGGTGCTGAAGAGGAGGAAGACACCCCAGAATCCCTAGATGCATGCAGCCAGGAGCTGTTCTCAAGCCAGGAGGAAGGTAGCCAGTTGCGGCGGCCGGTGCTTGGGGAAGGACAAACACCAGAGGAGGTTCCTGGTAAGCGGCATTTATTTTGAGAAGGAAGTTATTCAGTGCGGGCTCTTGCATGCATTCCTAGATACGAAATAGGGCATTGATATGCTCTCTCACATCACGGTAATCGGCCTCAGTGATCTCTTCAAAGGTCTCTTCCAGAAGTTGGGCAATGCGCTTGTGCAGGTTTCTTGGGAGAGCCACTGTGGTCCTTGTCCCAGTCGGGCTAACATGTCCACACCACTGTGCCGTGAGGAGCGGGGGGATTATTGCTGCACATAGGCAAGCTGCATATGAGCCAGGGTGAAAGCCGCATTGAGTAGAAGACCCTCCCTTGCTTCCCAGGTCACCCTCAGCAGTGAGATATCTTCCAGGATGAACTCCTGTGGAAAATGTGGGGACAGTGTTCAGTATAGGGCCCCCCTGCAGCTGTTGGCTCTCCCCAAGGCACAGAGGGCAGTACGTCCGTGAAACAATCAGTCCCCCTTGACCCTGTGCTTACTCACCATTTTGGAGCTCCCATGGGTTATGTGCACTCTGTTTGGGACAGGCAAATTATGATATTGTGTAGACCAGGAGTCTCAAACATGCAGGCCACAGAGCTCTTCCCTGTGGCCTGCCAAGCTCTCCAAACTTCCCCCCCTCCCACCTCTCCACGTTACTTCCTGTGGCCACCAAATTCCCCTCACCCCCACCCCTCCCAAGTTATTTTCTGTGGCTGCTAAGCTCCCCGCCTCCTCCCCCCTCCCCCGCGCACGCTGTTCCCTGTTCCTCTACCTACCTCCAGGCAGTTCCTGCCGCCAAATAGCTGTTTTGCGGCTTAGCGGTTTCCGGGAGGGAGCGGGGAGGAGTGGGAAACTGCATGCACAGGGGAGGAGGGGGAGAAGAGGTGGGGATTTGGGGAAGGGGTTGGAATAGGGGCAGGGAGGGGACAGAGTTGAGGTCGAACGGGGTTGAATGGGGACAGGAAAGGAGTGGGAAGAGGCAAAGCAGGGGTGGAGTGGGGGCGCAGCCCAATGCAGGGAGGGGCTTTAACAGAAGTAAATCTAACTAAGTCCGTGTTTTGTCCTTTCAGTGAGGTGCATTACTGAGTGTATATATTTTATTCACCTAAGGCAGGGGTCTCAAACACGTGGCCCGCGGGGTTATTTTCTGTGGCCCGCCAAGCACCTGCCGCCCCCACCTACCTGCAGGCGCTTCCTGCAGCCAAGCCTCCAAACAGCTGTTGGCAGCACTTAGCACTTTCCAGGAGGGAGAGGGAGGAGTGGGGAGCCGTGCACTCAGGGGAGGAGGCGGAGAAGAGGCGGAGCATGAGCAGGGCCTCATGGAAGGGGTGGAGTGGGGGTGGGGCCAGGGGCAGCGAGGGATGAGTGTCAGTGATGCGGCCCTCGGGCCAATGCACTAGTCCTCATGTGGCCCTTGTGGTCATTTGCGTTTGAGACCCCTGGTGTAGACTGTGCTTGCCCGTAAGAACGGGGGAATCATTGCTCTGTCTGGTGTGAACAATGCTGCTTCTGTTAAGTGTTGCATTTTGCCTTTACAGATGCAACCTTGAGATCTCAACCGTCCACGTTATCACCAGCCGAAAGGCTCCAAAGAATTAGGACGAGGCCACGTAGAAAGGTGTGAAGTAATGCAGAAGTCCCTTAACGAGAATCTAAAAGCGCAAGAGTGGCAGGAGAGTGAAAGGAGTATCCACCAGCAGAATGAGGAGCGCCGGCACAAAAGCGCGGCACTCTGACAGCAAAGCACGGATCGGCTGATAAGCATCACGTAGCACCAAGTGGACTTGATCCAGGCGCTCATAGCCATGCAGGCAGAGCACTACCGCGCCCACCCTCCCCTGCAACCCTTGTCCCAAAACTCTTTCCCTTGTGCCCCCATGTCACCTCCAACCCACTTTCCCCAACATCCGGGTTCTTACCGCCACCAGCTGCCTCCAAGACGTGTAGCTTCACCACCCAGCCCTGAAAACTACGACTCTTACCCACTGCACTCAACCCCCATCACCATGCATTATAGCCATCCTGAAGTGCAGCACTCATTGCACAGCACTCCAGACAGGAAGGCTGAGTATGCTAACAGGACATATGCAAATCTGTGATTGTACCATTCCTCACCCCACCCCCTTGCCCTTTCTGTTTCCCAAGCAGTTGTGTTTCTTTTCAATAAATTGATTTTTTTTGGTTTTGAAAACATACTTTATTGTTGCATAAAGTAAAAGATAGCTTAGCCCAGGAAAGCAACAAGCACTGCAAGTCAGCGTAGCAAACACAGATTCCTACTAACATTGGAACCACCTCACTTCACTGCCGTGCAGGGCACCAAACATTACTGGTGGCTTTCAGCCTCAAATTGCTCCCTCAAGGCATCCCTAATCCTTGCAGCCCCGCGCTGGGCCCCTCTAATAGCCCTGCTCTCTGGCTGTTCAAATTCAGCCTCCAGGTGTTGAACCTCCGAGTTCCAAGCCTGAGTGAATCTTTCACCCTTCCCTTCACATATGTTATGGAGGGTACAGCACGTGGATATAACCGTGGGGATGTTGTCATCGGCCAGGTCCAGCTTCCCATACAGAGAGCAGCAGCGGCCCTTTGAAAGGCCAAAAGAACACTGCATAGTCATTCTACACCGGCTCAGCCTATTGTTGAACCGTTCCTTGCTGCTGTCAAGGCTCCCTGTGTAGGGTTTCATGAGCCATGGCATTAAAGGGTAAGTGGGGTCTCCAAGGATCACAATGGACATTTTGACTTCCCCTACAGTAATCTTCTGGTCTGCAAAAAGTCCCGGCTTGAAGCTTCCTGAACAGCCCAGTGTTCCAAAAGATGCGTGCGTCATGCACCTTTCCGGGCCAGCCTGCATTAATGTCAATGAAACGCCCACAGTGATCCACAAGCGCCTGGAGAACCATAGAGAAATACCCCGTCCGATTAACGTAATCGGAGGCTAGGTGGGCTGATGCCAGAATTGGAATATGCGTCCCATCTATCGCTCCTTCGCAGTTAGGAAAACCCATTTGTGCAAAGCCAGCCACAATGTCATTCACGTTACCCAGAGTCATGGTTCTTCTGAGCAGGATGTGATTAATGACCCTCCAAACTTGCATCAACCCGATTCCAACGGTTGACTTTCCCACTCCAAACTGGTTAGCGACCGATCGGTAGCTGCCTGGAGTTGCCAGCTTCCAGATTGCAATAGCCACCTGCTTCTCTACCGTCAGGGCAGCTCTCAATCTTGTGTTCTTGCCCCGCAGGGTGAGGGCGAGTTCATCACACAGTCCCATGAAAGTGGCTTTTCTCATCCGAAAGTTCTGCAGCCACTGCTCGTCATCCCAGATTTGCATGACGATGTGATCCCACCACTCAGTACTTGCTTCCCGAGCCCAAAAGCAGCGTTCCATGGTGGTGAGCATGTCTGTGAATGCCACAAGCAATCTCATGTCGTAGGCATTACCTGAGTTGATATCATCGTCGGAGTCCTCACCGTCAGTTTGGATCTTAAGGAGTAACTCGACTGCCAAACGTGACGTGCTGGCGAGACTCGTCAGCATATTCCTCAGCACTTCGGGCTCCATTCCCGCAGACTGAAAGGGAAGACAGAGCGCGCAGTACAAAAAATGTTGAAAGATGGCGCCAAATGTGGACGGAAGCACAGGGATTTCTGGGATGTGAACCAATGCATCATGGGGCGTTGGGACAGGACCCAGAATGCCCCGCACCTCCCACCCCCTTTCCACAAGCCACAGCGCCAGAATGGGAAGAGGTGCTCTGTGGGATAGCTGCCCATAATGCACTGCTCCCAATCCTGCTGCAAGTGCCACAAATATGGCCACGCCAGTGCGCTTTCAGCTGTCAGTGTGGACACACTGCAGCGCTTTCCCTACTACGCGCTCCGAAGGCTGGTTTAACTCAAAGCGCTCTACATCTGCAAGTGTAGCCATGCCCTAAACAAGCCCAGTTCCCTCAGCCTCTCCTCGTAAGTCATGTGCCCCAGCCCCCTAATAATTTTAGTTGCCCTCCACTGGACTCTCTCCAATTTGTCCACATCCTTTCTGTAGTGGGGCCCCCAAAACTGGACGCAAAACTCCAGATGGGGCCTCACCAGTGCTGAATAGAGGGGAATAATCACGTCCCTCGATCTGCTGGCAATGCTCCTACTAATGCAGCCCAATATGCCGTTAGCCTTCTTGGCAACAAGGGCACACTGCTGACTCATATCCAGTTTCTCATCCACTGTAATCCCCAGGTCCTTTTCTGCAGAACTGCTGCTTAGCCAGTCGGTCCCCAGCCTATAGCGGCACATGGGATTCTTCCGTCCTACATGAAGGACTCTGCACTTGTCCTTATTGAACCTCATCAGATTTATTTTGGCCCAATCCTCCAATTTGTCTAGGTCACTCTGGACCCTATCCCTACCCTCCAGTGTATCTACCCTTCTCCCCAGCTTAGTGTCATCCGTGAACTTGCTGAGGGTACAATCTATCCCATCATCCAGATCACTAATAGAGATGTTGAACAAAATCGGCCCCAGGACCAACCCCTGGGGCAGTCTGCTTGATACCGGCTGCCAAGTAGACATCGAGCCATTGATCACTACCCGTTGAACCTCACAATCTAGTCAGCTTTCTATCCACCATTCATCCAATCCATACTTTTTTAACTTTCTGGCAAGAATACTGTGGAAGACCATATCAAAAGCTTTACTAAAGTCAAGATATATCATGTCCACCACTTTCCCCATCTCCACAGAGCCAGTTATCTCATCATAGAAGGCAATCAGGTTTTTTACTTTATGGCAGAAGAATCTGTGAATTGTGGTAGCCGTCACTTGACTGGGCAATTACATAATTATTGCCATTTCATTTTAATGTAATAATATTGGAAGTAATTAAATGCACTTTGAGGGGGTTTAGTAGAAAGATAAATTAAAGTATTTATTTTTAATATTGCACAAAAGAATCCTGAATGAGGCAGAGATCCTTTAGTAAAAATACCCTGGGTTCATCTTATTGAGGATTATAGTGTAATGCATAGGCACAGAGTGGTAAACTTAATGTTGCCCAGACAACTTTAGCTTTGTCATTTCCTGACTTTGGAGTACCTTACTTTTTCTAACACAGTGTTCTTTCTTATTTGCATGCCATTAACCTGGGAAGTTAAAATAGTGCTATGTCCATGGATGTTCTACCCAGTGAAGCAACAACAACAAAAAAGCATTTGAATTTAATGGAATATAACTCAAGTATATTTGCCTTAATTGCTTTTGAGAATAAATTGAATGAATGTGTAAAATGATATTTAAGTGAAAATCCTGAGTTCCTTGGAGATCACTTGCCAGCATGACCAGCACCAGTGGGAGGCATAGGTACAGGGGGTTAAATCAAGATCTTCCAACCCCGCTCATGAGTCCCCCACAATATCCTGAGTTTTTAATGTACATAGAACATATATACATAGTATGTAAACCCGTGTGTGTGATCTATCTCTCTATGCACACACGTACATATACATTGATGTGTCAATCACACTGATCACTTTGCTTGAAGGAGATAAGCCTTTGTGACCCAGAGACCTGTTGGTGCCAAATGGAAGACAGCACAGGGGGTGCATTGGGTTTTACAAGGATCCACTGTGTTGGACATGTGCATAATAGTTCACCACAGTGGCATGTGAGGTCACTACCGAGAGCCAGCACCCCGCTGATCGTAGATATGCCTCCCTGGTGAAGGATCCTGTGTGTTTCCTTGTATCCCCAGGTATAGTCTAACAATCTGTTGTCTTTAGTCATAAACAGGACTTTATACCTGTATATGTAAGCACAGATAATATTTGAGGAGTTATGTTCCTAATGTCTCAGAGTTAAAGCAGGTCACCTGGAGATGACATACCTCAGAAGTCTTTGTCACACTCTCTGGAGTGGTTTGTGACCAAGAGTGACAACCTCAGGGCAGACTGTCAAGAAGCAGGGCAGGGACCCCAAATTGGTTGTGTTCTATAATTAAATTTCACCAATCCAGGAACAAGTCTGAACTCCTAAAGCATTATAACAGTCTGAACATGGAGTCACAGACAGTCCCTTTGGGCATTCCAGTCTTTCTTGCCACCCAGGCAAGCTGAACTTAGTGATAGTTGGTTGCTATACATCAAATATCACAACATTTCAGGTTGTTCCAAGTCCCAAGGGATCAGTCACTTACCTAGGTCAATTTGTAAATTAGATCTCTCATCACAGACATTGCTTGTAGCCAATCCTATAATAAACTAACTAAAGAGTTGTTACAAGGTTAAAGCAAGCAAACATATATACACAAATCAGTGGCGTAGCCAGGTTTAGAGCACAGGGGGAGCGGCGCTATAAAAAGGCGCCTCCTGGCTCCCCCTGTACTCACCCCGGCGGCGCTTTAAAGGGCCCGGGGCTCCAGCCGCTGCGGAGCCCCCGGGCCTTTTAAATCCCCTCCCGAGCCTGGCTCCGGCAGCGGGGTTGGGGGGGACACGACACTTTAAAAGGCCCACAACTCCCCGTAGCGGCAGGAGCCGCGGGCCTTTTAAAGCGCCCCCCTCAGTCCGGGTCCGGCAGGAGGGCGGGGGGGGGGGGAGGCGCTTTAAAGGGCCCGTGGCAACCTGCAGCGGCAGGAGCCGCCGGCCTTTTAAAGCGCCTCCCGCAGCGGGGCTCGGGCGGCACCTTAGCGCTGCTTCTCCTCACAGGGGGAGCAGCTGCTCCCCCTGCTCCCCCCCTGGCTACGCTACTGACACAAATGAGTTTACAGTCTGTGGTGTTAAAAGGTGACAGAGTTGTAATCTGTCAGCTTTGAATGTCTTTAAGGACTAACCCATATTTACCCTGGATATCTCTGCTTTTGTTTTGTAGCTCCAGCCCTGTGAGAGTCCAACAGCAAAAGAGAGATCAAAAATTTCCTCGTCAGCTCTTTTTATTTCCTTCTTCCAGAATGTAAGAAAATGGGATGAGCCCTTTTGCATGCATTCTTTTCATGGCTGTGAAGGGGCAATTAAAAAAGTCTTTGGTGTAGCCATTTAGTTTTGATAGGCCTTCTTGATGGTTAGTATAGAGTGGAAGGGGGACCTGCAAGGCCTAGAAGGGAGGGCTTGTGTTGCCCATGGGCGGTGTATTTGGGGAGCTGACTCAGGGCACGTACAGACAAGGCTTCCTCACATTAAGGACAGGTACCAGTGAGATGCCTCAGAACCCTGCATACCCACCGGGAAGTATCCCCCCACCAATCATCAAACGTTTAGTTGCTTGTTGTCTATTTAGATTATAAGATCTTTGGAACAATGACTATGTCTTATTATATGCTTTTTAGAGAAGCCAGCATACTGTGGGAAACTTAGCTCAAAATGAACAATAATAAATAACTTAAATGTAAAAATGTATATTAACAAAACCAACCTTTATTCTTTCTTTACCACTAGAGCTAGGCAAATCACAGATTTTTCAGTTGGTTGGCAATTCTGAAAAATTGGGTGGGAAACCTGTTTTCAGTCAAACCAAAAATGATTTTTTTTTGAATTTTTTTGTGAATAGAAAAGTCAACAAAATTCATTTAGGGTCAAATGGCACATTTTGTCTTGCCCCAAACAAAACATTTTGGCTTGATGTCTAGCACTTTAAAATGTTTTTGATGTATTTTAAACAAAGGAAATTTTGAAACAAAAGGTTGATTCAAGCTAAATAATCAAAAGGTTTCATTTTAAAAATGCCAAAATATTTTGTTTTGATATTTTCTGACTTTTTTAGTTTCTCTTCCCCCTCCTCCCAACCAAAGCAATTTAACAAAACTGACATGAATTTGGGATAATGTTCAGTGTGACTGCATCTGAATTTTTCACCAAAAAAAGGTTCAAATGAAAAAAATTGTCCAGCTATATCTATAACCCAAAGCAACAGAACTAGATTGTTCACCACTGAACTAGAACCCTTATCAGCATCCATTCAGAATAATGAAGTCACAAAAGAAAATGAGACAAAAGGTTTACAGAGAAAAATCTCTTATATGCAGATGAAGTGCTTCTCTGATAGAAGGCCTTGAAAAATCTATCCCTCCTTTAATGGAAGTCCTGAAATAATTTCAGCATAGCACATTAGAAAATGGGAAGTCTCTGTTTTTTTGTTGGCTAATTTTTCAGTTGTCGTTGTTCAGGGATGAAAACTTCAAAGGGTTGGGGAAAACTATTTCAGTACGTGAGAATAAAATTAAATCCAGGCTTAGATGGTTTAAGACTAATCAGGTGCTATAATAAACAAAATATTAAAAGAAATGAAGGGATACATGGAATTTATACGGCAGATTTAACACGTTCATTAATGGGGTTGGCAAATCATTTTAATCACATATCTTATGACACGATTATAAATATATATTTAAATAGTTAATTACGCTTTATTACGCTTTGGTTGGCTAGGAAAAAAAGCTGTGATAATATTAAGTCATTCAGCCTTTACTCAAAAGGAGAATTAAAGCTTGCAGACCTTAAAACAAAACAAAAAACCCAGAAAAACTAAAAAGCAAAAGACAATACTCAATTGAGTCCATTAAGAGTAGAAATACAAAATATTTGGTTCTTGGAATTTGGGCATCATATAGGCATGGAAGAAAACAGAATATTTCCAAGAAACAGCTCAAAGACATAAGCAAAATAGTAAAACCAAGCACCCAGTGAATGGTATTTTGGGGAGCAGAGAAAAGGAGACCTATATTTCCATAGGTTTCAGTGTAGTAGCCGTGTTAGTCTGTGTCAGCAAAACGAAAATAAGAAAGAAAAACTTGTAGCACCTTAGAGACTAACAAATTTATTTCAGCATAAGCTTTCGTGGGTTGTTACCCACTTCATCGGATGCATGGAATGAAACATACAGTACACAGATATTTATACAGTCAGAGAAACATGATAAGGTCGAGGTGCATAGACCAACCTTAAGAGGCGAATTAGTTGAGAGGAGCCATAACAGCAGGGGAAGAAAAACCTTTGAAGTGATAAACATGATGGTCACACAGGTGTGAATGAGGATCGTTAACTTAAGGGAAATAGATTCAATTAACGTAATGGCTGAGCCACTCCAAATCTCTATTTAATCCGGACGCAATGCAACCTAGTTTGCATATCAATTCGAGTTCAATAGTTTCTCTTTGAAGTCTGCTTTTGGAGTTAATCTGTCACAACACTGCTACCCTCAAGTCTGTCACTGAGTGATTAGGGAGGTTGAAGTGTTCTCCTACTGGTTTTTGAATGTTATGATTTCTGATGTCAGATTTATGTCCATTTATTCTTTTGCGTAGAGACTGTCCGGTTTGGCCAATGTACATGGCAGAGGGGCATTGCTGGCACATGATGGCATATATCACATTGGTAGATGTGCAGGTGAATGAGCCCCTGATGGCGTGGCGGATGTGATTAGGCCCTGTGATGGTATCACTTGAATCGATATGTTGACAGAGTTGGCATCGGGCTTTGTTGCAAGGATAGGTTCCTGGGTTGATGTTTTTGTTGTATGGTGTGTGGTTGCTGGTGAGTATTTGCTTCAGGTTGGGGGGCTGTCTGTAAGCAAGGATTGGTCTGTCCTCCAAGATCTGTGAGAGTGAGGGATCATCTTTTAGGATAGGTTGTAGATCTTTGATGATGCGCTGGAGAGGTTTTAGTTGGGGGCTAAAGGTGACGGCTAGTGGTGTTCTGTTATTTTCTTTTTTGGGCCTGTCTTGTAGTAGGTGACTCCTGGGTACTCTTTTGGCCCTGTCAATCTGTTTTTTCACTTCAGCAGGTGGGTATTGTAGTTGTAAGAATGCTTGATAGAGATCTTGTAGGTGTTTGTCTCTGTCTGAGGGATTGGAGCAAATGCGGTTGTATCTTAGAGCTTGGCTGTAAACAATGGATCGTGTGGTGTGTCCAGGATGGAAGCTGGAAGCATGTGGGTAAGTATAGCGGTCAGTAGGTTTCCGGTATAGGGTGGTGTTTATGTGACCATCACTTATTAGCACAGTGGTGTCTAGGAAATGGACCGCTTGTGTGGACTGGTCTAGGCTGAGGTTGATGGTGGGATGGAAATTGTTGAAATCATGGTGGAATTCCTCAAGGGCTTCTTTTCCATGGGTCCAAATGATGAAGATATCATCAATGTAGCGCAAGTAGAGTAGGGGTGTTAGGTGATGAGAGCTGAGGAAGCGTTGTTCTAAGTCAGCCATAAAAATGTTGGCATACTGTGGGGCCATACGGGTACCCATAGCAGTGCCACTGACTTGAAGGTAAATATTGTCCCCAAATGTGAAATTCAGTGACAGACTTGAGGGTAGCAGTGTTGCGACAGATTAACTCCAAAAGCAGACTTCAAAGAGAAACTATTGAACTCGAATTGATATGCAAACTAGGTTGCATTGCGTCCGGATTAAATAGAGATTTGGAATGGCTCAGCCATTACGTTAATTGAATCTATTTCCCTTAAGTTAACGATCCTCATTCACACCTGTGTGACCATCTTGTTTATCACTTTAAAGGTTTTTCTTCCCCTGCTGTTATGGTTCCTCTCAACTAATTCGCCTCTTAAGGTTGGTCTATGCACCTCGACCTTATCATGTTTCTCTGACTGTATAAATATCTGTGTACTGTATGTTTCATTCCATGCATCCGATGAAGTGGGTAACAACCCACGAAAGCTTATGCTGAAATAAATTTGTTAGTCTCTAAGGTGCTACAAGTTTTTCTTTCTTATTTTCGTTTTGCTATATTTCCATGTTACAATGGAGGTTTAATGTTGAGGTCTATTTGGCTGAGTTTGCAGTTCCATTGTATTCTCTAACCTACTATCTACATGGGATTACCTTTGAAATACTTTGTGCTTTTATCTCTTGGGTTTCCTCCATTTAAGAAGTCCTCTATGACATGTCAGATTCCTTTAGCCTCTATTGCAACATGGAGATATAGTTCTCTCCATCTTCTCTGTTCCCAACATAAGTGAATTAACTTCCATTGTAATGGAGCTGAAATTACTTCTTTACAAGAAGAGTGAAAATCCAGGATTCTGGTTTCTGATTAGATCCCAGACTCAGAAGACTTGGACTTGGTTCCAATGTTCAGAATCCAAATACTCCAAAAGTTCAAGTATATTTCTTATTTTGCAAACTCCAGAATGGACTATTATAGTCATCTGCTCTGACTTCCTAATAACACAGGGCATAGAATTTCACCCAGCAATTCATGCGACTAGCTCTATAACCTGTGGATGAATTAGTTCAGTGGCTCTCAACCTTTCCATACTACTCTGTACCACTTTCAGGAGTCTGATTTGTCTTGAGTACCCCAAATTTCACCTCACGTAAAAACTACTTGCTTACAAAATCAGACATAAAAATACAAAAGTGTCACAGCATGCTATTACTGAAAAATTGCTTACTTTTTTATTTTTACCATATAATTATAAAATATATCAATTGAAATATAAATATTGTACTTACATTTCCGTGTGTAGTGTATAGAGCAGTATAAAATCACTGTATGAAATTTTAGTTTGTACTGATGGCACTAGTGCTTTTTATGTAGCCTGTTGTAAAACTAGGCAAATATCTAGAATGAGTTGGTGTCGTATACCCCCTGGAACACCTTTGCATACCCCCAAGGGTCCATCCCATGATGGACTAGAGCATAGAGTTCAGACCTGGAATTCTGTCTGGGCCCAATCTTACTTGCGCTGAGTGAAATTCACCCCTCTGCAGAGGGCCAGCTCTAGACTTTGCACCATTTGAGTCCTGCTCAGATCTTAATTGGGACCTAACTAACTATAGGTCCAGTGCTGGTGCTCTGTGGAGGAGTGAATTTCATTCTTTATGCACAATGGGATTTGTAACAGGAAATGTTTTTCCCCACTGTAAGGTGAAAAGCACACTCAGTACTGTCCTGTCAGGTATAAAATACCCTGGACAAAACAAACAAAAAGTTAACATTTTCAATCTCTCTACAGGGAAATTATTATTATGATTCTTTCTTTTACAGATTACAAATCTAGTAGGGCTAATTGTTCCTTTTTAACAAGGTCCCAAGCATGATTTGAATATTTCCAGCAGCTGTTGCACTAAAACCTAAAGAGGGAAACAATTGCAGCTATTTACAGCAAGCTAACGCTAATGCTAATGAGCGTCTTAGTGAATTTTCAAAAGAGAAGGGCTAGGACTCCATTTCACTAGGCCAGGCCAGTTATGAAACAGAATCAGCGTTAACGTTTATAGGCATTCCGCTTTGTCTGATACGATTTGAAAGCTTGACACAGGTACTGACCTGATAGGCAGACTGAATTAACTGTCCCTCAAGGCTGTGCATTTTAGAGCTCTCCACGCACACTCCTTCTCTCTCTCAGCAGGCTGGAGGATACCACATAGTTAACTGGAAATGAGAATATTACCCTCCAATGGCAACTGACACTGTTGTGAACATTACTGTATTGCAAAGCACTTTTAGGGTTTTTTTTTTAAATAGTCTTTTTACATTTAGTCTAGTTAGTAAAAATATTCATATTACATGTGTGTCTTCTTAACAACTCTATCCAACCTCCTCAAAGTCACAGTGGAATAACCCATTAGCTGTTGCGTTGCACGAGCTGACATCTCTTATCAGAGAGAAGTGTCAGAATGTTCAGACAGTCAAGCAATCTGATCCTGCAGCCATAACACCTTGGGGCTGTGGACTCTTCAGATCTTATAAACTAAGCAGTCTTGTCTGTACTTAGATGAAAGATTTGGTATAGATTTTTTTTAAAGAATATTTTCACCCTTTAAAGACTAAGGGCTTGATCCCAGAAGGCCCTGAGCAGTCTGGCCCTGATCCAGCAAAGCACTTAAGCATGGGCCTAACTTTAAGCCTGGGGGTAGTCCCCTAGGGGCCCGATCTTGCTAAGTGACCTTAGTGGGAACAGAGGGCATACAGCACCTTGCCAGATCACGCTCTATATGATGATGTTTTATGGAAAGACAAAAGGAACAGTAACATGCTTACAGTGGACTCATGAATAAAACATAGATTGATAAGTGTTTTAGGTGTATAAAATACATGCTACCGACATATTTCAGCACACACGTACACATATAGACCAGACACATGTACACATGTAGACCTACAAAACCAAAAGAAAAAGAGACAATCCCCCAGAATCAATTGTTCTCTAGTAGGAAAGTGCCTCAATAAAAAAATATAAGCCCTATGGCCTGAAGCTATAGAGCAGGGGTCAGTAACCTTTCAGAAGTGGTGTGCCGAGACTTCATTTACTCACTCTAATTTAAGTTTTCACGTGCCAGTAAAACATTTTAATGTTTTTAGAAGATCTCTTTCTATAAGTCTATAATATATAACTAAACTATTGTTGTATGTAAAGTAAATAAGGTTTTTAAAATGTTTAAGAAGCTTCATTTAAAATTAAATTAAAATGCAGAGCCCCCCGGACTGGTGGCCAGGACCCGGGCAGTGTGAGTGCCACTGAAAATCAGCTCATGTGCCATAGGTTGCCTACCCCTGCTATAGAGAGTAGGGAGCTCGCTACCACCATCTGTTGGTGAATAAAAGGAAAGGGCAGATGGAAGAAAAGGGAGCCCTCTGTCCTACAGGTGGAAGAACAGCTGGGGAGAGTGCTTCATTTGAGTGAACTTCCTACACTGAAATCCTCCACAAACAACTTGAGGAGTCACAAGAACTGTACACAAACTCCAAATGGGTTGAGCAGTGGGACTATACTAAGAGAGAAAGGAGCCCCTTCCTCCTCCTTTGTGGCAAGAATCCCCCTGCACTAAAGACTTTGGGCAGATCTACACTTGTAGAGCTTCAGTGAAAACTCTACTACACCTATGGGAGAGTTTCTCCCATTGATGTAGTTAACCCACCTCCATAAGACGCGGTAGCTCTGTCAATGGGTTAGGTTGGTATTACCGTGTCGCTCAGGGGTGTGGACTTCTCACGCCCCTGGGCGATGTAGTTATGCCGATCTCAGTGTATACTGTAGACCTGGCCTTTGTGAAGAGTTGATGCAGAGGAGACTTTGCAATGAGCAATGGTGCAGAGGTGGCTTCATGGTGAGAGGTCACACTGAGGCAGCTCTCTTCTTAAGGCACAGAGGACATTAGCAGAGCTGAGTGAACACCAGTGAGATCCAATCCCCACTCCCCCCAACCCAGCACCAATAAAGCTGAAATCACTATAGTTGGATTAGTTGGTGGAGCCTCAGGACAACACAGGCAGCCCTTTCCAAGGGACTGGAGACAGGCCTGGCCAAGCTTACTCTCCAACTTTGGGTGAATGCTACCCACTGACACCAAACCATGAGTGGGGTATACCGGACGGGGAAGAGTGGAAGTGTTGTGTTAATGGGGCATTTGTTTATTGGACATTCACACTGGCAGTTGGGGAATGGAGTTAAAGGATTACTGCCTAAGATATCATGGGGGAAGGTGGAGCTGGAGGCCACGTTAGCACACTGTCTAAGGCTATGTCTACACTGGCACTTTCATCGCTAAAACAACAAAAGTTTTAGAGACGAAAAGCGCCGGTGTGGATAGCGCTTCATCAGCAGGAGCCACGCTCCCATTGACGAAGTTGGGGTGGTTTTATTTTGTTGCTGGGAGAGCTCTCTCCTGACAATAAAGAGCAGCCACACAGCTCACCTTACAACGGCACGGCTGCAGTGGCATAATCACGCTGTTGTAAGGTGCGCTGTGTAGACATAGCCTAACACTTCCCATGGTAAATATGTGTGCTTTTTATATGTGTACTGATAAACATTTTCAGTAACTCAAGATATAGTGCAGCTTAAATAAAATGATTTCCAGGGGCATTAATTTCTCGTTCCTTTGTTCAGTTAGGCATTTAACTACTGACATCAGATGAAAAGGAAAATGTTTTCTCCCACAAAACGCACTGATGCATTACCAAATAAACACTTCTGTTTCTGGCCTTTTTTCCACAGACAGTGTTCAATAAACTGAGCAACAAATGTTATTAGTATTAAGTGGCTAATAAAATCAGAGTTATGTGACAATGTTAATAATAATCTGCTCATGGGTTATGCATGCAACCTACTTGAACATGACTTTCAAGAATATTGGATTGTTTTAAAAAAGGAATAGTCTGATGGTGGTCTGTACTTCACTGGTAAATGGATGGAGTGATCAGTAGCTTAATTAGCCTGAACAGCATCTAAAAGCTGGAGAGGAAACTGATCTCTCCATTGTGAAGTGGCAGTAAGTCTAAATAAAGGATCAGGGGATTCCTGTACATATACTTTTTACCTAGTTTCCCATTTAAAAAAAGAAGAGTTCAGAGAGCAGACTATTTAGTAACAATCTCAAAAATGCTTTTAAATATGTGTTATTAATGTGAGTTTAGAGTTACCACAAACTTATTTCAATACAGTGTCAAAATTTAACTGTCCAGTTAAAATGCCTATGTCAAATGAGAACCTAGCCCGCGATGGTGAGTTTTCATTTTGCACTTTGCAGCAGAATTTCTGCCACAACAGCACAACAGGCCCACATCAGTGTGAATAAGATTAGTAGCAACTTGTAAGAAAACTGAGTTTAAGGCCTTTTGTGGGGGAAAAAAATGTGTTTTTGTTGTTAGTTAATTCACCTCTTTATACCTAGAAAAACTTTGTGCCAGTTAAATCTATATGGCAGCAATCCATTACTCCTGTATGGCAATACAGTTAAAATACTTTATAAGTGGCTCTCACTTACCAAAATTGTTTCCCCAGTTCCACAAATCCAGTTTGGTGGGGAAAAGTCCCAGGAACCTCAGTTTCTTTAACCATATTTACCACCTTTTGGGCATATATAAGTATCTGTTTTTCGCCTAGATACATAGGATCAAATACAGAGTTTTTGAGTTGTTTCAAGTTAGACCCCTTTACCTTAACACCTTGTCTCAACCAGAGTTTGGAAGCTTTTAGCTAGTATGTGTTAACAGCCTATTGTAGACAAGACAATGTGTCTTTAACATGTGTTGACTGGTCACATGTTGAAGGCACACTGCCTTGTCTACACCAGGCTGGTAACATCTATTAGCATCTATTGATAACATCTAATACCTTCCAAATATGAAGCTGTCATGTTTTAAAACTGTATTGTATGTCATTGTGCGTTACCCAGTCAATGTTAACTTTAGGCTCCCCCTGCTATGGTTTACCATGACCAGTTAACACATTTTTTTAAAAAGTATCAAAACCTGTTTGCACCAAGGTGCTAACACATTTTTAAACATCAGCTAATTAAAACTTACCAACTAACACCTTTGTTCTTGATCTAGACAAGGCCTTACTTAGCCTCCCTCAGGCCATGTCTTCACTACAAACTTTGGTAGATGCAAGTTACATTGGCATAAAGCTGCCTCAGTTAGTATAGCAGTTGTGTGCATGCATACTTGGCTTCTTGTGTCGGCGGTGCGCATACTCACCAGGGGTGCTTGTATCAATGCACTGCGCAGTGTGCAGCTCACCACCGTCCAGTACTCTGTCTTTTGGGAAGTTTTGGCGATGCATGGTGGGGTTGAAACAAGTCATGCAGAGGGCACTGGGAGCAAGGGGTCAACTTCCTAGTGTGCAACTGTATCCATCCCACTATGTCATCTCTGACTTTACCCCTTAATTTTTGGGCCTTTTTAAAAAATCCCACAAAGCCATGCAGCAGGGGCACTGGAACAGGGTGGACCAGATGGCCCCTTCTCTTTTTACCAGCCATAAGGATGAGTGACAGGGGGAAGGAGCAGGGTCCTGGGGGGAAGAGGCCACATGAGGGCATGACCTCAAGGGAAGGGGCAGTGTGAGGGCAGAGCCTCGGGGGGAAGGTGTGGCATAGGTGGTGGAGCCATGGTTTGGATGCCAGTGGCGCCCCACACTGTTAGGAAGCTTCTGCCATCCCTGCCATGCAGCCTTCCTCACTGTCCACTATCTCAGATAGAAGCAGGGAGCATGCACAGCTCTGAATAGCAAGCACAGGATGCACGGTCCTCTGGTATTTGCACAGCCGCAAGAAGAACAGAATCAGTGGGGAACATGATGATTTCTCTGAGGACAGATTCCTGTGGGACATAGTGAGAACCAAATCAAGGTTGTTGGTGGTGTTCCTGTAGCAGCTACAGATGGTGGAACAGTGCTTCTGGGCCCAAGAAACGAGCACTGACCGGTGGGCTTGCATTGTACGTTGGGCTTGGGATCACAAGTAGTGGCTGCAGAGTGTTTGTGCATGGTGCCAGTCTTGGCACCAGTCATGGCGAGTACGGCCCACCTGTGGTTAGGGAAATGAGGAGTGAATTGCTCAGTTGCATGAAGCTATGGGTATAGGGCAATGGTACTATATACTGGCACCATTTTCAACAGGTGGTTGTGATTTTAGCTGATATCTCATTCCTGAGGGTAAGAAAGGCTGACAGAGCACAGCTGCTGCTGGCATCCCAAAGCCGCCCGGGGCCTGTATGCTGCTAGCCTGTGTACTGCCATGGTGCCTGCCACAGTTGTTGCTGACTGGCATCGGAAATTGTGCTACTGCAGAGGGAGAAAGAAGGCAGCCATCCCTAGAAACCTTTGGGAGAGGATTGCAGAGTACCTCCATGAACGTTTCATCAAGATCTCTCAGAAGGATTCAAGGGACATCCTGTGTACATAAAAAACCTGCTCTGGATAACATCCCCATTGCCTAACTCTACAGGGCAATGGAAAGCAGATAACAACTCTACCTCTCTTTCTTGAAACACTACCTTGTCTAGCATGAGTAAGTTAATAAAAAGTCAATCATTGGGGTGCGATCACTGCAATGGGAAATAAATGTTCACATTTACCCAGGATCCTTCCCCTGCGTCGGGTTCATCCATGCTTGATTGCCAGGACTGACTGGACTGCAGTGGAGTCTCAAACAGGTCCTGACTTGCAGGATAGCTGAACTTTCTGGTTGCATGTGCCCTGTCCTCCTCCACCTCCTCCTCACTGTTTGAGCCAGGGGCCTGTGGCTCAGGCTTCTCAGAAGTCTCAATGGTGGCGGTGGGGTCTCTGCCAAGTATGGCAGCAGCTCTTTGTAAAAGCAGCAGGTCTTCAGCTCAGCACACGATCGACTGTTGGCCTCGCTGACCTTCTGGTTTGCCTGCCACAGTTCCTTTGTTTTCCCATGGCACTGCTGCTGGTCCATGAATCCCCTATGTAATCTTCTCATAGATGTTGACCTTTCTAAGGCTGGTCTGTAGCTGTGTTTGCACAGCCTCTTCTCCCCATAGGCCCAGGAGATCTAATATCTCCTGTTTACACCAAACCAGAGCGCGTCTTGAGCATGCAGACAGCATAGTTAGCTGGGCTGTTGCACACAACAATGGAGAGGTGCTAGGTGTGCTCGCCAAGCTGGACAATCAGGACCAGGCATTTCAAAAAGTTGCAGCACTTTAAAGTGGAGGGAGGCATTCCAGTCTCTGTGACCCCCGGGCAGTGGAGTTAACAATTGTGACCAGAGTGGTCAGTTTCAGGAATTATGGAACAGCTGCTGGAGAACCGCTAGGGTCAAAATTGTTAATGCATTGTCTACACTCGTGCTACCTCTACCTCAGTGCATCAACTGTGTACATAAAACACTAGGAGGTGGTGCTGGGGTGTTTACGTCAGTGGGAGACAAATTTAAGCATAGACACATGCACAATTAGGTTGACATAAGACAGCTCACATCGATCTAACTTTGTAGTGTTGACCAAGCCCAGACCTGAATACAGCACTCTGCCAAAGAAGCAAGTGAGTCCACGTTGGTGTTACTTACACATTATGAAGCTGGGAGACAGACCAACAGGGAAGTGAGTACAAGGAAACAGTGAGACAATATTGGTTGGCATAATAGGCTGTGGTCTCAGCACACCAGCAAGCTAGCCACTGTCAAGAGCCCTGGGACTGCAGCAGCTTGGCCACAAGGAGAAACTGCAGTGCATCACAGGAAATATAGTTCAGTGGGGTGAGTAGGTCCCACAAGGGGCAAGGGGGCCATGAGGGGCCCAGAACTATAACTACCTTGTGACACTGCAGCAGCTCAGGAAGAGGCTGAGATTTAAATATTTAATGCTGGTTGAAAAACCAAAATGAAATCGTTTGTTCCAGATCAGTCCAAACTAAACATATTTCAAAGTTCCTGATGAAAAATTCCACTCAAATTAACCTTTTCCCATGGAAAATTTTGTTTTTGACAAAACCCATTTTCTACTAGAAAAAGGTTTCATTTGAAGTGTTTCAGCCAGCCCTACTAATAACGACAGTATTTCTTCATATATTTTGCTGTAGTTGATGGCTAGCTTATATATAGTGGGACAACATAGCATATACTAGTATCTTCCCATTTTTAAACCACAGGTATGTGGTCCTCATGCTTTGTTTAGGGGAAGGTAAATTTAAATCCTTCTTCACTGGTATAGGATGACATAAGAGACCCCAATCTTGACTCAGTAGCCAAAATAGCATACTCAGTGTGAAGACTAAACTAACCAATCATGATCTTACTAAAACTAACCAGATGTCTTCTCCCTGGACTAGATATGATTAATATTTATTTGGAAATTTTCTGTTTACTTCTATATTACCTCAATCCCCAGGTTCCTGGGAAATGTGTGGCTTTATTAGATTGTACGTTTTATGGTATGTAAGAGAATTATCTTTCCTTTTTCACAGTTTCCAGTTTTATTATTAAAGTCGGTTTATTGCCTTTTAATATGTTTCTAAAAAGAAAACAAATGTTCCAGTGTAGGAGATATTAAAGCTTTACTCTCAGTTTTACAGAAACTTGTCACATTTTGTATTTATATCCTGTTCATAATCAGTGATGCACTAAGGTAAACCCTCAGGAGACCAGAGCGGTGAGTACAAGAATCTTAGCACCAACAGAGGGATGTGTTACTTAAAAGGGATAAGTGGATGCCCAGTGATGAAAATAATGTATCATTAGCCCATTCAAATAAAGGGAATTGCCTGTTATTAAAATCAGAGGAAATCTGTATTTAATGAATTGATTTGAGGAGAGACTTTTGCTAGAGAGAGATGCTAGTGAGGTTCTGGTTTTTAATCTCTAAACTCCTTGAAGTCTTTTTTCTTCCCTGTGTGAAAATAAAAGTTAAACATTTGGGACAAGCTTCACCTCAGTGTAGGGGGCCAGCACAAGGCCCAGGTGCTTCTGAAGACCCTCTGAAGCCCTCAAAATAGGTGATGCCTAGGCCTTGTTATGCATCTCTGTGCGGGATGAATTTCACCCCTCACTGAAGGAAGCCAAATGTGCACTTTGTCTCTAGAAAGTTTGTAATGTGCTTTAGGATCCCTCCGGAGAAAAACTGCTGTAAGGGTTCATCTACATTCCAGAAACACCCACAGCAGCAAGTCTCAGGGCCCACGTCAACTGCCTTGGGCTCATGCTGTAGAGCTAAAAATAGCAGTGTAGACGTTCCCACTGGGGCTGGAACGCAGGCTCTGAGACTCCATCCCCCTCACCAGGTTTCAGAACACAGGCTCCAGTCCGAGCAGGAATGGCTACACTGCTATTTTTTGCCCCAGAGCACGAGCCCCATAAGCCCAAGTCAGGTAACCTGGACTCTGAAACTCATTGCCTTAGAGTTGTTTGGGGTTTGTTTGTTTTTTTGGTATGTAGATGTACAGTATTTTTATTTATACATTAGAGGTCACTAACATAAAGGAATGTAAACTTTCTATTGAAAAATGGCTATATGGGGCCAGATCCTCAGTTGCTATGGTTCCACTGAATGATGTGCAGACATGCCAGTTTTCAGGAGCTGTGGATCTGGCCTACTGCTCTCTTACTTGGACTTGCATACATCAGTCTGACAAACAGACACAGTTTAAATTAACAGCTTCTGGCCTCTTCCCCCTTATATATTTGCATTAGGCACAATTTGGGTTATTTGGATGTTCATCCTGAGTTCACAAGCCCTGACTTTTCACATTCAACTTTCAAATAATTGTCTTCGGGGAACTTCAGCAAAGGAATCACCTGCAAATGTGAAGAGCCATGTGGATTCTTGCTTTACCTTGAGGCCCATGTCTTTTTAGTCATTGTTTCTGAAGATCTTTTGCTGGCGGAAGGTAAGAGTTTCAGTTGCTTCATGCTTTGACTTGTTTCCTTCACTCTTCTTGTCAAGAGTAACAGGACTCAGTCTGATGCATACAGCACTTGCAGTATGTTTGGTTTCGGATGTACATTGGGTGAAGTTCACCACTATGCAGCAGCAATCCAGAAAAAGGATCATTATGTCCCATGTAAGCCACTTTGTGCCGGTTCTCTGTACAGGAATGAATTTCATACATTTTATAGAGGCATTGGGCAGGATGAGTACGTGTCAGTATACAAAAACATTATTACACTAGAGACTTTCAACAACCCTATTTGAAAAAAAATGGTATTGTCAAGTTTTATTTTCATTCTGAATTTTCACATCCTCTTCTCCGTTATACCATTTAGTTAATACATATTTCTACTGCTGCAAGCTGACAAATGTAATTAGCCTAAGAAGCCAAGAAGATGAACTATTTCAGTTTTTGTATTTGATTATTTTTAGTCTGGCAGAATGTCAATCTCAGAAAAGCTGCCATCTAATCAAAGAAATAAGAATCATGCAGTTGTTCCCTTAGAAAGTGTGGGTTCTTCTGTCACCAACTCGCACCTGAATGTACTTCTTCTCTGGCAGAAATTGCTTCGGCAGCGCTTCACCACTGGTGAACCATGTGCCAGATCCTCTGTTCATGTAAATTGGCATAGCTTCATTGACTTCAACACAGCTATGCCTATTTGTACCAGCTGAGAATCTTGCCCTGTGCCTTTAAGAACTGCCTCTGTGTGTTTTTGAGAAGTTAGACTGAATAAGATACTTGTTTGGTGGAATTATTTTAGTGCAGTGAATACAAGAAAATATCCTAAGAACACGACCAGTAATTGTTGTAGCTGCTAGCCCAGCGATGCTAGGAGCAATTTTAAGACAGGAAAGTAGTGGTCAGCAGAACGTTATTTAATATGCCAGTCAGTTTAACCGAGATGGAGCAGAAATGCTTTCACATAGTGTGATGGGGCAAGGCCAGATGGCTATAGGAAAGTGGTAAGGAACCTGTATATTAGCCCCAGGCTAAACAAATCCCTGATACCTTATGACAGTTGCTCCAGGTTAATCAAGACACCTGGGGCCAATTAAGAACTTTCCAGAAGGCAGGGAGGTTGATTGAGACACCTGCAGCCAATCAGGGGCTGGCTGAAACGAGTCAAAAGCCTCCCAGTGAGTCAGTGAGGGGCGCATGTCAGGAGCTGTGGAAGGAGGTTGCGTGTGAGGAGCTGGGAACAAGAGGCACTAGGAGCTGAGAGTAAGAGGGCATACTGCTGGAAGATCCTGTGGTGAGGATAAAGAAGGTGTTGGGAGGAGTCCATGGGGAAGTAGCCCAGGGAGTTGTAGCTGTCGTGCAGTTGTTCCAGGAGGCACTCTAAACAGCTGCAATCTACAGGGCCCTGGGCTGGAACCCGGAGTAGAGGGCGGGCCCGGGTTCCCCCCAAAACTCCCAACTCCTGATCAGACACAGGAGGAGTTAACCTGGACTGTGGATTCTACTAGAGGGGAAGATCTCTGAGGCAAGCAAAATCCGCCAATAAGCGCAGGACCCACCAAGGTAGAGGAAGAACTTTGTCACAACTGATAAAGCAGCACTGGCTGTGAATGCAGCGAACGCTTTTATGTTTACCTTTATGAAGCTCATTTCCAAACAGTTACAGATCACAAAGCTTTGATTACACTGTTTGGAAACCCAAAGATAAAGTAGCCGACAAGAATACAAAGATGAGACTAACAAGACTGTGATCCTCAGACAGTACACGAGCCTGGCAAAGACAATAGCCTTGCATATTATTTGTCTAGACAACTGCTGCAGAGAGCAACAAGTGATCATTCTATAGCAAAGAAATATGTTCTATTCTGTTCCTGCAACACTGAAACAGAGGATTATTTAAGGGCCTTCTCCAAAGCCCTTTGAAGTCAGCGGGAGGCTTTCCATTGACTTCAATGGACTTGGGATCAAACCCTTAAAAAGGTAACTAAAGCACAGTAGATAACATATACAGTAACTGAGACCGTGAAACCTGGATTATAGATGCTTGTGAGGGTTTTCGCCCCCCGGGCCGGGGCAGCCCAGCCAAATGGTCACAGTCTATAAAGCAGCCCCTCAGTACAGGGCTGCCTGGCCTAGCGGCCAGAGTCCGTAAAGCAGCCCTGCAGTACAGGGCAGTGTGGCCTAGTGGCTAGAGTCTGTAAAGCAGCCCTGCAGTACAGGGAAGTGTGGCCTAGCAGCCAGAGTCCAACTGGGGGGGCACCCACCAAGGGGTGTGGCAGCCCCGGTAGGGGGGCCCGGGCCCACCCGACTCCACCGGGCCCCGACCCAGGGCCCTAACAGTGGCGTAGAACCTTACCACTGACTCAGCGGGAGGGTCCTACCGAAACACGCTGAGGCTTCCTGGGTGGGAGATACCACTCCATCACCCTCCCTGGGCCACTTCCTATCTGCCTTTGCGTTGGGGTCTCCCGCGACCCTTCAGGCTCCCTGTGGGTAGTTAAGCCTCCAGTCGGCGAGGTTCCTGGGGGTTTGGGGAGGCTCTGGTTCCTGGCGCAGTCAGGGGCTGTGGCTGGTCCTCCGCAGGAGCTTCCCAGACAGGTCCTCCTTCCATGGCTGCCAGCCCAGAATGAGCTGGGCTTCTTCCTTTTATACTGTCAGAGCATTTGGAGCATGCCCAGTCCTGCCGGGAAGGCGGGACTTCTGCTGCCACTCCCACAGGCCTGACATTGCCTGGGCTAGTGCGGGGCAGGAAAGCCCCGTCATAGTGCTGTTGAAAAGTCAGCTCACAGATGGTGCACCCCCTTGTGGCTGGGTGTGACATAGCAGCTCTTTCCTCTAGTGCCTCATACCAACAATTGCTCCGACATTGCAGTGGTCTGCCTCTTCTCGTGATTTGGCCCTCCAGTCAGGTCATATTTAGTCCCACCCCTTCCAGGGTAAACAGAGAATCCAATATACTAAACTCAATAAACAGAATTCTTCATCCCCACCCAAGCTCACTCCTCTGCAATACTTCACCTGGCCTCCAGGAAGTGAGTCAGAGACTGTACCAGAACACTGTTCACTCAGGAGCTCCAAATTTTTTTTTCAAATGGTTCAGAAACTTACAGGAGACCCTTTAAGAAAATCAAAGAGACAAACACAGCCTCCTAGAAGAGTTAAGAAATGTGAGTCTCTCAGAGTTAGGTATGTAATTTTAAAATGTCTGCTTACGAGGTTGTGTTTATACATGACTCAGTTGTGCCATGGAGCTCCTGGCCCACCTTAGGGCAGTGCAAAGTAGAGTTGGTCAGGAATTTTTTGACAAATAATTTTTTGGTTGAAAAATGCTGATTTGTTGAAACTGAAACTGTTTGTGAAACAACGTCAGGTCTGACAGATTTCCCAACTCAAAAAAAGTCAAAAATTGTTTTGAAGTTGTCAAAATATTTTGTTTCAACATTTGTGAAATGAAAATTGAAAGTTTTCCAGAGCACAAATTACCTTTTGTTTAATTGAAGCTTATTAGACTGAAAAAAAAATGGGAAAAAAGGGTTAAAATTGAAACAAAACATTTCAAAATTATCAAAATGAAATGTTATGACTGACCCAAAATTGAAAAAAAATGGTTTAGAAGTAGGGCTGTCGATTAATCGCAGTTAACTCATGTGATTAACTCAAAAAAACTTAACTGCGATTAAAAAAATTTATTGTGAACAATCGCACTGTTAAACAATAGAATACCAATTTAAATTTATTAAATATTTTTGGATGTTTTTCTACATTTTCAAATATATTGATTTCTATTAAAACACAGTACAGTGCTCACTTTATATTATTTTTTATTACAAATATTTGCACTGCAAAAATGATAAACAAAATAAATAGTATTTTTCAATTCACCTCATACAAGTACTGTAGTACAAGCTCTTTATCGTGAAAGTGTAACTTGCAAATATAGATTTTTTTTGGTTACATAACTGCACTCAAAAACAAAACAATGTAAAACTTTAGAGCCTACAAGACCATTCAGTCCTACTTCTTGTTCAGCCAATTGCTAAGACAAACAAGTTTGTTTACATTTACAGGCGATACTGCCGACTGCTTCTTATTTACAAAGTCACCTGAAAGTCAGAACAGGTGTTCGCATGGCACTTTTGTAGCTGGCGTTGCAAGGTATTTACATGCCAGATATGCTAAACATTCGTATGCCCCTTCATGCTTCGGCCACCATTCCAAAGGACATGCTTCCATGCTGATGATGCTTATTAAAAAAATAATGCATTAATAAATTTGTGACTGAACTCCTAGGGAGATAATTGTATGTCTCCTGTTCTATTTTACCTGCATTCTGCCATATATTTCACGTTACAGCAGTCTCGGATGATGACCCAGCATATGTTTATTTTAAGAACACTTTCACGGCAGATTTGACAAAACGCAAAGAAGGTACCAATGTGAGATTTCTAAGGATAGATACAGCACTCAACCCAAGGTTTAAGAATCTGAAGTGCCTTCAAAAATCTGAGAGGGACAAGGTGTGGAGAATGCTTTCAGATGTCTTAAAAGAGCACCTCCAATGCGGAAACAACAGAACCCGAACCACCAAAAAAGAAAATCAACCTTCTGCTGTTGGCATCTGACTCATGATGTCAATTAACATGCGTCAGTCCACTCTCCTTTGGATCGTAATCGAGCAGAATCCATCATCAGCATGGACACATGTCTTCTGGAATGGTGGTTGAAGCATGAAGGGACATATGAATCTTTAGCACATCTGGCACGTAAATATCTTGCGATGCTGGCTACAACAGTGCCATGAGAACACCTGTTCTCACTTTCAGGTGACATTGTAAACAAGATGTGGGCGGCATTATCTCCTACAAATTGTAACCAAACCTGTTTGTCTGAGCAATTGGCTGAAGTAGGACTGAGTGGACTTGTAGGTTCTAAAGTTTTACATTGTTTTATTTTTGAAGGCAGTTATTTTTTGTACATAATTCTATATTTGTAAGTTCAATTTTCATTATAAAGAGATTGCACTACAGTACTTGCTTTAGGTGAACTGAAATATACTATTTCTTTTGTTTTTTACAGTGCAAATATTTGTAATAAAAATAAATATAAAGTGAGCACTGTACACTTTGTATTCTGTGTTGTAATTGAAATCAATATATTTGAAAATGTAGAAAACATCCAGAAATATTTAAATAAATGGTATTCTCTTATTGTTTTACAGTGCGATTAATCACAATTAATTTTTTTAATCGCTTGACCGCCCTATTTAGAAGGTTTTTTTTGGTTTTTATTTTTGTTTGTTTACTTTTTGTCCCTATTCAGGATTGAAAAAGAAATTCAAGCTCTTAAAAATATTTATGGGATGAAAAACCATTTTCTCCCCAGCTCTAATGCAGCATACAAAGTCAAATTGTATTGCATGGCTGCATCCCTTGCTCTCTGCTTTCCACAGCTAGTTAGTCACCTTGACTGAATGGGCAGAGGATGATGGGGCTACGTACCTCCTTCCTTCTCATTTTTCTGTGGTGAGTCTAGAAGAGGGGTTTCCTGCCATTCTTGATGAGATGGGGGTAATTGGGGGAGCCTGGGCCCTCCCACTCCAGCAAAATCCAGCCCAGGCCCTGTAAGGGTTACCAAATGTCCAGCATCCAGGAGTGCTTTAAGGCTGCCTTCCTGGGTCACTTCCTACCACCCACTCTCTTGACTGTGTCTGGCAGTCTGTTGCAAAGTTGTAAGCGAAAAGGTAACAACTGCACCTTCAGCCCCACTGGGATCAGCAGGCAGGGCCTCTTCCTGTGCCAGAGAAGGTTTCTGATGTGTCATTCTTCAGAAGCTCTGAGGGCAGGTGCTTCTACCTGGCTTGTCTGGCTCCCTTTTAAGCTCTACCCCCAGCTGGAGCATGCTCTGCAGGTGCAGCTGGATGGGATTGCTTGGGCCCAGAGTTGCTCTTTAACCCCTTCAGTTCCAGTGCAAGATTTATAATCCCATCAAAGAGGGGGCAAAGTCAAGACTCTGTCTTGTCCCCAGCTCTGACAAGAGAGGGAGTAGTGACTTCATGGAAGCTGCTCCTTTTGCACATTCCCCAAGCACTGGTACCAGCAATGTGGGTAGCCTGTACCTGGGAGCAAGGGGAGGCCTTACACTATCTAACCCATCTGCATGTGCAAGGGTCACATCGGGGCAATAAACGACTTCCAGGCTAGTCACAGTATTAAGAACTATTAAAATCTTGTGGCTTTTAAATTCCAAACAGTGTTGGAATCCCTGGCTGCACCCAATTTATGGCAATGGGTACAGTTTGAAAGGTCCAGCTATACTGCCAATATATTCTTGGTAAACTGGGTAGAAAAATGTGGGTTGCACAATATAGCTATAATCATAAAGCACATGATGGACTGAATTATTTTATGGCCTTTTTTCTTCTCTAGTGAAGAAAGACCTAATAAGTCACTCCGGGCTGTGCCATTCATGAGTTATCACTGTCCGTGCACAGGAAAATAAATATCATAACTGAACTTAGCTACCATGTAGCTCGTCTTTCTTTTTAAATACTCTAAATATACAGAGATAAATAATCCTGGAGATGCAATGGGAGCCTGGAGCCAACTGCAGAAATGGACTGAATCAAGTCAAATGACATCATTTTAAAAAGCAAAAGGATATGAAGTTCACCAAAAGCCATCTGGCTCCTTGCTGCTCTATGGCTCCACGGGGAGGGAGAAGGGGAAAGGCACAATGACATTCCATTCTTGCACTCCTGTGCAACAGATAGTTACAGTTGCAGTCCTGTGCTTCCCATAGTTTAGGGACCACTCCCAATGAGTGCAATACACCTCAGAGAGGGTAAGGAGATGGTGGAAATGCAGAAGAAAGAATACTGCACCCCTTGAAGAAGTGTAACAGCAATTGTGCTCTCCCTGTACAGTGGGAGCTCTGACTCTGGGAGACAGAATTCCTGCTTTCCCTCCTCCTAGGTGGTGTGACTCCACACCACTTCCCAGACCTGGGGCTGTGTGTTAGGCTATATCTACATTGCCGCGGCAAGTTGACCTACGCTACACAACTCCAGTTACGTGAATAATGTAGCTGGAGTTAACGTACTTTAGGTTGAGTTACCACAGGGTCTACACTGTGGTGGGTCGACAGGAGAAACTCTCCTGTCAACTTAATTTACTCTTCTCATCGGGGGTAGAGTACAGGGGTCAACTGGAGAATGATCTGTTGTCGATTTGGCGGGTCTTCACTAGACCCGCTCAATCGACCGCCAGTGGATTGATCTCAGAGCGTCGATCCCTACTGTAGTGTAGACCTGCCCCGAATGACACAATGGTGTCAGTAGGGAGGCTAAGCCAGCAAATCCAGCAGTTATAAATGATGGATTGTTTTAAGTCCAGCAAACATTCTATTCTTCCATTCTTTACTTAAAACAGGGGCTAGGCTTGGCACCTTAGCAGGAATAAATGAAGGACCCATCACAAAATTATTAGAGCCCCAAGAGGATCAATCTTTAATGTAAGAAAAATATCAATAATATAAATCTCCTTATAGACAGACATTTGTCCAGGGCATGTGATTTCTCAACACAGAGAAGGGACCTGGTCTATGGAGAGAAATAAAGATGTGAATAAATAAATTATTTGCTGATTGATGGGAAAATAACTTGAATGAATTATTTGATGAATATTGATTGACCAGATCCATAAATGGTCAAATAGTAGACAAGACGTATTCACAAATTTGATTGAAAACAGATGGGGTAAAAGTGAAAGAATCCATTTGGTATTATTATTGAACTCATTCCACTAGATAGACAGATCCTTACAATACTTAGAAAGTAGTCACCCTAATTAAGAAAAATATATATCACTATCTACTGATATACCAATGAAAAGCAGTATATAAGAGCCTGGTATTATCATTATCTTCTGTCTACACATATTTACATCTTTCTCTACGTATAGTGATACCTCTTGTTCCAAACATAAGTAGACATATTTTGGGAGTTACATATTTAAAGGAAAAAAAACATGTTTATAAGATTTAGCATCTTTTTCTTCTATCTCCAGCTGGAACAGGAAACGTGGAGTTGGAAATCTACCCAAATAAATCTGTATGGGAAATTTAGACACTGTTGCTATGTGATATTTTTATAGCAATATAGATTTTGCTAAATTCTTCAGCAGCATAGATTATGGCAAGTATTATTGCTGACCCTTTATTCGATACAGTTTTATGCCTTATAGGAATGCTGAACTTTTACCCTTTTGCTTTAGCTTTATTTATTGCTGTACTTTATTTTTTGCTGGTAAAAACTCTTGACAAAATGTAATGTCATAAAAGTGAACAAATTACTTTAGTGCTTAGTTTTCTCCTTAGGAAGGACCAGATTCCACAACATTTAAAGCAAAGTTGACTATCATTTGCTTACACCAACAATCCCTGTGAAGTTAGGTGATATTCAACATCAGTTAATTGCTGCTGAGTACCGATCTATCTGACATTATATTCATCCATGTCATGTGATCACCTCCAAAAATTATGACATATACTCATAAGAATGATACACAATTTTTTGGCATTCACGAAGAAATAATGAAGAATAGCATTGTACTATTGGTGTACAGAAATCAGTCTCTTCAACAGAATGTGTAACAGAAGTCCTTCATCTGAAACAAAATTAGCTTTGGTTTATGTCATAGGAACAGGGGAGATTTCAGAGATGGATCTTATAGGTACACCTCCATCTCTACTCCTAACAATTTTCTGTATAGTCTAATAGACTTAATTTAAAAGGACATTGAGTAACTGTCGAAGCTTAAGATGCATAGTAAAGCCAGACTTCTGCAAAACAAAATATAGGGTGAAATCCTGACTCTATTCAAGTCAATGGAAGTTTTGCTATTGACTCTAATGGGGCCAGAATTTCACCCGTAGCATACTAAATTGGCCATATTTACCACAAAGTATTTTATCTTTCCATAATGATTAAGACAATCAAACAATCTGACTTCCCAAATGACTTCCTGTCTGAAGGCTTTACTTTCTCCCATTCTTGTGCTGTAGATTTACTTTTTCTGATGAAAGGATTTATTTTAACAAAATAGCCTGCCCTTTTACTGTTACATTAGTACTACTCTCAAACTCCATACATCATATTATAGTGTTTAAACTAGAGTAAATCATGGCAAGATCAGAGATGTCAATATAACTCCTCTCTGATCATGGAGACAAAAAGAAAAGTGAAATGTTTTCAAAATCCACATTTTATTATAGGAACTTATTTGGATACCTACAATACAGACAACTGATATTTCCCATTTTGCTTGTACACATATTTGCCTAGTAGGTAGTTAATTCTGTTTTGCACCACAGGTATGTTCTTAATTTCAAAGGTCAGCTTCTTTGGATTATAATGGAAACTGGCACCATGTGGCTAATTGCATTGAAGCAGATGATTGCATCAGTGTGGTTAGAAGAGGATCTCCCTGGTGCTTTCATGAACATTTCACTGTTTGTAAGAGCAATATCAACTAAGCTCAGGATTTGTGCCACATCTTTAAGAAGCTGATTAAGTAGGACAAAAAGATCCTGCTGAGACAGTGGTCTCCCACAATTTGTGAATCACTGTCTGCACATTGCAAGGCACCTGATGTCAAACATCCCTTGAGGTTTGCTCAGGCACCTTGCAGAGAAATTTAGCTTTCATGGGTTACTGTTAGCTTCATTTATTGTAATGATTCACCATAATCATGTCTTTTAAGTGATAACCCTTTTCGTTTATTAAAATTGAAAGAATTTTAAAAAATCTGATCTATTTATCACTTATACTTTGGTGACCTTTTGCCCTCCTCTCAGTTTAGACAATGAAAACAGACTAGTAAATTGCATTGGTTTCATAGTCAATTTCACCTTCAGGATCTCATGTACCAGTACAATGCTTCAATGTCCAGCTTGCAGGCACTGCAGAAGAACATTTATCATCAATTTGCTCTAGTTCCTTAGCTTCACTTCAGTGAGGCAAAGCCATAGGTGCTGACTCCATGGGTGCTCTGGGGCTGGAGCATCTATGGGGAAAAAATGGTGGGTGCTGAGCACCCACTGACAGCCCTCCTATCAGAACCTCCCCCTCCCCCCAACGCTTCCTGCCTGCCGGAGGCCCCACCAATCAGCACCTCCCCATCCTCAGCGGCTACCACCTGCTGTGGATCGTCTGTTTTGAGGCGCTGAGGGGAATGGAGCGAGGACACAGCATGCTCAAGGGAGGGGGCAGAACAGGAAGGGGTGGGTCGGGGGTGGGAAGAGGTGGGGCAGGGGCGCGGCAGAGGTGGGAAGAAGCAGGATGGGGTGGGGCCTTGGGGGAAGGGGTGGAGTGGGGGCCGGGCCTGGGCGAAGCCGGGGGGGAGCACCCCCTGCAGATTAGAAACTCGGTGCCTATCGGCAAAGCAACCATAAAGCCAGTTTAATCCACCAGTTAGGCAGAGCAAAGCAGCTGCAGCAGGCCAGTCAGTCAATCTGGCCCATTGTTTCCATTGGAATATTTCATTTTAAATATCAAGGAAACATAGGGACCTCCAAGATGGAGCTACTATAAGGTGGGTGCATAACTGACTGGAAAACCATTCCCAGAGAGTAGTTATCACTGGTTCACAGTCAAGCTGGAAGGGCATATCAAGTGGGGTCCCGCAGGGATCAGTTCTATTCAATATGTTCATTAATGATTTAGATGATGGCAAAGAGAGTACACTTATAAAGTTTGAAAACAATAGCAAGCTGAGAGGAGTTGCAAGTGTTTTGAAGGATAGGATTAAAATTTAAACTGATCTGGACAAACTGGAGAAATGGTCTGAAGTAAAGAAGATGAAATTCAATAAGGACAAATACAAAGTACTCCACTTAGGAAAGAAAAATCAGTTGCACACATTCAAAATGGAACATGACTGCCTAGGAAGGAGTACTGCAGAAAGGGAACTTGGGGTCATAGTGGATCACAAGCTAACTTTGAGTCAACAGCGTAACACTTTTGCAAAAAAGAGAGAACATCATTCTGGGATGTATTAGCAGGAGTGTTGTACGCAAGACATGAGAAATTATTCTTCCACTCTACTCTGCACTGATAAGGCCTCTACTGGAATATTGTGTCCAATTCTTGGGACTACATTTCAGAAAAGATGTGGACAAATTGGAGAAAGTCCAGACGAGCAACAAAAATGATTAAAGATCTAGAAAACATGTTTAGTCTGGAGAAGAGAAGACTGAGAGGGAACACAATAACAGTCTTCAAGTATATAAAAGGTTGTTACAAAGAGGAGGGTGAAAAATTGTTCTCCTTAACCTCTGAGGATAGGAAAAGAAGCAATTGGCTTAATTTGAGCAAGAGCAGTTTAGGTTGGCCATTAAGGAAAACTTCCTAACTGTCAGGGTAGTTAAGCACTGGAATAAATTGCCTAGGGAGGTTGTGGAATCTCCATCATTGGAGGTTTTTAATAACGGGTTAGACAAACACTTGGCAGGAATGGTCTAGTTATTACGTAGTCCTGTCTTGGGAGCAGGGTGCTGGACTAGATGACCTATTGAGGTCCCTTCCAGTCCTACAATTCTATGATTTATGATTTATAATGAGCTCCTTTCTAGCCTATTCCCATAATGCTAAATATTGAACAAAATTTCAATGTGGCTTTTAAGATCAAGGATAGAGGAACTATAGCCAAGCATAACCCAGTAGTTTCATGTAAGTATTAGAGTTTTATTAAATAAAAGTAGTACATGATCATGATTCCAAAGTATCAGGCTAGTCTTAAGTATCCCACAAGTAATACGATGTTTCGCACATATCTATCAAGATTGATGTGTGACTTTTCCTGCTTACAGAAAAGATTTTAAAAAAAGAGCCAAGACTATACTTACTGAAGTCTCCATTAATGTGCTTAATTGTTTTCTGTATATTTAAACATCTCCTTTTCAGCCCAAATTGGAAAAAAGCAGTGTGGATGTTGAAGAAGCTCCTCAGATAAAATGGGTGTTCATGTCATGTACTTCTACCTGCTATGGATATGATGAGATTAGTGGGGCCAGTTGGTGAAACCTGCTTGTGTATTGAAAGACATTAGGGGCTTCTCTTCACTACCCGCCGGATTGGCGGGTAGCAATCGATCTATCGGGGATCGATTTATTGCGTCTCGTTTAGACGCGATTAATCGATCCCCGAACGCGCTCCTTGTCAACTCCGGAAATCCACCTCGGTGAAAGGCAGAAGCGGAGTCGATGGGGGTGCGGCAGCGATCGACTCACCGCCATCCTCACGGCCAGGTAAGTCGATCTACGATACGCCAACTTCAACTACGTTATTCACGTAGCTGAAGTTGCATATCGTAGATCGACCCCCCCCCCTCTAGTGTAGCCCAGGGCTAAGAGAACTGACTTTCTCTTGCAGCATTGATGGTCCATTTGTCCCTAATTGCACTAAAGAGAGTTGTGTGACTGCAGAGAGATTTCAAGACTGAGTTTTATCATATTTTGAATAAAAATGTGTATAAAAAGGCAGTAATAACAATCTGATTAGTTTTAACAAATTTATTTTTCTAGATGTCATGTAGTGGCCTATGGACAGAAGGAACAAGGATTTGTTTGTTTTTGAGCAAGCAAAAAATAATGCCCAAATAGTATATAGAATTCAAGTACAATATCATCTTCATAATATACTGAACAGCAGAAGCCTTTAGACATATCTGAGATATTGCTATATTTGTTATCTAGAAAACAGAAAGTGTTGGGAGGAAAGAGATCTTGAATGGTCCTTTGAAACATGTGTTAACTATTTGTGCTAAGCAATCTGTTCGACCTTGTATTTAGCTTTGACGCTATGAATACATTTCCCAGACCTGAAAAAGTGCTCTGTGTAGCTTGAAAGCTTGTTGTTCTCACCAACAGAAGTTGGTCCAATAAAAATATATTACCTCACCTACCTTGTCTCTTTGGGAAAAAGGGGGAGAGAGAAAGAGAGAAGGAGAGAGTGAGATCAAATACACAGGACCAAATTCTGTTCTGAGATGTCAGAACTTATCTCCCATTGATTTCAGTAGGAAACACAGAGGTAGTGCAGTGAACAGTTTGACCCATACAGTATAGTCTATAGACAGGACTAATTAATACGTCTGGAAATGGGCAATTTCCTAGTAAAACAAAACAATGCTGTTCGCACTTACTGCTTACTACTTGGAGGATTCCAAAGTGCTTTTCTTACTTCTCTTTCTCCCATGTGCAAGTGCATAATTCAAGTCCACTGTGTCCCCACGTTAGGTCTGAACCTCATTGTCTACCGGACATAGTGAACAATCACACAAGTGGAGTCCCGCATTCCTCCACACATTTGCTATCCCCCTTTCCAAAACAAAACACAGTCCTCATTGGGAGATGTGTGCAATGTTGACAAAATTATGCCAGATCTGCGAAAACTGATAAAACTAGCTTTTCACAGTGAAGACATTGTTCATAAACATTCCATTTTCTCCAGAAACTCTCTTAGGCTTGTCTTCACTACCCGCCGATCCGGCGGGTAGCAATCGATCTATCGGGGATCGATTTATCGCGTCTCGTCTAGACATGATAAATCGATCCCCGAACTTGCTCCCCGTCGACGGGGAAGCGGCAGCGATCAACTCGCCACCGTCCTCACAGCCAGGTAAGTCGATCTACGATACGCCGACTTCAGCTACGCTATTCATGTAGCTGAAGTTGCGTATCGTAGGTTGAACCCCCCCACACCCAGTGTAGCCCAGGGCCAAGTTTCACCCAGTGCTATTCATTAATACACTGTATTTAATTTCTCTGCTGCAAAATCCTACCTCAGTGCCTCAACGTGGTGCAGCGGTGACCCTGGCTGTCTGACAGCTATGGTAGCGGGGCGTATGCCCTGGTAGGTTTTACCATGCTACAAAGGTGTCGGACTATCCAATCCAGGGAGGAGGGTTGCTCTCTCAGAGGAAAGAGCGCTTTTCCTTCTCCTTAGAGGTTGAAGGCTAGCTAAGCTTGAGGAGGTACGCATGCCTGCCCACCTAGCCAGTGGGATGGCCTGAAGTTAACGGCTAAAACAACATGAGTAAATGCACGTTCTACAGTGGCGGAGTGGAAATTGAGTGACAAGAGGTTGCTAAAAATGTCAGGTGCTAGGCCAACATGGAAAAGGACAATCCTCGCTGTGTGTACTTACAATTGTAGGTCACTGGCAAAGGAGGAAACTTTAAACCATCTGATGGAGGAGAAGAAAAGGATAAAATGTGATATTCTCGGTGTCTGCGAAACCCGATGAAAGAAGGAGTTGGAAGTCAACTGGAAGGATGGAAGTGCTGTGAGGCTCGGAAAGGGAGATGGCGCTAGAAATGTTGGAGGAGTTGGATTTATCGTCAATAAAGATTGGTCTTCGAAAGTCATATCATGCCAGCTAACATCATCACGTATCGGTGTGCTGCGTCTTCAGATGGAGTCAAAAGCTACCCTCAAGGTCATCCAGGCCTACACTCCCACAAGTGCAAGTGAGGACGAAGAAGTGGAAGAATTCTACTGAGAGCTTGAAAGAGCTCTTGTGCAAAAGTCCACTTACACTGTCACGATGGGAGATTTCAACGCCAAGGTCGGGCGAGGGAAAGCTGGCGAAAAGTTCATAGGGAGATACGGCAGCGGCGAAAGGAATGAAAGAGGAGAGAGGCTGGTAGTGATGGCAGAAATGAAAGAACTGTACGTGGCAAACACCTGGTACAAAAAGAAGATCTCAAGAAGGTGGACATGGATCGCACCAAATGCGAAGAGTAAGAATGAAATCGACTACATTTTAGTCAATAAAAGGCGCATCGTTCAAGACGTCTCTGTGGTGCAGCCATTCAACACCGGCAGTGACCATCGCCTGCTTAGAGCGAAGTTGATTTTCGATGAAGCGGTGGAAAAGAAGGCGTCACAGATGGCAAACAGGAAACAGCAGCCAAAGACATTTGATGAATCAAAGCTGAAAAAAGCGATTTCTAGGTTTGACTGGATCCAGATGGAAAAGTGTGATGAGGACTATAGTATCTTTGCTGACAAGTTGAGATGTTGCATAAAAGCAGCTGAAATTAAAAAGCTGAAGAAGGTGAAGGGAAGAATCTCGATTGAAACGAAAAGCTTGTTGGAGAAGCGGAGAAACATGAAAAGGAGCTCGGATAACAACCTCAAGTACTCCATTCTGTGCAAGCTTATATGGCGAAAACTGAAGGATGACTTCGAGAACTTCCGGAAAGAAAAGCTCCTTAAAACAGCTGAATCACGCAAGAGCCTCAGGACATGCAAGCGGAAATTGACGCAGTATAGATTGAGCGTAACAGCATTGAAGAACAAGGATGGAGAGACAGTAATCAACAGAGCAGGGATGGAGGAGGTCTGCAAGGACTTCTATACAGAACTGTTCAAATCAAGAATCAATGTCCCCTCCCAAGAGTCCCTCAAAGAGTCAGAAGAACGCATCCCCCCAATAATCGTCAGCGAAGTCCAAAGCGCACTACACCAGATGAAGAAGGGAAAAGCTCCAGGCAAAGATGGAATAACGTCAGAAATGATTTATGCAGGAGGCGAAAAACTTTGGAAGGCCCTCGGTTTAAGATTCAGTCGATATCTTGAAGAAGGAAAAATACCATCAAGCTGGAAGGAGTCGAATACCATCTTGCTGCACAAGAAGGGTGATCGAGAAAATCTTAAGAACTACCGCCCTATATGCCTGCTCTCTCACATCTACAAGCTCTTCACAAAGGTGATAACGAATCGACTTTCGCAGAGTCTGGATGAACAACAGCCGAGAGAGCAGGCAGGGTTTTGAAGAAATTTCAGTACAATCGACCATATATTTACCCTTAGCCAGCTCCTAGAAAGAGCGAGGGAATACAAACTCCCACTGTGCATTGCTTTTGTGGACTATGAAAAGGCCTTCGATAGCGTTGAGTTTAACGCAATATTAAAGGTGCTCGCAGAGCAGGGCATTAACACGCAGTACATTAGTTTGTTGAAGGAAGCGAATACTGGATGTACAACAGACATTACTCTCCTTGAAACTCCCCTCCGCATCCCAATCGAGAAAGGCGTAAAGCAAGGAGATACAATTTCACCGAAACTATTCACCGCCTGCCTCGAAATGGTTATGAACAAGATCAATTGGAGGAGTGGTGTCAACATAAACGGAGAGAGATTATCTCATCTCAGATTTGCAGACGACATTGTACTAATTGCTGAAAGCACCAACCAACTGCAGAGCATGCTATGAAGACTCGACAAGAAAAGTAGTCAGGTTGGCCTGAAAATGAACCGCTGCAAAATGAAATATATGCGATCAGATGTCTTACGAAAAGCCCGAATAACGGTAACAGGAGAAGACATCGAAGAAGTGGAACAGTACCTATATTTGGGCCAAGAAGTTAATATGCGCCAAGACCTGAACGGAGAACTCTCGCAAAGGATTCGGGCAGGATGGTGTGCATTTAATTCCATCAAGGACGTCCTCAAAGGAAAAATTGACAAGACCACATGTAAAAATATTTTCAATTCAGCAGTGCTGCCAGCCATGCTGTATGGCAGTGAAATGTGGGCACTGACGAAGAGAGAAGAGCAACGGCTGTTGGTAGCTGAAAGGGCAATGGAACGAGCTATGTTGGGAATCTCCCTTCTGGATCGTATACCAAATGAAATCATCAGAGAACGCAGCGGTGTGAAAGATATTGTTGTGGAAAGCAGACATAACAAGATGCGATGGGCGGGCCACACAGCATGGCTCACGGATAACAGGTGGACCGCAATCATTGCTGAGTGGTACCCGCGAGAACAGTAAAGATCCCCCGGTCGGCCTCCAAGAAGATGGGAAGATGACATCGTTAAACGTTTCAGACGAACGTGGAGAAGAAAGGCAAGAGTGCGAGAAGAATGGCAGACGTGTTGTGATTGGCGCAGTCTTAATGACAGCTGAAGTCCAATCGATCCAGGTGATCCAGGTGTGATTTAATTTCTTGTATGCACTGTGAAAACTGAGTGAAATATCATCGTGTCTATGAATGGCAGAGTCCAGTCTAATAAAGTGAAGTCATAATTCCAAGTTAATCAAAAGGTTAAAATTATGGTTAGCATTCAGATTGCTATGTGATGGCTAAATTCTGGGCTAGGTCATGGAGCTCCTGTCTATGTTGGTGACCATGTATGCAGATGGATCTACTTCTGCAAGAATGTGCTCACCCATGAAAGTAAGTTCCCTACAGTGTAAACCTCTGTATTTAGGTATGTGCATACAGCTCCTGTTGATTTCAGTAGGACTTCTGCATATGTATTGTGGCAAACCCAGGACAAACAGCTACCAAGGGGAAGGTAGTAACTAGTCCCAGGGGGTTAAAAGGCCTCTCCCTGTCCACAGAGGGGAGATAACTTTGGGGAAATAAGGTTCAGCTGGGAAAGGGGTTGCTAGGGAGCTAATTAGGTCCAGCTGGCTGCAACTGCTGGAGACCTTTTTAAACCCTCCCCTGTGGGAATAGAGGGGTGTGTGAGAGTTGTGTGAGAAGCAGGGAAGCTGTCAGTAGGACACTGAAGCCTTCCTGGAAGGAGGGCTGCAGTTCCTCCCGAGAAAGGAAGGAAAACAAACTGAAGGGACTGACCAGGGAAAGGTATAGCCAGACCCTGTGCTACCAGTAAGGGTTTGCCCTGCCCAAGTCTGTCTCTCCAAGGCTAAGAGTGACTGAGCCCTGGTCTACACTACGAGTTTAGGTCGAATTTATTAGCGTTATTTCAATTGATCCGTTCACCCGTCCACACGACGAAGCCCTTAACATCGACTTCTAGGGCTCTTAAAATCGATCTCGCCACTCCACCCCCAACGAGGGGATTAGCGCTTAAATTGATATTGCCGAATCGATGTAGGCTTAGTGAGGACGCAATTCGACGGTATTGGCCTCCTGGATCTATCCCACAGTGCAACATTTGACCGCTCTGGACAGCAGTCTGAGCTCCAATGCTCCGCCCAGGTAGACAGGAAAAGCCCCGCAAACTTTTGAATTTCATTTCCTGTTTGGCCAGCGTGGTGAGCTGCAGGTGAGCGCAGATCTCATCAGCAGAGGTGACCATGATGGAGTCCCAGAACCGAAGACGAGCTCCAGCATGGACCGATGGTGAAGTACGCGATCTGATCGCTGTATGGGGAGACGAAACCGTGCTAGCAGAGCTACGGTCCAAAAGAAGAAACGCCAATACATATGCCAAAGTCTCCAAGGGCATGCAGGAAAGAGGCTACAACAGGGACGCGCAACAGTGCCGCGTGAAAATTAAGGAGCTCAGGCAAGCCTACCAAAAAACCAGAGATGCAAACAAATGCTCTGGGTCAGAGCCCCAGACATGCCGCTTCTATGATGAGCTGCATGCCATTCTAGGAGGTGCAGCCAGCACTGACCCACCCATGTGGTATGACTCCGTATGTGGATCATCAGAAACCACAGAGGAGCATGATGATGATAATGGTGCTGAAAATAGCGCCCAGACACAGCAAGGAAGTGGAGAAGCCCTTTTCCCCGACAGCCAGGAACTCTTTGTCACCCTGGAGCCAGTACCCTACGAACCCACCCAAGGCGTGCTCGATGCAGGAGAAGGGACCTCTGGTGCCTCTGGTGAGTGTACCTCTGTTAATTAATACATGTTTTATAAGCAAGCGTGTTTAATGATCAATTCGCGGCCAGTACAGCTACAGCTACTGGAAAACTCTGTTAACATGTTCGGGGATGGAGCAGAAATCCTCCGGGGACATCTCCAGAAAGATCTCCTGGATGTACTCCCAAAGCCTGTGCAAAAGGTTTCTGGGGAGGGCAGCCTTATCCTGTGCTCCGTGGTAACACACTCTACCACGCCAGGCCAGTAGCACGTAGTCTGGAATCATTGCTTTGCAAAGCATGGCGGCGTATGGTCCCAGTGTTTGCTGGCATTCAAGCAACATCCGTTCTTTATCTGTCTGTGTTATCCTCAGAAGAGTGATATCATTCATGGTCACCTGGTTGAAATAGGGGAATTTTATTGAGGGGGTATTCAGAGGGGCTCCGTCCCTGCTGGGCTGTTTGCCTGTGGCTGAACAGAAATCTTCCCCGCTGTGACCCACGCGGTGGGGGGAGGGGGAACAGCGAACATCTTGGATGTGTGTCTGTGTGTGGGGGGTGGGTGTCGATTAGGTTCGCGCTGCACGTTAACCCAAAAACTGCCGCCCCTCCCTTTTCAATTGCCAACCAGTTTTAAATTGCCAGCCCAAAGGCTGTTTGTTATGGGAAATGAGGGGGTTGCTGTTTGAAAACATTCCCACGTTATGAAGGTTAAAGAAGCCTATAGACTGTGGCTTACCATGGCTGTGTGCAAGCCGAATTCTGTTGCCCGCCAGACCTGCTTGTGTGATCTCTCACACCAAACCGGCAGACCCTCAATATAACAGGCAAAGTGCAACCTTGGACCAAATGCACATGTGATATGTAATGTTTGGAGCATTGTTCTCTAATATGTGTCTTTTAAACTAGTCCTCTCCCGTTTGTTTCCTCCCGCAGCTGCAAATGTTTCAACGCCACCCCCTTCATCACCGTCCCAGAGGCTAGCGAAGATTAGAAGTAAAAAAAAAAGGAATCGAGATGAAATGTTCTCAGAACTCATGGAATCCTCCCACACTGAAGCTGCCCAGCAGAATGCGTGGAGGCAGACACTGTCGGAGTCCAGGAAGGCAGATTTTGATCGCGCGGACAGGTGGCGTGATGAAGAGAGTAGGTGGCGTCAGCGTGCAGAGAGAAGGCAGGATGCAATTCTGAGGCTACTGGAGGATCAAACGGAAATCCTCCGGCTTATGGCTGAGGAAAGGCGTACGGTTCAGGAAAGGCCGCCTGAGCCCAGACCGCCGCTACAGCCCCTGTGTAACCAACAGCCCTCCTTCCCGAGTCCCATAACCTCATCCCCGAGACGCCCAAGAACGCGTTTGGGCGGCCTCCGTGCACCCAACCACTCAAGCCAAGAGAACAGTCCAAGCAAGAAAGGGCTGGCATTCAATAAGTTTTAAAGTGCTGTGTGTCCTTGTCCTTCCCTCATCCCCTCCTCCACCACCCATCCTGGTGCTTCCCTTCCTCCACCAGCTATCCCGGGAGACTGTGGCAGTTAGCCCCATAGTTCCCCCTCTTTGTTTTACGAATTAATAAAGAATGCATGATTTTTAAGCAACAATGACTTTATTTCCTCTGCGAGCGGTGATCGAGGGGGGGAGGGCAGGGCGGTTTGGGTAAAGGGAAGTAGAGTGAATGAAGGGGCGGGGCTTTTCATTACTGGGGAAAAACAGAACTTTCACACAGCATCCTGGCCATTCATGAAACTGGTTTTCAAAGCTTCCCTGATGCGCAACGCACCCTGCTGTACTCTTGTAATAGCCCTGGTGTCTGGCTGCGCATAACCAGTGGCCAGGCGATTTGCCTCAACCTCCCACCCCGCCATAAACGTCTCCCCCTTACTCTCACAGATATTGTGGAGCGCACAGCAAGCAGTAATAATAATGGGAATATTGTTTTCGCTGAGATCTAACCTAGTCAATAAACTTCGCCAGCGAGCTTTTAAACGCCCAAATGCACATTCCACCACCATTCTGCACTTGCTCAGCCTATAGTTGAAAAGGTCCTGACTACTGTCCAGGCTACCTGTGTATGGCTTCATGAGCCATGGCATTAAGGGGTAGGCTGGGTCCCCAAGGATAACTATTGGCATCTCAACACCCCCAACGGTTATTTTCTGGTCTGGGAAGAAAGTCCCTTGCTGCAGCAGCCGAAACAGACCAGAGTTCCTGAAGATGCGAGCGTCATGTACCTTTCCCGGCCATCCGACGTTGATGTTGGTGAAACGTCCCTTGTGATCCACCAGTGCTTGCAGCACTATTGAAAAGTAACCCTTTTGGTTTATGTACTCGCTGGCTTGGTGGTCCGGTGCCAAGATAGGGATATGGGTTCCGTCTATCGCCCCACCACAGTTCGGGAACCCCATTGCTGCAAAGCCATCCAGTATGAGCTGCACATTTCCCAGACTCACAACCCTTGGTACCAGCAGCTTGGTGATCGCCCTGGCTACTTCCATCACAACAGCCCCCACTGTAGATTTTCCCACTCCGAATTGATTCGCGACTGACCGGTAGCTGTCTGGCGTTGTAAGCTTCCACAGGGCTATCGCCAGTCGCTTCTGTACTGTGAGGGCTGCTCTCATCTTGGTGTTCTTGCGCTTCAGGGCAGGGGAAAGCAACTCACAAAGTTCCATGAAAGTGCCCTTACGCATGCGAAAGTTTCGCAGCCACTGGGATTCATCCCAGACCTGCAGCACTATGTGGTCCCACCAGTCTGTGCTTGTTTCCCGGGCCCAGAATCGGCGTTCCACTGTATCAACAAGCCCCATTAACACCATGATGTCCACCTTGCGGGGGGGCCTTTTTTGAGAGAGGTCTGTGTCCATGTCCTCATCACTGTCCTCAGGGCGCTGCTGTCGCCTCCTCGCCTGCTGTAGCTGTAGCAGCTCCTGGTTCTTGTTCTCCATATACTCCTGGACAATGCGCATGGTGTTCATAACGGCGAGAACAGCCGCGGTGATCTGATCGTGCTCCATGCTTTCCCTGGTATGCTGTTTGCAGGACAGCAGAGTGGCAGCAGAAGCAGCGGGTGGATAACAATGGAGTCAGCAATATGGCGCCCATATGAAAAAAGGCACGAACGGATTTTTTGCTCCCCCCTCAGTTGCTTTCACGGAGGGAGGGGGGAGCAAGGGTTAGGCTCATTTCCTTCTAGCTGCAGATGGTATAATATGCAGTGAGCAAGGAGGCGCCTTCCCTTCTAGCAGGGGATGGTACAATATGCTTGATATCCATCATCATCTCCTGGCCCCCTCAAGGATTGAACTCGCAACCCCGGGTTTAGCGGGCCAACGCTCAGACCGCTGAGCTATCCCTTCGCCTGTGTTCCAGGCAGTACTGAATCTCCCTTAAACACAACGTAAAAAAGAGAATGACCAGAATCACTCTGGTCACTCCCATTTATGTCCAAGCACCCCTGGCCAGCCACACCATAGGCCGCTGGCCAGGAGCACATGAATACCAATCATATTGTACAGTCTGCTGCAAGAAGGAAAGGAGCTTCTGCTGTATGGTCCCGCGACCATGACCATTTATGGCATATTGCACCATCTGCAGCTAGAAGGCAAGGAGCTTCTGCTGTGTAGTCCCGCGACTACCAGCCTCAGGCGGAATGGCCCCCCTCAAGGATTGAACTCGCAACCCCGAGTTTAGCAGGCCAACGCTCAGAATGCTGAGCTATCCCTCTACCTATATTACAGTGTGACTGAATCCCCACTAGACCTAAGGTCCAGGCGTACGCTGGAGATGTACGGTAATTGTGAGCTGAGCAGGCTTCCGTAGCAAACACTGAAACCCTGGAAAAAAGGCGTGAAAAATATTGCTTTCACGGAGGGAGGGAGGGAGGGAGGGATGACATGTACCTAGAACCACCAGCGACAATGTTTTCTGCCCCATCAGGCTTTGGGATCGCAACCCAGAATTCCAATGGGCGGCGGAGACTGCGGGAACTGTGGGATAGCTACCCGCAATGCAATGCTCCGAAAGTCGATGCTAGCCCCGCTACTGTGGACACAGTCAATCGACCTCATGGTCTTAACGCTCTTTAGTGGGGACACACACAATCGATTCCATAAATTCGGGTTTTAAAATATCGACTTCTATAAATTCGACCTAATTCTGTAGTTTAGACGTACCCTGAGTCTGCTGAGGAGAACAAGGTACTTTGCCACAGTATATACAGTAATCCGGAGTTAAAGTAAAGAGGATGGCAGGGTAAGGAAAACATAATTCTTTCTCTGCTTTAAAGAACAGGGTGAACACTCCTTCCTGAGCTGGGGAAGCAGTTCTCCCTTACACTCCTCCTCCTCCTCCTCAAAGCTGGTGCTTTGAGAGGTGTCACAAATTGCACACCCAAAAACTGAGATCCTCCTAGTCAATGACACCTTCTGAAAATGTGGGCCTTACCTTATCTATGCCTCCATTTACCTCTCTGTAAAGCAGGAAGAATGATAGTCACCTACTACATAGCTGTGTTGTGAGGGCTAACTAGTTCATGTGTGTACATTTCTTTTGAGATGAGTAGTGCTAAGGGTAATTACTACTATATTTAAAATAGGGCAGATAGCCAACCCCTCCCTGTAGCTGCAGGATAATGACAAAGCTGATCAAATGATGGATTCACTGCTGGTGATCCCAAACATCACGTATTTTCTATGCATGTATCAAGGAGCAAGAAAATAATATGGCTGGGTGCATTTAAGCTTTCATTTTAAAATGTCTGTAAGCATGGAGACAAATTAGGTAAGCCCCGTGGTCTCCTTTCAGTGCAGCCCTGCCGTAGACAGTCTTAATGAAAACTGTTTGCCAAAAAAGTCTCAGCTCTCAGACAGCTAGCAAGGACTCCCTTACTCTTTGCAGTAATTTATTACTTTTTTCACCTCTCACTATCTAAGGAAAGTGAGATCCCAAAGTAGCATTAATCATATAGGGCAAAATGATTCTTCCTAACAGTGGTTGAAGTAGATTGAAATAGAAGGGGGACCTCAAGCCTGATTCTCAGCACTCGCAACTCTTGCTGAAGTCAATAGGACAGGCAGAAGTCCAGCATTTCTGAAAATCAGTGCCAAGGTATTGGAAATTGGGCGTCTATAAATGGAGGCATTCAAAATCAGTAGCCACATTTGAAAAGTGGGCCTTAATGATTTGCCTAAGGCCACAGAGACTCCACATCACAGCCAACTTCAACATTTTGATCAGCGAGGATCCCAAAGGACCCATCTACCCACAAAACTGCTTCTTTCTCTGCACCTTGGCAGGTCACCTTAGAAGCTACAGCTGACAGCCACCAAGACAATGCTTGTAGGAGATGTAAACCAGGCATTTTTGGTGAAAGTTGCCCATACATGAAATTGTCAATTGCAGGAGATAAGGAGGTCTTCTCTTCTTTAGAGCACAGGATAAAAGAAACCTCTGCTTGCAAAACCTTTTCCTTGTGGAACGCGGTGACCTCATTTTCTGGCAAGTCTTCCCCGTTATTATTTATTTACTATTTAAATATTGCTTTAAAACCTAGGCTCCAGCTCCAACATGCTAGATAATACACAAGCATATATTACAGAGACAGTCCCTGCCCTGAACAGTTTACACTCTAGAAGACAAGAGATAAAAAAACAGATGGGGGAACACAAGGTAATAATGTATTAAAATCCTTTATGCATCTTATATCAAGAAAGACAACCCATGGAGTACCTATGGAGAAGAGCAAATAGTCCTATTAGAACAACAAAGAGACTTTCATTCTTGCATTTGGTGTCTAAACACCATGGAGATTGGCAGTCTAGATAGATTATTAAAACTTGGTTCTTGATCACACTTCAGGTACCTCCGTCACAGATCCTTGACTAGTGTAAATTGGTTTTGAGGCTACTTCCTAGCTGCTTGTTGCAGAGAAAGTTTACATTCTCCTTTTCTACTTTGCATTCTGCAAAAACATCCTCATTCCGTCATGGGAGATGCTTCAGTATTTTTGATAGATGGACATTCATGATGCCAGTGTGCTTCTAATACACCACAAATAAATCTCCCATAAACAGAGTTCCACATGGGGACTTGCCAGCCTCCACAGGAGATTAATAAAAACGGAAAGAACAGCTCACCTGGTATCGCTCCTCCATAGTCAATTGGCAGTACTATTCCAGGAGCTGTCTGCCAACACATCCCAGCCACAGAGGAAGCAGGTTGGGTTTTTTTTAATTAATCTTATGGAAGTCTTAATCTCTGCTTAATTAGACATTCTTTACTCTTTCATTTACAGGGAGATAGATAACACCAACACTTCGCCCTTATGCCTTTATCAAGGTAAATATGATAATGTCCCAGGGGATGGGAAACAGGAAGGTTGGTGTTGTCTCCCTGTGTAAATTTAAAAAGAATATTTAATTAAGAAAGATCTAAGTCTTCTTCAATTGCAATTAAAGAAGACATTACTCATTGTAATGGGATGTGCTGACAGAACCTTTTGGAATGATACAAGACAACATAAATACACCTTGAGAACACTTGTTCTATTGAAACTAGCTGACAGTTTGCAGGCTTTAAAGGAAACCTTTTGAATCCTCTGCAAGGAAAGCCATCTATTGCCACTGTTGTCTTGGCTTAAAGAACTGCTGACACCTCCTGGAAAACTTTAAAAAACATCCTATTAAAATATCTCTCTCCTGCCTCTCTGTCACTTAGGGCTAGTGGTTTCTCACGGTGATGAGCTAGATTCTGATCTCACTGTGCTGTAACTCCTTTGCATTTATGAAAGTGACTCCTGATTTAGATTGGGGTAACAGAGTTCATGGCCAGAGAAAAATCCTGAATTATAATAAAACATCAAAAGTCTGAGGCCACTTTATTTTTATCCAAATGTCCATTTTAAACCCATTTAATAAAATATAACAAAAAGATGAAAAGCACTGAAAATTGCCAGCTACCTGCCTGCTTGTTCCGTTCACCACGGGGATGGTGGAGGAAGCAGTCTGCATGAGAAGGGACTGCTATTATGATTGGCTCCTGTGCAAAAGGATGGGGGCTTCTTGCACCTTCTCCCGGCACCTGTGCCAGATCCCCATCTGGGCCCTGTAATTCAGTGCTGCAGTCCTGCCTTAGCTTGAAGCAGGAGCAGCAACAGTGCATAGCTGATGAATGCCACCCACCTGCATCAACAAGTGGGGGAACGTGATGGGGCCAGCAGTGAAGAAGGGACAGTCCCAGTAGCAAGGGAGGGAGATACTCGCCAAGAGACAATAGGTAGCTCCTGCTGCTGGGAGTCTCTAGCACCCACTGGCCAGCTGGGATAGGGGAGTGCTGATTGGCCAGCATTCCCCAGCTCCTGGAATTAGCCCAGTGTAAGAGAGTTTCATAGATTCATAGATTCTAGGGCTGGAAGGGACCTTGAGAGGTCATCAGGTCCAGCCCCCTGCCCTCATGGCAGGACCAAATACTGTCTAGACCATCCCTGATAGACATTTATCTAACCTACACTTAAATATCTCCAGAGATGGAGATTCCACAACCTCCCTGGGCAGTTTATTCCAGTGTTTAACCACCCTGACAGTTAGGAACTTTTTCCTAATGTCCAACCTAAACCTCCCTTGCTGCAGTTTAAGCCCATTGCTTCTTGTTCTATCCTTAGAGGCTAAGATGAACAAGTTTTCTCCCTCCTCCTTATGACACCCTTTTAGATACCTGAAGACCGCTATCATGTCCCCTCTCAGTCTTCTCTTTTCCAAACTAAACAAACTCAATTCCTTCAGCCTTCCTTCATAGGTCATGTTCTCTAGACCCTTAATCATTCTTGTTGCTCTTCTCTGGACCCTCTTCAATTTCTCCACATCTTTCTTGAAATGCGGTGCCCAGAACCGGACACAATACTCCAGTTGAGGCCTAACCAGCTGTCAGGGTTCCCTCCCCACTCTAAACTTTAGGGTAAAGACGTGGGGACCCGCATTTAGAGCCCCTAAGCTTATTTTTACCAGCTTAGGTTAAACCCCCCAAGGTACAAAATTTTCTGCACCCCAAGAAACGCTTTTCGCTGCCACCATCAAAGCCTCTTTCAGCTTCGTTCCAGCAGAGAAAAGGTTACTCACTAGCTGCCAGTAGCAGCAGTCCTCAAGAGACAGAGGGAGGCTGGTAAGGATTCTGGGGGCCCTTTCCCCAGGAGCCTTGTGACTCTGGTGCCCGTTATAGGTTATGTGGTAAGGAGCCCTGCACTGGAACCAGTTAAATGCCTGGTATAGGAGAATATGGGTGATGGGTGGGTAGCGCCCCTCTCCTCTCTTAAAGTTTAATAAAAGTTGCGCCAAGCATGTGTTTGTCCTCATTTTGCTGGCATGTCCTCTTCAAACAGCATCAGCACAGCAGAACAGTAGCAGCATCATACACTTTTTAATAAACCATTATTCCAAGGTCTGGGAGTTCCTGCTTTCCCTTAGTCTACCATGAAGCCCAGAGTTTAAGTCTGCAGTTCTCAAAGGTCCCAGTGAAAGGGACTCAACTGTTAGTGTTTTATTCAGCTATCCACATATGAAAGTCACGGAATCGATGACTTCTGTAACAATTATGACAAAAATCCAGATATAGTCATGGTACTCAGGGCCGGCGCTACCATTAGGTGACCCTAGGCAGTCGTCTAGGGTGCCAGAATTTTGGGAGCGGCATTTCAGGTCCCTCGGCGGCCGCTGGCAGGAGAGGCTGCTGCTGAAATGCCGCCGAGGTCCCCAGCGGCACTTTGGCGGCAGCTTCTTCGGCCACCAGGGACCTCGGCAGCATTTCGGCGGCAGCCTCTCCCGCTGCCGCCACCTACGGCAGCAAAAAAGCTGCCTGAAGGTACTTTTTTTCTTCCCCTCCTCATTAGGGTTGGAAACAGGATTTTTGTTTGATCTGCTCCTGTGGCTTTTAAAGGCCCTATTCTCCATTGCATTACACCCTGTGTTACTCATTTTCCAATGTGGGCATCAAATGCTACAAAATCAGAATTATTACTATTTACAGATAGGTGAGCAGAGAAAATTTTTTTTAAATGGCCTGTAATAATGGGTGCCTCATTTGTTGGCTGCTCAGCTTCTGACCTAATGTGTGGTTTTCAGAAATGCAGAGCATTGCCACGGAGAGCTGCAGAGGCAAAACACCGCGGAAAATCCAGCCTCATAAGCTTGAAAGTGGCAGAATCCTTTGGAATGATACAGAGACAGCAACATAAATACAACTTGAGAACACTTCCTCTATTGAAACCAGCTGACAGTTTACAGGCTTTAAAGCAAACCTTTTGAATGCTCCGCAAGAAAAGCCATCTATTGCCACGGTTGCACTGGCTTAAGGAACTGCTGACACCTCCTGGAAAACTTTAAACATCATCCTATTAAAATATATCTCCTGCCTCTGTCACTTAGGGCTAGTGGTTTCTCATGGCGCTGAGCCAGATTCTGATCTCACTGGGTATGTCTACACAGCTACTTGACATCGATAGCTCATGGAGCTCGGGCTGCGGGGCGGTTTCATTGCAGTGTAGATTTCTGGGCTTGGGCTGGAACCTGAGCTCTGGGACCCTCCCACCTCGCAGGGTCCTAGATCCAGGCTCCAGCCTGAGCTCAGAAGTCTACACACAGCAATGAATCAGCTCCATGAGCCCAAGTTGGCTGGCACGGGACAGCCATGGGTGTGTCTAGTTGCTGTGTAGACATATCCACCGTGATGTAACTGCACCGGCTTCATGAAAGTTACTCCTGATTTAGACTGGGGTAACTAAGTTACCTCAAATTACTAGCCACATCTGAAAATTTGAACATAGGTGACTTGCCAAACCTATGCAATAAGCTATTAGAGACAGGGGAATAGAAACTAAGAGTTCTTCATTGCAAAATCCGAAAGTCACCATTGTATCATGGGCAGCAGGTGAAGCTTCTTCTTGGTAGGCCCCTGCCCCGCATCTTCTGGCCGAGGCCTCACCACGACTTGCTGCTCTCAGGCCTCCGCGACTCCCCCCCCCCATGGCCTCAGCCCCAGCCGGGGTCGAGCTCTCAGCCTCACTAGGAACCGCGCCATGGCGGAGCATTCTGACTTGAATGGAGCTCTAAGCCTGAGGCCCCTCCCCCATTCCACCTGCGTCCTTGCCCATGGCCCCACACCATTCTGTTCCTTACGCTGCAGCCCCGCCCCTGTTCCGCCCCTACTCTGCTTCTTCCCCCTGAGGACCCGCTCCCCACTCACTGCTGCAACCCCGAAGCCAGAAAAGCTCTGTGTCCTCACTGTGGCTGTGGACCATGGAGAGGGGAGATTTTTCAGGGGGCCCCAAATCCACCACTGTCCTCCCCAGGTGGCGCGAGATTTGGGGAAGCCTAGCCTCCCCTCTCCTCCATTACATGCCGCCCAGGCACTGTATTGTAGTTGTATACAACTAGGTAAGCTGGAGTAATTTACCAGGGCTCTGTGTGTGTTCTCATAACAGCACATTTATCAGTGCTTTAAACATGCATAAAGGTAACTGGACATCTGTTTATTTAGAAATTAGAGTAATAGGTGTAACATTAATGTTTAATTCCTGGCTTTGTAGGTGCGACTTAGTTCTCACACCACCTTGCTCCTCTGTTTTCTAAATAACCATGTTCAAAACAAATCTTCAGTTGTACTAAAGAGCAATGCTGCATATTCAGTGGCACCCATGGTGCTTATAAAACAGCAGAGATGGCAAATCACTGCTGTTTGAAACCCTTCCAGATAGTCTGGCCAGTGCCTGCATTTAATGGATATATATGCTAACCAGTCGTTGAGAAGCTTTAGGACATGCAGCCTGCTGAAGAGAATTCCATCACAGGTGCGTGCAAATAGATACATTCTGGCTCTGGTTGCACAACACCCAAAATGAGATTTTATGATTTGTTTTATGGATTTCCAATCCGCGGGGTCAGTCAGTGGTTCTGTTTAGAGAAGGAAGGTATCATTGCTCTGGCTCAGATTCAAACAGGGTTTCCACATGGGGAACTTGAGCCAAGATATAAAATAAAAGCAAGGGAAAAGTCCAGCTCAGTTTATTTTTAATTGTAGTAAAATAGAAGCATTGCCAATTTTTTAAAAATATGTGCTATGTTTCCCAGGGGAATCCCAGGCGCTGGAGTGAGTATTTCCTTCCCACCCCCGACACTTTAATGACCAAAGGCATGTACTGTGCAGTTCTCACATGCCCTGAAAAAACAGAGGAAAGTCAAGTTGTCATGGGCTAGCATGACTAGGATTCCCCCTGCTGTGCATCCTAATATGCCTTTCTCCCTCATTTTACATTCCCGGGTTCCCCATTCCTTGAAAGTAACATGCATAGTCATTAAAATAGTTTCCATTAATTATCATTAAATAGCCCAAAAATATCCCAGATGCCTCCCAGGACAGACAAAAGAAGAGATTCCAATTCCAAGGAGCTTACCAACTAAGGGCTAGACTCACAAAAGGATTTACGCATCTAATTGCCATTTTAATTGCCTAAATCCAGAATCAGGCCCCATGGCGATTCGTAAAACTGTCACTGAACTCTGTAAATACCTAAACTCACTCAGCATCTACATTTTTGCAGTAAAAGTTGGCTAGGCACCTATGTTTCTGCCTGTGCACATGCATATTGCAGCCCCTTGCTAGGTGTCCAGAGGTCTAAGCCCCAGAGCCATATATGCACCAGGGAAAGGTAGGGGTCGCTCTGCCTAACTCACCTGAGGGGCGTGAGCTGGTAAGCATACTCAGAGCTCACCTACCTACTGGACTGGATGCCTATAGATGAGTTCCACAAAGTCGCCGGAGGGGATGGGAGGGGAAGAGGAGCTCCCTCATAACTTTTAGCCCAGTGGGTAAGTGTGATGAGATCCCTGGATACAACCTGGAACTGTAGGACCATGATGCCCCCTTAACTCTCCAGCCTTGGCTGTCTCACACAATGGTACGCCAGTGAAAAGCAGCCAATCCCTTCAGGGGCTGTGATCACTCAGCCATCAGCATGTGGAGCCCCACACCGCAGCTAAATTGCATGAATGCTCCCTGAGCTACTCATTAATCACACACAGACAGGCACCAGCAAATCACCCCAGAAATATACTGTCTTACACTGCTCAATATTCTCATGGACAGTGCAAGCTCATTCATTAGTTCACCACTCGAACAAAAGGGTAGTGGACGTGCAACAGCCCTTGTTAAGCTGAACTGAGCTTCCCCAAGCACTTCAACCAAAACCATATTGTTTTAGGTAAAATATAAAAAACAGATTTATTAACTACAGAAGGATAGATGTTAAGTGATTACAAGTAGCAGGCATGGAGATCAAAGTTGGTTACACAAAAAATAAGAATAAAATTGCAGTCCAAATTCTACAGACTAAGAAAGGTTTGAATCAAGCAGTCTCTTCCCCTTATAGATGTTACAGGCAGCACACAGTTCTCAGTACACAGACTTGATTCCCTTCCCAGGCTGGGACCAATCTCCCCATTTCAAAGTCTTTGCCTTCCTGACGATCTTCCAGGTGTTGAGATGGGGGGGAGGAGAGAGGCCAAGTGATTACATTGTTGTCCCTCTTTTATACTTTCTTCCAACTGCTAGAAAGATCCTTGCTGTGACATGGGGGTCAGGCAGTCTCCATTGCTCACGTGCCCTCTCTAAGGAGCCTCTGGGAGAGATTCTTCGTGATGGGCCAGTGATGGGTGCTCCTTTGTCCCTACTGAAAGGCCAGCTGTGGGCGTCTCCCAAACCTCACAACATAGTTCAGTAACACAGACAGCAATACTCCATAATTTGCCATACAATGACAGTACATACAATTCAACAGGATATTAAGGTTCAACGGATCAAAGCTTTTAAAATGATATCTCACCAGCATGCATTGTATACTGCATATAGTCATATGACAGTGGTGAATATGTGGGGTTCCAGGGAGTTAATTTGAGGTAACGAGTGTCACAGTAGGGTACTCACATGGGATGTGGGAGACTCCCCTCCCAGTTCAAGTCCATCCTTTGCCTGAGACAGAGACAAGGAATTTCAACAGGGCTCTCCCACCTCAGGGCATGCTCTAACCACTGATATATGAGATATTCTCATGTGAGTGTTCCCTTATTCTCTCCTGTTGAAGATATTCCACTGTGAGTAAATAATTTAAAAACTTGTTGGAGCAAGGAGACTGGATCCTGGGTCTCCTAAGTGAATGTCCTCACCACCAGGCTACAGAGTCATGTTCTGTCTTTCTCAGTGGCCCAGTGATTCTTTCATTAATTAGCCACACTGGAACAGCTTCCACAGGTGAGACTGAGGGAACCCCACAGGAGACTGTTCCATAGCCCAATGGTTAGCGCATCCAACTGAAAGGTAGCAGAGCCTGGTTCAAATCCTTTCTCTCCTTCAAGCAGAAGGGGAAATTGAATGGGGAGTCTCCCACATCCCAGGTGAATACTGAACTCAACGTTATGAGGGAGGTCCTTCTTCCTTGCCCCCAGCTTCTTTCTAAAACTACATAGGCACCTACCTCCAAGGGAGGGTTTTCAGCTAAGAATCCCAAGCAGAGAGAGGCCTCTCCCTAAAGCCCGGACTTAGGCGCCTGTCTTAGAGAGGAGCGAGGCTTAGCACCCACCCCTTGGCTTGGCATCTCCCATTTTAGGTACATCTATGCTGCACACCACTGGCAGCAGCATGTAGGGTATGTAGGGTATGTGTAGCTACATGCCACAGTGAAAAGCAAGCTGCATGCACGCTGTGGTGTGTAGCTACATGCATCGGTGAAAGGCTCTGGTGCGAGGAGGCAGCAGGACACTCTGCTAAAAAAAGCAATATAGACAGGAGAGGCACTGCTTGGACCAGCAGAAAGTCCTTTCATTTATACAGGATTACATGCCCACAGGGTTCAGGCGTGTCTTAATTCAACTTGCCTAAGCAGTTGCCTCACCATCTACACTGCTATTTATAGCCGTTCTGGTGGCGGGGGTGGGGGGGGAGTACAGTATATGAACTCTATGCACCATCAAAAGGAGCATGCAGTAGAGACACACTTCTCTCCCCCCATTCATTATATAGGGAGCCTAGAAGCCTAACTCAGGCTTTGTGAATCCGAGTGATTTGCTAGGTTCCTAACACTTAGTCATGGCAATGCTCAGTGTCCCAGTGCCTTATGTGACTGGATCCCTGCATCTGCACAGAGCCCCATTGACTTCAGAGGGCAGTTGCGAGGGTTCACCCATGCACAGCTCCTAATAGGATCAGTGCCTTATACCAGACGCGATGCAATGGGGCTGAGTAGCCAGACCGTGTGGGGTGGAAGGACAGGGACAGCATGATCAGTTTCATTGGTTACTAAGCCAGACTAGCACATGGCATGGTAGAGCAAACCTTTTGTTTTCCTTTCAGGTAGATGGTCAGAATAAATAAGTAAAAGGCTTAATTGACAAGTTTCTTGTTGGCATCTCATCGGGGATTTAAAAGGAAAGAGGTAGTGGCTTTCTGGACAAGCTCAGGGAAAGAGCTCCACCTGTAGAAGACTTTGTGGAAGAAATCACATTGAAGCAGTTGTGGGAGAGGCAGGCAAATGGGGAGCAATGGCTGTCATCACTGGCAGAGGGCAGTGTGATAATAACAAGGTCATAGAAAGCAGAGCGCAGAGTCTCCTCTTAGATAATGCTGCTGCATGATCAGTCATGGTGGGGGAGCTCATTAAGCAATGCAGATTTTGCCTTCCCCGAGGGATGAGAGTGTGACCTCCACCAAGACTGTCCCTAGTCCTGTCCTATACCTGGGTTTCCTGCATGGAAATGCAGTGCAGACTGCCATAAAACAGACTGAACCAAATTCCAGCATGTGTTTTTAAATAAGCACTTCTGTTATCGGAGCATCCTATTCAGGTTTGACCTATATAACAGACCAAGTAGGTCACTGAGCACACACTGGACCATGACAAATTGATTTTGAACCATCACTTATCTGGCTCTGTTGCTGTCAGGGAAGATACATCAGTGGGATTAATAAATTATTTACCAAATAGATAAAAGCATTTTCCCCCCCTCTAGAGATTCTGGAAGGTTTTATTGTTTTAAGCTACAGCACTAATTGGGTTGAACATTCACTTAGAATTCAAAGTGAGATGAACATTAAAGGAATAATGCCTTTTACTACACATGATGGTGAAAGGCAGAAATACAAGCATCCAGTGGATGCTTAGAACAAATAATGCTTAGAATATTCCTGGCACTGTTCTGATTTTCATACAGTCAGTGCTTCCCTTCTAGGTGCATAACTGGTCACAATGCAGACAAGCCTGAAGCCCTAATACAACTATGCAAGCCCTGTCCCAGGGAGTGGGGCACCAACACCCGAGAAGCACTTAAGAATGTCTCTTTCCTTGGAAAAAGAAACAGCAAGAATCTCCACCCAAACCCCATTAGGGAAGAAGGTCAAGAGTACTGAGAACTCCATTCTCTACTCCTTCCTTACTTCCTCTTAGCAACAGCCCAGTAACCCCACCATCAGCCAAGCTGTGGGCAGAGCAGGAGAGAGAAGAAACATCCCCCACCCCCCGAGGGCAGACAGATAAAAGAAAGAAATGGCAGAGTCTTTCAAGAGACCATTGCTCCCACCCCATCCCAGAGGTCTGGAAAAGGGAATAAGAGAGGGGAGCTTGCTTTCTTCCTCTCAGAGCCCAGTAAGGGGGAAACAATGAAGGAATCGTGCTCCAAGCAGCCAAGAGGAAAGGAGAAGGTAGCGTTTCTCTTCCTATTCCCAGGAGCACTATTCTCTAACTGTAGGATGCAAGCTACTTGTTTGCAGTTACTCAAAACCTGCAGTATGAGAACAGGCCACCAAGAAGAAAGGAGGGAGAATGCAAATGAAGCACCTAACAGTCAAACAGAGGGGAGAGGAAGGGGGAGGGGGAGAGAGAAAAAGGAATTTCTCCAATCCTAACAGCGCAGGTTAGCCAGAAATTGTTTGCAATGCCAAGGTAATCAGCTCCCTTTCTGTGGTACTATGAAAACTGGTACCAAAGGTTTTTGGCCATAGGCAGGCACTACTCACTGGAGAGAGAGGCTGGACTTGGGGTAAGATTGAAGGAAAATGTTTGAGAACTGCAGCCCCAGATAAAGACCTACAGTATCCTGTTATTAGCTTTCGTTATTAGCCTTCTTCCTGAGGAGCATCCACTAATCCTAATCACCAGAGAAAAGACAAGACTATATTATAATAATTCTTAATTGGATAGAGATGCAACAGATTGATTCATTACTTCCATGTGCCACTATCAATGTTTAGCACAGTGTTTCCATTCTCATTAAACTAATATGCTAAATGCCTGTACTAGCTGTCACTTTAATCTAGTCCCATATTGTCAACCTTTTTCTTCTCTCCTAAGTATTTGCACCATTTTTCTTTTTTTATTCTTACTCATTCTTTCAGCTCCTCTCCAGGAACATCAGTTTGCATGGGAAGGCAGTCGCTCACCATCAGTATCTAAGGGTATGTATACACTGGCAGAGTTACATCGCCAGCAGTTACATTGCTGCTCAGGGAGCGCTGAAGGGAAATGGCTGTTTTGTGGTCACACTGTCAGCTGCCTGTGCAATTGTAGCACTTGCATCTGTATTTGGAGCGGTGCAGTCTGGGTAGTTATCCTACAGAGCATCTCTTCCTCTTCTGCCACTAAGAGTTGTGGGAAGGTGGAGGGATCCCAGGGCATCCTGGGTCCTGTCCCTATGCCCTGTGATGCATTGCTTCACATCCCAGCAATCCCTGTGCTTCAATCTGCATTTGGTGCCATCTTTCAATGGTTTGTGTACTGCGCGCTCTGCTCTGCCTCTTCGGTCTGCAGGAATGGATCCCACACTGTTGACTAATATGCTGCTCGCTCTGACTAACATGTCATGAGTGGCAGTGGAGCCATTCCTTAAACTACAAAGGCAAAAGGAGTTCGACATTGATCTCACCACATGTAGTAGCTGAGGATGTTGTGGCATTCCTGGATGTGCTCAGTGGAACGCCGCTTTTGGGCTTGGGAAACAAGCACTGAGTGGTGGGATCACATCATCATGCACATCTGGGATGACAAGCAGTGGCTGCAGAACTTTTGGAGGAGGAAAGCCACATTCATGGCACTGTGTGATGAGCTCACCCCAGCCCTGTGGCGCAAGGACATGAGAATGAGAGCTGCCCTGACGGTGGAGAAGCGCATGGCAATTGCGCCGTGGAAGCTGGCTACTCCAGACTGCTACCAGTCAGTCACTAACCAGTTCAGAGTGGGAAAGTCGTCCATTGGACTCATATTGATGGAAGTGTGCAGGGCCATTAATTGCATCCTGCTCCGAAAGACCATGACTCTGGGTAACATGCGTGACATTGTGGATGGCTTTGCACAAATGGGCTTCCCTAACTGCAGAGGGGCGATCGATGGCACGCATATTCCAATTCTGGAACCAGACCACTGAGTACATTAATCGGAAGGGGTATTTCTCTATGGTTCTCCAGATGCTTGTGGATCACCGTGGGCATTTCACAGACTTTAATGCAGGCTGGTCTGGAAAGGTGCATGACGCATGCATCTTTTGGAACATGGCCCTATTCAGGAAGCTGCAAGCAGGGACTTTCTTCCCAGACCTGAAGATCACTGTAGGGGAAGTCGAAATGCCAATTGTGATCCTGGGAGACCCGGACTACCCCTTAGTGCCATGGCTTATGAAGCCATACACGGGGGCACCTTGACAGCAGCTAGGAGCAGCTCAACAACAAGCTGAGCAAGTGCAGAATGACTGTTGCGTGTGCTTTTGGCCATTTAAAGGCCTGCTGGTGCTGCCTATATGGGAGGCTGGACCTGGCTGATGACAATATTCCTATGCTTATAGCCGCATGCAGTACGCTCCATAATATTTGTGAAGGGAAGGGTGAAAATTTCACTTAGGGCTGGACCACTGAGGCTCAGCGCCTGTAGGCTGAATTGGAACAGCCAGAGACCAGGGCTATTAGAGGGGCGCGGCGCTGGGCCATAAGAATCAGGGATGTCTTGAGGCAGCAATTTGAAGCTGAAAGCCACTAATATTTGTTGCTATGCTTGGGAGTGCGGTGCTTGTAATGCTAAGAAGTGATTGTGACTGGTGCAGACGATGCACTATGAAGGTGTAAGAAAATTGCCTGTTGCTTTGCAGATCTCTGTTTGCTTTCAATTAATGGAATAAAGATTGCTTTCAAACCAAAACAATTATTTTATAAAAAACAACATCCGGAGGAGAGAGACAAACAAAAAAACACATCAGCACTGTGGGGGATGGGGGAAAGGAGGGTCCCAGGAGGAGGTGGGCTCCTGGGATGGTTAAAGATTTGTGTATGTCCAGGGATCATATCCAACCTTCTCCTTTGGAGTACAATGCAGAGTACTGTACTTCAGTAGGGCTAAACTGCAGAGGAACGGGTGTTGAGTGCAGTGAGTACTTGGAGTCTGCAGGGCTGTACTGTGATGGGGCAGGAGTGGAATGCAGCGGGTACAGACTGGAGCCAGGAGGTTGATAAGAGTGTGTTGGCGGTGTCTGGGAGGCGCATGGAAAAGAGTTTTGCGACACCGGCTGCAGGGGAGAGCGGGCGTGGAGCTGCTTGGTTTGCAGTCCTAGTAGCGCCAGGAGCATGTCTGCTTGGCACTCCATACCATTTAAGAGCCACTCTGTGGCTTCATTCTGGTGCGCCACATTCTCCTTTCGCTGTCCCACCACTCCTTCAATTGTTTTACGGCTGCAGAGTGCACCATGACATCACACAGAAAGTCCTCTTTAGTTCTTCATGGCTGCTTTCTAATTCTGTACAGCCATTCAGCTGGCAATAACAAAGAGGATAGTGAGCGTTTTTCACCTTACTCTATAGCAAGTGGATGCAGGTCACTTGCCAGGATTATCTTGATATATTTCACTTAATCACTGCCCTGCCATTCCAGGAGCCTCGGGCATGGCTGCACCTTGGTCCCTCCTATTCTCAGCCTTTGCAGGTAATAATCTAGCTTTATGTGGGCTGTAATACTTTGGTCTAATTTCAGTTGTTGGGTTGAGTGTGCTGGGTGGTGTTGGTGGCCTGTGACATACAGAAGTCAGACTAGATGAGCTGGTGGTCCCTTGTGGCCTTAAACAATGTAACTTTAAATTCATTTGAAAATCTGGCCCAGATTGACAACTTGGAGCGGAATTTGGGCATAAGGGAGATCTACATCTTATCTCCCACTGTGATTTCAACTAACCTTTCAGTCTCCCTGCCATAAAAAATCTTGGAGTACAGCTGTCTCTCTCTCCAGTATACACTTGGCAGCTGGGCCATTTCCAATTCTGGAGCATCCCTCATGGTAAGAGCTCAGGTGATGTGGGGTATGAGTAGGCAGAATTCCTTAGTTTTAGTACAACCGAAAAGGAAAACAAAGAAGGCCTTTGAAGCCAGTGTGTGTGGTCACATGTTATGAATTCACTTAAAATTCACCACCTGTTGCAAAAATGTTTTCAGTGGAGATTCCCTTTTGATCCTACTGTACAACCTGGGGGCTCAGCATTCTCAATTGTTAATGAAAAGAGGATGTAAACTATGAAAAACAAAGAATGACATACAAAGAGACAGCTGCTTCTTTTCTCTAGTCTTCTGTGATTTTTTGTTTTGTTTTGGTGCTTTGTTTTGGGGGTTTTTTATTTCCTTCAGTGAGTCAGAACTTCTCTTCTGGCTGGAAAGGTGGCAAATGCAAGTAGTGCAGTGCAAATCTATTAACAGAGAAAAGCAGTTTAGTCCACCAATGTGTTCAACTCCTGCAGCCCTCAGTCTTTGCTGAGAACATACACCTAGATCTGGAACATGTATTGTTGTCACCATCCACTGTCACTTTCCCATGGCCATTACCCAACCCTATGTCAACTTGTTTGAAGTAATGAGATTGCATAGTGAATGTCATTTTGCCACCTGTCAGCTGATTGAAAAACAACCTGAACTGGATCCCTGAATTTGTCTGATTAGACTCTGGCATTAATGCCCCTGGAGGTCTTGTGAAGTTATTTTTATACCGTCTCTGCACAATGCAATAATCAGAAATAGGGATAGGAATGAAAAATGTTTTTAAAGAGGTATATTTACATGTAATGCATTTTATTCTATGAAATTGTTTCTTCTAGACAGGCTCTCTTTATAAACATGTGGAGTCTATTTGCAGATTTCACACCGAGTCACCCAAGATATTCATGTCACTAATCTTAGAACATTTTAGACTATCATAGTGCACAAGTACTTAGGTACTAGGGAAAGAGGTAAAGGTGTTAATATATATTGTGAATTCCTGTTAATAATTGCTGTCAGACTTTTTAAAAAAACCTTAAATGATTATGATAATCCAAGTTAAGAACCACAAGTCACTTAGCATTTTGTAACATATGCAGAAAAACTTCAACTTCTAGAAAATCCAGGAATTTGTAATTAGGACAAAGGCATGTTTCAAATAAATAAATAAATAAAGAGCAGAAGAAGAAGCCTGCTTTTTTTCGTATGCTGTCAGTGTTAAAATGTCAAGCACATTGGTTCTTCCACTGAAGCAGGCTTTTGTCTCTTAAAGTCTTGAGCTATAATTAAGAGTTTTAGTGCCAGCTATGCTACTGTATTCCAATTCCATGAATCCCAATGCTGGTTTGCCTAAAGCTACAGCTACTGTGTCAAGAAAAAAGCATGGGAAAAGTTAATAGTAAAAACAATAGTGTCTGTTAAGCAAAATTGTATTTATGCTATCTCTGCAGGAGTTTTACCTTTTTCTGTTATTTAAATTTGATTTTTCCCCTCTCTTTCTTTTTTCTTTTCTTTCTTTCTTTCTTTTTTTTTTTTTTTTTTTTTAAGTAATGCCCTTTAAATGATAGTATTTGGGAATCTTTCCAAAGTCTGCCTAACAGCATCAATGGTTAGCTGAAGAGCTGCAGTGACCCTGCAAGAAAGCTGTACTCTGGTATTATGGCTGTACTGACTATTACTCAAGCAGCGTGAGCCAAACAAATGCAGCATTTGGATCTTTCCCACTAGTTCTGCAAAATGCTACACCAAGCATGGAGCATGACATGCCATATAAGGAATCAACTATTTCCTGTGATTGCACAGCAGGACATAAGCACTGCCAGGGAAGCTGACAACTTACTCAGGGGTATAGAGGGTTGACATATACAGAGTCATATTGATTCTCAGCAGTCTGTCTCGTCAGCACAGTAGTAATGGTCTGCATATTAACACAATAGCCTATGAGGTTACAAAAGACAAGAAAGGACACAGGAGTTTGATGCCTAGAGGATGAGCATGCTGTGTTAGCATCACATCATGAGGCAGAAGGTTAAGTAGCTCGCCATCCTTTGGCACAGGGGCCAAAGTTAGCAGTGTTAATTTAAGATGAAGGATTAAAAAACAACCAGTTTTGCTAAAATGTTTGTGCCAGACTGAAAAACATCAAGGGGAACAATAACACGAACCAGCTAATTAATCAGAAAGTAGGTGATCTCAACTTAAAAGAACATAGGACAATGCATACATTTCTACATCCCCAGTGAGAAAAAAATCTTACAGTTTTTGCATGGTGTGACATTATCTGATTAAAATATGACTATATAGATCATTGTTACAACCACTGTTATATATTTGCAGCAAATCTTGTACAAAGGTTTTCAAGTGAGGTGTCTATTAAAAGGTTATGATTTGCTGGTTATGATTATTCTGTCTGTAAACATGTATCATTTTTGTATATGAAATTATAAGTATTGGCTCTATACTCGGGATTTCAAATGTTTGCTCCTGAGGTAATGCCCACAAGGTAATGCCCAGCACATCTCGGAGAGACTATTCAAATTAAGTGTCTCATCAAGAAACACTTGGTTGACAATGGACCATGGGAGACGCCCATCTACACTGGACTGTCATGTAAACGTGCTGTCTGGAGTGTAGGTAATGGTTTCCTGCAATGACTGAGGGAAATTGGGCATAAACATGTGACTTGCCCATGTGACTCCAAACTCCATCTTGTTGGTTTAATTTTCCACAGTAAGAACAACGGGATGCTCTCCACATGGCAAAAGCTATAAAAGGCCCTGGAAACACCTCCATTTTGTTTTCAATCCTGCTTCTTACCTCTGGAGGAATTTTGTTACAATCTGAAGCTCTGAACAAAGTACTGAATGCCCCATCCAAACTGTGGAGTACATCCAAAATGGACTCCAGAGAATTGACTTAAGCCAGCAGTCCATCATTGCTACAAGCCTGAACCAAGAACTTTGCCGTTACGGTATGTAATTGATTATTTAACCAATTTTAACTCTCACCTTTCTTTCTTTCTTTCTTTCTTTCTTTCTTTCTTTCTTTCTTTCTATAAATAAACCTTTAGATTTTAGATACTAAAGGACTGGCATCAGCGTAATTTTTGGGTCAGATCTAAGTTATATATTGACCTTTTGGATCAGAAGAACCTATTATTTGATGAGACTGGTTGTAAAGAACCACTCATCTCTGAATCCAGTGTTTTTGGTGGTGATATAAAAACTAGAATGCCTGAGGAAACAGGGACGGCTCCAGGCACCAGCAAAGGAAGCAGGTGCTTGGGACGGCACATGTGAAGGGGCAGCATTCCGGCCATTCCTGGGGTGGCACATTTCAAGGGCCGTTTTTGGTGTGTGTGTGGGGGGGGTGCTTCAGCGGCAGCTCCGGACACAACTCTTTTTTTTTTTTGCCGCTTTGAGCCGGCCCTGTGTGGAAACTGCCTTTATGTTTTCATGTTAGCCAGTGTGGTGAAACAGAAGTTTACTTTTGTGGCTGGTTTGGTAAATCTTATAAAAGAATAACCACCAGTTTTGGGTTGTGTTTGCCCTATTTCTCAGCAGTTCATCCTGAATTTGACATCCTCAGTTGTGACCCACTAAGGCACGGTTATACATGGGTTCCTAGATACCCTGGCAATGGAAACATTAGAGAGAGATAACTTCCTAATTTCTAAATATAAAAGGAAAGTACAGTAGAAGTAAATCCAACCCCAGTAATGTGGCAGAGTGGGTCCTTCAGACAAACACGTCAGCATTTGCCTAGCACAGATTTTTTATTGCAGTGTAGACTTACTCTTAGGCATCAATCAGCTCTCCTTAAGAAGGCTGTTTGGAGATAGGCAAGCTAATTAGCTGATCAGGCTGGGAGATTGATGAACTAATTAGCCCATCAGCTGAGGGGTATAAGAAAGTCACAAGGAAGGAAATGGGAGAGAGTATATGGGCTAGCAGAGCATAGTGTGTTTAGGGAGCGCATGAAAGGGAGACCTCTGTTCGTCTCCGGTGGTGTGGGGAATGACTATAGGTAGAGAAACACTGTAAATATTTTGCTGTATGAGACTGTATTGGTGTTGCAGGTGGGGATATAAATAAGTCATACAAAGTTATAATTTACTGGATAGCCTGAGAGGTTTCTGGGACATCAGAGGATGGGGGCAGAGGATGTATGCTTTTCTGATTATGTTTAGATAGATGTTCTTGTGATCCTTGCATCTGTATGCAGACCCACTGACTGCCTTCAGTGGGGCCACATATGGAGGCAAGAGCCTGCCCATCAGAATCCAAGTGCAGAATCCAGGCTTCTGGGAGCACTGAGAACTACATCACTTTAATCAACCTACATATCTGTCCACTAGAGCTTGTTGGACACATTTCAATGGCATGCTTTTCCATTGAATAATTCAGTCGTGTTGAAATCAAAAAGGTTTTGTGAGAACATGTCATTTTTGACAAAACTCTTCAATGGGAAACCATCAGTGGTGTCATTTTGATTAATTTCATTTAAACCTTGAAACAACATCTTCAAGATGACGTGTTTTGACACGATCAAAATGAATCACTTTCATGGTCCCAAACTGAAATGTTTTCAGAAACTTTATTGTGTGGGAAACTTCAAAATTTCAGCTTTTTGTTCTGATTTGGCATGAAAAAATTCAAATTTCTTACATAATGGAATTTTTTGAACCTGACCAGCTCTATTGTTGTCTACTTTTAACATACCTGTCACTGTAATGCATATGAGATTTATAGAAGGGATTGGTATTATTATTCCTTGCAGGTGCATGGTCTTTGTTTGGAAAATAGCACTGTCACTTTCCTTTGTTATGCTTTGTCCATTTTAGGACATTATTTACTCCTGTAGGAGGAAATTCTGCACTGACAGAGAATGGATTAAATTATTTAGTAGGTATTTTTTCTCTCATCTTCTGTAGCACTTGCCTTGTTTAATATCCTAGCGTACTATCAGTGTTCTCACACACCTGCTTGCCATAATTAAGTACAGTGGAGAATGCTAAGAATAAAGGACTGTATTCATCCCTAGTTTAATACCATTGGACCTCATTTGCATCCTTTAGATCTGTGCTTCTCTTTCTCCTCCTTCTCTAGGCTCTGCGGAGTGTGCTTTAAGTTATGGAATACAACTAGATGGAAGTCAATGTTCCCTCTAATTTTTGACAGGCCATGTGTGCAAAAAATTTCTTCTGCGCAAATTGTTGTGCTTCTATGCAAATTTTTGTGTGTGTGGTGTTTCGCTGTGTGCACGGGGTTTGGGATCTGTGTGCGTGCGCACATGCGCACAGCTTACAGGGAACAGTGATGGAAGTGGTGAGTCAGTGTAGGAGAGGGAAGGCCAATGGAGGAGACAGGTTTCAGAGGGTAGCCGTATTAGTCTGTATCAGTAAAAACAACAAGGAGTCCTTGTGGCACCTTAGAGACTAACAAATTTATTAGGGCATAAGCTTCTGTGGGCTATAACCCACTTCCTCAGATGCATGGAGTGAAAAATACAGTAAGCAGGTATAAATACACAGCACATGAAAAGATGGGAGTTGCCTTATCAAATGGGGGGTCAGTGCTAACGAGGTCAATTCAGTTAGGGTGGATGTAGCCCATTCCCAACAGTTGACAAGAAGAGGTGAGTATCAACAGAGGGAAAATTATTTTTTGTAGTGACCCAGCCACTCCCAGTCTTTATTCAGGTCTAATTTGATGGTGTCCAGTTTGCAAATTCATTCCAATTCTGCAGTTTCTCGTTGAAGTCTGTTTTTGAAGGTTTTTGAAGAATGGCCACTTTTAAGTCTGTTATTGAGTGTCCAGGGAGATTGAAGTGCTCGCCTACTGGTTTTTGAATGTTACAATTCTTGATGTCTGATTTGTGTCCATTTATTCTTTTGCATAGAGACTGTCTGGTTCGGCCAATGTACATGGCAGAGGGGCATTACTGGCACATGATGGCATATATCACATTGGTAGATGTGCAGGTGAACGAGCCCCTGATGGTATGGCAGATGTGGTTAGGTCCTATGATGGTGTCCCTTGAATAGATATGCAGATAGAGTTGGCAATGGGGTTTGTTGCAGTGATTGGTTCCTGGGTTAGTGTTTCTGTTGTGTGGTATGTAGTCGCTGGTGAGTATTTGCTTCAGGTTGGCGGTCTGTCTGTAAGCGAGGACTGGCTGTCTCTAAAGGTCTGTGAGAGTGAGGGATCGTCCTTCAGGATAGGTTGTAGATCCTTGATAATGTGCTGGAGAGGTTTTAGTTAGGGGCTGTAGGTGATGGTTAGTGGCGTTCTGTTACTTTCTTTGTTGGGCCTGTCCTGTAGTAGATGACTTTTGGGTACCCTTCTGGCTCTGTCAATCTGTTTCTTCACTTCAGCAGGTGGGTATTGTAGTTTTAAGAATGCTTGATAGAGATCCTGTAGGTGTCTGTCTCTGTCTGAGGGATTGAAGCAAATGCGGTTGAATCTTAGGGCTTGGCTGTAGACAATGGATCGTGTGATGTGGTCTGGATGAAAGCTGGAGAAGAGGAAAGCTTCTGTTTCACTGAACCTGTGGAACTCAGGGGTTCTTCTGTAGTCCACTCTCTGTAGTGGGGTAATCTCCTTAATGGGAGTTGCAAGGCCAACCCAGAGTCATGAAACCCTACCAGCACGGCACACTGGAAATGTGCTACAGAGCGTAGGGGAGTCTTCTGGAGACCGAGAACCACCACAGAGGCATAAGGGGATCTGCAGGGTTTAGTGGTCAGCCCTGTGGACTGTTTTGTTGGGGTTTGGGTTAAAAAAGGGTCCTCTTTTTTAGCCCCCTCCCCCTTCCTAATGGAAAGACAAGGTGGGTGAGATAATCTCTCTTCTTAGGCCAACTTCTGCTCGTGAGAGACAAGCTTTTGAGCTTACACAGAGCTTTTCTTCAGCCCAGACATGAAGGAGAGTTCTGTTAGCTTGAAAACTTCTTTCACCAGCAGAGGTTGGTTCAATAAGAGCTGTTACCTCACCCACCTTGTCTCGCTAATATCCTAGGACCAACACAGCTAGAGCTGCACTACAACCAACCCTTCTAATGGAGTGATAGAGGGAAATCTTGATGGATCTGTTCCAAAGCCTATTAGTCAGTGGAAATACTCCTATTGACTTCAGTGGGCTTTGAATTGGGGCTCTGAGGGGATTGCTGGGAGATATCCTTTAGCCCTGATCACAGGTTTTCCTAAGGGGCAAGATGATCAAGTCCACTGATTTCAGTTGAGGCCTTACAGACTTATACCAGTATACATGAGATCAGAATCTGGCCCCATTGGCTAGAACAGACTTTCAAATTAACTTTCTGTTGTGGATTTTAATCACAACCCTACTTGTATTAATTTTTTATGTGACCGAATGAAATACTTCCATCAGCTTTGCACAAGTCAGGATCATTACAGCATCGCTAGAATCAATGAACCCACTTTAGCCAATAATATCTATAACATAATATTCAGTAATGTGATATTGAACATTGACAATGTTAATGTTCAATGCTAATTAGATTAGACATATTGCTAATATTCAGTAATAAGCAATTTAATATTTGATTACATCAAAAAAATATTAGCTGAGTAAGTTACTTTTTTGTATAAATATTCTCACTTCTATTTCCTCAGGTTTAAATGTCCCCCTTAAAAACAAATTTTCCCAAAGTGAATAGGGCCCGATTCTCAGTAGGTGTAAAATTAACATAGCTTCATAGAAATCAAAGTTGAATGACTGGCCCATGAGGTCTTAGCAATAGCAATATTGCGCCAAACCCTGAAATTCATCTTCCAGATTCAGTTGCCTACCAGAGATCTATGCCCTAGTGAGAAGGGAACATACTTCATAACTAGACGTGGCTGAATATTTTTTTTTCAGTTAAACTTTTCCCCTTCAATATGTTTTATTTGGAGGGAGAAAAAATGACCCAGCCCAGAATAGCCAATAGCCCTGCAGTTTGGGTACTCAGGATGCAGAAAACCTCATTTCACGTTCGTTCTCTACCTGAATACCACATCCCAACCAAGTTATCTAATCAGCATGTTATAGGGTCAGTCTCTCTCTCTCTCTAGCCCACTAAATACTTATTTATACAGATTAGACCAGCTCCAACAAGCGAGACAAAGAGCGACCAACATCCACCACAGAATAGTCTATTATCTGCATCAGAATGGAAATAAATCTTGAACTCTCACAATTTTTCCACCAAATCTAACTATTGTTTTTTCAGGCTATATGTACTCAGAACATGCTGCTTGGCCTCAGGGAGCAGGAGCACTCATGCTACCTAGTAACAAGCAACTGGCAGTTCTCCCCCTATCAAGTCGGGCTAGGACTGCAGACCTATTTAAATGCAAATGTTCAGCTGGTCTCCTTCATGCAAAATAAAACAGGCACTAAATACTGACATCCAGAACCAGTGTCCACTACTTGCTGCATCCAACAGGGCTAAGCAAGCTGCCTACCTATCCACTGCTTGTGATTTAGTGAGACAGCTCAACTTTAATTACTGCCACCTCTTGAGATCCATTCCTCTCAAACTCAGATTTCAAGTCCAGATAGTCTGGATTCAGATAGCTGTGTGTGTACAGTCATATTGTATGTAATTAGCACTGCACGTTATCTATCACATCAGAAGACAGCCAACTCTCTTGGGGCCACTGGAGAACTCGCTGTAAAGCTAAGCCTTTGCTGAGTAATTTAGCCTGCTCTGTTAGTTACAAAACAGATCCAAGCAAGATTTGGGATCTCTCCTGGCTCTCTTTGATATATTTGTGGTCAGAGGGTGACTGGTCCTGGAAGTGATGCATGGGTTAGGGGAGGGTGCCAGGTGCTTCCTCCCCTTGCGCAAGGATCAGGGACAATTTTAGAAACCCTGCTATAGAGGCAGCAGAGGGACTGCTCCATGTGTGTCCCTAGGGCTGCCCGTTGCCTCAGAGTGAACCAGAAGGGGAGAGATGTTGGAGGAGAAGGAGGAGGGGCACAGTCTGCAGACCATCCCTGTTTACCTAAGGTAGTGCAGTTCCAAGCCACCCTCATGCAGCTCTGTGCCTTAAAGACACAATATACCCTGTAGAAAACCAGCTGCAACTAATAATCCCCAGCATTTTAATGAAGGTTCTCTTCCACATCTAACTACCTGTGTGTAACTGAAATATCACTAATAAGAAGGTATTGATCTCTTTTGAATCAACAACAGTGGCAACAGTATGGTCACCAGAAACATAAGCATCTTTAAAATACGCATCAAGTCATTATTTTCTACAACAAAGTTATTTTCCCATATTAATTAGAGCTGGTTGAGGAAGGGTGAGCAAGTTTTGTCAAAATTGTAATTTTCTGGATTTTTTTTTCATTCAAAAAATGTCATGGAAAATTTTGATTACGTTTTCAAAAAATAAACACTTGATTTTGTTTTGTTATACTTTAGGGAAGAAAAAACTCTCACTTTTTACTCCCACCATTCCCTTTTTCCAGCAAGGGAAGTAAAATTGTGAAAGAGGCCCCCATGAAAATTACAGACAGTTTTCCAAAGAATTTAGAGTGGGAAAAGTCAAAAGAATTTTTCCATTAGAAAATGTTCATGTAAACTTTTTAAAATCAGTTATGAAGTTAATTCATGCATTGATCATCTTATTAATTTACAAATGCTGTATAATCTGGTTATTAGGATGTTCAATGTGTGACTACATGGGTTTAGTTTTAATAGTGGGCTATGAGGAAAACAAGGGGGAAAGAAGAATAGCTCAAGATAAGCCACTGCTTGGTAAATATTTGGGGATTGTTGCGGGACAATGCCAGAGCCAGGCTTGACCTTCTGCAGAGCTAAAGACCTGGTTTGGAAAAGCAGGGCCAAAAGCCTGGGACCTTAGAAAGGAACTCTGGCTCGGTTAAAAGGTTGGGGTCTGTCTCCTTCTCACCCCACCTCCACTGCCCCTCCCCAACATCTGGGAGCAGAGATGGGGAACAATGGGCAGCTGTTTGGGGAAAAATAGACTGAGACAAGTACCTGCAATGGTGTCTGAAGAAGCTAGGTCTGCCTAGGCCACTATCACAGGATGGTAGGGCTTTAGGTAAGATAGATGTGCATGTAGACTGTCTCAATCCTTTGTTCCTGCTGGTAAAATAAACAATACTTGGTTTAAGAAGGTGATTGGTCACTAGATTCACCACTGGTCACAGACTACTGAAGAGAAGAACTGCAGGTGCCGGACCCAGTCAGACCTGCTGAGTAAAGCACAGTTTATACACAGGGTATTGTAAAGCTAGTAGTAGTGGGAGAATCTTATTCTGCCCCAGGAGAGATAAAGGCATAATGTCTGACAGGGTAGGGGGTGCACTCAGACACCAGGAAGGGGACAGAGGTGCAGCTAGCCTTTACACCATGACAGTATCAATGTGGTCACCCTGCCAGTTGAGGACACCTCTATAAAGGGCTTGCTTCTTCATTGCCTTCACCTTGTGTATTCTTCCACACCAGTGCAAAGTGAACACAAATCGAGTAAAATGCTACAAAATCCGAGTGGGACACAAGAGCCGTGGATTCAATGCCAGACTCAGCTACAGAACTTCTGGCTGTGTCTTCTCTAGGAAAACAGGTGTATTCTTACCTTGTATTAGCCTACAGTTGGTAACTAGCATGTGGTAAAATGTTAGCAGAGACAAGGCAGGGTGTAACTTTCACATGTTAGCAGGTCAATGTAAAGACTATGGGGGAGCCTAGGGCTTACCTTGTCCTACTGACTCATGATAAAACTACACACTGCCTTGTCTTCACTAGAAATTTACCTCATGATAGTTACCACATTAACATGAGGAAAGAACATACTTTTTTTCCTAGTGAAGACCAGGGCCCTGTGTGACTTTGGGTCTTACTGAATATACCCTCTGTTTCCTATTTGTAAAAGGGGAAACCTTCCAGGGGTTACTGGTAAATCCATTATCAACTGTGAGAAGCCCAGATACTATGGTGATGAGGACCATCTAAAATATTTTCTTTTGCTCCTTGCAGTGTAGGGTGACCAGATAGCAAGTGTGAAAAATCGGGACACAGGGTGGGGGGTAATAGAAGCCTATATAAGAAAAAGCCGCAAATATCGGGACTGTCCCTATAAAATCGGGACATCTGGTCACCCTATTGCAGTGGGTGTTTCCACTGAAAGGTGATTCTGATTCCAGAGATACACAGATGGACAGCCAGAGCACTGCTCTCATGGACCCTTGTCCACCCTCATGTGACCTCTGCTCCCGTTGGATGGAAGTTAACTCATTTTAGATTTCCCTAACAAGCTGAGTTGCATCAGCATGACTCAATGATGGTGGCTGTTGCTGCTATGAATTATTTAGGGGCAAACACAAATTTCACACAACACAAATTGGTAACAAAGCAGTGAAGGAGGAATCTGATCTAAAAACAAAATTCTCAGTGTGGACTTAGGCTGTCTTTCTGTGATTTCTTGAGCACCCTTTAAAGACTAAAACTGTTCACTCCCTTCCCCCGCCCCCACTCATGTTATTTCAGACAGATGTGGGTGTTCTCTCTAACCAATAAACTCTTATTCTGGTCAGTTGTCACACTAAAGCCACATGCACTGTAGGGATTGTTCATTTACACATACCAGATGAAGAATGCGTTGGCAATATTAATATCCATTATGATATTAAGAAGGACAAAATTCCTTCAGTCTGTGAGAATGACAGCAGATGTAGGTAAAACTAAGCAAATCTGGTCTGTACATCTATCACACCTAACTGATACCTGGGCCTTCACAGCTCTGTTCTACAAATGTTAGTTTGTCTAATCCATGGCCCTGCGAAGGGATGGAGAGACTTGCCTGTGAGATCTGTAGCACACTAACGAGTAATCAATCTTAATTAACAGAGACAAACACAAATAGGACACTAAAGTAATCTGTCATCATGGCCTAAAATTCAGGACTTTGAACCTCTTCTACAACTTCTCCTTTCAGTTGGAACAGGTCATATGCCACTGATAAAATCATTCTCAAATTCTTTGCTTGTGGACCCAGTGGGCCTGATTCCCATTGCATCACACTGGTTTTACACCACAGTAATTCCACTGACTTCAGATGCCTGGCTAGATCTTCAGCTGGTGTAAATCAGCATAGCTCCATTGATCTGAGTGGACCCATTAATGTTTATTATGGTAATGCCTAGGGATCAACCAAGGTCAGGGCCACATCACGCTAGACACTGTACGTTCAGAGTAAAGACTGCCCTGCTGCAAAGAGCTCACAGTCTAAATAGACAAGACAGACAAACATAGGAGAAAAAGGTATAACATACAAGAAATGATACCAATTTACACCAGCTGAAGGTTAGGTCCTTTATAATGAGTAGAACAGGATTACATTTTTGTTGTGAGATCAATAGATACACACTTCTCTCTTAGGCCCTGTCTACACCACAAAATTGTCAACCTAACTAGTCAGCATACAGCCACCCCGGTTATTAAATCGCCTGTGTGTGGGCACACCTGGCTCCTTGTGTCAGGAGTGCTTGTCCTCACTGGGAGTGCTTGTGTCAATTGTACTGTCATTGTGGGTTGGCTCCTGAAACCCCATAACAGTGGACATAAAGAACACAGTGGCTACACTGACACTGCATCAACCTAATTACATCGACTATGACTCTACGCTGTTTGCGGAGGTGAAGTACTACATCAGCACCGAGAGGCACTTACATAGGTGGGAGCCAAATTTAAGTGAAGATACTTCCACAGCTAGGTCGACGCAAGGCAGCTTACCTCAACCTAACCCTGTAGTGTAGACCAGGTCTCAGTGTTTGTCCCTAATAGAGGGAATAAAACTTTCAGGTAGACATTTATTTCATGCAGCAGCCTGTGAAGTGAACATTTGTATTTTAATTCATTTTTTTTCCGTGGCAGTGAAGTCTCCCCACAGAGAAGCAGCAATTATTTTTATTTTTTTTTATTTTTTTTTTGGTTTTGGAAATGTTGGTTTTGGAAAAATCTAGGTTTGTTGTGTCAGATTCTCTGGGGTGTCTGATGGGGGTGTGGTTTGTCATTGCTCCTTGATTCCCTCTCTTAGAGCAGCCCCGTGGTCTCTCTAATCTGCATTAATTGGATATAGTCCCATAGGGATTATTAAAGTTGATGGATCTGTGTCGATTTATAGTTGCAGAGAATCTGTATATCTGGCATATATACACTATGAGGGCAGGTGCCTGCTAAACAGGTCTATAATGGAGCAGAAAACAGGGCCTGTCGCCTTCCACTAGATGGGCCAGAATGCCGCAGTTTGTCTTTCAAAGGCTGCTCAATTAGGTTCTCACATGAGAACCCAGAAGATTCTCAGCACTTCCAGTTCTGGATGGAAATACTGCAGGAATAGGCTCTCACTGTATTTTAACACTTATTCCAGATCCTGGCTCTGGGAACTGAAAGTATGCATTGGGAATATAATGGTATGGGTGCAGCAATGTCAAAGAAGTTGTGTTCATGATCATTTCTAAAAATGAGAGTAGGAGTTTATTTTTTTAAATTAACCTACCTGGCCATAGTTAGTGTGTGTGTGTGTGTGTGTAAAAAATAACCTACCTGTCCCTAGTTATTATATAGTGTGTGGGGGGGAGAGAGTCGGGGGGCTGATTAAAAACAAAAATACAAACAATTTATTCAAAAACCTCTATTTCTTTATTTGGGAAAACTGTTGTGCCATATAATTATGATTTCTGGAGGATACTTATAAGTGAATTATAGGGTGTTTCCTTCACATTGTTAGTAGTAAGTGAGCTACTTAGCTCAGTGTTGCCATCCTCTAAATACCAGTCTGAATAATCATGAAACATCCTATAATTCAAAGTATAAATAACCTCTGGGAATCATAAAATGGTGTGTTCCACAATAGTGACACACACGGATGTATTCACCATTCCAGCTGCAAAACAAACCCAGCAGTTTAGCTCTTGATTTCATACGTGCCTCTGAGCGTGGTAAAAACAACAGAGCATATCCAGTAACACTTCTCTTGGAGTTATTTACTCTCTGAAACAAAAATCTTCATTGGAGGAGATGCAGCCACAAATGGGGATTCAACTGATTTGTGGATTTAAATAATAGGTTAGTTTTACTGACCACCTTCCAGAATCACATCTGACTCTTTAGGGGCAATATTCTGCCCTTAAACACCTACAGCTGTCTTAACTCCCACTGTCTCCCTCTATTTATGTTCCCCAGGAGGCCTCTTTGCACTGCCACAATGGTGTAATGGGGCTTTAGGGTAAGTGAGAATTGGGCCTGCTGACCTGAATGTGCGTACATACACACACAAACATTTCTTCTAAACCTCAAAATGAAATGCCACAGACTGTTCAAAATACAATTCTGCTGGTCTCCCCAAGCTTCACTCCCCCTTAGTGGGGTTCAGGTACATGAACAGCACATTACACAAGTGAGGGGAGCCTCAAATCCCAGAGTCATGGGATGACATCAGAAAGTAAGATTTTTTAATTTTTTTTAGGATTATGTTTCAATTGCTTATGGACGCAAAGAAAAACTCAACAGCCTGGCCAGTGTGTTACTGCTGCAATGATGTCTGCAGGGAAGGAGCAGCAGCACTAGAGCCAAGAAGGAAGCTGTCTGGCCCTATATCTGTCACCAGAGCAGACCAATACCCTGGGTGTCCTTGAGAGGGAGGGGAGAACTGAGTGGTGTAGGGACTTGGATGCCCTTCTGGGTTCTGTGGGGTTGGCTCCTGTTCAGTGGAGCTTGGGTGCATCCATTCCTCCCCTCTGGCTTTTTGGCTCCACAGTCAGATGGTGGGGAGAAATAGTGGTTAGCTTTTAAACACTATCCAATTAATTAACTTTGATAAATTGCTATTTAAGTGCTACAGTTCACCAGACTGCAACTAACACTGTTCAGGGATCTCAGGTCTCCTGGTTGTTAGGACAATTCATCCTTGCAAAACATTTTTATAAATCTTTTTGAGTCTTCATAGTCCCAGCACCAAGAGCTAGGTTCCCCTTCTGCAGCAGGGGAACTTTATATCAGATGTGCTAGTTGAAGTTGAGGGTGCCTTCCAAAACGCAACTCATTGGAGGGACATGAAGGGTCGAGCCCCCACCCCTAGCAGTCGGCCCGGGCGGGGAGCAGAACGGGCGTGGCCAGAGCCAGAAGAGAAGGGGCGGGGCCAGAGCCTCTTCCAGCCACGCTGCCTGGGATGCTGCCTGGTGCAGCACAGTGATGCAGTGCAGGCTCAGCTTCTGGGGACAGCAGCCAAGTGAGCCGGAAACCCCTCCCCCCCCAGCACACTCGGAGTCGGCTCCTGGGGACAGTGGGCGGCTGCTGCTGCCCCTCCCCAGCCAGGCTCTCTTGCAGCCAGCAGCTGCTGTGCACAGAGCATGCCGGGGTGCGGTGGGGGAACAGAGGGGGGCTCCGACTCGCTCAGCCGCTGTCCTGGAAGCCAAGTCTGGGCAGGAGGTGGCCTGCTGCTGCTGCCACTGCAGCCAGGCACCCTCCCAGGCAGCTGCCATGCTGCACCAAGCAGCATCCAAGAGCAGCTTCATTCCACTCCCTGGCTGCCAGAAAGAGCAGCTGAGCATGGGGCAGGGGAGGGGAGGGGAGCTGATGCAGTGGGAGGACAGAGCTCACACACACACACACAGATAACATGGGATGGGGAGGAGACACGTGTGGAGGTCACGTGTCCTTCCCATTAGCTGGTGACCCAGTGTTGGGGGGGGCAGTCACCCACCACTTCTCACTGACCCTCCCCAAAATCTGAAGGCCAGCCATGTGTATAATAGCATGAGACTGGTGAACAGTAGTCCAACTTTTTTTTGTGGGGAGAGGTGTGTCTGAAAAATATTTCTGGTAGGGCCACCCAAAATTCTATGGGCAACTCTGCTAGTCCCTCTCCCGTCCTGGGTAATTGCCAGGGCCGGCTCCAGGCACCAGCTAAAGAAGCAGGTGCTTGGGGTGGCCAATACAGAGGGGCGGCACTCTGTCTGCTATTGGGGCGGTACGTCTGGGTCTTCGGCAGCAATTCGGCGATGGGTCCCTCAGTCCCTCTTGGAGCGAAGGACCTGCCGCCGAATTGCCGCCAAAGAGTGGAGCGGTGCTATCGCGCTGCCGCGGCTTTTTTTTTTTTCCCGCTTGGGGCAGCAGAAAACCTGGAGCCAGCCCTGGTAATTACATCCTTCATATAGCTGCAAACTGCCATCATGTCCCTGACATTGTTTAGCCAAGAGGTTGAGCTGTTTCAGTCTTCAGAGTCTTGGAATAGCAAGGCAATGGTTCCTTTCTGAGTAGCTTTGTAAATACATAGCTTGATGTAGATTTTCAGATGTGATCACATATGCAGTGCTGTATTCATTTCTGGGCACAGTATTACCAGGAACATGCAGACAAATGAAGCAAGCTTTGAGAAGAGGAACAAAAATTATCAGGAAGCTGGAGGGAGCAATATATAAAGAAAGATTAAAAGAGATAAATATGTGCAGCCTGACTAAACAATGACTAACTGGCGGGACATACGATCTATGCATAGTCTTATTTGATTTGCTAGTGGTATACATGAGAATGGTATATGGTGTACTGCTAGTTGTGTGAATCTGTGTAGGTAAAAAGTGAAAAACTGAGGCCCTCCGCCCTGATTTCATGGCTGAAATTGGGAAAAACTAAGCACAGAGAAGAACAGTAAGTATCCCAAGGTTATTTGAAAGACAATAGTTCCTAAGATATTCTTGTGTGACTAGCTCTAAGTATCAGCAGTGAAAGACAATGGGTGTCCTAAAGACACAGGCAGAGTGATAAACAAAGGCATTAAAAGATAATGGTTACAGGAGTTTTAAGGAAGTGAATCAATTTAATCCAATACACAAACCAACATGGTTTATGAACTTGATTATATTGTGGAGTAAAGCCAGGAATTCTGAGGAAGGTATCCATCATGAACCATTCGTTGAAACTGATTAAGCAGATGATGGAGAGGAGATGAGTTATTTTTTTCTAGGATCCTGTCCTCAAGTGGTATAACATGGCATCGATCAGTTGACTTCAGTGGAATTATAGAATCATATAAATGTAGGACTGGAGGGGACCTTGAGAGGTCATCTAGTCAGGGACGGTGCAAGGAAGTTTTGTGCCCTAGGCGAAACTTCCTTGCACCAGCCCTGCGCCGCACCCCCCTGCAATGCCGCCTCCCCCAGCCAGCTCCCCCGCCCATGGGAGCTCAGCCTCCCGCCCCGCCCGCGGGTCGCGGGAGCTGAGTGGGGAGCCGGGGGCAGAGGGGCGGCTTGCCGCAGCTGCCCCCCGGTTCCCAGCTCAGGCGCTGAGCGGGGGGGGGCAGCGGGGCAGCTCGCCTCCCGGCTCCCCGCTCAGGCGCTGAGCATGGGGCAGGGGGGCGGCTCGCCGTGGCTGCCTCCCGGCTCCCCGCTGAGCTCCCGCGGGCAGGGGAGCTGGCTGGGGTAGGGGTGCAGGGGGGCAGGGGAGCCGGGAGGCAGCCGCTTGCCGCCCCCCAAATCCTGGCACCCTAGGCGACCGCCTAGGGTTGCCTAGTTATAGCGACGGCCCTGCATCTAGTCCAACCTCTCACACTGAGGCAGGACCAAGTACAATTAGACCACCCTGACAGGAGTTTGTCTAAGCTGTTCTTAAAAATCTCCAGTGATGGGGATTCTACATCCTCCCTTGTATTAGAAGTCTATCCTAGTATTTAACTATCCTTATTTGGAAAAACTTCCTAAATATAAAATCTCACTTGCTGCAGATTAAGCCTGTTGCTTGTTCTCCACGTACACTGACTGTAGGAGAAGACTTGTTCACCATCTTCTTTATAACAACCCTCAACAGTCTTCAAATATATTATCAGGTTCCCCACTCCGTTTGTTTTTTTTGGCAACACTAAACATGCCCATTTTTTAACCTGGCTTCATAGACCAGGTTATCTAAACCTTTAATCATAGACCAGGTTATCTAAACCTCTCCCATTTTCCCACTTCTTTCTTAAAATGTGGTGCCCAGAACTGGACACAGAACTCCAGCTGAGGCTCACCAAATGCTGAGTCGAGTGGGACAGTTACCTCCTGCGTCTTATGTCAAGCTGTTTGGAATGGCTCAAGAGGGTGAGTACCAACCGCAGGGTAGACTATTAAGAAGAAGGGTATAAACACTAAACTGGTTATGAATTCTATACTTAGATTTCACCAGGTATCAAGTGTAAACTCCTCAGGCACTCTAACTTTACATGGAGTCATAGACAGTCCCGTTGGGCACTGCAGTCTATCTTGTACCTAGGCAAGCTTGCCTTTGTGATAGATGCTCCCTTACACACACACACACAAAAATCCCAAACAACAACATTCAGGTCCTTCAAATCCCAAAGGACTGGTCAGTTACCACAAGTCAATTGCATTCTATAGTTACAGGACAGACAATACTTGTAGCTAAGCATATAATAAACTAATTTATTTTTCTAAGTCAATAAATCTTTAGTTAGTTATTTACAAAGTGAAAGCTGATAAACATACATACAAAATGGGTTAGTCTTAGGTTCCAAAAAGGTGGTAGAAGCTTTTATAATAAGCAAGTTTTATATGTCCTTGAGGGCTAAGCAGTGTGGATCTTTTGCTTATTCTTAGAAATCCTTGCCCCTCAGAATCCAAACAACTAAACATACAGTTTCTTCTTGTTATGGATTTTTACCCCCTCTTTCCCAGAGTTAAAGCTGATGGGATGGGTTCATGTGCATGTCTCCCCCTTTGTGGAGGTGGGGAGGAAGGCAATTAACAATCTTTGTTCTTTGGATGTTTCACAATGTCTCATTTGGTTTCAATGGGCCTTCTTGGTGGGCAGGACCTAATGCATTCTGTAGGAAGACAGCATTTTACATTAACTAATGCTCCTTTCCTGTTTGAGGATTACAATGAAAACACTTAATATAAACTTAACATGGGATACAGATGTTATAAGTGAGTAATACATTCAGCATCCCACAAGCATTTCATAAAGTCTAAACACAGTCTTATAAACCAAACCTCTGTTTTAACAATGCTAACACACAGATGAGCATTTGACAGCATTCAGTTGAAGCCTACAGGCCTTGGCATGAGCTGGCACCTGGTCTGCCAGCATCACATCTTACATAACACTTCTGTTAATAAACCACAGAATACTAGCCTGTTTCACAACTGCATCCTATTGGCTCATATGCAATTTGTGATCCCACAGATCCTTTTCAGCAGTACTATTATTCCCCATTTTGTAGTTGTGTATTTGACTTTTCCTTCCTAAGTGTAGTACTTTGCCCGTATCTTTACTGAATTTCAACTTGTTAATTTCAGACCAATTCTTCAATTTGTCAGTTATTCTGAATTCTAATCCTATCCTCCAAAGCGCTTGCATGTCATCCTCAAATTTTATAAGCATACTGTTCACTCCATCATCCAAGCCATTAATGAAAATATCGACTAGTACTGGACCTAGGACAGACCCTTGTGGGACCCCACTAGATACTGCCTCCCAGTTTGACAGTGAACTATTGATAACTACTCTGAGTATGGTCTTGCAACCAGTTTTGCACCACTCCATGGTAATCTAGACCGCATTTCCTTAGTTTGCCTATGAGAATGCCATATCAGAGTACATCAAGAGCCTTACTAAAAATCAAGATATCACATCTAAACATTCCCCCCTTCCCCACACCAATGAAGTAGTTCAATTAGCCTTTCAAAGAAGGAAATTAGGTTGGTTTGGTATGATTTATTCATGATGAATCCATTTTAGCTATTATTTAGAACTCTGCTCTATTACCTTCTAGGTACTTATAGACTGATTATTTAATAATTTGTTCCAGTATCTTTCCAAGTATTGAAGTTAGGCTGACAAGTCTCTAATTCCTTGGCTCCTCTTTGTTCTCCATTTTGAAGATTGCTACTATGTTTGCTATTTTCCAATTCTCTGGGACCTCCATCCGTTCTCGAAGATAATCTCTAATGATTCCAAGATTGCTTCAGCTCGTTTCTTAAGTATAATAGAATGAGTTTCATCAGGCCCAGTCAACTTGAATGCATCAGACTTATCTAAATATTCTTGAACCTGTTCTTTCCCTATTTGGCTTGTGTTCCTTCCCTCTTGTTGTTAATGTTAAGTATATCTGGCCACCATTAAGCTTCTGTGAGGACTGAAGCAAAATAGGCATTAAACTCCTCAGCCTTCTTGATATCATCCTTATTAGCTCTCCCTCCTTCCCCTTTAAGTAGCGGACCAACACTTTTCTTCATCTTTCCTGCTCGTATGTATTTGTAGAACTTCTTCTTGCCATTTATAAGAACGCTGTCAAATGCACAGTTGGAATCCATTTGGCTCATCTCTGTGTTAGCATTGTTAAAACAGAGGTTAGGTTTATAAGACCGTATTTAGACTTTATGAAATGGTGTAACTTGTTTTGTGCCTTAGCCATTCTGATTTTGTCCCTACATGCTTGTGCTATTCTTTTCTACTTCTCCTTAGTAATTTGTCCATGTTTCCACTTTTTGCAGGATTCTTTTTAGATTTTCAGGGAATTAACGAGCTCCTGGTGGAGCCATATTGGCCTCTCACTGTTCTTACGTTTTACCAGGTGAGGACCTGGCCCCTACCTGACTTAAGAAAACCCAAAATGAAAACTATACTCAATATATTTTTGGAAGGACCACTGTCTGATGCTTCTACTCTAGCTGGTAGTGAGTGGGCAAATGGTAGCCTGGTTCCTGATTATAAAGAGATAGCTGGGCAAGATCTGTCTGAGGGCTACCTGAGGGTGTGGTGAACCAAATAACAATTTTGTAATGGATACCATCACAACCATCTACACACTAGAGATGGGCACAAACCAAATTCAAAAATCTGAACATCATAGGCATGTACAGGGCTTTCCCTAGCTATTCTGGGGCCCTACGCAGCCCCCCCATGAGGGGGAGGAGGGGGGCAGGCCTGCGCCAGGGGGTGGGGCTTGCTTGGGGGGCAGTGCCCCCCGCTCCCCAGCACTCACCGGTGGCATGGCTGGGGCCAGGTTACTGCACTTCCCGCTGCTGGTGAGTGCAGGCCCGGCCCTGCTTCAGTCCTCAGGGGAGTGGGGGCAGGGCTGGGGTGGAGCAGGGGCAGGGGCAGGAAGGGGTGGGGCGGAGGCTTTGGGGAAGGGGTGGAGTGGGGGCAGGGCTGGAGCAGGGTTGGGAAGCAGTGGGGCTTGGGCGGAGCAGGAGCAGGGGCCATGGGGAAGAGGCGGGGCAGGGACTGAAGCAGCATGCAGCTGTGCAGGGCACCAGGAAATTTGGTGCCCCAAATTTCCTGGTGCCCTACGCAGCTGTGTACTTTGCATATGAGTAGGGACGGCCTTGGGCACGTATTAGGAACACCTGATTCTCCTCTCACCTACAGTGGTCTAAATCAGGAATAACTGAACTCAAATCTATGGCCTTAGTCCAATTTAAAAGGAGTCTCAGCCTCCAGATCTCCATAAAGAAGCAAAGCAAAACTCCACATGCCAATGCTGCAAAACTTATGTAGGTTGTAAATCAGGCTGCAATCTAAATTCTCACCTTTCAGGGTGCGTGGTCCATTGCAATGATAAGTTAAAACTGCAAACTTGAATCCACACCCAGCTGTGGATTCAGGGTATGGATTGGGTGTTTGGTTTGGGCCCATTTCTACTCTGAGTTTTACAAGGTTGTACATATCAAATCTAGAGAAGAATTATTTAAGGTGCTGGGAGTAACTGAATAGGATTACAAAAAGGGAAATTGACACTAATTACCAGGGAAACTAATTACCATGGACAGTGAAATTTAGCAGATTGTGTAATATTCTTCCGAGAAGAGTGACAAAGTCACCATTTGGTGAGACATAGAAAACTTTACTGACCAAGGAACAATGAAGGGAAAAATCCTGCCTGAGACTAAGTGACCTATTAGGACTTTCCATGTCTAATTTATTGTGTTTTATGATTCTCTCCACCTTTCCCTTGACTCACTTCCTGCATTGCACAATCGTTTTTTCAACAGATTTAAAGAAGACATTGATATGGTTCTGTCACACATTTGCTATGTTAATGCTTCACGAGCTACATCTAAGCATGGCTTTTTATCCAACAAAATAGGCTAATTTTTAATGATATAATTATATCAATTGCTCCTCCTTTTGCTTCTTCAGTGATGATCAATCTTTGAAGAGCCCCATGAGATGGTGGGGGGAACCTTTCTGAGAGAGATTCAGTGATGGAGTTCTGAGAGGCTGCCAGCTTTTTCTTAACCTCAGGCAATAGACAGTCAAAGTGGGTGCCAAAACAGTGTTTGAGGAGATAATGATAAATGTGGTGTTTGGGAAGGGAGGGTTCAGAAAATTAAGTGTTTGCTTTATTTATTCTTAATATGCAACACAGTGACATGATTGACAGGAATACAGTGCAGAATCTCATACTGCAACCTCTCTGATGCAGACCTAGCAAGAGATCCTTTTCTTAAAGGGGTTTATAGTAATTGTACTGGTGATTCTTAACAGTGGATTTAGGATGTAGTAAGTGTTATGGGGTCCGGCAGTGCAAGCCAGACCAGTAAGGAGTCATGTCACCACTTGCCCTGTAACACTGGGTGCCTTACAATGCTTTGTGAGCATCCCAGGTTGGGAGCCACAGCAGCAAGCAGCAAGGTTATACTCTGAGTGTTTGTGTGCTAGACAGGCCTGGTTCAGTAGCTGTGACCCAGCAGCCTGTCTACAGCCCCACTCTGGCTTTCACCAGCCTTGGTTACTATTTGCACCACACACCAGTCCTAAATTTTCCCATAACTGTGTGCTCTGTAGTGTCCAGCCTTCTCCTGGACAGTTCAGAGAAATAATAAGGTCCTTTTATTTTCTTGTAGCGAGACAAAAGCACATCACAGCTTATTAACTTAACTGGCTTAACTGGCTTAAATACATCCTGCCATTTAAACATACCACTGAGTTGTTTTATAGAAAAAAAACCCTATGTCCTACAGTTAATTAAGTGATGCCACTTAAGTAAAAGGAATACAGTTAGAAAGGGTTACAAGCAAATAAGAATGAAAACACACATCTAAATGTCTAAAACAATCTAGCAAGGTACAGAATTTGTTCAAGATGGTTTCTCACCTATATTCAGTTTCCAGGGACTTCAACCCCTCCTTGGCGGATGGACCCATCTTTCTCAGCTTGCAAAAGCTCTGTTCCCTTGGGTCTGTCTAGTGATGGATGCCAAGGTGGCTTCTGCCCTTGCTTCTGTCTTCCAAAGTTCAGTGACCTTGCTTCAAGATGCAGGATGACCTCATGCTGTTTTTTCCCCTCCAGGGGTATTCTCCTGCCCCTGTGGATTTTCTACATAAATGGTGCTTCCATTGTGCTTGGTCACACTATGCTTAATTTACATAGGAGACAGGTAAATAGCTTTCTTCTCTGCCGTCTGGGAGAGAACCCATTTCTCCTTATTTGGCCATAGACTTTAAGACATATTAAGTATCCATATTTCCTCAGTTTTAATACATTTTCACAGTGATATTAATCACCAACATGTCATAGGCTTTCAGAAAAGACCTCACTATACACACTCTTATAATATAGCAATATTGTATACAATCAGTTGATTCAATTGCTTATCACTTGAGGTTGAGCACCCCATGTTATACACCAGTAAACCTTTTAAGTGATTCTTCCGAGGGTTGCCCCTCAAAGTAAAGTTTATTCAAACTGCCAGGGAGGTAACGTGGAGTCTGATTGTGAAGGAAGCTCCATGCCCTTTCTTCACCCACTTGTTAGCTTAATAGCTTTGTTTACCTAACATGTAAAAAGGGACCTTCATTGCCTTTTTTTCTGAAGACCGGGAGGGTCAGAATCAAATACACATTCCTTTGTCTAAGACATCCCTGCTTACCAACTCCCCTGACACACTTGGTTTAAACACATTTTAGTCCAATTCTAGCATATCCATAAATCTTAATACACACATCCCATACATACAAGAATATTAATGATCAGTGAGATATTAGCTTTCAAATGATACCTCCCAAGGTATATTTTGTGTAGGGTGTGAACACAAATGCTTAGTGTCACAGTAAGAATAAAGGGGACTAACGTCAGACTTAAAGTCCCCTCATTTATTTATGGGGGCCACCGTTTGCTCCATTACTGATGAGGACATGCCTTGTTCTCCACCTGGGATAGTAAAGCTCCTTTGCAAAGCTGACTCCTCTTGTGTTTGAATTCATTTATGCTGAAGTTCTGGGTGTGTAAATTGTCAGAATCCCTAAGGTCGTCAAAGGAGGGCAGAGTGGGCATAAGCCTCCTTTCACTGTGTTTACATCATTAAATATTCATCAGATGGGGATCAGAACCCAGGCGTTCCCCTCTCTATAAGTAATCTAGCCACCAGGCTATCTAGAGTAATTCTCTCGCTCTCTGGTCCAGTTAATGTGTAAGTATTTTATAACAGAGTGGAAGAGCTTCAACAGGAAACAAAGACTGACACTAACCTAAGCCAGAATATCCAATAGCCTGAACATTTGGTTTCAGGTTGACCCACACTGAATTCATTTTAAAGCATTCAGAATGGCTAGTAACAAAAACAAAAAACCCCACAACACACCAATCATTCACACAGCTCTAGTTATAAATAAGGTCCCTGTCATGGTGTGCTCCATTCACCACTGCAGTGCCTCCTTGTGGTTACAGCTTAGCTCTGCCCATCTGACAACCCTTCCTGTGGGTGCTCACTCCATCAGGTGCACTCTCTCTTGCTCCCTCTTCATGGCTTGATATTCTGGTCTGGTTACTGTAGTTTTCCCCTGCGAGGGGTGTTTGTGTGCCAAAATCTCTCCATACCAACCAACCCAATTCTCTGCAATCTCCCCATTCTCTGCCACTTCCCCAGTAGCTGATAGGAGAACCGAGGCCCACCTTCTTCTCTGGGTTCCAGCCCAGGGACCCTACTACCAGCAGCTAAGGTCTCATTGTCCTACACCTTGCTGCTGTGTCCCTGGACTACTCTCTATGTTACCTCTGTCGGGCTCCTTCTCCACACTACTTCAGGTATGTTTTTCCCTCCAGGACAAGCTCCCTTCTTTCTGTAATCTCAGAAAGGCCTCACCCTTGCATCCCCTTTCTGCCCTCCATTGCCTGGCTTTGTACAAGCCCTGCCTCTTTCAGTCCAGGTGAGCTTCATCCTTTAATTAGTCTTCACATTGCTCCCTGGCTCCTCCTCCAGATGCAGTCTAGGCAGTTAATGCGCCCACATAGCTACCTTAACCTCTTCAGGGGTTGGTGTGGGATGAACACCATCACAGCCATAAATACATTTTCTTCCGCACTCTTAATCTCGCTCACATGTATGGCAAGTCATTCTTAAGGTGAGACTAGAGAAAGCAACAAACTTGCTATTTGGTAGTGATGGGCCTCAGGACAATTGCAACCATTCAGGGTCCAATCCTGCAAGGTGATGAGAGTCCTATGAAATCCTGCTGACTGCCCTCCACACCCATTGACTTCAGTGGGGCTTGAGCACGATCACAATTGTGCAGGATAGGACACACAGGGTATGTCTACACTGCAGACTAAACCCAGATTCTGACTCAATTTTAAGACCAAGTCCACACTTAAATCAGTCTGATTTTGGTCAGCGAGCACTCAGGACCCAGGTCCCTGCTAGAGGTCCTGCAGTGACTCAGGTCCAAGCCCTGTCATTTTGCAGTGTGAACGCAGTTCAAGCCTCAGATCCAAATCAGAAGGTCTGTGTAAGTACAGTATGGACACATCAGCATGGCTGTGAGACCCAGGTCCAGCAATTGCAAGCCCAGGTTTGCAATTGTGACGGAGTAGAGAGCGAGATGGATTTGACCTGAGAGGCTGGCTGCATTGGGAAAGGCTGCATCGGGAATGCGAGACTTTACCTGAGGCTGTAACATGAGCCAGGACGGGGGTTGGGAGGTGACACCTTTGGCTGGGAGAATGGTAAAAGGCTAGGGGAGGGGCCCCGGGGGAAGGGGAAGAGCCTGCTGGAGGTTTGGCTGGCTCTTGGTCAGTTTGGAGCTGGGTGGTGAAACGCAGGGAGCCCCAGAGCTGGGGTCTAAGCTCCCTGTCCCCCAGAAGGGCCCAGCTGAGGGGTCCTGGTCATACTTACAAGCTCTGTTTGGACTCTTTCCTGACAACCCTAATAAACCTTCTGTTCTACTGGCTGGCTGAGAGTCACATTGAATCCCGGGAAGAGGGGTGCAGGACCTGACTCCCCCACACTCCGTGACAGCAATGCAGTGTGATTGTGTAACACCAACAGGCCCTGGTTGTTGGCAGGCAGGATCGAACCTGGGACCTCTAGAGCTAAATGCATGAGCCAAAAGCCACAAGGTCCTAAGCTAAGGCTGTAACAGACTCATTAATCTCTAAGTGGTCTCGGTGCCACTAGAGGGGACAGAGCACAACACCCAGGAGGTGTGTGAGTTAAATACTTCCCCTAGCTGAGGAAGCATGTCCTGAGCTTCAGAGACTTCTCAGCTGAAATCCCGGATGAGCCCCCACTTGTAACACTGACAGACCCTGGTCGTCAGTGGGCAGGATCAAACCTGGGACTTCTAGAGCTTAGTGCATGAGCTTCTACTGCATGAGCTAAAAGCCACATGGCCCTTAGCTAAGGCTGTAGCAGATTCATTAATTTCTAAGTGGTCTCAATGCCACTAGACGGGATAGAGCACCACACCCAGAAGGTGTGTGGGTTACAATTGCTCAAGCATGGGCTTTGAAACACCAAGTCCACAAGCCCAGCTCCCACAGACCTAGGTTTTCAATGCCATGTAGAAATACCCAAAAGAGACCACCCAAATAATGAACATGGTTTGTTTCCCCTGCACTGCAGCGATTTCCTGTGTGACCTCGGTCAAGTCACTTAGTCTCTCTGCGCCTCAATTCTCCATCTGTAAAATGGGGATAATAGCACTGCCTTGCCTCGCTGGGGTGTTGTGAAGATAAATACATTCAAAGTATGGTGGTGAGGCCATATACGTACCTTATATAGTCTTACTGCACTGAACAAAGTGTCTAACCTTAAATGACAAAACCTACTCTGTGTTGCAAATTCTCATATGAGAAAAACCAGATCAAGCGTATGAGACAGACCTTCTGCATATTGCTTTTACCCCATCTTGTTAGAGATGACTGAACACTAGATTTAAAGGTTACGAAGAAGAGCCTGACAATACCTATGAACATATCCCTATTAGGCACTAAGCTCTATCTCCATATAAGAGTGATGAGCTGTAGTCATGAAGGGTTAATTACTTTGTTTTGTGAGTATGTACTTAGGTCACTGCCTCACCTTACAAAGCAACAATGGGAGATGTTCATTTTCTCTGGCAGTTCCCAGAGAAAAAGACAAAAGGTAAAAACATTTCAAAAGCACCTAAGTGACTTAGAAGCCTAAATTCCATGGTGATTTTTGCAAATGGGAGTTGCACTCCTAAGACATGGAGGCACTTTTGAAAATTTTACCCACCTCCAAGAATAAGAGCTCTATGGCTGAAGAAACGAGTCTTCAGTCCCCTGAACTAGGATGATGCCCTGTGGGTACTATGGAAATCATAGTCCAGCTGAATGGAACCAGGATCTGACTCAGCTCTTCCGAGAAATTCAATACATTCTCACGTTGCGGTTACAGCAGGGTGCTACCACTATTCTCTCTATAATTTATTCAAATATCACAAATGTCAGATGATTCTGTTACAGTTGCTTTCTTGGAACCAGCATGAAAACAAAGATAGTCAGTGTAAGAGAGCAGGGCATTTTATCACTGAATGTTCTACATGTCAAAACAATGAATAGGCTTAAATTATGTTAGGTTTTTGACCATTCTTTCCAAATGGACTGTATCCATATGGTCTCCATTACAGATTTTGCAAATCTGCTTAGCCTTTTCATTCAGTATTAAACTCTGTTTTGTAACGGAATGTATCCATTGAAAATGATTGTGTATATTTTAGATAGGTTGTCTGAAAGCAAGTTTATGTAATAAATGATTCTTTAGTATATATCATTTTTTTCTTACCTCGCTGTCTCTCTAACCAATGTGGGCAATTGTGCCATTAGACTGTAAATTTCCTATTAACTTGGAGTTCAGCCTGCTTACATACTTGTACTAGAGCTGGCCATAATTTTCCACTTCGCTCATGAGTCGTCTTACCCCCTTTCAATAATTCTAGCCCTATTTCTCATAGTGAAAAAGGACAAAAGTAAACATTAGAGCCCCAGTGTTATCACAACCAGACTGCCCACAAGAGCATGCAGTAAATCATTTTCACCATTGCAAAACCTGTGCAATAAACCATCCTCAACATGGTAAAATTATACAAATCTCTTGGCGAAGACCCTCAAAGTGTTCTAAGTTCAGTTGAACACTTATCTGAACTATAGCAGACCCCACAGCTGTGCACCCCTACAGTCCCCTTCCACACCAGTGGGCCTTATTTCTATGATCTCCTCTGGCAATATACCATCACTAGGGTGACCAGACATTCAATGTGGAAAATAATAAGTGAGCCAAGACAGGAGTTTGACAGGAATGGGATTTCAAAGGGGGTCTGCAGAGTGACTAGGGAAGCAGGAACATGCTTGAAAGCTATAGGTGCCAAGGGAACTAGTAATCAGAAGGGGACAAAATGTGATGCCAGGGGTTGGGAAGGGGCATGTGCAGTCTCCCCCAGGAGGCAGAAAAGGGATAACTCCATCTGTTTGTGCATGCATCTTGTGTTGTTTCAGGGCGAATTTTCATCCTGAAATACACCGGACCCTCGCTAGAACACGAAGTTTGGGAGCTATGCGCGGTACCCCATGAATGTGGGGACCACGTTATAGCAGGGGGAGGCACGTTACCATGGATTCCAATGTAAATAATTTATTTGTGGATCCATGGTCGTGACCGCGCTATTACCGAATTCGCACTATGTAGACGCATGTTCTAGCGGAGGAGTGGGGGTCTGCTGTATGTGCATTTATTTACCAATTGTGGCCAGGAGAATTTCCACTAAGATCTCAGGAATCAGCAGTCAAACTCAAACCTATAATGTTTATTGCTCTTAAAATCCATGAGGCTTGGTTCTCTCATACACACCAGCAGAACGCCAGCAATTCTCCATTGACTTCACTGGAGTCACTCCTGGTTCTTACTGGAATGAGACAACCTCATATTTTGGAGTTTGGCTAGTAGTTTTTTGATCTCTTGGGGTAGACAGAACTGCACATAGGACAGGTGGCCCGATCCTGGTGTAAATCAGAAGTATCATCACTGAAGTCAGTGGAGTTAACCTGGTGTAAAACTAGTGTGCAGTGCAGTGCTTAATTTGTGACGAAAGAGGTGCCAGGGCTCAAGCTGGGCGGCCACAGCGCAGTGATGACTGCTGGCTGGGAGCCCAGAGGTGCCGGGGCTATGAACTGCCAAGCTCCCAGCACAAATTAAGCACTGGTTGTGTGTGTGCAAAAGGTGACCCAAGGGCAGAGATTCTCAATTAGACATTATTTAAAAATCGTAAAGTTAGAGCTGACCGTGTCCCTTTTAATTAGAAGTTTTTAGCAATGAAACAAAAAAGAAAAGTAAGTTTAATTTAAACATATTTATTCAGTTAGATTGCTGAGTAATTAACTTCCATCTGCCACTGATTGAATAACTGATTTCAGTGTATTCAATATACCATTATCTGACTCTATATTCATGCAGTGTAGAGGTCAGGCTGGAGGGGAGAGATGAAGGAGATGGTGCTGGGCTTAATTATCCAGTCTAATGGCTTCTAGAGGTTGCTTTAATTTACTCCAGTGGTCCAGTCAGTCTATGGTTGCCCCAGGATTGGAAGAGTCTCAGAAATGTTGTACAGTCACCTCCACCCCATGCATCTTCCACTGAATGGAGTTTGGCAAGACTGAGCAATAGGGGTTGTAACAACCTGGCCCAGTACTGCTCTGTATGGTCACCAGCCTGTCATGAGTGGAGCCAGTCAGTGGGTGGAGCCACGTGCTTCTAAGCCAAATGGGTCTGTGCAGTCTAATCACTGTTTCTAGCACTGGAACCCTAGGGCACACTCCCCAGGCTTGTCTTGTCACACTTTTTGTCTGACTCCCTTCCTTAGGACATGGTGCACTGTTGTCCAGCTGCCCCAGACCCCCAAATCAGTGTCTGATTTACCTCCTGATGCCCCCATGCTCCTTGCAATGAAGGAGACAAATGAGACTGTAATGTCTGTGGGTAGGGTGACCAGACGTCCCGATAAAATCGGGACCATCCCAATTTTTGATCATTTGTCCCACATCCTGACCGATGCTTGGTCGAGACGCCTTTTGTCCCGATTTCCGGTCTTCTTCCATTTGTTTTGTTTTGCTCGACAACTTCGGGCGGGAGAGGGTCTTCCGGTGTTTTTTTTTTGCTTGACAACTTCAGGCGGGAAGTCCTGATTTTCGGGTCTTCTCATCTGGTCACCCTATCTGTGGGTCAGGGCCATAAAGCAGAAAACCCAGGACTGGAAGTTACCTGTCAGGTCTCCCATAGCATCCTTAACTCTTCCCTTTTGTGTTTATGATCACTGCATGATCACATAACACTGGGTGAAGGTGATATAATGAGCCAGCATTTATTTTACAAATTCTAGTCAATGGTCATTTATACAAATGATTTAACATATAAGAGGTTTCTAAAACATAGAGCAAATAAGGACTGTTCTTTGAAGCTTTTTAAACAGTACAGAGTAAGGAGGGAACCAGACCAAAATGGTCAAATAAAAATGATCATTCATTTGACATTTTTCTAAGCATGTTGCAATAAAACTCATCTGACAACGATCTTTGATTTTCTTTCCGCACTTCTTTATTTGAAAGAGTTGATGAAAAATCCATACCTTATTGAATATTGCACTGTGGTTGAGTCTGCTGTCAAGCATCAGCCATTATCTTGAATTGTGTCCTCTTAAATGAGAAAGTCCATGGTATCTCTGTTCTCACAAATATTAAGACCAAGAACTCCATTTTGTCTAACTTACACCTACTCCACTCAAGTCATTCCTGATTCACACCAGTGAAAGTGAGAGCAGAATTGGGACTGAAGCTTTTAAACATTACATATTGTCAATGGACATTTGCTCCAGAGAGTTGTTTCTGATGTTTGACCACATTGGCACTTTCCCCCATTTAGACCAGGATCAGTTCTTTCCTTTTTTCTTCTTTCTTGTGTATAAAAAGAAACTAATTCTATGTTTAAAAAAATTCACAACCCTCATGTTACCATAATGACTTTTTAGCATTTCTTCCTGTAGATAAGATCGTGCCAGCACCATATCATTATTGATGTAATCAGTAACACATAACTGGGTGTGCGGTTATTGTGTCACCTGCAGTACTCATGCCTCCAGTGTCTTATGAGAAAGAGCAGTGTATTGAATGCAGGACATTGACTCCATGTACCCTGGAGTGTTCTCTGTGTAATTATAAAATGATTATCTTAATATTTAATAAGCTACAACTGTTTTTCTGAATAGCATAGCTGGAAATACTCATCAGCCAATCACACGCATCCTCTGGCCATGAAATAAATATATCAAATGCAAAAGCTATCTGCATGGAACATTAAGGTGAAGGGCCAGATCCTCAGCTACTTTCATCTGACATAGGTCCCTTGAGTAAATTTAAACATGCAAACACCCAGGAAACACAAGTTCAGGAGCTTGTTTTTTTTTCTCACAGCAGTGTAAATCAGCCCCACTTTATAAATTGCCAGTATAGCTGTATCGGTGTGATCCAAAACTCCCTCAATGGCATTAGCGATGCCAATAGCCTCAGCTGTGCCGTCAGATTGCTGGGTTTTTTCCACACCTCTGACTGATGTTGTTATGCTGCCAAAACTCTGTAATGTAGACCTGGTCTTTCACGGTACAAGTTAGGAGTCAATGGAATGGCAGTGGAGTGGGAAGCCAGGTCCTACCTCTGCCTCAGGGTCTTACAATCTTAGGGTGTGATCCAGCAAATATTTACTACCGGGCATCGTGTTTATTACTATGAGTAGTCCCACAGATATCATTGGTACTAAAGTGAGCACTGTACCTGGTATTTTTTTGCAATGGAGTTAAGGACAAAAAGGAGTTTTATAAAGTATATTAGGAACAAAAAGAATGTATTTAACATTTCTATCACTGACCTGGAAAAAAACATAAAATCATCACTGATTAAGTGTGCAGATAACATAAAAATTGGGGGGAGACGTAAATAATGAAGAGGACTGGTCACTGATTCAGAATGACCTGGATTGCTTGAACCCAGTTTACCAAGCAAACAATATACATTTTAATACGGCTAAATGTACATATGTGCATCTAGGAACAAAGAATATAGGGGGGGACTCTATGGGGGAAGCAGCAACTCTGGAAAAGCTTTGGGAGTCTTGGTGGTTAACCGGCTGAACATGAGCTGCCAGTGCAACACTGTGGCCAAAAGGACTAATGCAATTCTGGGATGCATAAACAGAGGAATCTCAAGTGGGAGTAGAGAGGTTATTTTACCTCTGTGGAATACTGTGTCCAGTTCTGGTGTTCGCAATTCAAGAAGCCTGTTGATAAATTGGAGAGGGTTCAGAGAAGAGCTGTAAGACTGATTAAAAGATTTGAAAACATACCTTAGAATGATAGAATCAAGGAGCCCATTCTATTCAGCTTAACAAAGAGAAGGTTAAGGGATGACTTTGTTACAGTATCTACATGGGCAACGGATATTTGATAATGGGCTGTTCAGTGTAGCAGTTAATGGTATAATAAGATCCAATGGCTGGAAGTTGAAGCTAGACAAACCCACACTGGAAACAAGGTGTAAATTTAGTGAGGATAATTAATCATTGGGACAATTGTCCAGCACTGGAAACTTACTTTTAACTCAAGATTGGATGTTTTTTCTAAAAGATATGCTTTAGAAACTTTTTTGGGGGAAGTTCTATGGCCTGTATTACACAGAAAGTCTGACTAGATCAGGGGTGGGGAACCTATGGCCTGCAGGCCGGAGCTGGCCCACTGCTTCATTTCATCTGACATGAGGCAAGTCTCCTCACCGTGGGCCGGAAGCCCCGAGCCTCGGCGGGGCTGGAGCCGCGAGCACTGAGTCGCTCTGCTGTTGGGGGAAACTAGAGTTGCCAGGCCGTTAAAAGTCCGATCAGCGCTGCACGGCTCCCAGAAGTGACCGGCATGTCCCTGTGATCCCTAGGAGCAGGGAGCTCTGCGCACTGCCCCTGCCCACAGCGCCAGCTCTGCAGCTCCCATTGGCCGGGAACTGCAGCCAATGGGAGCTGCAGGCGCGGGGCGCCTGCGGGCGCAGTCAGCGTGCACTGCGCCAACCAGGAGCCACCTGAGGTAAGCGCTGCCCAGCTGGAGCCCACACCTTGAACCCTCTGCCTCAGGTCAGAACCCCCTCCTGCACCCTAATTCTCTTCCAGACCCCGCACCCCAACCCCAACACCCTGCCCCAGCTCTGAGCCCCCTCCCACACCCAAAATCCCTCCTGAAGTCTGCACCCCAAACTTCCTCCTGCACCCCAACCCCTTGGCCCCAGCCCAGAGCCCCCTCCTGCACCCCAGATGCCTCATCTCCAGCCTCACCCCAGAGCCCGCACCCCCAGCCAGAGCCCTCACCCCTCCCACACTTCAATCCCCTGCCCCGGCCCGGAGGCCTCTCCCACAACCTGAACTCCTCATTTATGCCCCGCCCCCCACGGAGCTGTGTGTGGCCCACGACTGATTTTTTTCTGTGAGTCAATGATCCCTGACAGAAAAAAGGTTCCCCACCCCTGGACTAGATGATCATAATGGTCCCTTCTGGCCTTTGAATGTACAAATCTATGAATCACTCTTCCCTTCTTTTTATTTAGCTGATCCCTTCCTAACTAAACCCACCCAATAAGTAAATAAAAATTGTGGAGCTCACATGACATTTGCTGCCCTCATATTGTTCACTCCGCTTGTGTGTTGTCCCCTTTCCTACACCCTATGTCTATCTTGTCTATTTAGAATATAAGTTCTTTGGGGCAGGTATCATCTATTACTTTGTACAGTGCCTAGCACAATGGGGCCCCACTCTTGGGTGACCCATTGGCATTACCATAATAAACATGATAGATTAAGAAGGAGAAGAATGTTGCAGAGACAGCAGATGGCTTCTTTATACCCATCTCCACTACAAAGGATACTCAGGAGATATCTATAGACTGAATTGCCAACAGAAATGTTGGAACCAGCTGATAAATTAAAGAGTAGCAAGTCACCAGGACTGGAGGATAATAGGAGACAGTACAGAAACATACAAAATAGCATATGGTAGAGAGAAGGTAAATAGGTGCTTCTGTTTATCTTTTGTCATAATACAAGACCAAGGAGACATTCAGTTACATTGGTAGGTAACAAATTTACAGCTTTGAGAGTTAATACTTTTTTTTTAACTATTTGTAAGTAGGATTAGACATTTTCCTCGGTAATAAAGATAATGTACACAGTTACATTTGATATTCACACAGTTACAAGTCACAGTAGATGATTCTAATGGTCCCTTCTGGTCTTAAAATCTATGAAAAAATTAGAGAGAGAAACTATCTGAAGGATCTGTTCGTGTTCACTTTCAGATAGGATATTAGACTAGATGGTCTACTGATCTGCAGCTATTGGCAATTCCTGTATTCCTAAATTATTGCTCATCTTGTATGCCATTTTTGTATTCTTAATGTCAATTAAGGAAAAAAAAAACCTACAACATTCAGAAGTAACAACATGATGTTGTAAAACCAGAGAGACCAAACAAGATTAGAAAGGCCATTTCCTTTGCTGGGATTTTGTGAGCTAAAGGTTAACTTCCAATTAGAATTTAAAAGGAAGAACTTTTATTCTACTTTGGCTGGGGCTTTTAGCAAATCATATTTATATGTACAGAATACATATATATTTCCTAATAATCTTACCTTGTGTTAAATACTGTAAGGATGTCATAAGAACTTGTTTAGCTGATTTGAACATAAGATATTCAGTAGTGATAAGACGTATTACTATTACATTATCAAATGGTGCAAGTTAGGAGTCAATGGAATGGCATTATCAAATGCTACTGCCTTCCAACTGATTGCAATCAAGTTACCGTGCAGTTGCCAAGTAAATCCTATTCACCAAACTTGTGGTGTTAGGTGTAAATAATATTCAGCACTGAAAGATTAATTCTTAAGTCACATTTATGTAACAGTAAAGTAGCAATGAAGGTATTGTATTCAAAACAACAAACAAAGGAAGAGGCTAAGTTGTGCAAGACAATAACCAACCCGTTGGAATAATAGCCGGCCCAGGGGACTTAATACTTTGCATTTTTATAACACTTTCAATCTGAGGATCTCAAAACACTTTACAAACTTTAGTGAAATAAGCCTCCCAACACCTCTGAAGTAGGGAAATATTATTACCCACATTTTACAGATGAGCAAACTACTGAACAGATGAGGAGGCACAGGGAAGATAATGCCAACTAATCACAAAGTAAGTCAGTAATAGAGCTAGAAACCAATTGCATGCTTAGATACTACAGTGACACATAGAAGATAGAACAGAATCCAGATCTCCTGACTTGGGTTAATTCAAGTGCTTTAACCACTAGAACAGCTCCTTGATGACTAAAAGTCATCAAATTAATAAGCAAAGGAAAATGTAGTAATTGATTACAACATATAAGGCCAAATTCTCGCTTCCATTGGCAAAAGTGTGCATCGGTGAGACAAATGGCAGAATTGCCCATTAAAATTAATGCAGAATATTAGGAGTGAGTTCTGGGCCTTTGGCACCAAAAATGTCTCCTGGAAACACAATTTTGCTTGTTGTATGATTCATGGCACATGTTTCCTGGTCCCAGGGGTCCTTCTAATGACTGGCTTGAACTCGCCACAGCCCACACTACCGGATGTCTATGCAAGACCTCCCTGGGTTGCCTTCCAGGCTCTCATCTCCCTTCTCCAGCAGCCTGTATGGGACCTATTCTAGTTCCGCTGGGATAAATTCATTTGCTATCGGCTGTACAGATTAGGGAGTCAGCATGCATAGGCTATGACGAGGGTGTAAAATGTCTTCTTTCTTCCTTGCCTCACCCATTTCTTTGTTTGCATGTTTATTACTGAAACTGTTTTGCAACTTTAACCATAATAAGAATTACTGCGCTCTCTGTAATACCTGACACTGGGGTTGTCATGTCTTCAAAGTTATCAAGGTCATCAGTAAAAGATCCAGAAACCAAGGGCCCAATTCTGTTCTCAATTACACCAGTAATCTGGAGTAAGTCCACTGACCTAAACAGAGTTACTCCAGATTTACACAGCAGTAACTAAGAGCAGAATTTGACTAAAAACCAAAATAATAATGGTAAGTACCAGGGTTGAAAAATGGAGGAGGGGGGTACTGAGGACAGAGGAGCATCAGGGCTGGGTGTGTATGAGCTGGAACGGGAATCTGTGTCTCTAGAGGATCAGCCTAAGAACTATCTGAAGTTGGATGGAGAGAAGGGATCAGGAAGCAGACTAATAGGTATGAGTTAGGAAGATGGGATAAGAAAGATGGGACATGGAAAAAGTGAGTGAGGGAGAAGATGTTTTAAAGTTCAGAGAAACATCACATAAGAACATAAGAATGGTCATACTTGGTCAAACCAATGGTTCATCTAGCCCAGTATCCTTTCTTCTGACAGTGGCCATTGCCAGATGTTACAGAGGGAAGGAACAGAACAGGGCAATTATCAAGCCCCTGTTGTACAGTCCCAGCTTCTGGCAATCAGAAGTTTAGGGACACCTCAATCCTCAATCTCAGAACTCATCAAGGTTTTGAGGCTCACCCATCACTATTTAAAATGTGAACAGGCTGCATACTAAACCATCAGCTTTCTGCATCCTTTTGGAGCCAAAATGACACACCATCTACCAGATTAGACAGGATGTGTGTAAAGAAAAGAGAATTCACCTACAGCCCTGGGGGTCAGAGGGAATGTAATTTCAAGAGGTCAATAATAACGGCTTTCCTACCATGCCATCTGAATCGGTTAATGCTTTGGTTTATGTGTTGGACATATGGCTTAGTATCAAGACAGAACTTATTTGCATAAAATATATTTGTTTTGGAAGAATGACCATTCTAATATGTCTTTCTTTAACAGAGATGGGAAGAAGGTGGTGGGACCATCTCCTTAGGTAGGCTCTGTTTAAATGTATTTAGCAGTTGTAAAAAAAAATAGAATTGATCCACCTATGAGTTTGGGAAAAGTTGAAAACAATACAATAATCCTTGTAAAGGCAAGGCAAGGTAAGAGCAACCACTACAGAATTGCAAGGACTTCAGATACTGGAGTAGTACATTTTGAAACCCAGCAGTTGTGTGTAGACTGTAGCATAATTAATGAGCTATCAGATCAATACATTGGAGTCTGTCAACATATAACAATAGCTAGGCTCTTTCCTCTAGAGATTTAACAGCGGGGCGGGGGGGAAGAGGAGGAGGCAGGAGAGAGAGAATGATTTTAGGTACTTTTCCTGTTCAGCCAAAAAAAGAAGGAAAAACATAATCAGGTAACTACATCTGCCCTCTGGTCAAAAGTATATTAAGTGGGCCAGACTTTCAGTAGGTGTAAAAGAGATCAGCTCCATCGACTCAAACTAGAGCTATGTCCATTTACATCATCTAATGATCTAGTTCAGTGTCACCCAATCATAGCGGAAAGTGAAGCCCTGTATAGTGAACAACATGCTATTCAAGTTGATTCTGTTCCTTCTTTTCAACAATTCACAGATATTAACAGCTGGGGAAGGGTCAATATTTATTCACCTGTTGAATTGTGGTGATACTGTTATAAAAGATATCGATCTTCAATAAAGCTAGCATGACCTGCAAAGATTCATGTATGAATGGCCATTTGGTGTGTATTAGCTAGAATGCTGATGTTTATATGGGAGCAAAGGCAGCAAGACATCCCAATTTCACAGCCATTATCCTTTCTATAGGATCTGTTAAATACCACTGATTCTCATACTATTGTTTGCAGTGTTGTAGCCATGTTGGTCCCAAAATATTAGAGAGACAAGGTGGGGGGAGGTAATATCTCTTATTGGACCAACTTCTTTTTGTGAAAGGGGCAAATTTTTGAGCTACGCACAGAGCTCTTCTTCAGGTTATTAGCTTGAAAGCTTGTTTCTTTCACCAATAAAAGTTGATCCAATAAAAGGAATTATCTCACCCACCTTGTCAAATTGATTCTCAGATATTTTAATTCAGTGGTGGTTCAGTTGCTTGGAACTACCAAATTAGCAAGGTGCTTTGGTTGTTGTTTGTTGTAAGGTCTCATGATATACCTATTTGCACACACTTTATTAGAAAGTGTGGTGATTTTTTAGCAGACTTAATATACAGACTGCCTGGAAAAAGCAGAAGCTAATCCTATCTATAGTTTGAATCTGCTCTAAAGTCTAGCATAGCATTAGACTTTGTCTTCACTGCTAAAAACAAAAAGTGTGTTTTTCACCTGGAGGTGAAAGTGTGTGAGCTATCCCGAGTGAAGGCAAAGCAGGTTAGTTTTACCGCAAGGTAAGGTCAGTGCTGTATCCCAATTTGAGATTAACCTCATCTAGTTTGCCTCAGGGCAAAACTAAAGTGCCTTGCCTCCGCTATGTTTTTACCTGGGGATAGCTCACATGTGTTTGCTACCTGGGGTAAAAACACGCCTTTTGTTAGCATTGGAAGCTATACTGTGTTGAGAAATTCAAAGGAGAGTGACATACATCCCAATAGTGTGCTGTCTGTTAGCTGCAGGGAAACATTTGTAGTCTGGTTAATTAGTTCAGGGCTGGTGAAAGCAGGTGCAATTCCATTGATAGCAGTGAAGTTGCACCCACTTACAGTAAGGCTAGGTTTAAACTTTCCTCTCAGGTAGGATAGATCACAGTACTACTCCATAGAGCAGGCCTGCACAACTCGTAAAGTGGCGAGGGCCATATTACTCCAAAGAAAACAGCTGAGGGCCGAACCCCCCGGGCCCTGCGGAAACACTCCCCCCAGCGCCGCCCGCCCTGCGGAAACAACCCCTCCTTCCCCAGCGCTGGGCTGTGGAAGCCTGTAGAGGGGGAAAGAAACAGCGCTCATAGGATGACCAGATCACAGCAGTAAAATAGGACCCGCCCCCTCCCCACTCGGCCCCACCATCACCCCCCTCTTCACTCCCCCAGGGGTCACTATATTACTGCACACAACAGTCAATCAATGCAGTTGCAGATAAATCTCTGCATTATGCATTTTTGTATAACTTTTCTATGACTTTGTATTGAATTTTGGTAATGTTATAGCGGGCCCCTAAGGTAGTATAATTAAGGTAAAAGAAAAATGTCTTTTTTGCTAGAAGTAGAATAAGATCTTCCCCCCGCTTTGTATTCAATTGCCCTGTTGAATGAATGAGGTGTGAATGAGGAAGGCGTGGAAGGCAGGCACCTCCAGACAGCTGCAACCCTTGGAGAGGGGATGGGAACCAGACCAAGGACAATCAAACTTGTCAAGTGGGCTGACTAGAGAAGAGCAGACATACTGACGGCCTCGGGGGTTAGAAGCAAGCACCTTCCTTTGGGAACACCCTCTTTGCAGCATTGGGACAACCCCCCAGCCCAGAGGCAAGTAGCAAAAAGAACCAACAGACACAGTCTGGACACTGTGCAGATTTTGGGCTGCACAGTGAGCCCACCTACTCACCCCCCCGCGGGCCGCACAGTGAGCCCATGCGGGCCGCATGCGGCCCCCGGGCCGCATGTTGTGCAGGCCTGCCATAGAGTTTCCTACATGCAAAGAAAGACAAAAGAAGAGTTACACTCAGACACTTGCAGTGCTTAAAGTGGTCTGAATGAAGGGGGATGGTCTATCATTTTCTACCGAAATGAAAGCTACATCACATTTACTTGTCCCTCTGCCCTCCATCCACTCTGCACCCACATCTGTTCTGCCCCCAGCCCCCTGACAATTTTGCTCCCTCCCCAACCTCTGTTTTCCCTGCAGCTCCAGGGTTTTTTCACCGCCTCAGCACCTTCCCCGGCTGGGGGTTGCAGGGAGGGAGATCTGAGGAAGTGGCCTGTTGCTCACAGGAAGGAAGGGTGAGAAGGGAGCAGAGGAACCCTGAGTTGCTGCTGAGCTTTTCCTTTTCCCTTCCCTACCACGAGAAGAGCTTTGGCTCCTGAGGGGAGGAGGAAGAAGGGCGGGAAGTGGTGCGCCCCTCTACGACCCAGCTCTGAGTGTAGACATTTTATCTCAGGATAGCTCAGTGGTTTGAGCATTGGCCTGCTAAACCCAGGGTTGTGAGTTCAATCCTTGAGGAGGCCATTTAGGGATCTGGGGCAAAAATTGGTGATTGGTCCTGCTTTGAGCAGGGGGTTGGACTAGATGACCTCCTAAGGTCCCTTCCAACTCTGATATTCTATGAACAGTCTATCTGCAGGGTCTGCGATGCCTTTGGACCAGGTGCACTTTGAGCACTGGATGTTTGTAAGTACTACCTCCCCGTTGTATGTCTGATAAGCAGCAGTCTGTACAGAAGGCTCTGGTTTCTGAGCACCCCATTTCCCAGGGTGGGAAGATCTGTGGCACACTAAATCCTTAGGCAAAGCAGAGCACAGAAGTAGCTGGTTTCCCAACTCTGCTTTACAGATAGGGGGAGCCAGAGAGCATCATGACAGAGAGAGAGAGGAATACATTGGGCCGAGGCAGGGAATCATCACAGTGCGGAGTGAATTACACAGAAGAAGAGGTGGGGAGGGTAGCAGAGCGACTTCAGTTTAACTCAGCTGATCCAGACCTTTAAAAAGGGGTTGGATTCAGACTATGGCAAATATTCAGGGTGCTTTTCATGATGTGTCTGATGTGTTCCTCTTAAAGCTGTTACCATTTCACTGTTTCACTCTTCAAGAAAAACAGGATGTAATAGGCCCTCTGTCCATGATAAAAATTCCTAATACATTACAGTAATGCAATTTATTTTCATACAGTGGCCTGCATATAAAATATTACATAACCTTTTATGAGGAAATAATGCATTACAGACTTGGGTATATCATTGTCTTGCAGGAAGAAATTGAAAGATGATGTTGTAGGATGGAATGGAGGAAATAAAAGTTGAGATATAAAAGCAGTAAATATTTAAGTATTCTTAGTTCCTTATTGTCTGCATGATAGTAGTTCCACAGAAACTGTTGTTCTAGGCACTGAACAAACATGAAGTAAGAGACATGAGTTTACAATTTAAAGACAACGAAATACAATGTACAGCAAATGAGGCACAGAGAGATTAAATGCCTTCCCCAAAATCACACAGGAAATCTGTGGCAGAGATGAGAACTGAATATCTATTTCTAAAGTCCCAGTTCAGTTCATTAACCACAAGATGATCCTCCCTCTCATTACACATGGACATGGGCTCAGATTATAACCACAGATCCAAACACTCCCTGAGCTTCATGGAAATTGAAATCTGGATCTGGACCTGAGTGTTGCAGCTTGGCCCATCTCTAGTTAACAAGAAGCTAGGCATGGGAGGAGGGAGTAACGGGGGATGGGAAAGGAGGGTTTTTAAGTAGGCTAATGCAAAAGATTTTCAGCTCTGAAGAGAGGAAATGATTCAGGGGGAGAGATTTCCAGACAAATGGCCAGAAAAAGTGAGAGTCATTACGTCTAGTCACTTACAGGAAATGAAATGAAACAAGACTGAAGGAGTGGCCACTCTAAAAGTGGATGGGTGGATACTGGGTGCTGGGTGAAACAAGGCTATGGATATTCTGAGAAAAAGAGGGCAAAATGGCACTGGATTAGAAATTAAAACACACAAAGCATCAAACACACACATACACAAACATTTAAAATGTATACTGGTGCCAAGCTCAAGGCACCTCAGAGTTATAAAATGTCACATACTTTCAACTTAAAGGCCAGCAATCGAAACTCCCCCGCTTCCTTTCCTCTGCAACAACCTCCTGCCAGTCCTCAATTCTTGCTATTAAACTAAATAAAAAATCTGTCAAACACTTGACCAAAGAGGGAAGTATTACATTGGACCCTACAGCTAATTAAACAGGTTCTAGAGAGACCGTTCCTGGAACATGAGCCATCCCTTGAGAATGCTCTTCCCATCATGCAGACTAAGTAACTCCAGTAAGCCAGTAAAGGTGATCAAGGATGAGGGCAGTGTGGGGTCTCTCTGACAGGAGCTCAACATCTTCCTCACCACTCTGGACCTCATGAGATTTAGAAAGTAGAGAGTTGTGGTTAAGACACTGCACTGGGACTCAGGAGATCTGAGCATAATTCCCAGCCCTAACACAGACCTCCTGTTTGACCCTCGGCAAGCCACTTGATCTCTCTCTGACTCTTCCTCCATCTGTAAACGTGGATAAATAATACTTGCTTTGCCTGTCTTGTTTATTTAGATTGTTAGTTCTTCAGGGTAGGGTCCGTCTCCTACCATATGTTTGCACAGTGTCTGAGACAATGGGCAAATAAATAGTAATGATAACAACTGACTACTCATTGAAATCATAGGCAAAACTGACGTAGGGTACATCTACACTGCAATTAAAAACCCACAGTTGGCCCTTCCCATCTGACTAGTGCTTGCGGGGCGCAGGGCACGGGGCTTGGGGCTAAGGGGGGAGGGATAGCTCAGTGGTTTGAGCATTGGCCTGCTAAACCCAGGGTTGTGAGTTCAATCCTTGAGGGGACCACTTAGGGTCTGGGGCAAAAATCTGACAGGGGACAGTACTTGGTCCTGCTAGTGAAGGCAGGGGACTGGACTTGATGACCTTTCAAGGTCCTTCCAGTTCTATGAGAGAGGCATATCTCCATATAATGTGCAGAGTTGATGTGCGGGCTAGGCCTGAAGACCAGGCTCTAGGACCTTATGAGGTGGGAAGATCCCAGAGCTCAGGCTGCAGCCCGAGCCTACACATCTACACTGCAGTTAAATAGCCCCTTACTTAGCTCAAGATCTGTGAGCCCAAGTCAGCTGGCGTGGGCCAGCCGTGTGTGTCTAATTGCAATGTAAACATACCCATAGACTTTAATGAGAATAGACTGGGACATGTAGGAAACCATGAAATACCCAGTTCATTATAATGATTAGTATGATAACTCAAATGGCTGGAAGAGAAGGCCAGGTTTTCAAGGGTGCAGTTTTGCCTGAGCCTGATGTGCATGATCTTTACAGATATTTTGTGGCATTACAAAATCCAAGATGGTCAAGTATCCTCACAACAGAATCTATATCAGCGAGGACCTGTCTTTCTGAAAAAAACAGCAGCTCCCAGATCTTTATGAATGTTAATTCTTGCCCCATGTTCCTAGGACCCCTTTCTTCATTTATCTTCAGGGTTAGGGAATGGAAGAAAAAGCTGTTAAAAACATACATTTATACACACACACACACACACACACACACACTCTTAAAATAAATATCGTGCCTCTATTGAATTTACTTGTAAGTGCTTTCTGGAAGATGCATTCTTTACTGTGAAGAAGCAAGAAAAATTGCTGTGCAGAAGCTAGCTTGATGTTTTAAATGAAACACATAGTGCTGCTGACATAACATTCTAATACTCTGAAAATTTTAGTTACATCAAAAATAAAAGCAAATTTCCATTTATCATTAGCATTGTCAGATCAGCTAGACAATGGAATGCTGTTCATTTATCTACAGACCCAGTCAATCTATCTTCTAGAGAGGATTAACCTTAGAGTAACACTTAATATTTTCTCTTTCTTGCCACTGGTATTATTGCTTCTAGGTAGAAGGGAGGTGGGGAGCATTTATAGCTCATGACTGTCAATTGGCGAAGACATAAACGGTTCTGGAAAATGTGCTATGATTTTATGTTCCACGAAGTGAAGAAAAATGTTAATCCCTGCCCAGATTCAGCTATGAGAAAAATAGCGGAACCCACAGTCTATGGTTTTTATTGCTTAGTTAAAAACATAGTTAGGGATGAGTGATAGGAAATCTAAAGATAATTCTTTTCACTGTAATATAGATTAAAGAAATAAATGATTACTTACATTTACTATTCTGCCCAATTATGCTTTCACATAGCATCTTCTGTCTAAAGATCTTAAAATCACGTAATTAATCCTCATAACACCTTATGAGATAGATCAGTATTTTTACCTGCCTCTTAAAGGGGTGAAGAATTGTCTGGAGGGAAAAGTATAAATATTACAAATCAGGAGATCAAGATCTCTTCCCAGCTGTGTGACAGACTTGGTGTGTGACCTTAAGCAGGTAACTTTATTGCTCTGTGTCTCAGTTTCACCACTGTAAAGTTATAATACCAACCCCATGGGACAGTAACACATTCATTTCAGAGCGTAGCACCCATGATTTATTCAGTGTTACAAAGCAACTCAGTGGTAGTGACATGAATCGACGTTCCAGCTCCTTTCTCTGACCACTAGACACCCTGCTTTATTTTAATTGTAGGCTCCATCCCAGTTAGAAGTGATAGTGTCTATAACTGAGGGGCTGACAGTAAGCCTAAACTTACTGGGCATCCTTCTTGAATATAATACAATTTGGGCTTTGACTTCATTGAGAGCAAGATTTAGCCCATAGTCTACAGATATTCTGACACATTATTTGCACATCACATCACTAGTTGCCATATGCAAGAGAAAGACTATCATCACTAACGAAGAGTGCCGGCATGTTTACTGAGTGCTGTCATATAGCTCCTATGCACTGAAGGCCCCAGAATTCCCATTGGGAGAGAGTCACACATTGGATATGTTTTTTCTTTCCTATTAGTTTGTGAGACTCTCTTCCAGGGAAAGCAAAGAATTTGCTCTTCTCTTTACTGGCTTCTTCTCCCACAGGCTCCACAGTGTGGCGTGTCTTCAGTTGGGACAAGATGGATATTCAGTGCACTAAGGAACCTAACAGTGCTGCTCATTGTAACAATCAGAGCTCCTATAGTGCTCTCCAACTCTGCTGGCCTGAGTCCTGATCACCCTTCCAGAGAGGAAGTCACTGTGGGGGAGGGATATCTGTATGTATCACCTTGCACTATCTTTTTAGGATTATTCCATCTTCCTAGGATTATCCTAGGGTAGTGTCTCTGTGTCCCCCTCCTCCCAATTGGGTAGTTAGTCTTCCCTCAAACCCTGATGATTCCCTACAATCTGCAGGACGCCAAGCCAGCTGCATGGAGGCCTTATGCCTCTGTAATAGCTCTGGGGTCCCACTGTAGCTCATTCTGAGAAGGCCTCCCTTATCACTTCCCTATGCCCCCCATTCAAGGAACTTACACTGTTGTAATGTTGAAGAGATTTTGGCTAAGTATCAGGCAGGAAACCATTTTCTCTAAGCACGGCCCAACCTGCACCCTGATGTGAGATCATACAACTAAATATTGGGCTCGAACACCTATACACAAGGGGCAGAACTAAAGTTAGCTTGGGTCTCATTTGACTCTAATTATTTTATTTAGACATGTTAGTTTTTATAGAATTGATACATTGTACTATTTATTTGGATAGCAGGCTGTATTACAGTCATGTAAGAAGTCTTGCCATAAGGATGTATAAATCCATGCTGATGGCCTCTAGGGAAACAGAGAAATTAAACAAATGTATATACTGTGTTGCATATTGACTGTAAAATCCCAAACCTATTAACATCTTCCTTCTCAACTGATGAGAAGGAAGTTTCACCTACTGTATACTTACTTATCAAAAGGCAATGTTTATTAACACCTCCCTGTATAAATATTAGCACAGCAAAACCAATGTGAAAATGAGGCAAAGGGTCATCTTTAAAGCCACAAAAGGCAGGAAGTTCAGAGTTTAGGCTCTTTCTCCATTCCGTTCAGTTCCACTCTTTTTAGAGCTGTATGTTATAGCCATCGTCACCATAGCATCGGAGTGGGACATGACTAGTGCCTATACTATGTGTCTCTGTTTGCCTTCCTCTCCCCAGGGGAAAATTGTGTGAGGATTTTTTTTTTTAAGTATATTATGTACAATGTGCTGTGTGATTATACTATCAAAGGCAAGGTCAAAGAAGTGTGCTTTGCTCCATTCCTTCATTCACCCCATTTCAAGAGACATGAGAACAGCAAGTAACATTATATATGCCTCACATGCTCAAATATCTTGGCATATTCCTGTTATTGCTACTACCAAGGACGTGAGTGGGGACTAAATAGGAGAAGGTCCAAAGTCCTTTATTTTGTGGTATAAGGTTTGATCCTTGTTAGCATGACTTTTCTGTTCTTTGCTTCTTCTGCTTTTCATAGTACTTAAAAAAAAACAACCTAAAGATTTCTGTGGGAAAAGGAAATACTTCCATAATCTACGGGTCATTGGTATAATAAAACTGTAATGGCTCCCGCACAGCAGTTATAGTCTGTTGTGTCAATGCATATTATTAGGGACCTTTCATCTGCAAATTATTGACATGATAGATTGCAACAGCTCTTTTGAACAATTTCTCACATAAGGCAATTTTGCAGGTTTTGCTTTATGTCCTTTAGAGGAGACACTAAACCCAGGTCTCTCGGATCCATGGGCCAATGAAAGATTTGATGGTACTTGTTAAATAGACTGGTATCCTGGTCGACATGCTCCCTCCCCCTACCCCCACCTCTTCAAAAGCTTCCTATTGGAGCAAAACCTGTCCCTGACTGTCTCCATAGAGACTCCCTTGGCTGCACAAGAGGACATAGGGAGGATAGGATTCCGGGAGAGGTGTGCAGGGGGACGGTCTAAGGTGGAATGGCCGGGTGTATCCTCCAGACCTCAATCCACTCCATCATGGAGAGATGCTGTTGGTCCAGAAGTGCTGCTTCAGCCTCATGTATGCAGCCAAAAGAATGAGTCTCTGCAGCTTGAGCTAAAGGCCAAGGCTCACTAGCTGAGAGCTGTGGCAGTTTCACATTATCTGTGGGTCAGGCACAGAGGGGAGACTTGACAGACCAAGGAGAGGGTACGCCCATTACTCAATGAGGCGGAAAGGCCAATAACAGAGAATGCAGCAATGGCTGAAGTGTTATCAGTGTTTCTCAAACTGGAGTCCCCAGGGGGTCTGCAGGCCCCCTGATCAACTCTTCCCTCTCTCTCCCTCAACTCCTCCCCCTTCCTCCCAGCGCCTCCTGCACGCCGGGGAACAGCTGTTCAGCAGCGTGCAGGAGGCGCGAGGAGGGAGGGGGAGGAGCGGGGATGGGGCGCGCTCAGGGGAGGGAGCAGAAAGAGGCAGGAAAGAGGTGGGGATGGGGTCTTGGGGGAAGGGGTAGAGTGGGGGTGGGGCCTGGGGCTGAGCAGGGGCCTTGAGGGGGTCCATGAAAATGTTTAAATAAAAATGGGGGTTGCTAAAGTTTGAGAACTACTGTGTTAAATGACTCTTTTGTTTCAGTTTTCACCAAAAAGTTAGCAGTGATTGGGTGACTAACATAGTGAACCTCAGTGTAAATGGGGTAGGATCTGAGGCTAAAGTAGGGAAAGAACAAGTTAAGAATTACTTAGACAAGATGTCTTCAAGTCAGCAGGGCCTGATGAAATACATTCTAGAATACTTAAGGAATTGGCTGAAGAGACCTCTGAGCCATTAGTGATTATCTTTGAGAGCTTGTGAAGGACAGGAGAGATTCCGGAGGATTTGAAAAGGGGGAATAAGGACAACCCAGGGAATTCTATACCAGTCATCTTAAGTTTGGTACCTGGAAAGATAATGAAGCAAATAATCAAACAATTGATTTGTAAGCACCTAGAAGAAAATAAGGCAAAAAATAAAAATAAAAACAACAACAGTCAACATGGGTTTATCAAGAACAAATCATGTCAAACCAACCTAATATCCTTCTTTGACAGGTTAACAAGCCTTGTGTATGGAAGGAAGCAGCAGATGTGTTATATCTCGACTTTAGTAAAGCTTTTGATACTGTCTCACATGACTTTCTCATAAACAAACTAGAGAAATGTAGACTAGCCGAATCTCCTATAAGGTGGGTGCACAACTGATTGGAAAAGTGTACTCAAAGAGTAGTTATCAATGATTCAGAATCATGCTGAAAGGACATATCGAGGGAGGTGTGTCCTGGGTCTGGTTCTGTTCAATATCTTCGTAACTGATTTGGATATAGAGTATATTTATAAAGTTTATGAATAATACCAAACTGGGAGGGATTGCAAGCACTTTGGAGGACAGGATTAGAATTCAAAATTATCTTGACAAATTGGAGAGATGGTCTGAAATAAATAGGATGAAGTTCAATAGGGACAAATGCAAAAGTACTCCATTTAGGATGGAATAATCAGTTGCACAAATGCAAAATGGGAAATGACTGCATAGGAAGGAATACTACTGAAAAAAAGGATCTGGGAGTTCTAGTGGATCACAAACTATGAGTCAACAATGTAATACCGTTGCAAAAAAAGCAAATATCATTCTGTTAAGTGTTAGCAGGAGAGTGGTAAGCAAGACACAAGAAGTAATTCTTCCAGTTTCCTCAGCAGCAATAAGGCCTCAGTTGGAGTATTGTATCAGGAAAGATGTGGACAAATTGGAGAAAGGTCAGAGGAGAGCAACAAAAATCATTAAAAGATCTAGAAAATATGTCCTAGAAGGAAAGATTTAAAAAACTGTGGGTTTGTTTAGTATGGAGAAGAGAAGATTGAGGGGGGGACATGACATCAGTCTTCAAGTACATAAAAGGTTGCTATAATGATTGTGATAAATTATTCTCCTTAACCACTGAGGACAGGACAAGAAATAATGGGCTTAAATTGTAGCAAGGGACATTGAGGTTAGACATTAGGAAAGACTTCCCAATGATAAGGGTACCTATTATATTACATCTCCCACCCACAAACTCCCTCTAAAACGCCCCTATTTGCTAACTAGCATCATGTCATTATTGCCTGTACTTTCCCTGTCTGTCCATTGTATATTGTCTTGTATTTAAATGGTAAACTCTTTGGGGATAGGGACCCTCTCTTTGTTATGTTTGTACAACACCTAGAACAACTTGGCACTACCACAGTATAAATAATAGTAATAATTGTGTGCTGCATTCATCAGGAAGTGGAGCACAGGCAGCGGGCCCGACTGAGGGTGGACGCCTACATTGGCTCCATGCCATTCCTGCACATGAACATTTCTCCGGGTGCTATTGTGTCATTTTTACAGACACTTGATGCCACCGCAGTGCCATAAAGGGACCACTGCAGGGGCCAGGATCTGTTCCGTTATGTTGTTTGTCTTCTGCTGGACAAAAAATGGAGGAGGGTCTGGGAATTTTTTTATTCCTCGTGCAGGGAGAGGTTGGGAATGGATTGCAAACAGAGGAGAAGAAACCCCTAACACGTAAAAAGGACATAGGGAGAAAAAAGATGAAGCAGGAAAGGAAACAAGAATAATTAATGCCTAAGCTATTGCCTCTTTCAGAAACAGCAGGCAAGGGCAGCTCTGACAGCTGTAACATTTCCGTTTCCTCCTGCTCTGAGTAGTGCCACTGGTGCAAGTGAAGGACAGTAATGGTACTGGAAATGCTGCTGCAGTATGTAGATTCAGTTAGCATGACTGGGAAAAAAATAAATAAAAGTGAGCTTCAAGGGCAGCGTGTGAGACAGATGTCACAGGGATCCGGCATAGCTGCAATGAGACAGTAGATTTTCATGCACAATGTTTAATACATGAGGTTCCCTGTACCCCCTCCTCCAATAGTAGCAACTACCAACAAAAGGTATGGGGAGGTGATGACAATGATGATATATGCTGGAGCTTGGGGAAACAAAGCCAAAAATGTAGTGGCATGCTTCAAACTTTCAGTGGGAGTGGAGGCTGATGGAGGAATGGGAGGGACAGAAAGAAAAGTTCAGAGGAAGGGAAAATAATTGACAGACTGAGCTAGTATTGAAAGGAAGGCAGCAGGCACCTGCTATAGGCTTCCCAATGCTAAGAACAAAACCATTATCATTACTGGGGTTGCTTTCCCCCCACCCCCACCAAGCTCAACAGAAGCACAGCAACGCAATTGGCTATCAGTTTGTAAGAGATGTCAGTAAAAAGAAGGATGATATATGCTTAGGGATGTGCAGTTACAAAGGCGACACCTCTATGAAACAGAGCAAAACCCCTATTAGTACAGCATGGGGTGAGGATGAAGATAGCCTGGGTGTAAAGAACGGCAACCCCATGGAACGGCACAAGCTCCATCATCGCTTTTCTACTCCCACCCATTGTGAGTGTTATCTGAAAAGGCAATATGACAGGTAAGACAGCAAGAAAGAAAATCATCCATCAAATGGTGTAAGTCAAACCTGAGCATTGAAGTACATACTATTCTGCAGGAGCGGGAGGAGGAATATGAACACACACTCATCACATGCAGCCAACTGAAAAAAATGTGTATTTTAATATACTTACTCATCTAAGATATATATCAATTAATCTTCTCGAAATATTTTGGGCCTAGTGTTCCACTGCCCTGAACCTTTTGTAGTTATTTACACCTCTACAGAGTGGAATAGGTCCTGGGTTCAATTCCTGGGTTCAATTCCTGGTTTACAGGGTGACCTGGACAAGTCACTTCCCCTCACTGTACCTCAGAGTAGATCCAGGCTACAGTGGCACAGCTGCCGTACTGAGGCTACACCACTGTACTGTAGACACATACTACAGCAACAGAAGGGGCTTTTCTGTCACTGTAGTAAATCCACCCCTCAAAAGGCAGTAGCTAGGTTGATGGAAGAATTCCTGTGTCGACCTAGTGATGTCTATAGTGGAGATTCGGTCAAACTGCATTGCACAGAGTGTGCAATTTTTCACAGCCTTGAGTGATGTAACGAGGTGGACCTAAATTTTAGCTGAAGACCAGGCCTCAGTATTCCCATCTCTAAAATGGGGACAATGATCCTGACCTACTTCTAAAGCACTTTGAGATCTACTGATAAAAAGTGCTCTGTGAAAGCCAGGTCATGTTCTGACTTGTCTGATTTTAGAGTATTGTACACTCAATTTGCACTAATTTGATAGAGATGTAAATGACTGAAGTGCAGGGTTCATGGGTTCTGATAACACATCCATCACTGTGGTATATCTGAGTGCCTACAGATGTAAAGAGAAAAAGGGGTTACATGTTTCTGCAAGTTCCATTGTAAATTATATAAATTATATCAGACTCTTCCTCTAACCCATTTGTTTAAGAATCTCCAGATTCCTTGAAGATGCATTTTGAACATGTCCTTATAAATCTTGGAGGAAAGAAAGGTTTGATGGCCCAGGACCTAGCTCTCCTAAAAACAATCAAATGCGTTTTCGTTTTGCTTCAATAAAGTAAACAGCACAGGTGAGGTAAGCAAACAGAATGTTGAGTGATGACACTCTTCCTCCCCAGCCTCTCTCTGCTCCAGCTGAAATTCCATGAATCATCCAATCCATCACCATAAAACAGACAATAAAGCCATTCTGAATGCCAGCATCAGGCATGCATACAATGAAAACACAAGGGCAAAAATCCAAAATGAGCATGGAGGCAGATTTAGAAATAAAAGACACGTTGGTTTGTGACTGCACATCACCTGAAGGAATTCTAGATTCGCGTGGAAAGAATTTCAGAGAAAACTACAGGAAATACCACCTAAAACATTACATGGCATCGAAAAGTTAGAAAATCCTCATAGAATCATAGAATCATAGAATCTCAGGGTTGGAAGGGACCTCAGGAGGTCATCTAGTCCAACCCCCTGCTCAAAGCAGGACCAAACCCAATTAGATCATCCCAGCCAGGGCTTTGTCAAGCCTGACCTTAAAAACCTCTAAGGAAGGAGATTCCACCACCTCCCTAGGCAACCCATTCCAGTGTTTCACCACCCTACTAGTGAAAAAGTTTTTCCTAATATCCAACCTAAACCTCCCCCTCTGCAACTTGAGACCATTACTCCTTGTTCTGTCATCTTCTACCACTGAGAACAGTCTAGATCCATCCTCTTTGGAACCCCCTTTTAGGTAGTTGAAAGCAGCTATCAAATCCCCCCTCATTCTTCTCTTCTGCAGGCTAAACAATCCCAGTTCCCTCAGCCTCTCCTCATAAGTCATGTGCTCCAGCCCCCTAATCATTTTTGTTGCCCTCCGTTGGACTCTTTCCAATTTATCCACATCCTTCTTGTAGTGTGGGGCCCAAAATTGGACACAGTACTCCAAATGAGGCCTCACCAGTGCCGAATAGAGGGGAATAATCACGTCCCTCAATCTGCTGGAAATGCCCCTACTTATACAGCCCAAAATGCCGTTAGCCTTCTTGGCAACAAGGGCACACTGTTGACTCATATTCAGCTTTTCGTCCACCGTAACCCCTAGGTCCTTTTCTGCAGAACTGCTGCCCAGCCATTTGGTCCCTAGTCTGTAGCAGTGCATGGGATTCTTCCGTCCTAAGTGCAGGACTCTGCACTTGTCCTTGTTGAACCTCATCAGATTTCTTTTGGCCCAATCCTCTAATTTGTCTAGGTCTCTCTGTATCCTGTCCCTACTCTCCAGCGTATCAACCACTCCTCCCAGTTTAGTGTCATCTGCAAACTTGCTACGGGAGCAGTCCACACCATCCTCCAGATCGTTGATGAAGATATTGAACAAAACCGGCCCCAGCACCGACCCTTGGGGCACTCCACTTGATACCGGCTGCCAACTAGACATGGAGCCATTGATCACTACCCGTTGAGCACGACCATCCAGCCAGTTTTCTATCCACCTTACCGTCCATTCATCCAGCCCATACTTCCTTAACTTGCTGGCAAGAACACTGTGGGAGACTGTATCAAAAGCTTTGCTAAAGTCAAGAAATAGCACATCCACTGCTTTCCCCTCATCCACAGAGCCAGTTATCTCATCATAGAAGGCAATTAGGTTAGTCTGGCATGACTTGCCCTTGGTGAATCCATGCTGACTGTTCCTGATCACTTTCCCCTCCTTTAAGTGGTTCAGAATTGATTCCTTGAGGACCTGTTCCATGATTTTTCCAGGGACTGAGGTGAGACTGACTGGCCTGTAGTTCCCCGGATCTTCCTTCTTCCCTTTTTTAAAGATGGGCACTACATTAGCTTTTTTCCAGTCATCCGGGACCTCCCCCGATTGCCATGATTTGTCAAAGATAATGGCCAATGGCTCTGCAATCACATCGGCCAACTCCTTTAGCACCCTCGGATGCAGTGCATCCGGCCCCATGGACTTGTGTTCGTCCAGCTTTTCTAAATAGTCCCGAACTACTTCTTTCTCCACAGAGGGCTGGTCACCTCCTCCCCATACCGTGCTTCGGAATGCAGCCGCCTGGGAGCTGACCTTGTCTGTGAAGACAGAGGCAAAAAAAGCATTGAGTACACTAGCTTTCTCCACATCCTCTGTCACTAGGTTCCCTCCTTCATTCAGCAAGGGGCCCACACTTTCCTTGACTTTCTTCTTGTTGCTCACATACCTGAAGAAACCCTTCTTGTTACTCCTAACATCTCCGGCTAGCTGCAACTCCAAGTGTGATTTGGCCTTCCTAATTTCACTCCTGCATGCCTGAACAATATTTATATACTCCTCCCTGGTCATTTGTCCAATCTTCCACTTCTTGTAAGCTGCTTTTTTGTGTTTAAGATGAGCAAGGATTTCACTGTTAAGCCAAGCTGGTCACTTCACTGTTAAGCCAAGCTGGTCACCTGCCATATTTACTTTTCTTTCTACACATCGGGATGGTTTGTTCCTGCAACCTCAATAAGGATTCTTTAAAATACAGCCAGCTTTCCTCGACTCCTTTCCCCCTCATGTTATTCTCCCAGGGGACCTTGCCCATCACTTCCCTGAGGGAGTCAAAGTCTGCTTTTCTGAAGTCCAGGGTCTCTGTTCTACTGCTCTCCTTTCTTCCTTGTGTCAGGATCCTGAACTCAACCATCTCATGGTCACTGCCTCCCAGGTTCCCATCCACTATTGCTTCCTCTACTATTTCCTCCCTGTTTGTGAGCAGCAGGTCAAGAAGAGCTTTTCCCCTAGTTGGTTCCTCCAGCACTTGCACCAGGAAATTGTCCCCTACACTTTCCAAAAACTTCCTGGATTGTCTGTGGACCGCTGTATTGCTCTCCCAGCAGATATCGGGGTGATTAAAGTCACCCATGAGAACCAGGGCCTGTGATCTAGCAACTTCTGTTAGTTTCTGGAAGAAAGCCTCGTCCACCTCATCCCCCTGGTCTGGTGGTCTGTAGCAGACTCCCACCACGACATTACCCTTGTTGCTCCCACTTCTAAATTTAATCCAGAGACTCTCAGGTTTTTCTGCAGTTTCATACTGGAGCTCTGAGCAGTCATACTGCTCTCTTACATACAACGCAACTCCCCCACCTTTTCTGCCCTGCCTATCCTTCCTGAACAGTTTATATCCATCCATGACAGTACTCCAATCATGTGAGTTATCCCACCAAGTCTCTGTTATTCCAATTACATCATAATTCCTTGACTGTGCCAGGACTTCCAGTTCTCCCTGCTTGTTCCCCAGGCTTCTTGCATTTGTGTATAGGCATTTAAGATAACTCACCGACTGTCCTGCTGTCCCAGTATGGGGCAGGAGCCTTACCCTCTTGCACTCACCTACTTGTGCTTCCTCCCGATATCCCACTTCCCCACTTACCTCGGGGCTTTGGTCTCCTTCCCCCGGTGAACCTAGTTTAAAGCCCTCCTCACTAGGTTAGCCAGCCTGCTTCCAAAGATGCTCTTCCCTCTCTTCGTCAGGTGGAGCCCATCTCTGCCTAGCACTCCTTCTTCTTGGAACACCATCCCATGGTCAAAGAATCCGAACCCTTCTCTCCGACACCATCTGCGTAGCCATTCGTTGACTTCCACGATTCGACGGTCTCTACCCCGGCCTTTTCCTGCCACAGGGAGAATGGACGAGAACACCACTTGCGCCTCAAACTCCTTTATCCTTCTTCCCAGAGCCACGTAGTCTGCAGTAATACGCTCAAGGTCATTCTTGGCAGTATCATTGGTGCCCACGTGGAGAAGCAGGAAGGGGTAGCGATCTGGGGGCTTGATGAGTCTCGGCAGTCTCTCCGTCACATCACGAATCCTAGCCCCTGGCAAGCAGCACACCTCTCGGTTTTCCCGGTCAGGGCGGCAGATAGATGACTCAGTCCCCCTGAGGAGAGAGTCCCCGACCACCACCACCCTCCTCCTCCTCTTGGGAGTGGTGGTCGTGGAACCCCCATCCCTAGGACTGTGCATCTCATGCCTTCCAGTCAGTGGAGTCTCCTTCTGCTCTGTTCCCTCAGATGTATCATTCACTCCACTCTCTGCACTAGTACCTGTGGAGAGAACATGAAAACGGTTGCTCATCTGAATATGCGTTTCTGGTACATGGACTTGTCTCATACTCTTTCCTCTTCTGGAGGTCACATGTCGCCAATTATCATCACTGGCCTTCTGTCCCCGCTGCGTAGCCTGCTCTGAATCCTCAGAACACTGTGCCCGCTGAAGCCGATCCTGACGTCTATCCAGGAACTCCTCATTTTCTTTTATGGAACGCAGGGTTGATACTCGTTTCTCCAGACCTTGAATCTTCTCTTCCAATATGGAGATCAGCTTGCACTTTGTACAGACAAAGTCGCTTCTATCCTGTGGAAGAAAGACAAACATGGCACATCCTGTGCAGGTCACGACAGCGGATCGCTCAGCATCCATAGTCCCTTCCTTCGAAGAGTTTCCTCACTTGTGGCAGAAGCTACTCAGGGAAACCTGCAAGGGGGATGCCGCAGTAGGCTCTCTCCAGGCGAACTCCCAGGCTAACTCCACCTGTTTGCTTCTCTGCTATTTGCTGCTCAGCTGGTTCGCAGCTGACTGTCTTTTTAGAAGAGCCTGGAACAAAGCACTCCCAATTCACACTAGTCAAACAGGCAATCAAACAATCAAGCACACGGTCAAACTGTCCCCACAACAGATACTCACTCCCCCGTCTGCAGCCCCCTGGTTGCTCAGCCTCTGCCTTTAGTTTGGGTTAAAGGAGTTAGGAATGGCAAGAGTACCTTGCCCCCTTCGCACTCCCCTTCCAAACTCCCTCTCAAACTCCCCTGTTTGCAGCCCTGGTCGCTTGCTCACTGCTTTATAAAGCCCTGGCCTGCCTGATTGATTAGCCCCGCCCCCTGGTGTAGAAGCTCACAGCTTCCAACTGCCAGCCACAGCACACGGTCCTGCAAACAAACAAACGAATGAACAGAGACAGACAGACACAAGTACCCCCAAACACACACTACAGACAGCCACTTACCCCAAGGGTCCTGTATTTGCTCCTGCTTTACCTGGAGCAATTCCTCTCATACTCCCCTGTTTGCAGCCCTGTTCGCCTCATGCCCAGCAACATCCTCTAGCTCAGAAAATAAGCTCAGAAACATAAAAATTAGCCATTCATGAATGGAAATATCATGACTGGCTGAGGCCCATATCGTAACCCAACATCTGTAAGCTATTTGATATAACGACTATCTTCCCCCTCCACTCCCCATTTATACAGTGCCTAGCACAATGGATGCTGGTCCCAGGCGCTACCACAGAGAATTGCCTTCATGGGGGGGAAGATCAGCTCCTCCAGCACCATCCCTTACATGCTGGAACTCTGCATAGTGCTCTGATGGCGAGAGGACATGGAGTGGGTGGAATTATGGCAGGAGGGGTCAACTGAAGGGACACCCCATCCAACCCCACAGCCATTGGTGAGGGGAAATAATAAAGCCCAAGGCTGTATTACCTTGGCTGTTGACTCTTCTGAGCTGGGGAACCTTGCTCTTTAATTACTCCTGGGGGAATTTTGCGCCACTGTGCATGTAGAATTTGCGCAGAAATTAATGTTTTTTGTGCAAAATTTCCTTTTCCTCCACAGAAATGGGCTGCAGAGCTGCTGGCCACCACTAGGGGCCACTTGACCTGACAGAGCACAGCTCTCAAGTAGAAGACACTGCCAGGAGCAGGAGAAGGGAGCTGGAGGGTCCCAGCAGCTGCAGTTATCAGCATGCCCTGAATGAAGGAGGCGGCATGCAGGAATCTCCACACAAGCCCGGGACCCAGCATCAGGCTGTTTTTCCCTCTGGATCACTGGGGGCTAGGGGATGTGGGTGTCTAGGCTGGGGGCACCCCACAGCTGGGCTCTGTGGGTTGAAGGGTTAGGAGGTGTATGGGAGTTTCTGGACTGGGGGGATCCCCCACAGCTGGGCTCTGGTGGGGAGGGGGTGCATACGAGTGTCTGGCCGGGAATGGGGGGCACGTCTTGGCTCTGGAGGGGAGGGGGTGCATGCAAGTGTCTGGACTGAGGGCTCTAGTGAGGAGGGCGTGCATGCGATTGTCTGGCATGGGGGAAGGCCACATCGGGGCTCAGCGGGGAGGGAGGGAGAGTGTCTGGCCCTCCTACTGGGCTCTGGGGGGAGGGAGCAGAGAAACAGGAACTGGGATGTCATAGGGGCTTTCTTAACTCTCTACAGGAGGAATTTTCTTGTGTCTGTACTATTACAGACATAGTTGCTGATAGGTATTTTGAAATAAATTACCAAACCAAGTGAAACTGGCATGATTATATAGTGTTATTTTGACAAATAAAATATGCAGAATTTTGAAATATTGTGTGCGGATTTTTTTATTTTTTGGCGCACAATTTTTAATTTTTTGGTGCACAATTCCCCCTGGAGTATTTAATGGAACCACATAAGTAGCCATGGTCCGAGGAAGCCCTGGGAACAAGATTCCACTAGACATGCACTGCCAGGGAGCTGAGGGAAGTATGGGAGTAGATTGGGGGCCAGAGCCAATATTGAGGCATAGTACATCTGCATGCCTGGCCCAGTGCTAGAGGTAGATGTCAAGGATCCCAGGATTGGCACATGTTCCATGGGAAGATTCTTCACACTCCTTCCTGGCAGAATGATGTGAGGAAACCTTCATGAGAGGATCTGTTAAAGTTTCTGTGGGCACTCTGTGGGCAATGTCCAGTATTGTCTGACTTCCTATAATACAGTTTATGGACAGTATAACCCTGAAGATCTCTAGGGTCACTGGAAATTGGATCCCTAGCACACAAAACCACCATCAGCAGGATGTTCTTGGTTTCTTTTCCAGTACTCCATAGCTAATTGAAAACCCTATTTGCAATAAAACATCATGGTATAAAATATAGAGGGACAAAGTTTTTGTTGGTGTAAACCAACACAGCTTCACAGAAATAAATGGAGCTATGCCAGCTTACACCAGGAGATAATTTGACCCAGAGGGTAGAAATAACAAGCTCCAGGAATTTCTAGAGGCAGAAACAGAGCTTGGTTCAGCCAGTAGAAACAGCTAATTAAATTCACAACATAAAAAAATAGGGCTTGATTCAGCTAGTGTAATCCACCACACAAGGCCCCGAAGGTGAAAGCTCCAGATAAGGCTGCAGAGGCAACTCCCACCCTGCTGCTGGCCAAGAGGACTCAGCCAAGCAGCATAACAGAGGGCGGTGCTGACCCAAGAGGGGCAATGACAGGGTCAACCCTCAAGCATGTGCTGTATCAGGACATCCTCCAGAGAGCTTCTATCAATGCATCTTCTGTAGGGACTTGGGCATAGTTTACCACTATGATCCCCCACTGGAAACCCAAAGGATTTTTTTTAAAAAGTCATTTCTAGGCAGATAATTTATATGCTGATGAGATATTTGAGGCCAAGCTATAAATACACAAAAACAGGGTACACCATAACAACACTATCTGATCCCAGGTTGTAACCACACTGCTGTATAGTTTGGCTTGGAAGGATTGGATTTTTATTAGTAAAGTAAACATTGATTTCTCTGTACACACACAAACCGACAACCCCCCAATCGAAATTTACGAACAGGCAAAGTAAGAAAAATGCTGCTTGAGAACTTCTTAGTTTGATTTAAGGCTATTTACTTCCCATATTTTGATATGTGATGTTGATAATTTGTGTTTGAATGGTAATAAAGTTTTAACTTCTTGAACCTCAGTGTCTACTGTCATTAAATAATTATTGTCTGATGCCTATTGTCTGACATATCCCCTAATTTCCTGCAGCTCTGAAAATTTAAAAATTGATGATTTTTTTAAAAAAATACTTAAAATAAACATTCAAAATCAATCAATCCATCAAAATCAAATGCTAAAATAAACACTGATATTATCAATCAAAATCTTATACACACACACACAAGCATACACACACATATATAAAGAATAGTGCCAAGCCTATGTATATCAGTAGAGTGAATGCTTTACTCTTGGGTGGTATGGAGTTCAGCCATGAAAAGCACAACTTTACTACCATGGTGTTTTACATTTACACCGTAGTAAATGTTTTTGCTAGATATTATGCAATGATAATGACACATTGTTCACTACGTTTTTCTTGTCAACAACTGGGAGCTGACCTCTAACTTGCTCAAAGCTGAACAAACAAGCTGAGGGTGGCTATTTGTATGTGCAGTTACAAGAACATCTTCCTTAGCTAATTCTGCATGAAAGATAGTTTCCTCTGGACAAATGCAGTACAGTGGAAAGCAGATTATTTGGGCCCAGTTCAGCATGCTTTTATGATGAGAAGCATGAACTAACATAAATAATCCCACGGCACTCAGTGGAATTGCTCAATATGAGCAGGGATTGCAGAATCAGACCTTGAATTGACTGCATTGAGAAACAAGAGGTATTTCCTTCCCTTAAATGACCTTGTTGAATGTTAAATGCCGAGCCTCAGCCAAGAATGTGACCAGGAACTAGAATGAATGATCGAACCTAGGTCTCCACTCTCCGTATTGCAGTGGAAAATAATACGAGACCTGGCCAGGAATAATTGTTCTAATTAAAGTGGTGATCAAGTTCAAAGGCAGAAGTACCAACACAAAACCTCATTGCATAAAGACCTATGAGTTTTACAAGCAGAGGAGAACCATAATAGTTAGAGCCACTCTTTGCTACTCTGAGTAAGAATATGGAAATTAGACATGAAGCAGGCAGAGGTGAGATCTTTGATCACAAAAAATAAATTCCATTGAAGCTGATAAATTAAACAAGACACGACCTTTATAGAACACAATAAAATCTAAGGGTCAGATCCTCAGTCGGTGTAAATCAGTGTAGTTCCATTAAAGCCAATGGATTTACCTTAGCCCTTTGGGATTTCAAGTATTCAGCTAAATTAAAATAAAACATATTCAAAAGTGATTCCATTTGCCGTACATCACTTATTCTAAACAATAAACTGAAGGAAAAATAATTGCTGTACTCTATATGTGAGCATGTGTATGTGACAAATCCCAGGGTTGTTGTCCTTTTTTCCCACCACACAAGAGCCTAGGACAAGTATTACATTTAAATAAATCTACCAAAGCAAATATGATGGTACTGTGGGGAAATCTGCTGGGTTACATTTATTACCTCTTCATGCCCCATCTAAACGCCGAACACCATCTTTTTCTCCTCGGATTCTAAGTCAGGGGTGCTGGAACAATGTGTATAGTGGCAGTGCTGAGAGCCACTGAACCAAACTTTAAACCTGATGGAAACCACTTCAAGAAAGGGGGTGAGGCAGCGCCCCCAGCATTCCTAGTTCCAGCACGTATGTTCTAAGTGAGGGAGTAAAGCAAACATTTGGACAGTGCTCAGTGAGAACTTGTTTTAAGACCTGTGGGAACTACATTGAACAAGATCGTAAACATGAAAGACAGAACACAATTAAATACAGCCACCCCAGATTTGATTTTTAAAAGATGAATTTGACAGTGGATTTCCTATTAATCAGATTTGTAAAGATATTGCTGGGATAGAAATAAAATGAGGGTGAGCTGGATACAATCCTTGAGTTTCAGACCGGAGATAAAATTCTATTAAATCACCTCTTTAGCAGCAGTTTAGCAACAACAGAGAAAACAATTTAAGAAAATAGCCCACTTAGGCCAGCCAGCTGCCCTCAGAGCTCAGATCTGTGGGAGCACCTAAATGGGGTCAGGAATGAGGTCACTGAGAAGGGGCAGGAAAACTCGCACCGTTGCTGTCTAGTTCAGACTTCATTGCCTCATTTCTCAGTTTCTATAACTTTCACAAATTCTGTGGCGCTCATCCAAAACACTAAGATAGTGAAAGGATTCAAAGAAATCTAAGCTGTAATCATGAGGGAGCAGAATCAATTTTCCCCATGAATATAATTAAAGGGTTTTTAATAAATCTATTGGGTATCTAATCAGCAGAGGGCTGGTAGACTTACCTTTATTTAAGTTGGCCTTTAATTTGATACAAGGAGGTCAAATAGTGAAAGGTTCTAACGTAATTAGCCACAAATCTAAACCATCTCTTTCTTTGCATGTTGTTTTGACACTCACAGAACTGGGGAATTAAACTGTATCATTCAAAGGGATGGAGCTGCCTTTGCACACCCAGGAGCTCTGTAAGGCATTCTGTCCTCCCCAAGAGGCAGTGAGGGTCAGAACCCACCCTCATAAAGGGCTTGATTGTGCCTTATGGTCATAGTCCTGCACTAATTAAGGGCCCAAGCTGCATGCAGAACTCCTATTGACTTCAAAGTGATCAGGATTTGATCCTTTATTTAGAATTCAGTCTTACAAGTCCTCCACATTCAGAATTCCCAATGACTTTCACGACACCATGATTTGTCACTTTATTAATTTGGTCCCAATCATTCAAGTCCTCCACATGCAGAATTCCCATTTACTTCACTAGGCCCAGGATTTGCCATTTGCTTGCTAAAATTCCAGTCTTGCAAATCCTTTGCATGTGGAAATCCCATTGAATTCATTACAAATAAAACTGCACAGCCCCATTGTTTGCCAGGCCTCGGGCAGAGTGCAAATAAATATAGACGTTGCATATGGACATAGGAAGTTCTCTGTTTATAAAGAATGTGACCACATGTTCACAGTCAGTGCTGAGTCATAAGCTTTCTTCCCAGTGAAAAAGTCACATGCTCTAGGAATATACTGAACTTAATGTAAAGTCCAAGTGGCAAAGGACTCAGCATAACCTGCACTTCTCTTGCTGGATAAGTGAGACTACATGCCTCAGGTTCATGTTTGGCCAAGTAAACCTTATTATAATTCCTCTATTTGTCCATTTCACTATCTTAGATCAGTAATAACACTCTCCAACTATAGCACTATTCAAATGAAAGACCAGGGATGTTAACACACAGTATTTTATGTGTTCCTATAGAGGGAATGGAAAGACAAATTAGATTTTTTTTATTATCACATCCTGTTGTTTCAAGAACATTATGCCAAAGTGGTGTATTTTGAGAGAATAGTATTAAATAGTCTAATTTGAAATGTGAGTGCAATTACAAAGTATAAAGCACTCTCCTAATGCCCTTGTTCAATATAATATGCAAGTAGCATAAAATATTTGGTAACTAATAAAATAAAATCTAAAGTATGTTTTCAGTATTTTTTTTTTTACTTTTAAAAATTGGATGGAATATAAAGAGATTGTCAATCCGTCATGCTGATAGTACTTACAAATGTTTCCTTGTCTTTACTCCTCACTGGCCTGGATTGGTCCAGAGTTGTCTGACTTTGGTCTCATTTTCAACACTAGACTAGTAATGGAATTTAGTAGGGTTAAAAATATTGGGCCAGATTCTCAGCCGGCATAAATCAGCATTGAAGTCAGAGTTACGCCAGTCCATTTCAGAATCCAAGGATGTAGAGAGGATACATTATGCCCCTTTACGAACTCTGTAGCAACTAAAGAATTGGTAAACTCAGTGGAGTTTGGATTGATCAAACCCAAAATGGAATTCAAGAGGTTTGTTCTGACAACCCTTTTTGTTCAGAACTTTAGAAAGAGGAGCGCTGCAAGGGTTGGTTGCCCTGCAGCACAGCATGGGAAAAGAGGAGTGAAAGTATGTTTTGCCCTGGTAACACTGTAGGGTAGTGAAGAACAGCACTGGGGTTCCATTGTGCTGAAGCAGAGCACAGAAGAGGACAAATGCTAGGGTTCCTAAAGCAGCAGGTGTGAGTAGAAGAGAAGCATTATCAAGGTTCTGCTGCCATATATGCAGCTGCTACAGCATGCAGGAACTCCAGGGAATGGGCAACACAGTGGTATTTCTCTTCTGCACCTGGTCTCTCCTAAGTGGAATGTGGATGTGATAACATTCAAGACAGAATTGGCATAATGCACAATCTTCAATAGGTCTCAAGTGAGGCATACTGAGTTTGCCCATCGCTACCAAAAACAGGGCACTTACCTTCCATCTCAAGACCCTAAAATGCTTTATAAATATGAGTATTATTTACCCAGATTTAGAGATGAGGAAAGTGAAGCACAGACAGCAACTTCTCTAAGGTCAGACAGTCACTCCTGGGTAGTTTGTTCCAATGGTTTATCACAGTTAAACATATAATGCTTTATTTCTAACTTGAATTTGTCTGACTTCAGCTTCCAGCCATGGGTTCTTGTTATGGCTTTCTCGTCTAATTTAAAAAGCTCTTTAGTACCCAGTATTATTTTTTTTTGACACTTATGAAGGTACTCATAACACTGTTATCAGGTCACCTCTTGATCTTTGTGATAAACTGAACAGATTGAGCTCTTTGAATTTCTCACTATAAGACACTTTCTCCATCCCGAAAAACTACTTTTAGCTCTTTTTTTCCAATCTCTCCTTTTTTAAAATGTTGACACCAGAACTGTACACAGAATTCTAGCATCAATCTCACTAAAAGATAAAAATCACCTTCCTACTAGCTATTCCTCTGTTTATACATGCAAGGATCGCATTAGCCCTTTTTGCCAGAGAGCTCATGCTGAGTTACTTGTCCACTATTACCATTAGATACTTTTCAGAGTCACTGTTTTCCAGGATATAGTGCCCCATTCTTGTTTCTATATGTACAATTTTGTATTTGATTGCATTAAAAATGCATTTTGTTTGAATGGGCCCATATAATCAAGAGATCCAGATCATTCTGTATGACTACCCAGTCATCATTATTTACCATTTTGCCACTCTTTGTACCATCTACAAATTTTATCAGCAGTGATTTTTATATATACACATCCAAATCATTGATATAATGTTGAATCACACCAGGCCTAGTACTGATCCCTGAAGAACCCCACTAAAAACACCCCTATTCAACGATGATTCCCCATTGATAACTATTTTGAGTTCTGTCAGTTAACCAGTTCTTGTAGAGTGCTAATTTTTAAATCAGATTTTCATGCACTACTAAGTCAAAGTACCTATCCATGGGCCAAAATCACCTCTAAATAGCAGGTAGAAAGAGAACTATCATACTAAAGACTACTAATGATCATGTGAGAAGTATGTAAAATCATATTCTTAATTATTTGTATTGATGGATCTTTCAATTCTGTGGCTTCAAGGGAAATCAGGTATATGCTTCACCACAGATGACTGACAGTTTGAGGATCACACGCTGGCCTATTTCTTTTCCAAAAGGAGAAAAATCTAATTTTAGTCAGAAAGAGACTTAAAAGCCTAGAGCAGAAGGTCAGCCAACATTATTGACTGATGTCCGGGGCTAGATCTTTGATGGGGCACCCCACTATGAATTTGTGGGTGGAAAGAGGAATCTTGTAATATGTCGGTACCTACCAACACTGTAAATTGGATGCCACTGATCTCAAGCACACACAGAGGCACAGAAAAGGAAAAGCACTGAGATTATCAGCAAATTTCTCAGACAAATAGAGGGCAGAGAGGAACCTCAAGAACATTCCTCCTTGCTCCCAGGCAGCAGCTGGTAGTTGGAACATTTTCCACTCAAGCACTAGGGTCAAGGAGTGGAGCACTCAAGAATTAAATTGAACAAGAGAAATGTTTGAATTTAAGATGCCAGCACTCAAGTACTCTGAAAGGACACAAAATCACACTAGACACAGACAGACATACCCAACTTTTATTTACTGAGAATGCAATAAACACATTGTAGATTATAGGGTTGGTGTGATGAAGAAGGCAACAGCAAACAACACATTTAGTCTCAATGTAATGAGCATTTTCAGTCTTATGTTATCTATTGTCTATGGGCATGATCTAAGGTATATTGAAATCAAGGGAAAGCTCTCCATGACTACAGATGGATCAGGCCCTATGCTAGCTAGGCTGACCTGCTGCATAACACAAGCCATAGTATTTCACTCATGGTTTCCTGCATTTACCTAACAAATTAATGTAATTTTAGGGTTTAAGACAAAAAGAAAATGTCAGTACTTTTGGTTCCCTGCTGCAAAATTCACCAACTAAAGCATTCATGTTTTGCACCATTTCTCTGCTCTTCCAGAAGATTGTGTATCAATGGGCACTTCAGTGGCTTCCTCCATACAAGGATTCACTTTCATTCCCAACACAAGTGTAATATTTCGAGCTTCTTTATACTTTCCAGGATGACTCAGGACTTAGGTATTATTATAAAACAGATGGTCCAAAAGAAGAAAAATTATAAGCACTATCTTACAGCAACACTAAAGCGCTAATAGAGCCAGGTTCAACGGTGGTGTAAGTCAGCATTGCTCCCCTGGAGTCAATGGATCTGTGCCAATTTACTCTAACTGAAGATATGGCTCATAGGCCAGAATGTGGCATCTCAGCATCATATAATCAGTCAGTGTTTTACCATTTAGTTTGAATTATTCCATGAATATTTTTTTCAAAATATTGTAAAATTGATTTTTTATAAATTGGGTCAGATTCTCAGTTGGCTTCCGTGGAGCAGGATCAATTTAAACAAGACGAGTATAGGCCCAAACTATATGACTATCCCTTAGTTGTTAGAGATGAAGTAGGAGAAGTAGCAAAAGAAAAGAAGAGTCAGCTCACATTGAGGAAGACCGTTTGCCAATTTAGCGATGTATTTCCTGATCATTTTTATCTACTTTGACATGATTCTTGGAAGTATCATCTCCACAGGAGATACTTCTATATTGTTTTTTCATTAGTCCTAGGAGCACCCCCTTCTCCCTTTCACCTTCATTTTCAGTTGTGCAGTCAAGAATCCTAATATTTACAGGTACTTCATGTACATGGAGGTGTAGTTGCAATAGATGGTCAATCTCAAAGGTTGAACTCCATGTACATCAATGGAGAAAATATAAATTTCCCAGAGCTGAGTTTGTTGATGGCTGGGCTACCGTAGCATAAGCTGAGTCATTTTCAATCAAATGAATCTGCCATCAGGTAAAGAAAAAGTAATACCTGTAGACAAAAAGGAATGTAATACACATATTGACTCACCACCCCACTAGTCATCCATTGTCTGAAATCTTGTTTACAGTTAACTGACTCATTTGACCCATCAATAGAATGAAGATATTGTTTAGAACCAAGATACCTGGACACCACATGATTATTCATTCAGCATTTTGAGCAACCTTCATGTCCATGAAAGAAGATTTTTGGTTTAGTTTGATTTAATTCCTTCAGTACTTCCATTCCTCCTCATTACCTCTTCATTGGCCTAATTCGGTTGCCAGTGGAAACACTCTCATTGATCTCAGAAGCAGGCCCTGTATATAAAAAAAGCTATGGAAATAAATGTATAGTATACATCTAAGGCTTCCAGAACTCTGGGAAATCCCACGGTGGCGTTCTACTGTCAAAGGTTGGGTTTTTAAAGTTAGGTGCCCAACCTCCATATGTATTGCAGATGTAACCCATGGGTCAATATGTTGTGATCACCTGTGGTACCGGTTCACAGAGGCTAGGAGTCCATTTACTACGCTTAGCTAGAGAGCTTGATTCTAGCTTAAGCTGCGGAGACCCATGCTTTTAGCTCTGGAGGCCCCCAGTTCCTGATGTCAGCCAAGGTGGCAGCTGTTATACAGATACACTGGACCTGATCAGTAGTGTAGCCAGGGGGGAAGCAGGGGGAGCGGCCACTCCCCCTGTGAGGAGAAGCGGCACCTTAAAAAGCGCCGCCTGAGCCAGGCTTGGGCGGCGCTTTAAAAGGCCCGCAGACCTTTTAAATCCCCGCCCGAGCCCCGCTGCCAGAGCCGAGTTCGGGCGGGGGTGTGTGTGTGTGTGTGTGTGTGCTTTAAAAGGCCCGCGGCTCCTGCAGCCGCGGGGAGCTGCGGGCCTTTTAAAACGCTGCCGGAGCCCCGCTGCCGGAGCTCCAGCGGTGCTTTAAAGGGCCTGGGGCTCCGCAGTGGCTGGAGCCCCGGGCCCTTTAAAGCGCCGCCGGGTGAGTACAGGGAGCGCAGGAAAGTGCCTTTTTATAGCGCCGCTCCCCCTGTGCTCCGGACCTGCCTATGCTACTGGACCAGATTCTCCTGTCACATAGGTATTATACTGATATGCTCCACTGATGTTGATAGAGCTACTCTAAGTTTACACTGATGTAAGGGGGAAGAGGAACTGGACCAAGCTACTTCTATGGCAATGGATGACAGAGAGTAGTGTGATGCACCTCTACCTGACCTCATATGCCACTGTGTTTTCAGATGTTTGGTTTTAGGTTCTGGGCATAATTGCAGAAGGCAAAAGCCCTTTGTAATCTAATGCTTACTTCAGTGTTCAAATGCACAACCAAAGCCCAAACCATGTGTCCTTTAACAGCCGTCATCATTCACTGTATTGTAAAAAGAACATTAGGGAAGAAATGTGTTTAATGTATTTACCAACAGTTTAGAACTGTGTGTGTTGAAGAAAAGGGTTTGTGACAGGTTGAACTTTGAAAGCTAGCAGCTCCTGCTGTTAAGGTCTGATCCTTCCACACCCGTTCTTTGCTGAGCTAGCATTTCTTGAGACCCACATCCCATTCAGCACAGTGGGACACAGGCAGGCAAATTTTACTTCCTGATAAGGGTTTAATTATGTTTGACATCCTTGGCTTTAACATATTTGAAGGTAAAAAGGTATATTTGTTGTAGCACTTTCTAGAGTGGTGGCCAGTCATTAGGAATCCCTGGTAGTAAATAGTCTGTGACACCAGCCATCAGGAAGTTCTGATGCAATACTGATGAGGGTAGAATATCATCACAACTGAATCCCATTATAATGTAACAACTTTATAATGGAAATGTAAACACTCAACTCTGACACATTGAAGTATCAAAGTTCTAATGAATGTAACTAGGAAAGCAAACACTAGGACAAGTTGTTCCCTCCAGTAGAGGGCATCCTGGAAGGGGAACACAGAGTTTCCAGTAAATCACACAATTTATTGGGAGAGACCAAGGGTGAGGCTGTTCTAAAGGGACACTCACAAATAAATGGACCGTACCTGCTCAACTCGACCTTCACCTCTCACTCCCACCCCTCCCAGCTTTTACAGATTCTGTGCGAGAACTGGCTGGGTACTCAACAGCTGGCACAAAGGAGACTGGTTAGAATTTAACAGCTATAAGACATTAATATACGGCTTAATTTCTATGTGGAAGTCAAGCAGGTTTGCAGTGGATGGTCCATGGAAAGCAGCTAGTCTCAGGGTCAGATCTTCCCCATAAACCTCACAGACTCCTTCTGGAGGGTCTCTACACTATGCCAGGGATATGGGATGACATTTCCCCATTAGATGCAGGGCTGGCTGAATTTTTTTTGACATTTATATTTTTTTTTTTAAAAAAAGATTTTGTTGAAAACAAATTTTTGAAAAAAATGTTTGACAATTTTTGGGTTTAGAAAATGGTTACATTACAACAAATGTTGATTGTTTTCAAAAATGTTCATTTCACTAGATGGGAAAATCTCTCTCTCACTTTTTAAAACTTTCCCCTTCTGCCCTGAAAAAAAGTAGTGAAAAAAAGAATGAAGTTTAAAAAAGTAAGTAGGAGTAGAGATTTTTTTCTTACATTCTCTAACTTTTTTACTTCACCACTTTTTCCAGGGCAGAAGCGGAAGGTGAAAAAAAAAAGTGTGAAAAAATATTTTAAAAGTGAAAGCTAGTGTGTGTGTGTGTGGGGGGAAACTGGAATAAACGTCCCCCACCCCCGTTTTCATTAGTAAACAAATAAAGTACAAATAAGTGAGAGAAAAGGATTAAAATATAAAAGTTAGAATCCAAATTCATGCATTTTGAATATTTGTCAAAAAATGGGAGAATGACAATTTTCAAATAAAATTAAAATGGTTTATTCTCTTTCCAAACGTTATGCCAATCCCCCACTTCCTCTCTCCCGCCCCTACAAAATGTTGATGTGCTATACGTGAAGGAGAGTCTGAGTTGCTGTTCTCAATGAAAAATTCTGCAGTACAGCATTATGATATGATAGCTTTAAATATCTTGACCATTGCCTTAAACAATACATATAATAAGACAAGGATTGTGGCTACCCACAGTCCAGAAAAACCACCCATTATCCAAAGTTTTGCACTAAACTGAACATTCACGTCACTTTATTTCCCACCCTCTTAAGCATTCACAGTTTGGACTGGCTTCTGAACAGTGATTCAGCTAAGCCCTAGCCAGCTTTTCATGCTCGTGCCAAGGGGAAGTATGAGAAAGCAATAGAAATATTCTCCAAAGGCCAAGGAAAAGCATCACTGTTTGGTTTTTTGTTATGGTTTTGCTGACACTTCCATGCTGTCTCCATAGTGTTGGGATATATTTGTGATAAACAGTTTCAGTGCTTTGTTTTGAAATACCTCAACTTCACATTGGAATTTCTAATTCTTAAAGGTGAATTTAGCGCTTGTGAAATGGACTAGGTATAGGATCCCCAGAGAATTAAATCCTCTATCCAACTTTTCATTGTTCTTATTCTTGGGAGGAGCTCACATACCATGGTGACGGGCACCTCCATAAAATAGCTAAATATGGTACAGCATGGATAGCGGCAGTGCAAGCTTCCTCATGTTCTCTCATAAGACCAATTCACCATCACTCCCATAACTGCATTAGTCATTGGGGCACCATCACTGATGAGAAAGCAACCAATTGTCTCCACCCCTGATGATTGTGTGTCAGTGCTTGAGTCTCCGTGAAGTCCATCCCTGTCCACTCTTTTATGTTGTCAATCCATCTCTTCTTCTGTCTACCTCTTCCCCTATAATGTCCCTTGGAGGATGATCTTGGATAGGCCAGATGATCTTGTTACATGACCATACCACTTCAGCTTGCACTTCTTCATGGTTGTCAGGAGGTCTTCATATGACCCAGTGCATTGGGCGATGATGTTGCGGACCTCTTCATTAGTGACGTGGTCGAAGTAGGAGATGCTCAGGATTTTATGGAAGTATCATCTCTACTACATGTATTTTCCATTCAAGTTCTACCGTAAGGGTCCATGTCTCGCATGCATACAGAAAAATGGAGATGACCAATGTGTGTAGCAGTTTCAGTTTGGATTCCAAGGAGATGTTCTTACTCCTCCAAATTAGCTTTAGCTTTGCCACTGCTGATGTTGTTTGCTCAGTTCTTGCCCAAACTTCTGCCTTGGATCCTTCATCAGTGATGATTGCCCGCAAATACTTGAACTGTTTCACTGTCTCCAGCTCTTGTCCACAGACAGTGATATGTGAGTTGATCCCATCACGCTTGTCTGTCATCAGCTTGATTTTCTCTGCATTGATTTCCATGCCATATTTTGTGGAGGTTTCATCCAATTGTTTCAGAAGGTTGGCAAGTTCATCTTCGCTGCCTGCCAGGCCATCAATGTCATCAGCGAACTGAAGATTTGAGATAGTTCGCCCCCCAATGCTGACTGTGCATATGTGATCTTCTAGGGCATCAGTCATTATGCACTCCAAGTAGATATTGAACAGTGTGGGTGAAAGAAGGCAGCCTTTCCGGACTCCAACAGTTGTGCGAAACCACTCTCCTATTGTGCCATTGATGAGAACTGCACTGCTGGCCTTGGCATACAGTTGTTTAATGGTAAGAATAAGCTTGCGACCAACATTGTGCTTCTTCATGGTTGCCCAGAGAGCTTCATGCCATACTCTGTCAAACACCTTCTTGAAGTCAAAGACGTGGTAGATGTCCTGCTGGGGTTATAAATACTTCTCACATAGAACACGAAGGTTGAAAATCTGTTCTGTCGTACTTCTTCCAGCATGGAAGCCAGCCTGTTCTTCAGCAATGATATTCTCCACTTGCGACTTCAGTCTGTTCAATATGACTTTCAACATCACTTTGCTGGGATGGATAATTAAGCTTATGATCTGGTAATTTTGACACAATTGAGGTTGCCTTTCTTTGGCAGAGTGATGATTGGTGACTGTATCCACGTGGAGGGCCATTCACCGATCTGCCAGATCTTGTTGCAGATCTTGGTGAGTACAGCTATTACTATTTCGCCTCTGAATTTCATTAACTCGGCTGGGATGTTGTCAATACCTGTAGCCTTTCCGTTCTTGAGTGATTTCACAGCTGTCTCCACTTCTTCATGTAGTATTGGAAAGTCATCCTCCTCTGTTGACTTGGCTGTCTTAGACACTAGGATTTCCATTTATCTGGTAGTTGTACAGATCAGAGCAGTAGTTTGTCCACCTATTGATCATGTCCCTTTCTTCTGTAAGACTGTTCACTTCTTTGTCTTGAATTGTGTTAGCTTTGGTCCATCTTTCCTTCATCAGATCTTTTACAACCTGGAAGGCTCATTTGCTATTTTTATTATTGATATGCTCTTCAATTTTAGAGCATTGTTTTACAATCCCTGTCTCCTTGGACACCTTAATTCCTTTCATGATCTTTCTGCCAATTGCTCTGTATTTATCAGCTCCCTCAGTGCTGTTCTTGTCTTTCTTAAGTTCTCTTCTAATGACACACATTTGTAGTATTTCATTTGTGACCCATGGTTTGTCTTCTTACGATGTTTCCCCAAGGATGTCCATTGCTGCCTCATTCATTACAGAGTTGAAGTTGTTGGTAATTGTTTCTACGTCTTCCTCTAGAGCAAGCAGTGGGGCAAATTTTCTGCCTATCATTGGTTGAAATGACTCTGCAATGTTTTGGTCAGAGGCTTTCAGAGTCAAACTTCGTTCTGGAGAATTTTGGCCTGATGATTTTCCTTAGCTGCAGCCAAAAGTTTAGCATCACGAGGTCGTGATCACTTCCAATATCAGCACTGGGGAAGCTCCTTGTTTTAGCTCTGTTAATCCCAGAACTAAATCAATTTTGCACCATGATGTAGTCGATCTGGCTGTGATGCAGACCATTAGGTGCGTGCCATGTTGATCATCTGGATGCTTTATGTGCTCCTAATGTGTTTGCAAGAACCAGATTGTTACAGCTGGCAAACTCCAAAAGTCTCAATCCTCTCTCATTGGTTACCACATTACAGAATGGGCCACATTAATCTCGCCAATTTGCCTGTGTGTCAGTATCCACTTTAGCATTCCAATCTCCTTGTACAATCAGGATATCTTTCTTGTGTACCTTATTGATGATGTCTCGGAGCGGATTGTAAAAATCTTCAATTTGCTCATAGTCATAGTCTGTTGTAGGGGCGTAGACTTGTACCACTGTGATATTAAATGGTACTGCCTTTAGACGGATGGAAATAAACCTGATTGACATTGGGAGGCATCCTAATACTGAATTCCTTATATCTTTATGCACAAGAAACCCTACACTGTTGACATGTTAGTCCTCTCCACGGTAATAGAGTACATGGCCTTCTTCCATTAGTACCTCTCCAAAGTTATTCCATCTGACCTCAGAGATTCCTTGGAGGTGCCAGGTGTATTGTTCCATTTTGTACGCGAGTTCTTTCAACCTCCCTATTTGTCTCAATGTCCTTACATTCCATGTGGCTATGGTGATATCTCTTCCACGGATCCTCTTTGTTGGGGTTACACCAGCAGCATACTTGTCGCGTCTGCCCTGGTGGGATACAGATGGTGTGGTCATTATTAACCCAGGACATCGTTGATTTGCTCATCATATGGTATGTCTTGGGCAAATTTCTAACCTGGAGGAGCCCATCCCTCTCCAGGCAGCCCCCTTTTAGTCTTAGTCACCTCTTACAACATGCAGGAGGAGCAGTGGGCCTATTCTGTCCCCGGACCCACAGGGGAAATTACAGGGATATAAACACGAGGAAGGAAATCCTGCCCTCTGGAAGAGCCCATGGAGGAGGAAGAGGTGGTCCACATGTTCTGGGCCACGAAGCAGTGCTCCACAGTGCTCCATCTAGGTTAGTGCAGGGAGTTGTTTGGGAGGGAAACTTAGCCTGGGAGAAAGATGAATCCACCAACCTAAACTCCCATGTAGGGGGAGCTGCAGCTGCTAAAGAGGCAAATGCAGTCATAAGGGTGCAGAAGGAGCCACGGGCACTCAATGGTCTGGATGAGGTATGGATGCTGCATGGCGCACCTCTGTACAAAGCCATATACATGATGTATGAGCAGGGAAAATTTGGCTCTGGAATTTAATCACATGCAACGGCCTTTTATTGTCTCATACTCATCCACCTTGAACATAATTTCTTAATTAAATCCCAAACTGGGCAGACTAAAATCCCATTTATGACATGATCCTTTTGGAGCATAATAGTCTTAAGAAGCCTTAATTTTCTGCTCTGTCTTCCTGTCATACTTACCACTGCTAAGGATTAAGTGATAAAAATGTTAGGAGACACAGTAGGAAAAAAAATCAAAAAGTCAGTTCACAGCAATGCTTATCTAGGCTTTTTGCAGTGAAATAGGCAATGATATTTTTAAGGTAGATACACAACCATTTTCTTGGATTTGAGGCTAAGAAGAAGCAAGCCCTGTTGTCTATTTTTGTAGCTTTAAGAATTGTATTTTCCCTTGGAAAAAAAAAATCAGACATTAAAGGAACATTGTAAATCTCAAAATCATAGGCCAGATCCTCAGTTGCTGTAAATTCATTGAAGTAAATGGAGCTAAACTGATTTACACCAGCTGGGGATCTGGTACCATCTGTGTTTATATCTATCTCAGTGTTGCCAGCTTGCACAATTTCATAGTGAGACTCATACATTGTAAAGCCAGAAGGAATCATTGCGAACATCTAGTCTAGGCCTCCTGTATAACAGTGGCCATAGAACTTCCTCCAGTTTTGTTTTGTTTTTTAACTAGAGCAGATTTTTTAGGAACGGCTCCAACCGTGACTTAAAAATGTTTAGTGATGGAGAATCCACCAAAACTCTTGGTAAGGTATTCTACTGGTCAGTTACTCTCACTGTTAAAAATTTGTGCCTTATTTCCAGTCTGAATTTGTCTAGCTTCAGCTTCCTCCATTGGATCTTCTTGTACCTTTGTCTACTAGATTGAAGAGCTCTGTTGTCAAACTTCTGCTTCCTGTGTAGGTACTTCTAGACTATGATAAAGTCTCGCCTCTTTGTTAAGCTTAAGCAGAATGAGTTTCTTGAGTCTTTACTATAAAGAATAGTTTTCAATCCTTCAGTGCTTTTGGAGCAAATCTAACCTTCTCTCTCTCCCACTACTTTGAGGCACCTTATTCTACACACCTTATTCTACACACCATTATTCTGCCTTCAGGAAGTTGTTGGATTTATGCACGGTGGTTGAAATTCATTCATGTGTATAAGGTGAGCACAAGGCCAGTTAAGTGGTGCATAGAACTTGTGCTTATGCTAGTTTCCTGTATAGGTATGGAAATTCACCATGAACCTTGGACAGGATGAAATATGACCCATAAACATATAGGTAAATGATTATTCAAAATCCCAGTTATAGCAGATCAGGAAGGATTCTCTTGAGATTAAGGGTCTAGATTGGCACTCGAGATCTGGGTTAAATTCTTGACTTATGTAGGTTCCATGTATGACCTTGAGAATGTCACTTAGGGCCAGATTTTCTCAAGTGCACAGCCCCAAAAATTGGGGTCAGAATTTCCAAAGCGCTCCACATGTCAGGTGCTGAACACATTTGAAAGTCTGGTCATTATATAGGTGTAGGCATGGGGCCTGAGGCAATTTGAAAATGCAACCCAGTTGTAGGTACTAAATACCAGAAAGTTGTGGCCTTAATTAGTTCCTTTTTCTGAAATAACAATACTACTACTAATGAATCTTATCTAATTAGAGTGTATGCTCTTTGAGGCAGGAACTGTCTCATGCCCTATAGTACTCTAGATCAGTGACTCACTCCTGGGGCACCTCCTCTTGGCAGAGTGTGGCATAGAAGGTTCTCCTTTTTAGTGCCCTGTGATGGGGTATACAAACCCCATACTGGGCCCAGAGAGCCTCACCCCTCTGGGCTTGCTGAGCATGTTCCCACTGGATGAGCAGGTTAAAAGGAGCTCTGAAGCCCAGCAAAGGGTGGTAGATGGGCTGCAGGAGAGAGGAATCCTTCTCCAGAAGCATGACAGAAGGTTGAGTTCGAGAGGGGACCACAGAACAGGTAAGGCTCACAGGCAGTGCCTTCTCCACCCATGAACCCCTTTGAGAACCTGCAGGGCTCTGTTCCTTTGGAATCAGTTTTTTGTTGAGAGACTGACTGGGTAGATTATAGCAGTCACACCCCAAACTGAAGGATATATTGGTAGAAAGTACCTGAGGGAAGCGAACTTGGACTTACTACAGGGAGGACCCTGCCAGTGTTGCTACCCACAAGGCCCTGGGCTGGGAGCCAGTGGACAGGGAAAACCTGATTCCTCTACCACTCCCCTTTAAGGAGTGGTAAGATGGGGCAACCCAGATGCAGGTGGAAAGCAAAAGATTCCTGGCTTAAGGTCAGGAACAGATATCATTACTGCCCTGACAGGGGGGCAAGGGGCCAGAAGTTGGGTGTGCTAACCCTTAGGCCTCCTAACCCTCCAAGGTGCCATCACATGCCCCCTGTTGACAATACTTCCAGTCCTGTGGTGGTCTGCCCCTTCTTGCGATGCCATCCTCCAGCTAGGTCACTTTGAAGTCTCTCCTGTTCTGGGGTATCAACATCCCACATGGCACTGGTCATCAATATAACATCTTCTCCTCCTCTGGGGCTCCTCTTCCATCCCACTCTTCTGTCAGAATAGTGGCCTTAAGGCTTCTCCCTGGAGTCTTTCAACCAAACTCATAATTAAAACACAAGCCACAACAAAAGCAACTTCTGCCCCCTTCATTGGGCAGGAACTTTTAATCCACCCTACATCCTCTCACAGGTCTCCATTGTTTGGCAGAAGTCTTGCCTGTAGTCTGGATCCTCCAATCCCATCTATCCCCCAAGGCTGTCTGCCTGTTGGGTGGCCTTCTTTCAGGCCCACTCCAAAAGTCTCCTTCATCCCTGCTGCTCTCTCCCATCAGGGCTTTTTCCAGGGTTTAAACTCCATCCTGAAGCTACTCTTCAGTTGAATACCTTCCTGGGTTCCTTTTCTGGAAGTCAAGGTCATGCCATTTTGTCAGGGCTCACCGCCAGAGTATGCTTCACACTCATGGCTTCTTTGCGTCTCTCCAGCCTCCACCCCCTCTATGCAGCCCCCTTCCTTTCTGGGCTTCCTCTCTCTATAGAAACCACTTAGCTCTTCCACAGCTGAGTTTCTTCTTTAATTAGATCTGGCCCAACCTCCAGGTGCAATCAGGTGTGTTAATTGGTCTCTCAGGCCCACTTTAATCCTTTCAGAACCAGGATGTGGTATATACTTCATCACAAGTTCCTAGCACAATGTGGCCCCCATCTCAACTGGGACTTTTATCAACTACTGTAAATTGTTGTTGCTATTAATTATTATGATTTATTATTACTTATGTTAATAATAATAGCAGACACCTATTTCAAGCCACCATTTATCTTCACTGTCCTCTCCACCCCTTGCAAAAACAAATAAAGGAAAACCCAGAAGACTGGATGATTGTTGTCTGGTAAAGATCTATAATTAATAATATTATTTAACTGTTATGTAGATTCAGAATAAAATCTTATGCAACTGAATACAATGTGATAATGTGAAATATAACAAATTAAGAGGTTTGCCTATGCCAGGCATATACAGGTTTTCAATACATTTGGTGAATATGAACTCCAAAGAAGGATGTGGAGGGAATACCGCAGTGGCTTCTCCAAGACTTCCTGAATTATTGTCAGGGTATTTGGTATGCCCAGTGTCAATAGATAGTTTGTTTCTGTGCAGGGCAGACCAAACGTGCTTCTCAAAAGCTCAGAGGTGATAAAGAAAAGATGGAGGTTTAGTAAGCAGAGAGCTGAGGGACTAATATTCAGCAATGCTAATCCCAGCTAAATTTATGCTGCATTGAAAGAATCTGCTGTTAAAAAGCAGCTTGGTTTACAACAAGACATGTGGTAACCAGATTATCTCCATTCAAAAACATTTAGAGAATTTCTCATTTAAAAATATTTAAAGTGAAACCAGTCAAATAAATGTACTTGAATATGTTGTTGCATTGCCTATTTTGTGCAGAAAAAATGTTGCTTTTTTACTTCCTGTTTTAACTATATATGAACCTTTGCTTACCCATTAACAAAATACATCACCTCTCAGTTACTTTCCTATACCCCCCTCAAACATTAAACATAAACACACACCATCTGTTTCGTATCATGATGGCAATTCAAAATGGTTGCACTAGTCACCTTGGTATAATAGATCATCTTAAAGCACCTCATTGGTGTTGTTTTATAGTTATTTTTCATCTGACAAATTATAATACTGTGTTGAAGGAACAAGACCAGTCTAAAGCCTTAATTCCAAATTCTGAATAGCTTGTTTGGGTTTTTTTTTTAAATTGTATCTGATGTGGCAATTTTTTTAAGCTATAGGCCACCCTGGTTGCTATGGTATCCTGCATATCTAGCTAATTTCTTCGGTTAATAATTTCTCAGCTAATCACTTGTACAATGATCAAACTGAGAACATTACAATTGAATATGCATATTGCAATTCTTGCTGTAAATTATGTAGCTGCTGTGTAACTGAAACTACAGTGCAAATCACAAGTTTCCTAACCAAATCCACAATCCAAAATTGGTTTTCAACAAATATTCACACATTTCAATTAAAAATTCATTTTCAAAAGGGCTTATACTAGTAAAATTCAAGTGCTCAAATGCTTGTGGAGCATGGACACAATGGGATTGTGACAGTCATTGAATCAAAACTTGCTTTTGAATTTGAATGAATATTTGCATAATTTTCCCCCACTACTTGCTTGGCTCTAATAGTAAAGGACCTGATCCAAAGCTAATTGCATTTGATGGGAGTCTTTCTATTGACTTCAGTGGGATTTGGTTTCAGACCAAACCTATAACCTCAAAGCTTGATCATGCCAAACCTTACTCCCCAGGGTAGTTCCACTGATTAAACCTCCTACCATCCATGTGTATGAAGAACCCTCCACTCACACCTTTATTCACTTTCACATCAGTGTTCAGCTGCCTTTGAAGTACCATCGCTATCCAATGAGTGAGTTTAGGCCTGGTGTCATGAGGGAGCTGGTAATGGAGAACTAGGAGGCTGAGGGATGATAGAGAATACACATTGTCCCACTTCAGTCTTGTAGAGATTCCAAAAAGATATCACAAGTCTAGGCTGTAAAATTTGTCCATTACCTCTCTCCATGGTGTGGACTTTATTTTGAGAAGTGTTCTGTGGGTGGCACTTGGCAAGGGAAGCCTGACACTGATCTCCCAGTGGAGATTGTGGAGGTGCAGCTAGCTCCCTGAGATAGTTCAGATTACATAACCTCCCATTGAGTTCCAGAACTCATGATTTCTGGAAGTGGCCCCTTGGCCTGTTCTACAGGATGGGGGAGGGAACGATGGCTCCCCGATGGAGCAATGTTGAAGAAACCTTGACATGGAAAACCTTGTGGATATTTCCTCCCGCATATCCCCACAGGTAGGATTTTCCATGAAGGGGTTAAGGTAAGGGGGGAGCAGAGGAACGTACAGCATATTCTCCTCTTCTTAAAGCAAAGGGAAAATCCCCCTCCCTTCCCTGGCTTGAGTAAACAGAGATCATCCCAGCTCCCCCTTGACTGTGAAAGCTTCCCCCTTCTGTTCTAATCTACCTTAACCACTGTTCTGTGCAAGGGGTGATCGAGCCTCCAACTGGACTGACTACACCTGGTAGTAAGGGAGACTGGTTCCCAACTCCCTTTTATGTGTCTGCATAGCACAATGGACTCATCTGGTGCTGTATATATTACAGTAAGGATCGTTATGCTGTTTTCTCCTCTTCCCTATTTATAATCTTGATAGTGTTGTTAGTAAGATTTATAAAGGGGCTCTTGCAGTAGTTTTTTTCCCTCATGGCTTTTCATGCAATTAAAAAAAAAGCTAAAATAGTTCAAGGAACAGAAGAGGTCAAAACAAGGATAAAGGCAGCAGCACTATAAACAAGCTCTAAAGATGAAGCAATAAAACATGGTTTGCCCTCAACACACTCTGACAAGCAAAGCAGCAACGTCATATACAACATGTGCCTAATAAAAATATTCAATGAGACCAGGTTTTTGAAGAGAGGAAAAAGTAACTTTTTAGCATATGATTTTAAAAAAAGAGGAGTGCTCTGTTTCATGTTAAATTCAAAGCAATTCTATGCATGTGTGCACACACACAAAACTATACCTAACCGTCACTGTTTAGAAGTCTTCATATTGGACGGCATTGCTGAGGATACTAATCAAGGTCAAAACTCTTCTTTGTATTAAACACTTAAGAATATTTTCCTCTGAAGTCTCTTCCCCTTTCCTTCTGTTCAGTATTTCAAAATCTGGAGTTAAGTAAGTTTGCAGTAGATGTACATGCTGAAATGCACGAACCCCAAAGCTCTCTGCTTTGCTGCTTCCTTGTTGCACAATACTTCTTCCACTAGCCTGCCTTGTCTCAACAAAACTTACTTCTCTAGCACACTTTGTATGAAATAAGGAGGTGGAATCTTAAGAACAGCCTAGACTCATAGACTTTAAGGTCAGAAGGGACCATTATGATCATCTAGTCTGACCTCCTGCACAATGCAGGCCACAGAATCTCACCCACCCACTCCTGGAATAATCCTCTCACCTATGTCTCAGCTATTGAAGTCCTCAAATCATGGTTTAAAGACTTCAAGATGCAGAGAATCCTCCAGTAAGTGACCCGTGCCCCATGCTGCAGAGGAAGGCAAAAAACCTCCAGGGCCTCTGCCAATCTACCCTGGAGGAAAATTCCTTCCCGACCCCAAGTATGGCGATCAGCTGAACCCCGAGCATGTGGGCAAGACTCACCAGCCAGACACCCAGGAAAAAGTTCTCTGTAGTAACTTCTAACATCCCATCATTGACCATTGGTCCTATTTACCACTGATGGCAATTAATTGACCTTTGACTAAGATCATGTTATCCCATCAAACCATCCCCTCCATAAACGTATCTAGCTTAATCTTGAAGCCACATAGGTCTTTTGCCCCCACTGCTTCCCTTGGAAGGCTGTTCCAGAACTTCACTCCTCTGATGGTTAGAAACCTTCGTCTAATTTCAAGTCTAAACTTCCTGATGGCCAGTTTATATCCATTTGTTCTTGTGTCCACATTGGTACTGAGCTGAAATAATTCCTCTCCCTCCCTGGTATTTATTCCTCTGATATATTTAAAGAGAGCAATCATATCTCCCCTCAGCCTTCTTTTGGTTAAGGTAAACAAACCAAGCTCCTTGAGTCTCCTTTCATACGACAGGTTTTCCATTCCTCGGATCATCCTAGTGGCCTTTCTTTGTACCTGTTCCAGTTTGAATTCATCCTTCTTAAACATGGGAGACCAGAACTGCACACAGTATTCCAAATGAGGTCTCACCAATGCCTTGTATAATGGTACTAGCCTGGAGGATACAGTATCAAAGCCTTTATTTAGAATGTGCAGTTACAGCAATTCAATTGTTAGTCATAGTAAGACACAGCTCATAAACCAAACAAACCAAGGGAAAAATAGCAAAAATCTGCCAAATCTGTACTTGATCCTCTGTGCTGAACTCCTATTGAAGTCCCTGGGTAGAGAATCTTCAGGGTCAGGCCCAAGTTTCTTAAAATTGCTTTTATTTTTATACTGCGTACTGGAGAGTTTGCAATTCCATAATCCCTACATGAGCACTATATTGCAGTAGCACCTAGGAGCCCAGGTTGAGATCAGGACCCCATTGTGATAGGTACTGTACAAACAGAGAGACAACCCCAGACCTGAAGATTTTACATCCAAATAGACAAGACACCAAGGGTGAGAGAAAGGAAGTTTTTAAAAACAAAAAAGATTACGTGATTTTCCCAAGGTAACACTGAAAGTATGGGACAGAGCTAGCTCCCGAAGCCAGCTCTCAAGTCTTAACAATCCTTTCTCTCTGTAGGATCATTCACAAAATGTATGGTAAAATGAATCCTGCCTGCAGAAAGCCTAAGGAACCAGGATTTGTTTAAGGCACTAAACAGATGGAGTGGGGGTGGAATTTATTATTCCAATACCATCAGCTCCTACATACTCACTATTTCAGGCCATAAATTGGTCTAGTTGCCATTAGGGTATCTCCTACCTCTTCTCAAGTCTATTTCTAAACTGATTGCTACATATCAGCCTGTTTGGGACTGGCGTGGGGGTCCCCTGTATGTGCCTGGACACCCTAACCTCATCCTTGGCTTATTTTACCCACAATATGCAATTACTAGTTCTCCTCAGTATGAGTTTTAGTCCATGTCTAATTTAAAAGTAAGAAACATTCAGACAGTTTGGGCTGCACTCACAGAGTCAGTTCCTTCCCACATATCCTTGCAATCTTTCCTGCTTTGTTTTACTCTGTTTAAGCAATTAAAAAAAAATTGAAGTGGAGGTCACACGTTGACATACATCAAAATGAATTGTGCATGTGTCCAAAGCAAGTGTACATGTCTGACATGCTCTAAAGAGCCATTCATTTGAAAGACTGTAGCTCATAGGAAAGATGAAAAAGTCTCATCGGTTGAAGATCACTGACACATGGGCCAAACCACCACTACAGCAAATAAACCTATGGGACAGGGCCAGGAGAAAGGAAAACTTTGTTCACTTCCCTTCACTGAGTTCATCCCACAGATTGTTCCATCTCATCAGGTCACCACTACTCTATCCTACTTTACACAGCAGAGCCTGTATTTTGTGTGTTCACTTAACAAGAATGAAGATGATAGAACTCTCTTGTATTCTATCAACAGTACAGGGGTAAAATGCATACAAGTTCTGCACCCTAAGCAAGTTACTTCAATCCTTCCATTCAGAGGGAAGAGGATTAATCAAATGTAGTTTTCCCAAATATGGTCAAAGCATATATTTTTGCTGGACTTGACAATAAAAGGTATGTAATAATTTCTGGTTGTGAGCTGAACAAGGTTCTTCTGCCTGTTTTCTAATATAGGATGATGTGACTAAGGCATAGGTACCCAAGAATAGCTGACCCAAGGGGAAGCGTATAGGTTAATGTAATACCTTATTTTATTGTATGATTATCTTTAGATCAGAGAAAAAGAGAACCAGACAAATGCTGCTGATAAGAATTTCTTTTTTATGTTATTCCAATAAAAAATACATTCATACAGAAATATAACAATCTTGCAAAAAACAATTTCAAATAAAATCTTGTAAAACAAAACATTTTTACAAAAATCTTACAAAGAGATTCTTTAGATAACAGGGTGCTTCAAAAACAAAAAAAGAAATTTCACTAATAGAAACGTTTTTGTCTTAAATTTCAAGCAATATTTTTTTTTTTTATTTATTCAGCTTGATTGAGGCTCAGTTATCACCTGAACAGAATGTACTTGCTTATTTGGAAAAATTACAGGCATTTGACATATGGCACAAAGCCCCACCCCATCCAAACAAGTCTGATGGTATTTCACAATTGAGACAAGCCAGTGCAAGTGGGTTTTTTTTTGTTTTTGTTTTTAAACTTTTGTTCACCTTCTTGTTTATCAGAATTATTATGGCTAAGCATAGAGCACTGCAAACAAGGATTTATTTATTTTTTTAAACAGAAACAGTAAATCCATTTTCTGGGATTTTTGTTGTTTTGTTTTTGCAAAAAAGAAAAAAAAAGAAAAAAAAAGTGCATTTTCAGGCATTTTAATACAAAAATGAAATGAGAATTTAGGCCTGTGTGTTCCTTAGAACCAGATAATTTGCATATACTTTTCTTTTTTAAACCACTTATCTACACACATTTCCTGGAAGATCTGCCAAAATATTAGCATAGTAAGCAAGACCCCTTCCCCCCAAAAAATAATTACATGGTTAACTGCATCAGTGTGATGACGACCTGGTTTTTAAAAAAGGTTTATTACTTTTGGACAAACTATTTCTAATATAGGAGAAAATAGCCTTATGTCTTCGTTTTAGCTGAACTATTTAAAATTCGAATTCAACCCCTACAGTAACTAGCTCACTTTCAGATCCTCCAATAAACTTGAAGGCCAAAATCTGAGTGTATGTGATCTGAACCCAACTAGCATTCTTTTAGTGTGCTAATATTCAGTCCTACCATTTTAATGGACACAGATATGCTATTCCAGACAAGCCAATAACTACAAAACCCAGTCAACAGTCTGAGAAGGACTCAATGCCAGCAAAGCCTTTACTAAACTGTTACGCTAAAGGTAAAGCCTCTAAAAATGCTAGATTTTAATAGCTGTATCTTTCATTTCTTTGCCTCCTTTATGGCAATATTGGGGGGGGGGCGCGGAAAACTTCACAGGCAGCTGTATTTTCTAGCTACATGTTCCAATTTTTTCCTTTAAAAATATTTATATATTATCTATATATACACACATACACAGACTGTACACACAAATATACATACACAAGAATTTTTCTGCCCACTTTAAAAAAGTATTATAGTTTCTTTCTGTATTACCAACAGGTAGCTAGATATATAGATGTGAAACTTGTGCCTTTTAAGCAAATACATCTTTTAATACTTCTGTATCTTTAATATGCATGAAACGTTACATATTAAGTACAGCTGGGGTGTGTATATACACAATTGTTGTGCAAGGTCAATATAAAAAAAGTCTCAAGGTGGCAGAACTGGTCAGGTATTCAATTGCTGTATGCATTATACTGTAACACAGTCAAATTGTCTAAGTTAAACAAATACTGTACTGACATGAAGGACTTTTCTCTATATTTGTCTTTGTGAAGGAGGACCCTGGAAGTAGCCTTTTTCCCACCACCACCACCCCCCATTATACATCTGATACAGTACAATGCCAGGTGAAAAAGGAGCCTTAATAAAGCATGCATCACCCATACCCCTGTATAAGACCCCCTGCAAGAGAAGGTCACTTGCATAAGGCACCATTATTAAGGTCAACAGTGCATTAAACAGCTAGAAAACCAGAAATTAGTCCTCAAGGCATAAATAAGAGAAAAATTAGCTGCATGAGAAAAATCAGTTTCTAACCTATAGTGGTTTTATCCACCCAACCGAAAAAATTATTCAGGTTCCATACATTATGTAACATTAGACCAATTGTATTTTAGCTGCTCTTAACTGGAATCAAAACTGCAGTCCTGATTAAAGAATGGAAAAGCATATAGTTCCCCAGAACCATGCAATAACCTTTGTATTATAATGAAAAGTTATAGTTGTGTTATATTTGTAAATACACAGCTTATACAATGGATTACAAATGAGCTCTGTAGCAAGTAAAACAAGCTACTTGACACATTGCACGTTTAATAGCTGCATCAGACACCTAAAGCTCCTCTCATACAGGAAAGGGGGGCTCCCCCATCTCCACTCTGGCGTCCTGACTTTTTTTTGTCTTTTCCTTCTCCTCTCCATTTTTCCCCTCTAAAAGGTGCAGACACCCCTCCCCCCACCCCTTGGAAATGATTGGTGGTCGTTCCATCTTGCAGTATATTCCTCACATACAAAACATTCAGACTACTTTTTTCTCTTAGAGTTATAAAACAACCACAAGAAAAAAAATGTGCCTCGGCATACAGTCATCAACAGATCCTCAGTAACAAACAGTCACCCAATCATTAACATTCTCAGTGCACATGCTCACGGCAAAGGCTTAGGAGCCACTCAGAAGGTTAGGTACCAGTGTATGAGTCCAGGAAACCCCAAACATCACGCACCACGGTTGCCATTCTGTTTCTTACGTGACTTATTAGCCCTCAAAAGACCTTCAAGAAAGAGGTCCTGGAGGCAACTGGGTAGGGTGCAAAATGGCATGCTTTGGCTGGAACACGCATCCCTCCTTTCAAGGCTATTCAACCTTGAAGCCGCTTAGCCCACAGGATTCACCTCTTGACCCATTCAGAGGTGTCGCTTCATGTGAAGGGCCAGGTGGTCAGACCTGGAAAAACACCTGCAAAAGAAGGAAAGTTGGGTTTCACATTACTCCATTTTCATTGATGTGCATTACTCAAGCTAAATTCCAGGTCATTAATGCAACAGGATGTTTTTAATTGAGAAAATGTAATAGTCCCTCAAAAGAGATAGAATTAATTTTCACTGAAGCATTTTGTTCATCAGTTTCTTTATGAATGAATCTTCTATAACAAAAAATATCACCTAGACCTGCTTCTTACCAAGCATTATAAATAACTTTGTTTAAAAAAAAGCTCAATTTAATTCACATACCTGTCACAGTGACTACATTTAAAAGGCTTGGCACCAGTATGCTTTCTGAAGTGTCTGGTTAACTCATCACTTCTTGCAAAACGCCACTCACACCCTTCCCATGAACATCTGTAAGGCTTTTCTCCTATAAATAAAGCATATTATGGATTAACCATGACTTCACTCAAACATTAATTTTATATATAAAAAAGGATACCCACTTTCAATCAGAACATTTCAGTGTTTTAGAGAATGTAGGTGGCAGAAGCTTGAAGAATCATTAAGATTCTTACTTAGCTGTAACATCACCATGTTTAAAACAAAAGGCACCCTAACTGAAAAGTTAATAAGTACCGATTGAACAGGAACCAAAGAAAGGGCCAGATACTATCATCCTTGTTCATCTAGAGTAGTACCTTACTCAACGAGTAGTCCCAATAATTTCATGTCAAGAGAAGCCAGGGTGGCAGAATCTGGCCCAGAAATGTTTTGATTCACTGATAAAATTAGGTTATTGTACTGCTTCAAAGTCCACTGTCCCACAGATTATCTGCACAAAATGGAACCTTTTCATGCTGACCGAGATATACTAGATGAAGAGCAAGGAAAATCACAATTATCAGTTTGAACGCTGCTGATTTCAGTTAACATTTGAGGGAAATACTACCAGCAAGTCATAGAAATAGTCCCAGTCACAAAACAACCACGGCAATAGTTCTGCCACAGTTATGCAGCTAGCAGTTATTTTCAGTCTGCTCAAGAGCCAGAACTTCAGTGGAAATTGCTCTTTCCTCTTTTTTGAAAGTGCCTTGCTTTATTTCACTTCCACACCAGAATGGGAGCATATGAGTCAGCTAAATGACTTCCACAAATGGAAAAAAAATTAGGAATGCTGAGCTGGAGGATCAGAGTAAGGTCCTTCCTTTTGTATCTCTCTCACCTCATGAAAAACATTTGGCATTTCTGGAGAATAACCCCTTGACTGACACACTAAGAATGCTGAACATTGCTCCTTTTCTTAAGCAGTGATTGGTGAGCCAACCAGTTGCTCTACATCTCTAACTCCAGACATCAAGGGCTGTAGATTATTAATGCTAAAAAAAAAAAAAAAAGGCAACTGCAGGCCCTGGAATGCCTATCCACTTTACTCTCTTTCATGACAACCTCATATATTGATTTTTTTAAATCTACGTTTCAGAGTAATAATAATAATAATAATAAAAAAGCACACTATAGCATTTTAAGTGAAACCATGAAGTAAGTGATACATACTTCTAAGTCCAGTCTGGTTTTATGTGAGAAAGACTGGTACATTGTGTGGGCTAAGATTTTTGCTTAAACTAGTGCACATAAAAGTATTTTTAATAGTATGCAACCAGTGCACATTTGCAGTTATACTTAACAGCCACAGGCCTTGACTGTATTAACTGAATAGACCTTGGTGTAGAACACTTCTTCCTATGAAAGCATCTACCCGCACTTCCAGTTATATTATGCGAAATCCCTACTTATGTGAGTCTCAAAATTTACTTTTGTTTTTAAAATTATCAGCAAAAGTAGATCTGTTGTCTAATTTACTTAAGGAGTTTTTCAAAGACTAAATAATTCTGCAACTTCTTCAGCACTAATTAGCAAATGGAAACCATTCATCTGTGACAGAAGACCAGTCTACACCCAAGTATCTTTGTACTCAAGAGGCTTCAACTCAGCTTATGAAAAGAATGAGGAAGTGATGTCTTTCATTCTGGTAAACCTCTGGTATAACTGAATCATCTTCCCATCCTTGGGCTTTCACCCAGTGATTATGTAATGTTATGACAACACTGCATTGGGGTATTCCCTACAGTAGTCTCCAATTCCTAACAGACACAAGGTTACTAACCTGTATGAGTGCGCTGATGTGCTTTCAGATGTGAACTTTTGGTGTAAACTTTCCTGCAACCATTGAAGTGACACCTGTGGACACGTCTCCGGCCATCCGGTGAAGAGTCGCCATTGACTGGGGTACCTTTGTCTGCAGTCTTTCCAATGGTACCGGTACGAATTTTACCTGGTGAATGCAATTCACCGGGCATACAATTCCATAGCTGAGAGGAAGTTTCCTTGCTCAGCTCAGGAGAAGAAGGGGGAGTAGAAGTGACAGATGAACTCAAGTTTCCTGAATTGGCTAAAACATCACTTATAGGATCAGAGGTAAACTTAGTAGTAGGTGAAAGTTCCTCAGAGCTGTCTGAAGACTCACTGCTTACATCAGAATTCAAACTGTTGGTCTCTAAGTTCTGGCTACTAGGACTGTCCTCTTTTGGAATACATGTATTCTTCTGTTCAGATTCCTCCTTTTTCTCACGTGCCAGAATAATTTTGGTCCAGAGATCCTCTTGGCTATCAAATTTAATTTCAGATGCAGATACATAGCAGGGCTCACTTTGAAGATATCGTTCCAGCTCTAAACAGGTCTACAAAAAAAGAAGAAAAAAAAAGAAAAAAGATTTTACAAGATGGTTTTAAAAAAAGGAGAATTGAGCTTTAAATTTCAAACAGCATGCAAGAAAGTGGGGTATTTGAAATTGCTAGGTGCCTTACAAATTAGAGGATATTCCAGCCATAACCAGGTGATTGTTGCAGTAAAAGGAACTGAAGTTTTCAAGAACTGGGCAAGAGTTCAAACCTGAGCTAAAGATGTAAGTCAGTCAACATTTTCCAAATAGTGTTCTAATGAGTCAGTCAAATTATAATCCCCATCACAAAAATCATATTTTAAAAAGGCTAGTATTGAAAGCACTATAAAATGTAGCACATTTTAATCAGGCTTCTTTGCACTTTCTAATGGGCTTTTATTAATTTTTTCAAGTCATGTTGTATCACTCTCACACAAACACATGGCGAAAGTGACCAAACTTATCTCCCAAATATCCTGGGACCAAGCACAGCTACAACACTGCATACAACAGTGGGCTCTGACATGCAGTTAAAAACCCAAGTGCTGTGTCACAAAACAAAGCCACATTCTAGTATGGCTGCAAGTAGCTGACAATCCGTATTCAGGGGACATCAATGGAACTGCAGATAACCACCCATTTCCTGTGTGTGAGAACTCGACCTACTAGACTTTCAAAGAATGTCAATTCCAAGTGCAATGGCATGCACACCACATAACTTTAGCTGCTTCCTATTAGTGGTCTGAATAACATAAGGAACTTCAATAACAGAAGGAGGGGGAAAAGTTCCAGAATAGTAATGTGCTATTGTAAAGGAGAAAGGGAAATTACTCTAAAGTCCTGCTGGGAGTCCCACAATGAACAAGAACTTTATCTACTGGCCAAGAGTGCAACTGTATGAGTCATCTCTATTTCTTTCACGTAATGCCAAAAGAGACTTCCTTTTAAAATTCTGACAATCAGCCAAGAAAGTACTCTGTTCAAATATACATGCAATGGGACATGTAATTACCCCACCAAAAAGAGAGGGGGGGGGAGAGAATCTTCCAAGTGATTAAAACTGCAGCCATCAGCTTTCTCCCTTTACAATTTCAAACTTTCTAGCCGTTCTGAGGGGAATAAAGTGGTAGGAAATTTTGTGCCCATGGGTTTTTGTTTTCCACTATAAGCTATCTGTGTGGAAGTACTACATGGTGGATCTGCCCTTATTGACAGTTCCTACTTACTAAGTTTCTGTTCAAAACTGCACTTATTTTATGAAGATTATCCCTCTCAAAACAATCTTGCAAGCACAGACAATCCAAAATGCTACATTTTTACCCCTCTAACTCTCCACCTAAGGACGGTTTCTGTTATGGTATGGAGGTCCCTCAGCAACATCACTCAGCTGAACTGGGTCGCATGTCATGATCAAGCTGATAGCACGGTCAAAAATGGAAGGAAAGAGGAAGAAAAAGCCACACACAATCAATATTTATGTCTTTGCCTATCAGTAGACAACAGTTTTGCAGTGCGCATTTTAAAAAGGCATTAAGACTCAGCATAACAATGTATTGATCCTCCAAAGAAACAGGAAAGAGCATTTATTAAAATCTTGTTAAACTAATATTTTTCTGGCTAATTTAAATTTCTCATTATGTAGATTAGCAATGGGGACCAAAATGAAGCGCTCTGTGAGTTTAAATGCCTCTGAAGGCTACTGGGAATCAATTCTGGCTCTTTGCCAAAATCCCAAATGCTTGAAGGAAACTACTTAGATCAATTTCAATCACGTACTATTGAAGCTGCCTTTTTTACGGGGGGGGGGGGGGGGGGGGGGGGGGGGAGAGAGGAATTGCATACAATTAGTAGGCATGTGACGGTTGTAACACTTTGGATTTCAACCTTCCTGAAGCGTTTCTTGTCTTTCATACAAACAAGCAGTATTTGATCTGGTAATTCTATTTGTTAAAAGCAAACACCACCGCAGGGAGTATAGTAAACAACCCCCTCCCCTCCAATAAAAAGCAAGACAATGCAAAAAATGTCAAAGGCAATCTCATCTCAGGCAATCCAATTACTGGGACAGAGGGGGAAAAAAACCAAACATGTCCATTAAAGGCAAGAAGCCCCAGTTCTTCCTCCTCCCAAACTAAGACTCGAGGCAATTAGCAAAACAGGATCGCTGTCATATGACTGACAACTCATTGGTTGTGCAAAAAAACATTTTTTTTTTGCTAGTCAACAACGAGGGCAGCAGGTAAAGCGGGATTGAGAGCTTTGCGAAGCCTTTACATTAGCAACGTCTTCAAAACTAGTAGTCTCCCTTCCATACCAAAACAAAACAACCCCCCAACACACACCATACACCATGGGGCGAAAAACGATTCTTGGCAAATAAGTGGGAAGGGGAGTTCAGATGACAACATCCAGCTGTAGAGTTTGGACCGATACAGGCATTAAACTTTCGCCAGGGACTGTACTGGATCACGCGAAAGCAAAGCTCAGAAGTTTGGATTTCACTCTGGTCGTTGCTGTTTTTGATGAGCCAAAAAACAAAAACAAACAGAAAACGCATTCAAACACATCGGCCTCTGTTTTCTCAATTGACAGTCCCTTTCATAATGGGGAACGCATCAAAAAAGAGAAACTCAGTTGCACTGAGAAATACATTTATTTAAAAAAGCCCTCAAAATTAAAAAATAATCAAAACACCTGCTTCAAAACTTTTGTTAATAGCTCCATTGCATTCTCCCCAAATGCCCGGATGACACTTTGGCATTTTTATCCACTCATCCTTTAATGTGGCTTAACAACCAACAACAACAACAACAACATCCTCGTTTACCTGTTGCCAATATTCCTCCAGAGATGGTAAAGCTGAGAAGTAACCAGTGTCGTGCACAATCTGGAGTTCCTGGAAGATGCTGCACATTGGGAGAACATCCATGTCTAAATTGCAACAACAAAGTCAATTCTGGTTACAAAAATATAGATGCCTCCTCTATGGGCAGAGGAGGTGCGTGAGGGGAAGGGGGGAGGTGTCTCAATATATAGTCTGTTTCCAAACCCCCTCTTTACTCCAGAGAAGAAAAAAATACAAGAAAAAAATATTAATTCCTTTTGGAGATAGGAAAGAGAAAAAAAAGCAACGTTTCATGCAAAATGTAATTGCACAGCAATTAACAAAGTCTCCAAATGCTGCCGCTGCTCTACTCTCCTGTGGCTCGCAGAGGACACTTGCTCAGGAGCCTGCACAATATTTGCAAACACTGAGCCGACTGCAAATGTAACCCCCTGCAAAACTTCCCTGTTCTAAGCTCTCCTTGGCCACAGTCACAGCTACAGCCTCCGCCTCCTCGCTCCTCTCCCCCCTCCCTCTCCTCTACTCCCTCCCCCCTCCCCTCGTGATCCTATTACGCCGGCTCGGAGCGCTGCCCAATCTCTTCCACCAACTCGTTGCACCGCGTTCCAATGATGTCAGATCAGCCCAATCGCCTTGCGGGAGGCATCTCGGCCCCTCCTGGCGTGACCAAGCCTCTCCGTGACGGCTCATGCTATTGGCGCGATTCGAAATTCGCCCAGTCCTGATTGGCGGGCTAGGCGGCAGGCTATTTTTAGCAGGGTATATAAAGCAGAAGGTGCTGGGCTGGGAAGAGACTAGGAGGCTGGAGTGTTTTGCTGGTGCTGCTCGGGTGGGGGCGGGGAGAAGGGCTCGTGCCGTAGATGGGGGCTAGGGGCGCTGCTGAGCTGCGCAGGGAGAGCCGCCTGCGGGAAGCCGCAGCCAGCAATGCCCGTGCGATGGCTGCTCCGTGTGTGCGCTGAGCCCCGAGTGTCGGGGGCGCTCCCGCTCCAGCGGGGGGGCGCAGCCCCACCCGGTGTGAGACCCCGCGCTGGCGTGAGGGGGGGTCCCTAGGCTGTATTGAGGCTGCAAAACAGACCCCCCCCCCTCCGAGCGCTGAGCGGCTGCTCCGCCTGCCTCGGGGCTGGCTCTCTAGCGCCCCCTGCGGGCGGCCGTGCCTGGCGCTGGGCAGCCCCCTGGGCAGCTGCAGCATCCCGCCCCTGGCGGTCCGCAGCCGCTAGCGGAGCCCGGCTCGGGTTAATTGCCCTCTAGCGGGGCGCTTCCGAGTCATCCGCTGACAGGTTCTTACCTGCCCGCTGTGCCTACGGCGAGCCCCGGTGCGGCTCCCCGCTTTGCCTAGCCTAGTTGGGGGGTAGGGCTTGCAGCCCGCAAAGCCCCTGCTGCGGGGTGTAGGACGTGTGTGGGGGGGGGGGGGGGGGTGGTCCTTGATGTGTAAAGGCTTAGATGGATTGGGGCAGATCACCTCAAAGCCCTGTTGCTGCACCCGCATGCTGGGAAATGCTAAGGCAGGGCCCTAAAATGCGGTTTAAAAATAAACGTTAAGTGCCTTTTATTTGCTTCTGGTTTCCCAGCCATTAGGCTGCACCTGGGTCACACATAGGGTGACCAGATGTCCCAATTTTATAGGGACAGTCCCGATATTTGGGGTTTTTTCTCATATAGGCGCCTATTACCCCCCACCCCCATCCCGATTTTTCATACTTGCCGTCTGGTCACCCTAGTCACATAGTCAAGCTTTTCTCTTAAAGACTTGACCCGTTACAAAGAAAACGTGAAATCAAATAGCAGGGCCTCGGGAAATCGCTTGACAGCAGGAGCTGGGGCTTGAAGAAAAGCTTCAGCTGTCACCAGCATTGGCAACCCTCTGGAAGATTCCCTCTCTATCCAACCCTGGTGCCATCCTGCTGTAATTGCAGTCATCCCAGGTGTTGGTGCTCTTCGGTCAGGGTTGCCAACCCTCCAGGATTGTCTTCGAGTTTCCAGGAATTAAAGATTAAGCTAATTAAAGATTATGTTGTGCGATGAAACCTCAAGGAATATGTCCAACCAAAATTGGCAACCCTACCTTCAGAATATAACTGACGGAGCTGCTGGCAGGCCTTTCTCCAGAAAGGGTCTCTTGTCTATGGAACATGCTTCCATCTTGCTCTGCCTCTGCCTGGATATGTTAGCGTTCTGCACACGGTGCTAAATCCATCTCTTTTCTGTAATATTTGGGGGAGGGGATGGTAATTATTGGCATAGGACAGCTTTGTTTTTAGGCCCAGATTTTATTATGATTGGTGGTGCAGTGGCAGTTATTTTAAATGACTTGATGTGTGTGTTTTTTAAAATGTGGATATTAAACCTGAAAGGGGTGTCCAAAGCTTGGGATGAGCATGTCCAGTGTCTTTTTCCCCCTAAAACTAAATAACCAATTTCCACTGATGTTCCTATTATGATATAATCTCCCATCTATCATTTTTGTCTAAACAAATATTTCTCCACCAATTTTGCTGTAGCTGGTGGCCAGGCTAGTTACCTGTAGATGTGCACTTAAGTCTCTGAGGTTTCTTTCTCGTTCTGGTGATCAAGTGATCTTCAGGTACAAAAGCGCCACAGTTCAGAAAACCTCCCAACAACTAAGCCCGTCATCAACCAGCAATCTGGTGATCCCAGAAAAAAAAATATTGCCAAATGGTGATCTTGAAATAATCAGAATGTTTTTCTTGAGGGAAACCAAGAATGCTTAGAGTGAATTAAGGTATCATTACGTGTGCAGGGAAGTTAAGTGAATACAAAATAATCGTTCAATCTAAGCGAGGGCAGCTATGCTTGTGGACCTTTAAGATCTGATCCTCCTGTGTGCTTCAGATGAATACATAGCCAGTATGCCATATCCTGTCTCTGATTGTGACAGCTACTAGATCTGGCCAGATGCTTCAGAAAAAAGAACAAGAAACCTTGCATTAAATGAATGTTGGATAATCTTCCCCTTAAATAAGACTAGTTTAATGCCTGAAGCATGAGGTTTAGTATCTCTTCCAAAATTTATTAGCATTAGCTAACTCTAGATATTCTTACTATCCATATGAATGTCCAGTCTCTCTTTGCACCTTGTTAAATTTCTGGTCGCTGAATATCTCCGAGACCTGTGCCCCCATGAAACCTCATTGAAATCAATGGAATTTGGTGTAGAGGACTGCTCATCGCAGAATTGGAGCCTTATTTTATTTAGCTGTTTTTATACAAACTGAACCCCAAGTATAGCACAGCTAGGAGGAGCAATGGTAAATCGGTAGGTGCTTTAAAAATAGTGGGCAATAAAAATCTATTGTTAAACATATTTGTAGCTGACAAGTAAAGTTTCCATGTGCTTGCACTTCATCTGCAAACCTGTGGTTGGTGCAAGCTGTATTATGTTCACTGCCATGAAGAGAAAAAAAATGGCACAGCACGGACATAACTGTGTTACAGTAAAAATTGTCTTAAATTACACTTTAATAAAATGTTGGCTTTTATTGTGCCATTATAAAAATTAGATGCCTGCAAAAACTGGTGCCCATTTTTGTCATTAAATATTTTGGTTTCAGGTTGCAACTTTATTAACAGAGTTTAATCATAAATAGCAGAGGGAGACACAGCGTAAACAGTATGGTCAGTGGATAGAAAGATTGTTTGAAATCATGGCTCCATTGACATCAGTAGGAGTCAGAATTTTACTCAATACATTTTTAAATGAGAATTGTAGTGAGATGGTGAGTCAGTGAGGTGGAGTGATATACTAAGACTGTTCCAGATACCAGACGCTGTAGAGGAGAAGGCTCTTGTGCCCAAGGTGGCTAGATTGGGTGGAGTAAGAGAACAGAAGCAAGTGTTGGGATAGCAGGGACGGGAGCTGAGAGGCAAGGTCCATGATAATCGGTGGAGGAAGTCCAGGGAAGAAACTAAAAATGAGGGCAGTTTTGAAATCATGCCATATTCTTGACATGAATGCAGAGCTAATGGAGGTGTTTGAGGGTGGGAACGATGAAAGAATCTTAAGTAACTTAATTTTATTACAACTTGGTCCAAAAGACTTTCTTCATGCTGACAAGTGCCATTAAAAAGGCTCAGATATGAGTTGTTTTTCAAATCACAGGGACATAATAAAAAGGTTCACATTTTGGACTCTACATATCTTGAAAAACAAACTTGAAAGGAAAAAAACCTCACTGAAAAAATTGATCAGGACCTCAACATTGTTTTCAGCTGGGGCAATGATCTAACAGCGAGCTCAACATTCCTAGGTATTTCCTTGAACTCACGACTTAGGCAAGTGCATAACTTTCCAGGCTGTGACTACTGCAGTGTGGAAAGTGGATGTGCGAGTATTTGCATGTCGTTCTGGACAGGAGTGTTCTTGTGGTGCAATTAAATGTGCATATCACACTGCTCCACTACTGTCTGCACCATTCCTAACAGTGATCAAGACTATTAAAAGGTATAGAATTATTTCAAATTTTAGTTCCTTGATCAAAATGACACAAAATAGCTGTGAAGTAGGTGTGTCTGTGGATAAAGTTATGAATCAGAACAAAATCCATAGGTCTGCCAACACTGACAGTTCACCTTAGAGGGACTTTTAAGCATGTGCAGAAAAACGTTCTGTGCATTCTGATTCTGTTTTTGTCCCATGACTTAATATGCCTTTACATTTATTTTAAAATTACATTTTGGTGGTGATATTGCTCCATCAAACACATCAAATATAGGAATGATTAAGTTTTGTATCTGGAAAACTTTTCTTCGTTGGGAGTGTGTATTACTTTCTGCGATCTTGCACTGCAGTCAGCAAATCAGTTTCTCCAGATGGTTGTGCATGACACAGGAAGAGCACCTGCTCTGTCCTCAGTATGTTCATACATTTGTAGAGAACATATTTACTCGCTTTGTACACTATGTAATGCTAGGGGTGATGATACTTCTGAAAATACTTAAAATACAACTGGATACAAAAAGGTTAGAAGAAATCGGCAGAAATTAATATATTGTAGTTTGATCAGGATAAATGTACAGGTATTTCATTGGGAATATGTAAAAAGGGTGGTTGGTTCCAAAGGTATGACTTACTTATATGACCTACGGCAGGGGTGGTAATTCCCTAAACTGACATCCAGTATGCAATGTGATTCTACCACAGATAGCGTGAATGCTCTATTACAATACATAAATAGAACTGTTACATGTAGGACAGAGATGGGGTTATTCTTGCTATGTCACATTAGGGAGCTCACATTTAGAGAATTGCTTTCCATGTTAGGCATTAGACAAATGCCAAAGACAGAGTTTAATTGCAGAGATTGCAAATAATAGTAACAAAAAGAGAATAAGGAAGACGTTTGGTGAATCCGATCTGACTTTGGGAAGCTTACAGAAAAGATGACTGTTATATGACAAGCTATAAATACCTCTAAGGATTAACCAAAGGGGAGGAAAGTATTTTCATTAGCTATTGTAAGTAAAACAGGAAGTAGTAACCTAAAACTAAGGAAAAATAGACATTTTTTTAAAAGTATGGTCCAAATTCATAAATTTTAAAGGCCAGAAGGGACCATTAGATCTTCTAGTCTGATCTTGTGTAACATAAGCCAGAGAATTTCACCGTTACCCTGTATTGAGCCCAAAAATGTGATTTAGTAAGTTCTGCACCTCTCATTTGCACCTTTAATTAGATTCTTATTTTGCCACATTTGGACATGCACAAGTAACCAAAGAGAAGGCAACACTTTTGGGAGCCAGGTCGGTTGTTCTTGAGACTAACTAGCTTCCCAGTTATAGCACTTAAACTGAAAATACTTAGAGACAGAGTCCCCGATCCTCTGCAAAGTTCACTGGGACAGCTCATGCATAAAGCTATGCTAGTGAGTTTGAACCCCAAACCCAGGTTAGGAAGTCTGATTCTGGTCATGTACATTAAATTTTGAAACACATTTAAATCCATTTGGACAATATAGTCTTGTATGTGTTAGACTCCTTGTTGGATTCAAAAAAGAAATAAATACTCATTAGTTTGAAAAACTGAGATCTGTCAACGTAGAGTTTCCATGGCCCATTTCTCAGGTCTTAGTGTATGCAGATGAGGGTCAGCATTATTGGGCAGCACAAGCAGCAATCTGCAACTAGTATTAACTGGCTTATCTTCTGCCAAACTCGTGTGACAGCTGAGCACCTAATCTAACCTTGGACGGTAGAAATGAGAAACCTATAACGATAGGAATGGCTTCACGGCACAGCCAACTCGGGTGAATGGCATCCGATTAGCCTAGCCGGTGGTGTCGGATTAGCCAGTGGTGTCGGATTAGCCACTGGGCCCACAGGGCCTGTGCCCAGGGACCCCAGCCAGTTGGGGGGCCCCTGGAAAAAAATCTGCCACCAGTGGCAGAAGCTGGGAGCTCCAGGCAGGTGGGAGGGGGGAAGCCTCTGCGCCCTGACCCCGCTCTGCAGCAGCAGCACTGGGCGGGGGAAGACCCTCTTTCCCCAGCGATCCCCAACCCCATTCCTGGCAGGAGCTGTGGAACAGGGGAAGCTGCGGGAAGCCCTCGTACCCAACTCCGCTCTCCAGCAGAAGCACCGGGCAAGGCGGGAGAAGCCCCAACCCTGGTCCCCCGCAGAAACACGGGTGGGGGGGGGGAAGGTGGCAGGGGAAGCCCCAGTATCAGACCCCTGTTGCAGTCCTGCTCTGACTCCCTGCTGTGGCCCCAGGGCCCTGGTGCAGGGACAGAGCTTTCTCTGATCTTGGGACTGCAGGGGCAGGGGGCAAGAGCAGAATGGAGCAAAAGCGGTTTTGGGGCTGCAGTGGAACAGGGGTGGGCCTCGGGGAAGGGGCAGAAAGAAGTGGGGGCAGGGCCGCAGGCAGAAGGGGTGAGGTGAGGAGGGGCCCTCCACTTACTCTGGCCTCGGGCCCCCCTCACTTGCTCTGGCCCAGGGCCCCAGGAAACCTTAATCCACTTCTGCTAGCCAGGGTGCAAGTATTCCCATAAGAAAGCCATGCCCACATTATTGTGTCCTTCTTCACTGTTGCCTGTGTATGTCTAGGGGCTTATCCCAAGCTTCTTGGTGCTGAGATTCTCTAGGATTCTTTCTCTGTCAATTGTGTGAGAATTTGTCAGGCCTTTGGAGGGAATTGTTGGAAGGTCATGAGAGGACTACCAGCACTCCAGTGATTTTTGCATACATCCTCCCTGCAAAGTGGGCGGGTTCCAGCCTGAGTGAAACAACACCTAAGCTCTAGCTGAGTAATCTAGCCAGGGTTTAAAGCATTCAAACATGGTAGGGATAATCAATTATTTTTTTGTCAGGGTCCAAATTTCTTGGTCAAGGTCCAGACTCCAGAGAAAATAATACAAAAATAATAACAATAATGATAATAGTACATAAATAAACAGATTTTGCAGTCCATTCAAAAGCATCCAGCAGTCTGGATTTGGCCTGTGGTCCGCCTATTGACTACCCCTGAGGTTTGTCTATGTGAATGGTAGGAGGATTTGGGCTAAAGCATGGGTAAGAGCTCGGGTTAACTGTGCAGTGAAGATGTACCCACATTAGCTTTTTCTTTTGGGTATAGTTGGTTTTCTATGATTAGCCAGAACAGAGAAAAAAATTGCTGAGTTTTGCTTTGAAAGTGATGTGTAAAGGGCATGTGCTTTTTTTAGTACATTATGGTGAATAAAGATGACCTGGAAAGTCCAGTTATTTATGTACTTTGTTTTTTTTCTGCATTTTTTATTTGAAATCACAGGAATGTCAGATCTCACATCTGACTTGTTTTTCTGTAGGTCTCTTTTGGATGACTCAGAAATGTGGTTTAGGAGCTTAATTGAAGGATTTAGGGTGTTGCTTACTTAACCATGAGAGGATTTTGTCTGTGTTGAATGAAATAGATGTGAACAAAAACAAACCTGTTGTGTCTTTCCCTTTACACAACAAGATTAATATAAAGAAATCACATGGGTGTGGTTGGGTATCAAATATCCCTAAATAAATACCAATAGCCCTAAATAAATATAAACATGTAAAGCCTAACTACATATATACGGCTACTCTGGTGGGTTTCTGGCAGCTTCTAAAACACAGAACAGTGAGTTCCAGTGGTTGGCTCACAAGCTATTTTAAAGATTTAAACAATATGAATGAAAATCATATCTTCTTTAAATGTATCAGCTTCTGCTTCCTTGGTATCTGTGATAGCATAATCCTACTAGTTCTCCAGTTGTCCCTGATTCTTTCAGTGTAGACAAGACCTACATTTCTAATGTGAAAATAGTTTTCAGTGGCAATGGATGAGGGGAGACTTTCATATTTTTGGATACAGCAATGAGTTTAAAAAAGAAAAGAAAGCAAACTTTCTTTGCAGGTCACTGTTAGAGGAAACAGCCTCAAGATAAGCGAACATTCCCTAAAGAAATATAGAATGTATGCAGCTGGAACCTTCCTGATGCCAAGACACTGATGCTTCAATAATACAGTCCTCTCAGACTGCTTTCAGGAGCGTTTGGAACCACTGCAAAATGAGGGTTAAAAAGTTTGGCCTGACAGACAAAGGGAACTGGAGACCCTAGGTTGCACTGGCTTCTCACCAGTAGCGCAGCCAGGTCCGGAGCGCAGGGGGAGCGGCACTATAAAAAGGCGCCTCCCCCTGTACTCACCCGGCGGAGCTCCGGGTCTTCGGTGGCACTTCGGCGATGGGTCCTCACTCGCTCCGGGTCTTCGGTGGTACCCGCCGCTGAAATGCCGCCGAAGACCCGGAGCGCCACAGGGTGAGTGCAAGAAGCCGCGCTTAAAAAGAAGCGGTGCCTTTTTTTAGTGCTGCTAAAAAAAGGCGGAGCAGCCACTCACAGGGTGAGCGGCTGCTCCCCCTGCTCGCCCCCGGCTACGCTACTGCTTCTCACCCATATGGAGTATTTATTGAATTTTAGTGCAGCTGCTTTTTTCCCTTATGCCTTCGCAAGCTACTATTAATGCCCCCTAGTTAATACACCACTAGGGTGACCAGATGTCCCAATTTTATAGGGACAGTCCCGATATTTGGGGCTTTTTCTTATATAGGCGCCTATTACCTCCCCACCCCCTGTCCCAATTTTTCACACTTGCTGTCTGGTCACCCTATACACCACTAAACTGGGAATGGAACTACAGGAAAATTCTTCAAGCAGTGAGTGAGGGAGACAGAAGTCAGGTTGATTGTTTTGCTAAGCAGTGTGAGACCAGAAGGCTACTGAGAGCTGAGAACACCTGGACTGTCTCACTAGTTGCTTGCGCCTGTCCAAGGGAGGCTCAGTGAAAGCCCATCGAGTTAGCCTTGATCACCAAAGGAAGAATGTAAAGAAATATTTCATGCCAGTGACACCAATTACACAATGGAATTATTTGCTTGAGGTGATTGTGAAATTGCCGTCACTGGAAAGTAGTCAAGGCAAGACTAGACAGGGAAGCAATGAAAACTGTGTGGACATCTCTGACTAGAGTCACATAGTTATACACAGGGGATGAACTATGTGACCCAAGAGATATTTTACAATTCTAATATCTATGACTATGACCCCTCAAGATGAGGACTGTAATTTTTTTCATGCGTAAATTCCTTGTGACGCAATACAGCTTTTCATAACAGGCTGAAAAACTGCTGCTGCAACAATAGAGATCCTTCATATTCACAAGGTATGAGATGGACTTCCTTGTCCTCACAACTTTGCTTGTGGCTTTTGCATCACAGCGCAGCACAGAGCATTCTGGCTGTCTCTCTCCTCATTATGCAAAATGTGCAGCAGCTCTGGTTTTTCCCCTCTCAATAAAAGCTGCAAAATTAAATAGAAATTCTAATATAGATGTAAAATAAAATGTGTCCTTTTAGTACATTCCCTTCTTTGGGCTATAAGGAACAAACACAGTTGATGTTAAAGAGTAGATGCTTCTGATCTCATTTACACTGGTGTAAATGCAGAGCAACTCCGTTGGCTTCAAAAGCTCAGGAGGGAAAAAAGAAATAGAAAGGGAGTGACTTGATGGAATTATTCTGGATTTACAGGTAAAATGCCCACTGCATGGTTACTGTGAGTAAAGTATTATTATTTGTGTTATGGTAGCACCTAGATTCCCCAATTGAGATTAAGGTCTCAATTAATGTATTAATTATTGCTATTATGATGCATTTCTAATCTTCATAAATACATGAGAGAGATGGATGCTTCCCTAAATATATATAGTGTCTGGTGGTATTTTTTATTTCTATTACAGTAGCACTTAGAGTCCTCAACTGACCTTGAGGCCCTATTGTACTAGACACTGTACCGACACGTACTGAGAGACAGTCCTTTCCCCAAAGAGCTTACATTCTGCAGAAGGGGGTGGGGATGGGGAGTTTATTATCCTTGCTATATAGATGGGGAATTGAGGCAAAGAGATATTAAATGACTGGCTCAAAGTCACACAGGAAATCTATGGCACAGGCAAGAAATGAACCCAGATCTTCTGACTCCTAGTCGAGTGCCTTAATCATAAAACCATCTTGACTGGCTTTTGAATGCAACTAGACGATTAACCCTCTTCATTTGAATCTACAGCCTTATGGAGCCTTTATTTAATTTATTTTTAATTTCCTAGCTGGCAATTTCATGAGCCTTCTTAAACTTTTGTATCCTTTTCCCTGTAGATAATTTCTCAGAAGGGCATGGGTTCCTTAGAGGATCCTCAGGAAAGTGTTGCCTACCTTCTTTTGAGTTAGATGCTATATGATCTTCACCTGCTGCTGTAAATTGGCTATGAGTGTACAGTAACTTCACATGTCAGTTTTGCCTACCCACTTTCAGCTGTCACCAGCCTCCACTGGGTATATGCTTCCCACCCTCCCCTTCATTGTTAGAAGAAACAATTTCTAGATGGTTTTTGATAGGTGGAAATTCACTACATTTTAAGTGAGTGTTTGTTGAGAGTAAACACTGGAGGAAATACACCAGGCAAGTGATTATTTTCAAGAGGCAAATAATTAATTTAATATTCATATATAAAAACCTAAATCTATACTTTTCTCTCTAGGCTTATGAAAATGATTCCTGTGGAGATATGTTTTAGTGTCACTTGGCCTTTAGAAATCATGGATTGAGAAGCATGATGGAAATAGAAAATTAGATTCTTTGAAGCATAAATGCATTTCCTTGTTGCTTTAAATTCAGCAAAAACAAACAAACAAACAAAATCTTTAACCAGCTGATGTTTTTCTGGTATCATCTGATTTAATATATAGTGGCTAAAGCACACTTCTGTTCTGAAAGATTGCTGATGGCTATTGGAAAAAAACCCCCACGCTGTTTAGAGATAATTCTGCCTATATGCTTTAGCTCTGTCTGTATTTTTGGTACATTTTTTTTATTAGGGATATATTCAGGAAAACAGGATCTTTGTTTGAAGAGTTTATCTGCACTTCTTGTGTATTCTCCACCTGAAGCCAGAATCCATCAAAATTACTGTGGAGGTTATCTGATCCAAAACATTTCACATATGAAAAAGACTAGCCACCAGCCCTGCAAACACTCATTACACACGCGAGTAACTTGATTTGTGAGTAGTTCTAATGGAGCTAAGTGCTTGCTGAATGTTTATAGTATGTTAGCATCTATAAGCCACAACCATGTTGGGCCCCATTGTGCTTGGTGCAGTATGAACATATAATAAACAACAGTCCTTGACTCACAAAGCTTATGTTAGCCCTAACTAATGTCATGCTTAAGTGGGCCCTGTAGACTGTATTCCTGCTACTAATTATTTCAAGGTCCAAAATATTATTTATTATGATGTATGTCTCAGTTTTATAAATATTTCCCTAAGTATATTCAGTGGCTAGTTTTTAATATTTAATTTTTATTATAGGAGAATCTAGACCTAGAGTCCTTAACTGACGGGGAAGGCCATTGTGTTAGGCACTGTAAAAATATGTTGCCTGTCAGTCCATTCCCTGACAAGTCTTGCATTCTAAATCGGCAACACAGACAAAAGGCAGGAAAAAGGAAATACTATTATCCTCATGTTATGGAGGGGGATCTGAAACACCAAGAAATTAAATGAAAATAAGAAAGAAAAACTTGTAGCACCTTAGAGACTAACAAATTTATTTCAGCATAAGCTTTCGTGGGTTAGTACCCACTTCATCGGATGCATGGAATGAAACATACAGTAGACAGATATTTATACAGTCAGAGAAACATGATAAGGTGGAGGTGCATAGACCAACCTTAAGAGGCTAATTAATTGAGAGGAACCATAACAGCAGGGGAAGAAAAACCTTTGAAGTGATAAACAAGATGGTCACACAGGTGTGAATGAGGATCGTTAACTTAAGGGAAATAGATTCAATTAACGTAATGGCCGAGCCATTCGAGGTCCTTATTTAATCCTGAGGTAATACAATCTAGTTTGCATATCAATTTGAGTTCAACAGTTTCTCTTTGAAGTCTGCTTTTCGAGATAATCTGTCGCAACACTGCTACCCTCAAGTCTGTCAGTGAGTGATTAGGGAGGTTGAAGTGTTCTCCTACTGGTTTTTGAATGTTATGATTCCTGATATCAGATTTATGTTATGTTTATGTTAGTCTCTAAGGTGCTACAAGTTTTTCTTTCTTATTTTCATTTTGCTGACACAGACTAACACGGCTACTACACTGAAACCTATCACCAAGAAATTAAGTTACTTTCTCAAGGTCACCTAGATGGTCAATGGCCAAGCTTGGAACTGAACCCAGAACTCCTAAGTCCTAGTCCAGGATCTTAACCACAAGATAGATCCCAGGAAACACATGCTCCTAAGAAACATGGAGGAAATAATTATTTTTCATAGCAGGATCTTAACACTATCTACATATTTAAAGGTATTTCAAGGAATTGTCTGGTTAAAATGGGAACGTGCGGCAAGAGAGTTCATGCTTACGTGTTTACAGAGATCAGTAAACTAATGGTGTTTGTGTACAAGTGATTAAAATAAGGTCATTGCCCTGCCTCCTTCCACCTCAACGCATCATTTGTTTGTCTTTTGTTTCCTGAGATTTATACAGTATCAGACAATGGCACAGAGACTGTTCCGTGACTTAAAATGAGACAAAAATAGAAAATTCCTAAATATAAATAATTGCAAATAAATGCCTCAGCTGGGATTTTGCAAATCAACAATAGAAATAATAATTGCCCAAGTAAAATATCACTTAACCGAGCCACCTTTAACCTTCCTGTTTATCAAATGCCCGAGACAGAAGCTGGGCCTTGTAGCATGTTAGGAGGTCAATGTGAAGGACCCCTCACAGACAATGTCCTGCCATCAGCTTCCTCTAGTTTAAAATAAGAGGGCACTAGTTTGAGCGCCTGTGTGAGTTATAACTACTGCAGTATCACACACAGGTGAGACAGGGTCTCTTTAATAGCAGCCACCCCCACCGCTGAAAACAATACCATGCACTTCCACCAGAAGTAAACAGAGAGCCCCTACAGATCGTGGAGTACTGGTGTCATGTGTTCCCTTCATGAAACCCTGCTTAATAATCAGGCAGCAGCATTCTGCACTAGCTCTTGCTTCTGAACGGTCCATAGTGTAGCTTCAAATAGAGTGCCCTGTTACAGTAGCCTAGTCTTGAGGCTTCAAAGGGCTGGGTAGTTGTAACAAGGTCCACATCTGAGATGAATGGTTGCAGTTGCCTCACCATGCACAGATGAAATAAACCTCTTGTGGCCACAGCTGCTATGTGATCATCAAAGAGGAGCTCATGATCTAATAGGACCCCCAAGCAGCGAATCTGGGTGTCAAAAAGCAGACATTCCCTGCAATCAGGGCCCTTGCTGGGTCATTTGGTTGCTTCTTACATCCTACCAGCATTACCTTAATTTTCTCAGGAGTGAGACCCTCCAGATACTCCTTTCCATGCTCCAATCTCATACTAACATATGGGGCATTCATTCTCCTACACAGCTGCCTCAAATGTGGCATAGAGTTGAGTGAATACATCACACATGATATTTCCTACACTTTCATAGTCATCTCAATGGGTGTATTCTTATCTCAACCACCACTATCTGAAATAACCGTCACATATGATGGTAACATTCACTCATTTTACATATTTATTTAATTATTTATAAAAATCCTATTTATTCAGAAGGCTCACAACAAATTCTACAAGCACTTAGCCACACCCTGGCACTAAGACGCAATGTTGCTAACTCTCATGATTTCATCACAAAAATTGCAATATGTGGTGGTTTTCTTGAAGCCCTGGGTCCTGGAGGCATGTGATTAGGTGAGAAGCTTAGTTTTCATTAAACAAACAAAACCAAAACCCCACAACAATGTAAGCGTCTAGTCCTCCTGAGGGTGGAGAAAAACCTGAAACTGAGGGCACCCTAAAGACTCAAAACCAGAAGACAAAGAAAAAGAACCCTCACATTTATTATAGTTCGTTATTAAATGTCATGATTTTTAAGTCAAACTCATGATTTTTGAACATTTGGGGCTGGCAATACTGAATATACCCAGTGTACTTACTTACGTCCATGGGAGTTTACACTGTTTGTTGTATTTAGGAGTTTTTAAAAAATAACTCCATCCTACAGCCACTGAAGTCGATGGGAGTCTTTTCAGACTTCAGTACGCCTTGGATCAGCCTGAAGGAACATAAGGCCCCAGTCCTGCAGCTGTCACCCTGCACATATACAGAGCCCCGTTGAAGTCACTGTGGTTCTAAGCAGATGTAAGGGTCTGCCCATGCTCAACTCATGTGGTTAAGTGGGGTTTAGTCTCTGCGTAATGAAAAACCACCACTAAATGTTTATTTTAACATTAGGATATATCCTCCTACTTGATAACATGGTGTTAAGTTTAGGTATCAAAGAAACTAATTTTCTGGTTCTGTCAGGTCTTTTAAACCATCACTTTTTAAAATGTAAATGGATCAAAGGACAATTGAAAAACTGCTAATTCCAGGAGTTCTCAACCTTTTTCTCTCTGAGCCCCTCCCGCCCCCCAACATACTATAAAAACTCCACGACCCATCTGTGCTACAACAACTGTTTTTCTGCATTTAAAGGCCAGGGCCAGCACTACGGGGTAGTAAGCAGGGCAATTGCCTGGGGCCCCACCCCACAGGGGGCCCAGTGAAGCTAAGGTGCTCAGGCTTCAGCCTCAGGTGGTGGGACTTGGGTTAGCGGGGATTCGGCTTTCTGCCCTGGATCCCAGTGAGTCTAATGCAGGCCCTGCTTGGCGGACCCCCTGAAAACTGCTTGCGGTCCCCCAGGGGGCCTCGGACCCCTGGTTGAAAACTGTTGTGCTAATCTACCTACGTTCACTTTCTAAGTTACACCGCAGACATCGTTTGGACTTCCAATAGGGTATATTCAATTGATTCTCGCCTCTTGAAAATGGCCACTTGACTAGAGTTATTAGCACAGTTCTTAATCTCAGCAGTCTCAAAGATTTAGGGCCAAATTATGATTGCCATCGCATTTCTCCAGTATATGGCAGAGAGGAAACAGGGAATATATCCCTCATTCCAGTACCTTTTCACCAGCGGCAGCCATAGTCTGGTTGCCTACAATAGCTACACACAGAGAGCAGCACTGCTTGCAATGCTGAACACCCCAGTGAGGATGTGACTGGCATCAGTCCCACCTCCCAACACACCAGAAAGTGTCTGGAGGGCTACATTGTGGGAGTGAATACTTCATCTTTACAAATGACATAGCAGAGCCCTCTTTGTCAGGAATTGCTTTTATAGCAGGGGGCACTGGTATTGCAGAGGACACTGTTCTGCATCCTCAATGCTGCATCCTCAATGGCATTATGGCAGCACCTATCCTACACCCGCTGGCATCATAGCTCATGTGGTAAATTTCAGGATCTCCATCCATGAAACTCCTATTGTAGGAGCATTAATCTGACCCTTACCGTATTCATAAACCGAGTGAGATTCAAACAATCATAAATAACCTACAGGTTTCAGTGTAGTAGCTGTGTTAGTCTGTGTCAGCAAAAAGAAAACAAGAAAAATACCTGTGGCACCTTAGAGACTAACAAATTTATTTCAGCATAAGCTTTCGTGGGTTAAGAACCCACTTCATCGGATGCATGGAATGGAACATACAGTAATCAGATATTTATACATTCAGACAAACATAAAAAGGTGGGAGTGTCTATATCAATGTTAAGAGGCTAATTAATTGAAAGGAACTGTTATCAGTAAAAACTTTTGAAGTGATAATCAACATCAATAAATAACCTAGGAAATGTGTCTTAAGAACCTTTCCAAGATTTGTCAAGAACCCAACAGTCTGAGCTGGTTTCCTTTTCATTCATCATTCATTTAGTTAAAGTTTCTGAGTGCAGATTCACTTTCTTTATTCAATCTGTACTGTTGTTTCACTTTCCATAAATATACTGATAAATGGCCTGAAAGGTTGTCTAGTTTCACTTCTGCACATAATTCAGAATCCTCTTATTACTGAATCATAATGTAAATTCCACTGTTCCTAACGTGATAAAATGTGGAGTCTCTCTCTCTCTCTCTCTCTCTCTCTCTCTCTCTCTCTCTTCAGTGGTGAAAGCACATCGTTGTCATTAAAAGCTGTACAAGATTATTGCCCTTTCTCCATAATTATTGCTCTGTTAGAAAATGTGTATAAAGTGCAGAACGAGGAATGAATGGTTCAAAACAGAAGCTCCTAGTGCCTGTTCTATAATCCAGCCCCGTTTGGCAGTGACTGAAAGTTGCAAATATCTGATGCCTTTTTGGTGTCCTGTCCAGAATGAATTGGTGATCTCAGTCCAGCTTATACTGCCTAGGAGTCCATATTGCAGAACCTCCACTCTATCTGAAACCCGTCTTGAGAATCTCAGGAGATTGCGAGGGTTAAAGGGACATGAAAAATAAACTAACATCTTTCTGTTGAGGTGGTCAGAACTGAAGCATATTGGTGCTATAATACAGGGCATATTGAATGTATGTGTCTATACTGTCTGTGGATAAATAAAGGACTTTATTCTTCAGGTCTGCCTATTTTGCCTCATTTCCCAAGCACAAGCTTCACTTACAAGAGGAAAAAGTAAATAAGTTTTGACCAAAATGACCTACCCAGAGAGAAGGCTTTTCAGTAATGTGAGTACAAAAGGTGCCTACATAAATTGCATGATTTTCATAGGTGCTGAACTCCCACATCTCCCATTGAGTTCTACTTTATGTACCTAAGTTTGAACATTTTGGCCTTAGTATTTATTTTTCAGAACCCAAGGAAGGGCACATAACTGATATATCACCTTGCACTTTATACCTTTGGGATTCCTCTCTCTAAGCCCTGCTCCCCTTGACAAAGAGTTGAAGTTGTTTTTGCTCACAGCTAGGTTTGGAAGAGCTAGTTACCTCTTCCTGGATATGCAACACTTAGCCATGAATCAAAATTAATTCACATCAGTAATCAAGGCAAGACAGGGATTAGTTGGCCAGACTGCAAATATTTTTTTTTTAATAATAGTTACATATAGTTCATGAACATAACCTAAAATCATCCAAGTTCAGTCCGATAACTAACCCACAACTTGGCCCTCCTAAGTACACTGGCCTGAGACTCCTAGTCAGCTGTCTGGACTCAGTCAGAGTGGATATGTCCACAGTTGTATCTGGGAGTGTGCCTCCCAGCCCAGGTAGGCAGACATGTGGGCTAGCTCAAGTAGAACTAGCACACTAAAAATAGCAGTCTGGCTGTTCGGGACCCAGGGGGTCAGGCAGGCTTGTACTTGCGTGGCTAAGCCCAAGCTGCTAGTGCATGTCTGACTAGCCGCGCTGGGACGCATGGTCCTCGTTGCAATGTAGACTTACCGACTGTGCCCCTCAGACCCAGTCCCATAGCTAACCCACAACATGATCCTCTTAAACACACAGGCTTGAGGCTCCCAGTCAGCTCTGAGGACTCAGTCAGAGAGTGTCTTTCAGACCCTTCCTGTTAGTGTTTTTCAGGCCCCTTCTGGACTCAGCCAAAATCTCCCTCAGAGCCTTTCTGGACTCAGTCTGAATTGTTCCCCTCTGCCCCTCTGGACTCTGTAAGGATCTCACAGACCCTTTTTATCAGAGTCTGTCCAGCTACAGCGCTTACTCCCGCAAAATAGCTGCTCTGCATCAGTCTCTTCTGGCCTCTCCCAGACCTTGGGTTAAGCACCATGCATAAACTCAGAGTTACTTAATGTAACCCTTGAAGAGGAAACCCCTTTCAAGGGTTACATTTAGTATGCATGTGCTTCTCTCTTTTCAATGTGCCCAGTTCTTCTGGGACACATTATGCAACTCAGACAGGTACCTGCATTGGGGACAGAGCCATAACTAGATATTTCGTCGAAATGCTGCCGGCTCGGGGAGTTTTCTGCGCCTCTCAGCTTGCGCGCCCGAGCAAGTGCCTCACTCGCCTTGCCCTTGTTACGGCACTGATTGGGGGTGCTGCATAGATGTCTCACTGATCCTTTAGGACCCATTGAAGTCAATAGAAAGCTTCCTGAATGGGCATTGGATCAGGCCATATTTGGCCATGGGCCTTGGTGATTGCAAGATTGTGGTTGGCTAGGGCTCAAGACCAGTGCTGGTTGGAAATTTTCCCTGGAAAATGTTGATTTGTCAAAACCAAAACTATTCACAGGAAAGGATCAGTTTCAACAAATTTTCCATTTTGAAATAAAAAAAAAAGTTTTGAAATTGTTGAAATTTCCTATTTGGACACTTTCTAAATTAAAATGGCCTGTTTCTTGGGTCAAAATTTTCCATTTTGAAATGTAAGCTAATTTATTGTAAAAAAATAATAAAAAAATGAAATCATAACAAAAAGTTTTGAAATTATTGAAACAAAATGGCAGATACCCAATCTGATCGGATTTTAAATTTTTTTTATTTTCAGTTTGTTTTCATTTTCGAGATTTCAACTTTTTGTCCCTATTCAGGCTGGGAAACATTTTCACTTCTTGAAAATTCTCATGATGTGGAAAATAGATTCCCATCCAACTCTGCTCAATACCGATAAAGTCAAAGAACAACCAGATGTTTAAAAAAAGATGAAATTCATCCCAGTGCAAAGTGCCTGCAGGGCCTAAGCAGTATTTGAGTGTTGTGGAGGGACTTCTAGAAGCCCTGGGCAGTTAGGTAAGTTTTATGTACAGAGATGATAAAGTATCAGAGAAAACAAAAGACATCATTATTACTTGATTGTGCAAATGATTAGATAAAGAGCTTGCCTTCTTGGTAAAATATCTGGTATTGTATCTTCGCTGGCGAAGTAAACATGCAATTTAAATAAGTTACAGGCTGTATTCACATGCAATGGGACTTTTAAATGCTTCTAGGTGTAATGAGTACTTTTTGGAAAAGCACCATTTGTCTACAGCCAGTTAGGGTATAATCTCAGTCCAGCACACACTCCCTGTTCATTTGGGTCAGTGGTATGGTTTTCTTATGATCTCTTTCTTGCCAGCTTCTTCTGCGGACACAGCAGCTTTGTCCATTTTTAGAATGAGTTTGGCAGATGAAGAGGCAAACTTTGAATTTTTTTTTCTAGTCACCATTTCTGCTTCTTTGTTTAGTTTCAGAGAGATCCTGTGTCCAATGCAACTTCTGTTTCCTTTTTCTGTGGGGTTGCTATCATTGTTTTTATTCCCCGTTGTATACTCTGCAATATATGTTCAACAAAGTATCATCAGCAAAGTTTCTTTAATAGATCCATAAAATCTATTTCTTTTCATTTAAAAATATAGCCTAGACACTCCTATTTTATCACAAGTTTTGCATTTTATACAAAAATAATTTTTGAATGGACAAAATGAGTTCTCAGAGATTAATTGTAAAACTTGAGAGTCTCTTTCAGTACAGCTTAAGTGCATTACCCCCATGTCACAAACGTACACTGCTGGAGAGAATATTGTACATGTATAAAAATGTGAATTGTATGGGCTGCCTAGTTTTCCAAACGTTGTATAGCATTGGTTTCTACTGTGTTTTGTGGTTCTCAGACTACCATAACACACAATGATCACTGATCCCTAAAGACACAAAAAATCAAGTCATTACCTGACAAACCAACAGGTTTTCTATTTCCCAAACATCCTGGGTCAGTCTGCCCCTGAGATGAGGTTGAGAGTTGTACAGAACACTTGGAAGGCTAAGGTTTATCTGTTCCTGCCAACTGCTACTTCTGATTGAATGTGTTAAATGTGCCCTCTGGAAAGGTGTATGTTCTCTGCTTCAATAGGGAACAGTACATCAGTATTGAAACTTAATATGGCAGCTTCTAGATTCGGGCTTCAGATATGAGAGAAGCCCACTAAAATTTGCACTTGCTTTTGTAAAGCACATGTGTGATTGGAAGATTTGTAATGACAAACTGTTTAACTACAGAGTGTAAATGTTAGTATGCTTTGTATGAGGCAGCATTGCAAAACCCTAACATTCAAAAACTGTGAGTCAAGCCCTAGCAACTAATGAAATTGACTTAAAAATCTTGAGATTTAGAAAATAATAAATTCTGGGTTCTTTTTATTTGCCTTCTGATGTTGGAACATTTAAGGTTCACACTTTCAAGCTTATATCTGCAGCTATGAGGGCTTAGAACGTACTTAAACAAATAGAAAGTTTAGGCCTTGTCTACTTTAAGAGGGGAGATTGATCTAAGTTATGCAACTTCAGCTATGCGAATAACGTAGCTGAAGTCGACATACTTAGATCTACTTACCGCGGGGTCCACACTACGCTATGTCAACGGGAGACACTCTCCTGTCGACTCCCCTTGCGCTTCTCATTCAGGTGGAGTACAAGAATCGACGGGAGAGCAACCTGCAGTCGATTTAACGGGTCTTTCCTAGACCCATTAAATCGATAACCGATGCATCGATCGCCACACGTTGATCCCCTGGTAAGTGTAGACAAGCCCTCAGTTTCTCATGTGGAAACCTGATTCCAGGAGCTGGGTCTCTAGCAAGAGCATGAAACATTGTGAGCCTTGTGATAATATTGCAAGAGTTAGCCACGTTGATAAAGACATGGTGAAAATATTGTGCTTAATAGCTACATATTGCTGGGCAAAGGTGCAAGAAGGATTTTAAGGTATACTGTTAGGGAGTGAATAAATAGGAAGCCTCTGACCAGCACCTAAAGGCTACTACATGGTTAAAATAATGTTACATGTAACAATGTTTTACACAGTTAACTTGCTGAAATACACTCCTTGTTAGCAGTTAAACCCTGGAACATTATGGCAGAAATGCATTTCTAAAATAACATGCCACTGTACTGTGAAAATGTTAAGGTAAGACTGTCAATATATTTAATAGGTATAACAAGGGAGTTATTTAAGTTTCTCCAATTTGAAATCACAGAAGCACTACCCCAAGTTAAGTAGTTTTTGGCAGATGGAAGAACAAGATAGCTTGCTATTTTTTCTCCGTGCTTAAGGGTAAAATGCTATATGACAGAGCACAGAAAACCATGCTGCTTTAACAGCAAATTTATGTCATCTACTGTTTTAGTGAGCTAGAATTATAAAATACTGCTTGTGTCACAAGGATGATAACAAAATTATGTAGGGCACTGAGGTTTCTCAGGATCTATTTCATTTAATGCTGAATTGTAAATTCACATTCACTGCAGCGGTTTTTCAAAGAAGTTGTACTTTTCACACATTTACAAAAATAATTTGTTCTGGTGCCAAAAAAGACTGCTGGAGGCCATGTTCTTGCAATGGCCAATGCAGGATGTTGTCTGGAGTATTATTATTATTATTAATTTTAATAACTAAATTTAGGCTCTGCACAGCATGGAGGCAACTGATAAACTCAGTTGCTACAAAGCTTTCAAAGATACCACCAGCAACTTTCTTTCTCTCCCTTCCAGACAAGATATGTTATTTATATACACATATGCAGGGTATATTTGAGTCATTGTGATGATATGGAGCATTAAGTTTCCTTGTTATTTACAAAACTGACAACTTCTGACAACTGAACCAGGAACATGTTCAGAAAATGATGAAATCCTGTTCTTTTTTAGGGGTGCTGCAGCTGGGGATGTGTTTGTCATTAGAAGTAGAACTTTAAATTAACTTGAACAATGAGTTCCTTTTGGTATAGCATTCGTGCAACTTTTAACTATGCTGAAAGTTGTTTGAAGCAAAAATGAGTAATACTGCTCCTTTTAGCACCTCGTTTGCTCTCTGCATTTAGTTGTGCGTATATACATATATATATATATATAAGCAAAAGTCTATGTGTTTACAAGAAATAATGCACAATGTATGCTTGAATTTCAAATTTTAGAATGAATTTTGCCTGGGTTTTAAGAGAACCAATAAAAGATCATATACTATTTATAAATAACTGATGCAAAATCATGTAATGTACTGTTGTAATGAAGCACATATTTGATTCAGCTGTAATGCCTATATGAAGTAGTTTTAGTTTAGCTTTACTAATGACATCAGCCTTGCAGAATTGTCTTGAAAGTTATCCAGTCCAGGCACAAAATCTACCCTCTCATCCTCGGTAGCATGATGATGATAATGAAATAAACCGATACTTTCCTCACCAGTGGAGGAGAATTCTTGCCTGAGGGAGTGGAATTTTGCAAGGCTGAAGTACAGAGAGCAGAGTTAAAGGGACAAGAGATTTCCAGATGTTGTGGATTAAACCAAGTGATTATTCTAAACTGTAAATGTGTAACTTTCCCCCTTCCTGAAATAGAATTTAAAATGAATATTTATTTTCAAACAAAACCAGTTGCCTTGTGAAACAGTTGGTTGGTTAGAAAAAAGAAGTGACCTAATGCTACTGAATAAAATATCTGATCTCTAGTTGCCAGGGCTGAGTCATTTCCTGTTACAATAACAAGACTGTCATCAGCTAAACTTTTCTAGCTAGCATACAGTTTGCCAGTATGTGTATGGCTTTATTTGTGCATGTTGCTAGAAAGTTAATGTTGAAAAATATACTGTACTAAATTTGGAAACATCATCTTTACATCAAAAGACATTAGTGATCAATGTATGTCTAATTTATTGCTGGTATTATAAACTCTGATTTTTTAATATAAGGAAAACACATTCCCCAGACTCTGAATAATAATGTTGTAATTCCAGCAAGGGATTTTGTGCAGAATGTACTTATATCATCAGAGCTCTCTGAGGTGGAATTTGCAGCCTCACTTTCAGTTGTATTTTATTCTCAGAAATAAGATATGGAAAATACCTATTTCTCTATATCTGACCTATCAGTCCTCATCCTCAAAGGAAACCTGCACAACACTTTCAAAAGACGAGCCTGGGAGTTTAAATTCATTACTCTGCAAGACAGCAAAAATCATGGACTGAACAGAGACACAGGATTTATGGTTTATTACAACACTCTGTAACTCACTAATTTCTTCTTTTTGTCCTAAAACTGCAGAGGTGTTAATGGGCCACTCTACTTTATGTGCTAACTGCTTGTGCTAAATAATCTGTTCCACCTTGCAGTTTGCAGTGATGCTGGGAGTTTCTTTCCCAGACCTGAAGAAGAGCTCTGTGTGGCTTGAAAGCTTGTCTCTCTCACCAACACACCTTGGTGCAATAAAAGATTTAAGAATTTTATTAAGATAATGTTAAAAATAAAAACAACGGTACAGAGTTTAAGCGTAGAAGTTTCTGGTTATCAGGGAATAAGGTACAGATTATCAAGGGGAGTGAAGTTTGGTTTAGGATCGAATAACGTAAGAAATACATAATCTGCAAAATCCCCAATTGGGGGTAAAGGCTTAACGGGTCAAAGTACAGAAATTGAGATAGGAGGGTAAATTGTTCATATGTAATGGCTATGTTCAGGTATGGAGTAGAATGAGTGGGTACGATGATGAGGATGGATTTACCCTCATTTGGTGAGATTTAATGTTCAGTGAGTTTATGGTTCCAGTTCATATTGTCCAGTGGGAGAAAGTCTCTCGGTCCCTTTCTTATCAATGATGTACGGTGTCGTTCCGGCTCACGCCTCCTGGTACTGTCGGTGGCCGGTGATGTGTTCGATGTAGATGTCCCTGGACCATCGGATGGTGTCCGAGACCATGAGGTGCCGCATGAGCCGTGCGTAGCGTCGACCGATCCCACAGGTCCGCAGCACACGCTCGTTGCAGGGGTCCCAGGCGCCCAGGGCTCCGACGATCAGGGCGTCCATCTGCACCTCGTAGCCCTTCGCTCTCAGGGTGTCGGCCAGGGGGTGTACTTTTCCAGCTTACGAGCTTGGGCTACGTGGAAGGCCAGGGTCCTGTTCTCGAAGGAGACCGTGACGTCAACGAGGATGATCTTTTTCTGGGCCTCGTCGGTGACGACCACGTCAGGTCGCAGCTGGCCACCCACCTTGTCTCTCTATTAGGGCATCTTGTCTGTCCCCTGCCCATGGAAGACTATTTCTTTCAGCATACCCTCCAGTGCTTTCTCCAGTGTAAAGGACATGCTCCAACGATCCTTTATAATATGATATCAAAAGCACAGTGGTTTCAGTCTGTCTGCGCCTCCTGAACAAGTGTTGCACTGCATTCAGCTCCCAGCACTTCCCTTTGATTCTGGATTTACCTTTGCTATATATATTGACTGTGTTCAGTCTCATTCTCTCAGAGTCATCTTCACTAATTGCAGCCCATAGCCACATACTTGATATCTCAGTCTCCTATATCCCAGTCCCTCTGTTTCTCTGGAACCCAAACAACTTTAATGACACTACTTATGGAATAAGATGATATTGGAATTTTTCTTCCTTCTGCATTTTTAAACAAATTTATTTTCCTTCCTTTCTTTTTTCTGCATGGCATTAAAAAAGCAGAAAACTTAGGCTGATATTTGTGGAGTATGCGGGATTAAAACATGATGGTGATGCTGTGTAAAAATTGCTATGCTCTATTCCCCAGTGAACTGGGACATTATTGTGCAGTCCTGTATAAAGTCACTAATTGTTTAGGCCATGAAAGCAAGATGTGTTGCAAGTCTCTGGGTTTCTGTAATTAAAACGTTGTAAATGCTGAGGTTGGTTTGTAAGTAGCTGTTGAGATCACTGTCAGAAATTCAACAGTGCATGGCAGCCGTTATGTATTATTCCATTTTCAGGAATGGAAAATTACTGGTGTTTGCTTATATACAAACAAATGTTGACTGTAACTTGCATAGGTAGTTTTCCAGGCTGTATGTATGGAATAGTTTTATAATTGCTTCAGATCCTCTCTGTCTTCAGAATTATATATCCAATATTCAGGCTGTCATTGCCATCTAAAGGTTCAGTTCTTACAAGGTTATGCTGCTGCATACCTTGAACATTTTGCTAAGGGCAATTTTCTTTATACACAGTGATTCCCCCCTGAGTACATCTGAAAATATAATTGAGCCCTACATTTCAACTGAGTATTAAATATTTTTAAAAGCATTTCTAATGGACAATGTTTAATTTTGACACAAATACCAGCCTTTTAGGACCATCTTAAAATAAGCCTTCCAATTTGACATGAGTAACCCTTGAGTACTGATGTGTAGAAACGGAATAATTTTATCACTGGCAAATTATACTCTATGCAGCAGGTCAGCCATGGCTGATTTAAAAATCCGAGCACACCTAGGTGAAACTGCAGTATAAGACATTTGGCACATAAACCCTCATGACTAGTTCAGAGAACAGTGAGTTCTCAGTTCCAAGGAGGAGGAAGATGATGTCATTGAGAAGATATTACCTTGCTTTGAAGTTAGTAGATGTGTTCAAAGTTCTGTGGGGTGTTCTCAGAGCTGAAAAATGTGCCTCACCACGGCTGTGAGACAGAGGCAGTCTCTTTTTCTGTAGATTTATACTGAAGTTTGCTCTATAACTGTTGCTTTAACTAGAATGCAAACAAAAGGCATTTGGGAAAATGACTCTTGTTCAGAGCTCTTTAAGGAAATGTGTTGAAAGTGAAGGCTAAACAATTTTGGCAGCATTGGTGGAAACAACAGCAGAAACAAAAATGCTCAAAAGTGAGGGAACCTTTATTGCTAGGTGCCCGTATTGTTATTAGCTGTTGAGTTTCAGTGAAGTGTGCACGTCATTTGGTAATAACAATATGAGAAGTTATTGGCAGTGATCGTCAGTGTTTTCTTGCCAACCTTCAAGAAAACACTGAGGATGAGAGTTATCTGACTCTTTTGTGGGTGTGCAATCTATGTATGAGAGAGGGCAAAGGGAAACTACTCTCCCACTTGTGGGGGCCACATAAGGGTTTGGCAGAATTCCAATCCCTTCCTACTCCCCTGGGGATGGGGTGGGTGGTGGAAGGACCATGGCTTTATTCCTCTTGTGCACACCAGCCAGCAGAGCTACCCAATCATGTAGTAAACAAGTGGCTGTAGTTACCTGGTCTCTTTGCCCCACGAACTCCACAACGTCTCATGGAACTCCCTCTGATGGTGTGTAGCTCTACACTTGCCTCTTGACTACATGCTGTACCTATGAGGCACAGCCCAGCATTTACGTATTTTCTCTATTCACTGAGTCTGTGGATTTGTAAAAGGCCAGAAACTATACAACTGTACAAATATTCCAGTAACTAGAGATGGGCCCAAACCAATGCCCTTGAACTTTGTGGGTGTTTGAAATCTTAAATACAGGTCTAGATCTGAATTTTGCAAATGGCTCATATTTTTATAGTGGGGCTAACCCAAACACCCAGGTAAACACACCCCAATATATGGCAGTGTTGCCAACCCCAAACATTCAAAGCTCCGAAGTCAGGGCCCCAAAATAATGAGATTTAAAAAAATACCTTGTGGTTATTTTTATTTGCATTTTGGTTTTTGAGCCATTAGGACTCATCTTTTAAAGCCTTTCTTCACAACCACGGGGGCTAGAAACCTACTTTAATTTTTAAAATGAAAACAGAGATTCTCACATAATCTCATGACTCTGGAGCAGAGGCTATATGTAAAACATTAATTATAGCAAGACTCATGATAAAATCATAGGACTTGACAAGGCTGGTACTTGAAATCCACATAAAACACTTGGAGCTTCGGCCCTTCCCTGATAGTTACACTACATTAAGATGAATGATTTGAGACCAGTAGTGCAGAATACCATGTATTGGGGTTTTTAAAATATTGATTATTCCCTGGGTGAAGAGATACTAAAAAAGAAAAAGAAAAAATTGAATATCACCTGAGTCATAAATGAAGCAACATACTGTTTAGTAATGTCTGCAACGTACACACAGACACCAGTGATGTTATCCATGACGTATTTCACTGTAATGACCTGTTTGTCAGGTTCTAGTCAGCGCTGAAGTTAAAGTGTAAGCTTTGTATCCGGGGAGGTTCCACAGCAATGAGTCAAAGGTGAAATGCCAGCAGTGAAGAATGATTAATGGCTGCACTGGCTGAAATATCTGTCATAATACGCACTTCTTATATTTGAAATGAGGGCATGCATTTATACAGCAACAGGATGAATGACAGAGGAAGCATACAGTGAAAGAATTTATACCAAGACGATGATAAGGAAAACAGCTGTGATAAAAAGGGCAATAATGCTTCTCAGTACAGAAGGGGGCTAATGTACAGTCCAATGTTCAGAGCTCCGTTTCTTTACATGCAAACTGCTTTTGCTTTTGTACACCTCATCCCTGTGTTGAAAACTTGCAACCCCAGTGATTCATATCAGCAGAACTAAAATAATATTTATTGCAGGCACTTGGCATTGCCCGCTGAAAATGAAGGCTCCGATCCTGCAAAGATTTAGGCATATTGACGCATTGAAGTAAACGAGACTATTCACATGCTAAATGTTAAATCAATGGGACTATTCATCTGCTTAAAGATAAGCACTTGTTGACCTGTTTGTAAGGTCAGGGCCACAAAATGGTTTCTATGACACCCACTGTTTCCCACGCACTCATAACTTTATTAGTAGTATTTATGCTATATTATTAGCCTGATATTCAGAGAGACAGCACACTCACATGTCCTGTTAAAGTCAGTGGTGGCTTCTGGTGCTCACGGCCAGTTCTGCTGTTTCTGCTGCCCCAAGCAGCGCGCCGAATTGCCGCCGCAGGCGGCTGAACATAGGAGCTGCCGCCGAATTCCTGCCCCCGTGGGCGGCGCATGCCGCCCTAACGGCACACGGACTGCCGCCCCTTCCAGATTGCCACCCCAAGCACCTGCTTGGAACGCTGGTGCCTGGAGCCGGCCCTGCTGGTGCTCAGCATCTCACCAGAACATTGTAAATTTCCATTTTTCAAAATTGTCCCTGAAAAACAGAACAATATGTTTTATTGGTTGTTCTGCTAAATCTTTTTTAAAGTTCTGTTTTCTCTTTCTGTGGTTAGTATTGACACTGTTTGACCTTTTCTTGAATAGCTTAGTCATGCCATGGGATTATTTTCAATAGTAGCAAATTTTGAAAGCAGATTTTTTGTATTCATTATTTTGAAACTCAGAAATTCAGGTTTTGAAATTTTCAATTCTGAAAAAAAGAGACCATGACAAATGAAAATAGTCTGGTTACAAAACATAATGGCATTGATACATGGTATGGGTTTTACTTATATTTCAGAGGGATTCTTTTTTACTTTTTTTTTTTTTTTTACGTTTTTCTCTTAGCTCTAATCAGCAGGTAGGGTAGACTTCATGAGCATTAAATTACCTTATTGTAACATTAACCTCTACATCAAAAAAATGTTCATGTGCTCACACACACACACACACACACACACACACACACACACACACACACACACACACACACACACACACACACACACACACACACACACACACACACACAGAAAATCAAGAAAATAACATTCAAGACACATAAAGATCTTGTGTACTAGAAAAGATTGTTAGGGTTAACGTGGATGCATTTTCTCCCCCACCCGCTACTTAAAGTTCTTTCATCCACCAATGGGATTTCTGAACGAAGTGGAGATGACCAATATGATGGTTGTTTTTTTCACAAAATCTTTGAAATTTGAGTAATTGTTATTGTTGTTTATTATCTGTTTGTACTAGTGCCCACAGTGTGTTAGGTGCTATGCGAATATAAATGTAGCCATCATTCCTGCCCCAAAGGGGTATACTCAGAGGTATGAATCCTACAAAGGCTTATCTTGCTTAGATTATAAACTCTTATTTAGACTGTAAGTTCTTTGGGGCAGGGGCATCTGTGTTTGTACAGCGCCTAGCACAGTGGGGTCCTGGTCCATGACCAAGGGCTCCTAAACACTGTCACAATAGAAATAAATAAATAACAGTAATATGCAGGTGAGTAGTCCCATTGGCATGTGAGTAAAGGTACTCATGAACTTAAACATTTGGGGCCATAGTCATCCACTGCATGTTCCAACAAATGCAGCGATTCTTCCCTGTGCTATTCTCCCCTTCCCCTACATATGAAAAAAGGTTCACATTACACTCATCTTCAATCAGTATAAACGGGATAAAGTCAAAAGCTTGGATGTCTAGGGTGAAATTCTGGCCCATTGAATTAAATGGCAAAACTCCCATGGCCTGCAAGAAAGCCAGGATTTCATCTCTTAGCCTTAGGTTTGAAATACTTAAGATTCCTTTTGAAAAAGGTATGACTTTTGGTAAGGTCAGCTCAGTCCTGCCTCTTTCTAAGGCCTTGCCTACACTGCCACTTTACAGTGCTGCAACTTTCTCGCTCCGGGGTGTGAAAAAACAACCCCCTGAGCGCTGCAAGTTTCAGTGCTGTAAAGTGGCAGTGTAGACAGTGCACCAGCGCTGAGAGCCGCGCTGGTGCACTGTGTGTGACAGATGTGTAGTCACCTTGCTTTACATACTACTGGAAGGCGCTCAGGTACTTCAGTGATGAGCGCAGTATAAAAATCTAGATAGAACAGAATAGACCCTGCAAGATGCTAAATGTTTCAAACGAAGCACCCAATGCTCTCAAGTGCCATATAAGCCAATGTGAGTTGAGGGTGCTCAGAGCTGTATTGGAGGCTGCACTGCATCTCCCATTATTAGATCCTGAACACTTGCACAAATTATGCAAGAAACCCAGCATTATAACTCTGCATTTTATCAATCTCCATGGGCTTTGTGAAAAAATAATGTTTCCTGCACCGAGTGTTGATCTTTGTGGACTTACCCACTGGGTTCTGAGCATTTTTGAAAGTAGAGACTGGGATACTAAGGAGCCAGTTTTACTCCAGCGCTAGCCAGCACTATGACATTTATGTCCTGATTAGATCACAATCCGATGAGACTGAGGAGACATGGCAGTACGTCATCTTCAGGCTTTTAACACTGACTGGCGTCTGAAGACATCACTTCGGCAGCATCTCTGCACTTTTGGAAACTAAACAAAAAGCATAATTTGAGTGGGATGTGTCATTCCAACTGCCCTAGACAAATACAAAAAAACCCATTCTGATCCTGCCCACCATGTTTCAATACTACAGAACATGTATTATTGCTGCTGTTTCATTATATTATATAGAATGTGCTGTGAGATTCAGAAGTGTTAGGGGGAAAAAGCAGACAGATTAATTCATGGCTCCACTCCAGCTCATTTTGTATTATCCCAGAGGAACAAAGGGATCAGAAACCAGCCAGATTTGGCCCACAGGGAAATCCTTTGTCATGATATAGAACTTCTGGAACAGCTGTATGCTTCCCCCTGTCTTGCAGCTCCCAGTATAGGGGCTCTGGCTGCTACACACTGGCTGTCCTTGGCTGCTGGTTGACAGCTAAGCACCCTGAGTCTGCTCTAAATTGGGCCAGAGGCTGAAGTAGTTTATGACTAGCTCAAGAATTTGAGAAGTGCAATGGTGCTTTAAAGACACATTTGTCTCCCCTCCCATAAATGTTGCACCGAATGGAGTTCATCTGAGCCCAAAGTCACTAATAACAAATAAGCTTACATTGACTTAGTGATAGACTTGCAAATATATACAGTTCACCTGTATGTCTCCCATGGGAATATGACCTATATATAGGACATGCCGCAATGCATGACTCAAATTTATTTCTTTGCTTTGGGTTGATCATGTAAACAGAAACAAACGTCTGACAAAAAAAATGGACTAAAAATAATAAAATTACATCATGCTGAACCATGGATAATAATCATTTGCCATGTCTGCTAAATACAGACAGATTCTTAGTTGAAACAATGGAATCCATTCAATCCGCACCTTGATAAAAAAACACATCTGCTTCACTGGCTTGATTACATATGGTTTTCAGTGTCTCTCAACAATGGCTGTGCTGCTCACCAAGCCAGTTTAAAATGACTTGCCTCCTGCTGTCTGCAAATTTACAGTAATTTATAAGTGTGAATGATGTATCCTGGCAAACAGCTTCCTACTGTGTGGCCCTCTTGTCAGGCTACTTAACTTATTACTCATCTGTAATAGGGTACTTGGTGCTGTACTATCATAGCGAAGGGCGTAGCTCCACCCCTCCAGGAGTTCACAATCTAAATGAGTTGCTTGTACATTAACCTAGTTTTTGAATATTTTCATACAGGAAGGAGCTTTGCTGCTTTAAGCATCATGGACATCACAAACACACTTTCAGTCTAAAGTGCTTTTCATTTAGGGTTGGTCTACACTGGAAACTTACATCAACATAGATATGTCATTCAGAGATGTGAAAAATCCACCCCCTGAGAGACCTAGCTATGCTGACCTATCCCCTGGTGTAGACAGTGCTAAGTCAACAGAATAATTCTTCCATCAACCTACTTACCGCTTCTTGGAGAGGTGGATTAATTACAGCGACAGGAGAAACCCTCCTATTTCTGTAGTGTCTACACTGAAGCGCTACAGCAGCACAGCTGCAGTGCTGTCACTGTAGCATTTTCAGCGTAGATATAGCCTGAAATTAAAGAACAAATCAAGCAAAGAACAAATATAAAATCCCCAGGAGAGAGAGCACAGAGTGTGTGCCTCCCTCTGCATGATTTTCCAATCCCCTCACAGCCCCGCTTCCTAGCAGAAAAGTAGGGTAGGCTTCTTTTATTTAAAACTGTTGTACAGAGAAAATAGAATCAGAGCTACATTCAGCACAGACACCTTTCCTAGTGCCCCACAAATGTGGTAGATTGGGCAAAATGAATCTGCAGTGTAACACTTTTGAAGTGATAACATTCCATATAATCTGAAGGCCACAGGATCTGACATTCCATAGAATCTTAAATTAAAAATGCCCACTTACAAAGCAGTACCAGTGTCAAGGACATATGTGTTATACTGAGAGAATCTGATTTTAATCTTATTTACAATGGTATAAATCAGGAGTCACTCCCTTGTAGTTAAGGGATTTACACCACGATAAAAACAGTGTAAGATCAGAATCAACTCCAAATAACATCTCAGCTTCTCGAAGCCGGCAGCCTCACTGCTCCACGACACAGCCAAGGCATGCCAACTAACACTTGAACGATTGATGGCCAAACATTCTTTCTGAAACATTTATCATTTCCAAACATATTTATCGTTAGAGTAAATAAATTTTGTGTTAATTAGTGGCTGTTCACTCCTGAAATATTCACTTCATATTATCACCTTGTGGCAGAGTTATGCGTGCCATACCAGTTGTCTTTCACAGCGGGTCTTAAAAGTTTGAAGCCTTAATCTATGTCTGATGACCTTTTAAATTCCAATGTAAAGCTCACTCCCAAACTTAATGCTTGCTAATAAACAATCAGATTTTTAATAGCCAGGTGGCATGTTTTTTCCCCAATGGACTGGCGTGGTATATTCATGCCAGCACTGTCACATTAGTAGCAAACATTAAAGAAGAGTTCTGTTCTGCTCAAACCATGTAAACAGGTAAGAGAGTTCTGTCCCTTTGGGGAAAAATTATCCCTCCCTTCTCCCCTGCTTCCCCATTTACATTTCTATGAACAGTTGTTAGTTTCTGCATTGCCTTGGTGACCTCGAGTAAACCCAGAATTACCAGGTTTTAAAGAAGAAGAGGTTACCTAAACCTTCAACCTTTGAATCTATAGCAATCTAAATAAATAAATAAAACAAAACAGAATGGCTCACAGATGTTTCCTAAAGAAGATATAAACAAGGAAAATGAGCAGTAAGACTTTCCTTTCTAAAACTGTAATAAGTTTATTAGTTCAACAAACATGACTTCTGAGCAGGACACCCCTTTCTGAAAGATTGTTTAAGCTGAAACATTATTTCCTGAGCAGCTGACTCACTTGATAAGATGCTCCCCAATGACATCACTGAGTGTTGAACAGATAACAAAAGCTTTGGATCATATAAAGTTGCATGGTTGAGATGGTTCTTGACCTTTTGTGTGCGGATAGTGATTAGTTTTTAACATATCTACAGGCATGTTGAAAACTTTTTGTATCATAGTCAAGAAAAATAACACTGACATTTAAAATTGGTGCAGAGGTTTTTGTATCCTAATATAGATATGAAATCTGTGGTTAGATTTTAATGATCAGTCTGCAGCGTTGCCTAAAATCATCTCCTTTATGTTGCCTAAAATCATCTCCATTTAGTTAAAAAATGTAAATAAATGTGTTAGTCTCTAAGGTGCCACAAGTATTCCTTTTCTTTTTGTTATTTCTGTGGTTTGTTAAAGGTTACTCTAATATGGGAAAACACCAAGACTGCCTCCCCCTATCCCCAACTTAAACTGATTTTAGTGAACTGAGAAAAAATGTTGATAAATCATGTTAGCTCCCAGAAATCTAGACAGGGGCTTGCTGATTTTTCTGGGGCCTTATGATACTAAATTATGATTACAAATGTAAGTGAAGCTTTTGTCCTTATGCTACTGGACCTCATCCTCTACTGAAGACTGTGTTACAGAAAAATACTTATCAACAGAAAATTTACAGTGGACTTCAGTGGATTTCTAATGGACTTCAATAATGCAGCGTTGTGCTATTTCATTAATGGGATAAAACTTTCATTGTTTTCCCAAATATCCCAAGACAGTGGCTTCTGGGAGGTCCAGACACTTTCTTGAACTCAGAGATGTGTGGGTTTTTTAAATGATTTTTCTTTAGTGGCCTTCTCAGAATTGAGATCTCTCATAGCTAGTGATGCCTGAATGGCTGACTTGATAAGATCATCTCTGAAGACATTGCTATCACCTGTGAGTTTAAAAAAGTGAGGGCAAGTGCCATATATGCAAAGATCAGTTAGAAAAATGTTTTTGATGAGTTAAGTTTGTCTGCTTTTAGCATCTTTGTTAAGCTATGTTTCCCAGGATTTAAGTGCATTTGTATGATGTGAGTTGTAAAAATTGCAAAGAATGAGATTATATAATGCAAGCTAATAGAGGGTCTTTTTATAAAATAAATTCATGACTCTTTTGTTTATTTCCCTGCCACTGTATGGTAAATTGAGGTTCACTACCACTGCTTTCAATCAGCAAAAGTAGAGCAGAAATAAAATAAAATAAAATAAAATAAAAGTGTTGCATTTTCGGTTGCTTTTCAGTGTGAAACTGAAAACATTGCTCAGACTAATAAAATTGAATCTAGTATGTGCTTGACTTTTTTCAAATGGTACCCTTCAAAGAGTGGAAGCTAGATAAACTAACAGCTCATTCAGTGAAGTTACTGTGTTGAATGAAGTGTGTCTATCAAATGCTTGCTTTACAAGTTTCAATCAATGTTGTTCCTCTCCGAAATGTCACCCATTCTTTGGCTGCAGGCATTGTTTAAAGAGATGGAATGCGAAGCATTTTTATTTTGCTGTCTCTCTTGGAGGAAAATCTGCCATTCTTTCCTTGGATCTTCTTTATCAAAGTGGTGATGCAAGCATTATCTCTGACACTGATTAGATAGTTGGCCAAATGTGTTAAAGATCAAGCTGACATTGTGGCTCTGTGATCTTCAAAGGGGAAGAATACAACAGTAAAAAAGGAAGGCACCATGGCAATGAGGAGCTGCTGTGTGAGTTGAGAAGAAACTGGGTCAAAAGTCAGTACTAAAGCTGTCGAAAGCAACTGAGCAATACTTTTTTTTTTGTTGCCATTTACCAATTATGAGTTCAGATTGTACATTTGTCTGACACTGATGAACTGTCAAGGATGCTAAGCCAGTATATTACAGAACTATAGTTCTATTGCTGCAATCGGATCGTATGACTAATACCAAATGGGCCAATGTGCCCCTGGTGTAACTCTATTTGCTTGACAGAAGATGCCCAGGAATGAATCTGGCCCATTGTCTTTGTCTCAGCATCCAGTGGATTCTTTAGGTTATTTATAGTTCCATCAGAGATTGTGTTAGTGGGTGAGAGTGGAGCTGTGCTAGCTAGGCAGCAGGAGTATTCAGAAAGTGCCATTTCATTTGGCATGTGTTCACTAGCTAGGCAGCAATCCCACCTTGCAGGGTTCTAGAGCGTGGGCCCCAGCCCAAGCCTGAACAGCTACATCGCAATTCAACAGCCCCTGAGCCTGAGTCCCACAGGCGCCAGCTTCTAATTTTCCCTGGGGTGCTCAACCCCCGCTCAGTCCCTGCCCCCACTCCAACCCTTCCCCTAAGCCTCGCTCCCACTCCACCCCCGCCCACACTCCACTCTTTCCCCCAAGGCCTCACCCCCGCCCACCTCTTCCCACCCTCGCTACACCCCCTGCCTCTTTACGGCCCCTCCCCCGATCGCATCCTGTCCCCACTCCTCCCCCTCTTCCCCAGGGCCTCCTGCATGCCGCAAAACAGCTATTCCGCAGTGTTCAGGAGGCGCTGCGAGGGAGGGGGAGGAGTTGATCAGCGGGGGCCTCTAGCAGAAGGGAGTGGAGGGAGCTGGGGGAGAGAGGGAGCTGGCTGTCAGTGGGTGCTAAGCACCTGCTTTTTTCTCTGTGGGTGCCCCAGTCCTGCATCTACGGAGCATCTACGGAGTCGGCATCTATGCCCAGTCCCATGAGCCAGCGTCAACTGGCACAGGCCCGCAGCAGGCTTTTAATTGCAGTATAGACATACCCTTACAGTACCCTGCACTCCTCTGCAGCTGCATTGGTTGAGTCACAGTCGTTCCCTTAAACATGTTCCCTTAAGAATGATTAAAGATCTGGAAAACATGACCTATGAGGGAAGATTGAAAAAACTGGGTTTGTTTCGTCTGGAGAAGAGAAGACTGAGAGGGGACATAACAGTTCTTATGTACATAAAAGGTTGTTACAAGGAGGAGGGAGAAAAAATGTTCTTCTTAACCTCTGAGGATAGGACAAGAAGCAATGGCCTTAAATTGCAGCAAGAGCGGTTTAGGTTGGACATTAGGAAAAACTTCTTAACAGTCAGAGTGGTTAAGCACTGGAATAAATTGCCTAGGGAGGCTGTGGAATCTCCATCATTGGGGATTTTTAAGAGCAGGTTGGACAAAACCTGTCAGGGATGGTCTAGATAATACTTAGTCCTGCCACGAGTGCAGGGGACTGGACTAGATGACCTCTCGAGGTCCTTTCCAGTTCTATGATTCTATGTAAAGAGGGGATTTGGACACTCATGAATGTGTCCATTGTTTCTTGTCTAGGCTGGGATTTTCAAAGGGGACTAAAGGAGTTAGGTGCCTAGCTCTGACGGACTTACAGTGGTTGAGGCCGTGCTTGTTAGATGATGAAGGGGTGGAAAGGAGTTTTGATAAGGGGCTGAGTTCCTGTTGAACTGATCATTTAATGGTGCTGAGCTGTAATGGTATTGTTAATGGTGTGTTAATGGTCTAGAACTTTGGCCATGAATCTTTTTAGTTATTTAAACTGGGATAAATAGATAAAGCAAAATAAATAAAATAAAATATTCCTTTAGGCCCCTTTGAAAACCTCAGCCTTAGTTTACAATCAGGAGATTATTAGTATTATGTGCATGTACCTAATATCAGAGACATTGGGCCCAATTCTTATTACAGCAAGGCCCCTTTACACCACTCTGGAAGTGTAAAGGAGCCTTACCATAGGCATAAATCACGTTTCCACTCACTTTAGGGCCCCTTTGCACTATCAGAGCAGTGTAATAAGATCTAACCCATAACCTCCGACTACATCTGCACTAGAAATGCTGTGCCATTGTAGCACTCCAGTGTAGACACTTACTACAGTAACAGAAGGGATTCTTCCTTTTCTGCCATAAATCCAACTCTCCAAGGGGTGGTAGGTAGGTCAATGGAAGAATTATTCCATTGACCTAGCGCTGTCTAGGCTGGGGCTTAGGTTGACTTAGCTAAGTCTCTCAGGGGTGTGAATTTTTCACATCTCTGAGTGATGTAGCTAGTGTAGGCCAGTTGTCCGTAATCTGAGTACCGCAGTCCATATCTTCAATTAAGTGGTTGGGCATGTCAATTCTTCACAAAGGTCATCAATGAAGGAAGACCTGCCAAATATCTGGCGCATGTCAAAAGTTATCAGCTTCCCAAAACCTGGTAAAGATCCAAACCAGGCATCAAGCTACTGCCCAATATCACTGCTTTGTGTGTGTCTCAAGGTTCTAGAGCACCTAATTTTACAGCAAATAACACCAGAGGTGGAGAACATCTTGAACAAGAAGCAAGCAAGCTTTTAACAAGGTCGAAGCACATGCGACCAAGTACTTGCGCTAATCACATTAATCAAAAAAATCTGAAAACAGGTGCTATTTCCAGCCCCAATCTATACATTAATGATCTGCCACCAACCCCGTCACGGAAGTTAATCTATGCAGACAACATCTGCTATGGACTACAGGTTCCGACTTTCTCTGAGCTGAAGAAGACCCTGAATGACGATGCTGCAGAACTGGTTGACTACTGCAAGACATGGCGCCTTCAGCCTAGCATCAGCAAGACAGTTTTGAGCACATTCCACCTCCACCATGCCAACTCTAAGGGGGAACTAAAATGAATGGCCAGCGGCTGAAACATGAAACATATCCAGCTTACTTAGGCATGACCCTTGACCGAACACTGACATATAAAAGTCACCTAAGCAAGATAGCAGCAAACAGGCAGGAACTTTATGGGGAGCGGATACTCCAATCCTAAGGACTCAGCCCTTGCCATCTCATACTCAATAGCAGAGCACTGTGTGCCAGTATGGAGTCAGTCGGCAGACATCAAACTTGTTGACGTGCAACTCAACTCAACAATGTGCATCATCACAGGAACTGTCTGACTGACTCATCTTCTATGGCTTCCAGTTCTGAGCCACGTTGCTCCCCCTTATATCAGGTGGGAGATTACAGTTGACAAGCTGCTTGAGAAGGTACTTGCCAACCCACACTTGCCCTTGTTCAACAACCTTTTTAGTCTATCAGCTACGTGTCTTTCATCATGACATCCATTGCGGTCCAGGCTACCATGCCAGGACCTGACAATGGAGTCCTTGTGGTGGGAAAACCAGTGTTTAACATCAACCACCAATCAGTTCCTCATCATAGACCTTACTGCTCTCCTGCCCGGGTTTGACCTGCCACATTGTCAGTGGGCAATTCTTACCCGATTCCGGTCTGGGCAAGGCTTGTGTGCAGCCAACCAGCATCGTTGGAGTGTTTGAAACAATCCAAGAGGCAGCTGTGGCACAGATCAAACAATGATACACATTGTTGAGGAGTGCCCATTAACTGCATTCAGGCCCCGAGAGTTCCACTTGGACACTAAAGCTACTATTGCATGGCTCATCAAATATGCAAACGCTAAATAAAATAAATAGCCCATATCTTGGTCATATCTCCAGCTTTGACTACTGAAACCTGGGTGCTCCTCAGCCTGTCTGTTGTTAGTTGGCCAATTTCTTATAGGCAGTGGGTCTTGAGGAGGGGGCCATGGCCTTATTGCTTGCTACGGAGGACATTCCTTTTGCGCATGGATTATATTTTTGTTTATAACAGTGGGGCATTTTCTGTCAATCTTGCCACTGCGGTCGCAGAGAAAATGGTAAAGTGAAGATGTTACATTTTCTACTCCCCATGTTATTAAATGAGATCCTACAATGGCTCCACACTTATCTCACCATAACCTACTGTAATCTCTGTGACCTCATCTAAGTATTAGACAAGCCCTGGCATGGGGTCAGTGACTTGCTCAAAACAAATTCCTTTGACTGTGCGTTGAGATTTATCATATCTTCACAGTAATTGGCTCTCTTCTATTACTCTGCTTTATTCTTTGTCTCCCTTGCCCCTGTAATAGTCTCTTGTGGGAGACAGCTGTTAGTTACACTGAAGCTGCAGACATTGCTGCAAGCATTTCAGGGAAAATCCTTAATAATGTCTGAAAGATGCTGATATACTGCTTTCTTCCTAGCATGCTTTCATTCCTCTTGAGGATGTCATCTCTAGATGACTCTATTCCCTCAAGATGCATTTTGACCATGCAGAAATTACCTTTATCTTTGCATTCCCCTCTGAAGGCAGTTGAATATTAGTCATCAGTTTTCAGGCTGAAACATTGTGATTTCCTTACTACTAGGACCTAATCCAAAAGCCCATTAAAGTCTTTTCAATCATTTCAGTAGGCTCTAAATCAGACTACGTTTGGGCCTGGTCATATAAGGTAATGGAACACTCTCTTATGAGAAACAGGCCAAAAATATCAAATATGGGTGCCTAAAGTAAGACATGTATCCTTATTTAGCCACAGAGAAAAGCTTACCAACCCCCTTAAACTTACCCGGAGACAGTGGGAGCTAAAGGTTACCAGCACTACTGAAAATCAGGGCACTTTGATTTAGATACCTAAGTTTAGGCATGCAAGTTAGAAATCTGGCAGCAGTGTATGGTGTAATGGTGTTTACAAAAAATAAGATTCTTTTGGGCATATAATACACATCCTTCCAAGGAATGAAGCAATTTAAAATATAAGCTTATTTACCCTTTTACATTTCAATGATTAAAAAAAAACCCACGCTTTTTTTTTTCAATTAAGGATAGTTTGTACATTTGTTTCCTCATTTAATCTTGTGTCTGATTTGTAGCTTGTTTTTTACTTTTAGGATCCAAAGTACAGAGATGTCCTGAGGAATTTGGTCTTCAACCATGGAGATCATTGTACAAAGCATTATTGGCACAAGAAACTTGAGAGAAGACAGACTTACCTCTAATGCATTCACACCAAACTCTGTCTTTAACACGAAGCCAGCAGTAGAAAACAAACTTTGGCTTTGATAATTAAAGTTTATTATTGCTGCTTAAATAAAAGCTTTGTTGTATAAGAAATAGATAAATAAAGCAAGGCTGCATTAACATCGTTTCAGTTTTGCTTCCTTATTTCACTCTATTTGCTATGTCAGCACCATCGGCATATGGTGATGTCAGGATGTGGAATAGAAACTAATCTGGAACAGATACTTATGTAGGGTTTGGACAAGTTTGGTCAGTTTTGCTTAGTCAGCAGCAAGTAGTTACTTTATGGGCTGCTTTTAATCACGTTCAATATTTTTAATCATTTAAGCATATTTTCTACTACTTTGCCTGTTTAGTTTTACATGTCCCAAGCAATGCTCCTCCAGTTTCCTTGAAAGGCTGTTCCACAACCTAATGAATTTCCCCATTAAGGAATTATTACTATTTGCTATTTGTATTACAGTAGCACTTGGAGACTTCTGGGAGTGAGACCAAAGAATAGTGTCACAGTTCAGGCAAACAGATGGAGGCACCAGTGCATAGCTAGCAGTATTTTGACCATTCTAGAATCTTAGCAGCACTCTCATTGGCTGCATGAGTTCATTTTACTGATTGAACAAAGAATCTGAGCTATGCCTGCCATTTGAGGGCTAGTTCAGTTTGGGTAGATACATTATATAATAAGTAGATTATTCCCCTCTCCCCTGGCTCTGGAAGTAATTTTTGCTGCACTTTGTGCTGATTTTATAAATACCTGTGAATGCTGCCTTTGGCTGCAAAAAAATGCCATTCTGGAGTGTTTTAGCGTCAACAGGAGTAGGGTCAGCACAGCACAAGAGTGAAAGCATTTATTACAGGGTGGTTTCCCTGCGGTGAAAGCCAATGAGAATTCTAGTTGGCAAGAAGAGTGTATTAGCCAGTCATTAGTGGGTGGATGGGGCAAACAATGACAACTCATTTTGCAAAGCTATTACACTTGATCCAGTAAGAGTTTCTGACTAATTGGATAGGCACAAGAAGTAGACTGCTGCTACCATCATAGATAATCTGGGGAGGATTAAAGAAATCCAGAGCGTCTCAGGGCAGACACAGTACTCATCCTATGGTGGTAGCGGGGCAAATCCTTGTCCTCCCCACCTTCCCACCAACAGATGAAGGAACTCTACTATGGGAACCTTGCACAGGTTTCTTCCCTAGTAGTTCTCTCCTATGAGGGTTACCACAGCAGGGGCAATCTATCCAAGAAGGTTGTTTAAAAAAAATCAAATACTATTTAAATCAGATCTGATTAAATATGAAGAACCCTCCATCATTAAAACTGAGCCCCAGTAAAAGATGAAACATGACTATGAACATGTTACTGTTCAGATCACAAAGTTTTAATTCACAGGGAATCAATAAGGCACTAAGTCAGAAAACAGTTTTTATATTTGATTATTCATTAGGGGGGAAAAGGACAACATTTGGGCCCTGTTGCTACAATAAGAAACAGATATACATGCATTACTTTACATATCACAAAGTATTAATACAAAAGATCAGATTCAAATGGAGTAGAGCAGGTTATTTAGTAGGAAAGCCTACCAATTGAAGACTGTACTGATATATATTGGTAAATAAATGCCAATATGGTATATTCCAGATCAGATGGTTTCAATCCAAAGAGCAAACGTAAATTAAAAAATAAGCAAATTAAAATTCATTCAATTTCTGCGGAAACTGAATCAAATAACTGATCTTTAGACTGATCTATAAGGGCTTGATCCAAACACACTTAAGACAGTTAGAAACTCCCACTGATTTAATTGGGACAAGAGGAGGCACTAACATTGACATTTTTAAAGGTATTTAGGTGCCTGGGAGTAAGGCATCTAAATACCTTTAAAAATCTGAATTATTCAGTTTGTTCATTAACAGATTCTTCTTACTATTGTTATTCATTTAGGTTCTTATTCAGCAAATCCCACGTAAATCCTTTGCTCAGTAGAAGCCTAAAGCTTAAGTCCATGTTTATTCAGCAAATCACTTACTTAGCTATAAGCACATGCTTACGTCCCACTTCAAAGGGACTTAAGCACGTGCTTAAAATTAAATATATGTGTAAGTGCTTTGCAATCTAGGGATGGATTTCAGCATATGTGTGAGTGCTTTGGTGAATCAGGCTCTTACGTTATGATAGTGCTGAAACTCCCCAGTTTTGCCAGGAAGAATGCACAAGAAATAATCTCTACCATAGAGAGATAAAATTACCTATTCTTTAATTTGATTCCACTGCCTTATAAGAGATTCATTTAAGCACCTTTGATAAGGAGAACATTAGCTAGAAAATAAACACAAAATCCAGGCTAAGACAATTCTTTGCAAAACAAGAATGTTTCTATGTATTGCCTGGGTGGGTTCAGATGTATCTGGTAAAATAGGGATTTGTTTACCTTTATATTAAATCTTTCCGTTTGATCTTCAAACTGCTGGCATCAAGCTTTCCTGATCTAAAGACGCATCAAAGTTCATAATAAGAGTTTAAGTACAGAAGGATGGAACCAGATAGTCATACTAATATTGGAATTTCATTAGGTGTCGGGAAATGTTTTAAAATGTCTTAATTGGAATTTAATGTATCCACAGATACATAATCTTAAAATGAAGAAACAGAGTTATATGTGTTAATTTAATCACTGCATTTGTGAATGCCAAGGATTCTAGCAACTTTTTGCCTTAGAAAGACAAATGAAAAATGTTTTTGTTTATTATTTTTGAAAAGACTACACGAGACTAGTCTAGTCTTTATGGGCCTGATCCAAAGCCCAGTCAAGTCAATGGTAGCCTTTCCTTTAACTTCAGTGAGCACTAGATCAGACCCGGAGGAATCCCTATCAACTTAGTTTACAGTTAGATTGTATTGTCTTCTTCCTTTTTAAAGACTCTCTCTCTTTTTTTGTTAGCCATTTTCCCCCTAGATTGAATTTCATCCACCATAACAAAGTTCTCAGTTTCAATATAAAACCTGTTAGAAAAAACAAGTCCATAAACGACTCTGCAGTTACACCAGGCTGTATATATGGTGCCTGCTCATAAAAATAATAGACCAAGAAAGTAAAAGCAATAAAATAACAAAAAAGAGCCACTTCAGTGCTGACCCACACACAAAATAAAACCAAAACCAATGCTGACTCTAACAGTCTTAAACTGCATTTCTGTGGACTCCTGGAAACACAGGGTTAGGTAGGAAGTGATCAGTTTCTGAAGTGAGTAGAAGGGAGTTCCCGTGGTAGGCCATCAAAAGGCCCATTTTCTAGTCCTTTTGCTCTTTTCTCCCACTGGTATCTCTACCTCTAAGGGTATGTCTACACTGCATTTGCGAAACGCCCTGCCTGGCTCCACAGACTTGGGCTAGTAATCTCTTCGGCTATCCCTCTATGCGAGGATGATGTCTGCCAAGAGGTTTCATTTTTAGTTGGCTGGGGAGCCCATTTTGTGCCCTGCAGATTTTCCCACAGAAGTGACAGGTGTAATTTTGGAGGAGACATAGTTGTTGGCTGGACTGTTGTGCCCCTTCTTTCTTCCTTTGTCACTTCTCTGTCTCATGAGCACGTCTGTTCTCCTCAAAGTGGGCTGTGGCTTGGTGTATGGTGTGGCGCCACTGTGTTCTGTTCCGCACGGAGTCCTCCCAGTTTGTTGGGTTGATGCCTTCCTTTTTAAGGTATACTTTCAGTATGTCTTTGAAGTGCTTCTGCTGCCCTCTGCAAGCCCTTCTTCCCTGACTTAACTGAGAGAAGAGTAATTGCTTTGGGAGGTGAGTGTCAGGCATATGTACAGTGGCCAGCCCAGCCCAGCTTCTGTACTGCTGATGTTAGTGCGCTGGTCTTCCCAGCTGATCCTTAGAATCCTCCTGAGGCAGCACTGTTGGAACCACTCCAGCTGCTTGAGATGTTGTCTGTAGGTTACCTAGGTCTCACAACCATAGAGAAAGGTGGGGATGACAACTGCCTTGTAAACCAAGATCTTGGTGCCTGTTTGCAGATCCCTATAATTGAAGACTCATTTGAGTAGTCTTCCAAAGGATGTGCTGGCATTGATCCTGTATTCAATTTCTGTGTCAATGCTGGCTGTTTGGGAGAGGTGGCTGCCAAGGTATGGGAAATGGTCCACATTTTCCAGGGGTTCTCCGCTGATGGTGATTTGTGGAGTCCAAAGGGTAGTTTGTGCAGATCAATTTCTGAAGTGAGTATAAGGGAATTCCCATGGTAGGCATCAAAAGGCCCATTTTTGTGGTCCATTAGTCCTGTTGCTCTTTTCTCTCACTGGTATCTCTACTTTTAAGGGTATGTCTACACTGCATTTGCGAGTGAGCTTTCCTGCCTGACTCCACAGACTTGGGCTAGCAGCCTAAAAACAGCTATGTAGACACCGCGGCTTGGGCTCTGAGCCTGTGAGCAGGGGGGATTAGATTTAAGAGCCTGAGCTGCAGCTTGAGCCACAACACCAAAGCGAGGTCTGTGCAGTTATTTTTAGAGTGGTAGCATGACCCCACTAACACAAGTTTGTGGTCCCATGCTGGGAGGGTCACTCCCAGATGCAGTGTAGAGACATGGTAAGACTCTCAGGCAACTTCTTTTCTTCATCCAACAATCTGTTACCCCAGAAGTCTTCTCTCCAGCTCTTTCCTTTTCCCTAACCACCCCAATATCATTAGATTTAATACAGACTCAATAGACATACCTCCAGCTTGATCCTGACCAAAACTAGTAAATATCTCCAGGGCCGGTGCTTGCCCTTATGGGCCCCCAATAAATGTATTGGACCCTATCCCAAGCTGAGATCAATCGAGTTATGTTGAGCTACATAAACGGAGGATCTAGCATGTGCAAGCTGAGCAAGTTGCCCATTTCCACACCCTCTGCCTCACTCTATCCAATCCTCCACACTCATTCACCGACTTACCCATCCCATTTTCTCCCCATATCAGATACTTCATCAGTAATATTTTTTTCTGGATCTTTATGGGACCAACTGATACCTTTGAATACTACATTCATACCTTTCTTCAGCACTCTTTGTAAAATTCACTAATACTTTCCTCACTGCCAAGTAACACCCCAGAATGCACTGTGCAAGCTGTGGTATAGGCGTACTATTGATTTAGAGGTTCCTGAGAATGTCAAGAACAGCCCTGCAAAATTGGATGGAACAACGATGAGTGGCAATGACAGACTCATAGTTTGTTAGTTTCTGGAAAGCCCTGGCAACTGGTATAAATGTGCCCCATAACTTAGTCTCAGTTCTATACTCCACATTGAAAAGTATTGCAATCTTAATCTCTGTTGCACTGAGTCTCCATTTTTAGTCTGTCTCAACTACCTTTCTTTTAAAATAGTTACAGTCCTGAATTAGTGCATTATTTCATCCTTGAAAAATCAGTTTCCATTTACCCCGTTCACCATTTCTTGAAACCACAGTAACTCAAGACCGCAGGAGCCAGACGGGAATTGTATTGTATGAGTAATGTGTAACGTGCTGCACTGAACGATCAGAGCGGAACTGTACAAAATTTAAGTTATAAATTTAAGTTATAAAAGGAATTTAAGTTATAAAAGGGTACTATACTAAGGATACTATATTAAGTTATAAAAGGATGCTATATTTTATTGCCTGTGGAGAGATGTATTTATGGTAGCAATGCTTAGCTGTGATTTGGATTTCCTTATTCAGGTGGCTTGTTATACAATTTTGTTTCTGGATAGATTAGTCACAAAATGGTCTCACAAGGCATATTAGTAGTACTATGTGTATTTTGGAGTGTCTGCGCCAATATATACATGTGTGTATATATAGTGTGTATTATTATGCATATATATGTAGTGGCCTCAATCCTGCAAGGTGTTGAGCATTGAACCAGTAAAGGACTTAACCACGTGCTTGAAATCAATGGGACTACTCCCATGCATTAAATTAGACATGTGCTTCAGTGCTTTGCTGGATCAGGGTCAGAGTTCTCAACATCTTGCAGGATCAGACCTTGTGTACATATATAATATTAGTGTTCAATGAGAGGGTGTTCACAAAATGATCAAGGGCATGGAAAAAAACTATATGATATCAGATTGAAAAGACAGGGATTGTTTGCCTTAGGAGATGGATAAGAGAGCACCAATAACTAATTAATAGCATAGAGAAGGTAGATCGAGAGCTTCTGTTCTCCCTATCTAATAACATAAGAACATTCAATGAAAATGGCAAATTGCAAACAGATAGAAAAAATTAGACTGTAATTGGACTGTGGAACTCACTGCCACAGGAAGTCATTGGAGTCAATAATTTATTAAGATTCAAAAAGAGATTGGACATTTATATGGCTATCAAGAATATCTAGAGTTATAATTAATGATAGCTAAAATTGGAAGGGATATTAAACCTGATGCTTCAGGGTTTAGGCTAATCTCTAACTATTAGAGATCAAGATGACACCTCTTATGGAGTGGCGGGGGGACAGCTTATCCCATGTCTGCCTACTGTGGGGTACTTACATCTTCCTTTAAAAATCAGATGATGGCCATTGTCAGAGACAGGAGGATAATGGGCTAGATCAGGGATTGGCAACCTTTGGCACGCGGCCCATCAGGGAAATCCGCTGCCTGGCTGGGACAGTTTGTTTGCCTGCAGCGTCCGCAGGTTCAGCCGATCGCAGCTCCTACTGGCCACGGTTCACCGTTCCAGGCCAATGGGGGCTGCGGGAAGCGGTGCGGGCCAAGGGATGTGCTGGCCTCCACTTCCTGCAGCCCCCATTGACCTGGAATGGCAAACCGCAGCCAGTGGGAGCTGCAATCGGCCAAACCTGCAGATGCCGCAGGTAAACAAACCGTCCTGACCCACCTGCATATTTCCCTGATGGGCCGCGTGCCAAAGGTTGCCGATCCCTGGGCTAGATGGACCGTCGGTCTGGTCTAGTATGGCAATTCCTGTGTTCATGTTAATGTATGTGTTAATATGTACATTTTCAATATGGATTGTGTTGTCTGAGGGTGGAGCTCAATGTGACATGCTGTATATTATTTTAGTTATATTTCTGCAGAATGTAGTTAGGGAATTTTAAAAAAAATCTTATATTTTAAAAAGTAAAAAAAAAGAAAAAGAAAAAAGGGAGAGTGAAGGAGGAGAAAGAGCTGTATGTGGCTTTCGTTCTTTTTGATTCACTACTATAAAACCCACAGATGGGCAGGCCTTTCTGCTTGAAGTCTTCAGCCTTGGTGACCCTATTTTTTCATACAATTTTATTTCGACACCCTTTGACTTTTATTATTTCAAGTAAAGGAGAACATTTCCAGTGTTGTTTCAAACTAGGGATATTACTCCCTTCAGGTACATTTCATCTCCACTGTGAGGAGAGATTTAAGGTAGGCAAAGTGGGGCTAGCTCCTTGACAGACTAAAGCAGAGCCATGGAAATTCTCTTTTCTACTTTGGCCAACATTTTCAAAAGTGACTGGTGATCCTGGACTTGAGACATCTTAAAAGGGCACCGAGCTTGCTTCTGCTGAAAATCAGGCCTTTTAAGGAGTTTCAAGCTGGGCTCCCAAAGTTACCAGTCACTTTGGAAAATCTTGCCCTTTATTTATTATTTTCATCTTGAATGTGGATCAAACAGTTAATACTTTGGTTGCTCCTGACCTTCTCTCAGGAAATTGGGTCAATTTCACTTCTCGAATGGGTCCTTCTGTCATATAATGTGTATCTTAATTGTTTAATGCAATATTTCTACGTAATCATAGGAAATATCACTTGCTGTATTGATGGTAAAATGAAAACAGGCAATGTTAATGACATTATCAATTTTTATAATGGGATGGAAGATGATTAATTATGAGACAGAATAAATTAACACCTATCAAATGCTTCCAAGAGGCACTAGGAGCTGGAAGTGGGTAGAGCCTTCATTTTTATTCCTTCTGCAGAGAAATTAGGGTCAAATTATATTAGGCACTAAAGAACAGAAATGGCCTTCCTGGCCTAGGAAAGCATATAATGCCACAGTGCATTTATATACACCCACAGTGTCATCTTGAAGGGCTGCCAAAGTACTTTTCATGGTGAAAAAATCATCTCTGAACTACAATCACAGCTGGGCTCACATAATCTTGTAGCCCTACCATCATCCCCCACAAGTGTTATCAGAAAGGACCAATCCAATCACAGTATCAACCAATCAGAACAGGCTAGTCGGACGGGAATCGACGTGGGATAATCATGGTGGGAGTTCGAGGAGTAGAAACTGCCATCTGATTAGCATAAGCCTGAGGGAGAAAGAGTCAGTTGGAGCTCTAGGTAACCCAAGGAGAGAAGGAAAGAGACTGTAAGTCTATAAAGTATTGCTTCACCTTGCTAAGAGTCAGCCTGTGGCCAGCTCTTGGTATGAACATTGTACTCCCTGGAATAGGGCCAAATTCCCAAGGAAGCACTGATACTTCATCCCTACATCACCTTGCCTAGGTTTGCTCTAACTTGGCCTGCTTCCATATATTCATATTTGATGGTTTCCATTAAGCTGGAATTCCTGGTATAGCCAGTATGAAGATCCAGCAAGAAATCAGTCAACAAGCAAATGTATAAGAGGGAAAAATATTTAATGTGAGTCCAAACTATGGACCCTTCTTGCAGCATGAGATAGAGAGAGCTCATGCCAGTCACTGCACCTCATGACTTCCCATAACAAATGGCCAACAGAAGTTATTTGTTTCCCATGCTTGACTGCATGCAATTTTTTCTCAGGCCCTGGAAAAACCAGAGCTTCCTCATTATTTCCTCTGGTGGGAGACAAAAAGGGTGGCCTAGATGGTCTTCCCTCACTAACAGGGGTTGCCGGTTGCCAACCAACATTAAGTGTGCATCTATTCAAGTGCTTCCTTCAGCTGTTTTCTGTTGTGTCCCTCAATTTTGTCCCCCTCTGACTATTATTATATTATAGTTCTGTAGTTTTATTTTGCAGACTACAGCATGATGCTGACTCTCCCTGGTATCCAGAAGCCAGTGGAGGTAAGCATAAGTCACTAATAAATGTTATATCCCAGATTTATAGCACGAAAAAGATGGCCTCCTTCCCAGAAGCAATGCACTGAATATTTAAATTTGTTTGCAAACAAGCACTGAAGGCCATTTTTGTCCTCCAGAATACGTAGCTTGGTGCAAGCAGTGCAGAGTGCAGTTAATTAGTAAGTTTGGTTTGCTGGTCTGTAACTAAAGCAAATCTTTTTCCCGTCCTAAAATGGCTTTAATGTAAATGGCTGGAAACAAAAGTGCTTCCCAAAGGAACCCTCCTCACATTTTAACTGAATTCTATTCTCTTCTCTGTAACATCATCCCTTCCAATCTATTGAAAAAAACCCTAAACCATTACTAGGCAATCATGGATTTCCCGCCCCCCCCTCCCCCCGCATCACTTCTCCCCACTACATTATATAAAGATTTCATTTTGAGAATGCATTTTTTTACTATATGTTTAATGTTTTATTCTTGTGTGAAAAATTTCTCTCACACACACTAACAATTGCAGGTTTCCTGGTTGTGGGCCTAATGTGTAATTTATTAATTTCTTGTACTCAATTTTGAATATTTGAGAATTTGTTTAAATAATTAAAACACAAATGCTTATTAACCCTGTAAACAATTTGGCAATGATGTTTTAAGATATTAAATGTTAATAAGTAGCTAAATGTATTTGTTTTATATGAAAGATTAAACATTTGGGAAAGATTTTATTTTGTCTCTGTATGTCAGGAAACGGGACACAAAGTGGATTTGGGGGTGGAGGAGGGATAGAGAGACAATGTCTGAAAAAAGATCTGTTTTCCCCATCTACAAGAATTTCTCTGCTTCCAAAACAGAACATGCTGAGGATTTTGGAAGGAACTCTGTGCCTACTGTTTTAAATTCTTTGGTCCCAATTTGCCTCTCACTTATACTAGAGTAAATCAAGCATAACTCCATGTAAGTCAGTGGAATTTTGCAGATGTAAAACTGATGTAAATGTTCAATCAAGACCTTTAAATCAAACCTGCTACAGTACTTTAGTTAAGGTAAAGTTAGTCAATCAGTTATTCACTTTTCTAAGGCTGACATGTTATAGAAAACATTAGCAGCCAGAGTCTATTGTCCAGACAAGTGTAATCAGCAAATCCAATTTTATAAATGTTTGACTGGAGACAGTAGTGCAGAGATAACTCAGAAGGTGTTGTGGAAGACTTTGCTGGAGTTTGTTTGCATTGCAATTTGGCTGGAAGTCACAGAAGCCTAGCTTCATACCTAGTGACTGCCATTTATTTTTGATAAGCCCCAAAGCGTCCATGACACTTATTGAAATAGAATGGTGTCTAGGCAGCCATTAATGCTACTGTATCTTGTTTCAGCACATGCTTTATTTTAAGATGTTTGAAGGAGGTTTACTGTAGAAATTCAAACCTACTTGGTCTTTGTGTCTTATAAGGCCTTTGACCTAGATCAGAGTTCTCCGATGTTTTACTATGTCAGTTATACAACTTCTGATGTCCAGTTAGTGTCATCTTACTGTTTAAATGTACCTTTCTACTGCACCACTTCTGATTTCTGTTGCTGGGAATATCAAAATTTCACATGTGTGTGTGTGTGTGTGTGTGTATATGTATATATATATATACACATACAAAATACTGCATTTTTCATGCTATGTCATTTACTATAGACGTAGGAATAAGCCTCTAATCTCAGTTTTGTAGCAATTAGGCTTTCTGCAATTTCTGGATATGAGCCAGCCACATTAGAGTGAAAATTGCAGCTATTCTTTCCTCAAGCCTGCCAATGTTCTTGCAACAGGGAACAATCATTTATAAATTACCCCAGGGAGAAATGCCAGTCACAGAAAGCTCAAGAGACCAATAGGATCCAAATCACACCTTTATGATATTTCTCTTCTGCAAGCATTTACATTCAAATATAAACAACGCTTGCATTAGGAACTATTACACGTTTTAAAAGGCTGTTCTACATGATGTGTTATAGTGAAATAGCTCTGTCTGATACTTTGGTTTCTTTCTAACTTGCTTATATTGTACTACTTTTGCAAAAAAAGATACATTTAAAAAATGTGGTGGAAATAAGCCAACCTGTCTAATTATCCCTGACATAGTGTAAGCATCAGCAGAGGAACAAAATGCCAGCTTGTCTATGCAGTTTGTTTCAGTTGTTTGTAATTTAGTCTGCTTCTCCCAAAGAAAGTTTTAGAGATGATGAGTCCTAGTCTCAGAAAATTGACAAAATGGGTAACACCGTGAGTAACATGGAGAATCCATTTCCCGTTATCTAATGGCATGAGATGTAATCAGGGGGCATAAAAGGACATCTACATATCTATTAAAAAAAGCATTTGAGAAGAGGGGGCCAGATCTCCATCTGACGTAAAGCAGCATAACTCTACTCAATCAATGCAGCTATGCCAATTTACACCATCTGCGGATCTGAAGAAACGATATAGATGCCGTCCCAAAGAGCTTACAATCCAATTAGCTCATGGACAGGGTAGGATATAAACCCATGCTTCTATGCCTCCTATTTAAACTTATGAGGCATGGGTTTATATCCTACCCTGTCAGTGATCTAATTGGATTGTAAGACATTAGACTCTCTCCCACAGAGTTTACAATCCAATTAGATCACTGACGACATGGAAAGATATAAACCCATGCCTCATAGGTTTAAATAGGTGGCATAGAGGCATAGGTTTATATACTGCCCTGTCACCAGTGATCTAATTGGACTGTAAGCTCTTTGGGACAGGGTCTAGTGTCTTACCTTTCAGGAGATTCTCAAGTACTTAGCAAAATATGGGCTAGAGTAAAAGTAGCTTCAGTGGAGCTACACTGATTTATGTCAGCTGAGGATCTCTCCCTGTGTATATAATAGAAAATAGTCCACTGAAATGCAACATCGCTGGGGTGGAAGGCTTCACATTCTTTCCTTCTGCTCTCCCCTCAGTCTGTCTGTTTCCATCTGTTGGCTCTTGTCTAGACTCTAACTTCTTTGGGGCAGGGACCATCTTTTTAGTTCTGTGTTTGTACAACGCCTAGCACACTGGGATCCTGGTCCTGGCTTGGTTTCCTAGGCACTACAGTAAGACAAAATAATAACCACATACACAGAAGTCCAAATAATGTATGTGAATAATCACAACACAGAGAGCAGCACTTTGGGTATATATTGGAGACAGTGCTGATATGGTTGTGGGAGATGTGGACAAATAGGGCTTTTAGGCTGTCGTTATGTGTGGAATAGGGGTGGCGGGAGTGTAGTGATATAAGAAGCAATAACGTTTGCCAAGTAGGAAAGGGCAGAACTATGTAGTGCCTTGAAGATAATGACAAGAAGCTTGAACTTGGTGCGCTGGAGAAGGAGGAACCAGTGGAGGGCTTGAAAGATGTGGGTGATGCCAGACAGGTTGGCAAGGAAGATGATCTTAGTAGTTGTTTTTGGTCTGAATATTCCTAATGCTGGAATTCACATATTTTTGCATCCATGGATTTCTGTTATGAGGGCTCATACTTATGTATTGGAAGCATTCTGCTATCTCCCAAATCACAAAATGACCTCTATACATCTAGAGGAGGATCTTATGAGCTCCCTTCAGAGAGAAACAATCGATTGCATCTGTTCCCATTTTATTTTTTGTTCAGTGTAGGGGGAGTAGGTAGAACCAGCAGGATGGAACTACATCTCAGACCAGTTCATTCTCCTCTTTAAACTGCCTCATAGTCTCCTAATAATCTATTCAAATTTTTTTCTTCTGCAAGAGGAACCAGAGACCTCAGACCAACATCCTGTATCCCACTGAAATGAACTCTCATCGACATCCTCTAATATGAAAACATATAGAATAAGGGCCTTGAATCAGGGCTCCTTAAACATGAGACTAACCACTGAAAATTCAATAAACATCCCAAATAGGATTCAAAAGAATGTGGAAGCATGCAGGATAAACAAGAACGACACTTGACTGAAGACAAGAAATACAGCCTGAATGAATAATACAACAATATAAGCCTAGCACAATCAATCCTGACGGGGAATATTAGGTGCTACTGGAATACGACTAATATAATAATAATATGTTTAAAATTGAGACTGTTTCCATTATATCTCTGTTTTATACATACACGTGTATCTTTCTGAACATTCATTTACAACCTGATCTAAAGCTCTTGAAACTCTATGGTCTTTCTATTGACTTATTTAGGGTTTGGATCAGTGCCTGGCAAAAGAGAATAACATTTTCTATGTTTCCTGCAGTATTTGTGTTTGTTTGCTTGTTTGTTTGAACTTTGGAGGAAAATCTCTTCTGTTGTTTTTGAGTTATAGGTTTTTCTTATGAAAAAAATCCAGTCTTTGTGAGACAGAGCTGAAATTTAACATGAACATTGGGCACTGAACTGAGGAAGTGTTAAAGCTAAGCTCCTACAACTACATTATCTCAGCCTTACTGCACATAGGTAATATTTCCTCTTCCTGTTTTTTGGTTAAATGAGTAGTTTAATATTAGAGTAGGTCAAAAAACAAAGGGGGTGGGAAGTACAAGGTATAAATATTTTTGCACTTTTTTTTTTTTTGCTTTTCGCCTTGATGTTCAAAATTTTGAAAAAGATTTGATCAGAATTTCAAGTATCTAAATAGCTTTCTCAGCTCACTCAGTGGTCAAAAAATGGAAGAAAAAGTTTTACAATTTTTTCCTTTTTTTTCCCCTCCAAATTTCAAAGTTTCAGATATTTGAAATTTCATTGTAATCAGTTTTGCTTAGTATATGTCTGTTTTGTTTTGGCAAAATGTATTTAAAATATAAGTACAGGATGTGCAAGACAGATGTTACTGTTAGAAACATAACTTTAGCACTTCTTTACTTTGGGTCTGATTGTGATTCCCATGCTCACATTGTGTGAATTCCTGATTCCATTAGAATCTGTGGCAAAACCTGCATTGACATCAATGGGTCCTGGATTTCACCTATTAAACAGTACTCTACTCTGCGAATAGATGTATTCACTTCAAATTATCTACTTATGATATAAGATAATTTTCAGCTTTAGTAAGAGTATTGCAATCTGGCCCTTTGTGATTTTAACAGTACAACCTTAATATTGCGTTAACATGGCTTTATTTTTTCCATTTAAGAAAGACAGATAGATAGGTGATTGATGGAAATGTAGACAGACATGGTATATTTATTCTATGGCAAAAAGTGACAGATATTAGCAAAAACTACAAGACTAACAAAATACTTCTGTGCTGATTTCTAAAACAATCTTGAAAGCCTCTATTAATCATCCAGTAACAACCTGTAATTATTAATATACAGTATAAAATTATTAGAACAGCATTAAAGAGATGATTTTTCTGAGATTTTTAGTTTTGTTTCCATTAAAAATAAAAGGATTAGCAAATGACATCCGAATCTAAAGAGAGAACAAATTCATATCCTGAGGAGAAGGATTGGCCGAAGCTCTGTCTTAAATTAATTTAAGACAACCTATTTGAAACAATCCATTTGAGTCAAAAATTTCCTAAGTAGATTAATTATCTCTGTACACAATATGGACTTAAATCTGCTCAGTATAGTAATCATAAACTATTACATTTTCTAAGGTTGCTTTAACCTAGATGAAAATACTCTTGATATTATATGAACTATAGCAATCAAAATGGCAGTACTGTCTCTTAAGGACTGAAGACAGACTTCATTCAAAATCTGCAGCTGGTTCATTATGTGGCAATTCACCCTGAAGGCAGCATATCATATCAGTGCTACACAGTTGTCACTGGTTCCTATTACTGCTCTGGATTCAGTTCCAGGTGCTGGTCTTCACTGATAAATCCCTGAGACAGCTAGATCCTTGGGATGAGTGAAGATGGCCTTGCTTACACCAGTGATGATTACTCCATTTGTATAGTGCCATTATACTTGTTCAAAATTCAGTAAAACAATACAGTAGAAACTCAATTATCTGTTGATCTCAAGGGACACCCGGGTACTTTGGGAGCTTGCCCAGAAGGCTTTGAAGGGTAGCTTGACCTGCTCCTGACAACCAACTTCAAAATCTGGTTGCTGGATTCTTCCTGTCCCCTCAGCTCTACAGGAGGCAGCAGCAGTTGTGCTTCAGGACCTAAGCCCGTCTGGCGTAAATAGCAAGTGACTTTAATGGAGCTATGCCAGTTTATACCATTTCAGGATCTGGCCCAAGGACTGTAAGTCATGCAGACTTATGAGATGAAGTCAAAACTTGGGGTTCATATCGAGCCTTAACAACATTAAGAATTTCATTTAATTAGCATTTAGGTAAGCAAGGTTTGACTATATTGACAAAAGAGGGGGAATTGGTCACATGTTGTCATGTGTCCAGTTGTGGACATGTTGACTGTCATAGCCTCTAGGACACTCTTCCACATCTAACCCTCCACTATTGAAGATGCTGGAAGTTTTGCATCTGTCTTCAGTGGATGCAGGATTGAAAGTTACTGCCTGATGGCTTGCATGAAATGAGTTGGTGATCGCAGTCTCATTCTTATGGACAATTGGAACTAGTTTGCATGCTGCTTCTTGTTGGCAGTCACAACAAAGAGGCCACGGATTGAATGAGCTTGGACACTGAACTCTCCTCTCCTCCTACCCATCAGATCAGGGTTGAGGCAAATGTCAGATCAGCATGAAGAAGATTGCGTTGCCATGCTATAGTCTTTACGAATAATTCTCCAAGCCCCTTTCACTAAAAGTTCAATACATCTACATAGCTCTCTCTGCAGATGTATGTGATGTGTGCATAGGTCATATTTAGTGAAGGGCATTTTTAAAGTTTGTGCAATGTTCCCTTGAGCAGTAGCAATCCAATGGGCTTATTTGTGTTATTTTATCATGCACAGTGCTGCTCAAAGGAAGATAAAATGTGGCAAGCAGCTCGTTAAGACAGGATCTGTGTTAATATGCAAATGCTAGTCCCTTAGGACCCTGCTCATACACCAATCAATCAATTAACTTGTCTGTCTTGGTATTGTTCATTATTTAAAAATGATTTTAATCACTTTGCAGTGTATTAATTAATAGCATGCCTAGCTAAGGGGAAAAAAGAAATGTAGTATTCCTTAGAGCTTTCATGTACAAATATTAATTATTATGTATGAGTCCATTATTAAGATATATCATATACCCAAAGATATCAATGGGATTTTACAGGAGCTGAGATACAGTACAACTTTATTTTGTGTAAAATCTTTCATGTGAACTCCAGTCTAAAACACTTTAGAGATAGAATAGGTACAGTTATAAAGTAATAACAAATACAAAAATTGCAGAGAGAGAGAGAGAGAGAGAGAGAGAAAGAAATAGGCCAGGAAGAAAATATATGTCTTCATATGGGATTTGAGGACCAGATTTAAATCTGGTGTAAACAGGCACAGCTCCACAGATGTCATTGCAGCAGATCTGAGTTTGGCTCAGACTGCCAGAGTGGTGGCAGTACACCAAAAGGCTATTCCAGATGGTAGGTGTGACAGGTTCCCCCCGGGGTGCCACCTGGAACTGGGGTACCACCGAACCCCTACCAGCCTGAGCTCCCTTTTACACTGTACTGCTGTGAGAAGCTTCCAAGCCCTATCCAGCCTCCACTTTCACCAGCATACATACAGATAGGGACATACCCAGCTGCAGTAACATGCAGGCTCTTTAACCAGCCCCTGCATGGGGAGGCTTTAACTAGGGCACCTTCCAGTTCCGAAGGCACCCCTCCCCCCCAGAGTATAAACCCAAAATTATACCGCCTTGTGCTGCACAGGGAACTGTACAGTGTAAGCTCATAAAATTTGCCCCCTCTCTCAATGTGGAGAGGAATATGCAACAGCTTTCTCCCCCTGTGTTATGATTCCCACACAGTGGTTTTAGAGAAAGCAAAAAGAAATTTATTAACTGCAAAAGATAGATTTTAAGTGATTATAAGGGATAGCAAACAGATCAAAGCAGATTACCTAGCAAATAAACAAAAAATGCAAACTAAGCTTAATATACTAAATAGATTGGATGTGAATAGCAGATTCTCACCCTAAGAGATGATACAAGCAGGCTGCAAATTTTAAAGGGGCAAGCTGCACTTGCTTTACAGCTTGGAATCCTTAGGTGTTCCATTCCCAGGCTAAAAATCCCTTTAGCCTGGGTCCAGCACTTCCCCCAGTTCAGTCTTTGTTTCTCAGGTGTTTCCAGGAGTCTTCTTGGGTGGGGAGTCAGTGAAGAACCATGATGTCTGTGATGTCACTCCCCTGCCTTATATGTGCATATGGTGGGAACCCTTTGTTTCAAAGCTTGGTTCTCACGCCAGTCAGTGGACAAATACTGACTTCCAAGATGAAGTCCAGCACCAGGTGACCTGGTCACATGTCCCTGTAAAGTCACAGTAGCCATCCCCCACTGGCTGATTGGCGTGTTCACAGGAAGGCTCGCCAGGTGGAAGATTAGCTTCTCCTAAGGTCTATTGTTTCTTCCTAATTGCTCATTAACCTGAATGGGTCCTTTCCAGCCAGCCATCTTGATTTAGAACATTTTGACTAATGGGCATTGCCCAGGAATAGCTCTTTGTGAAATAAATATATAGTCAATATTCATAACTTTGGGCACAAAAATGATATATGCATACAAATAGCATAATCATATTCAGCAAATCGTAACCTTTCCAATGACATCTCACATGCCTTACCGTGCATAAAATATATCATAATTATGATATCATCATATCATAATACTATCATTGTGAAGAATATGGGGTGCAGTGTCACAGTAGGATATTCAGAAAATAATTTTCTATAATGATGTTAGCCTGTAAAAGGAGAGGCACGTGCTAGATGACCGGAGTCAGGGACAAGACATGAAGAGATGTGACACCTATGAACCAGATCACTGAGTTTATAAAATGAAAGACAATTTTGCATAGGATATTGAAGTAGAATTGTCTGGTGACTGGAGGATGTGATCGTAGCTTTTTGATTATATGATAAGACAGGCAGCCATATTGTATAGGCTGGGGAGATGGAACTTGGGGACATCATGGGGAAGGACAGTTTGGATGAGAAGAGAGGTGATGTGGATAAGAATTTCAATAGATAGAAAGCAGTGGTGTTCATGAGGCAGTGATGCAGAGGAAGTGAGAGGCAGGTTAGAAGACATAGGAAATATTGGAGTTGCAGGACAGACTATGGCTACAGAGCAGGGAGGCAAAGGGTAAGTCCAATCTTAGGAGGGAGTCAGGTTGTTGTGTTTGAGGATGTTTCCCTTGCCTAAGAGAAAAAAAAAACCTCTCTACTTCTATCCTTCCTCATATGTATAGGTAGCCTTTGCTCATTCAAGTAGTCCTATGAACTTCCCCTTCTCTCACATTGACTATTGGCTTCTCTGGGACTATTCACCTGAATATGGACTACCTGAGTTGCAATTTGAAGGATCAGGCCCCATTCCTAAAATGCCCTGGACCTGCTCCTTCTCTCACTCATACCAGTTTTACAATGAGTTCAATGTAGTTACTGCAGATTTACACCATTATAAATTAGAGGAGAATCAGGCCCCCACCTTTCATTACAAGCTACCCAGGGTAACCAATATAAGGGGAAGCTGTGTCTATTGAGATGAGAAGTGCAGCACTGTCTTTTGATCCTCAACATTGTCTACACAATTCTTCATTAATGATTTAATCCAGTGAGACAGAGAAAACCCAGGCATTATAGTCTGTTAATATCCCACACATACCTGCCCTGTTAAGAGTGTGACTCACCAAGCTGAAATCATGGTGCCTTTCCTTTGTTAATGTCTACAGGAACCCTGAAGCTTTTACTGTAACTCAAGGAAGAAACTGATACACTCACTTAAAGGGTTGTTTCCCAAAAATGTCACTATACTGAGTATTTGTACGTGCATCACAATTGCCATAGAGACAAGCCTCAAGATGTACTTTATTAGTTGTTTTGCCCAGGGGCAGCTTTCAGCAATGTGAATACCTGGGTTGAGATACTATCCATCTCTAGTTTGAAAGAAGCAAATCTATAAAAAGCATACTGTAAAATAATATATTTATGTTTGCTTCCTCAATAGTTGTGTTTGTTCTGGTTAAACTGACACTTTTTGGGATGATGTTTAAGGAAATAGCTCAAAGGCAGTATGGCTTAGTGGAATAAACATGAGACTAGAAGACAAGACTTCCTGGTTTGTAATCCCGCCCACTGATTTACTATTTATTAATCATTATTATTATTATTACAATTTTTATTTGCATTTCAGTACCACCTAGAGGCCCTTGTGCTATTTTGATTCATAGTAAGAGACTTGTTTCTTTCCAGGACAGTCCCTGTCTTGAAAAGCTTGCAGTCTAAATAGACAAGACAGACAGTGGAGCAGAGGTACAGAGGAACGAAGTGACTTGCCCAATATCAGCCAGCAGGTGAGTTGTTGTAGAGCTGGGAATAGATTTGTTAAGTACTTTGATAGTTGGATGGTGAACACTATGACATTGAAAGGGATTAAAGCCTGTGTATTATTTTGGGAACTGTTAAATGATTTCATTTGTAAAACGGACCAGGTCGAACCATTAAAGTCCACAATGTAATAATTTATGGACTGCAATGGTCCACGGTTTACCAGCATGTGGGGGATATGGTGATCATTATCTGGCTGCTGTTGGAGAAATATAGACTTTAGGGTGACTCCTGCACAGGGGTGCTGATTGGAATCACAGCTGCTAGAGAAAAGATAATGACCCACATTGACAACTCTTGGCAAATGGTAAATATTTTCTGGGAAATTTTTCAACATGATACATTTTTGTCTCTCTGTTTTTAATTTTTTGCGGGGTGGAATTTTTCTGGGTTTTCACAAAAAAAAGACAATTGCATTTTTTTCAGATTTTGCATTGAAAAACTGAAAATGAACACTTTGCACAAAAATATTTTGACAATAATTTTTGAATAGTTCTAATATTTTATGCTAGGTAAATATAGGTTATTTTTTGGTGGGTTAAAGCTGAGTATTTTTATATATATATATATATATATATATATATATATATATATATATAAATGTTACATAGCTCCTCACACAAACTATAGCTGTAATCTGATGGGGGAAGGCATTGGGATTCCAGAATCATTTGATTTGTTAAAACCATCACTCACCCATTGAGAGGAAGGATAGTCCAGTGGCTCAGGTGCTAGCCTTGGACTTCAGAGGCCTGAGCTGAATGCCCTGCTCCACCACAGACTTCCTATGCGAGTGTGGACAAGTCACTTAGAGTTTGTCTATACAGTGCAACAATGTGGGCTATGCGAGTATGAATTCTGTTGCTTGCTAACTGGCCCATGTAGACCCTGCTGATGTGCACTAGGGACATTTTGGTTAGTTGCTGTGCAGTAGAATCCACAACCCCACAGTGCACAATGCTACACAAAGCCCTTAGTCTGTCAATACTTCAGATCACCATCTGTAGAATGGGAATAATGTCACTTCCCTAACTCAGAGGGGTTTTGTGAGGATAAATACATTTTAGATTGTGAGGTACTTTGTTAACGAGGACTATACAAGTACCTAAGAAAGATTCTGTTGCTAAGAAATATTAAAAATAGGATTTTTGTGGTGCCCATAAAAACAGGCTAGTGTTCCCTGTGTGACAGCGGCAGAGCCTGTGTCAAGCACCATTTGCAGAGATCTGCTGATATCAGCAATTCTGGTGCACACACAGGGAAATAAACACAGCAGAGCCACATTCATCTCAGCTCCACTTAAAACACTGGGGCAGAGATTATCCACTGGGAAAGGACAACATCAGCAGTGGAAGCATTCCTTACTCCCTCCCCCTCCATACCCCGAAGCATTAAAACAGGAAATCCTGTTTAACAATGGAAAGTTAAGAAAATTAAAACATCAAGTCCAGGAGTGTGTTTCCTTTAATACACGTTTAGATATTTTAAAGCAGTGATTGCATTGGTTTTTGTTCATTGGGATCGCTGATTTTTGCATGTCTTAAGCATCTGGTTATTGGATATGTTTATATGAAGTTAAGGCCAGATTGCCTGCATATACTACACATATTTGTGTGGGGAAGTACAGAAATTTTATGTAGATCTAAGTCTGTCTCTCGTGCATTCTTAGGCTGAGAGAACTGCAAAACTAAGCATTTCTGTTGCTCAAAGAATTCACATGGAGACAAATCTAACCTTATGATTACTCCTATCTCTGCCTATAAACATATTGTAAATCATTATTGCATGGAAAGCTGTCTCATTACATTGATTGCAGATAACTGATGATATTTTAAACAAGAGAAAAATTAAGTCCTTCTGTGCCTGACATTTTCACCCTTTTTCCCTCCCTTAGCTAATTTTCAGTGTCAGAGACAGTTTATGCGAAAGTGCTGAAGTGTCACTTCCCTGGATTTGCAAAATGAATTAAGCTATCTATCCATCTCCTCTGAGAAAAATATTGATGTAGTCTTTGCTCTGTGTGCTAGTGGGGAGAGAAATTGCTTTCTAAGGGAATGATATTGGCTATTATATTTAATTATTAATAATTATGCTCATGTTTTAAAGGCATATCTGACCTAGATCATATTTTATGGTTCTGTATTACACAGACCTGTAACTATCCATTCAAACTGGGTATACACTCTGGTCAGTCCATTGCCTTCAGCTGATGGTACCTCTCAGTTTTCACCCAGGGTCATACAGAAGGATTGTTAGTGCAGATGCAAGTTAGATAGACAAATCTAGAAGCATATTAATGAAAGGCCTGATAGAGAATCTCCCAGTCACTCTAAAAATGTTGTGCCCAGGAAATTAAATGGATGATGCGGTGAACATAGCACATTCCTTCTTGCTGTCCCCAGGATACTGCATGAGTCACTCATAGAAATATGAGATCCAATGAATAGGAAAAGCTATACTCTGGGCCTGCAGTGTTGGCAACCCCAAATGTTCAAAAATCATGAGTCAGGCCCCACAAATCATGAGATGGACTTTAAAAATCATGAGATTAAATAAAAAATACATATGGATTTCTTTTTATTAGCCTTCTGATTTTTTGAGCCTTTAGGGTTCACATTTGCCAGTTTTACTTCATGACCATGAGAGTTAGAAAAAACTTATTAATAAAAAGTGAAAACTGAGATTCTCACATTTTCACATGATTCCAGTAGTGCAGGCATTAAGAAAAAATCCCCAAATATTGCAAGACTTATGCAATCAGAAGAAATGGCAATACCGAGCCTAATTCTACACTCCGTGACAACTGTGTAAATCCAGAGAAATACTGTTGACTTGAATATGTTACTGTACAATTATACCCAGTCCACTGAGATCAGGATCTTGCTCTCTGAGATCTTTTGCACATGTAAGTGTTTTTAAATCAACATTTCTACTTTTGCGTTAGATAAAAATACATAGTATCATAAGCAGATTTTTTGGGGGGAGGGGAGCAGAAATAAAACTATCTGCATAGTCAGATGACTCATCTCTGGCTTCCACTGGCTTGTGATTGCAGTTCCCTGTCAGTGGTATGGTTGCTTGAGCAAGTTTCATGTAACACCTCTTCCAACAGGGGGCCTGGAGTTGAAAATACACTCACAAAACTGGGTGGGGATAGCCCAAAAGTCTAGTGGACAGAGCACTGGACTACGACTCGGTAGACGTAAGTTGTACTCCCAGCTATGCCATTTGCCTGCTGAGTGATCTTGGGCAGGTCACTTCACCTCTCTCTGCCTCAGTTACCCCTTCTGTAAAAATGGTGATAACAATGCTGACCTCCTTTGTAAATTACTTTGAGAGCTATGGATGAAAAATACTATAAAGAGCTAGGTGTTATAATGTAGGAACCCTGAGGATCTGATGGTGGTGGTATGGGCCTTGGCCTTCCCATGGGGGTGAATCCACTCATGAGCAGGGCTGCCTCTGGGCAAAAAGTGCCGATTGCAGCTCCCTTGGGAGTAAATTTGACTCTGTCGGTGTCTAAAGAGCTGCTGGGTTTTGCTTTATTTGCATAGTCCCTGATCCAGCAGGCGATTTTCATTCAGCAAAGCACTTACGCATATGCTGTAATGCTTTGGTGAACTGGGGCCTTAATGAATATTTGCTAAGAATTAGAACTGAGCACATCCTCCCGCCCCTCTGAACCCAGATCTGGGTCTGAATTGCACAGCTGCCCCCACATCTCTATAGTTGGCAGAACTGTCCGCCCCCTGATTCTTATCGGGGTGGTTTAAGACTTCAGATCTGAATCTCACCGCTTGGATTCACTACCGTGAGGCAGTGTCACCTTATTGAGGTTACTCCGTTAGCTTGATTTTCTCTTTTAGGGAGAAATTCATCCATGTCCAAAGTTTATGCACCACCCTGTGGGACTTAAATGGTAAATAGGTGTTGTGCCAGCCCCCTGCACAAAACTGAGTTTTACCCTTAGGCCTCAATTCTGGGGGAGAAGAATTGAGGCCTAAAGGAGTTTTGTCATTGACTTCAATGGAAGCAAAATCATGCCTTTTAATACACTAAATATACCAGTGCTTTGAAACCTTCCAGAGAAAACACACACACATCAATGGCAACAGAAATTCTTTGTTAATGACTCTTTTGTTAATATAATCTTGAAGGAAACACAGTCGGGTAAATTAAAACACTGCAAATTAGCAGTGCCCCATTACAATGAATCAGTGACCAATCCAAGTTTTCTCTTAGCAAATTGTAGCCCTTAGCAACAGCAGACTGATTAATACTGAAACTGCCTCCCGTACAGGGATTCTGTGTCAAGAGACGGGACCTGTGTATTACTCACAAAGGCCTTCTGTAAATGCTGATCTCACTTTTGGTAATGCAGTTTCGTTCTGACAATGTATCAAAATGTACCAGCTCAAAGATTATCAGGAGAGAGTTTAAATTGTTCGTGAAAATTCAGATACAAGTACACATAAGATTTGGCTTGGTTTCCATTGTTCTCATACGCTGACTATATGACTAGATCTAAACACTCTATGTAGCATTGGGAAAATATTTTTGCAGGTCTTTCTGCCTACTGCCTCCCTTCTCTTTCTGTCTCAAGTAAATCTTTCACATTTCTTTCACAATCAAAATATTTTTCTCACTGTGATTTCAGAAAGCCCGACATTAAAACATATTTTGAAATCCATAACACAGTACTCAGAGTTAAACTTTGCTCAGCGACAGATCATTAGTTTACTTGCTGCATGCCTCTGAATACTCTGTACCAGTAAATATAACAAACTCATGATAATTACCATGTGCAACATGTTTGTGTTCAAATACGACCTTGAACTTACTTCTCAAACATTTCAGAAATTCCAGCAATTTCATGTTCTTTGCAAGCTACTAAAATAATCTCTATCTGAACTGTGTAACTCAGATACCGATATTTCAAAATGACCTAATGTAGCTGTTTTGATTCTTTTAACTTTGTGTTTAGCTAGTTTTCTGTAGCCCAGTGAGTCATGCAATCCTATGACTGTCTAGGCACTTTTCCAATCCAAAGGGCTATTAAAAGCTTTGACAAAGAACCTGGAGGTGCTTTGGGATGCAGTAACAAGGACGGCCTGTATGTTTGTTAACACAGTGACATAGACCAAACAATCAGATAGTAAGCACATATTGCTAAGTTGTAAATATTTTTATACTATTAAAAATACTAGAGTATTTTAGAAATAAATGGGCCCAGATCCTCAGCGATAAACAGGAACACACTGGGCAAGTCAAGGGTTACAATAGAGGCATAGAGCTTACCTGTTTGTGCCTCTGACTCTGGTGCTGCTGTGAGTGAGGCTGGTCCCTCAGCGTAAGTTAGAGCAGCTTCAGGGCTGCTCCAGCTTACATTGGATCCTGGTGGTAAATGGCAGTTGGGGATGATTGCCACATTGGAATATCATGGACATAGTCTCTGGATTTGTCCCCGAAATGATAGGCAGATGGTGTGGTCATGTCAGAATCTCTAAACTGTTCTTGTGCCACCATACTGGGATAATCCTCCCATGGTTGGTTTGTGCTGGGTCTATGGCCAGAAACTGCTAGGGTTGCAGCAGTGGACCAAATGGCTCAGGGAATAGGCTGTGGGATGTGAAGGCTTTCACAGTTAGATGCTACGATAATTAACACCCAGCCATCAAAAGGCATCACCATGCAGTGGATGGAGGTGGCCTCTATGAAACAAGCTGGGAGCCTCAGTTCAGTTCCTAGTTGACAGGTGTCCCTATCACAAAACCATTACTGCAGTCAACTGGTAGCTTTGTTGGCAGCCTCAGCATTCAAGTCTAGGACCGAATGGGCATAGAAAATGAATTGTCCCATCATCTGTAAAGACCATGGTGTGGAACCTAAGTGAATATCTCCAGGAAGGGGACGTGCACAAGGAGGGGCGGGCAAGGAGGGGGATGTCCCCCCAATCAGCGGGGGCACAGAACTCAGCCGGGGTGGGGAGAGCGAGCTCTTCCAGCCCAGCTAGGGCAGGAGATGACAGCTCCTCCGGCCCTGGGCCGTGGCGGTGGGGGGCAGTGGGAGGAGATCCAGCTCCTCTGGCTGCCAGGGAAGAGCAAGCTCCACCACTCTGGGGCCGTGGCAGGGAGAGCCAGCTCCTCTGGCCATGGGGGGGGGGGCTGGGGGGACGGGGGGGTGGGAGGGAGGAGAGGAGAGCCAGCTCCTCCAGCCACAGGAGGCACAGAAAGTGTCCCTCCAAAAGTGGCCACATTTTTATTCCTGTGCATGCCCCAGTCTCCAGGTAAAGGCTGAAGCTCATTAGCAAAACAGCATGTGGAAGGTCACACTGTCACAGCCGATGCTGCCTCTACTCAGTGGATAACTACATTCCATTCTCCTTTGCTCTCAGCACTACATTCATAAACAGTTAAAATTAGAGAAACACTGTGCCTGAGCTAAAAGCAGCAGCCAGTTACACTTCTCCAGTGTCTGTATTCTTCCAAAGCACAGATGTTGCTTTTAATAACAAAGTGAAAGTGACACTGGTACCAGTCATTAATATTCCCTTACACACATTTGCATTCAGTTTCTCTTGCCTCTTTCCTAATTTAGGTCCTGTCCACACTAGAATTCAAAACATGCTAGCCACAGCTATGTATAAATGTGGTTGTACTCAACCTTCCAGAATACTTTCCTGACCAGTATTGACAAGGGAGTTTTTATTGTTGTTATTGTTTTGGGGGTTTTATTCTGAAAACAGTGAAAACCACACTATGCTGTAGATTACAGGCCAGTTCTACTGGTGGTGTAAATCAATTGATTTCAATGGAGCTACACCAATTTATACCAGCTGGGGATCTGGCCCCACTTTTCTAGATAGTTTATAGCATAGTTTCACAGCCCAGTTATAACAGCAGGCAGAAAACGTTACATATTTTAAGTACATTGCTTAATTAATTGTTGCAAGGTGCTCAGAGGCTATGGTGATGGGTGCATTATATGAACCTAAATAGAATAGAAACAAATTCTCCAACTATCAAGGAAACTGCATTATAATCCTTATAGGTAGGGAGTATAGTTTCAATCCCAGTGAAAACATTTCCTTGGAGACATAAGTTCATGTTCCCCATAGCTTCTAGACATCCTGCTTATTTTTTGTTTTTGACAATCAGAAGTTGAAAAGGTAGCTGAAAAAAGTAGTAAGAAGCACAAGCAAGACTATACCCAATGAGTTGTGTTTCAATAATCTACAATAAGGGGAGGGAGGTTTGGGATAACATTGTGATTTGATTTGTCAGACATAGGGCCTAATTCCCCACTGATACTCCAGATGTACATCCGTGTAACTCCACTGAAAAACTGAAGAAACCAGGTCAGACTTTAATACATCAGTTCTCTGTTTTGAAGAACTATGAAAATCCAGACTGGACATTATGGGGGGTAAGTCACTGCACCATAGTTAAGGTTGAAGCACTGTCACTGTGTGAAGCTGAATTTTCTAATCTCTCTGAAATTCACACACATAGGTCAGAGTGGCCTGGAAATTGATATGCTAGTTTGTGGCCTGGGGTAGAAAGTGTGATGCAAATCTGAGATCATTGGCATAATGGATTCCTGAGATATAAACCACCACCTCCCATGAGCTGTTTTTAAATGTCAACTTTCTTATAATGCGTTTTTGCACAGAGATAGGGAAAAATACCAGACCACACTTCCCTTGCAGAACCAGGAAGAGAATCCAAGAATCCTGCTTGGAATATGTGTTAGCTCAAGTGGTAGAGGGCTGTGGTGTGGATGTGAAGGTCCCATGTGCAAACTCTGCTGCTGACCTACGTTGGGGACATTATGGTTCCACAGGATGGAATTTACCGTTTGCCATTTTAGTTTATATTGGAGAGGTTTAAAACTGCATTTTGAATCCTCTCTAAAAATCAACCCCACAAATCAGATCAGTCTCAGAATAGGTAGGTCAGGAACCTGACACAAAAAAGTGGTTGGCAAAGATTACAACAGACAAACAAGGTTGAGGGGGGAGATGCTGTGATCATCCTGAGAGACTCCTTACTGTGGAGATGAAGCAGGAGGCAGGTTAAGATTGTGTGGTTCTGCTGGGTAAGAAATGTCACCTGAACTCTTAATGTCAAAAATCAGATATTCTTGGCATATCTGATCTTTGGTGTGGGCACCTGTATATTGGAGAGATATTGTGGGCCAGAAATATTGTGGGCAAGTCAACTGGTATAACTCAATTGACATGGGTGGAGCCACACCAATTTAGGCCAGCTGAGGATATGGCCCTCTATCTGTAGATGAAAAAATGTTCAATCATAGATAAATCTGTGGTTCTTTATGACGTGTTCCATTTTTCTTTTGGCCTTCAACAGATTTTGAATGGTAACATTGCTGTGCTCTAGGCTGCCCTGTTTAATGCAATGGAACAGTTGTGCAACTAAAGAGTGCACATTGGATGGAGTTCAAACTCCTTCAGATAACAGGGTTGGTTTTTTTTCTGAACTATTTTTGCAGCCCTAGTGTCAATTAAAGGAACATTTTCACCTTCTAAGAAACTCTGTCTTTAATACAGTATTTCTTGCACCACATCTTACCACAAATTTGCCACAAGAGCCATGATTCATAACAATGTCATGCATTTTAGCTTGTTTGAAACTATGATAACGAAGCCATGCTAAGGAAGGCAACATGCTTTAAAAGTGGTTAACACATTTTGCATCTAAATTACAACTTCCTTAACACTTTTACACAGGGCTTTTTACAGGGTTAGCTACAGAACCATGTCCCACGTTGATCTCCAGTGATCCATTAACCCAGTGATTCCCCAGCTCCAAATTTGCCTCAGTGCTTCCCCTCAGTTTTCCCGAGTGCTCCTTCTTAGCCACCAAGTTTACCCCTCTGACCCTTACATTGTCCCACTGCCTCCGTAGATTTCCCCACTGCTTCTCTAGTTTGCTCCAGGGCTCTGTCTTACCCTCAATTTCCCCCAACACTTCCTCTCACCCCGTGTTTGCCCCAGTGGGTCCCTTCACACACGGCCAGTTTGCCCCCGGACACTAGCTCTGAAGGTAAGCAATATCCAGCAGAGCCAGGCTCATGCCTTGCTCTATTATCAGCCCAACCAGAACACTGCATCCAACAACCCTCTGCTACTTATGAAAGATTAGGATTCAGGTGTAGCTCTGGATTCAAACTTCCTAAGTCCAGGCCCATCTCTAGTGAGTACTAATGCAAATTGCACTAGGGCTTTGCAGTGGGTGCTTCAGATTGTCACCCTAGGGCCCATGGTTTACAATAAATAAAACCTGGGATGACTGTGTTGACTAATTTGTGGGATAAGCCTTTTATGTTGGGGATTTTGTCTGGGCACAAGGAACAGGGCTGGAGGACTAAATCTGCAAGTGAACCACTCACCATACCTCTTGCATCATACACACATAACTAGTAAGTTAATCATCAGCTTTCATACATAGCTACCAGATGGTATGCCAAAAATAACTTACGTCTCAGTTATATTTGTTGACCTGACTTATTTCCTAGCTTTGATCCCTTGTTTTTAACTCTCATTCACTTTTGCTTTTGAAATCATTGGACATAAACAGTTTCTGCAAATCCCTTCTTCCCCCATCTCCCGTAATAAATATCCATCTGATATGCCAAGAATTGCTGTTGACGCTAAGCTTTCATTTAACAGAATATGAATTAATTTACCACGCTGACATGGGCATTTTGAGGCACAGCGTGAGTCACAACTCATGTTATATTTTTGCCCAATTACATCCCAGTCATTTGAGCTAATTGAGTCAAATGATACAGTGTCACAGGACTTACTGTAAGTCCAGAGGATTTCTCCTTCTGCCTAAGCTGCTCATCTTCAGCTGTCAACAGCACACGGCATTCGGTGTATTCACAAAAAGCTGCAGCAGCCGTTGTTCTTTATGTATGTCAGTAGCTGTTTCAGTCTCAGTTACTTTGGCATTTGTTCCACTGTCGCTGTTTGCGTGAATTTACTATCCTTTAAAATTGTTCCTTCTCCTACCCTCCACCACCCACAAGTTATTGGAATCCATTATCTCTTGCTGAATGTGTGACCAGTCTTGCCATGTCTAGTTTCTAGCAGGAAGGCTACAGGAGCCCTGAATGATGAGTCAGCACTCTTGGCAGTTGTCAAGAATTTCAGTGAGTACTAGCAGCAAACAGCAGCAAAATTGCACACACGGCTCCTATGAGCCCCAGAGCTGCTGTCTGCTGGAGTGACAGTTTACAGCCCATTGGAGTTTTACTCTGAGATGGAAATCCATACCATAATAGTCTATTGGTAATGCCTTTGCTGGGCTTTTGGTTTGCTACTTCGGGATTCAAAGGGCCTGATTCTGCCTTTGCACCACTTTTACTTAGTGTAACTCTTTTGGTTTCAGGGGTGTTGCTCCCAATTTATGTCCCTGTTCTCCTCTATGAAGTGGGTTTGCCGACTGGATTGCATCACCCAGGATACACTGCGGTGGTTCATGGAAGGTGTAGTTTGGTCAGGGAATGTGGCCCTCAGAGGAGAGATGGATGGTTTGGAGCTGTATGACTCAGGAGAATGGGAGAGCATGGGAGACACTTCCCCAGGCGCCATCTGTCCCGCGGTTGCTTGGTGCACATTAGGATCCCTAGAGTGTCAAAAGGGGTGGAGAGAAGGAGCAGGGTCATAGCGCTGCCTCCTCCCTACTCCTTTACAGACTGATTTGTCCCTGATGGGAGTAAAGATTCCTCTTGTGCTCTGCCCTTGTGCTTATTGTACATACAGCTCACACATGCAAGCCCATGCTGCAAGAGCAGCTCCTCATCTGGTCCGGTGTATGGCAACGGGGCAATGTTATCAAGAGTTCTCTACCTCTTTGCTTTTCTAGTACTAGAAATGATGGGCTTGATCCTCAGCAGGTGAAAATCAACATAGCTCTGCTGATTTATACTAGCTGTATTTATACTAGCTGATTGATACTAGCTGTAGCTTTTATTTCAGATCTGTGGGCATGGCAACTTGCCAGGGCCTTCTTTGCGGTGTATATTGGCCTTGTCATTCTTACACAGTTACCATAACAAAAAAATCTGTATTTTTTTAAACATAGCAAACATCCACCCCCCTCCTAACCCACTTATTTTCTCAATATTTCTTATGTTCTCTTCAATACCGAGATAGGTTTTCAGAGGAAGCTTTCACTATGACAATGAAAGCATCTGACATAATGAGACCTGGTGATGGTGTAAAACTGCAGCGGGAACTCCCCTGAAACAGTGAAATGTCAGCCCTGCGTGCCAATGATTGCTCTGCGTCATACAAGAGGCCTGAATGGCTTTCAAGGTTGTTTCCTCACAGGGTTTCACTGTTTGTTTGTTTTGACCTGTTGACTAGGACAAGAATGTACTCTATGCCTTTTCTTAACATTGAAGTATACTGAAGAGACCACAGTGAATCCCAAAGCAGGCAGCAGCCTTTCAATTTGTTGCCAAAGCACAGACAACAGCCCTGCTGTGCAAGAGTTGTGGGCAGACGAGCACATGTGGCATTCCACTTCATTCCAGAATCCCTGAATAAATAAATATGCCTCGATGCCGTGACAAAGAGCTGTGATGCCATGGCCCACCCTCTTGCACAATAGTGAACAAATAACCATCCCTGTGGCCACTTTGAACCTGGTCACATAGCCCCCCTCCTCCCCTCCCGCCAAATGTTAAAGCATTCCCCATGCTAGCACAGAGCCCACTGTGCCACCTCTGTGGAAGCCTTGGCACAGAGGCCGTTTCAGGGCAGGGATAGAGGTAGCAAAGGGTGTAAGAAAGTGTGGCCACAGTGGGCACCTCCTTCCCCCCCACGGTAATCTTCCACTGGAGTGATACTATCGTGGGCCTGAATATAGAGGCAATGGCAGCAGGAGGCACAAGTGAGAACTCTTACACTACTCCTTAGACTCCAGCAGCAGTCTCCCTTCTGTCTCATTGCCAGGCCAAGTCTAGGGCCAGCACACTTTCCCCACCTTTATCCCCTGTATTTTGCTTCTCACTCTTTGAATGTTCCACTCTCCTGATTTACCCAACAACCTTCTTAAAATACATTTCCTCCAGGAGGCCTTTCAGTGATTGTAACGCTGGCAAACCAGGTGCCAGCTCATGCCAAGGTCCCCACGTTTCAACTGAATGCTGAGAAATACAGAGCTGGAATTATTCTGGCTCACCTGTGTGTCAGTCTTGTTAAAATAAGTAGAATCATAGAATCAAGTATTAGGGTAATAAAACTTTTAGACTTAATTGAATGCTTGTAAATTGCCGTATGCACTAATCTCACTTGTAACCTCTATATCCCATATTGTAAGGTAATATTTAAGTGGTTACATTGCATGCCTCTGTAGCTGTGGAAATCACCAGACAGAAGAGGGACATTAATTAGTGTGAAATGCTGGCCTACAAAAAAGGGTGTCGTGTCTTGTCCCACAGAGAAGGCCCATCAAGATCGGATGAACTATTGTGAAATATCAGAGGACAAAAGACTTTGATGATTGCTCTCTCCACCCCATGGAGAGGAGACTGCAATTCTTCCCATCAGCTGATCTGACAGCTCGCAGAAGGGGGGCAGGGAATAAAAATCCCTGACAAGGAGAAACTATATTTCTGTGCTGTTTGGACTCTCAAGGGCAAGGTTTTCTAGGCATAAGCAAGAGATCCCCAGTGTTTATCCCAGGTTATCTCTAAAAGACATATAGAGTTTGCTTATTATAGAAAATTCTATTACCTTTTGAAACTTAAGGCTAGTTCATTTGTGTGTGTGTATGTTTACCTGCTTTAACCTTGTAAATAACCCTTTCCCCCCTTTTCCGCATTAATAATTCTTTAGATAGGTTATTATAACATTGGCTACAAGCGTTGTCTTTGGTGTGAGATCTAAGGTGCAATTGACCTGGGGTAAGTGAGAGGTGCTTTGGGACTGAGAATAACCTGAATATCATTGTGATTTTTGGTGTAAGGGACCATCTATCATGAAGGCAAGCTTGTCTAGGTGACAAGATACGCTCAAGGAGACTGTCTGTGATTCCATGATTAGACTGTATTAGTGCCTGAGGAGTTTACACTTGATACTTGGTAGGTGAGCTCTAAGTACAGACCTCACAGCCAATTTGGCGTTTGTGCCCTGCTTCTTAACAGTTTGCACTGAGGTTTGTACTCATATTCTTGAGCCACTGCAGGACATCTTGAAAGCGATAATCCACCTTCCAGAGGTCAGGGCTGGATCCTCAGCAGGTGTCAGTCAACATAGCTCCTGTGAAGTCATTGGAGTTGCTGATTGATTTATACCAGCTGAGTAACTAGCCCAGTATTATTAAATATATATATATATATAATATAATAGCATTTCTCTATCCCTATTTTACAGATGGGAGACTGAGGCACATAAAGATTAAGTGACTGTCAAAGTCACACGAGAAGGCTGTGTGGAGCAAGAAATTGAACCCAGTTTTCTGTCTAGTATCCTAACCACTGCTCCTTCCTCCCTATCATAATGGAAATAACAATTTGCAAGTTTTGATAGAGCTTTCTGCATAACTAACCTTTATTATGGTGAGTTTCTTCCAAGACAGGTTGTACATCAGTTCCTGTATATGTCCCACACATGGTTTGGTATGTCTCCTTTCATGTTGCCCCTCTACATTTGGAATGTTCATCCCAAAACTAATCACATGGTCTGTTGCCTCTTTTAATTTCTCCTTAAAAACTCACGTTTGCAGCACTGCCTCCAGGAAGTGGCCTAATTAGGCAAAAAAGTGATAGTAGGGTTTCAGGGAAAAAGTAAAACAATAAATCAAAGCGGCCATAGCCCACCATAAAATGTGGCCTTATACTTTTGAAAGTGCATCATACTTACTAAGAGGTAAAAGAGAAGACCAGATCCTCAACTGGTGGAAATCGCGGTGGTTACCCACTCCAGCGATTTTATTTTAAAACTCACATTTGATGTATTTCTTAAAATCCCAGCTCCTGTGGTCCTGTGATTATTATGTGAGACTGTCAACTTCCAATTTGAAAAACAGAAACAAAACAAACAAACAACACAAGACAGTTTCTGGTGCCAGTGGCTGCAGAGAAAAGCTGGAAATCAGGAACTCAAATGTGCCAAGACCAGAAAGCATATAAGAAGAACCCAGATTATATTATTTTAAAACATGATTCTTAAGTCAGTAACACAATAGTTTGGGGCCTGACTCATGATTTTTGGAGGCTTGGGCTTGGGAATACTGAAATCAGTGTTTACACCAGCTGGGATCTATCCCTATGCTTAAAAAACCTAAGCCCTTAAAAGCTTTGCTGGCATAGGTTCAGAGTGTGAAAATAGCACACACCTAGGTAACAGAGCTATGCAGGAAAAGCCCAAGTGTAGATGTAGTTATACCAGGAAAACGTCCCTTTGCCGATATAGCTTATTTCATTCATGGAACTGATTTTAACTATACTTGCAAACTCTTGTGCAGGTTTAAGCTGCAGCTTCACTAGGAGACAATGCCAGTATAGCTAGAAGAGTGAATCCTTTCCAGTGCTGACAAGGCCAAAGGGTTTCATATAGTTTCTCTTTTTTCTTTAACTGGAAATTAGGTTTCACACTGAAGGCTCAACTTTTTAGCTTCCCTAGTCATCGTGATTTTGGTATTCCCCCTGGCCCCCTGCATTTCTCAAGTGAAGAACATTTTATTTAAATCTATTTTCTTGTTCTCACATTGAGATTTCATGTTAGCTTTCAGCCTCACAATATACACTTCTGTGTATGATACATTGTCCCAACTTGCAATCAATTAAAACTGTTCCAAGACCAACTGGAATTCTTGTATTGCCTCCTGGATGGAGTCTGAGAGAAACTGGAGTAAATCTGATATTTTATATTATGTAAATGGCATAGTCCCATAACCTCCCAAGAGAAACTGCGGATTGTTAGGAGCATTTTACAGTGTCTGAATTGCCTTGGTTTTTGTGATTTGAAAATAATTCTTAATGTCTTAACATAGCAGAGGAAGGGGTTTGCATGTAGCTGTATACTAAGAATCCTACTAAATACAGTAGGAGGAAAGCAATTTTTTTCATTAGTCAGGTAGGTAATATAACTGAGTATAATCATAACCCTAGCCGAACGTAGCATACAACAATGAACACAATTATTTCAATGTAGCCGTAAGGCAGGTAATCCAATTCCCCACAGTCTTGCACCTCTTGCAGTCACTTGTACCTCTCCAAAGTGGGTGTACAACCCAACCAAATCAGAATTCCCCACCCAGTCACACTGCAGGTAGCATTTTATACCCATTTTGAACTGGAGTAAATGGCTGCAAAGTAAAAGGTGCAATATGGCAGGGAATCAAACCCGCACAGACCCTGCCATCTAAAATCCACTAATACAGGATGCTATATATGGCATCTAATGCTACAGAGAAAAGTGAAGCTTAAACATAAAGCAGTACAATTGGTTCCCAGTAGAGACTTCTATGTAATTCAGATATTCTGGTGGTGAGGACTATATAAGTCCCTGGAAACACAGAGAGGGTATGCATCTTGGAGGGAGGGGGAAGAGGGAGTGAGCACAGGTTGCAGGAGGGAAGAGTTTGGAGGAAGCATTAGGAAGTCAGCACATGGCCTGAATGCTATCTGCAGCTGTAGCGCCTCTTTAAATAGTTGTCTTAATAAAGATCCAGTTTAGTTTTACAAGCATGGAGCCTTCTCGTATTATTACCCAGTAGGTGGTACAGGAAACAACATAGATACCCCATCCCTGTCCCTGCTGAGTGTGTGGCTGGGATATCCCCAAGTTGCACTCATTGCCAACTGCAATTTCAGCTCCTAAGGAATCTTAGAGCCACTTAACGGCTGCTCTGAATTACACTGACTGCTAATTTACACGAAGGGTCTGGCTCTGTACCTGTGCAGTCCCAGGATCAGGAGAATGCAAACGTGAGCTTTATGCCATCTTTGCACCTCCAACCTGCACTATGGGCAGATCAGTCAAACCGAGGAACTGCTTTTGGTGTTATTTGAGGAAAACTCCAGTTTCTTTCCATCATCATGTGGGACTCAGAGAGTATGTCATCACATTGCCTTGCACCATGCAATTATGTCATCATGTGATATAATTGCACAGTGACTTAACCACAAGGCCACCCTTCCTCTTGCATCCCCAGAGTCCTGTTCACTATATACTTACCTTCCTGTATGGCCTCTTTTCTTCCCTTGCTACTTCTCCTTTACAATCCCTTTCTTTACACACACACACTGATCCAGCTCCCTTTAGCACAGCCAGCAAACCCACAGCTGCTATTACACTTCCTCCTGTCACCAGCCCAATCTCAGTTACCATCAGTTCTGTCCCTCCCATCCCATATTTTATTTTGTTTTAAAGTTCAGGAAAGAAAGGGTTACCTTTAACTTAAAAAAACCCTTAGTCTGAGCACTATATATGAGAAACGTAATGTAGAATTTTTGTTGGTTTGTTTTGTTTTCTGTTTCCTCCTTTCTTTTATTCAAAAAAGCCATGTGTAAGAGCCAAAACTGGGCTTATATTTGAAGCTATCTTATGTATTTGGCCATGGAGTGACTCTCTAGGTATTTCTATTGTGATTTCATAATAAAAACATCTAATAAATAAGTTCATTCAGATAAGAATAAGTAAGCATTGCCAAGCATGACATGGACAGCACAGACCACAGCAAGGTATCCAAGTGACTAAACATCATAAGAAGGATTATCCTTACTTATGAAAAATCCATTTCAGCAAGGAATTGAATGGGGGATCCTAAAGCAGCAGTACTAACTATTGAACTTTTACTGTCATTAGTAGTGCTATTTGAGGACTTTTAGCATTAGTCTACTGCTCACCAGAGATATTCAGCAAGCTGCATGTACTCTTGGAAGGATCCATCCAAATCTGATCCCATTTAACTTTTAAATCTAGATGAGAGTAGGCATATTCAGATCCGGACAGTTTCACATTTTACAGTCAATCTCAGAGCTGGTCAGTTACTTCAAAGCCCTGTACTCTAACATTCAGTTCAATTCCAAGTAACCAAGATCACACCCCATTTTTCCATGAATGTTCAGGCAAACAAGTAATCATGCGCAAAAATATTTCAGAGACTTCAATTCTTCATAAGCACATCCACATTTTCCTGTAATCTCACCCATACAAAACCCCATTGATTTCAATAGGACTTCATGTGGGTGAAATGGGCATACAGATCCATTTTCAGGACTTGGTCCAAGGCTATTTTCATAAGAATATATTATATGCTATTCATTATTTTTCTGTTACAAAAGTTTTAGTTATCCATTCATGAAGCAGAAAGAACACCATGTAGAGACGGTCAAAATTGGTTGTATAAAATATGTTTTACTGGGTTTTGGCCATCTTATAAAGCATGCAAAGAATTTTCAAAAAAATTCAATGTCAACAATAATTTTTAAAGAAAAATCTGGATTTTTTGGCAAAATATTCTCTTTTTGGGGGGCCAGTGTAGCACCATGTGCCCTTGGTGACTAACTGCACATTGCAGGTTATGAATAGCTGAAGTGAACAGTTTGCAAACAAACCACCATCTGAAAAAAATCACTTGTCCAAACCATTCAGCAAATATTTGTGGATTATACAGAAAGCAGGACTGGCTTAATGAACAGAACAAAGAGAGAGAATTAAATTGGTCAGGTAAGTTATTCAGAAAGAAAAAGTCAACCAGATGCCAAGCCAGATTCTCAGCTGGTGTAAATCAGCACTGCTCTATTGTACTCAATGAAACTATGTTGATATACACTAGCTGAATGTCTGATCCCCTCTCTTAAAATAATAGGGGTTTTTTTGGTTGTCTAAATCATTAAGGAAAATAATACTGCCCATGCTCAGTGCACAGTTTTAAAAAATTCATATGGATATTTCATACACAAATGGGCTTCAAATATGGCACAGCAAACATTCCCTATTCATGACCACATGAAATACCTGCCAAGGAGACATATTTAAAACAAAGTTGTTTCCGAGCTGAGTGCAAGTATCATGGGTGAAATCTTGGCTCCCATTAACTTCAGTGGGGGCCAGGATTTCATCCCATACGAACAATTTTCGTGAAGGCTGAATGTAGCCATTGATTAGCCCTGGGAGAAGGCAGCATCTTATAGTCCCTTTACAACACTGGAGGCTCGTGGGCTGTAGCAGGCGCCAGGATCTGGGTCTACAAGTCTAGTGTTAAAGGATAGCACAGCAGCCAAACTTATCTAGTTCCCTCTTTCATGTACCCTGTGCTGGATAGTCACATAAGAGGACTCCACGTTTCTAAAACTAAACTGGCTCTTTATTATTATTTACAGAGGTACTGCAACAGCAGATAGTATTCTAGCCATGTGCAAACAGATTGATTTACTGTTGCTTCCTCCAAACTCTTTCCTCCTGCAACCTGTGCTCCTCCCACCAAGTTCCATGCAGGTTGCAAACCTCCCCCGACTCCATCCCAGGGAAACTGAATCTGTCACCTCCGAAGCTTATACTGGTTTGTGTGCTTGCACGCTGTCTGCCACTACGGGCTGGGCTTTACACAACAAGTCAGAGTTCAATAGTTCCCCTGAAATACAAATATAAATCAGTCTCATTAGTTTTTCAGATCTCTATAAATTACACTTTATCAATAAAAAGACATTAAACGTATCAGAATAGGTTGTTTACATATATACAAATCTACATAACAGATTAGGAAGAGCAAAGTTGGGGAGCTCTATTCTGAATATTCATCTTCATTAGGGAGAAAAAGGGTTGTGTGTGTCATTTTAATTCAAATAATTTTATACTCTTGATAGTTTTATAGGACCCATGATACTGATTCATAGGCTCAAGGATCTAGTGGTCCCTTCTGGTCTTAAAATCTGTTTTCCTGTTTAACACAGGCCATGAAATTCAAGGCAGTTACTCCTATATTGAGCCCAATAAATTGTGTTTGACTAAAGCAAGGATTGACAACCTTTGGCACGCAGCCCATCAGGGAAATCCGCTGGCGGGCCGGGACAGTTTGTTTACCTGCAGCGTCTGCAGGTTCGGCCGATCGCAGCTCCCAGTTCGCTGTTCCAGGCCAATGGGGGCTGCGGGAAGTGGCATGGGCCAAGGAAGGGATCTGCTGGTTGCCACTTCCCGCAGCCCCCATTGGCCTGGGACAGCGAACCACAGCCAGTGGGAGCTGTGATCAGCCGAACTTGCGGACGCTGCAGGTAAACAAACCGTCCCGGCCTGCCAGCGGATTTCCCTGACGGGCCATGTGCCAAAGGTTGTCGATCCCTGGACTAAAGCTTGTCTTCCAAAAGTTGTCCAGTCTTGATGTCAAGGCATCAGGAGATGGAATAGTTGGTAGTTTGTTCAAATGATTAATCACCTTAGCCATTAAAAAGTGTGTCTTATTTCTAATTTTAATTTGTCTGGCTTTATCTTCCAGCCATTGGTGCTTAATATGCCTTTCTCTGTTAGATTAAAGAGCTCTTTAATACCTGCTATTTTCTCTGCATGAAAGTACTTATATGCCATAATGAAGTCACCTCTTGATCTTCTTTTTGATACACTGAACAGATTGAGCTTCTTAAGTGTCAAGAAAACTAAGCAATCATAGGAATAAAAGAAAAAAACCCAAAACAGACTCTGGAAATTAAACCTTTTCAAGTCAGAAAGAAATTGTTATACCCTCCAGTTCTTTCCTTTTGGAGTGTAGAGAAATTTAAAGAGCAGATTTTGCACATGTGACCCCACTTATCACTTATGAAACAGAGTGATTTGAGGTAACTAGAGAAAGAGGAGCTCTTTCAGTCATTGAAATCATCCTCCTGCCATGGTACAATTTTCCTATCATTCATTTTCTAGCGTTTAGCCAGTACATGTCTGAAGCTTTGGGGCTTCCGCTACAGTGCAACGGTGCATTTCTTGGGAGACTAATAGAATAGTTATTGTTGACATTTAGATTACATTTCTCTATTCCATGTTTCCTCCTATTACTCCTAGTTACATCTCCTTTGTAGCAGCCTCAATAATTCTCTTTTCTCTTTGATGTCAACATCCTTCAGGTATTTGTAGATTCCTATCCTGTCACCCACCTTTACCCAAGTTGTTGGTGAGCCAAGCTATACAGATTTAGCTTTGTTTGCCTTCCTTTGTAAGTCAGTCCCTCCTGCCCTCCAATTGCTTTGGTTGCTCTTCTCTGTACTCTCTCCATATTGTTTTTTATTGTAGTGTCCAGAAAGGAACACTGGCCAGTCTACACTGAGGCCTTTTTAACCAGTATGGCTACTCGGTGTAGCTCCACTTGTGCAGTCAAACCCATTGTACACCAGGCTACAATATTCCAGGTTCAGTGGAACCAGAGCTATGCTGAGAGACGATGTACTTGGGCCCAGATCCACAAAGGCATTTAGGCTCATAACTTCCATTGATTTAAAATGAAATTTGGACCTTAAGTACCTCCCAGGATCTTGGCCTTGCTTCCTGGAATAATTTCTCTCTATGTGCAGCCCAGAACTCCACTGGCTTTTTAAAATTGCCATATTGTATCTCAGACTCATTTCTGATTTATTGTCCACTGTCATCCTTAAACCTCTTTCTTTTGGCTCTGCTGCTCTCCAGATATCTCCCTTCTAATTACACTTGTGTTTTGGAATATTCTCCCCCACTTGTATTATCCAAGTGGAATCTCATTTTGTTATTTTCCCACCCAAAACTTCTGGCGTCCCAAACTCCTTTTTCCCTACGTGGTGTTGGAGATACATCCTAACTTAGTACTATCTTCAAATTTCATTAATATGTTCTTGCAGAGTATTAACAACGACACTGTCTAGAATACAACCTGAAAGAGAACCCTGCAGTACTTCACTAGTCAACCACTTTCCCTTATATAGATTGTAGTGTATTATATTGTTACCCTTTGTTGACAGTGCTTCAGCTGCTTACAAATCATGTGCAGTGCGCCTATCTAAGCCAATCTGAAATAACCGTGAGAGAAGAAAAATGGGTCTTTTGTTTAAAAAAAAGTGTTGAAATTTTCCATGAAAAAGCTAAACTTTCTGGTGAAAAATTGAAAACCAAAATATTTTGATCTAGAACTGCTGCCATGGTGCCTTATGGAAGCTGTAGTTTCTCAAACATTTTTGATCAAAAATATTCAACCACCTTTATTTGAGAGGTAAGATTTTGTGGTCTACTGTATCAAATAGCTTTCTGAAATCTTAACATCTGGACCTGATTGTCTACTCTGTCACTCTCCACTGAATTCAATAGATTTACACTTGCATAATATTTTAATAGAGCAGAGAATCACATTACATCAACTAGGTTACAGTGTAGTAGCTGTGTTAGTCTGTGTCAGCAAAAAGAAAATCAAATACTTGTGGCACCTTAGAGACTAACAAATTTATTTCAGCATAAGCTTTCATGGGTTAGAACCCACTTCATCGGATGCATGGAATGAAACATACAGTAGACAGGTTTCCGGTCCTACTGACCGCTATACTTACCTACATGCTTCCAGTTTCCATCCAGGACACACCACACGATCCATTGTTTACAGCCAAGCTCTAAGATACAACCGCATTTGCTCCAATCCCTCAGACAGAGACAAACACCTACAAGATCTCTATCAAGCATTCTTACAACTACAATACCCACCTGCTGAAGTAAAAAAACAGATTGACAGAGCCAAAAGAGTACCCAGGAGTCACCTACTACAGGACAGGCCCAAAAAAGAAAATAACAGAACGCCACTGGCCATCACCTTTAGCCCCCAACTAAAACCTCTCCAGCGCATCATCAAAGATCTACAACCTATCCTAAAAGACGATCCCTCACTCTCACAGATCTTGGGGGACAGACCAATCCTCGCTTACAGACAGCCCCCCAACCTGAAGCAAATACTCACCAGCAACCACACACCATACAACAAAAACAGTAACCCAGGAACCTATCCTTGCAACAAAGCCCGATGCCAACTCTGTCCACATATCGATTCAAGTGATACCATCATAGGACCTAATAACATCAGCCACGCCATCAGGGGATCATTCACCTGCACATCTACCAATGTGATATATGCCATCATGTGCCTGCAATGCCCCTCTGCCATGTACATTGGCCAAACTGGACAGTCTCTATGCAAAAGAATAAACGGACATAAATCTGACATCAGGAAGCATAACATTCAAAAACCAGTAGGAGAACATTTCAACCTCCCTAATCACTCAGTGACAGACTTGAGGGTGGTAATTTTGCAACAAATAAACTTCAAAAACAGACTACAACGAGAAGCTGTTGAACTTGAATTGATATGCAAATTAGATACCATCAACTCGGGATTAAATAGAGACTTGGAATGGCTTGGCCATTACGTTAACTGAATCTATTTCCCTTAAGTTAACGATCCTCATTCACATCTGTGTGTCAACTGTCCACATTGGCCATCTTGTTTATCACTTCAAAGGTTTTTCTTCCCCTGCTGTTATGGTTCCTCTCAATTAATTAGCCTCTTAGGGTTGGTATTCGCACTTCCACCTTATCATGTTTCTCTGACTGTATAAATATCTGTCTACTGTATGTTTCATTCCATGCATCCGATGAAGTGGGTTCTAACCCATGAAAGCTTATGCTGAAATAAATTTGTTAGTCTCTAAGGTGCCACAAGTATTTGATTTTCTTATTACAACAACTGAATTCCTTTTGTCCAGTTTATTGGAGCTAAGTAAAATCTTCCTCTCTCTTACAAGTAACTTAGTTTGTGCCCTAATTAAAAAAAGCAAATCATGCTATTAACATTAAAGTGTTCTTAGTAATTGCTTTCTAATCAAAACTTATTTAAAGTCATACATGTCCCAACCAGTCAGTGCCTGATTCTGCTCTCACACCAAGTTTACATGGATGTAACTCCAACCGAGGCACACAGTCCCTATTTGTGTAAATGTGCAAAGTTTCACTGAAGTCTATGGAGTGGAATCAGTTTATACCAGCAGAGAATTTGGGCCACTGATTTCATTGAAGTTACTCCTGATTTACACAGGTGTGTAATCAGAATCAGGCTCTCACCTTTTTTGCAGAGGATTTCTCTAGCCTTGCAAATTGCCTCCAGAATCACAGGGATCATTATTGCAGGTGACACAACCGTGAAATTGACAGTGAAAAGAATACTGGAGGAGCAGGGGATCAAGGCCTGGCCTAAACATGGGAGTTTAGGAATTGCCTTACTGGATTTGATCCGCAGTCCGTCTAGTCCAGTATCCTGTTGATTGGACTACGCAGCACCAGATGATTCAGAGGAACGTGTAAGAACCCTACAATAGACGAATGTGGGCGTAATCTGACCACCCCCATTAGATCTCATCCTGATCTCTGTGAGAGATTGGTTTCCAACCTGAAAACCAAGATTTAATCTCCCTTCCACAGATTTTCTGATCATTAATTATCATAACTCTGGATATTCTTGATATCTACTAAAATATCCGATCCCTATTTGAATCTTGTTAAAGTCTTAGACTCAACTTCCTGTGGCAACAAGCTTGACAGTTTAATCATACACTGTGTGCAAAAGTAGCAAAGAAGAAAGATCTTGAATTCTGGAGCCATACCTCCGCCCAAGTTGGTTTAAAGTTAGGGAATATTTTATTTCCTTGATTTAAACAAAAATACATTTTTTTTTCACAAATGGCAAAGAGTTACCCGGTGAGTGGGACATGTTCTATTTTTCCTTTGTAGGAAAGCGTGCTTAAGCCGTGCATGTGGACTTTTGAATAAGAAGCATGATACCAAAAGAAATAATGGGCCTGATCCTGGAAATCATGATTCACACAAGCAGCCTCAATGAAATCGGTGGGACCACACTGGGTGAATAAGGATTTATAACTTTAATAAGCCTTTGTAGGCTTGGGCCCAGCAAACTTGAGGTTGAAACCAGGATTCATGAAATAACCTAGTGACTTAAAATACTTTCTGCTTACAGGAAATATTTAGACACTTTTTTCTTAGAATTTATGATTTAGGTTTACTAACTTCCGCTTTTTGGTATCTCTATTTACAGCACTGTGACTGTTACCATAGGTACATAGTATGGCTGTTTCCGTGGCAACACATGGAGCATTATAAACAAGCAAACAGTATAGCATTAAACCTTGTTTGAATGTCAACTTATTGTGCTACTAGAAGCAAAGTTTAAATATTAATTGAAAGGGGATGTAGGCCATATGTAGCATTTTTTATTGCACAGCCTATTTGGTATTTAAATACATATTTATATCAAAATCTAGCAAGTCTATTACATCAAACCTTGAAAGTGTTGCCTTGTTGTTTGAACATCAAGAAGTCCTGAGTTCCAATCCCAGCTATGACAGATTTAGTCCGCGACTTTAGCCAAATCACTTAACCGCCATGCCTCAGTTTCCACAGGTATAGAATGAGGCTGAAAGCAGTTGTGTGAAATAGTTAAGATATATTTTAAAAACTTTTATTATGAAACGTGATATACCATGTAATTACTATTATTATTCAGATGGAGGGTTTTTTCCCAAATAAATATTTGTGACAATGGAATCAGAGACATCTCCCTCATCACACCATTGAAATAATGATAGTGTCTAATTACATTTGCATTTAGCCTACCAAGCCGATTATTTATGGCTCCAAAAATCTCTGAGATCCATCAAACATCTGCCTTCACATTTTAAATGTTTGAAAAATAATATACGACATAAGGTCTTGATGTACCTCTCGAAACATAATATAAAAGTTCTTCTTAGAATGTAAATGTTATTTACATTACCTGGGAAATGCACCTGATTCCCACTGCAGTCCAGCCAATTGCATTTAAAACAGTTCATATTCCCTGATGCAATCCTCAATCGTTTCAATCTGAGATAATGAGGAAAAGCTATTTTTAAAATGGTTCTGTCCCCACTGTCCTATATGCAAACACTGACCTAGTAAATGAAAAGACAGACTAATTCTGTGCTTGATTTGAGGAAGTATTATGAAAAATTAGATTTAAGCCTATACAGTTCATTGGGGCAGCATAAACCTTATGCCTGCTGATAATATGAAAGAGGTTATATTTAGATATGCACTGAAAGAGAAGTCAAATAATAGGAGCATTTTGAATTGTGGCACTAGTAAACATTTATAGGTTAAGAATTTATCTTGGTAATTCAATAATGTGTAAATGATCTTAAAAGTTCAACTAATAATCTTTTTATTATGTGAATACCTTTATGTTAAATCAGAGTTTAGAAGCTAAGCACATTGAAGAGCACCTGTGAACTAGGGGCAAAACCCTCCTCCCCTCCCCCCGATGGCTGCTCTTAGTACAAGTCACACAGGAACTGCTGAGCAAGGATATTGAGGCTTACTAAGGGATGTATAATGGGGGTAGCCGTGTTAGTCTGGATCTGTAGAAGCGACAAAGAGTCTTGTGGCATCTTATAGACTAACAGACATATTGGAGCATAAGCTTTCGTGGGTGAATACCCACTTCATCGTATTCACCCACGAAAGCTTATGCTCCAATACGTCTGTTAGTCTATAAGGTGCCACAAGACTCTTTGTCGCTTCTAAGGGATGTATAGAATTAACATATGCTAGCCAGCCTGGGTTATTGAGATAATGCTTTTCTACCTGCTTCTTTTGTATTAAAGTTAATAAACAATATAGTCCAGTGTGATTTTACTAGGAATGTGCATGGTTACATCCATTTGAGATGGAGATATGGATGCTGCAGTAGCTCCAGGTCACCTGCACTCTGACTAACTGGAAGATCAGGCATCTCCTCACCACTCACATCTTCACTGGGACTGGAATGCTCACCATGAACATTTGTGTCGCTTATCTCAGGAGAGCTCCTTCCTGAAGCTTCCTTTGCTTTCTTTCTTTTTCTGAATGCTGCCGTGACTGAAAGAAGCATGTGCAGGAGCTAGTGTAGCCATGGATACTTGGTTTGAGCAGCCATGGAACTATTGCCATTGCTGGGCTTAAGAGCCAATCTGCTGACTCTTACAACCCGGCAGACAACCTACTGCAGGCCAGCTGTGCTCATTGGCTCTGCTGCAGGCCCTGCTTCCTGACACCGACGCTCCTAAGTTAATCATGAGTCTCACAATATGTGATGTTTTACTTAAAGCTCCAGCTCCTGGAGACATGTGATTAGAATCTCAGCTTTTAGTAAGTGAAAGAGACAAACAAACAAAAACATTTTAGTTCTGATGGCTGCAGAAAAAAAGTTTGAAAACATGATCTAAGTGCACCTTAAAGGCTCAGAAATCAAATGAAAAGAAGCATTGATAGATAGAAATCATGAGATTCATATCTATTTAAGTCAACCTCATGATTTTTCGTGGGCCTGGTTTTTGAATGTTTGGCGTTAGAAATACTGTTGCCATATCAGCAAGTCAACCATAAGTTCCCTTTTTTTACTACTAACTAATTTCAGGACAGCAGATGGTAAAAATGGATTTCTCCAACCACAAGATATATTTATTTTACGGCACAGCAGAGGAAACACATGCAGAAACCATTTGTTTAAATGCACATTTGCTATGGAAAGAGTAATGCATGCTCATTCTGGCTAACACTCCTCTGCATTATGATTTTGTACCACTTCTGACAGTAGCTCAAACCGACCCTAAACCTGGGAGGATCAACCCAGTGACTCCAGTAGCAGAGAGTATAGAATAGAATAGAAGTCCTCTGCCATCCCCATTCCCTGCAGCCTGCAAAAGGAACACAGACGCAAACAAAAAGTTAACCATTTACAGTGCACTGTGATTTCAAACACATCCCCAAGAATAGTTTTGTGATCTAACATACACAGTGGTTAATATAATAGATTCAGACGGTTTGTTCTTTGGAGCAGGCACTGACCTGTTTACTGTCCTGTATAGCCCCAGCCCACTGTTGGTGCCAAACAAATTGCTTCTAATAATAAATATTATATTTTAATGTATCCAATAAAGAGACTTCATTGAAGCTACACTGATGGATACCAGCTGGGAATGTGACCCTGGGGGTGAGGTGGAAACTCAGAGAGGAATTAGTATTAGGGAAAAGTATATTATTAGGGAGAGACAAGGTGGGTGAGGTAATATATTTTATTGGACCAACTTCTGTTGGTGAAAGAGACAAACGTTCAAGCTCCACCGAGTTCTTCAGGTGTATGGAAAGACATTTTAAATAAATAAAAATATGGCATCAGGACCCAATCTCAAAATCTGCATACCCGGAATCTTCTGGACATTGGGACAAAACACAAAAGCACAACGGAAGGCTTAATCTGTGGTAATCGTGTTATCTGACAGACAGTCCATGTTTCCCTGGATATAGAGACAATTTGAGAATAGCAGGCATTGCCCCACTGTGTTGATCTGTTTAGGGCCATCAAGGTTTCTTTACTCAATACTACACATGTTTCTTTTATGACTCACCCAGTCCAAAGTGATTTCTAAAAGGCTAAAGACCTGCCTGCTTGAGAAACTGCCTCTCACAGCGAATCATACTGATGCTGCTGAGATCAGCAGAGGTGTAAAAACTGGACTCCCATTGATATTAATGAGGAGGAGATGCAAGGAGAGCGTCCTGCAAAAGGCGTCCACAACTTCAGAACTCACTCTCCACTTTGGAGAGCCTAGATTTATTAGCCTTCCCAGCATACAACAGACCGTATCTGCTGATGAAAGGGAGGTTGGAAGGATTTAGTGTAAAATTGTATTTATATGGGGACAGTCCTTTTATCAGATCATTTTGTGTGTTTTAATTTATGGGCTAGGCACCCAGTTCCTGCTCCAAAGATTCTTTCCACTGACTTCAGTGGGCTTTGGATCAGGTCCCCAGAGGACAGGATGAGAGCCTTTATAGCATATACAACAAAGTAACATTACAATGGGCCACCTAGGCTCATAGATTTGTGTGCTACATACACTGCAATGTGTCAGAAGTTAACTGTAGAGCGGGTACAAATACAACACAGAATTAAAATCATAATTACAGTGAGAAACACCCCCAAAGAGAGAATATATTGAATGTAAATTGACGATTGTAGTGCCTAGACATAGTTTCCATATGAGCTGTCCCTCTTGGATTTAGCAGAACAGGCTCTTTCAGTTTCACACTGAAGACGAAACCTCATCTGATTATTGCTAGAGCTTAGGGTGCAGCCAAAGAGATGCCTTGACAACCCAGGCCCTTTTGAAGATATTACTGTTAAATGAGTCACTTGAAATTACTAGATATCAGCTTGTGAGTCGAACTTTTTAACTAAAGAGACTTTTAACTTTTATTAGGGCAATTAATCCTTTTATAAGTCTCAAAATTAAATCAGTCATTGAGGTATCACACGGGGAAAAAGCAAAGTTACTTTCCTTGTGATGCTACGCTGGCACGGTAGTGTGTTGCATCTCAATTCACAGCAAGTTCTATAAGCAACTAACAGCTTTGTGACTTATTACACAGAAGACACTAGCTGTATTCACAGGGGATGATGCACCCAAACCAAATTCCTTTGCCTCTCTCCACAACGTCCTTTTCAGCTTTGCTGAACACACCCCATCCCATTGCAGAATATTCCCATGGAATAACGAAATGACACAGAAATATAAAAAGATCAGATGCTAGAATCATGCTACAACATACAATAATAACCCACTTCTTTCACCCCCTCACTGTTTCTCCCCAAACTAGACCAGTTTTACCTGTGATAAATAACAACTTGCTTCTCTATTTGCATTTTAATGTCTTGTTTACCTTTGGGGAGTTTCTGGGTACAGAAAGTTATAAGTAGCTTTAGCCTTAATTTTTTAAATCACTCCATTACAGTATGTTTTTTTTTCCAAAATCTGCCTAACTTTTAAAATGGAGAGCCTGATTCTCCAGTGCCTTGCTCCTTGTGTGTAGTCACTTATACCCGTGAAAAGTGACTCTACTAAATCAGAATTCTCCATTGTGACCGGGCATGGCCCTCCACTCCTGGCTTCTCGTATAAATAGCTATGACACCTCCAGTCTGTAACCACCACTGCATACTTTATTTGTGTTCTATCATCCACCACTCTCTTACAGTTCAGTGCAACAATTCTTATTTACAGTGTTATACAACTATAATTGAGGAGCAAGATCTCTCCATGCAGAGATTTCCTTTTACCCTGTCTGGCTGTCTGGCTGGCCTTTGTCCCTCCCTCCCTTCCTTCTCCTTGCCTTGCACTGCCTTCCTTTTCTACTCTTGCAATTAACAGGCTAATGAATTCCTTATCTCTCTCTGGCCCACACTGAACTAGTAATTAGCCATTCCTTCCCTCAAGCAGGTCCTCTCCATGGGAACTAACTGGATTTACAGTGACCAGAGTGCTAATTCATCTGCTGGTTCTCAGCACTCTGTCACACACCTTCCTTGCTTATCTGGTGGAAAAGTTTCTCCTTTACGGGCTCTCTCTCTCATTTACTGGAAATGCTGCTCTCCTGGAGTCCTTTGTCATCCCCAGGGTGGCCCTCTAGTGTCCCCTTATGGTGTTCACCCATTCTCCACCCACAAACATCACATTTGGTGGGTGGGGGTCATTCCCATAGTTCTGTCTTGGCTCATAGGTTTTCACACCAGGGGCAACCCATTCTTGCCCACTTTGTTGTGTGGCAGGGACCACTGGAACCCCTTGCCGTCCAGGTTACTGAGGGTCTCAGGTTATCCCAAGTCTCCAGACAGCTCTTGGGGTCCCTTCTCCTGTTGTTCAGGTGACCGGGGTTCTAATAACCACCCAACCCGTGTCCTGCAAGGGTAATTTTGTGTCTTCTTCCTTTTCTACTCTTTTTCTTGGGGGCCTCCCTTTTCTTTACTTTCCTCCTGGCTTGTGTTCCTTTGTCTAGTGTTTTTGAACCTCTCCATGTCTAGCTTTCTCCTTTCACTTTCCCTAGTGGGAAGGGGCTTAAGTCTGTCCCTAGTATGATAAGGTTGGACAACGGGTCTACTACCCCCCAACCCATTACCATTTAAACTTTCCACACACCTCCAGGAGTACGTTGGCCATAGAACAGAATTTCTTATCCTCATGGACGCATTCAAGTCACAGCCTTACTCCTGGGAGCATCCCAGTGGGCCTTCACCAGTTCCTTCTTGACTAGTGAACAGGCTGAGGCAGTTTCCACTAGAATCTTTCGACACCTCTTTCCCACAGAAACAGTGGGTAGTTTCTTTTTCCATCGCTGCCTAAATGCAGAACTCTGCAAACCCACCTTCCATATCAGGTCAGTGTCTGTTTATGTGTTCTTGATGCCCACACCAATAACAGACAATACCCTGAATCCCAGCTGGGGTTCCCTAAGTTCTTCTCTCTTCTTCTCTGTGACCGTTCTGTCAGTGATTCTCTGACTCACATCTCCAGATCTGGCCCCTTGAACTGTCAATCCTCTTTCCTGAGAATGTCAGCGTCTACAAGTTGTTCAATGAGCTTAACCGCAGCGTCTAGGGACACCAGCTGATGTTTCCTGTCCCATACCCAGATACTCTCAGGGATGCACTGAGAGAACTGTTCTAAAATTACTGCATCCATGATTGCAACCACAGTCTGAATGTCTGGCTTCAACAGTGGGGAAGCCCAGTCCGCCAGTTTCTGGCAAATGCCCTGGGCTGTAACCCTCCAATCCATCTAGTGGCCCAAAACTTTTGCTGGTACTTTTCAGTAGTGGATGAGCCCACTTGATCTAGGCTGGCTGCCTTAACCACATCATAGTCCTATGCTCACTCATCACTTTGATCCATGTAGGCCACCTGAGATTCCCCAGTCAAGTAGGGTGCTAGGCATAGGGTCCAGGATTCTAGAAGGGCTGGGAAGAGACACTCACCAGTGAGAAGCCAGCAGGCTTGCCTGCTTCATCCCTGGGGGAGTGCTGGGCGGAACTGGGGCAGATGAAAAATGCCTCAGTCCTAAACCAGAACACACACACATATATATATATGGAGGAAAATTTTCCAACAAAACTTTTTTTTTATTGGAAGTTGTGGTTTTGTGTAAATTGACATTTTCTGCTGGAGAATGTTGATTTCAATGATATATTTTTAATATGTGTTTCAAAATGTTGCATTAGAAAATGTTCCATTTCAAACTATTTCATTTCATTACTTCTTTTGGAAATGTCCAAATGATTAATGTTGATGAAAAATAAAAGGTTGAAATGTTTTGTTTTCACGTTTCCAAATCGAAATGCTGTGGAAATTTTTGTTCAGTTTAAATGTTTGATATTTTGACTTCTTGTCCCAGTCTGGGATGCAAACAAATGTGAAAATATTGGAATTTCCCACTAGAGAGAAAATCAATTTTCTGATCAGCTTCTATAGCTTAGGTATTGACAATATGAATGGACTGACAGATCAAACAGGAAACTATATCTCAATGTGATCAAAGAGAAGTTATTAATGGAGCAGATTCTGGGCAAGACTGAGGACCTGTTCCAAGACAAATGAGCCAAAACTATTAAGTAATGTGAACAACTGTGACATACCAGGGTACAATCCACACAAATAAGCAGTTGTGTCACTCCTGTCCTGCAACCTTGGGTGCCTTACAGTGCTTTGGTTGGAGTAGCTCCCACCTGGGCTGCTCATAGCCTTCCAGGAGGCAAGCCAGTTACCCCCTGGCTTTTACCAGCCTTGGTTATACTGCAGGGTGACCCCAACACACCTTTATTCTTAGATTCCCACCCAGAAATATATGTCCTGTACTGCCCAGCCCTCTCCTGGGAAATACAAGTTATATAAAGTCTGTTATTTCTTTAGTAGAAATAATAGACACACAACTTGCCAGTCCAAATGGTGTTTCCCAGTACTTCAATTTAGGCACACTGGATTAGCTAAAATAACAAAACAAGTTTATTAACTACAAAGAGATAGAGTTTGAGTATAAGTAATGAGGCATAAAAGTCAGAAATGGCTACAAGAAAAATAAAGATAAAACTCAACTGGTGCCTAACTTAACAAACTATGTTAAATTCAAAGCGAGGTTTTGTCACCATATGCTTTCAGCAATCTTACTGACCAAATGTTTTAAGTCAGGACCCATTCTCCAGTCCATCGGCTGATTACTTTGTCCCTTCAGGTGCAGTGAATTGATGGGCAGAGAGAGGAAAAGGGGTGTCTTGGGGTGTTTGTCCCTCCTTTTTATAGATTCAGGCCCCCCTCTTGAAAAAAACATTTCCAGCTGGGTACCAGGAGACAAAAAGTCTATGGGGAAAGATGTTCCCTGCTGCTTTTTTCTGACCTATTTGAACTGCATTTGTTTCCCTTCCTCCTTGATGACTCTGTTTACAGCTTAAATGCAAATTAAGCATTCCTCTGTTTAGAACAGACCTGTTTGCCAAGTTCTGTTAATGTGTTAATAACACCATACAGTGGAATCTTATAACTTCACATACAATGTTGCCACACATATTTTATCAGGAAGATACTGATCAGCAAATAATTATGTGTTTTCAAATAATACCTCATAAGACATACTTTGTACAAAGATGATTGCAGTAGTGTGTAGGGTGTGAATATAAGGGTACATGCTGTCACAACAACATTGCCTAGACCTACCACTCCCATAAAGTTACATATCTTTGCATGGAAAAGTTTGTATGTTAATATCGCCCTCACAAAGATTTACTCATATACACCTTTCAAAAATAGCACAGTGCATTGGTATAAATCTCTGCGTTTCTGTGATAAACAACATTAAAAAGTAAATGATTAATAGATGTTAAGGTCCAAAGGAACCATCATGACCTTCTAGTCTGACCTCTTGCATAACACAGGCCCTGGAATTTCACCCCATAATTTCCACACCAAGGCCCTTGCACAGGGTCCAATTCTGTGTGACCTCTGTATTATTTCTAGTGGTGGTCATTTTAACAGACTGATATATAATTTGCAATTAAAAGTTATTAATTCCATTTTCTTTGGCCTCACCTGGCCTCTAGAGCATGGAGGTCACAGTTGGGGAGCTGCTCAGGACTGCAGCATCTTGTAATTGTTTGAGATGGGAATTTGGCACATAAAGTCAGTACTGGCCAAACTTTGACCCCAAATTCAAAATGCATTCTGATCTTCAGCCCCTCTTGAGATTCCTTTGCAGTGACCTTTTGATAGAAAGGGGACTTAAAGCAGTAGCAAAAAAATCCCCAAGCATAGCCAGCCCTACACTATCTCTTTTTTCCTACCCCTTCCTTCCAGCATAAGGGGCAAGGGCAGGGAAGGGACATGTCAGGTCTGGTGCATGACGTACTCCATTGATCCTGATTGGCAGAAAGGTCCCTTTAGAGCCGTTATCTTCTAGTGCAAGTTAGAGCAGCTCCTATCACTTGCACCAGGAGCCAGTTCAGCCCCTAAGATCACAAAGCGTGGAAAGGTGGTATAAAGCCCTCTGTACTCCAATCCTGGTCATACTGAGTACTAGTCTGGGGGCACCTGGGAATTCTAGCCCCAGATCTTCAAACCTTAAGATTGATCTTTCAGAGCACTGAGTACTCTGGCCCTGATCCAGCAAAACACTTAACTTTAACTGAGCTTAACTTTATCTGCATAAGTAGTCTCATTAAAGTTAATGGCACTACTCCCATGCTTAACTTTTAGTACATGCTTAAGTGATTTGCTGCACTGGGGCCAGGGTGCTTGGCCCCTTGCAGGATTGAGTTCATAATGAGATTTGCTCAGCACTAATAATAAATAGATAGATTCAAGTTGTATTGTTGACATCTGGACCCAAATGGAGAATCTGTCTCCTATCCAAGCCTCAAAGCCATGCCCTTTGGAGGTGCATGGGAACATTCTCACAGGGAAACCAGTGGTGAAGTGGGATAGGTAGTATGTCCTCCTATGGGGACAATGGGCCACATTCTAAATTGTAGCCAAAAAGCACCCAGCATAGCTGAGGAGGAATCATCAGGCCATTCCCATAGAGAGTAACTTGACGGCTGCTCTCAGTTGCTGTTTCAAAGAGGTCATTATGGCAGGTGGGGTTCTCCGGGGACAGGGACACCCTGGCATAGGCATGGGAAGTAGAGGTGCGGGGGGTGCTGCAGCATCCTCAGGTTTTATGCCCAGGGCTCCACTCCCCAGCTTGGGTCCTGGGGGCCGGCCCCGCGCCCTGCTCCCCAGCTGCTGGCTCTACACCCGGGGACCTGCTCCCAGCCCCATGCCCGCCCCCATCTGTGGCCACAGCCTCAGCCCCCTTATCCCTGTCTGAGTCTTCCCCTCCCCCCCAAGACACAGCCCTGCTCCCAGCCTCAGATCAGGGGGGTGGGGACAGACAGGAGTAAGGGGGATGGCTTTCAGCACTCTCACTACTAAAAATGTTCCAGCATCACTGCACCCTGGCACACTTCCTTTCCTCTAATCACATCATTGCACCAGCTGTAGGAAAGGTATGACCTTATAATGGCTCTGCATCATCCAAATCATGGAAGAATCTCCAGTGGCCAGTTATGCCAGCTTTAGAGCATTTTTGCACCAGAGGAACAGTGAAAATTTGCCTAATATAGCTTAGTTTTAGGGTGTATGACCATCCCTGTTTGGAATGCAAAGATTCAGATACCATGATGCTTAGCACAGGATAGATAGATTATCACCTGGGGATATACACAGGTGGTAATTGTAGGAAGTTTAGCACGTGAACAGGACAACATGGGAGGAGATTGGATGTTTCTTGTTCTCAGATTGGTTCAATATTTGAGCAACCATTATGCTTTGCTTGAAAAGGTATTTTCAAATCTGTCTGAGGCCTTGTCCTTAGCAAAAACAAACACCATCATAAATAGAGGAGGAATATCACACCGCAGGTGGAAGAGGTGACAATACTTTGAAAGCTTTGGGGAAAAGTGGAGTTTGGATGGGTTTTCTGGTTAAACTTGTCTGGTTATACAGGAAGGGCAGGATACTCACTTGGTGTAAATAGATGTACTTCCTGGTCTAAATGTTTTGCCCCAGTTCTGCTACTCAGTATTAGAGGTTTTCTAGTAACTAATGTACTTTTATGTGTGAAAGCAGCATTGTGGTGCAGATTTCAGCTAAATCAGATGACTTTCACTTGATTATGTTATTGCCTTACCCTGCCAACAATTGGGCCTACTGAGACCTCATAAACAAACATTTGTCATAGTCTTTGAATCAAAGATATGATCTGATTTTGCCTTTTCTGAAACTGAAAGCTACTTGTGGGTTCTCTGCACACTTCCCTAGTTATAATCACATGTTAAACTCTAGATTCAGGATACCAGCTGATATTACTTTGTGCTTTAATGCAAATAATGAAAGACGTTAAAAACCCCACGTTTCCTTCCTTGCACGTTTCCAAACAGCCAGGGACATGTGTTTGGATGCCTGAACTTTATTAATCTCTGTGTATTTTTTCTGATGTTAGTGGAACTCTGATGACTTTGTATCACTCAACAATTGCTAGTAAATTAAGTCTAAAATTTGCTATGAGCATCTATGGAAAATCCTTCATCTCTATGTTAAAGGGGACTACAGTTTTTATTAGACCTGTCTGAACTTCTATTAGGAGATGATAATGAAACAGGGTGAGTCAGTGAGAGTAGCAAATATATAGTAATTGGACATGAATCTTTTAAAAATACCACATATCGTAGAAGGCAATCGTCGAGCAATAACAACATGATTTTTGGCTGCTAATAGGAGAAAATTACACTGTGATTTTTGTATTCAAGATGTCCCAAAATGTTTTACAAAATAATAATTTAGATAGTTCCTCGGATCACTGTGCAGAGGAATATCATTCCTATATTTCATTGCAATACTGAGGAACCTAACATTTTCTTATATGCATACTTCTAGAGCGTATGAGGTGTTGTAGCTGTGTCAGTCCCCGGATATTACAGACACAAGGTGGGTGAAGTAATATCTTTTATTGGACCAACTTTAGTTCATGAGAGGGACAAGCTTTTGAGCTTACATGGAGCTCGACGTGAAGAAGAGTTGGCCCTCACCCCCCCACACCCCTGGTCTCTCTTGTTCTAAAGAGATCACTTTTGCATAGACTGAAAGTACATATTGTCATGAGTAGATGGGAGTGCAGACACATTGTTTTGTTTCTTTAAGGCAGTGTATGCCTGGGCGTACAAAGAGATCTTCCAGGGGGTACAGCAACTCAGCTAGATATTTGCCTACTTTTACAACAGGCTACATAAAAAGCAATAGTGAAATCAGTACAAACTAAAATTTCATACAGACAACGACTTTATACTGCTCTATATGCTATACACTGAAATGTAAGTACAATATTTATATTCCAATTGATTTATTTTATAATGATATGGTAAACATGTGAAAGTAAGCAATTTTCCAGTAATAGTGTGCTGTGACACTTTTGTATTTTTATGTTTGATTTTGTAAGCCAGTAGTTTTTAAGTGAGGTGAAACTTGGGAGTATGCAAGACAAATAAGACTCCTGAAAGAGGTTAAATAGTCTGGAAAGGTTGAGAGTCACTGCTTTAAGGCACAGTAATAGATCCTGCAAACCTTTCATTTCTCTGTGGGGAAATTAAGCAGCACAGCTACAGTGGAATAATTATTCTGCTCTAGGTTTTCCACTATAGCTCCTTGTGTGGACGTGTATTCCATAATAAAAGTGACTGTATTTTGGAATAATTTTCCACTATTGTTATGCTGGTCAATTTCCCTGTGTAAACTAAAATATACAAAATCGGGCCCCTCCCAGTCTTATTGGCCATAGTAGTCATGTGCAAATTCTTGTCTTGAGGGAAGCATGACACTAAATCAACTGAACTCTGAAAATACAGATATTTTACGTTACAACATAGCTGAGGGCCATATGTTTAAAAGTAGGAATGTGTTTGTGGTGTTTGATGAATTTTCCCAGAGATACTGGGCTACATTCTAATCTCCAATACCCTAGTCCAAATTTGGAGTAAATCCATTGATTTCAACAGAGTTACTCGGGATTTACACCAGTAGAATGATCTTAAGATCTGTCCTATTCTGCCCTTGGCTAAAATTTGTTGGAAAAGCTGAGAGTTTGCCTGATCTGTCTCAGGAATTAGTGTACCTGACACTTTGTAAAATTTTCATGTATTTATTTCTTTTTCATTTACCATCTGTAATTGACTTATGCTTGTAGTTTATTATTTGTCTCAAGTCCTCACTATTATGATTGTCTTACTGTTGTGCCTAATGCTCTGGAAAGGAGGAATTGATGAGAGTTGCCTAATGTTTGAGCAAGAGATATTCATTCATGATACCTGTGAAAGACAGTTAACAGAATGCTAAAACTCATTATCTCAGGTCTATTTGACTCCTCCTGACACTGTATATTTAATAGCTAGTTGTGGACTCTGCAGCTTCACACTGCTGCTATTACGCAAATATGTTAATGGAATAGAAATAAAAAACCCTGCAATAAAAGCCAAGGGGGCTTTACATTTCCCACAGGGAAAAAATAATGTCATGCCTCTGTTTTGTAGAACTGAGGTCCTGGTTCAGCAAAGAACTTCAGCACATGCTTAATTTTAAGCCTGTGAGTAGTTTCAGTGAATTCAGTGTGCAGTGTTCACGTGCGCTCCAGTATACAGGTGCACTAGTGGCGTATAGGATGCCACCAGTGCCCTTTCCATACCCATTTTGGAAGAGGCATGAATTAGTCCTAAATAAGGAAGGCATTTCAATCCACAAAAGCAGCAATTTTCATTGATTGAATGGGGAAGGAGAAATCTATGATAAATTAAAATGTAGTTGCTGTGAACTCACCAAAGACAGTTTTTTGTTGTTATTTCTCAGGATGCTATTTTTTTTAAAGCACTGTTGCATTACAGCGTATTTTCACAAAATGATTTGGCACTGAAATTCATTATTTATCCTTTTTAAATGAGGTTGACCTAAAATCTCGGTGCTGCAGAATGTTACTTTTGGAGTGTTAATATTAATGTTGCTGGTTTTTTTAACTCCCACACTGATGGGCTTAGGCAATGGTGCTAATTGCAAGATTTTACAATCATTACACTTCTTTTTAACTCCTGAAAGCTTGTATCATAGCTGAGCTTTATGTGTATACTTACATTCCATTGAAGTTAATGGGACTCCTGAATGGGATTTCCTGAATCGGGGCCTATAACTGCTCTACAGCCAAAATGCTTCTGAAATAAATGTAGTCAAACTTTACTAATTCTGGGTCACTGAGAATGTAAATGATGCTTAAAATTGTTGATTGGCTCTAGTTTTCAAGACATGCTATTGGGTCAGTATATACGACCCTTGACTTGGGAATGGCGGAGGATAAGTGAGTTATAAAGGGAAGGGATCTCAATTTAAACCAGAAATGACTAAAATACATCTTTGACTGGATCTATGAATAAATCTATGACTGGGTTTGGACAGTACTTGCTTTTTAGGCAAAACAATGAATGATGCAATCTGAAGCTGGTATTGCATCATACATGAGATGAATTGCATCATGTTATTCCTAGAAGTCATGGATGATGCAATCATAACGAAGCTTACATCACTCTGCTGAACAAATTGCCCTATATCAGCTCTAGAAATCATACAGTGTCGTGCTCTCTTCTTTGTCAGTGTTTGATTTTGCAAAGGGACACATTTCTGTTTAGCCAAAGTGAGCAGAGATGCCTCGTACTTGTGTGAACAGTGCAGATCACTTCTGCTATGTTTGTGGTGAAGTGACTTTTGCATCACAAAAGCGCAGTATAACCACTATGGTTAAGAAAGCCTATCACCTTTCTTTTGGCTGCAAAATTGGAGATCAGGACAAGAGGTGGGCACCACACATATGCTGCAACACTTGTGCAACAAATCTTCTCCAGTGGTTGAACAGGAAAAGGCAATCTATGCCTTTTGCAGTGCCAATGATTTCGAGAGAGCCAACAGATCATACCAGCAATTGTTACTTCTGCATGGTGCCTCCAGTTGGGAGAGGTGTGTCAAAGAAGAAAAAGTGGACTGTGCATTATCCAAACATTCCATCAGCTATACGCCCAGTACCCCACGGAGAAGGACTGCCGGTTCCTGATGCACCAGAATCATTCTCACTTGAGTCAGACGAGGAAGAGGAAGAGGATGAAACTTCTGGTCCTGAACCATCAATGTCACAGGACCCACATTTTCTCCCATCCTCCTCCTCTGAACCACACCTCATAACACAAGGTGAACTGAATGACCTTGTCAGGGATTTGGAACTACCCAAGAGTAAGGCAGAGCTTTTGGGCTCCAGACTACAGCAGTGGAATCTCCTGGCAGGTGATGTTAGGGTTTCCATGTTCCGTGACTGTCAAAAGGATCTTGTCCCATTCTTCTTCATGGAAGGTGATCTTGTAGCCTGCAACAACATCGATGGTGTGATGGCAGCCCTCAACATCGTTCACAATCCAGATGAGTGGAGACTGTTCATTGATTCATCGAAGACGAGTCTTAAAGCTGTTTTACTGCATAATGGCAATGTTTTGCCATCAATTCCAGTTGGTCATGCAGTCCATATGAAGGAAACCTATGACAACATGAAACAACTTTTGAGGTGCATAAACGATGACCAACATCAGTGGCAGCTTTGTGGCGATTTGAAGGTTGTTGCTCTCTTGCTTGGTCTGCAGACTGGATACACAAAGTACTGCTGTTTTCTCTGCGAATGGGATAGTCGTGCAAGAGATTCCCACTACATCAAGAAAGATTAGCCACTCCTATAGTCATTGGAGCCTGGGAGGAAAAGTGTTCAGCATCCACCACTTGTTGACTCAAGGAAGATTTTGTTACCACCCTTACACATCCAGCTGGGTCTGATGAAGAACTTTGTCAAGGCCATTGACAAAACACAAGCAGCTTTCAAGTACCTCCGTGGAAAATTTCCAAGGTTAAGTGAAGCTAAGATAAAGGAAGGTGTCTTTGTTGGTCCTGAGATTCATGAACTTCTTCGAGATGATGCATTTGACCATGCACTGCGTGGCAAGGAAAAAAAGGCATGGAAAGCCTTCCAGTTAGTGGCAATAAATTTTCTCGGAAACAACAAGGCAGACAACTACAGGTTGTTGGTGGAAAACCTCCTCAAGGCATACAAAAGCCTTGGTTGCAACATGTCACTAAAGAGACATTTTTTGCACTCTCATCTAGATTTTTTTCCACCGAACTGCGGAGCAGTGAGCGACGAGCACGGCGAGCGATTTCACCAGGACATTGCAACAATGGAGAAACGCTATCAGGGCAAATGGAGCCCATCAATGCTTGCAGACTATTGCTGGACAGTGACAAGAGATGCTCCATTTAATGAATACAAGAGACAAACCAAGAAGCGCCGAGTAGACACTGAATAGGACTAAACTATGTACATAATAGTTTTTTGCCTTTTGTTTCATAATACATTTTATTTATATAACCCCTTTGCTGATTTTTAAAGTGTTACATAAACAGGACAGGTGAAATAGTATCATGTAAAGCAACCATAAACACATGAAAAGACCTAGGTTTACAATTTATGATTAAAACTCTACTATCTACACAATATACATAGACATAACATGTAAAAACTTAAATATCTTAGAAACAGTAGCCAATCAGTTGTTTTAATTGTCATATTTGAATTCAGCACATCAAAATACATACTAAATACCACATTTTATCTCTGAAGCAGACGACTTCTCAAAAATTGTAGACCAGTGTAATGGGCCAAAGCTAAAAGCTGGATCCAAACATCACTGACTTTTGGGATCCTCTTCATCAGGATCTGAATTTTCCACCTTGGAGTCCTCTCCAGTTATAGCAGATGCTTTTTATATTGGCTGTGTGAATCATGTTTCTTTCATTACTGTTTTTTTCCTTGTTGCAAGTTAAATATGTGCATTAAAATATAGTAATCAAATTCCCAGCCCAGCTAGCTTGGTCCTCTAATCAGCTCTTCTCTCTCATTTGAAAGCTCAGAGCCCCTCATTCACTCCTTAGCCAAGTTACACTTGGGAAAGTCAACTCCAGCCTGCCTTAACAAATGCACACTGGCAGCTTTAATGCTATTTGAAAAACTTCTGCAGAGACACTGGAAGGAAAGGCCCTGACTCCCTCCTCTCTCTCAGTTAGACTCAACTAGACTCTTCACAGGTAGTGAGGAAAAAAAATCACCCACTGCAGTACAGGTAACTGGGTCATTACAAATCATGGGAATTTTTGCAAGATAAGATCTATCCCTAATGGCTCAACCTACTCAGTCTGCACTAGGGTTGTCAACATTGTATTTCAAAAATAAGGGACTGTGTTTTAAGTATCTCCTCCCCATCCCTCCTCCTGATATTATTATTATCATCATCAATCAGTAAATAAATAATAATAGTAAGCAGTACTCACCTACATTCACCAGGGGGATTTCTTGCTGCTTTCTACAGCACTCAGCAACTCCCGATCTTGCTGCACAGAGACAAAAAATAAGGGACGTCACTTGTAGTAAGGGATTGTTGGCAACCTACAAGCACAGGTCCCACTTGCTGCTGTATTTGCCCTCAGCTGGCACCTTCCCCATCCCACACATATATGGCAGCTCTATCACTTTCTCTCCCACCATCCCCTGCCCTTTTCACTCTTACCTATTCCTCCTTTTCCTTTGGGGTTAGTTATAATAGGGATGAGCCCAAGCCAAAACCCATAATTCAAACACCTTGGATTTGGGACTGAATCTGTTGTTTGTAGTTCAACTTGACTCTGTCTCTTTCTTTTTTTCCTCGGCAGAAATTCTCTGCAGGGGCAATGGAAGCTGTAGACTAGAACTTAAGTGGTGCATATTCTTGGTGCTCTTCAGGAGGTAAATTTTCTTTCAAGTCTTACTTCCTCTCTTATGTTCATGAAGGGTTCTATGTACTGTAATGAAAGTAACAATCCAAATAAAACAATTGTTTAATCTTCCTTTGAATTGTGCCAGATTCTTAGCTAGTGGAAGTCTGTGTAGCTCCATTGAAATCAATGGGTCTGTGCCCATGTACACCAGCTGACAATCTGATGCATTATGTTGCACTTGGGCCAGATTCTGACATCCCTATTCAGGTTGAGCAGTACCTCATTTTGTGAATAGTCTCTGTCAAATCAGTGGTAGTACATGTGGAGTAATGTATGACTCCCTGGGAGTTGGAGTCATAGAATCGTAGAAGATTAGGGTTGGAAGAGACCTCAGGAGGTCATCTAGTCCAACCCCCCGCTCAAAGCAGGACCAGCCCCAACTAAATCTTATAAGTTTGCCTTTGATGAGAAGAATCACATAGCACAGTTTCTTTCCAACATTGCTGAAGATTTGAATTCTCTTTGCACACCATCCTTTTCTAGCTGTTAGAGGAAAAGAAAGATGTTGGAGATAGATATAAATCATTTTAAGGCTACAGTTTTCATTACACACAGCAAAAATCTTACAATAGCCTTATGAAATATAATACCTTTAGATATCATGTAATACAGCACAAGGTGCATGTAAAACCTAGAATTATAAGGTCATTATGAAACCTCCATATCCACAGAGTTCAAAGAGAAATGGCATCCAATTTTAATCTGCAGTTTACAATTGAAATTCTTTCTTGAGATGAAGACATTAATATTTTGATAGTAAGAGGTCATTTTTCAGTAGCAATCACAGATTGCCAGTAAAAGATAATGCTTCCCTAGTGGACTTGCTTTCTACAATAAGTCTACCCCATACTAATAAAATCCCCAGAAAGGCAATGGTTGATTTTGTAGTTTGCAGGAGAAAAAAAGAGAGAGCTGGGAGAATTGTTTGTAGTGAATAATTCTTTTGATTCATTTCCCTCCTTTTCCTGTTTGCAAATTATCTGCAAACTGACAGGTTTTATTTTTTTAACAGATTAGTTTGTTATTCAAAATTGTTCAGTGACCCCTTGGAGCACATTGGGTTGTTAGTGAATTGTTCACTTCATGATGTTATGGTGACCTAAGTCACATGTTATTGTTTTGCTCCCTGAATGGATGACTGAAAGGGCCCATAAATAGAAGAAGGAAATATCCGGCACAATGAGCCTCGCAAACCCATATCTATATGAGACTGACATTCCTAAGACTGGCACCATCTATGTGGGTCCCCTCTCACAAATACTACAGGCAAGTGGGCTATCTAAGGGCCCCTGGACTTTGTCCAGCAGAAGGCTGCATTGTTAACTTAACAGGAACCACTCTTCATTTCCATAATATGGAACAATTTGCCATCACACCCCATTGTTAATTCAGAAGCGCGGCTCTCCCACGGCAATTAAAAACCTGCAGCTAGCCCGTGTCAGCTGACTCAGGCTCGAGCTCAGGCTGTTTAATTGCGGTGTAGCCTGTTGGGCTCAGGCTGGAGCCTGAGCTCTGGGACCCTGTGTGGGGGGAGGGTCCCAGAGCCCAAGCTCCAGCCTGAGCTCAAACGTCCGCACCATAATTAAACATCCCCTTAGCCCGAGCCCCACGAGCCTGACAAGGGGCTGACAAGGGGCCAGCTTCAGGTTTTTAACCTCAGTGTAGACATAGCCACAGAGACTGAGCTTTGTTTACAGTGTGCGGAGCTGTGAACTACAGGCGAGTGAATTGCAGAGCTCCCCAAAGGAGTGTGAACTAACTGCCCTGGGTGGACACTGCGGAGACAAACTAAAAGTTACTTTGTTCATGGTAACGCAGTCCTCTTTCAAGCAGTATTATGTTAATGTAATGTAACTAGATGCCTTTTAGTTAATGCCAGCAGCCTCCACACAGGGTAGTTAGGCTGCAACACTTTGGTGAGCTCTGTAATTCACAGCCCTGTAGTCGACACTCCAAATGCAGTGTACACATAGCTCAAGAGCCAGATTTGCATGTATAGTTACACACATAATTGTATGTCTCATTAGAGTTCATTGGCCAAATCTTCAGAGAACTGTTATAAATGCCCACTTGTGTGCACTAGCTTAGACATGTATATCCCTCAGCTTTTGTGCACAAGCTGGGGATATGAGTGAACACATAGATCTGTGCATGCACAACCCAGATTTACTTGGGTGCACAAGGATTTGTGTGCCTAGGCAGGGCATGAACAAAGTGCATGAACATTTAGGGACATGATTCGTTGGAGATTTGGGCCACAGTGAGTGGTAGTGCCTCACAAATTCATAGATCTGAAAACCAGAAGTGACCATTATGATAATCTAGTCTGACCTTCTATATAACACAGGCCAATTCTCTGAATTACTTCCTGCTTCAATCGTAATAGCTGTGGTTGAATTACAGCATACCTGTTAGAAAAATATCAATTTTGATTTAAAATATTTTCAGTGATGGAGTATCCATTTTAACCCTTGATGAGCTGTTCCAAGGATTAATTACCCTCACTATTAAAAATGTGCACCTTATTTCTAGTCTGAATTTGTCAAGCTTCCTCTTCCAGCCTTTGGCTCTTATTATACCTTTGTCTGCTAGAGTAAAACACCCTTAATATCAAATTTCTGTTCCCCATGTAGGAATGTATAGCCTGTGATCAAGTCACCCCTTAGCTTTCTCTTGGATAAACTAAATGTACTGAACGTGTTGAGCCTATGTCTACTCTGCAAAAAAGCACCCCCAACAGCAAGGTCTACAGACTCAGGCTTGAGAAGAGCAGTGTAGATATTTGCACTCGAGCTGGAGCTTGGATTCTCAAACCCGGAAAGGGGAGTAGGTCTCAGAGCCCAAGCTCCAGTTCAAGTGGGAATATCTACACTGCTATTTTTAGTGCCACACTGTGAGCCCAAGTGTGTAGATCCAGGCTCTGAGACTCACTGCCATTTTTTTTTTTGCAGTGTAGACATACCTTGAGTCTCTCGCTATAAGGCATGTTTTCCAATCCTTTAAGTATTCTCATGGCACTTCTCTGAATCCGCTACAATTTTTCAATGTCTTTCTTGAAGTATGGACATCAGAACTGGGACACAGTGTTCCAGTAGTAGTTGCATCAGAGGTTATATAACCTCTTTACTCCTGCTCAATATTCACCTGTTAACGCATCCAGGAATCATATTAGCCCTTTTGGCCACAGCATCACATTGGAAGCTCATGTTTGGCACTAAAATCCCCAAATCTTTGTCAGAGTCACTGCTTCCCAGGATCGAATCCCCCATTCTGTAAGTAGGGCCAATGGTTTTTGTTCCTAGATGTATGACCTTATGTTTGGCTTTACTGAAATGCATATTGTTTGGCTGTGCCTAACTTACAAACCGATTCAGATCACTCTATACCAGTAACCTGTCTTCTTAATTATTTATCTCTTCTCCAATTTGTGTGTCGTCTGCAAATTTTATCAGTGATGGTTTTATGTTTTCTTCATTCATAAAAATATTAAATAGTGTTGGGCTAAGAACCAATCCCTGCTGGACTCCACTAAACACACCCCTGCAATATCGTGATTATTTTAATATAAAAGATAAAGGCACCCAAGAGTCCATCTCACACACTTTTTAAATAAGGTCATGTTTTAACCGTCCCTGAAGTACCCCAAAATACCTTTATCCTGTGAAAGGATGGGCTGAATCTTTGGTGTACAAATGAGATCAAGAAATTCAAATGAAACTCTTCCTCAGTTACAATTCTTTTACTTTCTAATTGGGAAAAAAAAACCTTTGAAAAACTTGAAGTTGTTAATGCCCATCAGCTGGTGAACCATACAAACCACTACTCATCCTTCCTTCTTTGAGTTTGTTTGTGAGAGACTGTTCATTCCTCATAGAATATTCATGCAGACTTTATTTTTGCCCATGCTTGTAGCTAACCAGCTTCCACATTTTTCATGAATCCTCATAAAGAAGAAGAGACAAGTAGCTACAAGACTGAGAGAATGAATCAAGAGCTTCTTTCCTGAGGCAAAGAAGGATGCAGCATAGGTGGAGTCCTGAATTTTCTGTCCTTTGGCTAGTAGCTCCATTAGCATGGATGACAATGTAGATGACGATCTTCCATGGTTTTCAGCGGTACAGTTACTTCATTTGTAGATTATGCCAGCGTGACTGTGGGTGTAACTTGGGAAAGGGAGGAGAAATGACTTGGTATGTGGAGTTACTGTCTCTGATATTATGCAGTCCTCGAAGCTCACACTCTGATTACTCGGTATAAAGAGACAAAGGGATCTCAAATGTATATTTTTCATGAAGATGTTTCCAGATGAATGGAGAATCACATTCTTGAAATTAGTTCTAAATTTTAACACACCTTGCACCTTATGTGTGAAATTCTGATCCTATTATAGTCCCTGGTTGTTTTGCCATTAACTTCAATGGGGCCAGTATTTTGCCCTGTGTTTTGGAATACATAGCATACTTAATTATCCAATTCAGTCTGTAATGCTCCTTCCTGAATTATTACACCTTTTTGTAAAACCAACTCTGTCTTATTCACACTACTGCTCTGTTGTTGTAACTGTGTTGGTCCCAGGATATTAGAGAGACAAGGTGGGCGAGGTAGTATCTTTTATTGGGCCAGCCAAGACTTCTGTGTAAGTTTGAAAGCTTATCTATCTTACCAAGAGAAATGTGTCCAGTAAAAGATATTATCTCACCCACCTGATCTCTTTATTTGCCCTAAGTAATGTAAAGCATCCTGCGTACCAATAATGTTGTATAACAACACTTATTTGTCTAAAAACAGTTTGTAACCAGAATCTAATATCACTTTAACTTAAGCAAAGATGTTGGGATTGATTCACCACTATCTTGCACCTTGTGTATTCATCTTGATGTGTGCAAAGTATATCTAAAATGCCCTTGTTTTAACAGGATGACATTTTACATCCACTTTGCGTTGCTGTAAAGAAACAAAGTATAAGGGATTGGGAATGGCTTAAATCACAAACAAAAGATACAAAAACAACAAAGGGAGGGAAGGAAGGACAAGGAGTGACAGTCACTGACTAAGGATGAGGAATGTTGTTCCTTCGCAGCTGACATCATATATCCCCAGGGAGAGGAAACAAAAGTGGGCAAATCAAAGAAAGGTCATGGGATGCAAACTCAGCCATCAAAATATGCTGTCCCCTTCAATTTTCCGACTCCCTCCATGCAGAAAAACAGTCAGCAACCCCAGGAGTTCAGGTGTGCGGGCAAATTTGGTCTCAGACCAGATATGCCCTTAAGCATGTGCCTAACATGAGGAGGCCAATTGAATTCAATGGGAATTCATGTGTTTAAAGGTACAGAGGACACTCAGGACAATCTACGGCCCTAGGCAAAACTTCAGCGTGCCATTCCCCCTCCTCATAGGATTGGAGGGCAGATTTTGCCTGTCCAACCTTCTTCCTGGGGGGGGCGGGGGGGAGGGCTGGACCAAATCTGCCATCCTAGGTAGCTTCCCAAAAATCGGCTGCCTTTGGAAGCTGCTTAGTCTGCCTATAGCTAGAGTGACCTCTGTAAAAGTTAAACACACATTTCAGTGCTTTTGCTGGATTAGGATCTTGATGCCAGTCTCACTAGGGTTCAAAGAATGCAAGAAAAAAAGATTATGCATTGAACTTGCACCAGACAGGCTTGTACAATATAGTATAGCAAAGTCTATATCCATAAACCTTGAAAATTGTTCAGCATATTACACTTTAAGTCATTACCTCTCTAATTCATATACATGTTTTGAAGTCAGTAGGGTTGTGTGAAATTACCTAGGGTACAATCTGGACTGTTGAACAGCTGTGTCCCCTCAATTCTCCAACTTGAGGTGCCTTTTCAATTGCTTTGCTCTGAGATCCTCCGACATGTAAATTAGTCCCACTTATACTGCAAGAGTGCTACAGCCAGCCACCCTTGAATTACACTGCAGAGCAACACCAGCAAATTCCCAGTCCCATATTTTCCTCCAGAAATGTGCATCTGGTACTGCCCGGCTCTCCTGGACAACAAAGCTTATATAAAGTGTGTCATTTTATTATTGATATGCTATGCACAAATCCTGTTATCTTAAATAGAATTTCCCCAAACAATTCAATCCAAGCACACAGGTTTAGATAATACAATAAAACAAGTTTATTAACTACAGAAAGATAGATTTTAAGTGATTACAAGTAATGAGGCATAAAAGTCAGAGTTGGTTAAAAGAAAATAAAAGTAAACACAACTAATACCTAATTTAGCAAGCTACGTGAATTCAAAGCAAGCGTCTCTCTCCCCACATGCTTCAGAGTCTTACTGGCTGAACTCCTTTCAGGCAGGATCCCTCCCTCAGTCCTAACCTGTTTCTTTGTTCCTCAGGTGTGGTGGCTGCTGGGGTTAGAGAGAAAGAGGGGGAATCATTTGGGGCATTCCTATACTTTTTCCTCTTCTTTGAGAGTCATCTCCAAATGGGGTTGTGACTGAGGGGGCCACACTGAGGTTACTCAATTAGGGCAAACTGCAAAGAATGGGGCAGTCAATCCCCAAAACTGGTGGATATTCCAATACTTAGATTTACCAAGCCAGCACAAAACAGCTTCTATAATACCATATTGGTTTCACAGAAGCCAAAACACAGTTCCTTTATAGCCCCTAACCTTGGGCTTCCTGCCAGACACCCAACTCCAATATGATGAGAATTACTGAAAATTGTATTCATCATATTAGAAAGTTCTACCAATCCCAAAGGATTGGACACATTACCTTCCAAGTTAGTGACTATTTCAGATCTTACCCAAATACATGTGTACAGCCAATTCTTATTAACTAAACTAAAATTTATTAAAAAAGTAAAGAGAGAGTATTGGTTAAAAGATCAGTGTACATACAGATCTGAGTACAGTTCTGAGATTAGTTTCATAGTAGAGATTGTAAGTTTTGGAGTTGCGAAGAGTTCTTAGTATTAGTCCATAGATTCAGTCCAATGTTCATATTCAGGGTGATCCAGGTGGCACTGGAGATCTCAGTCTTACAACTTAAGCTTTCCCTGCATAAAGCATAAAGCAGATCTGAGATGAAAAGGATCAGGACCCAAGGGTTTTTTATACAGTTACAAGCCTTCTCTTGACAGCTTGGAGTCCATAGGCAAACAATAAACAATCACCGAAACTTTGAAGTAGACCCATTTCCTAAGCATCACCAGTAATTAGCTACACAGATTAACATAAGGCAATTGCCTGTTTTTCACCATTTGCAGGTGATTTGCTATATACTTCAAAGAGAAATCAATACAGTGATATCACTGTATTTACAGTTCATTTAAATGTTAAGATCTCCTTTTGATCTCTGAATTAACAGAATACAGAATAGACAGGAACAGTTTGGTTACATTGTTAACCTCTAACAATATACATATAAACACACAAAACCACAAACATTATCTACCAATATGTCCCTAAAGGTTGATTTTGGGTCATTTATCCTAGAGGATGCTTAACCCTTCTGGCCATATATCACAGGGATTCAAGAGACAAAGTATGTGGGGATGGGAACAATACCCACCAATGAACTACAACGGATCAGAAATTATAGCAGTTATTCTTAACTCTGGAAGGTGCTCATATATCATGGTGTTAGCTGTAGTATAAGAAACCGTTGTTTTCTTCTGTGTTTGTACTGAGCCTTGACAATGTGGTCCCGATCCATGACCAGGGCTCCTAGGCTCTATGATAATACAATAATTAATAATTGAATGAAGACATAAATAAGCCGCAGAGACAGTAGTGTTAGAAAGTACACTGAAGGTTGGTCTTTTGGGAAAAATCTGGTTTGTTTTCACCTTTGGCTAAACAGTTAAAAAAAGAAAAGAAAATACAACCCTATGTAAGATAAGCCAAATTGGGATCATACCAGGATGCTTTTTTTGGTCTGTGAAGTATTAACATTTTAAGATCTGTTGCACTGGGATTTTATCACCTCATGAGCAGTTACTGTAAAAACAAGGATAAGCTTTGCATTAACGAATATGGCTTTTTTTCCAGACTGAAATGAAACTGTTTCCTTTGGCATATTGTCATTTGGGATCATCTTAAGCAAGGGAAAAATCCTAGAAATTGACAATGTTTTAATGGACCTGCTTTTGTGTTTGTTTCAGAGCTCACAACTTTCCGCTGGCTCTTCAGAAATCTGTTAGCTCCATTCCAAATGGAAAGCTTCCGTGAAGTTATATGAATTGCCTAGCATTAAGTGGGATGTCTTATCATTGTTAACAGCAGCAGAGCTGTTACTCTTGTAAGAACTAAGGGTATGTCTTCACTATCAGTGTTAAAGCGCTGCTGCGGCAGTGCTTTAACGTGGCTGTGTAGTCGTGGCACCAGCGCTGGGAGAGAGCTCTAAAAAACCCACCTCCACGAGGGGAGTACGGCTACCAGTGCTGGGAGTATGGCTCCCAGGAGGGCTGGTGCACTTTCCACACTGCCACTTTACAGCACTGAAACTTGCAGCGCTCCGGGGGGTGTTTTTTCATACCCCTGAGCGAGAAAGTTGCAGGGCTGTAAAGTGGCAGTGCAGACCAGGCCTAAGGATTTCACGCTGCCATGGCTAGAAGACTATTTGGTGAGTTCACATTATGTTTGCAAAGTCAGTTAGGTCATTACAACAATACCCCTGGTGTTACTAATTCCATTATGATGACAGAAACAGAACAATGAATAACAAAAGCCTTTTACGGTAGGTCAACACTTATGGTGATGTGTTGAATACAGACACTGCATGCCCAGCTAACATGGGTATAAATAGCAGAACATGGTGAGGCACTGCTTAGGCAAATAGAGTACAGACATGCCAGAACCCTGGCGTATATACCCAGCACGGCTCTCTACATGCCCAAGCAGGGCCTCCCACGTCTACAATGCTATTTTTAGCAGTGTAGTGTCCTGCCACCTCCCTGCTCCTGGAGTCTTTCCCTGCCATTGTGAAACACTCCAGCAGTGGGGGTAGGACTCTGGAACAAGGGAAGCAACAAAGAAAGGCTCCAGCAGCTCCCAGCAGTACCACAGAGAACACACAGCCTGCTTTTCACTGCAGCATGTATCTACACATGCCCAGCATGTCACTGCCACTGTTAGTTTTAGCTCCCAGTACAAAGAGCTTCAGTAAGTTAAAGAGATCACCTAAGAGCTCAGTCCAAAATGTTCACACTTGCATGCCTATAGTTGGACAACTAAAGCCTTCTTTAGGCCCCTAAATAAAAGAGGTCTAATGTGCTGCTATAACTGAAGTCAAAGAGAAGTTGTACATGCTTAGTGACTAAAAATCAGGCTGTTTCTATTTAGAGGTCTAAATAGGAACTAAGGGTTGAGATCTCAAAGCCATCACTAGGATTTGGACATATGTTCCATTAATAGAGCCGGGTGACAAAATAGTGCTTTTTTTTGGTGAAAAATTTTCAAAGTTTGTCATGAAAAGTTTTGGTCAAAAATTCCAAAAAATTCAACCATTAATATCAAATTCAATAGCTATTCAATTAAATGGAAGACAGGTGGGTAAAGATTTCAAAAGTGCCTAAGTGACTTAGGAGCTTACATTTTCATGAGACTCTGGCTGCTCTAGACCACAAACGTTTGCTATGTCGGTCAGGAGAGTGATTTGGGAATGAAATAGCTGTGCTAGCAAAAAGCCTCTTGGGTAAATACAGTTATTCTGGCAAAACTGCACATTTGATGGTATAGCTTGATTTAAATGGCGGGAAGGAAGGGCGGGACACGGGCTAGAATACACCACGCCAGTAAATGCACAGTTTTGCTGGAATTTGCTACTTCCCCACTAGGAATGCTTTGCTGGAATAGTATAGTGGCATAGCTGTATCAGCAAAGTGCACCAGGTATAGGACTGAACTTAGGCTCCTAAGAAGAACTGAGTAAATAATTGATTTTTCTGTTTGGTGGCTGAACTGAAAATAATATCATTTTGTGTCGACCTAAAAGGAACATTTTTGTTTTTTCTCACTGAAACAAACAAACAAAAACTCATTTTGGGGTCAAACAAAACATTTTGGCTTGAACTGAAATAATTTTTGTTTTATCCTCACATTTTGGTGTTTTTCTATGCTTTTGTTTGTTTCTTTATTGAATTAAATCTCATTGTATTTCTTACTAAAATAGCTTCTCAAAACAAAAAGTCATTTAAAAAATGTCAAAACAAAATGATATGACTTTTTTTTTTTAAAAAAAAGGCTTTTTTTAAAATCCAAAACTATTTGTCAAATTCAATGCGAATTCACAAATCATTTTGGTCAACCAGATAGCATTTTTTGGATAATAAATCATAGAATCATAGAAATGTTTATTTGGAAGGGACCTTGAGAAGTCATCAAGTCCAGCCCCCTGTACTAAATAAACCTAGATCATCCCTGACAGGTGTTTGTCTAACCTGTTCTTAAAAACCTCCAGTGATGAGGATTCCACAACCTCCTTTAGAAACTTATTCTCGTGCTTGACTACCCCTATGGTTAGAAATTTTTTCCTAATATCTAAACCAAATCTCCCTTGCTGCAGATTAAACCCATGACTTCTTGTCCTATCTGAACAATTGATCACCATCCTCTTTGTATCAGCCCTTAACATATTTGAAGACTGTTATCAGGCCCCCCACTCAGTCTTTTTTCCTCAGGACTAACCATGCCCTATTTTGTTAACTGTTCACCATAGGTCAGGTTTTTAAAATCTTTTATCATCATCTCTCCAATTTGTCCATATATTTCCTAAAGTGTGGACACAGTGCTCCAGCTGAGGTCTCACCAGTGCTAAGTAGAGCAGGGCAATTATCTCCCATATCCTTCATACAATACTTGTGTTAATATACCCCAGCATGATATTAACCTTATCGGAACTGCATTGTTGACTCATTCAATTTGTGATCCACTATAAATCCCAGATCCCTTTTCAGTAATACTACCACCTACCCTGTTATTCCCCATTTTGTAGTTGGGCATTTGATTTCTTTCCTAAATGAAGTATTTTGCACTTATCTTTACTGAATTTCATCTTGTTGAATTCAGACCAATTCTCTAATTTGTCAAGGTCTTTTTGAATTCTAATCCTATCCTCCAAAGTGCTTGAAACCCCTCCCAGTTTGGTGTCATCTGTAAATTTTACAGGAATACTCCCCACTATCCAAGTCATTAATGAAAACATTGAATAATAGCAGACTTTGGACTGACCTGTGTGGGACCCCACTAGATACACCGTCCCTGTTTGACAGGAACCAATTGATAATTACTCTTTGAATACAGTGTTTCAACTAGTATGCACCCACCTTATAGTAAATTCATCTAGACCACATTTCCCCTGTTCATGAGAATGTCAGACGGGAGTGTATCAAAAGCCTTACTAAAAATCAAGATATATCACATCTACTGCTTCTTTCCTATCCAGTAGGCCAGTAACTCTGTGAAAGAAGGAAAATAGGTTGATTTGGCATGATTTGTTCCTGACAAATCCATGCTGGATATTCCTTATAATCCTCTTATCCTCTAGATGTTTACAGATTGATTGTTTAATAAATTTGTTCCAGTATCTTTCTAGGTATTGAATTTGGGTTATTGGCCTATAATTCCCAGGTTCCTCTTTGTTCCCCCTTTTTAAGAAAGGTACTATGTTTGCCCTTCTCCGGTCCTCTGGGACCAAACCTGTCTTCTGTGAGTTCTCGAAGATAATTGCTAATGGTTCAGAGATTCCTTCAGCTAGTTCCTTAAGTACCCCTGGGTGAATTTCATCAGGACCTGCCCACTTGAATAAATTTAAATTATCTAAATATTCTTTAACCTGTTCTTTCCCTATTTTGGCTTGCGTTCCTTCCCCCTTGTTGTTAATATTATTTGTATTGAGAATCTTTAACCCATTAACTTTTTTAGTGAAGACTAAAGCAAAATAGGCATTAAGCACCTCGGCCTTCTAGATGTCATCAGTTATTAGCTCTTCTTCTCTGTTAGAGCACCCGTGTAAAGCTAAACTATTCATCTGAAAAATGTTGTCCAGCTCCTAAGTTCCTAAATGAGATGTAGGCTCCTAAGTGACTTAGGCATTTTTTGAGAATTTTAACCGTGTTTCTAAAGCCCCTAGACAACACTAAATATCTCAACCGAAGTGCACCAATGTTTGAAAATTTTGGCCTTTACATGCACAGATTAATTTGCACATCGACAGGGTGAAAAATACAAGAAGCCTTTTCCTAGTTCAGAAAACTTCCCATTGAGGCAGTCAGCCAAGTTGTTTCTCTTTGCTCCTTAGTGAGTAGCTGATATGATGCTTATTGAAAGTGAAGAGAGAGAGAGAGTGATAAAAGTGTTAAGTTAAAAATGGAAAACAAAAAATTAAAAAAGGAGAGAAAAAAGGAAGAGTTATATTGAGCTAGCTTGTCCCTGTCGTTTGCATGGGGGCTCAAAGAACCTACACCCCCATCCCAGTTTATGTCACAGGCAACTCCAGTGAAGTAGGTGCACTTACACCAATGTAAAAGTAGTAAAAGTGAGAGAAGACAGAAGCACATTGTTTACATATAGATCAGAGTAGCTCCTTTAAGAAATTATGTAATCAGGTTGTTTTCATGCAGGCACCAAGAACCCCAAGAAAATAAATGGTTCATTTAGAGCCATCAGTTCTATTGGGTAATTACTTTAATTAGGTAGTTTTTGAAAATTGCACATTAGCTACATGATGGATCAGAATTGTTGGGGTCTGTTGAGTAATTATTTAATTAGGCCATGTTTTAAAAACTGTTTATCACTCATAATGGGCTGGAACTGGCTCCTTCTGGTTTATTGTATAGTTATTTAATGAGGCCAAATGCACTATACGTTGCAAAAATCCTTCTCAAATGTAGTGAAAGAAATTGACTGTGTATAGACAATGGGTGCCTTTTGTAAGTAATTGTTACTGTGCCTCAGTGGGTCACAGCTGATAATGCCAGATTCAGGATGAAAAATAGGGCAGACTCACCCCGCACTGGTGATTATTTTATCATTATATTATACCAAGCCAGTAAGAAAGTAAACTTTGATCTCACCACACTGGTTAACAAGAAGGCAAAATTGCAGTCTCCTTAGGCATTCCAGCCTGTTTCAGCACCCAGATACTAGACTTTATGATGAGTGGTTATTGAAAACCAAGTTCATCAACAAACGGTTCTTCTGATCTCAAGAGATCAGCCACACAGCCGGGTCAATATATAACTCAGATCTTACCCAATAATCATGCTGCTGCCAATCCTTCAGTAACTAAAATCTAAAGGTGTATTAACACAGAAAAGGAGAGTTAAAATGGTGACTATATCATATACATACAATAGTGGCAATGTCCTTATATCACGTTTATAGCAGTGATGTTATCAGACTGCTGGCTTGTAAAGTTGCTGGTAACTTCCAAAGATTGGAAGCTCATCAGTCCATAGTTCAAATATGCTCCTTTTAGTTGTAAGTCCAGAGAATTAGAGCAGGAAAGAGGCAAAATGGAGTTATTCCAGGGGTCTTTTATACCCTTTGCCATGTGCCTGGAAATGTACTGGTTCAAAAACCAACTCACAGACTCTGTGGTGGAAAGTTACTGGCACAAGACGGAGTCCAGGGTCACATGAGCATATCATATATCCTTACATGGCTTGATGACTCACAGAGGATAGCCATTGTCCCATTGGCAGCTGAAGTGTCTGCAGGAAGAGACATCTGGGTGGAATGAGTTTCTTCTATGTCCCACTGTGAGAGTTAAGTGTCTTCGATGGGCCATGAACTTGAACAGTTCATTCACAATATGCTGGCTAGATTGAATGTAAAGTACATTGTGGGTGTTACCCCAGGAACAAACACAATGGTGATACAGGTATATGACCAATATTCATAACTTCAGATACAAAAATGATACATGCATATAAACAGGATAATCATACCTAGCAAATCACAACTTCTCCACTGAAATGCTTTGTACAAGATTTGTTGCAATTGTCTAATGGTAGTGATGATGTAATGATATCATTGATATAAATGGTCATATTTCAATCATACAGCATCACAGTAATGAACACATTTTTGGACTACCAAGAGTTCTATAAGATTGACATGAGAGCGGCAGTCATCTTAGTTAAGTACCAAAGTTAAAGACTGAAAAATGCAAAACATAAAGATATAGCTGCTCCCTTTTGTTGGAGCATCTATGTAAAGCTAAAAATGGCAAGTAGCCAAGAATTGTCTTTTCTTCATTAGGCTGTGGGGAAGTGGAGCAGGGATACACGATATTCCAGCATGCGGATGATCATTCAGACTTCATGATTAAACAGAGATAAAAAGATCAAAGCAGAAAGCTGTACTAATGAAACCTAGGAACAGGTTTGGATTGGAATTTCTCTCTATGAAAGTTCTATCCGGATTAGAGTGGAACAGAGGTATAAAGTTCCAAAAACATCATAAGAGGAAAAGATAATTTAGTTCTACCACTGCAAGCTAGACCTGATCCTGCCACCACTGAAGTCAGTGACATAACTCCCATTGACTTCAGTGGGAACAGGTTTGGCCCAATATGTGCAATTTTCAGAATTAAGGGGAAATATCGCCTGGAGTCTCCTGTGGTGGGAGAATGGGGCCTCTGGAGCTTGGCATTTCCAGGAGTCTTTAAAAAAATGTGTGCAGGAAAGAAGCAGGAAAGTGCTCTACAAATGGCAGTCAACACTGATCTCCAATAGAACAAAATGTTTCTGTTTCCTGGAGAGATTTCATGGATGAAATATTCATTTAATTCAAAAAAGGTGAGTTGGCTAATGAATGCTGGAATAGATGCAGAATTTGAAAAGTCATGGGCACAAGAGGCAGCCTCTGACACAGGTTTCCACCAGCCAGTTGTAGCTAAATAGAAACTTTTGAACAATTTACAACTGTGAGATTTTAGGAAACAAAAATTTTAAATCATGGAAACAAAGGAGAAAAAGAGTGAGATGGCGGAAGCAGTGGAAAAGATCTAAGAATCACTCAGGTCTGTCTACTGCAACTGACTGTGTGGAATTATGTTTTCCAGAACCAAATGGGTGATCTCTGATCAGTGCTGCAGAAGAAGATGAAATAAATCTAAGGTGTTTTAATACATAAAATCGATGAAATGACCATTGCATGTCAAATTCAAAGCCGAGACTAATTCCTGAAACTGCATGAGAATAGCTACTGCAGATTATTGCTTTACAGATTTTGTAGACTTTAAGTCCAAAACTGATAATTGAATCATGTAGTCTGACCTCCTGTCATAGATTTTCCTCCAGTTCCTCTTGTAATGATCCCAAGAACTTGTTTGACTAAAGCATATATCCCAGAGAGGCATCCAAACTTGATCTGAAGACTTCAAGAGATGGAGGATCCACCACTTTGCCTGGTAGTTTTTTTTCTAGAGGGCAATCCCCTTCAGCTATATAGTGCTTTATGAAGGAGTCTGAACACAAAATAAAAATTGTTGTTCAGTCAATACTGTATGCAACCCCACCAGTCACTGAGAAAGTTTTCAACTAGATCCAACTTCAGTGTTTGTTATTATTATTATTATTAATTTGAACCCATATAATCTGAAAAAAGTTTTTTAAACCACCTGGCACCCAAGAGTTGAACTCAAAGGGATCCAGCTTCACAGCTTTGAAAACTCTCAAAAAATAGACTTCCTAACACGACATGAATCCAGCAGAAATTGCCCCTCCCAGCTTAATAGAGATTCATCTCTGTTTCATACTTTCCTTCTGTCCTAGCCTCATTCTCAGTTTCCGATAGATATTGCCTCTTGCCAGAATCCACAGTTTTAAAAGAAATTGTGATACAAATATCACACTAGCCAAGAAGGAATGAATAAGAGCCTATGGTGGGCTCAGTCAGCCACACCCTGCTATGCCTGATGTAGGTGTCAGGCCTGGAATGTGGCAAACCCAGTTCAGTGGGTGGCTGACTGGAAATTGGAGCATATCTCCAGCTCTTACTTGGCAAGACAAGCCTAGATGGAACAGGAATAAGGACTGTTGATAGTTGAGGCCTCCCTTAGAGAACATAAGCTTGAAGCAGATCCATTGGTTGAGTTCATTTCCAGTGCCTTGCCTGTTCGTGCTGAGATAGATGGCAGGCTGTCAGAGCCTCCCTGATAGAAGATAGGTCTGAAGCAGGGTGCCAAGTTGGGGGTTATACAGACTCTGAATAGAAGGGTTGAGTCCAGCCATGGCCTGGGATGGAAGACCCTCCTTTTGAGTTCATTATATATGTTTTGGAATTGGATACCCTGGAAGGAGAGGGACGTTGGTGTGATTTAGCTGGAGGGCTAAGTCACTGCAACACTGGACCATGTTGGAAGCAAATGCTGATCCCCTAAGATCTGAAGGGAAACTGAGGCAGTATGAGTAATGCCATGGTAAGCCATGAAGGGGTACTGCTAAGATCAGCTTTGCTACAGAAAGTAAGTCTATTCCACTGCTTTACTTGGCTTTGTTTACCTTTTTCCTCCTACTGGGATTTGAATATGGGGACACATTGCCCCTTCTATGGAAAAATCTGTGTAAGTGACCAGGGGAAGAGCAATTCAGGGAGGTTCATATTACTAGAGGTGGGAGTGGGGGGGGAGCTTCCTCACCATAGAACAAGCAAGAGTTTGTGGGTAAAGGGGGAAGTGGATTTCAACTGCATTTGCACATCCTGAGGCTTTCTGAGATCTGCTGGGGGCCAGGGTCATCTGCTCTGAAGCTCCGTGCCTCCTCAATGATTCTGGGACCAATTGGTTCCCTGGCAACATGGCGTCATTAGCATCTTCAGCATTTGCTATTACTCGTGTTAAGAAGATGGAAAATCTTCCTTTTTGCATGGGCAGATGGAGAGTTGCACATGGATCTTGGAGACAGAATCTGGCTTTGACTGCCTGAGGCAACACCTTGCATATGTCTATACAGTCTAGATCTTTTTGTGTTTGCTAATGGCCTAAAAGACAAGAGGCCTGATCTGTCCCTCTGTTATGATCTGGAATACAAACAGAGGAATTAAATAAAAACATAATATACTCTTGTTGGAAGGTTGCAAAGTATCACTACTTTATTTCTTAGATTCCAATATTTTAAGACACAACCAGAAAGAGAGAAAGCAGGCTGCTTTCTAAGGTAGAGAAGCACACCTCACCCCACCTTTGAGCTAGTCTGGGTCTTTCGAGACTGTTTGCACACTTTGCTACACAACTCCTCTAGCCTGCAAGCAGGACCATGAAACTCCTTATTAAAGTGACAGCCTACAGTTCTGATACACTTTTCGATATACCATGCCCAGGGCCGGCTCCAAGCACCATCAACGGAAGCAGGCGCTTGGGGTGACACATCTGAAGGGGCGGCATTCTGGCTATTCCTCGGGCGGCACATTTCAAGGGAGGCTTGTTGTTGTTTTTCTTTTGCTTCGGCAGCTCCGGCCGCAGCTTTTTTTGTTTTTGCTTCGTCAAAATCCGATTGAGAATTTTTTTGCTTCTCAATCCCATTGAGAAGACTCTAAAAATAGAATTGCACGTTCTTTCAAAGTACAAAGGTGCTACTCTCTGACATTACATCAGAGTTGATGGAAAAAACTTATCCCAAGTTTCCTGGGAAGTTGGGGATTGGCATCAGGGCCAGCTCCAGGCACCAGCAAAAGAAGCAGGTGCTTGGGGTGGCACATCTGAAGGGGTGGCATTCTAGCCATTCCTGGAGCGGCACATTTCAAGGGCGTTTCCCCCCCACACACACACACTTGGGACAACAAAAAAGCTAGAGCTGGCCTTGACCATGCCCTTCTTACTTGAAGCCAATGGCCTTGGTTCTCTGTTTTGGCTGACTTATGCTAAGCACAGAAGTGAGTGGGGGTAAAATTCTAACATAACCTGTATGACAGCAATGCAAAGGTTCTATAATCAGCTCCCTGTTATAATAAAAGACAACCTGAATGGATATGTGTCTGGATTTAACGAGACCCTGTCATATTCTGGAAAATGTTCCATAAATTATACTTATCAAAAATCCTAGCAAGTGCTGATACAATTTTTCTGTATTTTTGCTCCAACATTGCAGATTGCTCCAGCTCATTGTTTCATTATCCCTGCCTGGTTTATATAGTGATGCTCAATTAGTGATGAGAGAACCTCAGATGGTTCTATGGTTTGTTTTGTTTCAGGGAGGACTCCAAGCACTTGGTCTAAGCATGGGGGTGGAAATATGATGAGAACAGGCTCTCATGACATTCTTTCCCCAGTACGTCCTAAGACAAAACCTGGCTGACATTATATCCTGGCTTGTGGTCAAGACTGACAGTGATTTCTCAGAAGTCCTGGGTCTGTCACTGGCTAATGGGGAAATATCCTTAGCTCATAAGGAAATGTTGAGTCTATGACAGCTTGTTTCAAGTATATTTTAAGTACTATTGTTTCCTAGGGGGTGGGAAGTATTTTTATACTAGATAGAAGCAGGATGAAGGGATGCCACATGCAGAGTGCTCTAATTCTTCATCAGCCTCCTTTTTGTCTTGTGAAATACAGTGCGTCTCGGAAGGGACTGAGCAATAAGAGGGCAATAGAGTTGAGGGTGCTGATCACCTCATGGAATTGGCCCTGTGACAGGGGCTCTACTCACCACTGGCAGTTCTCGGGATTAGCTCGGCCAGGCCAATGCCCCTTCTGGCAGTCGCACTCTGTCTCTTCCTTTCTCTGTGGTCCCTCCATTGTTCCAGGAACTGCAGCCTCCTCTTCATGACTTGGCTCTCAGGCCAGGTCACTACATAGTTTCACCTTTTAGGGAAAGTCCTTCCACATGAACGGTCTTAGGCAGTCTTCTCCAGCACAGTCCTGATGGTGCCACTTCCCCAGTGGCTGGTAGGGCAAGCCAGGCCTGCCCACTACTTTGGGTTCCAGTCCAAGGACCCTATACCTGGCAACTGTGGTCTGCTTTCCTTCCCTAGGCTCCTTCCTGCAGCATCTGGTCCCCCTATCGGTGTACCAGCTCAAACTCCCTCTTCCCAGGGAGTAACATCAGACTACCAAACCCTGTAGCCTCAAACACACCTCCTATTCCCAGGAAGCAACTTCACCCTATTTCCCTGCAGCCCATTTCTGCTGCCAACTTCCAGTCTTTATACATCCAGTCTCGCTCCTCTCCCAGCTGCACTTCATCAGCAAATTAGGCTTTAGCACTCCCTGGCTTTCCTCTAGGTGTGGCCTATAGGTTAAATGGCCTGATTTACCATTGTAAGGCTTATGTGGGGTGGAATTCCCATCACAGACCCCTTAGAATTTAGCGAGGGCACCAGGAATGGGCTCAGAGTGGTAATGAAACAGAACCTGACATGGTATTCTAGAACTGGCAAATGCTGGTATTGTGAAAGCCAAGGACTCACCATTCTGAAGACAGACTATTCATGATGTCTGAGTCTCCTCTGACTTGCCCCGATGTAAATCAGGTGTAACTATCAAAGTCAGTGGAGACACACTGATATAAAACTGATCTAAATGAAAGGAAAATCAGGCCTGTGAAATGTAATTGCACACAAAACTTCCCCTTTTTGCATTTGCCATCCTCCTACACATGTGCACCCTGGCACCATTGCTAAATAATTGTATATGTTCCCTGGGCCAGTGCCATTCATTTTGTGGCTTGTGCTGGCTTATTGTGCCTCAGTAGAAAGGTGGCTGCAGGTGTCTCTCTCATGCAAGTTCCACGGGCAATCACAGTCCCTCTATACATCCTTAGAGATGCACTTTCCATCATCAGGGATCCAATGCTGCTGGCGTAAAGCAATTTAGGTGTGCAGCTGCATAAATGTGCATATACTGGAGACTGGAGTCCCATCTCCATATCCCAGCTCCAGTACAGCCAGCAACAGTGCAAGACATGTCTTAACACTGTTTTTTTAAAATGAATAGAAGACTAGGTATATTGGTGTGCTCCTTCTGTCTTTAGCTGCTTAGCTATGAATATGAATGAGCATGCTGGTTAGCGGTATTGTTTTTTCTAGGTTGCTAATAGGTTTTTATTTTTGTAGGCCAAATTTGGTCTAGTAACCAGAGCTGAAAGTTTCTAAATCCATTTTTTGATTAATTCATGTACCATCTAGTCCAGTGGTTCTCAATCAGGGGTACGTATACCCTTTGGGGTACACAGAGATCTTCCAGGGGGTACATCAACTCATCTAGATATTTGCCTAGTTGTACAACAGGCTACATAAAAAGCACTAGTGAAGTCAGTACAAATTAAAATTTCATACAGAAAAAATGAGAAAGTAAGTAATTTTCCAGTTACACTTTTGTATTTTTATGTCTGATTTTGTAAGCAAGTAGTTTTTAAGTGAGGAGAAACTTCGGGTACGCAAGACAAATCAAACTCCTGAAAGGGTATAGTAGTCTGGAAACACTGAGAACCACTGATCTAGTCTACCCTAGGGGGTTATTTACTGAAAGCAAATTAAGAACTTACTTGAATTGTTACATGTACATACTGTTTGTCCTCTAATCTATCCCATTACTAATGTAATACTTGGGCTTTCTTTTCTTACCAATTCTGATAAAATTTATCTGATTTCTTCCCCTCTTGCTATCCCTGCTAAGCTTGTGTTCCATTCTCTGCCCATGAAGAAGACATGTAGGATCAAGCAAATTATTAACTGTATGTGGGCAAGATCATTCATAAGTTTAAAAGGTGCTAGAAGGGCTTTTTTGGGGGCGGGGTTGTTTTTAAGTGAGGTTTCTTACAGATAACTCACAAACCGTTCAAAAGAGTAATAGAAGCAGTTATTGTCAGCACACAAGATTAAGCCTGTGTAAAAACAGCTGTGCAAATCAAGAATAATTCCATTCAAAACAATGAGGATAAACTAATAAAAATCTAGTGCATGTGAAATCAGAATACTTGAGCTCATTAGTGGTAATATAAAATCCACACGAAACTTGAAATCAAGATCAGGGGAAAATATTCTTTAATCACCTCCAGAATTTAAATTTCTTGGCATTAATTCCACATATCATTTGAATATACCCACAGGCCTGTTTTCATTTCTCAGGCAACTCAAGGTATGTGCAATATGCATTTTGTAAATATATTTGTAATATTTGAATGCAATCCAACAGAATCTTCTTCCTCATTCCCATAAGGTTTGCATAAGTGAGTGTAACATATAGGTCCAGTGCATTTTACGGGGACAAGGGATTTGACTGAGAACCAGATCAAGGAGTATGAGAAAAAAAGATGATTTAAGGAGAGAGTGTATTTTGCACTTCACAGAGACTATTTTATGCTTAGCAATTCAGAGCAGGGATGAGGAGGTAATTTGAATACAGTTAGGGTGGCCAGATGTCCCGATTTTATAGGGACAGTCCTGATATTTGGGGCTTTTTTTTATATATAGGCACCTATTACCTCCCACTCCTGTCCCAATTTTTCACACTTTCTATCGGGTCACCCTAAATACAGTACACAGGACTATATATCAAAACTCAGTAAAGGGGAAAAAAGTTGACCCAGGACTCCATGTTGATGTAACAGGATTCATTTAGAGTTGATCCTGATTGGTTATGATGTGTCACCACTTGCTTCCTGCTGCTGGGGGGGCAGTATAGCGGTGTGAGTACAGATCTATTGAAAGAAATTATATCCTTGGGGGATTCAGTAAATAATTATTTATTAACAAGTCAAATAGTCATTATGCCACTTTCTAATGCTCTACGTTCATGTGCCATCTTTGCCTCTTATCTGCATGAGGATCTTCTGCATGGTTTTTTTGTTTGTTTGTTTTAATTATCACCAAAAACTAGATATTCATTTTTGATTTTATGGAGGGCTTTTTTGTATATAGTGCCTTAATATTCATGAAATAGGAAAATATAATAGAGACTTCTTTTTAAGTCAGGCATGTTATGCATACCTATGAAGAGACTCTAGAAAAGAAAGAAGTACAAAAGTTTAATGGGAGAGAAAGAGAGAGATCGAGATCATGCTTTTATGATCAGATAGAAGTGAAAAACAAAAAAAGAGAGAGAATGTAAAAAAGATCTGTTGAAAGGATAAAATGAAAGGCTAAAATACTGTATATAAAAATATAAACAGAATAGGGGCAAAAAGATCAAAGAAAAATTGTCTACATTGTTGAAAGGATCCAGGGATATGCAATAAAATCTAATGATTTTAGGGTCTAATTCTGTACTCACTTACTTCTGGCTTTACATCAGTACAGCTTCACCATTGATATCAGTGGGATTACTCTCGATTTACCCCATTATAAAGAGAGAGGAGAATCTGGCCCTCAGTCTCAATCAGAATATCAAGGATATCAAGATTTCTTCTTGGTAAAATATGCTGTCCTAGTCATAGCCCTACATCGGTCCAACACAGTTTGTAAATGTTAAAGACAATGGGACAAATTCTCCATTGACAGGCATCATGTGCAACTTCATGGCAGGTAATGAATTGCATGGGATGTAAATCAGTTCAGCATATTGTCCAATAACTCTAACAATTCCAACATTCTAAAGATCCTAGTTAGTGCTAGCAGCTGGAATGGCTATCATGTCAATTATCATTCAACATGATACTAATCTCATCTCATATATCCTCTCTAATATCCTTCCATGTGTCTCTAAAATCCTACCATGTATCACATTTTTTGTGGTACAGATTATAATCTTTCAATTTTTTTACTACATCGAGACCAGAGCACTCCATTGTATACCTACCTTTTGTTTAATATTTGCACTTTCCATTTTTCTTGCTGTACAGCCTCCTGTAGTTGTACAAGGCAGAGCTTTTAAAAAGAAAAATTCCAGTCTGACCTGTATCAGACTTCAGTTTGAATTTTTCTTTTGATATTTGTCTCTATAATTCTACTTATTTATGGATTCTGAATCAACACCCTGCCAGGCCAATGTCTTCTACCCTCTGCTTTCTTTTCCAAGGATGAAGAGGTGGGAGTTCTACTTTAATACAGTAAAGTCTCCATTCTGTGTTTTAGAAAACTGCACTGTAATCTCTTGTCAAGTGATGTTTCTATATCATGGTTTGTAGGTGGGTGTGTGTTATTTTGTCATGCATGGATTAATCCTGAACATTTTGCTGCATGTGTTTGATACTTGATATTTAAAATATGCTCTGTGGTTCTTAGTTGTGATTGGTCACAAGTCACATAGTTCCACCTCTGCTCCCTGAATGGATGAGCATATTTCTAAGCCAGAGAAGGGTCTGAGGAAAGCATTGGAATTTTGTCTCTTTCAGGGAGAGGTAGCAGATAAGTAAGCTGAGGAACTTTTATAAAAACATTAAATCTGTTCCTTTCTGGGCCACACAGGTTTAGCCCAAGGCCTCATTCCTCGACCAATTAGGCTTCTGTGAGATTTATAGGCCAGGTGTAGAGTTTACATTTAGCCTTCTTTCATCACACTCTCAAAAAGTAATTGCACTGCCCTGGTTTACAAGGGAAAAGTCAAATGCTTGTGGAGCTTGTTTAACTGCCTCTGAGTTGGAGCCCTGCGGTCCCCATATTACATCAAGCCATGTCCCATCCCATATGAAATATACCACTTCTGGTGCAAATACTCTATCCTGACACCTTAAATATTGTTTTTTGTGAGCATTCATGTGAGAAAACTCAGTCAGTCCCATATTTGCAGGAAGTGACTACAACAGAGGTGCATGCAAGCAAAGTTAAAGCAAATTAATTCTTAAATTTGAGTGAACGCTTGCAGGAACATTGTTGTGGCATTCACCCCAAACATATACATGCTCTTTCATCTGTGTACAGCATTACAACAATTTTCACCGGCTGCCACTAATGTGTTTGGAGGAAGTGTGCCTGCAGCCAGTATGCTAAAATTTCATATCTTTGGCCTCCACTCTAAACTGCTCTTGTGCCTGCTCTTGAATATTTCTCCTTTAAGAAGCTTGCTTGTGGCCTAAATAGAATAAATTCAGTTAACAGTAAAGTCTTTTATTCGACAATCTCCCTCTAAGTACAACCTTTTATTCCAACCATAACACTAACACTAATCTATTCCCAATACAATCTCTGATAGTACAGACAATTTCCTCTTTAAAAAATTAGCCCCTACCAAAAAACTGCACTTGCAACAGACTGGCCATCGTGGGATGAAGCTAGGGTAAAGAATGCTCCTTTCCTTTCTCTCCATATCTGATGCACTACATGACAGTATAGAGTCTCCCTTATCAATATAAACACTCAACCTTCCACAAAATAAAACTGCCCCAAATTTGCCACAGGGGTGGATCTACTGGACTGGGAGAGGCAAAAGTGAGGTTAATACAATATACAGTCATCAAAGGAGAGTTTTTATGAAATCTGTTTGGGTGGTTCTGAATAGGGCTGGATTTATTTAACCACACTTACTAATTAAAAGATATCTTAAATACAGTGTGTAATTAATGTTATAACAGAGGAAGAGCCTTCTAGCACATAGGACAATTTATGCTTTTTTACCATAAAATAGCTTGTGAAATGCTTCTTAATGTTTGTATTTAGGTTGCCAAGACACTATTGATAGTTGTCTTGGTGTCCGTTCTTTCTAATATGAATGAAAAAAAATGAAAGAAAGAGATAAGCTGTTCTGCTTCTTTATCTGGGACATGGTATCAGAAAGCCAGGACTGGTATTACAGTACCAGTCCTAAAGATAACCTGATGCTGGCATGATTATATCAGTTTCTTTTGTGTGTCTTGCTCTTGTTCATCTGCTTTTTTCCTCCAAGTAGCTTTCAAGCAATTATTGCAGCACAAGGTATTTTAAATCCTAAGTTATTTAATGTGTCATCTGAAATCATCATGGAAATTGCAGCCCTAGCTTGGTATGTTGTTATTGGGTTTACTCTTTTCTCTTTTTACATCTGGAAAGAGCACCCTGCTTTTTGCTATATGAAGGAAAATTGTTTTATTTTTCAAATGCTACCTGTAGCATTTCAATTTGCCCTCTTAACATTTATTAGAGTAATTTAAAATCACAAAGAATGGCATCATCTTCAACAAACACTGACTGAAGTTCAGCCAAACATAACTTAGCAGTGTTGAAGTTTCTGATATTTGCTGAAGGGAGAGACATCATGTGTTCATATTTGCTTGCAACTCCCTTGTTGCTGTGTGTTGCAGAGAAGTTCCCGAGGCTTACTTTTCTACTGAGATGCCGACCTTGTGTCAAAGCAACCCTGTGCGTGGATTTGTTTGTCACTGACATGATTCAATTGTTAGGGACCTGCTACGTATCATGGCGGGACTCCACTCATGCCAGACGCTGCACGTATGAAATGGAGGCCATCTGGAACTCTGGACAGTGTTTCATTGTAGAGTTGAAACTCTGAGTGCATCCTGTATGCGCTGTGAAGAATTTAGAGATGTTGCTTTCCTAAACTAAACTTATTTCCTTAAAAATCAAATACCGGAGGCTATTGAGAGAGTGTTGGAATTAAAGGGTCAGAGTCTCAACTGGTGAAAAACAGTATTTGCTCTATAGAAGTTAAAGAAGCTGTGTTGATTTACACCAGCTGAGACTCTCCAGATCTGCAGCTTTGCAAATCTATTGACTACTGAACTACATTGTGTATCAATATGTGCATTTTACAATGTGTTTTAAATATCATGTCATTTTTTATGATGACAGAATTAGAGCCTGATCTTGCAGGCTTTACTCATGTGAATTGTCCCATTGACTTCCACACAAGTATCTACGCAATGAAGAGCATGAGCCCCTTGTATGCAACCCCTGCTATTTGGCCTTTGTTAGCATGGAAGTTGTTCTATTATTTAACACACAATATTTGATATTTACCGTTTAAATTGATCTCTTTTTTCCCCTGGCTGTGATACCTCCTTGTGTTTGAGTTTCCGCTGTATGGTTATTTTCAAGTTACTCATGGTTTACCCAAGCTAGAGAAGAAACAGCCTTCTGCCAGATTTCCACTTCATTTGACTGCTGCAGGAGGCTTCTCTTCTTTACTTCAAAGTTTGTTAACTAAGGGGAAAATCGGCTGTAGAGGGCATCTTGAGGCAGGACCATTATGTTTCTGTGGCATGGAAAGGAGGACGATTTGGAGTGGGTGTGCATTCTGGGAGTCCTGAGCAGCCCAGTTTTGTTGAGGCTCTCTGTGTAGCAGAGTTGTGTGAGGAGTGGAACTGGAGAAAGAGGTTCAGTTTTCAGGAGGGACTTTGATGGGATGCCAGGGGCTCTGGAGTGCAGGTAGCTACTGGATGAAGACAGGCCTCTCAGCATGTAACACTGGCCTTTATGCATTCTGAACACAACTGCTGCATCAATCATTGCTCAGGAAAAAGGCAGGAATGGAGAATTTGCCACTTCACAGATGCTCCAGGGCTTGCTCCTTCAAAGGTCATGCTGCAGTCATCGAGCGCTACTTCAGCCAACAGGCTGCAGTGGCCACTGTGGAGTGGCACCACAGTTGTTCCAGAGGCTGAGTGAGAGAAGTTCTCTCCCTTTGTTCCCACCACACCTCCCCATGTGCTCAGCCCAGCCAACTCAGGCTGGGTGCTGGGATGAGTGTTTGGCCCTATATGTATTGCAGGGCACAGTTTTGTATCCAGCTCAGATTAGAAATGGACAATCATGGGCTTCTCACTATGCAGCCTACTTTAACTACTTCCTCATGTGTGTGTGTGTGTGGGTGGGTGGGGGGTCATGAAGGAGCAAGACCCAAATTCTTCCCTGACTGATCAGCACAAATCTGGAGGGGGCTTTAAATGCCCTTGAACATTCTCTGTCCTGGAGAACCCCCCTGGTCCATGATACAAATTAAAACAGCCTTGAGGATGCTTTATTCTTGTACTGATTACCACACACCCCAGGGGTTCAGCCAGAGACAGGGGAACCACAGTCACATTGCCTCTTCCCCAGTTGCAACATGTATCCTGGGAGTAGAAAGACATCAGACATAAACACCACCCTCTTTACTAGAGGACTAGTGAATGACCCCTACCCAGAAGTCCTTCACTGCACTGAGTCCCTCACATAACACTCTGGTCCTCTCTAGGTACTGGAGAACCAAGAACTCTATGATTTTGACTTAAGTTCATGCCTGGGGGCCAGGAACAGAAATTGTGTAGTTTCAGAGTAGCAGCCATGTTAGTCTGTATCCATAAAAAGAACAGGAGTACTTGTGGCACCTTAGAGACTAACAAATTTATTTCAGCATATGCTTTCGTAGGTTATAGCCCACTTCAATGGATGCATAGAGTGGAACACACAGTAGTAAGAGGTATATATACACACAGAAAAGTTGGAAGTTGCTATACCAATTCTAAGGGCTGGTCTACACTAACCCCCCGTGTCGAACTAAGATACGCAACTTCAGCTATGTTAATAATGTAGCTGAAGTCGAAGTATCTTAGTTCGATCTTCAAAGCACTTACCGCGGGTCCACACACGGCGGGCAGGCTCCCCCGTCGACAGCGCTTACTCCTTGTGGCAAGCAGGAGTACCATTGTCGACGTCGCGCACTTCCGGGATCGATTTATCGCGTCTAGACAAGACGCAATAAATCAATCTCAGAAGATCGATTACTTGCCGCCGAAGCAGCGGGTAAGTATAGACGTACCCTAAGAGGCTATTTAATTTAGATGAGCTATTATCAGCAGGAGAAAAAAAAAACTGTTATGATTGTTCTATGCCACGTGAGGATCTTCCCATGCAAAGGGAATGCTCCAGGAGCATTATATACTATATATATATATATAATACACCATTCCCTTAGTGCAAAGAAGACTTAGCTCCCCAGCACATTGGGCCCTTACTGCTTTGCTAAAGTGGAACCTTTTAAACGTATACAGCCAGATCAGAAGGTGCTATAAGTTGGCATAGCTCCACTGACTTCAGTGGAGCGACACTGATTTACACCAGCTGATGATCTGTACTTCAGAGTTTTATAAACATCTTTGTAAGTCATATTATGGTTTCAGTTCTAGGAAGCATATGCCAGCCTGTGGCAAATCAGTCCACTGAAATACTTCTGTCTTGTCATTTCAGTAGAAATGTGGCATCAGCACTAGCATTGATTCAGCCGTGCATCAGAGAGAGTGGAACTAGGGCGATCCGCTCTCAGGGACTGTCTCACTACGGTGCTGTAGTGCAAATGGCTAAGCTACATATTGTTCTGGACAAAATTGTGATAAATGGCTAAAATGAATGTTAAAATATGCTTAAAATAATCCAGGAAGAGCTCTGATCTAAAAGCACAATGCAGATAAGGTAATAGACGTTCAAACCAAACCAGAATGAGAATGTATGTAAGCTGTATATATATAAGCTCCCATTATATGGCTACCATTAGCATAGCATCCAAGCACCTCACAATTCTTTGTGTATTTATCCTCACACAGCGCCCGCGTGTGTTATTAGCCCTGTTTTTCAGATTGGGAATCCAAGTACAGAAGTATCAGAGGGGTAGCCGTGTTAGTCTGGATCTGTAGAAGCGACAAAGGGTCCTGTGGCACCTTATAGACTAACAGAGGTATTGAAGCATAAGCTTTCGTGGGTGAATGCCCACTTCTTCGGATGCAAGCAGTGGAAATGTCCAGGGGCAGATATAAATGGGCAGGGAAGATTCAGGCTAGAGATAACGAGGTAAGCTTAATCAGGGAGGGTGAGGCCCTCTTCTAGCAGTTGAGGTGTGAACACCAAGGGAGGAGAAACTGCTTTTGTAGTTGGCTAGCCATTCATAGTCTTTGTTATGACTATGCATAATTAGATTATGCATAATCTGCCCCTGGACATTTCCACTGCTTGCATCCGAAGAAGTGGGTATTCACCCATGAAAGCTTATGCTTCAATACCTCTGTTAGTCTATAAGGTGCCACAGGACCCTTTGTCGCTTCTACAAGTACAGAAGGTTAAGTAATTTGCCTGCTGTCATACAGACAGGCTGTAGCACAGCAGGAAATTAAACCCATATCTCGAAAGTCCTAGGCTAGTGCTCTAACCACTGGGCCATCCTTCCTCACTAAGTGCAGTTTGCATTAGCAGGTGAAAATGGGTGCACTGGGGAGGGGATAAAATTTCTAGCAAAAAGCTACTGCAAGTTCTCTGATGCCAGCAGACACGCAATGGAACACAGACACTGGAGTGTGTGGACTGCTGCTTGTTTCCAGCAGCACAGGAACAGGAGCGATTAGAAACAGGAAAAGCACTTTTCTTGGAAATAGGTTAAAGATATTTGTTTAAAAATCAAAATTATCTGCTTATAAATAAATTTAAATATTATCATCTGCAACTGGAAAAAAATAGGCTTCAGGAGGAGTAGCGGACCCTTAGGAGGCATCAGGATTGAATCTGGAAGGGTCCTAGAAGCATTGCAACCCCTTCATTTCATCTCAGTTTAATTTGTATGAAGAGCAATGATTCAATCCCATTAAGAAATAAAGACCTGACGTGCACCATGGAAAAAATTTAGGTATTTACAGCTTGTTATTGCATACCAGTCCAAGTATGAGATAATAAGATTAACCACTAGCCAGATAACTTAAAACCATTTCAGGCATCTTCACCAGGCATATACCACTGAGTCCTTATCTCTGGGAACCCAGGGGACTAGCCAGGAACCTCACTCCAAGAGCTATCTTCTCTCCTCTATTTAGGATGATTCGAAGACAGAGGTAACCCTTCTTCAGTTACAGATTTGCCATGAGGCATCACAGTTAAAGATTAGCAAGACTTGGCTGGATGAGATTGGGTTGGATTTATATAATCTCATATGAATAATCTTCTGCTACCCAGGTAGTACCCTGAGAATCCTTTCCAGCCTAACAGACTACAGCCACGCCAGGTCTTCTTAACCACCATCCTTTATTCACAATCAGTAGCCAGCTTGCCCTCTTGTTTCTGGGAAGAGTGGTATGCAGCAGCTAGTCCCCTCTACTTCTGCCCTCTTTTAGGCTCCCAACTTCCCCTCCTACATTTCCTTCCTGAATTCTTATGTAGGCCTAGTTGCTGGGGGCTCTGTCCGCCCAATTAGCCCCTCAGCTGTATCCCCGCTTAGTTAATTGGCCTCTGCCAATTGCTTGTCTGGTGGGGATTTGAGGGACAGGGTGCTGAGTTAGTGCCTAACTCATCACACCCTGTTGCACATCCTAAAATGAATCCTGGTCACGTGCCACTTGAGGCACGTTGTGCATACGCTAAGAAGAAAAAGAACTGATGTTGTGTATAAGTGACAAAGAGTCCTGTGGCACCTTATAGACTAACAGATGTATTGGAGCATAAGCTTTCTTGGGTGAATACCCACTTCATCAGATGCATCACCGGCCAGGGTGATATACAGTAATCATTTCAGTTGGTTTCTGCATGCAGAATGTTGGTTATGGTTGAGCATTGCTGTCGGGCACCCTGGCTGGCATTCTTGATACTGTGTATTTTTAGATAACTTGCTGAGGCACAAACATGGTTTATGGATTCCTGGAATAATTTCAGCAAGTGTTTTACTTTTCCCATCTGTAACAGCTACTTGAAAATGCTACATCTATAGCTTCTGCTGTGTACAACTTCACTGGATCTAGGCAAGTGAAGGACTGGTTTTTAAGCTTTGACAGGCTGTTGGCCTACTGATCCTCCAATTGCTACGTTACCCACAGATAAGAAACCAGTTAGTGTAAATCAAGGTAGGTCCACTGAAGCCACTGGAGCTATTCTGATTGACACCAGCTTAGGTCCTGTCACTTTGTCTTTATGCTTGCATCTCTTTCCTGTGAATGCAGCCTCCAGTGAACCATCATGACATCCTTTCAGGTGATCTTATTGCAGTGGTCCCCAACCTTTCTGTTGCAATAGCATATTCATGTTCCCAGAAGAGTGTGGCGGGCGCTGAACGACCAGCCGCCAAAATGCCACCGAGAAGCAGCATCATCAAGAAGTGTCGCTGCTAAAATGCCTCCGAGAAGCAGCGGCATTTTGGCGGCGACGCTTCTTGGTGTTGCCGCATCTCGGAGGCATTTCGGCGGCTGGTTGTCTGGCGGCTGCGCTTCTCGGCAGCGGGTTGTCCGGAGGAAGCACTCCCTTGTCAGTAGGCGGGTGCACATAAATGCCCCGGTGGGCACCATAGCACCCACGGGCACCGCGTTGGGGACCACTGTCTTATTGTATCACATCCTCCTGCCCCTCTCTCTCATAATGTGTGTTACTCCACTTGCTGAATTGCATCTAATGTTCGATATAAGCTCCTTGGGGCAAGGTCTTTCCCATTCTGTTTGTCATGTAAAGTGCCCAGCACTCTTTTGGGATCTGTAAACATAAATAATAACCTTTCAGAGCATCTCTTCGAGACATGTGACCCAGAGACCTTGTGCCTGCCTATTATGGATGGAACTTTTCTGACCTTATTTGCTGAGCAGACAAGAGAGCATTTGAAATGCAGAACATAAAGAAAACATTTGCTTATTCCAAGGCAAGCTGGAAAGATTGTGCTGCTGATGGCCATCCTTTGGCTGGCCCTCAGGCTGCATCGTACAAATGAGCACATATCATATAGACAGTAACGAGGCTTCTCCTGGCAGACACATCTATGATATTTACATATTATGTTAGTCAGTCAGGAGGCTTTGGGCATAAGGTGCTTTGTAAATAAATATTTATGAATTAGGTCTAGCACTGCTATTTGACACATGCAGGTGAGGATGGATTTTATGCTATCTTATTATCACAAAAGAACTAGTATGATTAAAATGTCTACTTCAGTTCATCTCAGATCTTCTAGAAGTGGAAGCAATCTGTCAGTGAAGAATTATTCCCTGCTGCAGTGAGTGTCAGTCACTCTTATACAAAAATAAATAAATAAATGAGAAGACTAGGGCTAAATATTCATCATTCCTATGGTTTTTGAGTTTCAGATACTGTACCCAAGGGCCACACTTTCGCCAACAAATTTTCTGCGCAAACACAGGAAAACAAGTGTTTTTAAGTAGTCTCACTGATAAACACATTCAAGAGACTGTAACTAGTCAGATAAGTCAGTCTGTTTGTGCATTATATTCAACATCATGGTATCAGAACAAACTGAGACATGTTGATACTGTTTCCAGGGCCTCTTAATTTACAGATGAGGTGTAATTACTGTGTTGAGCAGAAAAACCAGGGAGAGGAATACCATAAATTACAGTATCTGTAATAAAAAGCCACATCAAGGCACCTACATAGACGCTCCACATCACACAAGGTTTATCAGTTGTAGAACTAGATGATAATCGTATGTCAGATAAAGCAATTAAGCTTTCTCATCAGACCCCTGTATAGGAGAAATCTTTATGAGTTAATATTTGTATGCATGTTGGAAATGTTAAAAAAAAATAATAGAAAAGCACACCAAGCTCTGTATGTATTTAGTGTTTTTAATATTAACCTGAACACTGTATTGACCTGAGCTAAATGGGAAAGGAATGCAGAGTGTAGTAACAGTATGCACTTTGCATGTGGGGAGCTGTCTAGTATTCCATAAAACTATTTGGTGTAACCCTACTGTAGTCTATATAACTTTACATAACATGCTATATAACTGGCCCAATAATTAATATTCCATTTGCACCTATTTAAATCTGGGGTTAAAGTGAGGTCAACCTCAAGCAAAAGGAACATCACTGTCATGCATAGCTAATTCAGCCAAGCAGTCTGAGGAGTTTCCTTAAATTGGTGGGAGCTAAGGATCAGAGGCCCTTATCAGACCCAGGGTGAATAATGTCATCTGGCGGCTTATTTATACACTTGTATGAAATACAGTGGTTTTGTTCACGGGATGAATCTTTCCTCTTGTTTCATTTCTTCTGGGTTCACCGCCAGTATGTTATGGGTTTGAAGAAACTTGGAAAAATTAAAGGGAAAACTGAGGGAACCATCAAGTTTCCTTTGAAGTCATGTCAAAAATGGAGCTGGATGAACTATTCACAGGAAAATAATTTATTCAGCAAACATAGCTCCCTTTTCTCTTTGTGAATTCTATGCAAATAGACTTTCTCCCCCCCACCCAAACACACCATATGTTTATTATTTGATATTATTTAACAGATGGTTCATGTGGACATGTTTCAGTCTATGGATTGAATGTGAACTGATCACAATATGGTTATGTTTACACAACAGCTGCAAGCATGCTTCCTAGTGCAGGTAGACAGACATGTGCTAGCTCCGCTCAAGCTAGTGCCCTAAAAATAGCAGTTTGGCTCTGGCAGAATGGGTGGTGGCTCAGGCTAAAGACCTGAGTACTTACCTACAGGGTATATACCTCCATGGCCGCACTGCTATTTTGAATGCGATAGCTTGAGCAGAGCTAGTGTGTCTGTCTACCGCACTGGGCTGAGCTGCTGTGTAGACACGCCCAAAGCCTTCTGGGGCTGAAGCCATCTTCATCTGTGTACAGTGCCCAACACAATAAGGCCCCAGTAGTGAGTGGTGCTTAGGGTGATCAGATGTCCTGATTTTATAGGGACAGTCACAATATTTGGGGCTTTGTCTTATATAGGTGCCTATTACCCTTCCCGCGCCACCCCCCCCGTCCCGATTTTTCACACTGTCTGGTCACCCTAGTGGTGCTATTATAGTATAAATTATAATATAAATATAATATAACTATAAATTATTGACTATTGTTCTGAGTATTTATTGTGTTTACAATTTTCTATTTGTCCTGTGTGATTGGTCACCTATGCCACATAGTATTGTTTTGTTCCCTTATTGGATAAGTTCCCATGAAAAGAACTTTCAAGCTAGGCCCACAAACTGTTCCAGCACAAATACTTGTCCATAAATATTTGCATAAGTCAATCTCTCTTTATGTGACCATTTTGCAAACAAATTTTTCTGATACAAACAGCTACTGAACAGAAAGGTTCACAAGTACTCTCCATCTGAATTCACTATTTGTGTATGAACAAACATTTACAAATACTTTTTTGTGTGTTTTCCCAGCTCTTGTCTAGCCCATGCAAAACTAATTTTCTATCTTGTTTGACATAACCTATACATCAGTATAGGTTCATTCACTAAGAACTGAACCCAGAACCCAGATTTACTCCAAAAGGCCACACAAACCTTTTGATGACCTAGGGTTAACTTTCAAGCTAATAACAACTCTCCAAACTGGGCAAGCTTTAATTGGTTTCAGGTTTTGTAACAGAATGTCACACAGCTCTACACAGTCAATTGCTGGGCCATTTTTAAAGAGAAATGAGGATAATTCCATGTTAGAATTAATTTTTTTAGCTGTAAGAAAAATGAGCTTGTCGTAGTCTTAGTGAGAAACCACTACTGTCTCATAAGTCTCATGTTGAATACAAAGAGGGACTTTTTATAAAGAGAAATCCATTCCACTTTGCTTTCAAGACAAAGAGCTTCTTTACCAATATGCTATGAAATTATTTCGCAAGATTTTTTGCAAGATTTTCGCAATAATTTTTGCAAGATTTTCAAAGAAGAACAAATTCTCATTCAACACCGCAGAGAGAATTAATAAACCAAAACAATCCCATGGACTTGCCCTCTCCCTCTAAATAGAATTTCTCTGTCATGGGTAAGGCATCAACTAAAAATTGCATTGTGTTGCTTAGATTTGCAGTAAGCAGTGCAATTATCACAGGCTGTTAGTTCATATACATTATTTCATACAACTATGCAAGGGAATTTGCTTTGTACGTTATTGCACAATCTCAACATTCTGACCTGAATCCTCTGCAGAGATTGATTGAAAACATACTTCACCTTTGATGTGTTCTTTTTCCATCTGCCTTCATGTTTATTTCATTATGGTATTCCTGGAATGTTGAGTCTCTTTGACATTCATACACACTGAAACTGCAGAGGGTTTAGCTAGAACATGCTATTTAATGCAAATGGCATTTAAAAATCCTGTATTTAAAAAAATCTTAAGGATCTGCCTTAACTGATGAATGCCAAGAAAGATACATTTAGGTCACCTTTATATCTTACTGACATGATGAATGCTATAACATAATGATATAAGCATGGTGTGTTGACCTTAACTTTGAATGCTCCAGCTATTATTGAATGAAGTCAATTATTATTATTATGAAATGAATGCCAACTCTCTCAGCACCCTCAGATGCATTAGATCCGGATCCATGGACTTGTGCATGTCCAGCTTTTCTAAACAGCCCTTAACCTGTTCTTTCACCACTGGGGGGCTGCTCACCTCTTCCCCATACTGTGCTACCCAGTGCAGCAATCTGGGAGAAGACCTTGTCTGTGAAGTCCAAGGCAAAAAAAAGCATTGAGTACTTCAGCTTTTTCCACATCATCTGTCACTAGGTTGCTTCCCCCATTCAGTAAGGGTCCCACACTTTCTCTGACCTTCTTCTTGTTGCTCACATACCTGTAGAAACCCTTCTTGTTACCCTTCACATCCCTTGCTAGCTGCAACTCCAATTGTGCTTTGGCCTTCCTGATTACACCCCTGCATGCTCGAGCAATATTTTTATACTCCTCCCTAGTCATCTGTCCAAGTTTCCACCTTGTGAGCTTCCTTTTTTGTGTTTAAGCTCACTGAAGATTTCACTGTTGAGCCAAGATGGTCACCTGCCATATTTGCTATTCTTTCTGCACATCGGAATGGTTTGTTCCTGTACCCTCAATAAGGCCTCTTTAAAATATATCCAGCTCTCCTGAACTCCTTTCCCCCTCTATTAGCCTCCCAGGGAATCCTGCCCATCAGTTCCCTAAGTTACCTCACCAAGTCTCTGTTATTCCAATCACATCATAGTTCCTTGACTGTGCCAGGACTTCCAGTTCTTCCTGCTTGTTTCCCAGGCTTCTTGCATTCGTGTACAGGCGCCTAAGATAACTAGTTGTTTGCCCTACTTTCTCAGTATGAATGAGGAGGCCTCCCCTGTTGCATCCTCCTCCTTGTGTTTCCTCCCGGTATCCCACTTACCTCTGGGCTCAGGTCACCCATCCCCAGGTGAACCTAGTTTAAAGCCCTCCTCACTAGGTTAGCAAGCCTGCCTGCGAAGATGTTCTTCCCTCTCTTAGTTATGTGGATGCCATCTCTTCCTAGCAATCCTTCTTCCTGGAACAACACCCCATGGTAGACGAATCCAAAGCCCTCTCTCTGACACCACCTGCGTAACCACACATTTACCCCCACAATTTGATGGTCCCTACCTGGGCCTTTTCCTTCAACAGAGAGGATGGACAAGAACACGACTTGCGTCTCAAACTCCTTTATCCTTCTTCCCAGAGCCACGTAGTCTGCAGTGACCTGCTCAAGGTCATTCTTGGCAGTATCATTGGCATCCACAAGTAGGAAGAGGTAGAGGTCTAAGGGCTTGATCAGTCTCAGCAGACACTCTGTCACATCCTGAATTCTAGCTCCAGGCAAGCAGCACACTTCTCGAGTTTCCCAGTCTGAACAGAAGATGGATGACTCCGACCCCCTTAGGAGGGAGTCCCCAACCACCACCACCCATCTCCTCCTCTTAGAAGTGGTGGTCATGGAACCCCCATCTGTAGGACAATGCATCCCATGCCTTCCGGTTGATGGGGTCTCCTTCTGATCCCTTCCCTCAGATGACTCTTCCAAATCATTCTCCACTGTAATACCTGTGCAGAGAGCCTGAAAATGGCTTCTTACCTCTATTTGCATTGGGGGTGCATGGGTTCTCCTCTTACTTCTTCTGGAGGTCACATGCTGCCAATTTTCTTCCCAGTTCTGCACTGCTCTCTCTGATTCTTCAGCATGCTGTGCCTGCAGTATCAAATGCTGACTTCTATCCAGAAAGTCTTCATTTTTTCTGATGCAACGCGGGGTTGATACTTGGGTCTCTAGTCCTTTAACTTTCTCATCCAATATGGAGACCAGTTTGCAGTTCGTTCAGATGAAGTCGCTTCTATCCTCTGGGAAAAAGACAAACATGGCATATCCTGTGCAGGTCACAACAGCTGATCACTTACTATCCATAATGTCTTCCTTTTAAGAGCCTCTGCAGATGTTGTATTTACTGCTCACAGAAGCCTGAAAGGCAAAAAAAAATAATCTCAGTGGGAACTCCCCCCAGATGAACTCCCAGGCAAACTCCCTCTGTTCGCCACTCACTCAGTTCGCAACTGACTGCTTTTTTATAAGGCTGCTGGCTTGAAGCAGTTGGCCCAGCCCAAATTCTTCCCTCCAATCAACCACTCAAGGCCCACCTGGAACAAAGCACTCCCAGTCCACACTTTCCAAACAAACAACCATACAGTCAAACAGTCACACTTATCTTTGAAAACTCGTGGCAATCAGGGAGGTTCCGGACGATTGGTAAAAGGCAAATATTGTGCCCATCTTTACAAAAGTGATGAAGGAGAATCCAGGGAACTACAGACTGGTCAGCCTCACCTCAGTCCTTGGAAAAATCATGGAGCAGGCCTCTAGGAATCCATTGTGAAGCACTTGGAGGAGCAGAAGGTGAACAGGAACAGTCAACGTGGATTCACCAAGGGCATGTCATGGCTGACCAACCTGATTGCCTTCTATTATGAGATAACTGGCTCTGCGGATATGAGGAAAGCAGTAGACATGATATATCTTGACTTTAGCAAAACTTTTGATATGGTCTCCCACAGTATTCTTACCAGAAAGTTTAAAAAGTATGGATTGGATGAATGGACTATAAGGTGAATAGAAAGCTGGCTAGATCATCAGGCTCAAAGGGTACTGATCAATGGCTTGATGTCTAATTGGCAGCTGATATCAAGTGGGGTGCCCCAGGGGTCAATGCTGGGGCCAGTTTTGTTTAACATCATCATTAATGATCTGGATGATGGGATGGATTGCAACCTCAGCAAGTTTGTGTATGACACTAAACTGGGGAGAGAGGTAGATACCCTGGAGGGTAGGGATAGGGTCCAGAGTGATCCAGACAAATTGGAGGCTTGGGCCAAAAGAAATCTGATGAGGTTCAACAAGGACAAGTGCAGAGTCCTGCACTTAGGATGGAAGAATCCCATGCACTGCTACAGGCTGGGGACCGACTGGCTAAGCGGAAGTTCTGCAGAAAAGGAGCTGGGGATTACAGTGGACGATAAGTTGGATATGAGTCAAGAGTATGCCCTTGTTGCCAAGGAGGCTAACATTATATTGGGCTGTGCTAGTAGGAGCATTGCCAGCAGATCGAGGGAAGTGATTATTCACCTCTATTTGGCACTGGTGAGGCCACATCTGGAGTTGTGCATCCAGTTTTGGGGCCCCCACTACAGAAAGGATGTGGATAAATTGGAGAGCGTCCCCCGGAGGGCAACAAAAATGATTAGGGGGCTGGGGCACATGACTTACGAGAAGAAGCTGAGGGAACTGGGCTTATTTAGTCTGCAGTAGAGAAGAGTGAGGGGGGATTTGATAGCAGCCTTCAACTATCTGAAGAGAGGTTTCAAAGAGGATGGAGCTCAGCCATTCTCAGTGGTGGCAGATGACAGTACAAGAAGCAATGGCCTCACGTTGCAGTGAGGGAGGTCTATGTTGGATATTAGGAACACTATTACACTAGGAGAGTGGTGAAGCACTGGAATGGGTTAACTAGGGAGGTGGTGGAATCTCCATCCTTAGAGGTTTTTAAGGCCCGGCTTGACAAAGCCCTGGCTGGGATGACTTAGTTGGCATTGGTCCTGCTTTGAGCAGGGGGTTGGACTAGATGACCTCCTGAGGTCTCTTCCACCCCTAATCTTCTATGATTCTAAGTCAGGATCTTAGTATTATTTAGGATTTTTTTTTTGCATTCATTAGCAATCTTTTATAAAATATTGGTTCAGGATGTCAGGTTAAACACTTTAAAACATACATTACATCACAAACAGACTATGTAAATCTTTGCTTTGTGGCTATTTAGCTCTTTGCAGACTGAGGGCCAGATAATCCCTTCCATTTTTTCTATGGAGGGATTGAGAGACCAAGTTTAGTCAGGGGGAGGGGATGAGCCTATGGGAAATCATCCATCTCCCTAGAATTGATAGAATCATTGTGATTTCTGTTTGTTTGAGGTTCCATGATGTTTTGGGGCATGGCTGGGTAAGAAAAGCAGAACTGGAGGATGGCCAATCTCCACAGTATCGCCTCCTCAACCTGTGACCATTTCTCCATGTATGTTAATGCTGAACCAATTATTATCTTATGCAGGTTCCTGCCTGAATAATGGAACTCTCCCTGAGGAGATCTTTTGGGATAGTATCAGTAGTCACCCATTGAAGCATAGATATGAAGGAGACCTTGTCATCCTAGGAGGTAAGGAGGCTCAGGTAGTAATATGAAGGCACTGGAGATCCACATATGAACCCCAGGCCCTCTTGGATGTCCTGAGATACACATACAATTCTCCCATGGATCTGGGACTTGGAGATAAAATCAAGCCCCTGGACAGAATTATTCCACAGAAACCATGTTGTTTTTTGGCCCTTCCATAAGTTTTCCTAGGTGCCAGTTGTGCAATACAGAATTACAAAAAAGTTTTCCTAAAGGATTTTTTTAAATTTGTGGAATGACTATATTACTTAGTAAAACGAAAATAAGAAAGAAAAACTTGTAGCACCTTAGAGACTAACAAATTTATTTCAGCATAAGCTTTCGTGGGTTGTTACCCACTTCATCGGATGCATGGAATGAAACATACAGTACACAGATATTTATACAGTCAGAGAAACATGATAAGGTCGAGGTGCATAGACCAACCTTAAGAGGCGAATTAGTTGAGAGGAACCATAACAGCAGGGGAAGAAAAACCTTTGAAGTGATAAACATGATGGTCACACAGGTGTGAATGAGGATCGTTAACTTAAGGGAAATAGATTAAATTAACGTAATGGCTGAGCCATTCCAAATCTCTATTTAATCCGGACGCAGTGCAACCTAGTTTGCATATCAATTCGAGTTCAATAGTTTCTCTTTGAAGTCTGCTTTTGGAGTTAATCTGTCGCAACACTGCTACCCTCAAGTCTGTCACTGAGTGATTAGGGAGGTTGAAGTGTTCTCCTACTGGTTTTTGAATGTTATGATTTCTGATGTCAGATTTATGTCCATTTATTCTTTTGCGTAGAGACTGTCCGGTTTGGCCAATGTACATGGCAGAGGGGCATTGCTGGCACATGATGGCATATATCACATGCCATCACAGGGCCTAATCACATCCGCCATGCCATCAGGGGCTCATTCACCTGCACATCTACCAATGTGATATATGCCATCATGTGCCAGCAATGCCCCTCTGCCATGTACATTGGCCAAACCGGACAGTCTCTACGCAAAAGAATAAATGGACATAAATCTGACATCAGAAATCATAACATTCAAAAACCAGTAGGAGAACACTTCAACCTCCCTAATCACTCAGTGACAGACTTGAGGGTAGCAGTGTTGCGACAGATTAACTCCAAAAGCAGACTTCAAAGAGAAACTATTGAACTCGAATTGATATGCAAACTAGGTTGCATTGCGTCCGGATTAAATAGAGATTTGGAATGGCTCAGCCATTACGTTAATTGAATCTATTTCCCTTAAATTAACGATCCTCATTCACACCTGTGTGACCATCGTGTTTATCACTTCAAAGGTTTTTCTTCCCCTGCTGTTATGGTTCCTCTCAACTAATTCGCCTCTTAAGGTTGGTCTATGCACCTCGACCTTATCATGTTTCTCTGACTGTATAAATATCTGTGTACTGTATGTTTCATTCCATGCATCCGATGAAGTGGGTAACAACCCACGAAAGCTTATGCTGAAATAAATTTGTTAGTCTCTAAGGTGCTACAAGTTTTTCTTTCTTATTTTCGTTTTGCTGACACAGACTAACACGGCTACTACACTGAAACCTATATTACTTAGTGTCTCTTTTGTTTTGTTCATTTATTTACTTAATTCTCTCCTTTTCCCTCTCTTTATTTCCTTATTTTTCTTCCTCTCCCTGGCCCCTGCTTTATTCTCTCAGCTTTTCTTCATGTTTTACCTCTAAGATGTTCATTACACTACTCCATCATTGTGGGAAGGCCTCCAGGAAAAAGTTCATGTTCCATTTTGCCCTGATATATTAGGATCTGTTCTGCTGTCTTCTGACAGGCTACTAGAGAGAGGACTTTCATTTGATAATGTACTGTTTCTGGATCTTAAGCTCTTTCAAATGAGTGCTTTAAAGATCAGGATCAGGGTCTTGAACTGTAGAAGAAATCAAATGAGGTGCCAACAGAGGGTACAGAACACTCGTGTTCTCACAAGTCTTTCGTGCCAGGGAGAGGGGCTGCTGCAATTGTAGCTTCTAAATAGCTTTCTCTCGAATTCCCTTTCTGGGGAAATCTTGCCCCTAAGTAATACGTGTATAATCTTGCACTTGATGAGGTGATTTTAAGTGTGAAATTCTTCCCTTTGTATACCCATTTGCCTGCCAAACTTTCACAATGTATGTTTAGCTCTCAGGATGCCAGTTTCCCTGCTGTTGAACCATGGAAACAATATGAAGTTTGAACAAGTGTGAAAAAGTCTGAGATTTCCCCCCTCTTGGTTGTCATAATTGAAAGCTCATGTTCCATAACTACGATGCTGTACCCAGGATCAGCACTTTATACTCCTTTCCTAGTTGGATATTCTGATAATGTATTAGTTAAAGCAGGGTTTCTGAGTCAGGCCTGAATCCCAAAAGTAGGCGAAATCCTTGCCCAGTTGAATCCAATAGGAGTTTTGTCATTGACTTCAGAAGAACCCGGATTTCAACCTGTGTGATCTTGAGCAGTCACTTAATCTCTCTCTGCATCTCAGTTTACCCAACTGTAATACAGGTAAATTTTCTCTCCCAGGGAGATGCTGTGTAATTTAATTACATCTTGCAAGAAGCACTGAGCGCCTCAGATTAAAGACACTTTACAAATAGCCAAAGTATCTTCTTCACTTTACCAAGTGTGTTATATTTTCACACAGATTCAAGTATCTGGTACCCTCCTCATCTCATCTCATCTCATCTCATCTCATCTCTGAAGAGCTTGTTTTCTCCAAAAGCAGGAGATAATTACTGATAATAAAGAAGAGTATGTTTGTGAAGATCCCACCTACAAAAACACTTCCTTTGAAGATGTAGCATATATTATGGGGCAGCAACTTTTTGGGCATCTGATGGGATAGTAACAGCATCAGGCATCATCAGTAGTAGAATATAAGTCAGCTTTATCAGCTATTTTTTCTGAATTCAAGATGTTCTCAAGCTTTGTCCTCTGGAGGAAGCTACCTTCTTGTGGCTGAATAGCATATTTCAAATGTGAAGAGCCAGATCATCAGCGGGTGTAAAGTGGTGTGTCTGCATTATCTCAAGTGAGGAGTTAAATAGGGTCAGTAACAGGGCAACCTGAGGTCATGTCTATACTTACTTCTGGAGCGATCGATCCAGCAGGGGTCGATTTATTGCGTCTAGTGAAGACACAATAAATCGACTGCTGAGCGCTCTCCCGTCGACTCTGGTACTCCACCGGAGTGAGAGGCACAGGCAGAGTCGACAGGGGAGCGTCAGCAGTCAACTTACTGCAGTGAAGACACCGCGGTAAGTAGATCCAAGTACGTCGACTTCAGCTATGTTATTCACGTAGCTGAAGTTGCGTAACTTAAATCAATTCCCTCCCACCCCAGTGTAGACTAGGCCTGAGAGAAATGCATGCATAGTGAAATCCACCACATAACTGGGAACATGTGCAAGGACCTCACAGTTGTAGGTATCCCACAGTACCCCTCTGAACTGGAGTCAAGGGACAGAACAGCTGTACAAGGAGATCTTTGTGTGTCAGAAAAAACACTATCTGTGCAGTACCAAATAGTCTTGCTCAAAATGGAAAGTCAGGGGCTATCTGTGTAAGAGGTCATTGGAATTGCACTCATGCAGATACATTACACAGCAACCTGCATATAGAGATGTGGAGGGATAGCAGACTCTACTCCAGCACATAAGTTGAGTACCAGTCTGCCCCACGAGTTATTTATTTTTGGCCCATCCAAACCCTATTCATGACACCTGCATAAAGCACTGTTACCCAGACTATATGCAGGTTTGCAGAATGTCAACCATAACATACATTTCTTCAGTTCAAAACTAAATAAAAATCCCTAAATAATGCTGGATGCTGCTATTAATGGGCTATTAAATGCCCAAGATTCTCACTGCATTTAGAGTAGAGTTATCACTTCATTCAAATCATTAGTCTAAGTTTCCCCCGGACAGAGGCAATGCAATGGAGACTCACTGCAACTCCAGCATCACTTTTCAGTGAGTATTAGAGCTCAGCATATAAAACTTAGAATGGATTGTTAGCAGTTTTCTACAGATGTACTTTGCAATGAGCAGTGACCTGTAGTTTATGATACATCTCCAGAGGAAGTGGGGTTTTTAGAGCTATTTTAACAAAATACTTTGCTTTGCATCTAGTAATTGCCAGTACTTCTGACATTTGAATACTGAAATGGACAAAATTTTGTTATTTCCTAGATAATTTTTGGTAGTTTTATATGTATGTGAGATGAAGGGTATTGAGTTTCCTCCAAAAAATACACCTGATTCACATACTCTCCCATTTTAAGAGAGATTCATTGTTCTAGAAGAATATCTGTTAATGACACTAGCAAATGCCTACTTCAGACAGGGATGACCGGTCAGGGCTCTATGGAGTGTAAAACCAAAACAATTTTGTGATTATACTATAATGATTTATAGAAGCAAATTGAAAACATGCTAAAATAAAATTAAGGACCTATATTTGTTAAACTAGATATGAAACTAGGTGGTAAATGTAACATATTGGCAGTGATTTGCAAAATGCTTGCATCAAACCTCACACTCACTTGTACATATGTGACATTACCCAAGGTACAATCTGGACTGATGGACAGCTGTGTCCCCTCAATTCTCCACCTGGGGTGCCTTTTACAGTGCTTTGCTATGAGCACAAACCACTCCTGGTCTGCTCACACTTAGCCTCTAGCATGTAAATCATTCCCAGCTATATTGTAAGAGTGCTATAGCCAGCCACTCTTGAATTAAATTGTAGGGCAACACCAGCAAACTCCCAGTCCCAGATTTCCCCCCAGAAATGTGTTTTGTACTGCCCAGATTTCCCCCAGACAATACAAGCTCAGATAAAGTCTGTCATTTTATTAATAGAAAATGATATGCACAAATTCTGTTATCTCAAATGAAGTTCTCCCAACACTTCAATCCAAGCGCACACTGGTTTAGATAAAATAGTAAAACAAATGTATTGACTATAGAAGATAGGTTTTAAGTGATCACAAGTAATGAGGCATAAAAGTCAGAATTTGTTACAAAGAAATAAAAGGTAAAAGGCAAATAATACCTAACTTAATAAGTTAAGTGAATTCAAAGGAAAGGTCTCTCTCACCACAAATTCCAACATTCTTTCTGGCTGAATACTTCAGTCAAAATCTCCCCTCAGTCCAATGCTGCTTCCTTTCTTCTTCTAGTATTGTTGATGCCAGTTGGTAGAGAGAGAGAAAGGGAGAGGTCATTTAGGACATTTGTTCTCTCCTCTTATAGTATTTTCTTTTGCGCAAGAATCATCTCCAGTTGGGTAAACTGAGATGCCGAGAGAGATTAAGTGACTGCTCAAGATCATAAAGGTTGAAATCCGGGTTCTTCTGAAGACTCGTTGACACCTGGCTGAGGAGTTGGCTAACCTTTTGTCTCTGGGGTACTGGTTTGTGACTGCTCTCCAGAACATGTTGGGATATGTCTTGGTAACATCGTATTATGGGATCTTATAACCCTACATATTTTACCAAGACAATAATGATCAGCAAATAATGAGTTTTCAAATGAAACCTCACAAGGCATACTTTGTACAAGATTTACTGTAATACTATAAAAGGGGTGAACATAGGGATACAATGGTTCAGTGTAGGTTGGAGACCTTTGTTCACATATATGAACATAGGCTGAAGTTTTCCATATGTCTGCACTTTACGATTCTCATCTGGTCTTCCTCCCTTCCTCAAGCTCCCATAAGCCCAGGGACTCTCACATTAGAGGTTTGAGTTTGCCACACTTTGTCCTCCATACAGACTTCCAGAGGTTGGTTCATTTCTAGTCCTTGTCAATCAAATGTGCAGGGATCAGTTTACAAACTCATCAAGTGTCAAATCCCGTAGGGCTCACACAGCCTACATAATGGTTAGAAAACAATATTAATAATAGTCTTCAGCTTAAAAAGAAGAAACGGATGCACTTAACTAATAATGATTGTCAAGTAGGATTAGTTCTGACAATCATCTCCTTTCTCCTCCACAAGCTTTCAAAATCTCATACTGATTTTGTACCAAGTCATACACACAGGTATAAAATAGATTTTTATCATTCATCCCATAGTCGAGGTGATGTAATTATTCTATTGTGTGAAAATATGCAATAAGAGCAATGGAAAAATAAAATGTGGTTTTCCTTCACTTGTAAAGGTCTTGACTTTGTTTTGATAATTCATAGGGGTTGTGTTGTGCATTTTCCAAGAAGAAGGGGTCAGATTAATCCCTGGTATTTCCTTCAATGGAATTACACCAGGTGAACATTTTGGTCCCATCTGTCTAAAACCTGTGTACAGAAAGGAATTTTGTCATTGTCTTCAATGGCAGCAAAATGTAGGGCCCTAACTTTTTAACCAATGAGATCAAAAGTGTTGTTCATTGAATGACTAGGTGTTTAGTGTCTGTCAGTTTTCAAAGCTGTCATTAATGAAAGCACAATAGGTAGATTTGTATGATTTTTTTAGGCTTGACACTAGAAACCAGAGATTTTTCATTCTGGGCCACAGTGTTTTTTTGTGGTCATAAAGGCATCAAGATTTTAAAAGCAGGACACTATAAATTTCTAACTCTGACACACTTAGCTAAGGAAATATAATATAGGAAAGGCTCTAGATTAGTAGATGTAGACTTTGCACATAAGGGGAGGAGGGATAGCTCAGTGGTTTGAGTATTGACCTGCTAAACCCAGGGTTGTGAGCTCAATCCTTGAGATGGCTATTTAGGGATCTGGGGCAAAAATCTGTCAGGGGACAGTACTTGGTCCTGCTAGTGAAGGCAGGGGACTGGACTCAATGACCTTGAAAGGTCCTTCCAGTTCTAGGAGATTGGCATATCTCTATTAAAAATATATATAGTATCATTTGATTTCCTTAGGCTTAATGCTGGTAAAAATTGCATCCCAGTCAGAGATGTACAGAGAAGAGCTATTTAACTAGAAAGTAGCCCTTAAGGAACAGAAACATTCTGACCTCCTAGTGTTAGACTAAATGTTCTGCCCAGTGCCTGCAGCTGATTACTTTAATAAGATTTTTAAAGGAAACATTAGGAACTTTAATTTCTACTTGTCAAGGCTGGCTAAGGTTAATTACGTGAACACAGATAAATCATTTTTAGCTATTTTATTATATGACATTAATATATTACCCTCATCTCCACAAAAAATTAGCTGTTTCTATCTTTGCTTTTTAATATGTAAAGAAGTGGTCCACAAAAATGTAGGTTGTAAAGTTATAGAATATGCAGCACCAGATTCTGCTCTGGAGTGCTGTGATAGATGGCTCGCTATGCACTTATCATTTTGTTTTACATTCCTGTGCAGAAAAGATGACTGTTAATTTTTTTTCATTTCAAAATTTGAGCATTTTTGTTTAAATTTCTTTGCAGGGAAAAAAGGGGGGAAATATCATGACTTATGTCATCAAATGTCTTCTCTGTTATTAGCCCCATTTGAATAGATAACTGCAAAAAGTGTGTCTCTGTGCTGGGGGAGGGGGCGGCGGCGGTGAGAGACAAGGAACAGGGGAGTCTGGAACAGTCTGTGTACAATAGTAAGATCACCACACAGTCATGTGTGGCCAGTAGCCTTTGAATGGGACAACGTGATGGGCTTCACTATATTGAACAGTCCCTTCCTGGATGCAGGGAGACAGACTTATTGGATGACGAGAGGTTACTATTTTTCTCAGGGAGCTTGCTGTGAACTGGAGAGAAGGAGATTCTAATCTCACAACAGTTTTACTCCAGTAATTAACTTTGATGGTGTTACTGCTGACCTATGCACACGTAAGGGAGATCCAAATCAGGCCCTCTCTAGTACATCCCTGGAGATGAACAGGGCAGCCGCAGGCTGTCTTTATGCTTATTCTTCATATACACCTTTCTAAAGGTATATTAAGAGATACTCTTCATCTTCTTCCTCAGCCCCCTTACAAAGGCAGTAGGTAGTCAGTTAGTGCGTCTTTGCCTCATCACAGTGTGCCATTAGCTCTGAAAAGGGATAACTGTGCCCTTGTTCCTCAATTCTTTTGTCCACATCAAATGGAAAATGACACACAAATGGTGCTAATCAGGGCAAAGAAAACAATTTTCAGTGGATTCATTGAAACCTGGATTGATCAGACTATTAGCCTGTTTGGGCTTTTGTTTTATAAGCCAGTTAAGTGACCAACACCAGAGAATTTAGCTGACTTAGGTACCTCATAGTAATGTACACGTCAATGGATGTTGAGTTGGATTGATAGTGAATTGACATTACTTGCTGACCTTTATTCAAGTTAAACTTTAAATGTGCTTTTGGTATTTTCATATAACTGTATAATGGAAAATACTTCTTAGCACAAATCTTCGCTAAGCAGAGCAAAGAACAACTTGCAGTTTTTTCTTAAAGGATGCCTAGGACTGAGCAGATGAGGGAGAGTTAATTGCAATTTAATTATTAATTAGACAAAGGGAAGTAATCCTCATGCATACAAATATTCATGGAAAGACATCTCCAAACAGAATATTTTCTATGCATTAGGTAAAACTCTTCCATTTTTCATTGCAGATAACAGTCAAAATCTTCTTTGTTGTTGCTGACTAGAGGCCTATTGACTTCAATTGATTTTGTATGAGAACAGTTTGTGAAGAAAGAGCATACAGTCAAAGATTCAGAGTGCTGTGTAATTGTTAGATATGAATATATTTTTTAAAAAAAATAGGTCTGCTTTGAATTTATAATTTAAAAAATGGAATCAAAATTGTGTTCAAAAAGGTGATAAAAACATTTCTGACAAAGCTGGTGCACAAGTGAAAGCCTCCACATGGTACCTTTTAAGGAAAAAAGGGACTCCTTTTGCTCAATATAAATGTTCTGACTGAAAGGTCAGAAGGCAAGAAGCATTTCTCACCATGTCAGAACTGTTCAATAAAAATCTCACTCTACATGCATGTCTGAGTTTCCTTATATCCTTCCAAACTTCCAGAGTATTGGTGAGTAATGGGTGATGTTTCTTACTTCAGCGTTTTTGGTAGGATCACTCTTAGTCCTAAAGACTCTAGAGTCAAAGAGCAGCTGGTAGATTTGAGTGATCTTCTGCACAAAAGTTGTCTTTGGAGGATGAACCTGTATTTTCCTCATATTACCCTGTGGCAATCCTGAGAGTGCCCCTATCTTTTCCTAAGACTGTGTAGTGATGCCAGTTACTGATTTGGTGAAGACAGCTGTTTGGCCATCAGAATCAGCACCTTGAGTCCTAAAGAGAAATATTTAGAAGCTGATCCTGCACTCTGATCTACGTGTGCAGTCTCTTGTGCCCATGAAGTCAAGAGGGCACAGGTTTGAGAGTCTGCGTACATCAATTTGGCTGCAGGATCAAGGTCATTACTGGACATTTCCCCAACTCTCAATACCAACCCACAATTTAACATAGCTAGGAGCTGCTATTTAAGAACTAAAAAAAGGGGGGATGTTGAAAGTCAGGACTGAGGTATATTAATGGAACAATTCTTCTGTCCATATTTGAATCTGACACACATACCCAGCTGGTCAAATCCTTCCCAATCTTCTGTGTAATTGCTCCATAGGGGAGAAATATATGGAAGTCAAATACTTGAAATGGGCACTTCATCTGAGATTCTAAACAGGTGTATGAACTATTTCTGAGGTTTAATGTAGCCTTTTTGAGGAACCACCTGAGCTAGATTTGTCATGCTGGCTCCCACACTGTTTAGTATTGTGTAACAGAGGATGTCTACTAAGAGGATGTCTCCTTAAGCTTAAAATATGAACTGTGAAAAGAAACCACTGCTTAAAGGGGAAGGAAAGTAATTTTTATTTTTTTTTAAAAAGCACACTCGGTCTTAGTAAGCCTCTGTAAGATTATTTATTATTTGTATTAGGGTAATATCCAGAAGCCCCAATCAAGGGCCAGGATCCTATTGTGCTCAATGCTATACAAAAGAACAAAAAGACAGTCCCTTACCCAAAGATCTTACAAGTTAAGATTCTAACTACCCTGCCAAACAATGCCATTAATATCACAGAGTGTAAAATAATCCTGGCAGTCACCCAGTATTTCAGCTGTGACCACAAGATTCTAAACTATAATCTACATTGCAAAAGCCTGTATACAAATTAATAAATTTAAAAGATGAATGAACAGCATCTCTTCCTTAGTGTATTGAAAAGTAAGTCAATGTGCATACAATTTCATAAAACATTTACCTTTAGGTCTTCAAAACAGTGCACAGCTTTTCTGTTTGTGTAACTCCCATGAAAATTAACTGGAGAAAATCAAATAAATCCCATATGGCATTTCAAAATGTAAGTGATTGCATCTCTTTTTTTTCTTAACAAAAAAATAACTTTTACTACAGTCTATTTAAAAATACACTGACTTTTAACTTCATAGAAGTTCTTTGTTATTTTGTACAGTTCACCGAATACAAAGTACCTTAAAACATTATTGGCAGGGGACTTGAAATATTATTAGATTATGACAGTCCCTTGAGATTCAGCTATTTTTAAACCTTGTGACAAAAATTTAAATTCAGAAGTGATATTGCATAGAAAACAATAATGAGAATTGAGTTCCTAAATGATTAAGCATTTTATTTTCCCATGGTGTATTATATCAGTGAATATTTTAACATAATGGCAACATAATAGAAGAAAATGGGCCAGATTCATTATTGTGAATCCATGGAGTTTCCTTAGGGATGGATTTAGCTCTATATATGTTCACAAACCAATGAACTAAGAACAGAAACTCCAGTAACAAAGCTGCCATTGCTCATTTAAACCTTCAATCTTCACAGCAGTTGGAAGAGTATCACATAAAAAGCAGTCACATTATCCAGAGAGCAGAATTCCAAAAACAGGAAAGAAACATAGTTATAATTTGTAAAGAAAGATGGAACGGATAGCAAGGTATCTTTTAAAATATGGGATAGATAAGGCTGAAGGTGACATCATGGTCTTCTGTGAACTATGAAAAGAGGCTTACAAGGTTATTCGTGGAGGGGAGAAACCGGAAAGCTAATATTCATATTGTCTCTGCAGCTAATCTTTTTCTTCTACATTCTGAAAAAGGCCTCACAGGCAAAACATCACCTCTAACCTTGTTTTCTGGTCTGTGTATTTTATTAACCTTTCTTTTCTAAGTCAACAGCTTTCACTCTAATGCAGCTCTGGTAACAATTCTAGGTTATGTGGGTTTTTTTCCTTTGAGTAAGGTACTACAGTGATATTTTTTCAGCAGAAGGACCACATTTAGTTGCCATAGTGATTACACAGTAATGACGATAGTTTGACTCTAATTTAGACTTGTCTATCGCATTGTCAGTCCAGCTTCTTTTCAGTACTAACTTTGGCTCCTCATAAGCTCTGTGTTATTGTGACCTTTCACCAGCATAACCAGCATTTCCCCTCAGACTGGTGTTTCAACATCCTCGGGTTTCTAACCTCCTGACCCTTTGTGACATTTGTGGGCCAGATGGTGCAAATCACCTGATGCATTTTTTTGAATCTAGGTTGGGGAAAAAACAAAAAAACAACAACAAACTTCCAGGCAGGTCCAGAAAACATGACCTACGAGGACAGATTGAAAAAAAAAAAAGTTTGTTTGTTGTTCTGGAGAAGAAAAGACTGAGGGCAGACATGATAACAGTCTTCAAGTACGTAAAAGACCCATGTACAGAGGAGGGTGATAAATTGTTCTCATTAACTACTGAGGAGAAGAAGTAATGGTCTTAAATTGCTAGATTTTTTACACATTAAGAAAAACTTCCTAACTATAAGGATAGTTCAGCACTGGAATAAATTGCCAAGGGAGGTTATGGAATCTCCATCATTGGAGGCTTTTAAGAAGAGGTTGGACAAACACCTGTCAGGGATGGTCTATATCAGTGGTCACCAACTGGTCAATCGCAATCGACTAGTCGATTCTAGAAGATCTCCCAGTTGATCGCAATCTCCAGTGGCAGTGCAGTGTGGCTGCCGTTAAGGCAGACTCCCTGCCTACCCTAGCCCCATGCTGCTCCCAGAAGCAGCCAGCGCAGCCCCGCAGCCCTGGGGGTGGGGGGCGGGGGTCTCCCTGTGCGCTGCTCTGACCTGCAAGCACTGCACCCACAGCTCCCATTGGCTGGGAGAGCTGCGGGGGCGGTGCTTGCAGAGAATGGCAGTGTGCGGAGCCACGGGCCCCCCTCCCCTCCCAGGCGCTGCAGGGGTGCATTGGCCCCTTCCGGGAGCAGTGTGGGGCCAGGGTAGGCAGGGAGCCTGCCTTAGCCTTGCTGTGCCCGCCACCGATCAGGAGCTGCTGGAGGTAAGTACTGCCCAGCGGGAGGCTGCAACCCAACCCTGAACTCCCTCTCAGAGCCAGCACCCTGTACCCCCTCCTACACGTCAGCCTCCTGCCAGAGGCTCAGCCCAGAGCTCAGAGCCACACTGCGAACCCCTCGGCCCCAGCCTAGAGCCTGCACCCCTCCCGAACCCCAACCCTCTGCCCCAGCCCAGTGAAAGTGAGTGAGGGTGCGGGAGAGCGAGCAACGGGGCGGGGTGGGGAGGATGGAGTGAGCAGGACAGGGCTTTGGAGACCACTGGTCTATATAATACTTAGACCTGTCTCAGTGCAGGGGACTGGACTAAATGACCTATCAAGGTCCCGTCCAGTCCTCCATTTCTATGATTCTATCTGTATCTTTGTGGTGCAGGCCCATCTCCACTTGCAGTATTCAAAATATGTGCTGTTATCTTAGCCATTGTAGTTCAGGAAGTTATTAATAGGATTATATATGACCCCATGGGTGACCATTTGCCCTTCTCTCCAGGCCATACTAGGACCCACGTGGCACCCCGACCCATGTGGGCTTGTGGAATAACAAATTCTGGGACAGAGACAGCCCCCAGGGTCAGATAAACTCTCAAGCTGGAGGGAGCATATGTAACCCACACACTTCCTGGGTGTGGTGCTCTGTCCCCTCTAGTGGCATTGAGACCACTTAGAGATTAATGAGTCTGCTACAGCCTTAGCTAATAGCCATATGGCTTTTAGCTCATGCAGTAGAGGCTCAGGCACTAAGCTTCAAAGGTCCCAGGTACAATTCTGCCTGCTGAGGACTGGCGTTACACATACACAGAAGCAGCCTCAGCAGGTTCTACAGTAGAGACCTTTGGACTCTGATGAAGTCATCACACTGCTCTCTACAGTTTTCATGCTGGATAGCCTAGCCCTGTGCTGATTGTCAGTCTGCTCCATTCTCCTCCTTCCCACTCCCACACAGTCTCTTCACCTCAGCCGCACTCCACCTGCCCTGCATGCTCTCTCCCTCTCCCCCCCGCCCTAACTCTTTCAGTTCCCTTCTCCTTTCATTGTCTTTCCTTTTAGCTAATCCCCTCCTAGCATATCCCGACCCAAAGAAGTACAAACAAAAAACCTCTAGTCCCCAACCTGTGCAAAATCATGGATCTAACATGGCGTTTGCCTGCCAGCCCTCTGTTCCCTCTGTTTTCATGTTAGGGTACGTCTATACTACCCACCAAATCGGCAGGTAGTAATTGATCTATTGGGGATCGATTTATCGCGTCTCATCTAGATGCGATAAATCGATCCCAGAAGCGCTCCCCGTCGACTCTGGAACTCCAGCATGGCGAGAGGCGGAAGCGGAGTCGACGGGGGAGCGAGCCTGCGCTGCGTGGACCCGAAGTAAGTAAAATTACTTCGATCTAGGATACGTCGACTTCAGCTACGCTATTCTCGTAGCTGAAGTTGCGTATCCTAGATCGATCCCCCTCCTAGTGTAGACCAGCCCTTATACTCTTTCCCTTACACTTTGTCTGTCTATTTAGGTTGAAAGCTCTTTCAGGGCAGGGATTGTCAACTACCCTCTGTTTGTACAGTGCTTAGCACAATGGCACCCTGATCTTGGTTTGTGCAATAATAATAATAACAATAATAATAATAATAATTGTAATTATAATTATTTCTGTACATGTCCATTAAAACTAGTCACCACTTTGAAAAAGTTTGTAAATCCCTGTTCTAAGTACCTTGCCTGGAATTGTAGGAGAAAGGAGGGGAAAGAGTGTCCCTATTATTATAAACAGCTAAACATCCTGAAAAGAGGGTCACTAGCAGTGCCTTCTTCAGAAGACGAGAACCTGCAGAGTGAGAGAATATTTTTCTGAATTTTGATGAGCTGCTAAATCTGATTCTAACTATGGTAAGAAGTTCACATTCAAGATAAACGAAACAAAAGATATTTTACTTAAACACATACAAGTTATAACAGTCCAATGTACAACAAGGTAGTGTGTCACAGCTGCCATCTGTTCAGTCTAAAAAACCAAATGCACTTCTCAACCCTTTCCCTAACAGGGAGAAATAGCTTTCACATGGCATTCTTAAGACTACTTACTCTTCACCTCTTAAAGGTACAGTCCCATACTTAATAAGTAGAAATTCAGTCAACAACAATGCCAGATATCAGGTACATTTTCATGTATTCTGACCAATCCCAATTTTTCCAAATTATCCGCTTGTCAAAAAGTGTCTCTCCAGAACAAAACCAGTGACATTTATATTATCTACCATTTCACCTAAAACGAAGCAGATTAAAAAATGAAAAAGGAAATGGTGAGGGATCAGGTTTTCAGATGTGCTCAGCATTAGCGTAACTCTGCTCCCATTGGAGTAAATGGTAACTTCCATTGAGCCTAGTTAAGACAACACTGAGCCTTTTTGAGAATCCCATCCTGGAGCTGGTTGAAAAGCGAGATGCAATGCGATATGCAATATAGACTTTATATAAAATCATATTTTTATCAAAGAATTTTTGTGGGTCTGAACTTTGTTAGGCCATCAATTCCTCATTTTTATGATGGGTTATTGTTCAACCCAAACATCTGCTCACATATACACATTAAAGACTGCTGTCCTACAGCTCTGAAACACAATGGATACAATGGGAAAAAAGATGCACATATTTTCATTATAACCACATGTACTATACTGTTCTTACTATTCTGATTATCAATAGTTAAACTGTAAAGAAATAGTCTTGATAATACTTTATTAAGAGGATCTAATTGTTTTCAATATCCCTTCTGTAAAATAAGACCCACTTTCTCCTTCTCCCAGAGGAAGAAGGAAAGAGACGACAGAATGATCATCTGGGTTTGAGGATCTTATTTATTTATTTAGCGAATATCACAGAGAGAGAGAGAATCAGCTTGTCATTACATTGCACAACTACAATGCCACCTCCTTTATGTGGGTAATGACATCATCAAAGATGACAATCCTAAGTAATCCTCTAGTGCATGTCTCTGTTTGCCAGAAGCTGGGGATGGGCGACAGGGGATGGGTCACTTGATCATTACTTGTTCTGTTCACTCCCTCTGAAGCACCTGGCATTGGCCACTGTCAGAAGACAGGATACTGGGCTAGATGGACCTTTGGTCTGACACAATATGGCCATTCTTATGTCACATTTTTTGAACACTGCAGATGTATTGTCCATTCTCTCACCTGTCCCATTCATATAATATAAAGCAACAGAGTCCATAATAGGAGCAGGAACCGTGCAATAGGACCCAAGACCCTTGAGGGAGGCTAACAACTGAAAAAATGTATTTATTATGTGGTGAATGAAGTTACTGTTTTTAATCATATATGTGTTCCATTGGACGTGCCATCTTATGTTATAGATGTTAATGTGCAAGCAGTGACTAACTGAAGTAGATCTCAATATAAGATCGAGATCGTATGACTTGTTGGCAGACTGGAAAAATGTTCATAGGCTGACATGGGTGAAGAGAATTAACAGATGGAAGAGGACTATGAAGAGCCTTTGATTCTTAAGTCAAATATCAACCCTAGCAGTAATATACATTTTGAAGCCTGTCTCAACAGCTAAAGACCAGAATGATACTTTAAAAAACAACAACATGATTGCTCAAATTATCTTAGTCACTTAAAGAACCCAACATTTTTAATGGGAGAAGAGCAAGGGGAATCTTCATGGGATTTGATATTTTTCTGTGTGAGGAGAGAGAATCGGGGAATTTTTGTATTGCGCATCAATTGAGGGTTTGCTGCATCATTTCTGGTTTGGTATAATTGGAAAAGAAACAGCAGCTTGTAAATGGTACCCTGTAAACTTTACTTGCTTATTCAGCTTAACAAAACAGAACAAAAAAACAAACTACAATTTATCAGTGCTTGCTCTTCTTCCCAGCCAGTTGTTGGTTGAATGTATCTCTATCTGTGATGGACTTTTTGTAGCTGTTATGTGGAGGAAAACATGAGGTTATACACAGAAGTGGGCCATGAGGTCTAGTGGATAAAGCAATGGACTAGGAGTTTGCAGAGCCTGTCTCTGCTAGCCACTTTATCTCTAGTTCCCTTCTGACCCGGGGTCTTTATTGTCTATTTAAGTTGTAAGTTCTTCAGGGCAGGTCCTCTATTTCACTATGTTTGTACAATGCCTGGCAGAATGGGGAGCCTATAGTATCCTAAATAATTAATGTATTGCACATAAATACAGATAATAATAAAACCATTGCAAAATTAAGTGGTGAATAAAATATATATGAATCATGGCCTTACCATCCCAAAGTCACTGCAGTAGGGGAGGTGAGAGCCCTAGTCATGGTGTGAAGGAAAGCCTTTTTCTGGAGATGTGTATCAACCAAAAAGAGACATACTTTGAAACCTTTACAGATATTAATTGCAGTGTTATTATTACTTGTTGTCACTGAGCATCCTGTAACAATGATATTTTCATGCTTTCTGCTCAAATAGGTGTTATTTGCTCTTGTAAAATTCAAGATGCTCATTTAGGTTACTATTCCCAGAATACCTGTTGGCTGCACCACCGAAGGAGGTGGTCAATTACATGTTCTCTCTATGAAGAGGAATTTAATGAGTGACAAGAAAAGAATCTTCATTCATTTGAGGCAAATTCCTCAGTTTGTATAAATATTGTCAGCAAAACTCTGCATTTTGATCAAGTTGAAAACCTGCATGTGCTTTCATTTGTGGATCTTAATAAAGATTACTGTTATGTCTTGTAGACAACTAGGCTATTAGAAAATTGGTAGCTTGCCACCATATTTGGCAGCCCAACTGAATCATAAAATGGAAATGTAGCCTATTTTTTTTAAAAAAAATCACTAAACCCAACATCATTAACAAAATGAATCCAGTTTCTCATATTCTATACCTTTGCTGTGTATGAGAAATTATTCCCATTGCAACCTCTTTTTCCCATCTTTCAGGACATTCAAAAAATTTACCCTTTGGGATGACATTTGTTCATTTTACTCTCAACCTGGACATGGATTATTATCTGAAAGTTTTATCATATGCTATGTAGTTACCCTGGAGAGACTAAGTATGAGAAAATGGAGGGTTTTTGTACCCTATTTTTGAATTCTATTTGGAGTCACTTAAACTGAAGATTGGCTTTAGCAGAAAACAAAACACAACCAGAAATGTCTGGAGTTAGTACCACCCTAGTGTGCTGAAACTAAAGCACCCTTAATAAGGCCAGCTACAGTTGACAGTTTTTGAGCTACCTGATTTTAAGAGACAACTCACTGAATGTAGTGAGGCAGGGTGATCTATTGTATAGGGCACTGAACTGGTAGTCAGGTAACAGGGGCTGTGTTTTGGCTGTGCCACTGACATACTGTGTCACCTTGGGCAAGTCACTTCACCTTTGTTCCTCTATTTCCCTGCTCACCTTTTTGTCCATCTTGTACATTTAGATTGTAAACTTACCAAGGTGTGGACTGTCTGTTACTGAATGTTTGTGCAGTGTCTAGTATAATGGTCCTTCAGTTTCATTTGGGGTTCTAAGTGCCTGGCTCTCACAGTTATAAAAGAAATCAGTTAGTGATGAAGCTGATTGAACTGCCTGAATACAGTGAGCTTCCAGTTTAGAAAACCAGATAGAAATCATCCAGGGAACCCAATGGTTGTAAAGGGAAACAATTTAAGTTACACAGTCCAATGATATTCTACTTCTAAAGAAGACCAGCTGCTGTCACAAACCCAATATGATACTACTCACCGAGCCTCATGTTCTAAAGAATTTCCTGTGTGTTTTCCAAGTAGAAGCAAGGCATCTGCATGGTGATTTTCAATGCAGTCAAGGGAACAGGACACCCAACTGCCATGGGAATTCACGGGACTTGGGCACCTGACTCCCTTAGTTGCTATTGAAAATCCCAGCCTGAATAGACCTACTAATCACAGACTGTGGTTTGATTAGCTGATTGTGAGTCTGATATGTAATTGTTGCTAGCACTCCAAATGGGACCACTATTGTCCAAAAACAAGTGACATCTAGCATATTTTACAGATGAAGTCTAGAGTAAGAGGTGCAGTACCTGCTATATTTAATTCCTCTTATGTTTGTTCCTGGGCTAGAATTCTGCTGTTGTTTTATTCCTAAAAGCCAAATGTACTTGTCCTTACTAAAAGAATGTAGTACTGTATAAGTGGATTTCTGATACATTGATGTCTACAGAAGTGAAAAATATATTGTTAATTTTATGTTAAAATTCCTTAATAGTTTGCCAGTTAATGCCCATAGTTCCTATTTATCATTTGTTGGTAGTTCCTCTTTCTTTTACGCTCATGCACCAACTGCTGAATTTAGCCATATTAAAGCATAGAAGAACCTGTCTCTAATTAGACCTGCTATTATTCTATAAAACCTAAAGAATGAATCATTTTGATATTCCTAATTGGAAAATGGTTTGTGCAGTCTACAATGGGGAAAGCACAGGAAAAAAACACACAGTGTCTCTGCCTGGCTGCCACACATACAATTGGAGTGAACACTAAGTTATTTCAAATTCCAATTCACAATAAAATGGAAGAGAAAATGGTCAGTTAAGAGCCCTCACACACCATATGCTCTCTTTTTAATCTGGTTGTAGAACAGGAAGTTTTGGTTTATAATCACAATAAAATGGCTTTTGAGGTTATTAAAACACCTCAATATTGCTTTGGCATTTAATTACCCGCAAATTCCATTTATTGCTTTGTGCAGTCCAATGCCATGATGATTATCCTTTAATTGCACTACTAAATATAAAGGTTCACAGATGCAGAACTTTATTTAATTTAGGATTGCTTAATCTATTATATGAAATGGTAATGATAAAGAAAACATGTAAATCAAAGTTAGGCTTAGAACGATTTATTCCTACCTCATTTTGAAACACTTAAATAGTGTTTTATCGACTCCACCTGAACAAACACTATTACGAGCCCATATGTTTTGTCTGTCTATATATGTTGGAATTGTATATTTTGATATAAAAAACCATTAGGGCACGGGAAATCTCTGTGATGTTCTCTGCCTAAAACAAGCTTCCAACCCTTATTCATTAATATTGTGTCAGTAAATGGCTACATTTTGCCTTTACACTGTCCTGAGCAAGGGGTGGAGCATAAGCTGCTTCATCCCAGAAATAGCGCAGGAGACATTGTAATGCTGAGATATACCTGCTTCCCCTTGCTCTGGGGGCAGAGGGATCTAGCGATTGTTGCTGGTATTGTACACTACACTGCTCAGTGTGATGTTCTGCCCCTATCTAGTGGTGGGGTGGACCACACAAAGATTGATGAGCCTGCTACAACCTGGGCTAACATAGCTGAGTTGTTTAACTCAAGCAGTAGAAGACATCCCAAGTTCTATCCCCACTGCCAATTACCCACTTAGCGGTGTCAGTAAATTACAACATTGCAATACTATCATGTCAGCTCAACTGTGTCGGCTGGTGCATTATGAGGTGGAGCTGAGGCTCTGTCTCCTGCACTCCCACCTGGTTTGGATTCACTATTTGCTGCCCATCTACTTTCGCCCTACTTCATACCCTGCTGCACTATGCATGCTTATTTCTTTGTGCCTAGACCTAGACTTAAGTAGCCCACACAGGGGCATAAGGAGGGTTCTTACTCCTCTTCACACTCCTGCAGAGTCCAATTCACAGTCCAGCCTTAAACTGGTGAAAACAATCCACTATGCAAAGACAAATATATTTCAAAGAGCTTCAGGTTCTAAGCCAAAACCACAAAAATAAGCATCAAGTCTAAAATTTGGACTCTGCAGGTCCCAAAATTATGGAATTAGTCTAGTTATATCCCAACGTATATTTAGAGCAAATACCTCTAACCTGCAATTAGAACTTGAACTGATCCAATTATGTGATGTAATGATGTACAGCAATTATGCGTAATGACACAATTATAATTTGTGATTATATCATAAAAATCCTTCTGAAACTTTGTGAATGAATATTGGGCATAAACCATTACTGTGCATATAAAATGTGCATCTGTTTCAGCTGACATCTCCAAAATGTGGGCAACTGGTTCTTTTAGATGTCTACAGAGATTTGTAAATTGAACTTGTTAACATAGGTATATAAAGACACTTTTACCCTATTTTTGAGTTTTGTCTAGGTGTCCCTGGCCATAATATTTGAGCACCTCTATTAGCAGTTACTGTGGACACCTGCATAAGGCAAATATTGATGTGAACACCAGAATGCAACAAAAATAGATGAAGCCCATGTCAACACAAGCTTAGGTACCTAGGAGGTTATAAAGAAATTTCTTTCACAGTGTGAAAATAAATTCCTAGGATTTTATTTTGCCATTTTCCTTCATAACTGAGAGAAACTTTTTCAACGGGCTTAACTATAGTAATGTCTACAAAGAACTCCATGTAGAACTGCCGTTTCAAAAATGGCTACCATCACCATTGTTTTCAAAAGCAGTGAGGCTAAAAGCGCCCTTAGCTAAAAATGGCCTTTGTTTAACATTGCCATTACCTCCCATTAGCAATAATCAGAGGAAAGCCAAATTGTCCTAAGGGAAGATGGTGGACCTCCTGTACCTTTGAGAACTTTGGGTGGAAGGTGCAAAGTATTATTATTAAAGTATTCTGTAGTGACCAAAAATAATGACAAATACCACACTTGGAAGCATCCCTTTGGCTTAATGTTGTTACCTTTTCTGATTGTGGGAGTTTAACGAACAGACTTTCCACATGTAGCCCCTTTATTACAAAATATGGAGTGAATCTCTAATCCAGAAATACACTTAAGCACATGCTTAATTTATCTTCAGTAGAACTACTCACTTGCTTAAAGTGCCTTACTGGATTGGGGCTTAAATTTCTATTCAACATAATTTGAGTAAGATTGGGAGGCTCTGACCCTAAATATTTTTTCCACGGTGATATCTGCTGCTTTGTCTGTGTCAGATGAGAGTGGGACTGAATTATTACTCAATCTCTGGGAAATTAAACATGTAGAATTATATTCAGTATTACAGAGAAAATTTTATTCACATAAATGAAGTTTTGCACTTTAAGACAAGGAGAAATTTCTCCTGACAAAGCAACTCCCATTATATCTAGGATTATTTGAACTGTGGTGTTAAATAACAAATTCCAATTTGAGAGATGATTGCAGGTGCACATGTAACCATTGTGATCAAGGCATGGAAATTGTTGTCATTATTGCATATTATCCTTTGAAATGGTTTTTCCATGCATCACCTTTAACCCTGGGTTCCTTTGACACTTCACGGATGGCATTTTGCTTTTGCCTTTCACAGATGTTATACTTTTTCCCTTCTGTTAATATTTAAGGTAAGTATTAGCTTTATTGTTTAAAAGTGATTTATTATTTTAAAGCTTACATTAGGACTGATTACAATACTCATGGTTGCATATATGCTTTGAAATTCTTCCCCTTATAACATGTGCTGAGTCTATGTGTGAGAGGTACTCCCAACCATTTGAAACATTTCTTAGACTTTCCTTATGCTCCCAAAGCACTTGGCTAAGGCTCAGCAGAACTGTGGGTGAGTCCACACTAACAATACTAATAAAGAAGAAGAATACATGAAAAAAAGTCAGTTTTAAGGAAAGTTTTGAATAAGATGACCAGAATTTGGAGACTGTTCCAAGCACAGTGGTCATGAAAGGAGATCAAAATGAAGGGAGCAGTAAGGTTTGGTCGGACCATATGTAGTGAGGAAGAAGAAAAATGAGATATGAAATGAAGATACAATGTGAGCAGAGATCATAGAATCATAGAAATGTAGGACTGGAAGGGACCTTGATAAGTCATTTAGGCCAGGATCCTGCACTGAGTCAAGACTAAGTATTATCTAGACCTTCCTTGTATTTTTCTAACCTGTTCTTAATAGCCTCCTCTGACAGAGATTCCACAACATCCCTAGGTAATTTGTTCCAGTGCTCACCTACCTTTACAATTAGGAATTTTTTTCTAATGTCTAACCCCATTACTTGTCTCAGTCTTTTCTTCTCCAGACAGAACAAACCTTTGTTTCAATCTGTCCTCATAGGTCATGTTTTCTGGACCTTGAATAATTTCTGTTGCTCTCCTCTGGCCTTTTTCCAGTTTGTCCACATCTTTCCCAAAGTGTGGTACCCAGAACTAGACACAATATTCCAGTTGAGGCCTTACAGTGCTGAGTGGAGTGGAAGAATTACTTCTTATATCTTGTTTACAATACCCCTGCTAATACATCCCAGAATTATGTTTTCTTTTTTTTTCAACAGGATTACATTGTTGACTCATAGTTAATTTGTGATCTGCTATAACCCCCAGATGCTTTTCCGCTGTACTCCTTACAAGGAAGTAATTTCCCATTTTGTATTTATACAATTGATTATTCCTTCCTAAGTGTAATACTGTGTATTTGTCCTTATTAAATGTCATCCTATTTATTTCAGATAATTTCTTCAGTTTACCAAAATAATTTTGAATTCTAATCATGTCCTCCAAAGTGCTTGCAACACTTCTCAGCTTGGTTTCATCTGCAAACTTGATAAGTGTACTCTCTATGCCGTTACCCAAATCATTTATGAAGATATTGAATAGAACCAGATCCAAGACAGATCCAGGTGGAGTCCCATTTGATATGCCTTTGCAGCCTGACTGTGAACCAATGATAACTACTCTTTGAGCATGCTTTTCCAACCAGTTGTGTACCCACCTTTTAGTAGGCTTGTCTAGGCTATATTTCTCTAGTTTCTTTATGAGACGGTCATATGAGACAGTACCAAAAGCCTTACTAAAGTTGAGATATATCACATACTTCTTGCCCCCCATCCACAAGGTTTGTTACCCTGTCAAATAAGGCTATTAGGTTGGTTTGACATTATTTGTTTTTGACAAATCCACATTGACTACTATTTATCACCTTATTTTCTTCTAGGTGGTTATGAATTGATTGTCTGATTACTTGTTCCATTGTCTTTCCAAGCACTGAAGTTAAACTATCTATAATTCCCTAGGTTATCCTTATTCGTCTTTCTATAGATAGGTATTATATTTGTCCTGTTCCATTCCACGGGGTGTCTCCTGTTCTCCACAAGTTCTCAATCGCTAATGATTCAGAGATGTCTTCAGCCAGCTCCTTTAGTATTCTAGGATGTATTTCATCAGGCCCTGCCGACTTGAGGACATCTAACTTGTCTAAGTAATTTTTAATTTATTATTTTCCTATTTTAGCCTCAGATCCTACCTCTTCAACACTGATGTTCCCTATGTTAGTAATACAATCACTGTTGACTTTTTTGTGAAAACTGAAACAAAAAAAGGCATTTCACTCTTCAGCTATTGCTGCATTTTCTGTTATTGTCTTTCTCTCCTTATTGAATAATGGGTCTACCCTATCCTTGGTCATCCTCTTGCTTCTCATCTATTTGTAAAAATTTTTCAAATTACTCTTTATGTCTATGGGTGGGTTCATTGTAGTACCTCGTTGACCCCTTAAGTCAGGGAGGTGGGAGGTAACCCCACCTCTCTATGCCTACATGTTTTTTCTAAAACCTCCCCCCCCCCCGATAGTCAGCACAGTGTGGCCCAATGGTCAGGGTCTGCCTACTGCCTCTTTCCGAGTGGGGTAATGCAGCCTAGCGACTGGAGTTCACTCAATGTCCCCTAGGGCAGTGCGGCCCAATGGCCAGAGTCCGCCTTATTCCCCCTCCCCTAGTGAGGTAGTGAAGCCTAGCAGCCGGAGTCCATTTGATGTGCCCCTAGGGCAGTGCGTCCCAATGGCCAGAGTCCGCCTTATTCCCCCTCCCTTAGTAGGGTAGCGCGGCCTAGCGGCCAGAGTCAATACAGCCACCTTTAGAGGCAAATCAGGGTGGCCTAGTGGCTGGTGTCTGGGGGCCGTCACAAGGGGGTGGCGGGGAATCCTACCAAACTACGCTGCCCTCATAAGGGTGGGAGGTACCACTCCCTCACCCTCCCTGGGTCACTTCCTACCGGCTCTCCTGCAGCAGTGGGCCATATGATATCGGGGTCTTCAGGCTCCTCAGCACCAGACATTCCCTGGGGTTCTGATGGCAGCAGGCCTCTGGTTCAGGTTTCTGGCTCCTCAGCTCTTGTAGGTAAGGGCTGTAAAGGCTCCTGAGTGTCCTTCCTCAGCAGTCAGCCCTGACTGAGCAGCTTTGCAGGCTTTTATACCTGACTTTCAGGTGGAGCATGCCCAGCAGAGCCTCAGGGGTGGGGCTTCCTCTACTAGGAGGCAAGGATTAACCCCCTCAGTAACAGTGCGGGGCCCATCTGGCCCATCACAATGTCCCTAGATAGTCTAATCTTGTTTTTTGCCTTGCCTTTCTAATGTTGTCCTTACATGGTTGTGTTGTTTTGTTTTATGTTCTTCCTTCATAATTTGACCTAATTTCTACTTTTTATATGATTCTTTTTTAAGTATCTGGTCATTGAAGATCTTCTGATTAAGCCAGGATCTTCCACTATCATACATCCTATCTTACCTATGCATTAGTATAGTTTGTTTTTGTGCCCTTAATAAAGTTTCTTTAAAAAACTGCCAACTACCCTGAACATTTTTTCCCCCTTACACTTCCTTTCCTATGGGATCTTACCTACCAGTTCAGAGAGTCTGCTGATGTCTGCCTTCTGGAAGTCCTTTGTCTTTATTTTTCTGTGTTCCCTCCTACCATTCCTTATAATCATAAACTCTACCATTTGTTGATCAATGTCTTCCACTTTCAAATTCTCAAGCAGTTCCTCCCTGTTTATCAGAATCAAATCTGGAATAGCCTCTTCTCAAGTCACTTTCTCCATCTTCTGTAATAAAAAGTTGTCTCCAGTGCATTCCAAGATCTTGATGGCTAATCTGTGCTCTGCTGTATTGTTTTCCCAACAGATGTCTAAATTCTGTATTTTGGATGACTTTGTTAGTTGTTTAAAAAAAGCTTCATCCACCTCTTCCTCCTGGATAAGTGGTCTATAGTGGACACATACCATGACATCACCCTTGTTTGTTCCCCTTTTATCCGTACCCAGAGATTTTCAACTGGTCTGCTTCCCACTTCCATCTCAACCTCAGTGCAAGTGTATACATCTTTGATATATAAGGCAACACCTTCCTTTTTCCCCTTCTTCTCCTTCCTGAACAAGCTGTGTCCTTCTATATCAAAATTCCAGTCATGTGAATTATTCCACCAGCTTTCTGTGATGTAGGTTGGGGCAAGATTATGTAGAACCTTGAAGAAGTGGATGAGGATTTTGACTTTAACGTTGTAATACTCAGGAATGCAGTGCAGGAATTCCAAGGTGGAAATGAAATACTTGGAGTGCCTAGAAAAAGATGACTCTATACAGACCTGAGAAGGAAGAAATATGAAATGGGAATGTCAAAGGGGAGAAAGTTATGGTAATCCAGGCCAGAAATGACTAAAATACATGGGGTTAGAAAGTAAAATATGGATTTTACACAGTATTATGCAAGAAAGATCTATAGAGCCAAAAGAGAGTTGGGGTACAGCAGGGTAGAAAAAGGGAGAGGAGTTGCAACTAACAATGTTCCATTCCATGCATCCGATGAAGTGGGTTCTTAACCCACGAAAGCTTATGCTGAAATAAATTTGTTAGTCTCTAAGGTGCCACAGGTATTTTTCTTGTTTTCTTTTAACTGACAAAGTGACTGCAGGAAAAGTGGAGAATAATGATGTTGCCAGTGGGGATACAGTAGGAATAAAGAAGAGAGGGAATTGGTGGCAAGATGAGAGGTCCCTGTCTGGATGGACTTGGTTTGGGAAGTGAAGAGCACATCCTAGAAATGCAAGACTGGGCTGAAGGTAGGAGGTTGTGTGTGGAGAGATAGATTTGGGAGTCATTTACAGACTGGAAGTAGGTAAAACCACAGGACCAGGAGAGACACTAAATAGGAATGGGGACTGAGAACAGAACAGAACAGCAAAAGAGGCCAATAGATGACTACCAAAACAGATGCTGAACTGAGCAGTCATCAAGAATAACAAGGGTATCCTCAAATCTTGGAAACCATAAACTTGCTCTGTAGCATGTTTTTAACTTCACTTGTGTACGAAATAAAGGACCAGCTCCATGGCTGCTATAATTCTGCAAAGCACTTGTCCTGCAGTTTTTATTTCTTAATGAATTAACTGAACAGATTAGTTAAATGCATTTGGTACTTGCACAGAGTGCGATGACATTCAGCACTACTGTTTTAACTAAGGGGTCAGTTGTCACCTGTAATGTAGTTAGGTAAGATTTTGCCTGGATTATTGTTTGAGATTTTCTGCAATATCTGTTGCTAAGATCCCTAGATAAAGATGTAGGCACATCCTATTTGACAGTTTCTAGGGAAGTCACAAGAGTAGATCAAATATTAAATGGCACATCAAAGGCATAAAATTGTCATTGATAAAATGTGCAGATGATACAAAAATTGGGGGTGTGGGAAATAACAAAGAGGACATGTCACTGATACAGACTGATCTGGATCTCTTGGTAAACTGGGCACATGCAAACAATATGTCTTTTAATATGGCTAAATGTAAATTTATACACCTAGGAACAAAGAATTGGTGTCATACTGACAGGATGGGAGACTCTATCCTGGGAAGCAGTGACTGAAAAAGATTTGAGGTCATGGTAAATAATCTGCTGAACGTGAGCTCCCGGTACAACGTTGTTGTGAAAAGGGCTAATGCAATCCTTGGATACATAAACCGGGGAATCTCAAGTAGAAATAGAGAGGTTGTTTTATCTCTGTATTTGGCACTGGTGCAACCGCTCCTGGAATACTGTGTCCAGTTCTGGTGTCCAAAATTCAAGAAGGACATTGAAAACTTGGAGAGGGTTCAAGAAAGATCCACAAGAGAGTTTAAATGATTAGAAAACCTGCTTTATAGTTTGGACTCAAGGGGCTCAATCTATTTAACTTAACTAAGAGGTTAAGGGGTGACGTGATTACAGTCTATAAGCACCTACATGGGGAATAGATATTGAATAAGGGGCGCTGCAATGTAGTAGAGAATGGTATAACATGATCCAATGGTCGGAAGTTGAAGCTAGAAAAATTCAGACTGGAAATAAGGCACAACTTTTTGACAATAAGGGTAATTAACCATTGAAACAATTTCCCAAGGGTCATGGTGGATTCTTTATCACTGACAATTTTTAAATCAAGGGTCGATTTTTTTCCTAAAAGGTATGTTCTAGTTCAAACAGGAATTATTTGGGGGAAGTTCGATGGTCTGTGTTATGTAAGCGGGAACACTAGATGATCACAACAGCGTCTTCTGGCTTTAGAATCTATGACAACACCTTACACCACGAATAGTCTCACTGACTCATGAAGTATGGTGCTGACATGAGCAAAGTTATCAAAGTCTGCCCCTAAACTAACAAGCTAGGTTGGTGGCACTCACAAGGGAGCATGTGTGGGCCTATGTCAGGTAGCATTCAATCAACACAGCTGAACAACATATAATTAGAGCTTCTTAGTCCCTAATTTGGAGCAGGGACTTGAATCTGGTTCTCTCAAGGCCAGCTGAGTGACCTAACCACCAAGCTATAGAGCAGGGGTCAGCAACCTTTGGCACGTGGCCCATCAGGGTAATCTGCTGGCGGGCCGCGAGACATTTTGTTTACATTGACCGTCCACAGACATGGCCCCCTGCAGCTCCCAGTGGCCACAGTTTGCTGTTTCCGGCCAATGGGAGCTGTGGGAAGTGGCGTGGGCTGCAGGGACATGCTGACCATCGCTTCCAGCAGCTCCCATTTGCTGGGAATGGTGAATCGCGGCCACTGAGAGCATCGGGGGTGGGGGATGTGCCTGTGGATGGTCAATGTAAACAAAATGTCTCGCCAGCGGATTACCCTGATGGGCCGCGTGCCGAAGATTGCCGACCCCTGCTATAGAGTCAGTCTCTGTCTTTCTGGCCAAATGGAAATTTAGTAACTTATACACAGTGGAAAAACTCTAATAAAAAAGAGAGAGAGAGAAAGAAAGAGACAGGCTCTATACTCTGGTGATTAGGACACTTGCCTGGGAAAAGTCAGCTAAAGCAGGAACTTGAACCTGAGTCTTCTGTATCCCAGCTGTGTGCCCTAACTGCTGGACCGCTGGCTATTTTGTGGTGGGGTTTGCTCTATTTTTTTTTTGTTAAAAATTTCAAAAGTTCTCATTTTTGTTCTGATGCAGAACAAAAACAAATGTTGAGACCTTGAAATTTTTCAAGAAATGGAATTCTTGTTTTCTGACCAGTCCGACATATAATGACCTGAACTTAATGTAGGCTCTAAAGATGTGGAGTACAATGTTATTTGGCAATTTCTTTAACTGCTTGTAGTGAGAACAAAATGTGACTTCAGGGCTGCATTGTTTTCAATGAGGCTATCAATTGTAACTATGACATAGTCTTAAAATTGGCCAGTTCAACCTTTTTGCAGAATGTCTAAAATTGTAAATCCCCACTCTCCATCTCAGCCCTGGAATTTGTGAAGTTACCAGTTATTATCCATCTCTAAGGGACTAAAGATTCCTAATTCAGGGAAGCTCACAGTACTATGGATTTAACAAGCAGATGAATGATCTCTTATTGAGAGGCACATGAACAAAATACATGGGCCAGATAGAATGGTCAGAACTAAACGGTGGCATCGTTATTTAATAGAAGCAATGTTCATATACCAATAAACAAAACTGCATGTTGAAGTATCAAGTCATATACTGTCTGAAAGCACCATACATTTTTTAGGATGCTTTGCTCATGGAAAATGATAGATTTCGACAAAGGGAATCTGACTCTTTAAAAAAGAAAAATAGATAACTGTCTGTTTTCTATTTACCTTTTATCAGGAGATTGGAATTTTTAGACAGTGAACAGTTCGTTGAAATGTAATTAATCTTTGGGCCTGATCTTACAAAGTATTGAACAGCTTCTGGCAAGTGCCGAGTACCTTCAACTCCAGTTGCAATCATTGGTTGTTGAGGGTACTTAGAACTTCACAGGACGAGACCCTTCCCTAAGTGGGCATTTATTTCACAGGACAGACAGACACTGAGGGGAGAAAATATAATCTTTCTGCTAGACATGCCTGCGCAGAAAACAACCCTACCCTGTGGGATTTCATGGTTGGTTATAGGTTACAGGAAGGACAACCTAATCTCTCCAGCTGGTAGTAAGCGTTGTTGAGGGAAACTGCTTTTGACTTAAAAGGGCAAGCTGAAATTTCAAAGAAATCAAGAGCTTTGTTAGCATCTCACACTAAAAATAGATTGTCTCTGCTTGAAAAATCAAAAGTGATTGGGTCCTTTCAAGATCTGTTGCGCTGCTGTGGATTTTTTTTCATAGTGAGATTTGGACTGCTCCATTTTCTAAAACGTGAGCAATTTTGTTTTCTTAGCACTTAGCAAAGTAGATGAATAATCATATTAACCCCAATGCTTTGGATCATATTCAAAGTCAAATTTCTTGGCTGAAATGAGGTTTGACTCTTTCTGTAACTATGTTGTTAGAACATAACCTAGAGGATATAAATATCCTCTGGCTATGTTTAATAGTTTTTCTACCATGCTTTGCACAAAGGCCAGTGGCATTTGAAGAAAAAAATAGGTCCCAAACTCCTACTAATAATAACTCTCCACTTATCTAGGTTCATTCCTCTCACTTCTATAGTAACTTTAATCTGTGGATCTCAAAGTACTTTAAAGAACAGTGATTAAGTCTCATTATCGCCCTGTGATGTAGCTAAATATCATTATCCTCATATTACAGAGGGGGAAAAGAAAAACATTAAGCAATAATAAATTGACTTGAATTATGTCATTCTTAAAACAAACCATTTGTACCGAAAACCTTCATTAATCAAAAACACTAAAAAGAGGAATTTACAACTACTACATTCCATAACCATTGTTCTCCAAAAACACTAATAAAAGGAATTTACAACTACTTTGCTATTTTCAGAAAGAATTTACAATTTATTTTTTTCTATTATGAACGTTCCTGTTCTGTTCCATTTGTTCTTATAACTCACATGTCATAATGGTATCTGAGAACATTCACTGTGATATCTGGATACTTTATGTTATAACTTTATTTCAGATATAAACTGTTTCTCATGATGAAGTGGTTGGCAACTGGTGCTAATTTGCATATATAATCCCAAAGATTAATTAAATGATTAAATCAAAACTTGGTAGGCAGCTGGTTATGGAAACAGAACACAGTACTTGTTCTAATCCAAACTGTGACTTGCAGTAAGCCATTTTTGTGTGTATGTTTTAAGGATAGTATTACCTTATATTACAGAGAAATAAGATATCAGCATTATTAAAATTGCAACTATTATCATACTGATAGCATCATTCTTTCTAATTAAACTCTAATTACCCTGAAAGCTTTTGACTTTTATTAATAATTTCTAAGAATGCTCCTTTTTTCTCCTAGCATTCTTTTATCTTTTCACAAAAAATGTGTTATATCTCTCACACTATTGACTAACTTTATATAAGTACATTTCGTTTTCAATGACTGACTGGATTTGTGAAATTATTTTACTTAGCACATAAAATTGAAATTATTTAAAATTAAACCCTGTTATCGGTTCTAATTCATTCCATTGAGGTGACGGTATGAGTATTTTTGTTCCTGAAAGGAAAAAAGTTAATGAAAGGAAGAGCATAATTAAATTCCCTGTAATAATCTGCTACATTATTGTTTGAAAGATAAAGGACAAAATAGATTTGAATGAAAAGTTAGAATTGATTTTATTATGTTGTTTTCAACATATCATCAGAATATATGCATTTTCTAGATGATGCTATAATATAGGCTCTCATTTTAAGGTGAATTCACTGACCACGACCTATACATGCAAATATGCACATATGTTCTTTGTAAATTCAAACACCTGTATAATAATACACCATACGTCTTGTGGTGATATCCATGTGAAAGTTTTGTTTCAGACCTATGTGAAAATTTTTTCCAGACACTTCAAGTGTTAAATTTTAGTCCCAATATTTTTTTAACTCTCAAAAATAGTTTTATAATTAAAAAACGTGCCCAGTACAGGGGAGACGGATAGCTCAGTAGTTTGAGCATTGGCCTGCTAAACCCAGGGTTGTGAGTTCAATTCTTGAGGGGGCCATTTAGGGATCTGGGGCAAAAATTGGGGATTGGTCCTGCTTTGAGCAGGGGGTTGGATTAGATGACCTCCTAAGGTCCCTTACAACCCTGATATTCTATGATTGTGTGTGGGAAGTATAATGGTTTTTTGACATGCATGTGGAATGACCTGCATAACTAATGAGTAGTATAGCCATTCCAAACTCATAGCAATATATTCTTATGTCACATCACACTATTACTAATTCCACAGATGGAGGCGATATCCCTATGTTAAATTGAAGAGCCTTCTGGTAAACCATAGAAGAGTCATGTAGATTGCAATTGTCATGGACCTTTAATAGACTTATTCTTGTATTCTAAATCCCCAAGCAACTTTAAAGAATCACAATTTTAAAAAAATCAAAGAACCTGCCACCAACCTTTCCCCTTGTTTCATGCTAAGTGTACAATTTTCCCTGCTGTATCAAGATTGCACTGGCTTGAGGCCAGTATGAGCACTAATCAGCCTCGCACCACTATTAGGCATAAGATCTGAAATCACATGACCTTGCAAATCTTGAAATTGGAGGTTTGTACCAATGGAAAAGGGATATTCCTAGCTTCCCAATGGGCCACTATCTTCAAAGCCCTGGAGAAAATCAAATTATTGGACTTCAATGAAGTAACATTTTAATGATAAGTACAGCTATTTTTGGTCATTTATAGAGATGATTATGTTTATTGGTTTTTTTCTAATTATCATGTTAACTAATGCATCTGGTTTTGGTAGGATTGAAATAAAATAGTCAGCCAGAACAGTTCCTTTGGGTAGGAATTTGATGTAGCAGAGTAAAGGACTCCATAGGCGCCGACTTTAGTCGGCGCTGGTGGGTGCTCACCGCAGCGGCGGCTCTCCACCTCCTCACCATGCCCCTCCCCTGAGGAGCCGCCGTTGCGCTTTCCCCCCTCCCTCCCAGGCTTGCCGCCGCCGATCAGCTGGAGTGTGGCAAGCCTGTGAGCCTAGGAAAAGCGGCTTGGCTGCCGTGGCGCCTTGGGAGGCGAAGGTTAGCTGGGTGCGGGGGGCTGGAGGGGAGCTGCCGCACCCACCAATTTTTCCCCGTGGGTGCTCCAGCCCCGGAGCACCCACAGAGTCGGCGCCTATGAAGAACTCTCTAACATCATTCTTAGCCATGGTACAGGAACCTAAGAACTCCTTATAATGTATTCAGTGTGATGAGAGAACATTTATAGCAAATGAGGAATCACTATTCTTGAAAAGGAATGTAGGACCAGATCCTTCTCCTATTGAAGTCAATGGCAAAATACACATTGACTCTAGTGGTAGCATGGACAGGCCTATAATCTAATTTTATTACCCATGTGGGCTCCTTGGAACAGGACCATGAATGTTTTTATTGTATATGTATTTCTTATTATAGTGCCTAAGAGCTCCAGTCATGGACCAGGAGACCCCATTGTGCTGTACCAGCACAGAACAAAAAGATGGTCCCTGCACCAAATAGCTTACAATCTAAGCACAAGACAAAAGATGGATACATACAGACTGATGGGAGAATTTAAGGAAACAATGAGACAATATTTGTAAGCTTGATAGGTGGTTGTCTTAGCGCACCAGATAGCCTAATGTTTTTCATCTTCTGCTTCTGCTATTGGAAATTAAATCCATCATGCCTGAACAACTGTGAACTGTGTAAGTATGGCCATAGATTTTTCAACTATTTTTATACTAAATTTGAAAAGTAACACTTGGAGCATAAGCTTATTGAAACTTAGGATCTGATCCAGCAAAACACTTAAGCACATGCTTAACTTTAGGCTGCTGGTGTGTTGGGACCACTACATAGCATACTGACTCTTGGTACATCCCTTTCTGCCTGTATCCATCTGTTGTCTCTTGTCTTAAAAATTAGACTGTAACATCCTTGGGACAGGGACTGTCTTTTTGTTTTGCATTTGCAGTGCCTAGCAAAATGGAGCCCTGGTCCATGATTGGGACTCCTCGGCCCTATGATAATATAAATAATAAATAAATAATAATAAGTAGTTGAGTAGCAGCGTAAAAGTAAATGTAACTACTCATATGATTAAAGTTAAGCATGAGATCATGTGCTTTGCTGGCCTGGAGTTTTATTATTCTTCAAAAATGTGGACATCAGAAATCCCCTGCTAAGCCGGTGAAAATGAAAATGAATGAGCAGTGGCTATATATCTAGTGGAACAAAGTGAATAATATCTAGTAGAACCAAATCAGAACACTGAAGATTGGTTTTGCCAGTCCTTACTGATTCAATGTACTACCTGAAAACATTGTATTATTCCAGTCAGGAAGCATGAGGAAAGACAGGAAATTGAGTCTTTCACTTGAAAATACTTTGTATATTAGGAGTAGCCAACCTTTTAAAGATTTGGGGCTGAGATTTGATTTAACATGGTTCCAAGGACAGAATTCACTTTGCTCCCTCTGTCAGTGCTGCCCACAGGATGCCCCATTCAACAGTCTGTAAACATGCTGCTTAGACATTAAATCAGAATTTATACTGGAGATGTGCAGCCAAAGTTGAATCAAAATAAGCAGTGGGAGAAAACAAAAGTACAAACCTTCAGAAACACTTATGAGCCCATATTAAGAAAATAATTAACCGGCTACTTATGATGCAAGACTCTGTAGAGGACATAGGCCTGATTCTGTAGAGTGCTGAGCTCCCACTGACATCAATAGAAATTAAGAGCACTCATCACATTATAGACACCCTCTGGTGCTTATGCTGCATCCTTGCCAAGCGCATTATCTTAGTCCTTTCCCTAGCTAACATAATTAAATCTATTATTTCACTTAAAACAATGCAAAGGTTGAAAAACTCAAAGGCTCCCTAAGCACTTTACTGTGCTTTGAAAGAGCTCTTTACCAGTGCTTGCTTAGTACACGCTATGGCTGGTTTACACAAGCCTTCCCCAATTTGTAGCATTTCATCACCTAACTTCTGCAACACACTTTTCATTGGCACCCTGACACTGCAGCTAGCTCAGAACGAGGCAACCTCACATATTTTAAGCAGGCAGGCTGAGAAAGACACGTGCACTGGCAGTTCACTTCTGAGTGCAATTCATTATCCTGAAAGTCCTGAACTGGACTTTTTATTTATGTATTTGGATTTGTAGGAAACACTTTAAAAGAGCTTCTATCCATATGCTCTAGGGGCCTTGACATTATTTAAAAGCCTCTGTCTATGGCCCCCCATCACCATACCATCTGAGTGTCTCCCAGTCTTGCAATGTATGTAACCTCGCAACACCCTGTTGGTATGTCTACACTACAATGTAAGCCCAGGGTTACTAGAACTTGAGTTAGCAGATCCTAGGTTTATTAACCTAGGGCTTGAGCATCTATGCTCATTTGTAACCCCTGGTCCCAACCTTGGGCTCCAGCATCTGCCCTTCATTATGAGATCTCACGTCCAACCACCCGTATCCCTGACTTTCTAGCACCCTCCCAAATGTGGCTACTTTAGCCCTTTGTTCGTGGTGCAGTGTGAGAAGACTTGACTGTTCACCAAACTTGACTGTCCCCAAAAAGTTGGGATAATAGAATACTTTTGTCAGATTCCCAGAGCATGGGGCTGCATCTACATTGCAGCACAATAGGCTCGAACTCTGGGTCATGGCTTGACTCAGGCTCAGACTCTCAACCCTTGTGGTGTCCTGGGATCCTGGGTCTGAATCCTGGGTTAGCATGATCTGTGTGTAGATGCAGTGTGTGGCGGAGTAGCTCCACACTCATTACTATGAGCTGGGCATAAATGGCACAGTCTAGCCCACAGTTAGTTGTCAGCATTAATGACTCTCCAGATAACATCTGTGAGTCCAGACTTCATGAATATGTTAACTGGTTTGTTCATCTCAGTCAAGTTCCCCAGACAAGGAGTTACGTTAGTTTTTTCTGTCAGACCAACTTAGACCAGGATATCAAGTAAAAATTTTGAAGGTAAGAGATATCCAAGATATGCTGACTTCAGACAGGCCTGTAAATTTGTGGGTGATAAGACAACTCTGTTTAAAGAGAGAAAAAGAGGGCAGGTGGCAATAATTTTTTAAAATAAAATTCACCCTTATTTTCAGCACCTAATTAACTTAATATGTAACATGGCAAGAGCTATTGAAAATACATACTAAATCAGGGAGAAACATGGATCTAAGAGATGGGGACACACACATAACTGCAAGAGATGAGCTAGAAAAATGTAAAACATGACTAATTCACTAAATGAACCATAAGAGTAAAGCAGAGTTTGGTAGATGGATTTCAGCAGTTTACACCAAAAAGAAAATATCGATGGATTTGCAGATGAGTCCACAATCTCTCTCCTGTTTCCCTCTTCCCACCCGCTCTGGGCAGCAACTTAACTCAAAGTTACTGTACTTTAAATCCATAACATTTGTATGTATAGAAAAGCTGTCCCTTCTGCAGGATATTGTCTGTTCTTGGGAATAGGCATATGCCATTTTTTTAAGGGGCTAGTTTGCTGTTGCTGTGGGGAAAAGGAGGAAACGTTTATGTGCTAGTGTGATTTTACTCAGCTTCAAGCTGCTCAGAGATTTGGAGTATTAGAATGAATATCAGGGATGTAGATTAATGCTAGAGACTAGAACAGGTGATTAGATGTGGTACATGATAAATGCACCACGTGATTCTGACATTTATCACATGGATATCACACACACACACACATAAACTAAACGAACAGCTAGCTTATAGAATTTGGGTAACATATGCTATTACCTGATGTTATTTCAAGAACCTTGACGGTATAAAACAGACGCTGTCTGTTCGGAGGGGATGGGTTGGAGGAGTTGGCTTTAAGAGGTTTTTGCTTTCTAAATTGGTAACATGTAGTATTAAATGCATGGGACAAGAGCAAAGGAAACTGACTGAATAGCATTATTGTTAATTTGGAAAAAGATATAATTTTTGCTGATTTGCAGTTTTGCAAGAATGGAAAAGGCACATAAGTAATTTGAAAGTCTCCAGAAGAAAGATTTAGAAGAGACCCAGATATACTCTCCAAAGACTAAATCATGTTGACATTTCATTTTATCTTCCATTTTCCATTTCCTATTACATAAAATATCCACATTTTAATGTATGCTTATATTTGTAATACGTTTTTGCCTTTTTTTGGGGTTACATATATATATATGTAACCCTTCTGCCAGTCAGAGTTGGCAGCAACAAGGGCCAGGTTCAGTATCTAGGGGTTCCGTTCCAATAACACAATGCAAACCTGGCTCGAGCCCCCACCCAGTGACCTGGGGCAAATATACATCACCCCCCCACACCCGGGCACCTCTAAGAGGCAATACTTCCCCTCTTGCAAGCACAGAGTCTGAGGGTAGCAAAAGCTTTTGAATGATAGAGAGAAACAATGCGGCATTATGTTGGGAAAACACCACAAACAGGATTCATAACCAAACCATGAGTGACAAGACCCACCCCAGCATATTGGGCCGTGTCCTCTCCCTTTGGTTCTTGAGTCCAGCAATCCAAAAGTCACCCAAAGTCCCAAAAGTCCAACAACCCCAAAGTCCAGCACCCAAAAGTCTCTGTCCCTGGTCAGTGCAGCCCCATAGTTCAAAAGTTCATCTGCAGAGCCCCCCTTCCCCCCAGTGGAAATGGTGAGGGGAAGGTAAAAAGGCAGATTTGCTCCAACCAGCAGATTTGCTCAGGAGCAGAGGAGGATGTACTTCTAATGCTTTGTGCACTTGGCAGAGACCCTAATTACTGCACCATTCTGTGCATGATAGACATAAGGACATTTGTCTGCCAGAGTCACCAAGCATATTCAGCTATCTCAGCCGATGCAGAAGGTGGGCATATATTGCTTCTTCTTGAGAGTCACAGTAAGGTGTGTTACAGAGAGCAAATCCCTGCACTCTGGATTCATCAAGCCCTGTGCTAGGAAGACATCTCACAGACCTACCACATGGCCATTCCTTCTCTCCACCATCCACCATCCCACCTCTTGCAAAGACACAGCACAGAGCAGTCAAACTTTCTCTATAGAGAATTGGCATATTTTTAATATACTGAAGCTATTGAAAATGGTTCAAAACCTTTAAGTAATAAATTCTTCTTATTCTTATTAATAATGCATTTCTAAGATGTTGATCCTTGCCCTGTCTTGGCACCAGAAAACATGACAGACAACGGGGAAACAGCTAGTTAATGCACATTGTCCCAGAGAGTGCAGTTTTCTCAGTGGATAAAATGCAGTAGCTAATGTGCTTCAGTAACCCAGTGGAGGACTTGAAGATCAAAACTTGGAAATGGAAGTGAACTGGGAGCCTGTGGAGAGATTGGAGAACATGGAGGGATAAAGGGCTCTTGGCAGCTAATCCACTGAGTACATGGCTGTTGCATTTTGTGTAATTTGAAGCCTCATATTTTTGCCATCTTCAGACCAATATAAACTGTGTTACCATCATCCAGTGTGGAGATGATGATTGCATAGATCACTATGGCCAGATGTCTGTCTGGGAGGAAGGGTTGAAGATTCCTAGAACACTGGATAGAACCCTGTAGGAATCTACAGATAAAGGTTTCTATTGAAGAAAAGCAGTTTCTCAATACAGACAGCTCTTTGGGTCCTGATGGAACCATTGTTTTGTTGTGTGGTCTTATCCAGTTACATCGTGTAAGGATGTCAGCAATTGTACTTGACTATGTTGAATGCTGTAGGGGATGAAGCAGTGAGAACATTGAGATATGGTCTCCATCAGCTCCCATGAGGAGATGATCTTGCACTTGTCTGTTTCCCTAATGTCACAGCCTGAAATCTGCTTGCAAAACATCCAGGATGTTGGCAGAGGAAATAGGTTGTTGGACCCTGGTTGCCACTACTTAGAACTTTCTCATCTGTTTTGCTCAGGAATAGCAGGTCAGAGATGGGATAGTAACTGGAAAATTCTTTTGAATCAAGACTGCTGCATTATTCAAGTAAATTGTTGTGCTTGCTGTTCTGTAGGTGTTGATGATTTTTCTTAGGAAATTGCTATTGTTCACCAGCCAGATAGGGCATGGATCTGTTTTCTAGGTAGTGGCTCAGCCTCTAAGCTCCATCATGTACAAAATGGCATTTTCATAGGTGGTGGGGACATTAAGGCCATCTGTTCCAAATTGGAGTTTATTGCTTCAGTGAGTTCCTTCCATATATACTGATTTTGTTTGTCAGGCCTTGAATCAAACTGGTGTAAAAGTAGGATGGCAGCTCATGAGTTAAACTGGCATAATACCAGTGTGAGAGGAGAGTTGTACCAATGTTTTGTGCTCTCCTGTCACTTCTGCTCTAGAGTAACACTATTCCCAGTTCTTCAATATAATACAATCTATTTTTTAGACATCGTTCTCCTTACAGGGGACTACATAATGCCTTCCAGGGTGAGACATAAGATGGAAAAAAGTGGAAGAAGCGGTGTGATTTAAGTGGAGCAAATGACTCTGTCGCTGTAAGAAGGGAGGAGTTCTAGACAGACAGGTCAGCCATGACCATGAGTCACTCATGAGTTCTGTAAACAAGAATGTCATTTTCATTTGGGTTTGGAGATGAATGGAGTGCCAGTGAAGGGGATGGAGAAAAGGAACAACATGATCTCACTTGCAGCATTTTGGAACTCTGGATTCAGATTTTTAAAATTGCCTAAGTGACTTTGGATCACGAATCGTAATGAAAATGAATATGACTTTAGTAATGTGGATACTTTTGAAAATCTTACCACTGAAGTTTCGAGAGCAGGGATTTAAGAAGACTATAAAAAATAGCTATCACATTAAATGTTAAGACATTATGCAGGAACAACACTTTCTCAATAAGAAGCGACAAAGAGTCCCGTGGCACCTTATAGACTAACAGACATATTGGAGCATGCATCTGAAGAAGTGGGTATTCACCCACGAAAGCTTATGCTTCAATACGTCTGTTAGTCTATAAGGTGCCACAGGACTCTTTGTCGCTTCTACAGATCCAGACTAACACGGCTACCCCTCTGATACTCTCTCAATACATCTTACTCACCATGAATAGTGTTTTACTCCATGTGTGATACTCCCCCAGAATAGGTGACATAACTCCACAAATGTTTCATTTCACCTGAAATTCTTAATTAATTAACTAATTAATTTATTATTATTATTATTTCAATTCACTGAAAATTTTGAAAAATATAAATTTCAACTTGATCTGCAATGATTTTTTAATTTTTATTTTTTGGAATTGGCAGCAAACTGAAAAATCCATTATTCACACAGCTCCAGTCTTTCATAACCTCCAGAAACATCACACAGGAGTCAGGCAGATTTCTCTTCTACCATCAAAATTGGGATAATTTGGTAGCAGCACCATTCATTTTAATTTTGCCTCTAAAAGTCAAGCATCAGATTTCCTTGTTATGATCAGCTATGGGGACTGCAGGAGTGGCTGTAACGATATTATCCTTCCCATCCCTAGTTCCTATGAAAAGCCCTAGTTATTGCAGTTGTTGTTCAGAGATAGCATATGCAGAAAGGGGGTTTGACTCTATTTCCTGGCCCAGTCACCTGACATGGTTACAAAGATTAATAATCCAGTCATATGACAGTAATCACTGACTTCAGCTCTATATAGAGCTTGTTTTGTCTCCTTATCTTTACTTACCTATGGAAATGTTTAAATTTTCACCAAAAACTCAAAACCTGAAGGATTTGAGTTGAAAATGGGAGTTGTAATGCCCATGGGAGTTGTAGTTAATGCCTTGTTAATGCCTACATAGCATATGGAGCCAGTGGAGACCTAATTATACTACTATAATGCCTTGCGTTCCTGTTCTCCTCTGTGGGCCAGAAACCCCAGCTGGGCTACATCTCTCAGAATGCGCCTCAGGCAGGGACATTATGTTGCACAGCTTCCCCTCACCAAGAGGGGAGACCATGGTGAATTTTTGGAAGATGTAGCTCAGCTGGAGATCCCAGCCCGTGGAGGAGAATGAGGGCACGAGGAGCAAATTATAGCTCCCATGAGGCACCAGAATTCCCATTTTCAGCCAAAATCTTTTCATGAAAAATGTTTTTTTTATGTAAAAGTTTCATATAGCTGAAAAGTCATTTTTCTTCTGAAAAACGGTTTTGGTGCAATGTTTTTGACTAGCCCTATTATTATTATGGTGATCGCTATAGTTTAAATGTCTTCTGGAGCTGCTATTTCTACAAATTGTCTCCTGATTGCCTAATAAAGGTTGACAACATTTCTTAATACATTTATTTACTGTCTCCAATAATCAATATTTAAACAATACTCATTATCTATGCTATCTTTGTTCAGGCAGTACTGCTGGGACTGATGCCATATAAGATGTAATGGCCATTTTCTCAAAGATTTCTATACTACTTCAGAGCAGTCAAACTATGTGTTAAAATTAAGTAAGGTTCCCCAATTTGGAAACTGAGTAAACAGCACATGGAGCCAGTGGAGACCTAATTATACCACTTATGTTTAACATTCCGTTCTCTAACATTTTTTTTTAAATTACCAAAATGAAGTGGAATAGACACTTTATGGATTTGTTTCCTTTGGTGCACACATTACTGAGCTGAAACTCTGAGATACCATAATTAACAAAAAGTTATACAGCAGAGAGCTTATAATACAATCATAACAAGATTAAGTAAAAGAAATCAAAGTCAATTTGTGTTTAGTGGTTTGGGGAATAACATTTCTGTCAAGTTGTTGAACACTAATCATTAAAACACCGGAATAATCCACCTCCTAATTAAACAACAATAAACAATTGTCAATGGCACATAATTGTTAAAAGTCAGCAAAGGAGGCATTAGTGTAAACAAAGATTAGAAAGAGTTCTTTAAAACTAGAATGGGAATGTTATTTAATGCCTGACAGAGCAGACTAAACATAATCAGTATTTGCATTACAAAACTTGCAAATACCTGCATCAATATTGTTTAGATGGCATTGAAGCTGGGTAGTACTTTAGTAACATATGGAGCATGTGTTGTCTCCTAATCTTTACTTACCTATCGAGATGTTACATCCTTTATTCTGTACATTGTTTTTCAGTATCCCCTAATCTTAGGATCAGATATATTCTAGAAAGAAATTCAGGTCATTCTGTTCCATTGATGATGACTATTTCAAAAATTGTGGGCTGAGTGGAAAGGATTTGCAGTTAATGCACTGGACTGGGTCTTAGGAGACTAAGGGCTCATCCACACCTGGGGGGTGGGGATCGATCTAAGATACGCAACTTCAGCTACGTGAATAACGTAGCTGAAGTAGAATATCTTAGATCGATTTCAAAAGTACTTACCGCTGGTCCACACCACAGCAGGCAGGCTCCCCCATCGACTCCGCTTACTCCTCACGCAGAGCTGGAGTTCCTGAGTCGACAGGGAGTGCTTCTGGGATCGATTTATCACGTCTAGATGAGACGCGATAAATCGATCCCAGAACATCGATCGCTATCCGCCGAATCGGGCGGGTAGTGTGGATGTAGCCTTAGGTTCAACTCCCAGCTCTGCTACAAGCTTCTTATGTGACTTGGTCAAGTCACTTAACTGCCTCAGTTCCCCATCTGTAAAATGAAGATGGTAATAATACTTCTCTTCTTCCACACTGTTGATTTAAGTCTGCAATTTCTTTGGGGAAGGGGCTATCTCCTACTAGGTATCTATACAGTACCTAACACAATGAGGCTCTCAATTGGGACCTCTAGATGTTTCTGTACCACAAATAATAGAAATAAAGATGGCATTGGTATACTAGGAAAGCTTTTAAGCACAGTGGACAAGTGGCTGAAAGGGACAAAGTAACACTTTTTTTTTTGGTCTGGAGACCTAAGCTTGTCTACACCGCAGTTAAACACCCACTGCTGACTTGGGCTTGCTTGGGCTGCAGGACTGTAAAATTACTGTGCAGATATTTAGGACTTGTTCTGGAGCCAGAGCTCTGGGACCCTACAAGGGGAGAGGGTCCCAGAAACCAGGATCCAGCCTGAGTCTGAACATCAACCTAGCAATTTTTAGCTCTGTAGCCAATTTTTAGCTCTGCAAACCTGAATCAGCTGACCCTGGCCGGACGTGACGTGGGTCTTTTATTCCAGCGTAGACATACCCCAAGGTTCAAATTCTAATTTGCAATAGTGAAAATGAGTGTTTTAGTCTTATACTAACCCTATTTGGAGGCACCACAAAAGAAGCAGAAACAATTTGGCATGATCATTAGTCTCTCTGTTCAAGATAGGCCCAGGACTGGGACAAGACAGCACTATTGTACCTGTCTGGGAGATTTGACCAGAGTGTGCAAACTCTATGCCTGGTGCTAACTGGATATTAAACCCTTACCGCTGAAAGCACTAAATGTTCTTTCAGCTTTAAAACCACTTACACAACTGGGGGAGGGGGCATGAAGAAAAGAAAAAAGACAACGTCTATTTGGATGAGATGAGGATATCTTATTAAAGGAAAATTTCTAAAGAATGGAAAAGTGGAGTGGGTTCAACAAAGGGAAAATGAATGGTTGCATTTTCTTTGCAGCATTAACATTAATTATGCAGTTACCATGCTTTAATTGATTACATTTTAATTTTAGCAAATATTTCTAGTGATAATTGTTATATTTGTAGGTATTGGGCAATGAATGGGCTCTGTCATTTTTAAATTGCACTATAACCTTTGCACTTCTTGCTCTCTTTGCTGAAATTTCCTCTTTATTCTTTCATCGGCATGGGTGCCAGATTCCCACCTCATAAGGGGCTGGAGGTTTACCCCCCTTAATATGCCCTCCGCCCCATAAGGGAAGCAGTTTCCACACATAGCGGAGAGACCTCAATGTAAGTTAATGCAGATGTAGAGTTTGAATTACTACAGTATCACACAGTTGATTTCAGTGAAGTGGTGGATCAGGTCCTCAGTATGGAGTAAAATACAGTTATTTGCCCTGCAAGGTTTTGGGAGGAGGAGATAATGTGCTTCCATGGCTCTGGAAGAAGCAGGGAGCTATTGCAGAGGGACTTCCTAGTGTAAGGGTCATGAGGCTCTTCGTCTGTACCAGAATCAAAGAATACACCAGGTAATAATAGTAACTACTTCTCTGTTCAGACATAACGAGCCAGTTTCATCCCTGTTGTAATTCCACTTCATTAGCATTTTACTACCATTGAATTTGTCCCAATAACTGAGGTTTTTAGAATAACGCGTCTGGAAAAAGAAAAACACAAGTACTCTAGTGCAGTTCCTCAGCTGGTATAAATAAGCATAGATTCATTGTATTCAGCTACGGATCTGATCTGTAATACTAATGAACAAATTATTAAAATTCACAATGAAGGGAAAAGATATGTCAGCTGTTAGAAAACATACCAAATGTTATGGTGTGAATGTTCCAGTGACTTTTGTTCATGAATGAATGATGGAAATTGATTCTCTTTGGCTGTTTCATTCTTCATGTTTTATGCATAATCCCATAGATTTCAATAGGAGATTAAGAAGTAGAATTTGCATGATAATAGTTCAATTGACATCCTATGTGGGTAGTCCAAAGGAGCTGCAGATCTAATGTAATGTGACTGGAAGCTTCATTTTTATCTTCATTAATAGTACTTTATACATTTGCAATGACATTCCAGTACCTTCAAAGAAACCATTATGATCTCACTGGAAGTAGCCTTGTGATATCAATGACATCATTCTAATATCATCAATATGCAGAGATTTATATGTATAACTCCACATGCAACATGAAGGGAGTATCCATTCTCATTTTCTATTTATTTGCCATGATTACCATTACCAAAATCAGGTTGTTTTGTTTCTGTGCTTGTTTGTTGGTTTGATAATGCTGACATGATGAAAATGCACAAGGGTGTACATTCTTAAGGAGAAAATGTATGGGAAAACTCCAAAGTAACATGAAAGTGAAAAGAAATGACTAAGGGGGGATATGACAGAGGTCTATAAAGTCATGGCAGGTATGGAGACTGTAAATATGGAAGTGTTATTTACTCCTTCTCATAACACAAGAACTAAGGGTCCCCAAATGAAATTAATAGGCAGCAGGTTTAAAACAAACAAAAGGAAGTATTTATTCATACAACACACAGTCAACCTGTAGAATGCCTTGCTAGAGGATATTGTGAAGGCCAAGATTATAACAGGGTTCAAAAAAGAACTAGATAAATACATGGAGGATAGGTCCATCAATGGCTATTAGCCAGGATGGGCTGGGATGGTGTCCCGAACCTCTGTTTTCCAGAAACTAGGAATGGGCAACAGGGGGATGGATCACTTGATGATTACCTGTTCTGTTCATTCCCTCTGGAGAATCTAGCATTGGCCACTGTTGGAAGACAGGATACTGGGCTAGATGGACCTTGATCTGACCCAGTATGTATGCTCTTATGTTCTAATCCATGCATCTAATTAACAAAATTTAACAGTGTTTTAAATATAAAAGTATAACTAAATTGAAAGATGCCAGATGGACAGACTTCTGATGTATGTTAGATTAAGATTAAGGGTATTCATGTCCTATTTGAATGTGTGGATTTCAAAATGTTGTAAGGCAAATTTTGCTGATTTAACAAAATCTCCATGGTTAAGGGCTCAATTTTGTCTTTGTCATGATCCCTAAGCAAGATCAGAAGAGCGATTCTTACTGAGTACAGTGCATATAATTTTTATTTAATACAGGGTAGATTGCAATACCCATAGTTACACTGAGTAGTATCTTACTTTTCAAGTAGTTCAACTGATTTCAATGGAACTATTTACAGCGTTAATTACTATCCAATATAAGGATGTGTGGCTGAATCTAGCTGTATGGTATTTCTAATTGCTGCATTTCTCCATTACAAACAGGTACAAATTTATTTTTTAAAATTATTTATGTTACTTCAAATATCTTGCAGTTATTCCAGGGATAATGTTGTAGCTTCTAACCACACTTGGTGGATCTCTTTCTTTTAATTAAAGATAATATATTTTTATCTTTATTTAATTAGTTATTTAATGTGTTAATTGAGGATATATGATTCCGCTATTGAGAGTAATTAAAATGTATCCTGGGGATGCCAACAGATGAGATAACATGCTATAAGGTTAGGGATTTCATGCATGTGATTCACAGTCATAAGGATTAGTTTAATCCACTAATGAATTTGTCTCAGTAGTTTATAGGAAGATAAAATGTCATGGTTACTCGCTGTCTTTTTCTTTCATATGAATAGAAGGTTTTTATGGGCAAAGGGGGCCATCATGCTCCTCTTGAAGGTAATGGCAAAACTCTCATTAACTTTAATAGGAGCAAAATCAGTGCCTAGGGTATGGGTACACTGCAATGTAAGCTCAGGGTTAGTGGGACTTGAGTCAGCTGACCCATGTTAGGGAACCCTGGACTTGAGCATCTACATTGTGTTTAAACCCTATGTTAAGACTTTTCTAACTGGTGCACAAAACTAGGTCTCTGATCTCCACACTGCAGTGTGCAGACCCAAGTCATAGGGTGATCATATATTCCATTTTGGCCAGGACACTGTCCTTTTTTGTTTTTTTGCCATCCCTACCTTTTTTGTGTGTGTAAAACTGGCCATTTGTCTCATTTGTTTGCTCTTGCCAAGTGATCATCAGTTGGCAAGATCAAACTCAACAAATGCTCAGTTTTGCCAAAAAAGTGGGGCGCAAACCCTCATGGGGCACAGAGGAACATGGGGGTGGAGGCAGGACAGCAGCAATGCCAGCCTTGAGTGGAAGGGAGGAAAGGATTGGGCTGAGCCAGCCCTGTGTGGGTGGGTGCCAGGGGGCCTCAGGCCAGCTCCCTGAAAGGGTGCGGGGGGAAGGAAGAGGGCAGGGGGGCTTCGGGCCAGCCTCGCACAGTGTCCCGTTTTCCCTTTGGGAAAATATGGTCACCCTACCAAGTCAAAGTAACCATATCCCAGAGTCCCTAGCAGTCCCCTGCCCCAAAATGTGGCCTCTGCAGCCTTAGGACTGTTTTACACTGTGGGGAAACTTTACACCCCACCTTGCATTTTACAGGAAGTTTGAAGCAGCTTGTTTTGCAAAAGCCATGATCGGTTCGCTCTTCCTAGCAAATCCAACAAGCTTTGTGATACTGTGCTTGCAGATTGGTGATCAGAAAAGAATGGGTTAATGCTGACCTGAGCTGCTGCTGTTTGCAAAGAGGGCGTGGCTTCCCCTTTCAATAGAGTGGACTGCAGATTGTTGGGATAGAGAGGACTAAAGAAGGTGTCCCATAGAATTGTGGGATACTTCCAGCTGACTCCGGGACTCAAGTCAAGTGGGGCTGCATCTATGCTGCAAAGCAATAGGTCTTGGATCCTGGGTCGCACCTTAACTTGAACTCAGACCCTTGAGCCCTTCAGGGTCCTGGGACCTTGGGTCCAAACCGTGGTTTAGTGCAATTGCAGTGTAGACACAAGGGGAAGTTATGCTTAAACCCAGGCTCAAGCATAGGCTTAGGTTGCAGTGTAGTCATACACTATATTACTCGTTATCCTCAAGGAAAAGAAACAGGAAGTGAAGCTTACTGCCTGATTCAACGTTCACTGAAGTCAGTGGGAGTCTTTCCATTGCTTTAATGAGTTTTGGATTGGGTCCTCTTCCCCCCCCCCTTTCATCCATTCATAGACTTATGGGGTGAGATCCTGACCTCTTGAAGTCAGTAAGAGTTTTGTCATTGACTTCAATGGGGTAGTAACTGACCCATGTAATTGAAAGCCTGAAGCTTTTTACTGTACTATTCTGTGATGCCACCATATTGGCGAACACTGGGAATTGAACAGAGCATGAGTCTGTACAGTTGGAGCTAAAGCACCAGGATCTATAACTAGAGGCTGTAACAGACTCACATCCACTGTGGAATGGGCACAGAAGGGGATGCACGACATACACTGACGCATGAGTTCCAGCTGCATATACAGAGGTAGAGATATTTCCTACTTCTGTATAAAATTCAAACCATATTTTTTAAAAATACATCTGGATACTAGATTCAAATCCACCTTTTTGTGTGTGGAAGCAAATGCTTTCATAGACTAGTCACTCTCATAAAACTGTTCCACGTCTTTATGGCTGGCCTCTTCGTGCAATGTTTCCTGGATATGTAGCTCTCTGCCATATCTCTATACTTGACAGTCCCTAAAGGGGCTCAAGTGTAATCTTACAACCTACTAGTTCTCTGATGCCCTTAATTCATGGTTAAAGGCACTATGAAATACTTAATTAAGGAGCACAACAGAAGTGTGAGCAAGACTACAGAGAAGAATGGGCCAAATTCTGCCTTTGGATGCATGTGCATGGCTCTTAGGAACTTCAGTGGGAACCATGTGCATGCATCTATCTAACTCCAGAACTTAGCACCATGGTTTAAAAATAGGCCTACAATATGTAGATGAAAAGTCTGTGAATTTTCTCTTAACTGATCCTTTCACTGCCCTCCCTCCTCAAATTGTGTCTTTGTGATTGGAAGGGAAAAAGTATCAAACCATTTTTACCTGAATCAGGAAAAATATGAGCTTTATTCTTTATTTATTATTTATTCTGCTGACACTGAAATCAATGGCAAAAATTCCTATTGATCGGGGTCTAAAAATGTTATCATAATTGTCAGTGATTGGTCTCAAGAACTCTGTTCTTTGCATCATGCTGGGACAGGAAAACCATATTCCAGTTGCTCTTCTAATTCCTTTTATGGTTGCAGCTCTGTAAGACTCAGGACTTTGGAAGCAGCCCAGATGGCCTGGGGAATTGCCAGAAACCTGGTGCCTAAGCAGGTGTTGTGCATGTGCGCAATACATTATAAGATCGCTATAAAATCACTTTGTGGAGCTAAGCATGTTCAGTTATTCTAGGGGGATTTATAATCACATCTTACATTTTTATATGCCTTGTGGGAGACATATGCTGAAGGTCTCATGCAGCCAGTAGTAAGACATTATTAGAGTTTCTAAAAGTTATAGATGATAATTTTCTCACACAAGAAGTATTGAACCCAACATGCGATAACCCAACCTTGGACCTCATTGTGATGGATAAAGATGAATTAATAATAGACTGGAAGATGTTGGTTGCCTAGAGACAAGTGACCATGACCTGATTATGTCCAATATGGGCAATCATAGGATGATCTGAACCAGTAATATTTATTCCTGATGCTTCAAGAGGGCTAATTGCCTAAAGCTGAGGAACACTATGAGTAAATTGACTCGGGGGAGGGGGGGGAGAAGGGGAATTAGACAGAAAAATATGAATGAAAATGGGGAGTTCTTTAAGAAAACTTTGAGATAGCCACAATTCCGCAATCAAGAAAATGGCCAATCCTGGTTCACTGGCAAAGGGAAGGCAGCAATTTGAATTAAAAAAGCAATATATAGCAAATTTAAAAATGGGGAAATAGATAGCAATCAATATAAATTAGAAGTCATGAAGTGTAGAAAATTTCTAAGGGAATCTAAAGACATCAGGGAAAAATTCATGTCTGGCAGGATTAAGAGCAATCAAAAGGAACAAGTCCTAATTAAGTACATTGGGTACAAAAGAAATCCTAGCAATGGTATTGGCCCATAAATAGATGGAGATAGTAAAGCTGTTAATGACGTGTTCAATAAATATTTATGTTCTGTATTTGTTTAGAAGCAGTATTTTGTCCTTGTATCACAGGCTGATGATGAAGTATTTTCCAGTCCATTAGTAACCAAGGAGGATGTTAAACAACAACTACTCGGGATAAACATTTTTAAAATGGTAGGCACAGATAACTTGCCCCCAAGAGTCACAAAACATCTGATTAAGAGGAGATCTCTAGCAATTTATTAATTGTTAATAAATCTTGGAATACCAGGGAAATTCCAAAGAGTGCTAGCGTGGTACCAATATTCAAAAAGTGCAAATGGGATAAGTAAGGTAAATAAGGATAAGAATTCAACTAATAAAGAATTAAAAGGATAGGAATATAAATAACATGGCTTTACGGAAAATAAGTCTTGTCAAACAAATCTGATTTCATTCTCTGAGAAGTGACACAGGCTGGCTAGACCTTTCAGGTAAGCCAGGCTCAGTCTTGCCTATGCCCTAGCAGCTAGCCCTCAGCTGATGGTGATATGGCAACATAATGATAAGTTGTGACTGTGAAAGTGTTAGGAAAAGACTATACAAACAGTGTGGAGAATTCAGGTGGAGGGTGGTGGTGGGGGAATTGCAGAGAAGGAAGGACTTTGCTGCAGGCTGGAGAACCCACAGGGAGCAGGGTGAGAGAGGAACTCACACAGGCAGAAGTCAGTTAGGAGGACCCACAGGCAGCAGCATAGGTGGGGGAAGCTGTGAGCTAGAGCTTATGAGGAGAAGGGGGATCCTTAGGGGAAACTCCAGAGTTCCTGGGGGAGGGAGAGAGTGAGGAAAACCGGCTGAGACAGGTGAGGGTCATGTGGGGAAGGCCCTGAGGTATCGTCAGTAAAAGCATGTCCGTGACATCGGCATGTCTGAAGAAGCAGACCTAGCTGATTAATAATACAGGGTCTCTGGGCTGGAATCCAGAGTAGTGCACCTACCAGCCCCTAAGGAAGGGCCATGCAAGCCCAGCTGTAGGAGCAGCTTAGAGCTCCTAAGAGGGAGGCCCTGAAGGAGGGCCAGTAATGGCATTTCAGGGGAGCCCGAGGAGGGTGGAAAAATCATTATTTGGACATTTAGGTTGAACTTTCAGTGAGACCTTGTGTTACCCCAGAAGTGGATTGAACTTTATGTGAGTTGGCCAGAGGGCCATGCCACAGAACACCTGGTGAGTGGCAGATGACCTGTCGGAGGTGTGGGAGACAAGGATACCTTGCAGCACTGCACCCTGACACAACTGGGAATTACGGGTGGTGAGCACACTACCTTACAAGGAGATTGTAAAGTTTGGTGAACAAAAGTAACAGTAGACATTTGTAAGGCATTTGACTTAATACCACATGACATTCTGATTAAAAGATGCACACCGTACGATATCAGTAAAGCATATGTTAAATTGATTGATTGATAGATCTCAAAAAAATAGCCATTTATGGGGAATCGTCAAGTGGCTGTGTTTCTAGTGGGGTTTTACAGGGATTGGTAGTTGGCCTGAGACTATTTGACATTTTCGTCAGTGATCTAGAAGCAAATACAAAATCACGGCTGATGAAATTTGCAAATGACACAAAGATTGGTGGAATGGTAAAGAAAAAAGAAGAAAAGGCAATCAGACAGAGCTACTGGATCACTTGGGCCCTTTCAATCAAAATGTGTTTTAATACAGACAAATGTGAAGTTATATACCTAGAAACAAGAAACGCAGGCCACACCTACAGAATGGGGAATGAGATCCTGGAAAGCAGTGACTCTGGAAAGGATTTAGGGGTCATATTGGGTAAGCAACTCAATATGAGCTCCCATTGTGATGCATTGGCAAAACAGGTTAATGCAAAGTTTGGATGTATAAACAGCAAACAGTGAGAGTAGGGCGGTGGCTTTACCTCTGTATGTGGCATTGGTGAAACCAATACTGGAATACTGTATACAGTTCTGATGTAAACGTTTTGAAAAGGATGTTGACAAAATTGGACAGGGGACAGAAAAAAGCCACAAGAATGAGTTGAAGTCTGGAGAAAATGCCTTACCATGAGAAACTTAGAGGCTCATCTGTTTAACTTATCAAAAAGATGACTGGGAGATGACATGAATAGCGTGTATATGTACCTCCACAGGAAGAAAATACTGAATACTAAAGGGCTCTTTAATCTAGCATAACATACCAAGGCATAACAGGGACCAGTGGCTGGAAGCTGAAGCCAGACAAATGCAAATTGGAAATAAGGCTCACATTTTGAACATTGGAACAAGTTACCAAGGGAGTAGGGAATTCTTCTTTTTTCTGTCTCCAGATTGACTGGATGCCTTTCTGGAAGATATGCGTTAGCCAGACACAAGTTATTGAGCTCAATACATGGGTAATTTGGTGAAATGTAATGGCCTGTGATCTACAGGAGGTCAAACTAGATCATCAAATCATCCCGTCTGGCCTTAAACTCTATGAATATATTGTCTTTCAACCTAACACTTTACCACTGATGCACACTGGTGATTTCACCATAGAATAAAATACATGAACACAACACAATATTTGGAATTAAAAAAAATACGTTCCAACAGAATGTCCAAGATCAATTTAGTAGGTACAATGTAATTACTAGGTCTGAAATTTAGCTAGGACAGCAGACCTAATACCTCTCGTTTTGCAAAATTGCCATGAGATATTAAACAAACTCACGTGGCCAAGAGCTAGGTATTGCATTTAACTGGAAAAGAAGTTTCAAAAGCCCACTGCACTATAACACGCTTATTCAGAGGGAAAAGCAGCACCTACTGATTGGAGGTCTCCAATCCAAATACTGAGTCCAGCTGAACCCAATTGACCTGTGAGATCTGAACGGATAACAGCAGAAGTTACTAACGAGAGAATTACTACCATGGATTAAATATATTTATGAACCAATAAAATAAATATAACAGGTGATAGAAACAACATTGTCAGCTGCTTAAAAATATGCCAGGATAATAACAGAGTGCACTCCAAGGAGATACATTTTGTGTTGCAAACATCACTTGAATCCTGAAAACTATAATTGGAATCAATAAAAAGAACAGGAGTACTTGTGGCACCTTAGAGACTAACAAATTTAGTTCAGCATAAGGTTTCATGGGCTACAGTCCCACTTCATTGGATGCATAGAATGGAACATACAGTAAGCAGATATTTATACATTCAGAGAAACATGAAAAGGTGGAAGTGCCTATACCAACTGTAAGAGGCTAATTAATTAAGAGGAACTATTATCAGCAGGGGAAAAAAACTTTTGAAGTGATAATCAAGATGGCCCATTTCGGACAGTTGACACAAAGGTGTAAGGATAGTTAACTAGGGGAAATAGATTCAATTAATGAAATGACCGAGCCACTCCCAGTCTTTGTTCAAACCTATGTTAATGGTATCTAGTTTCCATATTAATTCAGGTTCAGCAGCTTCTCCCTGGAGTCTGTCATTGAAATCAATGAGAGCGATCTGATGCAAATACATTTTCCATTTCATTCAGTGAATTTGTGACGGAATGTTGATCACACATTACTACAGTATGAGTAAAACTCTTTCATTGGTCCTTCCATTAAGCAGCATTCATAGTTAGATTGCTACACATAACCCTGATTCAAGCTTCCTTACTCCCAAAGATGCTATGCATACCAGAAAAGGGAGCTGGAAACGTAAACAGAGAATGAATTTACAAGTGAACAGTGGAAGTCAAGTGCACTGTTTCTCTGGCCTATTCAGAACGGCATGACACCAAAATCTGAAGTGGGGCTGAATACGAAGGGAGAAGCTATAATAAGATGTGGCCTTTAAAATATGTATGTATGTGTGTGTGTGTGTCTGCAGACCACCTTGTGCTCTCCTGTTAGCAATCCATGGGCAAACGCTTGGTTAAAGAAGAGAGCTGCAGTAGGCACTGTCTCTGCTGTGGATTCAGAAAGAAATAATCTTTCTTGAATTTAATAGTCTTTTTAGTTCTGGTCCCAGAATGGCAGAAGCAAGTGAAAGTGAGAAAAAAGAAACATTCAAAAAACTTTTATTACAATTTACAAACATCTATGTACAGGTGAAGGCTTGAGACTGGGAGGGAGCCTCCTCCCCCCTCTGCAGCTGGTTTCCCCATTGCTGTGTAAAAGCCTTATGGCTGATTGGAGCCATATACATTTTAGTCTCGTTCTCTGATATAGTATAACCATTCTAATGACGATTTCAGATTCACAAAAGCTGAGCAGGGGGAGTTTTAAACCTTGAGCACCAGCTGTGAAAGACCAGTAGTGCAACAATTCTCATAACCTTTCCCATCAAAACGGGAAAAAAGTTAATGAGTTACTCCACAAACATAGTTCAAGACTTTGTGCTTCAGTCTCTTTACTATCAAAACCCATGCTATTCATTTTCCCATGTCTGAACATTTTGTGTAGCATACACTTGGTTTTGAAAGATTTCACCCTCTAGCACACTGTGTTCTTTTATAGAAAATATTTGACTTTTCTTCCCCCTGTGGTTTTCCTTTGGCACTTTGCAACTTATTACATTCCTCGCCTGCATATACATGCACCTTGGCACCATCCTGCTTTAGCATTAAGATTAGGGAAATCATGATACAACAAGTTTGCAAGGCCTGGCAAATACGCATCTGCATGAAACATCTGAACAGAGATGTGGCATTTACTGTATATGGAGAAACAGCTGAAACAAGAATGGGGCAAGGATCTAAACAGATTATTCACTTCAAATCTGTAGTTAAAACAGATGTCCATATGCACATATATGAAGAATGGGGAGGAAGGGGGAGAAATAGAACAGTTTTCTTCATATTGCACTTTGGAAAGTACTGTTACTGAAAGTTTGCCGTGTAACTGGGCAAAAATGTCACCGTATGTCCCAAGGAAAGAAGCAAAATTGGCTGCAGGTAACAGTAGAAAAATTAATCTTATGCCAGACAAGTCAAGCAGTGGGAGGAGATATGAAAATACTAAAATAAATAGTATCTGTTGCCTAAATTCATATGACTTATAGGTGAAATCAGCTTTGACTCAGTTATTCTTTAAGGGCACCATATATAGTCCATACAAAAATACAACTATAAGAGAAAAGTGAAATTTACACTTGAGAACTCAAACAAAGGAAAAGGAGTTAAGGTATCACAGATACAATATTTGGTCTTCGGTTTCCTAAATCAAATACATTAGGACTTCAGTGGGGAGGAAATTACTGGGAGCAGGCACGTTTATTCTTAGAAGACTGTTGCTCACATAGACCCTGAGCCTGCAAACTGCTCTCTGTCTGCAGGATTTTGTACCCGTGCAGAGCCCATCCATTGCAGTAGGGCTCTGCACAGAAAGACCCTTTCCCTTGCACTGGTCCCATTGAAATAAAGCTGCATATCCAGCTTGCAGGATACAGGCCATATAAGACACTGTAAATGACATGTTAATTTAAATATTGAAAACTAATCACTTCCTTAATCCTTTTCAGATTACAGCCCTATCACCAGACTTTTAAATGCTGATTTTAGTGCTGTGTTAAGGGTCTAGTAGTAGGTAACTATACTGCAGCATATATTGGGAATCGTATAAGTGGTCACTTTATAAGGTACTAAAGGAGCCATTGTATGGTAGATGCAATGAATGTGACTGGCTGGATGAACTCTGATTCCCTGATAAAAACTCCTGTCCCCTCACAATAAGAACCTTTATAAGTCCCTGATTCAAATCTGATGAAGTTGATGGAAAAACTCCCCTTGACTTCAAGAATCTTTGGATCAGCCTCTAAATGACTACCTGGATAGTACCATTTGATGCAATCTATAGCATAATTATGTTTCTTATTGCAGTCAGATATAATAATTTCTTCTGCCTGTAATGTGATTGCATGAGAGGCAAATCTTTGGGGTGGGTATATGCACTTCATCATCCTTGAGATAGACTCATGAAAGAAAATTTCGGTCAATAATCTTGTATGTGTAGTGTTTTGTTTGACAAGTGATATTCCATTGTGCTGTTGACCTGCTATGAATTTTTAAGAAGTCAGACCCTTGCCCATCTATCTATTTAGCCAGCTATCATCTTCCATACTACATACATGAATATAAAAATGTAAAATACTACACCAGTTTTCAATACATACAGATCATTGGAAATGATAATGAAAATGATCTGATACAGTTAAAAAAAGAAAGAATGCATGCAAGTTATTTTTACTCATTTGAAAGGCACCTAAGAGATTTAGGAGCCCAACACTTATTGACAGTCCCTTGGATTTGGGTGCCTAATTCCCGTAGGCTAAATACCTGCCTTACTTTATACACTGCATGTAATCATATGATCATGCAGCTCTTGGCCTGATGATAAAACCCACTTGTGAATAATCCTATGGACCTCAAGGGAACTAGTCATATGGGAAAAGTCACAGGATCGGGCCCAAATAACATTGCTCTGAGGAAATGCTATCTGCTGAGATCATGTTTTCTTTCAGGCATTTTTAAAATGGGCTTTTCCTCCAAAATATAAGCTAAAATGATTGTTGACAAAGGCTTAATTATTCTTTCATCTTTTAAACCACAAAGAACAGAATCTGTGGCATGTTTTGCATATGGTAGAACAAATGCATGGGAGAAGGAAATGAAAAAAACAAAAGAGCTACACATAGCATTTGCAGGGTGAAGGGAAATGTTGACAACTTGTCACGAGCCTTGGACAAATCATGCTGATTTATTACTAATTTTTAGAGCTATCCAGAAAAGGGAATTTCCATTTTGCAGGAGAGTCTGGGTTGTCGATGTTTTGTTTAGTTCTGCATCGGAATGAAACGCTGACATTGCAGAACTTCCAGGGAAATGGAACAAGCCATTTTGATGCATGCGCACCTGCCAGGTGCTCAGGGAGCCAGGCAGCTGGCCAAGCACCCAGGGACCCAGCCTCCATAAAAGCTTAGCAATGGCCAGCTGAGAAGCTTGGTAGACAGATGAGCATCCAGGGAACCGGGCAGTTGGGAGCTGATCATCAGGCAAGCTGGCTGGGCAGTTGGGAAGCTGAAGACCAAGCCAACCAGAGGGCTGGCCAAACAGCCAGGCAGCTGGGCAGCCAGACTGTGGCAAGCCAGGCAGCTGGTAAATTGACTGGGCAGCTTAGCAACTAGGGTGTTCGGCAGCCACCTGGGCAGCTGCTTGATTTTCATTGAAAATTTTGATGGAATTGACAGGCTCCCATGGAATGTTTTGATTCTGTGAAATCAGCATTTTCTTACAGGAAACTATTCTGTTGATAAACTTTGACCAAGTCTACTAATTTTAGAGGAAGCTCGTAGATATAAACAATGGCTTGCAAAACTCATAGGAACAGAAGATATATTTTAAGGGCTGCAGAGGAAGGATAGTCAATAAAAAATACCACAACTCCTCTGACAATGGCTTCTTCATATACATTTGTATCTTTTAGGTGGCACCCTGTATTATTGAATGCTACTTTGAGTCTTCTAAATGATTGTTGTGTTTTGATTCATAATGGAAAAAGCCATGGTGTCAGCAATATAACTATTTCCAAAAAGACCTGGACAAATAGCAACCCTCTTACCAGAACTCTGGATATCTGTCAGTCAGCATCAATCTATAGAAATTCCAGGTTTTGTAAAGGAAACACATACACACACACACACGAACTGTTTCACCTAAGAAGACAAAGGAACCAGACTTTGGACTCTGGGAGGGACTCTAACCTGATAATTTCTTCTGCCCTGCTGCTGGGAACATGTGGTAAGGATCTTACCTTGAACCAAGTCTAGATTGTTAAGTTTGAGTTATTAGAAAGAGTTTTATCTTTTTCTCTTGTAACCATTTTGGACTTTAATATCTTATACTTGTACTCACTTAAAAATTCTCTCTTTGAAGTTAAGTAATCTCGTTTTATTCTTTAATCAAAATTAATTCAGTGTTGTGTTTAAACTGAATCATTTAGTAGCTCCAGTTAAAGTAGCAAACTGTTGTAAATTGATCCCTGGCAGGTCATGGACCTCTAATATCTGAACTGTTCAGGCGAGCGTGGGACAGTGCAGAAGACATGTTCTTGAGGAATATTTGGAAATGGGAGTGTTTTGGGGTCACCCTGCACATAGTAACCAAGACTGCTGGAGGCCAGAGTGTGGCTGGTGTGTTGCTGACAGGATGCCGGGCTCAGTGTGGCTGGACCAGGATGGTGGCTATATATACATAGACATTTAAGGGATGTGACCTGCATGCTGGCAAACTGTTTGTAAGTGACCCAAGTTGGGAGCTACATCAGCAAAGCATTGTGAGGCAACCGGGATTTCAGGCCAGTTGGTGACACAACCCCTCACTGGTCTGGATTGAACCCCGGATTGTGATAATGATTGAAACACGACCTGGTATATAATTAATATTGCCACTGTTAGATAATTGCAACAAATCTTGTACAAAGTATTACATGTACGGTGTCAATGGAGAAGTTATGATTTGCTGAATATGATTATCCTGTTTATATGCATGTATCATTTTTGTATATGAAATTATGACTATTGACTATATATCTGTATTTCCAATGTGTTTACTCCTGGGGTAAGACCCATATGATAGTTTACATCTAGTCTGGCCAGCACGTTGTGAATGGACCATTCAAATTGATGGCTCATTAAAAAACACTTAATGAATACTTACAATGAACCATAGAAGAGGCTTGTCCTCACCTGGTGAGCCTTCCTGTGGACGCTTTAGCTAAAATATGGGTAATGGTTCCTCCTGTGAGTCATCAAAGCATGTAAGGGCATGTAACTTGATCATGTGACCCTAGACTCCATCTTGTGTTAGCTTTTCTACAAACTGTGCTGGGGGATTTTTTTTGGGACAGTGAAGTTCCCTCCACATGGGAGAAGATCATGGAACCATCTCCATTTTGCCTCTTTCCTGCTCTGATCGCTGGACAATGGACTTACACTAAAAGGAGCATTACAGCCAATGGACTGAGAACCTTCCACTATTTTGGAAGTTACCAGAGATTTTACAAGCCAACAGTTTATTCCATTACTGCTTCAAACCTGATACAAGAATTTTGGAATGAGTGTATGTATTTGTTTTCCTTGACCATCTTAATTCTCTCCTCCTTTTTTCTCTTCTAAATAAACCTTTAAATATTAGATATTAAAGGATTGGCAACAGCATGATTATTGGGTAAGATCTGAGTTATTTATTGACCTGGCTGGGTGACTGATCTCTTGGGACTAGAAGGACCCTTTGATTGGTGAAATTGGTTTTATATAACTACTCATCATAAGTCTAGTGTTAGGATGGTGAAATAAGTGCTGAAATGCCTAAGAAGACTGCATTTCTGACTTCTTGTTAACCAATGTGGTGAGACAGAAATTTACTTTTGTTATTGGCTTGGTATATCTTATGGAAGAATAATCACCAGTTTGGGGTGGGTCTGCCCCATTTCTCAGCAGTTTGTCCTGCATCTGGTTATTCTCAGCTGTGACCCACTGAGCATGGTGACAATGAGTAAGAAAGGGAAGTGAGTAAAGGGTTTCTCTTGAGGGATAGGGAGTGAGAAAGGAGACAGGAAAGGAGGGAGGTGTGATATTCTGTACCTTGGGGGAGCATCCTGTAACCCCCATATTCCTCATGTTTATATAATCGTGATCTTACATATAAAGCATGCCTTGTAAGGTATCAGGGGAAAGGTTATGATCTGCTGAAAGTCATTTTTCTATCTGCATATGTATATCATTAATGCATATGAAGTTATGAGAATTATGTTATATGGTTGTCACTAAAACATGCTTTAAGTTGGGGAATCAGCCAGATATTAGCTCCCCAGAGGCAACAGCAAGGAAGGTAACCAACTCTCGGTGGGGTGTCAAACAACCCATCAACAACCATTGTCCAGCAAGGGAGTTACAACTCAATGACTCACCTGCATGAGGCCACACCAGGGGAATTGCTCAACCTTGCCTGGAGACTCAGAAATGCCCATGCAGCTATGCCAGGACTTGTGTTTTCCAAGCACATAGTTTGAGAGTATAAAATCGAATACAGGGGGCCCATGCTTGGCCTTTTTCCCTCACCCACCTACACTACAAGCAACAAGGACACTCTGAAGACTCCAACTGAGGGGACTGGCCCAGATTTCAAGAGTGAAATCTGTGTACTATAAACTGTAATATCCAATGGGGTAAGAAAAACTGCTTAATATAGTTGCCCAGTCTAATAGGGTTGAGAGTTTAGACTGCGTGCTTATATTTAGTTTCTTTTGGTAACTAACTCTGACTTTTGGCCTAGCACTTAATATCACTTAAAATCTATCTTTTGTAGTCAATAAATGTGTTTTACTGTTTATCTTTACCAGTGAGTTTGTATGAAGTATATGGCAAATCTGCTCAGGTTTTGCAAAGGCTGCTGTATATCCACTTTCCATTCATGAAGTGGCGAACCAATTAATAAATCTTCATTGCTCATCTTGAGCAGTACAAGACGTTCCTGAGGTGCAAAGCTGGGAGCTGGGGAGATCTGGCTGGTGCCTTTCTCTGTATGATTCATGAATGTCTCAGGGAGCATTCATGCAATCTAGCTGGGTGTTGGGTCTCCACATGTGGTTGTGCTGAGTGATCACAGTGCCTGGAGGGGTTTGCTGCTTATCACTAGCAAGGCATTATGAGAGATAGTCCAGGCTGGGGAGATGTAAGGGGGCACAGTGGTCCTACACTCCCAGGCTGGACCCCGGGGATCCTGTCACAGGAGAGCTCAAGCAGAATGAGCAGGAAAAGGGAGGTTGGTGCCACTGAAGAATTGCAGTGGCAGGGGAGTGGTGGGATGAATGTGAACTCTGCTATTTATTCAAGCTTCTCCTTGCTGCCTCACCAAGATCAGTCTACAAGCCCAGTCAACTCTTGCCCCCTCCACTAGACTGCCAATAAGGGTATTATGAACTAATGCCAACTGCCAGGTGATTATGAGGCAAACAGCATCTGCCACTAGGTACTGGAATGCCCCACCAATGAATTTTAAGCGGGCTACCAAACAGCCACGGAACAATAATAACTTGGCCAAGTTACAAGCTCTGAGCATGCGCCAACACTTCTCAGTTTACACCACATTCGATGATCTTACAATTTTCATATGGTTTGGCCCTTCTCTAGTACATATGGATCTGTTAACTCAACTCATTTCCATACAGACTACCTGTAACTTTGGGCACTCATCCCCAGATTGCATACAGTGAATTATACTGACTCCTAACCAAGGGTTTGATCCAGAGCCCATTCAAGTCAATGGAAAGACTCCCACCATCTTTAATGGTCTTTGGATCTGGTCCATGATTAGTGAAATTTTGAAGAATTCCAATATGAATTAATAAAGAATATCTTAGAATACCTGCCCTTATGGATTGTAGACATATAAATAGCAGGTGGATTATCTTGACTAGCAGAAAAATGAGAGGATGTTGTTTAGAATAGGAAGTCCATTAAGGTAGAATAATATAGCTTGTCTCCTAATTAAATCAAGTCTTTTTAGGAAGCTATTTGTTAGAGTCCATGTACTGGCTTAGATTTTGTTGAATCTGCCTTAGCAGTTAATGAGTAAAATGAATGATAAATGTAACTGAAGAAAGATAAGATCAATGTATTTAACTGCAGGGTTCCAACTGCGTTAAGCCAGAGAGCAGCTATCTTTTTTTTTCATTTTTTGTTATCCATCCTTGAATGGATATGTTTTTACTATTGATCGTTGCTTCCTCCTTTTTGTGATGTTTTTGTTTCTTACTTTATTATTTCTTGCATGTATTTGCATCTTGCCACGTAATGTGTCTGCAAGCAATGAGATTCTGTGGTTTTAGTCATGGGATTTTTTTTATGTAGCAGAACTACATCTTGTTCTCCTTCTTTAGGGAAAGCATGCTGCATAGGATCAGAGGTGAGGTATCCTGGCAGCAGAACACAAGAAGTATGCAAATGTTAGCTTTTTATAGCACACTGACCAGCAGATCTCAATTCTGATATGCTGCTCTCCATAAGACCTCTGTGTGATGGCGCTTTAATTATGCGAGGAATATGCATGTAAAATAATGCATGCAGAATAGGGGAATGAAGATACACTTGTGTATCTGAGAGGATGACAAGTCGCCAAAGTGGTAGGGAAGGGACAGAAAGGAGACCTATGCACTGATCATCAGAGGTGACCGGCCAGGTAAACAACTGTAAGCTTTATCCTATAGTGGAGTGGAGTAGCAGATGTGTAGAACCTGCAAACCAGGAGGTTCACAAATGTCTTCACATGCTTCCACTAGAGCAATGCACTTATGTACGGCTTATTGGTGCATGAAAACTGTTTTATAACAATTATAGCCAAATGTTTATTTTTCATAGTTTGGCATGTCTCTTGTCCTTTGATATTCATTTGATGTATTTGCAGCTAGGTAACAGGTAAATGCCATAAGTAGCTATCATGTTCTTCCTTAAGGGCATAGAAAGGGGCTTTATTGTTCAAAGTATCACATGTAACAGTGCAAAGTTTTGTGTGTGTGTGAAGAGAGGGTACTCACAAGTTTGATCATGAGTTGTGCTGTTGGCTGCTATCTGCTTCTAAATCTTTGCTAGAAGAACATATTCATACTAAATCAGACTTACAAAGTCTCATGCATGTGGCATAACAAATTCATAAAAACCTTTTTCTCAGTCTCTCTTAGGGCAGAAGCTTATTTGGGTTTCCCTTAGATTAAAAGGTCTCCTAGATGGTTTGTGTCTTCTATGTGTTTGTACAGCACCTTGCACCAAAGGTTTTGATTCTGATTGGGGCCTTTGTGTGCTATCACAATATAAATAATAAAACACATACAAAATCTTTATTAAATTAATATTAATTAGGGCCCGCCCCACCTCAGGCCCCACCCCCAATTGACCCCTTCCTACAAGTCCCAATTTCCTTCCCATCCCATTCCACCCCCTCCCCTGAGCATGCCCCGTCCCTGCTCCTCCTCCTTCCTCCTAGCACCTCCTTCATGCCATGAAACAGCTGATGCAGCAGGCAGGAGGTGCTCAAAGGGAGGGGGAGGAGTTGATTGGTGGGCACCGGCAGCGGGGTGGGGGGAGTAGGAGCAGTCCTGGAGCACCCACGGAGTCGGCACCTATGAGTCTAATCAATACCCGTCTGTGATCTGATCCACATTCTGCACTTGGCATAACCATAAAATCTTAATTCTTCCCTTTTTTCATCCACCCCGCCTCATTCAGTGCACAGGGGGCCTGCGGAAAATATAGTAAATGGTCATGTAATTATGTATTATATATCGTATCATATACTTATATTGTGATATGCAGTGATTTGGAATCCTACCCAGTTCTCTCTTCTCCCCACGGTCCTTGAGGTTGGAGGAATTCCTGCCCCATGTGATGCCTCCAGAATGGGGTCATGTGCAAGGTTTAGGGAGAAGCCCAGCCTAATTCTTTCCTCCTTGCTGCCACTAGAACTGCTTTGGCAACTCCCATGTATTCCCAGTACAGTGCATGCTGCTGTTGCGGCAACTTTTGCAACATGAGTCCAGCCTTAGAATGTTAATGTGTTCAGTTAGTATTTTGGCTGAAATACAAGTGTGAGAGAGGGAAATGGTGATTTTTAACAGTTTATAACTCAGTGAAAGCTGAACAGAATTTCATATCTATTGTTTGGAGCAGGTCTTTGATATTTGGCAAGGGGAAAGCCCTCAGGCTAGGGAAGTGCCTTCTCTTTCCCCCATGAAATTCTATTCAGATTGCACAGGAACTGTGACCAAAAAAAGGGACCCAAAATATTTTATAATGGAAAGTGTTAGCAACTCCTATATTTTTGTTGTCTACCACGTTCCTCTATAATTCATTTCAGCATTCACTTTAATAACCTGGAAACCTCAGGTTCATCTCCTCTAAATTCTGTTTCCCAACCTCCCCTTCCAGAATTTACTCACATCCACTTTTCCTTCCAAATGATTTTCACACCCTCTCAACTGCAACCATATGCCTTGAACTCTTAATTTCAATCGAGGAAGAGACTTACTATTTCAGATATGTGCTGTGAGAATTAGGGTTTATTGTAACATTACAATCTGCCCAGACTAAGTACAGGTACTTAGTTGTGCCACCCCAGGAATGGATCAAGGCACTAATACTGAGAGTCACAGTTTGATCACAGGTTCCCGTTTTCCCGGGCATGAGCAATCTGTACATGCCATATACCAGGTACAACAGATGGTTTCCTTCTCTACGCAGTTCAGTTCTGCTGACTGGTGCATGTAGGGAGAAGCCATGGTTCTGGCTATTCCCCACTCTTGCTTGTCTCCTCCCTACCTGTCTCCTTTGTGCTTACCTGCATGGCAGTGGCAATAGCAGCCCCATGGAGTGTGCTCTACCTGCAGTGCTGTGTCCCGGCAGCTCCCTTACACCCCTGCATGGTGCACTGGGGAGGAGGTAAACTTGCCCTTAAATAGTTAATGTTCATACAGTGGTTCAGAGATGTAAACCACTAGAGAGTAGCTGTCTACCTAATCTCATCTAACCTGTCTAATCGTATTTCTACAACACCCATCGCTGTAGTATCTAAACACTGAAAAATCTATATGTTTGCAAGCTGGAGAATTCTGTTTCCAACCACCTGTAGTTTCTCTCTCTCTCTCTCTCTCTCTTTTTTTTTTTTTTTTTTTTTTTGGTATTTTATTCACTTCTAAGCTGCTTTTTGTCACTCTGTTATCCACCAGTTTGGTAGGTGCATACAGTAGCAGAACTCCATTTAATTTACTTGGGTTTCTCCTCATTTACACCAGTGTAAATTAGATCAGAATTCAGCCCAGAGATTATTACAGTGTGAGTTTTGCCCTTTATTTAAATTGTGAGACTTAATATGCATGCATTTGGAAGGACTTATTTTCCAGTCTATTTCTCATCTACCTCGCTGGTATGGTTGATTTAAACTAGAGTATTAAAGCTGTTCTCAGTGAAGAGCAGCTTGTTTTGCCCTTTTTATGACCTGGTAAATACCAGATGAGTTTCAATGCAATAACAGACAATGTGAAAGAAAATAAGGAACCAAATATGTTTTTATTGCCTTAGAAACACACCTATTTTCCTTTACCTTTCCACTGAGACACAGAAACCTTCTCTGAGTCTCAGCACAGAACAAGCGTAGGTTTCCTTTGCAGACACTAGTAATGTATCTTTCCCTTTATACTTCCCTGTGCAGGAATGTAAACATTCTAAACACTGAGCAAGGAAACAAAGGTTTTATATGGTCAGCTGAATATTGCATGTGACAGAAACTCCTGCTCCAAACAGAATGATTAGAATTGGATACTGAGGGAAAACATGAGATGTGAATCACATTTATGCAAAGGGTAGCCTGGCTGCATGCAAGAAAGCAGTGTTGTATTGAGGGAGGCCAAGGAAGGAGGAAAGAGAGAGCCCTTCGAGGATGATCTGGGTAGTGGTGACTCTCACTGAGTCTACTCTCCCCCATTACAGCCACTAGGACCCAAGGGTATGGGGCTGGTCTTTCCTCTTTTCTGATAAGGAATCTCAAAACACGCACTGGCACAGGCACTGACTTTCCACTTTCCCCGGGGGTGCTTGACTTCCGCTCTGTCCCAGGCCCTGCCCTCACTCCACCCCATCCCCCAAAGCCCCACCCCACCTCTTCCTGCCCCCGTTCTGCCCCCTCGCCCCCAAGAACACCCCATCCTCGCTCCTCCCTCTCCCCCTCCCAGTGCCTCCTGCACACCGCTGAACAGCTGATTGCAGCAGGCAGGAGGCATTGGGAGGGCAGGGAGGAGCTGATTGGTGGAGTCCACAAGTGGGCAGGAGGCACTGGGGGAGAGAGAGGAGCTGATCAGTGGGGCTGCCAGTGGCTGCTGAGTACCCACTTTTGTTTCCTGTGGTGCCAATTCATGCTGTGATTCTCTGGTGTGGCCCAGTTGCCTCAGTGCTATCCCTGACACATGCCTAGACTCATAGACTTTAAGGGCAGAAGGGACCCTGGTGATCATCTAGTCTGACCTCCTTCACCTCACAGGCCTGTTTGCTGCCTTTAAATTGGTGCTACATTATATTTTAATAATTCAGCAACTTTGTCTTAATTCATTTTTCTCTATGAATGGAATGGCTTGTGCAAGGCAAAATAAATCTACAATTGAACAACTTTTCTAATATGTATCTTGAGCCTTCGTGCTTGAAAGTCGGTGCCTGTGCCAGTGGGTGTTTTGAGTGCCTGTCACTGAGGATCTTAAAAACCACTTCAGAATACTCTCATCCCCAGATGGTGAAACTGAGTCACAAAGAAACGATTGGCTTGAGTTACAAAAGTGTTGATTACCCAGAGGCGCCACTGAAGTCAAGAGGAGCTGTGCATGCGCCACACCTCTGAGGATCACAAGGCTGTAAGTGGCATATCAAAGTCAGTGAGTGAATTAGGTCCAGATCCATAAAGATATTTAGGCTCCTAGATTCCATTGAGTTAGGAGACTAAATACCTTTGTGGATCTGGACCTTAGTGACACAATGGAATTCAGACTCAGACTCCCAGTCCTATGTCAAATTACTTTCTTGTAACCTTTTTTGAAGCCATATATCTTTCCTCAGAAGCTCTTGATCTCTTCTCCTTTTCCTACCCAGTAGTGAGTGACACTCTTACTTCCACAGCAGCTGGGCAGGACCCACATTTTCAGGATAAATCAGTGTGTGTTACTGGGGAGTGTTCAGCCTTGCTGTAAAACTTGATGTGAAGCAAATGTGTTTTGTTCTAAAGGCTTTCAGCATGGGACGAAAAAACTATTTTCAAACCATTTTGTTATACAAAAGTGTATGTATGTACAGACTACGTGACGGTGTGGGGCACTATAAAGATTTTATTGCCGTGAGTTTGAGACGATCATATTACTCAAGGGTGAGCTATGCAGGTTTTCCTAAACAAGAAGCAATAAAAACTTTACAGCTCCCCCTGCCATCACATATTTTGATTATACCACATACCATATTTGTTTGACTTTGCTTGCTTTTGTCTTTGCTTCTAGTCCCTTCCCATTTTCTTTCCTCTTGGCGTTACAGACTTATGATCAAATGGGAACAATGATGTCACCGTCACAGATGTAGCTGATCCACCTCCCACTGAAGACCATAAGAATCCTTCCAGTGTCTCCAGTTGGATCACAGTGACACCCACAAGTGCAATGTCAAGTTGGTGGGTCTGATCCTGCAAGATGCATTCACAGGAGTAATCCTCACACATGCAAGCAGGCTCATGGAAGTCAAGGAAGCTATTTGTATTAGTCAGGTTTACGTAGGAGAGCAAAGATTCCTTATGTAAGCAAGTCTTTACAGGATTAGGCCTATAAGGGCAAAACACTTCCTAATCTTATCTAATCTCTTTATATATTTCCATCTCTTTCTTCCTATCTATATTTATATTGATTTTTATCGCTGTTTCATAGTTATTGTTTCCATTGCCATAGCTCCAAAGGACCTCAATTAGGGACCAGGGCCTCATTGAAAAAGGCACTATGCAAACATAATACAAAAACAATTCCTGCCCCAGACAACTCAAGCTCTTGGATTTAAAGTTCTATCGGTTTTATATCCATCTACTTTTCTGTTTATATTCATCCATCTACTTATTTTAGTATCTAATACATCTATGTTCACTGCATTCATCTCCATAGTATCTGAGTATCTTTTGATTTATCTTTAAATTACAGCAAGAATTAATTTGGCTGTATTTCTATGATGGCTTGAACTCTGATTTGGGAAACAGTCATTTGTGATAAATAACATGGACACATTTGGTCTGTCTGGGTAGTTAGGTGGATGAATAGGCGGTTGGAGGACAATTCATTGGGCTGGAATATTTTGTCTATTTCTTATTTTTGCTTTTCCCTGGCTAAAAAAATGTTCTGTTTTGTTGCTGTTGTGGCTGTTGTTTTTTAAACAAATGTTGCCAGTTGTCAGTCCATGTGTGATTCCTTACTGGAGATGGGAAACTTGTCTTTCAGAATGAAATATAATCTAAAGAAGATACATAACTCCAAAAAATCATATTTAAAATATATGAAAGACCGAGCATTAACTCTATCATGAGTTCTTGCTGTTGTGCTTTCCTTTCCTCTCACATCATGCGCTAGAAGCAGCCAAGTTTCAGCTTTAACTATGAACCTCTAGTCAGTTGTGGCAATAACCTTAATGTTAATAGCATTCTGTACTTATAGTAGTCATGGTATTGTATAAAAATACAGTCACTCGATGTGGGGGGAAGGAGGAAGAGGACCAAGGAACACTTTGGTTCAATATGTTTAGATCAAACAGTTATCATCTGATTCAAGAACAATGACTGCTTAAAACTATGAAAGAATGTTTGTTATTGTTTTAGGACATGTGCTTTGCAGTCATCATATGATAAGACACACTTATATGGAAAAGATTCTGTTACAGACCCGCTCAGATCAGCTGTTCTTATCTAGTTTTGGCAAGTGTTTGAAGGAAATTATCGGGCAGGAATATGCTATTCCTGTTTAACATATTTTTTTCCTGTGACTTTATTGCCTGTTTTAGCTTCTGCAGTATCCAAAGGGTTTATTAATTGCTTTGTTTTGCTTTAAATCCACACCACACTCTTTTGGAAAATACCCTGAGTGCAAGAATCCGCCCCTATGCTCATGGTAATTAATAGCTGGTCCCATAAGTAGTCCCAGTGATATTCATGGGGCTGTCTGAAGAGCAAGAGTTAAAGAATCTGACCCACTGTGACATAAAGAGTTTGGTATTGGCCTCATACAATGTCAATCAGGAGCAACTACTGTTGACATCAAGGTAAAACTAGTGAGAGATATTAAATAAGTTGAAAGATTCCACTGAATGGAGCTACCAAAATCCCAGACCTTCCAGTTTGTTAGGCACATTTCAAACATATAAGAAATCAAAGGTAAATAGAAAAATTCTCGTTTACTTCAGTGGGCCCAGAATTTCACCCCAAAGCGCTTACAAACAGAAAGACATAGAAGGGAAACCACATGCAAGAATAGTGTGCAGAATGATGGCTGAGACCTCTTATGGTAGTTCCCCATTTTTCTGTGGCTGTTGGTGACATAAGTCACATTCCTTTTCAGAGATTGATGTCAGTGTACAGTACTGAACCGGAGAAAAGGGACTCATGCAGGAGACAGATGTGGTTCACCACATTTCATACCTCATTTTCATTTAGAACATATACATAAAGAAGGACTAAATCGTGACTTTGGTCACACCCCTGAAGAAGGGGTGGTGCATAAACTTCAGGATCACAGGGCTAACCTCAAGAGGCATCATGATTCAGAGACACCCCTCTGAGTCACAACTTCTACCCTGTTTCCTCCTTCCTCCAGGATGATAGCAGTTAGTTGCTGCCCTATACTAGCAGAAAATCAGAGCACCCCTGCACCAGCTCAGCTGTTCTGGCCAGTGAGTGGTGAGGGGAGGATGTATAACCAGAACTCCCCTGTTCCTCATCCCTCCCTGCTCTTTTTGAGGACTAAGGAAGCACGTGTAACCCACCAGCCAAGGTGTGTTACTCATCTCCCTCTAGACCTGATCCACAGAGGACATGGATCTATTACAATTCACAGCCTAAGAGGCTGGCTGTTTTGCTCAACCTGTAGAAACTCATCCTTTCAGCTCTGGAGGTCCTCAGTTCAGTGGCAGCCCAGATGTTGGCTGTTAATTATGTGCGTATATATCCAGACCTACAGTCTATGTAGCCTGAAGAAGGGGATTCCTTTGCATAGGTGTGTAGTCCAAGTCACAGTTTATTTCTCAATGTTGCAACTCTTCAAAGGTTTTCCTATGTATACAGCATTCTACGACAATGGTGGAAACACTAAAGATCAGAATAACTTACAATATGTTGCAGTACAATTTATAATAGTACTTTGGACAATTACTTTAAAATGTGCTTTCTTTTTTGTAAGGGAAGTAACCCCACTGCTATTATGAAGTTTTGGGTACTTTGTAAAAATGTGTACAAATATTAACCTGACCACTGGCCAGAGACTTTGTACATCAGAATTTCTTCTGATTTTCTCACTTGAGTAATGGGAATTGACTGTGCTTGGAGCATTGAAAATCCCTCAGACTGTTGGAAACCCCTTTGTTGTTTTAGGCAGTAGATTCATAAGGAAAGCAAGTAATGAAGCAGAGAAATCCACAGGATTAATTGGAAGGATTTCCCAGCCTGCATAAAAAAGTACACGACCTCACTTTGAACTGGTGAATGATATCTGCTCTGTCCCCCAGCTGAGTTGTTCACCAAAGGCCCTGTCAGAACTTTCAGAAATATCTGGGGCCAGATTCTGTTCTCATTTACACCAATGACAATTGTTCCACCGATACAACGGATCATGGAATTCGGCCCTGGGTCTTCCCGTAGGGTGAACTTATTATTAGTATGATACTGCAAGCACAAAGACTTAGTTGTGCCACTCAGGCACATCCCATTGTAAGGGGCAATGCAGAGACAGTCCCCAAGGAAGGCCTCTGGGAACTAAATCTCCCTGGTTGTTTTGAAGGGTGGAGGGAGTAACATGCTACATGCCTTTAAAAACACTGCTGACCAATGTGTAAGGGTGTGTGTGTGTGGGGGGGTAGAATGTACCTCCCTTCAGTGCGTTGCTCACAAGAGGATAGTAACTTTGTAGGAGCCCCTGGGCTCCCTCAAGTACAGGGGTTGCAATACAGGTTCTGTGAGAGTTGGCAGAATCTGTGCTCCTAGCATGACTACATAAGCAGGAGCGGCTCTCACAATTTTGCCGCTCCAAGCAGTGGCGGCAGCCCCGCCCTCGACGCAGGCAGACGTAGCGGGGCCCCGCCCCCGACACCTCCCTGCGTCAGGGGCGGGGCCCCGCCACATCTCCTTGCATTGGGGGCGGGGCCCTGCCACATCTGCTTGCATTGAGGGCGGGGGCCCACCACATCTGCTTGCGTCGGGGGCGGGGCCCCGCCCCCGAAGCAGGCAGTCCGAGTCCGCGGTGGCAAGAGGAGAGCGGCGGACCTGCTGCCGAATTGCTGCTGCAGCTGGCGAGAATGGGGCGGCAGTCCGAGTCCCGCGGCGGCAATTCGGCGGCGGGAAGACCAGACCTGCCGCCGAATTGCTGCCGCGGGACTCAGACTGTCACCCCATGCTTGATGCCGCCCCAAGCACCAGCTTGGGAAGCTGGTGCCTGGAGCTGGCCCTGTACATAAGGGCCAATTTGTCTCTTACATGCCAGCGTGTGAAAGGCAGATGAATTGTTAACACACAATGACAGCAGACACATTATATAGTCCCAGATATCTCTGAACTGAAGTCTCTACTTCAGATAGCATACTTACCTCCCTGTTATTATTGGAAACGTAAACATTAGTCCAATTTACAAACCCTTATTCATTAAACTGATAGATAAGTGTGGCAGATTAATTTGAAAAAAGGAACAGTATTGATTTAGCTGTCATGTGGTAGAAGACACAATGCTAGCTATCCAAGGAGTACTTCTGTGTTTTCACTGTAAACAACTTCTGGGATTTAGCCAATACTTTCTCACGCAGCCTTGGGTATCTAATCATTTGCACATGCTCCGACAATGTCAGATGACTGTCACAGTTTTCAAAGATTGAATGAATGAATTGGGAACATTAAATGCTAACATGATACATATCATTTATGAGTAATACAGCCTTTTGAGGTTTTAACCGAACACTGAAACTGTACTGTTAGAATTCTAGTGGGTAACTACTTGATTAAGAGTGTAATTATCTAATGGGTGGGGGTGGGGGATGTTTTTACAGCTGTCATGAAAACAAACTTTTTGTCAAATCTAGGAATTCCAGATTCAGATCTTTCCCCAGCATTTACACATCACAGATTGCTTCTTCTCTAGTTTAATTTTCCTCCCATGAGATAATTTTCCTTATATTCCTGCTGTAAATGTATAAATTATGTTATGATTCTTTTATGAATTAGCATCCTCACATCATGACTGATTGTCATCATAAGTACACTGTCAAAATAATAACATGATCATGTTCTGAAGCTATGTTGTGAGGACTGAAAGGAACCCAAGAGGACCCTTTTATCTTCAGATCAGAGACATTAGTAGGACACAGGATAGATCTCTGATGATCTGGACTGTTCTGAGAATTTCAAATTAATGACAACGTAAAGGCTGGGAAGTGAACAACCTGTGAAAGCTTTAACCTGAACCAAGGCATGAATCAGGCCTGCTTCAGCACAAATTTTAACAGGGAAAAATGGCCTCTGCAAATGACAGTTCACGTGTAGCATCAATGAAGTGATCCTCATGTAAAATGGCTGTGAGATCAGAATCAGACTCTAACTCTCTGTCACATGGAAGTACAGAAGCTGAGTGATGTCTTGTAAGTACTGAGATCACCTGGGTACAGTGAAAGTCTTGTAGTTAATCCAACTTGCCTAGTACCTGGAACAGTGGTGTAGATGTTGAGGGAAAACATTCCCTTTGAAAAAAATATACCGTGAGAGAGTGAGATCCTCACAGAGACTCTAGTTGTTATTACCTCCCCTTTTATGCTCATCAGCTTACAGACCTCAAAGGGATAGACCACGCTTGAGAAGCAGAACCCTGCCCTAAGGGAGATCTACTGCCCTAAAGGAGTACCAGGAGGCATTCTGACTTCTGAACTTAGCCATTTTATAAAGGGAGCATCCCCTTTGCCATGCACCTTCATAGGATGTACTTTACTCCCCCGGGTGTGGCAATGGAGACAAAGCTTTGCCTCCTTTCCATATCTTTTGGGTCACTGTATGTGCTCATAGGAGCAAACAGGGATCCCCTTCTGCACTCTCATGAATGCACGCCTGCAATTCAGCCAGCCCTTACTTCAGGCATGTGGGGAAGGTTTTTTGTGCTATTCAATGGACAACCATGGCAGGACCAGGCAGAATCTGGCCCTAGTAGTGATAAATCAAATTAATGTGTGTAGGCCATATTAAGGTGATTTCATAATCGCCACCTCGCTCCCAATATTCTGTTGTGTTAGCACTTACCATAGACACGGGAGAGCAGTAGGTTATGGAATAACGACCCATATCTGTGTAGGCACCCTCTACTAGAGGGGCCTCTGAACTTAATTGGGAGTGCTCCCATTGGGAAAATCCTGAGTGCTGCAATCTAGCCTTGGAGACTTCAACTTCCATAATGTTTTGGGGAAGAGAGAGAGAGCCTTCCGCTTCCAGAGGATGTGGGGAGAGCATGTGGTGGGCTCCATCTTGAAGGGGAGCTGAGATCCTGGTCAGGGGAGCTAAGATTTGCTTTGTGGGGCTCTGTCAAGCCAGGAGTTGCTGCTAAACTGCTGGAAAGCCAGAAGCTGCAGCTGAGAGTCTGGTGGGTCTTTGGCCAAGCAAGGGGGCCTCACAGGCTATTGGTGGCTTCACTGAAGCCAGGGCAGAGACTGTTGCTGTGCTCAGAACTGACTGAGGTTGGTCTGCAGTGCAGGCAGTGTAAGTAACCACTGTCTTTGCTGTTTGGGAAAGTGTTTGCAAGGAAGGGGGACAGCACAGAGACATTAAGGGGGTTCCCTGAGTCTGAGAAGAGACAAGTCTCATTGTCTACCCAGAATCCAGGATTACTGACCTCCGGTTATAACAACTCCCATCTTCAGAGGGGATGTGCAGTTTGGAATGCTCCCAAGTTAGAATTGCTCTGCTCCTTATTACCTTGTCTGGACTGTTTTGCTGGGCCAAGGGAGCGCTGTCCCCAGCTTCAAGATCTCCAAGCATACCCACGGAGATGTCTAGAAATCTAAAATTCAGAGGAGTGGACACTCAGGGCTGGGGTAATTGGTGACAGTGTAAATGTAAGTTGGTTAAGTTTCATTTACTACTGTAAATTGCATGCATCAACTTATTGAAGTGCCCCCTGCTAATTTAATTTGGTGTTGACATTTTAATTAATCTCAATCTGTTATGTCATGTTTTTTTTAATTGTTAAGTAAAGGTGTGTTAACTCTAAGTTTACGCTGGGTGTATATTGTTTATAATTGGTACTTTTGAGTCAGACCCATTGAACAGATTAGCTCAGATTTATTCCTGGAGGCTCCCAAGACACGCCAGTGAGTGTGTACAGGGCCCAGCCAGGTGGAGACACCACCAAGATTAATTTCCTTTACAAGTAAAATGACAGCTGCAGATGGGTGGAGAGAGGCGTCCCACCTATCGAACATCGCCACTGGGACACTCAGGATCTCCTTTACTGTCAACAACTTCAGACACCCGAGCACACAGGTGATTGTTGCCTGCTCCCAAGTAACATAGGGAGGAAGTAGGGGTTACATCTGCATAAAACCTAGAATTAGTTTTCCTCTCCTGAACCATTCCATCTAAATTGAGGAGCTAGAAACAAGAGACTACAGTGCTAGGTTAAAGAATAGAAAAATAATCCATGTAATTTCTTCTCCCATTGAATAGCATAACTGTACTGTCAAGAAGTGCAGTACAATTCATTTTTCTTCCAATATACTTAGAAAAAAGCCAAGCTGATGACACAGTTCACAGGAAAACAATGTTATTATTTATTTATGTATTTATTTTTCCATTAAGAAATTAGACATTTTTCTCTTACCATGCTTAATAATAATTCACAATGCACTTTCTTATCATTATCAGACAGTCATAATCCTAGGGAGTGAATTTGAGCTACTGTGTGTTACTCTTGGAATTCCAGGAGCATGATTCTTGGCCCTAATCTCTTTCTATTCTATTATACATTGTACTTGCAATGTTTCATACTAAACATTAATACTTTTCCTGATGTTTGTTCCAAAGCTATTGGTTTAATATATGACATGGGGCTATTATTCCATCTTCTTCTATCATCGATGGATCTGAAACTCTCCTTACTGGAAATGCCTATAGTTTGTCTTATTCTCAGTTTTCATAACATTAACTCTATTGGATTTTTTAACATCTAACAAACTGTCAAATCAAACTGGAAATGGAGTATTTTGGATAATATAGCAAAGTCTTTCTTGTGTCTGATATTCAGCCTTTTGTATTTTCACTTGTCTCCTCTTTATCTGATTAGGCACCTGTGAAAACATAAGAGGTTTTCTTGTCCTGTTAGAGGATTTGTCTATGTATTTAAGGTACAAAGCTGTTCCATCACATTTTCTTTTTAACCAGCAGTCAGACCAGTTATTCCCTCCAAGACTTTAGTGAACTGTATGCACCAGAGATTCAAATTCTAGCAAACAAGACTGACTTTAGCTCAGTTGAAAAAGCCCAAACATTTATTGGCATTCTGCTAGCCTCCTACTTTCCCAATAGTGGGTAATGACAGGAGGGAAAACCACTCTGCTAACAACATCATAACATGTTGTCCAGAGGAAAATGTTGAACTCGTGATCCTGTCTGGAATGAATATGTTTCTTATAGTGTATGCAGTAATCCATTCCATGATTTTAATCTGGCCTAGGATTTAGGCGGACACTGTGTGCATTCCAGTGTTTTCCCCGGGAACTGAAAAGGGTGTGTGTGTTCGAATATACGGGGGAAGAGGGGAATAGGGCCAACCAGAGTTGAGACCGTGAGGGCAAAGGTGGGCTGTATGGCACCATAGTAAAAACTGAAAAATGTTTTATGACCATTTTATTAGATTTAACTCATGTTTTAAAGGCATCACAAAAATTAAAATTGGCTACTCAAGCCTACTATGAAGCACTGCATCTATATCCTTCTTTGTTTCTTCTTGTAATTTTGCACAGTTCTTTGGTGTCTTCTTGTTTTTCCGTTACTTCCAGTGATGCTTCAGGCAGTAGGTGACTTCTTTCAGAACTCAAAGTTCTATTCAATGAGGAAAAAGAACACTCAGTCTTCTCTGAACTTAGTAACAAAAATAGTCCACCAGCCTCGCTACTTAAATCTGTCCTATTTTGGTGGATACTTTGCAAAGCCAGTAATAATGGTTGCAGTAATTTCAAGACAACAGCAAAGAATCGCTCATGAAAAAGCCAGCAGTTTTTCCCAGGTTGGACTAATTTGAACTTCAGTCCCAGTGTATCTCAAATTTGTTTCCAAGATGTTCAGTCCTTTTGGACTGTTGCTGAAAAAAAGAGTATAACAAAGCCATTAAATGCATGGCTTTTTAATGTCTTTTGAAGATTCTGCAGCTCGTACTAGCATTAATTGGAGTAGATTGCCTCTGCAGTGTGTATAGGAGAGATTAGGATTACACTTTTCTCAGAGCAAAGCTTGTACTCCACTATGTCTTCCAGATAAGTTTGTAGCTCCATCAAATGCACAAGCAGCCATCTGTTTGGGGTTCAATTTACAAGCATTTAACTCTTCTAAGATGTCACAGATGCAGCTGATGTGTCTTCTATAACCTGAACATCTAGAATGCATCTACTGGCCTACCACGGACATCAAGATAACATAAGCAATGACTTAATATTTGATGCCTGTTTGCACTGGTTCATTCATCAGTCATGTATGCACATTTTTTGAATATGGTAAGAGAGTTCTTCCCTTTTTCAACAGCTGAGTCTTTCACTGTTGCACCACATGTTTCAAGAGAGTCAGCTGAGTTTTTTCAGAAAGATAGTGAGCATTTGCCAGTCTTGTTTGAAACCATTGTCCAACTTCAGGATTAACAAGTGACAATGCACTTAACATTGGCCTCTGGTTTGTAGTGTGTGGTATCTCTTGCTTAAATAGAAAGTATGATGCAACAGCCATGTTGGTTCACATAAAATGAGTTTTGTCTCCAGCACTCTTAACAGCCTCATTATGTTCTTCTAAAATTGGCTTTGACGGTGACTGGCTTATAAGGATTTCTGCATGTTGATACAGTACAGAGGCATAGTGTTTTGCAGCCTTTTCATATGGGTTGTCTGGCTGTGGGCAGAAGAGGCAGGACAAGGAGCTCGCCTCCCCAGGGGAAGTTTCACCCACCACCCATACTTAAAATCTATGGTTCTATTGGCAACATGTAGTAAAATTGTTTTCTGGTTTTCAAGCAGATCTACTGGACAGCACTAATACCTCACTTGTTTTAATTAACATTGTTTGGCATTAGTTTGTGCATGTTAGGTACAGCCCTGCATTAGGGGCATTGAGAAGCTGCTCTGTCCCAAGGCCAATCTGCCTCAGAGAGCTCACCAGTGCACTTGGAGGGAGCGTGGGGGTAGAGCAGAGGTGAAAGTAAGCTGGTACGCCTTGGTACGGCGTACCGGCATGAGCCGGTGCGCCATACCGGGGCGGCTCGGCTTCCCCAGGTGGCAATTTAAAGGGCCTGGGGCTCCCAGCAGTGGCTGGAGACCCAGGCTCTTTAAATTGCCACCACAGCCCAGCTGCTGGAGCCCTGGGATAGCGGCGGGGCTCTGGGGGCTATTTAAAGGGCCCAGAGCTCCCGCTGCTTCTATCGCCCCGGCCCTTTAAATAGTCTCCAGTGCCCCACTGCTGCTACCCCAGGGCTCCAGCGGCTGTTTAAAGGGCCGGGGCAGTAGAAGCAGCAGGAGCCCTAGCCCTTTAAATAGCCCCCAGAGCCCTGGGGTAGCGGGGCTCCGGGGGCTATTTAAAGGGCCCGGGGTGGTAGAGGCAGGAGCGCCCCAGGCCCTTTAAATAGCCCCCGGAGCCCCCCGGTTGCTGCTGCTACCCCGGTGCGGGAGGCGAGGAGGAGGAGGAAGGAGTGGGGGCACTCACCAGTACAGGGCGGGCTGGGGCTGGCTCTGACCCCCTCAGCCCCACCCCTTCCACCTGAGACCCCGCCCCTTCCGGGGGCCAGAGGTGGCCCCCAGACCCGTACTGGTAAGTCGTTTGACTTACTTTCCCCCCTGGGGTAGAGGCACAAGATGTGCAACATACTCCTCTTGTGTGGCCAGCCGGCTGTGTTGATCAATATGTGAGTGGGTTGGGCAGGGAGCAGAGCCCTATTTCCCACCTGTTCCTGCCCCCTTTAGGGTGTCCGGTGTTCCTGTGAGGTTTATTTTTGCAGATAATTTGCATACCATGGTTACAAAATCAAAGAACTCTTACAGAACAGGAGCTTTGCAAGTAGAAGCAAATGGGTTAAACAGAGAAAAAAATTAAATTTGCATGTTGCAGACTGGTGGATGCTCCCCACTCTTCAGTCCAGTCGTGCCTGCTCAACAAAATGCCCACAGGAGAAAACCAAAAATGGTCTTTTTGAAATCTCTCCAGCTTCTAATGCTCATCCAGTGAATCCCCTTTCATATTAATGAATATCTGATGTAGCATGTAGGGCTCCAAAAAGAGCTAGTAAATGGTGAAATGCAAGGCTTCTTACCTGTGAAACACGTAATTAAGTTTAATGAATAAATCTGCATTGCATCAAAGTACTGCATGTCGGTGCTTTGCATAATGTGAAATTCCTCTTACCAAGCAGGAGACGTACTACAGTAAATGAATTCACAAAATCTCCAGGGAGTAGACGGTTTGCTACTGTTCAGCGAAACACGCATGCAGCAGGATAAAGGCTGTTTGAAGGAAGGAAGGAATTGCAAAAATCTTTGTTTAAAGATTGCCCACCCAAACCCAGCACTCTTCATTGGAGGTAACTGTTGCACTGCTCTGTTAGAAAACATAACCTGAATGTCCTGGATTTCAAAGGAAAACATGTTCTTCTGATAACTGCACTCAGTTTATATTCTGGGTAAAATAATTCAAACTCACTGTGCAAAATTATAACGATGAGCATAATAAAATATCCATGGCATAAGGAGAAAGCTCTGGGAAAAAAAGATAATAGCTATCTGTTGGAATCACATTAAATGCCAGCTCAGCAGATCTGTAGGTTTAAACTTGGGATCTGTGCTGACTTTTTTGCAGGTAATCCAACTCACAAGTTACATTAAATCTGAAGTGTCAGAAATAGGTAATACTATTACAACAACTATCCATATCCCAGTTCAGCAGAATAACAAGGTACTATGTACCTCAGTCCCTGGAAAAACCATGGAGCAGGTCCTCAAGGAAACCATGTTGAAGCACTTGGAGGAGAGGATGGTGATCAGGAACAGTCAGCATGGATTCACCAAAGGCAAGTCAGGCCTAACCAACCTGATTGCCTTCTATGATGAAATAACTGGCTCTGTGGATATGGGGAAAGCAGTGGACGTGATATAGCTTGACTTTAGCAAAGCTTTTGATACGGTCTCCCACAGTATTCTTGCCATCAAGTTAAAAAAGTATGGGCTGGATGAATGGACTATAAGGTAAGTAGGAAGCTGGCTAGGTTGTCAGGCTCAACGGGTAGTGATCAATGGCTCAATGTCTAGTTGGCAGCTGGTATCAAGCGGAGTACACCAGGGTCGGTCCTGGGGCCGGTTTTGTTCAACACCTTTATTAATGACCTGGATGATGGGATGGATTGCAAGTTCGCAGCAAGTTCACAGATAACACTAAGCTGTGGGGAGAGGTAGATATGCTGGAGGGTAGGGATAGGGTCCAGAGTGACCTAAACAAATTGGAGGATTGGGCCAAAAGAAATCTGATGAAGTTCAACAAGGACAAGTGCAGAGTCCTGCACTTAGGAAGAAAGAATCCCATGCACCGCTACAGGCTAGGGACTGATTGGCTAAGCAACAGTTCTGCAGAAAAGGACCTGGGGATTACAGTGGATGAGAAGCTGGATATGAGTCAGCAGTGTGCCCTTGTTGACAAGAAGGCTAATGGCATATTGGGCTGCATTAGTAGGAGCATTGCCAGCAGATTGAGGGAAGTGATTATTCCCCTCTATTCGGCACTGGTGAGGCCCCATCTGGAGTTTTGGGCCCCTCACTACAGAAAGGATGTGGAAAAATTAGAGAGCGTCCAGCGGAAGGCAACGAAAATGATCAGGGGGCTGGGACACATGACTTACGAGGAGAGGCTGAAGGAACTGGGTTTGTTTAATCTGCAGAAGAGAAGAGTGAGGGGAGATTTGATTGCAGCCTTCAACTACCTGAAGAGGGGTTCTAGAGAGTATGGAGCTCGGCTGTTCTCAGTGGTGGCAGATGACAGAACAAGGAGCAATGGTCTCAAGTTGCAGTGTGGGAGGTCTAGGTTGGATATTAGGAAACACTTTCACTAGGAGGGTGGTGAAGTACTGGAATGGGTTACCTAGGGAGGTGGTGGAATCTCCATCCTTAGAGGTTTTTAAGGCCTGGCTTGACAAAGCCCTGGCTGGGGTGATTTAGTTGGTGTTGGTTCTGCTTTGAGCAGGGGGTTGGAGTAGATGACCTCCTGAGGTCTCTTCCAACCCTAATCTTCTATGATTCTATGAATCTATGAAGTATTTTCGGAAACAAGCTAAAAATTTGAATGACCAGAGCAAGCAATATGGAAATTTAAAGGCAGTTTAGGTCTAAATTATAAGTAAGACTCTTACAAACAGATGGTAGACTATGTGCCCCAGTAATTAAAAATGCCATTATAATCAGTTCTGAATAGTGACTATTAGAACTGGTTAACTAGTCAGCCTACTATTGGAGATTTTGGTCTAAATTGGGCCCTGTCTTAGAGCCTATGCTACATCACTACAGTTAACGGGGAATGCACAAAGTCTAAGGCAGGTCAGAATCTGGTCCCTTTGTCTAAATGGAGTCGTAGACTTATAAAAACTGGACACTCATCAGACCAAGAAGCACAAACGAAATCATTTGAGTTCTTTATTAGCCATTTCCTGTTGTCTAAAAGGCAGCTGACAAGTAGCAGATGTTTTCTCAATGGCAGCATTCTTGTTTTACATTTGCAAACAGTTCTTCCCCACAATTCATTTTCACTGCAGCAAAGCTGAAACTTATGCTACAAAACCCCAACCCTGAGCTTCATTTTTTGAAAAAACACTTCTATTGCAGCAGCACCTAGGTAGGTGTGGTCAGTCTAACAAAGGCCTGTTGTCTTTCTTTGTCAGAGTTTCAATTCTTTGTAGTGGGGAGAGTAATTCTGCAAGGCTTTCCCAGTAAATCAGGACAAGTGGTTTCGTAAAGTCAAATGCTTTCCAAGGAAGGAAGACTTGTCTGGTGATTAAGGAAGTGGGCTGGAACTCAGGAAATCTGGATTCAGTCCCTGGCTATTCCTGTGTGATCTTGGGCAAGTCACTTAACTGTTTTGTACCTCTGTTATACATATGTAGACTGGGGATAATGATGCTACTTTAGTCTGCCAGAGGAGTGTTTACTGTGGCACCTTGCACAATGGGTCTTGCTTAGCTGGGACCTTCAGGCATAACTGTAATATAAATTTTAGCAATATTTTGTCTTGTGTCCATAAAGTTACATGATGCCAGCTGCTTTAAATAAACAAATTGTGCCGAAAACACAAAACAAACCACATCTTTAGAAAACCAACTATGTTCCCTGCTCAATTTCCTTCGTTGCCTTGGTGCAATGTCACGGAGCTATTTGCTGCTTGTAGTGGCAGGAATGTAGTTGCTGCTATCAGCGATAAATACTATCCATGCCAGGGCACCTGTTATGCCAGCCTTCAGAATGGCTCCATCTGAACCTACTGTGGAGTGTGATGGTCAGATTCCTGAGTGTGTTCCAGATAGAAATTTCTCCCTTGCATGAGAGCATTTTCATTTGGAGACTGTGAAGGCTAAAACACCTGCCCGTGGACATTTCAGTTTTCTAATTGCCGGAGATGAGAAGCAGAGGAAACACTTTTCACCTTCTGATCATTATTAATGGGCATGTACTGAGACATTTCCATTAATGTAAATAGCAACCAACTGATCCGGCTAATAGGCTGGCTCTGTTTTTTCACTCATTCTCAACCAACATGACTCAACAGCATGCCTGAGAATGCAAACCACTGCATAGGCTTTTGAAAGCAGAGGCATTTTTAATCATCATGAGTGTTCACCTTGTTGATTTAAAAAAAAAGTTTGTTAAAATTAACAAAGATATTTAGATAAATATTCAGCATCAAGAGGTAAGGAAAGCTTGCATCTCCCATATCCCATATAGACTAGAGACGAGCCAACATGGTGATGTTAGAGTTGGATCTGAATCAGGACAGCACCAAAGTAAAAATTCAGGTGATGGCCAGTTGAAGAATTATTTAGATAGATTAGAGGCAGACAAGGGTTTATATTCAAATATATATCCAAATGCCCAACTGAAATGTGAGAAACTTGAGAGAATACATGTGTAAAAATAGCCAACTGATTCCAGTTGGAAGGAGATACCAACAGGACCTGTAATAGTTCATACTTTAATGATTTGCACCTATGTACCTCTGAGGATACAAGTAGAAGAATTTGTAGAGATGAATGAAGTAAGCCTCACCAGATCATCATTATCCTCATGTTTCAAGTGGGGAGGGTGAGACATGAGATTGTGGCCAGCATTTTCAAATTTAGCTGCCAATTTAGGATTGCCAACCCATCCTTGGCCTGGAGTCTCCAGGAATTAAAGATTAATCTTTAATTAAAGATGTCATGTGATGAAATCTCCAGGAATACATCCAACCAAAATTGGCAACCCTAGCTTCCATACTTGGGCAGCTATCTAAAAGCGGCCTAATTTTCAGAGACTTATATGGCCCTTGCTACTGGAGCCTCTGATCACCTCAGTCTTTAATGATTTTATCACCACAACAGGCCAGCGTGGTGGGGATGTGCTATTATCCATATGGCAGGGAACTGAAGCACAGAGAGGAGAGATGAATGACTTGTCCAGGGTCACACAGGAAGTCAGTAATGGAGCAGGGAGTCCGGGGTTAACACCATAAAAACTGGACCACTCTTCCTCTTCCTCATCCTAAAAAACACAAAGAGAATTTAAACTTCGTCTGGCAATGTGGATTAGTAGGTAAAAACTCACTTTCCATTAATCAAACACTAAGACCATTGGGGATGTAATTTGCCCTGCTATAGAGGTTCCTCACTAGCTTTGATCTAGTTAGCATTCTAAAAACAGCAGAGAGGATCCGGCAGTGCGGGCTTCAGCACAGGCCAGCAATGACAGTCCATACTTGGGAGTCCAAGTGGACTTTTACAACCCACACTGATGTCCACACTGCTACCTCCTCACAGCTACTTTTAATGAGTACAGGTACGCCTGCATTAGCTGCAAATCACACCCCCAGTTGCGTTGTATATGTAGCATAAGACAAAATCAGGGTGACGAAAACTTGCTGATCATGAAAGAGGTGGCCAGTGGCTGCAGTGCATGGGCAGAACTGAACTGTCTGGTGAAGTAGGAAGGAAGTGGAGAAATACCAAAGGAGCCCAGAGCTAATGCTGCCATTGCAATTTGAAAGCAGTTGAGAATCTGAGTGCCAAGCCCCTGGCACGCTGTCACCAAAAGAGGCTTATTTGGACCTCACTAAAAATAGTGGCTGTGGTTTGCCAACAGTAATTTGCCCTTGAACCATGAGTTTAGAACAACAGATGTTATAGTCAGGAAATATCTCATTTGAAACAAAGACTAGTTGTGCATTTGTTTATGAAGGTCAACCAACCATTACGGGATTACAAACATAACTGAATGTAATAGTTTAGCCTGCAGTGTCAACAGTCCTATTGACAATGGGTTTAAGCAGCCAATTGGTACAGTGGCAGAATCCAGGTGTGTGTGTGTATTTATATCACAGAATGTGCTGCATGTGTTGACATACTCTGTGGTCAATTAGCACAACAGACTGGCAGAATCCAGAATTGTTCCCCGCACTCCCTATTGGCAAGTGTTTGTGTATGTTTGGCAGACTGAGAGAATGACCTTGCCACGGTTCTGCTGCTCACAATTCCTCTCCCTATGCTTACCCTTTCTCTTTCCTGTTGCTGAAAATATTAACTATTGATTTTTACATTGCTGATACTGGACACGGAGAGAGGGGTGGGGGTGGCAGACAGGCAACTTCTAATTTTATTTGCTTCAGTGTAGATCTGGAATAACGTCGTTGAAATAGCTGCAGTCAAATTTTACTGGTATAAAACCGTCATAAGTGGGATAGTGATCAGGCCCAGCCAGAGAGGTGTTTTGTTTCTTACATGTCAGAGGGGAAAGTGTGATCGTGGTTTAGTATGCACAGTGTGACTCCAAACAGCTTTTTCTTTTGTGTCTTTCCTGGTCTTAACTAGATCAGCCATGAGAGAAATATGTTATTCTTTGACCATTTCTTTTGAATACAGAATATCTTTATTTTGACTCCTCGTGATTGTCGATAATTTGAGGAAAAAGATGAAGCCAAATGTAATATAACAGTAAATACTTTCATTGGAGAAGTTAATGGACATTTGGCTCTGGGCCAGGTTCACTTACACTGGTTATCTCCATTAACTTCAGTAAAATGACTCTCCATTTACATCAGTGTGTGAGGCTGACAGTGTGTGGTTTTAATTTCATTAGATAGTATGTTTCCCCCTTGGATTTATTTCTATTTTGATCACTTGCTTGTTTCCACTTGCAGTTTATTCTAAGGGCCTGGTCAAAGCCCAGTGAAGTCAATAGAAATATGTCTATTGACTTCAATGAACTTTGGATCAATCCCTAAATAATGTCAATGGAAATATCATTAGAGGTTGCAAGGAATATCCTAGTCACTAGAATATGTTTATATTTTCTCAAGAGAAAGTAAGAGAACTTTTGGCACTCATATAAAAGGTGCTACATAGAGGCTGGCTGGGATTTTCAAAGGAGTTTAGGATTTATACACTTAACTCTCTTAGGCTCCTTTGAAAATCCCAGGGCGAATTTTTACAATTAACTGAGAGGCAATGTGATCCAGTGGATAGAGCAGTTGACCAGAGCACAGGAGACCTAGCTTCTAGTCACTGTCTCTGCTACTGACCTGCTGTGTGACCTTGGGTAAGTAAATTCACCTCTCTGTGCTTCCTTTTCCCAGCCTACCCTGTGTCTGTCTTGTCCATTTAGATTATAAAGTCTTTGGGGCAGATGGTCTCTGACTATGAATTTGTACAGAACCTTGGACAATGGGGCCCTGAGTCAGTTCAGGCATTTAAACACTACAGGTACAGAAATTGTAATATTAGCCACAGAACAGGTACAGCATAGCCAGTGGCAGTACAAGGCTCTTCACAATATCCTTCCAACATGCCTCAACCTTTTTCTAGGGTGAAAATCTGCAGGGATGGGAGGAAGGTAAATTCATTCACCATAATCATTCTTTCCCTTGTTTCATTTCACTGATTAAATGTCAAACAATGGTTCCTATTGATGTCAGTGGTGGGTAGTAGTCTTATGGTGTGGACATATGTCCACTAGTAAGTGTGTTTAGGTCACCAACTCTTTCCCTATTACCAACTCTTTCCCTATTGATCATCACTGAAATATTTTGCAGTAAAGGTTCCTGCAGAGAGGAATACTTGCTCTTTATGGAGGATTTGGCTTACAGCTGTGCAAAAAGATTGTCATTATGAATAAAACTGGAAATAAATAAAAGATGAAAAGGTGAAATATTTTCCATTTTCATGCCTGTTTTAAGGCAGGTGGAAATTTGTCTCTGTAGCACAGGAATATCTGCTAAGTGAACTCTAATTGGGATTTGAAGAAGTGGAGAATAATAATTCCTTTTTTTTTTTCAAGAAAAGTATTCTGTTTGAGTTTTTGTTTTGTTTTGTTTTTTTATTTTTGTTTATTTGGTTGGGGTTTTTTTTTTCAATCAAAATTTGGAAAATTTCAAACAGCTCTGGCACAAGGTTTTGGAAATATTGTAACTCCCTACGGGTCTTATCCAACACCAATTTAAATCAATATGAGTCTTTTTGTTGATTTTAGTGGGTATTGGTGTTTTACCTGGTCTGTAAATATGTTACTTTATGCTAAAGTCAAAACACATTGGAAGGAATAATTTGAACTACTTATACACATTGCTGAGTTCTAAATGAGCTACAAGGATTTGAGATAAAGACCTGCACATCATTGTGAAAACCTCTCTGTGTGTGCAGCAGTAGTAAAAAATGAAACATAATGTAATAAAATATAAAGAATGGGAGAAACTAATACAGAAAATATAATACCATATTAAAAAAATGGCACAGCCTCACCTGGCATAGTGTGTTCTTGTCTGACTACCCTATCTCAGAAAGATATAGTGGAAATAAGAGCTCAGAAAGAAGAAACAAGATTAGCGGCATCGAGAAAGTTCCACATGAAAGGAGATTGAAAAGATTGAGTCTGTTAGTTTAGAGAACAGGTAAATAATAAATAACAGAGTTGCAGGAAATAATTAATGGAAAACAGAAAGAAAGGTAGATGTTTCTCTATACTTTTCCTGTCAATCCAAGAACAAGGTGAACAGTCAATGAAAATTAAGTGGCAAATTTCAAACGGATGAAAAGAAATAATTTTGTACACAACACATAATTAACCTGTAAAACTTGCTGCTGCAAGATGTCATTGAGTCCAAGAGCTTAGCAGAAGTCATAAAACATAGACTTTTATGCAGATAGTGAGAATTTCCGTAGTTGAATGGATGGATGAACGAATGATACAAACTATTACATTTCAGGGCATAAAGCAGCCACTAAATTAGCAAGAAAGTCTTCCCTATGGGCAGACTAATCAAAAATTATTCCTCTGGAGTTTCTTCCACTTTATCCAGTAGGATTAACTGGGTATCAATAATATTTGTGTTCATTTGATATTTCAATTCTGACTTCATGAACAGAGAGTTACTTGGTTTTGATGTTCTAAGAAGTGATGGTTGATGTAGTTACTTTTTGAATTTATAGGGCAGGTATATTATAGCAGTGTATGCTTTTAGAGAGAGGGAGAGCCAGTACTGACATCTAATCAGTGTGAGAAAGCTCACACTTGCTTTGCTGCCAAGAATATAAGTTAGATAACAGACGTGCACTGGCTTGATAGCAGCTGGATTAAAGGGTATAAACTGTTTGGGGCCTTCTGTCTCTATTTCTTATAGAGTAGTTGTTTTTAGCAATTCAGTGGAGATTTTGCTTTCCATGTTTAGTTTTTTATTTGATGTACTTGTGAAAGGTGCCAGATTGGTAGCCTTGGTCGGATGCTGAACTTCTCCATTTAACCCCAGAACAGGTATAACATAGGCAACACCAGTGGAGGGTTGTCATCTCGAAACAAGGATATAATTTTCCCCATGCTCATTCATTCCTTGGCCTCTCTGCTGAAATTGCTAACAAGGGCACCAGGTACGGTCTGTTCTCGTGGTTTGTGCCATGTGGATCCTTATCCTCTCAAAACTGGACTGAGTCCACCAAATCCATCCTTCATCAACCACTCATCACATAGTAAAGAATTACTTCACTGCAAAACCTGGATTAGATTTCTACCAGCAATTTAGTTAACATCTTGTTCCCATTTTTGTGATCTCTTTGCAGCAAAATGCAGAAGACAATATTTGATGTTTTACAATCTTTCAATTTTCATAAGTAAAAAGAAGACAGGAAAATGGGCTCTTGAAAGTTATATGGAGTATTTATATCACTTCTGTGACCCAGATTTTTCTCCTGGATGGATAATTATTTAAGAGAGTCAGAGAGAGAGAAGGCAGGGATTAGAGAATTGAACTCAGAAAGTCTAATGCCCAGAGTCTGCACAGTGCCAGAGTTCCACATGGCATAACGGTAGACCGGGGGTGGAGGAGGGACACAAAAGTGGCTTGAGGCCCCTTTATATTCAGCCAATCCCTAAGGCTGCCAAAGGGAAAGTTTTTCGGATGAAACTTTTTGGGTGAAAAATTCAGATTCTGCAACACTGAAAAGTTTCACAAATTTATGTCGGTTTCACCAAATTGTTTCCATTTTAAAAAATCCTAAAAAGGAAAACAAAAAAGCCTTAAGAAAATGGAAATGTTTAGATTTTTCAGTTTGAAATGATTTTTCCTTTCAAAAATTCCTTTAATTTCATATAAACCATTTTAAAACAGTCAAAATTGAAAGAAAACAATTTTGTCAAAATGAAACATTTTGTTTGACCCCAAATTATTGTTTTTCAACTTTTCAACTCACCAACAAATTCAAAAAACTTCGATTTTGGTTCAACATGAAAATATTGTTTCCCACCCCAGTTTTTTGAAATTGTCACTGAACTGGCAGTGGAACTAGAGGATGGATCTAGACTGTTCTCAGTGGTAGAAGATGACAGAACAAGGAGTAATGGTCTCAAGTTGCAGAGGGGGAGGTTTAGGTTGGATATTAGGAAAACCTTTTTCACTAGTAGGGTGGTGAAGCACTGGAATGGGTTACCTAGAGAGGTGGTGGAATCTCCTTCCTTAGAGGTTTTTAAGGTCAGGCTTGACAAAGCCCTGGCTGGGACGATTTAGTTGGGGTTGGTCCTGCTTTGAGCAGGGGGTTGGAATAGATGACCTCCTGAGGTCCCTTCCAACCCTGAGATTCTATGATTCTATGAACTGAACAAATCCAGAATTACCTCAGCTCTGCTGTGATGCTTCCCAAGGGTACCAAGGGCTGTGAGACTCCTAGCTACTACCTGCCCTTAGTGTGAGGAAGTTTTATCTGTGCCGTCTGGATCAGCTTCCTGACTCCACACAAGCACTGCCTTCCAGCCCTCCACAGGCCTCACTGTCTCTGATAAGCACACCCCAACCTCTGAGTGCCCAATCCTTGATCCACTGGAACACTCAGATTATCTACTCCCAAAGGAATAGTATACACCAGTTTACTAGTTTTAATTCAGGATCACCACTCCATTTAACACACAGCACTTATTCTTGGTTTCACTATAAAGAAAAGTAAGATTATTATCAAAAACAGATTCAAAGGATAGAAAGTCAGAATATTGGAAACAAATGGTTACATATCAAATGAAATCATAAACCACTTTCTCACAGGACAGTCCCTGTCTCCTACAGGAGAGCTTACCCCAAGTCTTTCCCAGCATTTTCAACCAGGATGGCTGAGATTCTCCTTTCATAAGATCAAGCCAATTGGCAGCTCATCTTCACAGCCTGAAGGATGCCAGGGTGTCTCTCTACACTCCCAGATATACCAAACCAAACCTTTGATCTTCACCTGAAAACGGGTCTCCCCCGCATCTACTGTTTACCTCTTCCTATTAATTTCCTTCTGAAGTCTCCACAAGCTCTTCATTAATATTTGACTTAGTATGCTAATAGACTTCTATTGTAAGATACACAACACATTGGTCTGCCAGGGAGATGTGTCTTCCACCTCCTGTCTGGACAAGTTTGTTTCAAAGCATGCAACTTTTGAGTAATCTACCTTTAACTACAAGGCCTACAGAACATAATTTTCAGCACACACACATAACTCCTCACATATCTGCTGTACATACATCTCACAATGACTATGATAACCAGTGTGACACAGGCTTTCATTCGAAAACTTACATGACATTTTTCTGGTGAGCCCAGGGGATCCCTGTATCCCGATGTATCCCTGTGTCCTCTGCCTACTGCATCAAGAGGTCTTTGGGTCATATTTACCAGTCTGGTCTTCAGTATAATTGTGAGCAGCTTTAGTACTGTTCCAATCTGCATCCAGCTCTAATGGCTCCAAGTGAGGATTGTCAAGTATAACATGCTTTAGCTATGTCCCCTTCTCATTCACACTCTCGCACTATATCCCTTATGGAGAGGAAGGGGGTTATGTAGACCCAGCTCCGATACTTGCAGATTTCCTCGTGCTTAGCCCATCATGTTAATATAGAACTTTGTACAAGAACTTATGTTAAAAAAAACAAAAAATAAACAATCAATGAACCTCTTAAGGTTAGCTCCATTGGGACTAGTCCATAAGAAAGGAAATGCCTGCAAATACAGGATCATGTACATAATCCTTGTCCTCTGCAGATTTCCAATCAATTTTGCAGATTCCACATAGTTCAGATAAATGTCAGATTAGTATTCAAACTTCTGGGTGCTTATATGCGCTAAGACTTGAAACATTTGATGTTCGGTCACCATTGGAGGTATAGTGCAATACGTACAGGTAGTGCCTGTAAGCGCTACCCTCCACGTGCCTGAAAATGACCCCAGACACACAGTCAAACTGTATTTTAGGCATGGCAAAGATTGTTATGAGAGAATTATGATAGCCATTTAACTCTCTTCTGGTCTGATTCCATTCCTATTAAAACCAAAGGGAGTCTTCCAACTGATTACAGTAGGGAGTTTGGAGTGACCCCAGGAGTTTAATCCTGCAGAACTTTACTCAGACAAGTCCTTAATCATTAAATTAATTCAATTGAATCCAATGGGATTTCTCACATAAGTAAGGACAGTTTGCATGAATAAGGGTTTACAGGGCTGGGGCTAAGAATTAAAGCTTTCTGATTTTCTGTACTTATTTTGGAATATTAATTTTAAAAAGACAAAACTATAAAAATATCCTTGAATTTTCTGCCACGAATGGAGATACCATTGAAAACTTTCATTAAGTTACATCTTTAAATCACTATTTTAATTACGTTTTGAACCAATTTTTTAAGGAACTGCCTTGGAGTTGCCAAATGAAGATACCATATCAGTTTGATGTCAGAGCACATTCTGTCCTGTCACATAAAACTATCATATAGATATTTTTATCCTACTCACATATTGGATGATACCTATGATGTGGTAGCCTGGAAAAGTCAAAAAGACATGATTTTCTAAAATTGTATTTAAACAATAACTTAAAGAAAATACCTTGAAATAAATAGCCCAGCACAATAACAATCCACAAGCAGACTTGACTACAAAAATGAATAGCTATCAGGCTAATATTCACAAAAACACAGCCTTTTGAATATGAAATTATTTTCCTAGGGCTTGATTCTGCCGGGATCATAACTACTGATATGCAGTTTCTAATTGCAACTGTCTATGTAGCAAGACTAACAAAATGGTGTCTTATGAGATATGATCCTAGCACACTGAGATACATTTTTACTTGTTTGGCATTCTTTCATTTTGGACTAAGCAACCTAAAATCTTAATTCTGTGTGTAATAATGGGCTTCAGATATCACCTATATGATCAGTTATTCAAGAGGGAAATATTGATACTGAGCTACTCCACGACAAGGAATCCACACAATAAAATGCCCAAAACAAAGTATCATAAAATGACAAGGCCCTGGATTTGGGCAAATCATATTTGTATTATAAAAGGTTTGGTACTTTTTTTGTATATGAAACTACTACATTTTATACTTGGGAGCTAATCTTGCATCTATTTCAGCCAATGGTCAGTGGACTTTAATGGAAACAGCGTCTGGCTCAGGGGTTGGCAACCTTTCAGAAGTGGTGTGCTGAGTCTTCATTTATTCACTCTAATTTAAGGTTTTGCGTGCCAGTAATACATTTTACGTTTTTAGAGGGTCTCTTTCTATAAGCCTTTAATATATAACTAAACTATTGTTGTATATAAAGTAAATAAGGTTTTTAAGATGTTTACGAAGCTTCATTTAAAATTAAATTAAAATGCAGAGCCCCCAGGAATGGTGGCCAGGACCTGGGCAGTGTGAGTGCCACTCAAAATCAGCTTGTGTGCCGCCTTTGGTACACGTGCCATAGGTTGCCTACCCCTGGTCTAGGCTATATTTATCTAGTTTCTTTATGAGAAGATCATGTGAGACAGAATCAAAAGCCTTACTAAAATCCAGATATATCACATCTACTGCTTCACCCTCTCCACAAAGCTTGTTACCATGTCAAAGAAAAATATTAGGTTGGTTTGACATGATTTATTCTTGACCAATCCATGTTGACTGTTGGTTTCAACTTTGTCCTTGACCAGCACAAGTTTTGCCAGTTAAGGCAATGCATATATGTGAAGCCAAATCCACGTCTGTCTAACTCAACTGATTTCAGTGAAATTACACACAGAAAATTTGGCCCAGTAAGTTTTGAAATGGATCCCAGACTGTCACTTTTCAAACATAGCAGTTATTAATAAGTAGGGAAATGCTCGCGCTATTTATTAAACCTTCAAAATCCTTAATAGCAGTTGTAGAAAAAGAGAACTTTTATCTACCAATAAAAAATAAAATAAAATAAATAAAAATATTACATTTACCAAATGTAAATCATTTCATTCTTTATTGTAATGAAATTTGTCTTTCTGCTTTTAAAATGCACTTATAAATCCAGAAATGTATTCTAGTCCATTGTCTTTTAGATGAATAACCACATTATTATTTGCCTGTCAGATTTAAGTACTGTTGTTAATAACATACAGACAGCTACTAAAAATTCAAAACAGGGAGGTTCCCTTTGGAGGAAATTGCAGTTCTAATCTCTGTTTTCCCCTCAGAATCAATTACTTCCCTTCATACATACCTTTCAATGCCTGACCTCCAATCAGGAGAGAAAGATACCAAGAATTCCATAGAAAATCTGCAAACAAATCCACAGAAGTACAAAGCTAGCTTCTCAAGATTCCAGAAATTATAATCTATGAGATGTGCATTCTCTTCCCAGACAGCTCTGAATGAGGTAAAAATGTCTAGTTTAAAGAAAATGTGCCATACATGGGGAGGTATTTTGGAATAATATGCTTTTCTTTAATATGCTAATAGTCTCTTTCCTTAAACTAAAATCACAGTCATAATTGTGTGGGTTTTTTTTAAAAAAAGCTCCTTGTTTACCAGTGACTCACCCTGTGTACATTTAAATTTACATATTCCTACTGTACCAGCTTCTTATTAAATGAACCAAAGACCAAGACACACTACACTTCTGACAGTAACATTGACAAACCAAATGAAATGAAACTAAATGTTGCCATCCTTGGCTTACATTTAATGTTTCTTCTAACTAGAGGTGGTCCGAAATCTGAATTTCCATCAGGACAAAATGTGAAAATACCAACATTTTTCTTAGAACACAAAATTCAGAAAAATCTCAATTTGGAAATTTGGTTTGGGATCGGTTCAACTTTAATGTATGTATTCTTCAGCTGCGGCTTTGTCCTGTGGCAGCTGTAGTTCTAGTGTCTCATGTCCCTGTTCTCCTCTATGGGTTGGGGTTTCTGGCTGGCTGATATTTCCGATAATGCACTGTATGACTCCTATGTTACATTTTGTAAGTTCAGCCAAAGAGTAAACCATGATGCTTCCCGGGAGATGTAGTCTAGCCAGGGGACCTATTCCATAGAAGTGGATGGGGGCACAAGACACACAAACCATAACTTTCATTAGACGCTGCAGCACCTCAGGCAGCACATATTAATGTTGAACTGACCCAAAACAAAATGTTTCAATTCACTTTAACAAGACAAAATATTTGATTCGGATAGCCCCAAGTGGAAATTAATTTTATTTTTATTTCCCTGATGGAAAATTGAAAAAAATTGGGAAAAATTGAAAATTTCCTGTGGAGATCAAAGAGCCCATATCCGTGGCCTCAGATTTCATCCCTATTCACCAATACAGTATCTGCAACTCAAACTCTAATTCTCCATCATTAACATCACAGTAGCCTACCTGTCCACATGCCACAAGCAAAATAAACCAAACACATTTATCACATCTACGCTGTCTCTTTCATCCAGAGTTCAAGAATTATCCTGAAATTCACCTCCATCACTGACAATCATAATCACAGAATTATAGAAATGTACAGCTGGAAGGGACCTCGAGAAGTCATCCAGTCCAGTCCTCTGTGATAAGGCCAGATAAACCTAAACCATCCCTGAGAGGTGTTTGTCCAATCTGTTGTTCAAAACCTCCAGTGATGGACATTCCACAGCCTCCCTTGGAAAACTAATCCAGAGTTTAATTACACTTACAGTTAGAACACTTTTCCTAATATCTAACCTAAATTTTCTTCTGTGCAGATTAAGCCCATTACTTCTTGTCCGACCATCAGTAGACATGGAGGACAATTTATCGGGCCTCTTTTTTACAGCCCTTAACATATTTGAAGACTGTTATCAGGTTCCCCCTATAATCTTCTTTTCTCAAGACTTAATATGCCCACTTTTTAAAAAAATTTCCTCATCGGTCAGGCTCTCCTAACCTTTATCTTTTTTTGTTGCTTTCCTCTGGACTTCAGTTTGTCCACATTTATCCTAAAGTATGGTACCCAGAAATGGACATAGTATTCCAGATGAGACCTTACCAGTACCGAGAAGAGCAGGACAATTACCTCCCGTGTCTTGCATATGATACTCCAGAATATTAGTCTCTTTTGCAACTGTATCACATTGTTAGCTCATATTAAATTTGTGATACCCTATAACTCCCAGATCTTTTTCAGCAGCACCACCATCTAGCCATTTATTTCCCATTTTGTCCTGTCTTCCAAAGTGCTTGCAACCCCTCCCAGCTTGGCATCATCTGTAAATGTTATAAACATATTTTCCACATTATTATCCAAGTCATCAGTGAAAATATTGAATAGTACAGGATAGGCTTGACCACTCTGGGACCACACTAGATATGAGCTCCCAGTTTGACAGGGAACTGTTGATAACTATTTTGAGTATGGTCTTTCAACCAGTTTTGCACCAACCTTATAATAATTTCATCTAGATATAGTTTGTGTTTGAGAGTTGTGACAAAGTTCCTCCTCTACCTCGGTGGGTCCTGCGCTTATTGGCGGATTTTGCTTGCCTCAGAGATCTTCCCCTCTGGTAGAATCCACAGTCCAGGTTAACTCCTCCTGTGTCTGATCAGGAGTTGGGAGTTTTGGGGGGAACCTGGGCCCGCCCTCTACTCCGGGTTCCAGCCCAGGGCCCTGTGGACTGCAGCTGTTTAGAGTGCCTCCTGGAACAACTGCACGACAGCTACAACTCCCTGGGCTACTTCCCCATGGACTCCTCCCAGCACCTTCTTTATCCTCACCACAGGATCTTCCAGCAGTACGCCCTCTTACTCTCAGCTCCTAGTGCCTCTTGCTCCCAGCTCCTCACATGCAACCTCCTTCCACAGCTCCTGACGTGCGCCCCTCACTGACTCACTGGGAGGCTTTTGACTAGTTTCAGCCAGCCCCTGATTGGCTGCAGGTGTCTCAATTAACCTCCCTGCCTTCTGAAAGTTCTTAATTGGCCCCAGGTGTCTTGATTAACCTGGAGCAACTGCCATAAGGTATCAGGGATTTGTTTAGCCTGGGGCTAACATACTGGTTCCTTACCACTTTCCTATAGCCCTCTGGCCAGGAAGGTGGTAGAGGGCTGCTGCTGCTCCTCCTCCTCATCTTGCTGGGGCTGCTGCTAGGCCCTGGGCCCTCCCAGCTGCTGTTTGCTGCTGCTACTGCTGCTCCAGCTTCTCCCCTGGCTGGGCCAGACCCCCCCTCCCACTACTCTACTCTCTGGTTGCTGGATGCCTGGCAGCTGAACCCCCTCCCCCCCAACACTTTGGTTGCTGCTACGCCTGCTGCTGCAGCAACCCCTTGGGAGGAGGGGGCCTGCTGGCCCTCTCCCCAGAGGAGGGGTGTGAGGGACCCCTGCTCCAGCCGCTGCTGTGACCACCACCACCATCTGTGAGGGGTCCTGCCTGACCACCGGACCATCGCCTGGAGTTGCTGGAGCTGCTGCTGCTGCCCTGTTTGCTACCAGGAAGCTGCTGGTACCCAGAGGAGGAAGACCCGGAAGACCGTCGGCGGAGACTGTGCAGACCACCGTGGAGGGGGCCTCCACGAACTGAGTAATCTTCCGAACTGTGCTCTAGTGGTGGGGGTATTGACTGTGTTTGTAGGGGCACAGGGGGTGTGGCGCCGAGCCTGCCCCCTGGTCCACCTGTGCCCCCCCATAACCCCCACCACCACCGCTGCCCCCTCCACCACCTCTGCTGGCTGCTCACCATCTGCCTTGTGCTACAGCCTCTGGACTTAGCTGCTTCCATGGCCTGCCACAAACTTTTAACATCATTTGGGCCTGCAGTGGCAACCAGCCCCACCCATTGACTTTGTGCAAGCGCACGTGGGTGCACGTGCCCCTCCCATACCCCTTGGACTGACCCTCTTCCCCCCAGCAGTACGTCCCTTGCTTTGTCCCTTGCCACCTGCCCCATTTGCCCCTTGCAGTTGTTTGCCCCCTTTTTTTTTGGTCCCAGCCCCTTGCTAGTTTCAGTTTTGCCTGCCCCACCCCTCTCCCTCTACAGCCTTGTTTCTTTGCCCTACCCTAGCCCTGAAACTAGTCCCTTGTTATTCTGCCCCATTCTTAGTTGGTTGTCTTCCTCCCCCTGAAGCTCCGTTTGCCCTGATTAGCCCCCCGCTTTCGTGCACCCACGCCCCCTCCCATGCGCTTGTGCCCCTCCCCTGTTTAATTTTGACCCTATCTCACTGCACCCCCATGCTGTTATATCATCCCCTCCCCTCGTGCAACAAGAGGAGCCGGATTTCCCATCTTGTGTCGGTGACTGAACCCTACCCCCGCACTAGTCCGAGATAACCCTGAACCCTGTCCCCACTTTTAGTGCCCTCCTCCCCTGCCTGCAGCCTAGCAGGGAGGAGTGGTCACCCCAATTCCTCTCCCCGACCCCTCTCAGGAGTTTTCCCTTCCCCCCCCTGTTCATCATGGCAGGCGACATGGAGGGAGGAGCCCCTCCAGACGGCACGGCCGCCCCTCCTCCGCCTGTTCCCCCGTCACCCTCCCTAGCCTCCACCTCGACCGCCGCTGCCGAACCACCTGCTCTCGCCCCTGCTGGGGCACCGGCAGCGGCGGACACTGAAGAGACCTCCGCTGCTGCCACGTCCCTCGCCCCCCATGATCCTGGGGGAGCCCCCCCAGCCGGCAGGAAGGGCCAGGGTAAAAAGAAGGGTAAGGGCCCCGCGACAAAGGCCAGACCCTCCATGGCAGAGGCAGCCACTACTGCTGCGGCCCTGCCACCGGCCGCGGCGCCCTTCCCTGCTGTTCCCTCTACCAGCTCTGCGGGTGTCCCACCCCCGGCCCCCAGAGCGTACGCCCAGGTGGCGGCAACCCCCCCACCTGCCGCAACGTCACCTAACCCGCCCACCGCCTCAGCTACCATCTATAGCGGCCGGGGCCCCTTTCCCACCTTGACCAGGAGGCATGGCGTCCGTTGCCTCCTGGTACCCGCCTCGCCCCACGTAGAAACCTATGTGCGGGCGTTGGCGAGGGTGGTGGGGCCCACGGCCATCGTAGCGGCCTCCAAAATGTACGGGAAGGTAGTCTTCTTCCTCGCATCGGAGGCCGCGGCCCAAGAGGCGGTGGAGAAGGGCCTGGCGGTGGGGGGCGTGTTCGTCCCATTAGAGCCGTTGGAGGACTTGGGCGTCCGCCTAGTCCTCACTTCCGTCCCTCCCTTCCTCCCCAATGCCGCCCTGTTACCTGCCCTCTCCGCCCTGGGGAGACCCATCTCTGTAGTCAGCCCTCTCCCACTGGGCTGCAAAGACCCCGCCCTCCGTCACATCCTCTCGTTCCGCCGGCAGGTGCAGCTCCAAATGCCGCCGGCGGCACGTGACGGGGAGGCGCTCGAGGGGTCCTTTATGGTCCCCTATCACGGGGCCCGTTACCGGGTGTATTATTCCACGGGGGAGGCCCGGTGCTACCTCTGCCGGGCGATGGGACACGTCCGGAGGGACTGTCCCTTGGCCCGGCAAGGAGGAGCATCCGAGACCCCCGAGCCCCGGCAGGGCGTCGGCCCCGTCATCGCCGGCGCCCCTGTATGCCCGGTGCCCAGAGCCGCCCCTCCTCCTTCCCAGTCTACCGCTGTTCCCACTCGGGCCCTGGGAGTACCTCCCCCAGTGAGCCCAGATGAGCGGGAGAGGCCCACTGTGAACAGTCTGCTGAGGCCTGTGGAGGAGGGTGAGGCAGGGATATCGCCGGGCGTGGGAGAGGGCCCGCCCCAGAGAGACTTTTCTCTCCCTTATGCTGCCCCACCACTACCTCCCCGAGTCCCTAAGAAATCATCCCTCCCCCCTGACCCGACCCTTACTAGCCAGCCCCCAGATGATGCCATGGAGGGCTGGGCCTTAGTACAGGGGAAGCGGGGCAAGCGGAAGGCTCGAGCCCCGCTCCTTTCCACCGATGCGGAAGCCCCCCGGAAAACCAGGAAGGGGGGAACTGATGCCGAGCCTTCCGCTTTGCCCCCGAGCGGCTTTAGTCCGCCAGACCCGGCTGGGAAAGACGTGGCAGCACCGGAAGGTATTACCGCCCCTCCCTCGGGAGCCCCTGATGGAGCCCCTTCTGCCCCGTTTGTCAACCCTGCACGCCCCAACCCGAGCATCGCTTCAGGTGCCGGCGGGGAGAACCCCGGGGTGGCAGAAGGTGACCTGCCCTCCATCTACGAGGAGATCGAGGCCCTGGGTCTGACCCCAATCACCCAGGGGGAGGACGACCCTTTACCGGCAGGCCTCGATCTCAATGACCTCACCCCGGTGCCCCTTTCCCCCCTCTCCCCATGCTCCCTCCCCTTGACCGCCGGTTCCGCTCCCACCTCCGAGGATCCCCTGGGCTCTTCCACCTGCCCGGTCGCAAGTGACACCTCGCTGACGGCCGCCAAGCCTCCTGAAGCGACGGCCGGTGCCCTGCGGCCGGGACCCGAATCCCAGGGGGTACCCCTCATTGGGGTGGGACAACAGTTCTCCTTCCCAGGCGGGGACCCCGCAAATATCTGTCCACCTCCCGATGCCGTGGCTGTAACACAAACCATCATGCTAGAGCCCGGCATCGTGGGGGGTCCCCTTCCCAATTCCCAGATCCCTCAGCCACACCAAGAGAGGCCACCTCCCAGTAGCCCAGCTCCTGCGGCTCAGGATCCTCTACCCGTTCCTCAGCCCGGCCCTGCTCATGTCCCCCTCCCTGCCCCTACTTCTGATCCCTGCCCCGCCCCTGATGCCGTCCCAATCTCCCACACCTCCCATGATGACACTGCCGCCTCTGGGGCTGTCTCCCTCCCCTTCTCAGAGGATGACCCCCAGGGAGCGGCTCCAGTAATTCCTCGTCCCGACCCACCAGAGGCTGCTCTTCTCCCTCCGCCACCTCCCCCAACTAAGCCGAATTTCGGGTTGGGCCCTAAGGTGCCGGCCCAGCAGGAGCTGCGTCGAGGGTCCGCCCCTTGCCTGTCCGTTTCGGTGGGCCATAGGGCTGTGCCCGGGGCCCCTTCTTTCGATAGCCGGGAGCCAGTAACCCCGGCCCCCCATACGCTGCGAGAGGAGCTGCGGGAGTTCCTGGAGGACGTCCGGGGCTCCCGCAACAAAGTACAGCTCGCTCTCCAGCGATGGGGGGATTTCCACCAAATCCTCCGGGCCGCGAGGGCCCTCATGGGGGAGGGCAAAGGGACTGGGAAGCAGGCCGCCACGGCCTACCAACGGGTCCGCCTTTTCCGTGACTCACTCCTCGCCTACGGGGTGGGTCACGGATTGTTACGCGGCCCGATGGGGGCCGTGAGTGACTCTGCCAGCAAGGATCCCCCCCAGCCCTCCTCATGGCATCTCTCCTCTTCGCAACATTGAACACCCGGGGCTGTAGGATGGGTCTCCGCAGGAGCCAGGTGCTCTCCTTCCTTCGGGAGGGGGGGTACTCTGTAGTATTCCTGCAGGAGACCCATACGGATCCAGCCGCTGAAGACAGCTGGCGGCTGGAATGGGGGGACAGAGTCTACTTCAGCCATCTCTCTGTTCGCCAGGCTGGAGTGGCGACCTTGTTCTCCCCCGACCTACGGCCTGAGGTGCTGGGGGTTGCCGAGGCTGTGCCGGGCCGCCTGCTGCACCTACGGGTCCGTATGGAGGGGCTCGTGGTCAATCTCATCAACATCTATGCCCCGACACCGGGCCCAGAACAACTTCGTTTCTATCAGCAGGCGTCCACCTTCCTCGGCACCTTGGATCCTCGCGAGTGCCTGGTCCTGGGCGGGGACTTTAACAACACCCTTGAGAAACGGGACCGCTCGGGGATCGAGCAGTGCCCGGCCGCCGCGGACGTCCTCAGGGAGATTGTCGAACATCACTCCCTGGTGGACGTCTGGCGCGACCACCACCCGGACGACAGCTCAACCTTCACCTTTGTCCGGGTGGAGGCCCATCGGTCGCACCACTCCCGGTTGGACCGCATCTATTTATCACGTTTTCACCTTTCGCGGGCCCACTCCTCCAGCGTCCGGCCGGCCCCGTTCTCTGATCATCATCTCGCTACCGTGACGGCCTCTCTCTGCGCGGAGAGGCCGGGGCCGGCCTATTGGCATTTTAATAACAGTTTGCTGGAGGATGTGGGTTTCGTGGCGTCCTTCCGGGAGTTCTGGCTGGTCTGGCGAGGGCAACGGCACGCCTTTCCCTCGGCGCGGCGATGGTGGGATCTAGGGAAGGTACGCGCCCGGCTCTTCTGCCGTGACTACACCCGGGGCGCCAGCCGACGGAGGGATGCGACGATAGGGCAGTTGGAACGGGAGGTCTTAGAGCTGGAGAGGCGTCTGGCCGCCAGCCCTGAGGATCCATCCCTCTGTGGGGCGTGCCGGGAGAAGCGGGAGGAGCTCCGGGAACTCGAAGATCATCGGGCCCGGGGCGCCTTCGTTCGATCCCGCATCCGTCTCCTTCGGGAGATGGATCGCGGCTCCCGCTTCTTCTACGCCCTGGAGAAAAAGAGGGGGGCTAAGAAACACGTCACCTGTCTCCTCGCAGAAGATGGCACCCCCCTCACGGATCCGGTGGAGCTGTGCGGGAGGGCCAAGGCCTTCTACGCGAGCCTTTTCTCCCCGGATCCGACCGATCCTAACGCTTGCAGAGTGCTCTGGGACGAACTCCCTACGGTCAGCACGGGCGACCGAGACCGGCTAGAGCTGCCTCTCACTCTGGCCGAGTTCTCGGAAGCCCTCCGTCGCATGCCAACTAATAAATCTCCGGGACTGGACGGGCTGACCGTGGAGTTCTACCGCGTGTTCTGGGACGTCCTCGGCCCAGACCTTGTCACCGTCTGGGCCGAGTCCTTGCAGGGCGGGGTCCTCCCTCTTTCGTGCAGGCGAGCCGTGCTCGCCTTATTGCCGAAGAAGGGGGACCTCCGCGATTTACGGAATTGGCGTCCCGTCTCGCTCCTCAGCACGGACTATAAAGTCGTAGCAAAGGCCATCTCGCTGCGGCTCGGGTCCGTGCTGGCGGACGTGGTCCACCCAGACCAGACCTACACCGTCCCGGGCCGCACCATTCTCGACAACCTGTATCTGGTCCGGGATCTCTTGGAGCTTGGGTGTAGGGATGGTCTGTCGTTCGCCCTTCTGTCTCTGGATCAGGAGAAGGCGTTCGACAGGGTGGATCACGGGTACCTCCTGAGCACTCTGCGAGCGTTTGGCTTTGGGCCCCAGTTTGTGGGTTTTCTCCAGGTGCTGTACGCCTCCGCAGAGTGTCTGGTCAGGCTCAACTGGACCCTGACCGAGCCGGTCAGCTTTGGGCGAGGAGTACGGCAGGGGTGCCCCCTCTCGGGCCAGCTGTACGCTCTGGCGATCGAGCCCTTCCTTTGTCTCCTCCGCAGGAGGTTGACGGGGTTGGTGCTCCGAGAGCCGGAGCTGCGGCTGGTCCTGTCGGCATACGCCGACGATGTGCTCCTCGTGGTCCAGGACCCGGGCGACTTGGTGCGGGTGGAGGCTTGCCAGACGATCTACTCGGCGGCCTCCTCTGCCCGGGTCAACTGGGTCAAGAGCTCTGGCCTGGTGGTAGGGGACGGGTGGCAGGCGAGCTCTCTCCCACCCGCGCTTCAGGCCATCAGGTGGAGCGCGGGTCCGCTGCTCTATCTCGGCGTTTACCTTTCTGCCACGCATCCATCCCCGCCGGAGAACTGGCAAGGTTTAGAGGGCAGGGTGATAGAGCGGATCCGGAAATGGACAGGACTGCTCCGATGCCTCTCCTTTCGAGGGAGAGCACTGGTAATCAATCAATTAGTCCTGTCCATGCTCTGGTACCGGCTCAACACCCTGGTCCCGGCCCCGGGTTTCCTGGCCAACCTCCGGACGTCGATTCTGGAGTTCTTTTGGTCAGGACTGCACTGGGTCTCTGCAGGGGTTCTCCATCTTCCTCTGGAGGAGGGTGGGCAGGGCCTGAAGTGTCCACACACTCAGGTCCATGTCTTCCGTCTCCAGGCCCTGCAGAGGCTCCTTTATGGTGCAGGTAGTCCGGCGTGGAGCGTATTGGCGCACGCCTTCCTGCGCCGTTTCCGAGGGCTCCGATATGACCGGCAGCTCCTTTATCTCCATCCGAGAGGTCTTCCGCGAGACCTCTACGGGCTGCCAGTCTTCTACCAGGACCTCCTCCGGACCTGGAAGCTATTCTCAGCGACCAGGTCCGTGGCGGCCACCGAGGGGGCAGATCTCCTCGCGGAGCCCCTGCTACACAACCCCAGCTCCGTGTGCAGGTGGCGGAGTCCCCCTCGGTGCGCCAGAGGTTGGTCCTGGCAGAAGTCACTAGGGTCGGAGACCTCCTGGACTACGACCGGGGAGATTGGCTGGATCCCCTGACGCTTGCTCAGCGCATGGGGCTCTCCAGACCTCGTACTCCCCGGCGCGTACTTCAGGAGGTGAAGGCTGCTTTGCCGCCCGCTGCTCGGGCTTACCTCGACCGGGTCCTGCGAGAGGGTACGCCCCGCCCTCCCTTCACCCCAAGCCCTCCGGACCTTTTTATTGGGCCCCTGCCCCGTGGACCCAACCGGGTCCCCTGTCCCTTCACGGTGAGCCGGCTGCACGAACTGCAGCCGGTCCGCTTCCAGACCGCGCCAAGGAAACATCTCTACACGCTCGTGCTCCACACCCTTCATCTCCTCACCCTCACGTCCCGCCCCGATACGAAATGGCGAGACCTCCTGCCACCTCTAGAGGGTGAGAAGCCCCGGTGGGCCAGCCTTTACTCCTCCTTAGTCCCAAGGCCCGCCGGGGATGTCAGTTGGCGGCTCCTTCACGGAGCCGTGAGCACGGGCGTGTACTTGGCGCGGTTCACCCCTATCCCCGACACATGTCCCTTTTGCGGTGTGAGGGAGACCTTGGCGCACATTTATCTAGAGTGCGCCAGGCTTCAGCCCCTGTTCCGGCTCCTCTTAGACATTTTGTTGAGGTTTTGGTTGCACTTTTCCCCTCACCTTTTTATTTATGCACTTCCAATCCGCGGCCCCACAAAGTCACGGGACCTCCTGGTCAACCTCCTCCTGGCCCTAGCTAAACTGGCCATCTACAAAACCAGGCTGAGGAGGTTGGCCGATGGAGGCTCCTGTGACTGTGGGGCCTATTTTCGATCCTCTGTTCGTTCACGCATCCGGGCAGAGTTCCTCTGGGCAGCATCCACTGGCTCCCTTGACACCTTTGAGGAGCAGTGGGCGCTGTCCGGGGTTCTCTGCTCGGTGTCCCCATCTGGTTCGCTTTGTTTGACCCTTTGACCGCACTCCCGTTCCTGTTTTTTCATTTTTTGTCCCCCGGACTCACTTGGTATCCAGGTCCTGTGGATCCCTCCCCTTAGGCTGAAGGGGGGGATCCTTTAGCAGTGGGCGGGCTTTGCCCGCCCACTTCCCGGATCCCAATAAGAACATACTGGTTCCTTACCACTTTCCTATAGCCCTCTGGCCAGGAAGGTGGTAGAGGGCTGCTGCTGCTCCTCCTCCTCATCTTGCTGGGGCTGCTGCTAGGCCCTGGGCCCTCCCAGCTGCTGTTTGCTGCTGCTACTGCTGCTCCAGCTTCTCCCCTGGCTGGGCCAGACCCCCCCTCCCACTACTCTACTCTCTGGTTGCTGGATGCCTGGCAGCTGAACCCCCTCCCCCCCAACACTTTGGTTGCTGCTACGCCTGCTGCTGCAGCAACCCCTTGGGAGGAGGGGGCCTGCTGGCCCTCTCCCCAGAGGAGGGGTGTGAGGGACCCCTGCTCCAGCCGCTGCTGTGACCACCACCACCATCTGTGAGGGGTCCTGCCTGACCACCGGACCATCGCCTGGAGTTGCTGGAGCTGCTGCTGCTGCCCTGTTTGCTACCAGGAAGCTGCTGGTACCCAGAGGAGGAAGACCCGGAAGACCGTCGGCGGAGACTGTGCAGACCACCGTGGAGGGGGCCTCCACGAACTGAGTAATCTTCCGAACTGTGCTCTAGTGGTGGGGGTATTGACTGTGTTTGTAGGGGCACAGGGGATGTGGCGCCGAGCCTGCCCCCTGGTCCACCTGTGCCCCCCCATAACCCCCACCACCACCGCTGCCCCCTCCACCACCTCTGCTGGCTGCTCACCATCTGCCTTGTGCTACAGCCTCTGGACTTAGCTGCTTCCATGGCCTGCCACAAACTTTTAACATCATTTGGGCCTGCAGTGGCAACCAGCCCCACCCATTGACTTTGTGCAAGCGCACGTGGGTGCACGTGCCCCTCCCATACCCCTTGGACTGACCCTCTTCCCCCCAGCAGTACGTCCCTTGCTTTGTCCCTTGCCACCTGCCCCATTTGCCCCTTGCAGTTGTTTGCCCCCTTTTTTTTTGGTCCCAGCCCCTTGCTAGTTTCAGTTTTGCCTGCCCCACCCCTCTCCCTCTACAGCCTTGTTTCTTTGCCCTACCCTAGCCCTGAAACTAGTCCCTTGTTATTCTGCCCCATTCTTAGTTGGTTGTCTTCCTCCCCCTGAAGCTCCGTTTGCCCTGATTAGCCCCCCGCTTTCGTGCACCCACGCCCCCTCCCATGCGCTTGTGCCCCTCCCCTGTTTAATTTTGACCCTATCTCACTGCACCCCCATGCTGTTATATCATCCCCTCCCCTCGTGCAACAAGAGGAGCCGGATTTCCCATCTTGTGTCGGTGACTGAACCCTACCCCCGCACTAGTCCGAGATAACCCTGAACCCTGTCCCCACTTTTAGTGCCCTCCTCCCCTGCCTGCAGCCTAGCAGGGAGGAGTGGTCACCCCAATTCCTCTCCCCGACCCCTCTCAGGAGTTTTCCCTTCCCCCCCCTGTTCATCATGGCAGGCGACATGGAGGGAGGAGCCCCTCCAGACGGCACGGCCGCCCCTCCTCCGCCTGTTCCCCCGTCACCCTCCCTAGCCTCCACCTCGACCGCCGCTGCCGAACCACCTGCTCTCGCCCCTGCTGGGGCACCGGCAGCGGCGGACACTGAAGAGACCTCCGCTGCTGCCACGTCCCTCGCCCCCCATGATCCTGGGGGAGCCCCCCCAGCCGGCAGGAAGGGCCAGGGTAAAAAGAAGGGTAAGGGCCCCGCGACAAAGGCCAGACCCTCCATGGCAGAGGCAGCCACTACTGCTGCGGCCCTGCCACCGGCCGCGGCGCCCTTCCCTGCTGTTCCCTCTACCAGCTCTGCGGGTGTCCCACCCCCGGCCCCCAGAGCGTACGCCCAGGTGGCGGCAACCCCCCCACCTGCCGCAACGTCACCTAACCCGCCCACCGCCTCAGCTACCATCTATAGCGGCCGGGGCCCCTTTCCCACCTTGACCAGGAGGCATGGCGTCCGTTGCCTCCTGGTACCCGCCTCGCCCCACGTAGAAACCTATGTGCGGGCGTTGGCGAGGGTGGTGGGGCCCACGGCCATCGTAGCGGCCTCCAAAATGTACGGGAAGGTAGTCTTCTTCCTCGCATCGGAGGCCGCGGCCCAAGAGGCGGTGGAGAAGGGCCTGGCGGTGGGGGGCGTGTTCGTCCCATTAGAGCCGTTGGAGGACTTGGGCGTCCGCCTAGTCCTCACTTCCGTCCCTCCCTTCCTCCCCAATGCCGCCCTGTTACCTGCCCTCTCCGCCCTGGGGAGACCCATCTCTGTAGTCAGCCCTCTCCCACTGGGCTGCAAAGACCCCGCCCTCCGTCACATCCTCTCGTTCCGCCGGCAGGTGCAGCTCCAAATGCCGCCGGCGGCACGTGACGGGGAGGCGCTCGAGGGGTCCTTTATGGTCCCCTATCACGGGGCCCGTTACCGGGTGTATTATTCCACGGGGGAGGCCCGGTGCTACCTCTGCCGGGCGATGGGACACGTCCGGAGGGACTGTCCCTTGGCCCGGCAAGGAGGAGCATCCGAGACCCCCGAGCCCCGGCAGGGCGTCGGCCCCGTCATCGCCGGCGCCCCTGTATGCCCGGTGCCCAGAGCCGCCCCTCCTCCTTCCCAGTCTACCGCTGTTCCCACTCGGGCCCTGGGAGTACCTCCCCCAGTGAGCCCAGATGAGCGGGAGAGGCCCACTGTGAACAGTCTGCTGAGGCCTGTGGAGGAGGGTGAGGCAGGGATATCGCCGGGCGTGGGAGAGGGCCCGCCCCAGAGAGACTTTTCTCTCCCTTATGCTGCCCCACCACTACCTCCCCGAGTCCCTAAGAAATCATCCCTCCCCCCTGACCCGACCCTTACTAGCCAGCCCCCAGATGATGCCATGGAGGGCTGGGCCTTAGTACAGGGGAAGCGGGGCAAGCGGAAGGCTCGAGCCCCGCTCCTTTCCACCGATGCGGAAGCCCCCCGGAAAACCAGGAAGGGGGGAACTGATGCCGAGCCTTCCGCTTTGCCCCCGAGCGGCTTTAGTCCGCCAGACCCGGCTGGGAAAGACGTGGCAGCACCGGAAGGTATTACCGCCCCTCCCTCGGGAGCCCCTGATGGAGCCCCTTCTGCCCCGTTTGTCAACCCTGCACGCCCCAACCCGAGCATCGCTTCAGGTGCCGGCGGGGAGAACCCCGGGGTGGCAGAAGGTGACCTGCCCTCCATCTACGAGGAGATCGAGGCCCTGGGTCTGACCCCAATCACCCAGGGGGAGGACGACCCTTTACCGGCAGGCCTCGATCTCAATGACCTCACCCCGGTGCCCCTTTCCCCCCTCTCCCCATGCTCCCTCCCCTTGACCGCCGGTTCCGCTCCCACCTCCGAGGATCCCCTGGGCTCTTCCACCTGCCCGGTCGCAAGTGACACCTCGCTGACGGCCGCCAAGCCTCCTGAAGCGACGGCCGGTGCCCTGCGGCCGGGACCCGAATCCCAGGGGGTACCCCTCATTGGGGTGGGACAACAGTTCTCCTTCCCAGGCGGGGACCCCGCAAATATCTGTCCACCTCCCGATGCCGTGGCTGTAACACAAACCATCATGCTAGAGCCCGGCATCGTGGGGGGTCCCCTTCCCAATTCCCAGATCCCTCAGCCACACCAAGAGAGGCCACCTCCCAGTAGCCCAGCTCCTGCGGCTCAGGATCCTCTACCCGTTCCTCAGCCCGGCCCTGCTCATGTCCCCCTCCCTGCCCCTACTTCTGATCCCTGCCCCGCCCCTGATGCCGTCCCAATCTCCCACACCTCCCATGATGACACTGCCGCCTCTGGGGCTGTCTCCCTCCCCTTCTCAGAGGATGACCCCCAGGGAGCGGCTCCAGTAATTCCTCGTCCCGACCCACCAGAGGCTGCTCTTCTCCCTCCGCCACCTCCCCCAACTAAGCCGAATTTCGGGTTGGGCCCTAAGGTGCCGGCCCAGCAGGAGCTGCGTCGAGGGTCCGCCCCTTGCCTGTCCGTTTCGGTGGGCCATAGGGCTGTGCCCGGGGCCCCTTCTTTCGATAGCCGGGAGCCAGTAACCCCGGCCCCCCATACGCTGCGAGAGGAGCTGCGGGAGTTCCTGGAGGACGTCCGGGGCTCCCGCAACAAAGTACAGCTCGCTCTCCAGCGATGGGGGGATTTCCACCAAATCCTCCGGGCCGCGAGGGCCCTCATGGGGGAGGGCAAAGGGACTGGGAAGCAGGCCGCCACGGCCTACCAACGGGTCCGCCTTTTCCGTGACTCACTCCTCGCCTACGGGGTGGGTCACGGATTGTTACGCGGCCCGATGGGGGCCGTGAGTGACTCTGCCAGCAAGGATCCCCCCCAGCCCTCCTCATGGCATCTCTCCTCTTCGCAACATTGAACACCCGGGGCTGTAGGATGGGTCTCCGCAGGAGCCAGGTGCTCTCCTTCCTTCGGGAGGGGGGGTACTCTGTAGTATTCCTGCAGGAGACCCATACGGATCCAGCCGCTGAAGACAGCTGGCGGCTGGAATGGGGGGACAGAGTCTACTTCAGCCATCTCTCTGTTCGCCAGGCTGGAGTGGCGACCTTGTTCTCCCCCGACCTACGGCCTGAGGTGCTGGGGGTTGCCGAGGCTGTGCCGGGCCGCCTGCTGCACCTACGGGTCCGTATGGAGGGGCTCGTGGTCAATCTCATCAACATCTATGCCCCGACACCGGGCCCAGAACAACTTCGTTTCTATCAGCAGGCGTCCACCTTCCTCGGCACCTTGGATCCTCGCGAGTGCCTGGTCCTGGGCGGGGACTTTAACAACACCCTTGAGAAACGGGACCGCTCGGGGATCGAGCAGTGCCCGGCCGCCGCGGACGTCCTCAGGGAGATTGTCGAACATCACTCCCTGGTGGACGTCTGGCGCGACCACCACCCGGACGACAGCTCAACCTTCACCTTTGTCCGGGTGGAGGCCCATCGGTCGCACCACTCCCGGTTGGACCGCATCTATTTATCACGTTTTCACCTTTCGCGGGCCCACTCCTCCAGCGTCCGGCCGGCCCCGTTCTCTGATCATCATCTCGCTACCGTGACGGCCTCTCTCTGCGCGGAGAGGCCGGGGCCGGCCTATTGGCATTTTAATAACAGTTTGCTGGAGGATGTGGGTTTCGTGGCGTCCTTCCGGGAGTTCTGGCTGGTCTGGCGAGGGCAACGGCACGCCTTTCCCTCGGCGCGGCGATGGTGGGATCTAGGGAAGGTACGCGCCCGGCTCTTCTGCCGTGACTACACCCGGGGCGCCAGCCGACGGAGGGATGCGACGATAGGGCAGTTGGAACGGGAGGTCTTAGAGCTGGAGAGGCGTCTGGCCGCCAGCCCTGAGGATCCATCCCTCTGTGGGGCATGCCGGGAGAAGCGGGAGGAGCTCCGGGAACTCGAAGATCATCGGGCCCGGGGCGCCTTCGTTCGATCCCGCATCCGTCTCCTTCGGGAGATGGATCGCGGCTCCCGCTTCTTCTACGCCCTGGAGAAAAAGAGGGGGGCTAAGAAACACGTCACCTGTCTCCTCGCAGAAGATGGCACCCCCCTCACGGATCCGGTGGAGCTGTGCGGGAGGGCCAAGGCCTTCTACGCGAGCCTTTTCTCCCCGGATCCGACCGATCCTAACGCTTGCAGAGTGCTCTGGGACGAACTCCCTACGGTCAGCACGGGCGACCGAGACCGGCTAGAGCTGCCTCTCACTCTGGCCGAGTTCTCGGAAGCCCTCCGTCGCATGCCAACTAATAAATCTCCGGGACTGGACGGGCTGACCGTGGAGTTCTACCGCGTGTTCTGGGACGTCCTCGGCCCAGACCTTGTCACCGTCTGGGCCGAGTCCTTGCAGGGCGGGGTCCTCCCTCTTTCGTGCAGGCGAGCCGTGCTCGCCTTATTGCCGAAGAAGGGGGACCTCCGCGATTTACGGAATTGGCGTCCCGTCTCGCTCCTCAGCACGGACTATAAAGTCGTAGCAAAGGCCATCTCGCTGCGGCTCGGGTCCGTGCTGGCGGACGTGGTCCACCCAGACCAGACCTACACCGTCCCGGGCCGCACCATTCTCGACAACCTGTATCTGGTCCGGGATCTCTTGGAGCTTGGGTGTAGGGATGGTCTGTCGTTCGCCCTTCTGTCTCTGGATCAGGAGAAGGCGTTCGACAGGGTGGATCACGGGTACCTCCTGAGCACTCTGCGAGCGTTTGGCTTTGGGCCCCAGTTTGTGGGTTTTCTCCAGGTGCTGTACGCCTCCGCAGAGTGTCTGGTCAGGCTCAACTGGACCCTGACCGAGCCGGTCAGCTTTGGGCGAGGAGTACGGCAGGGGTGCCCCCTCTCGGGCCAGCTGTACGCTCTGGCGATCGAGCCCTTCCTTTGTCTCCTCCGCAGGAGGTTGACGGGGTTGGTGCTCCGAGAGCCGGAGCTGCGGCTGGTCCTGTCGGCATACGCCGACGATGTGCTCCTCGTGGTCCAGGACCCGGGCGACTTGGTGCGGGTGGAGGCTTGCCAGACGATCTACTCGGCGGCCTCCTCTGCCCGGGTCAACTGGGTCAAGAGCTCTGGCCTGGTGGTAGGGGACGGGTGGCAGGCGAGCTCTCTCCCACCCGCGCTTCAGGCCATCAGGTGGAGCGCGGGTCCGCTGCTCTATCTCGGCGTTTACCTTTCTGCCACGCATCCATCCCCGCCGGAGAACTGGCAAGGTTTAGAGGGCAGGGTGATAGAGCGGATCCGGAAATGGACAGGACTGCTCCGATGCCTCTCCTTTCGAGGGAGAGCACTGGTAATCAATCAATTAGTCCTGTCCATGCTCTGGTACCGGCTCAACACCCTGGTCCCGGCCCCGGGTTTCCTGGCCAACCTCCGGACGTCGATTCTGGAGTTCTTTTGGTCAGGACTGCACTGGGTCTCTGCAGGGGTTCTCCATCTTCCTCTGGAGGAGGGTGGGCAGGGCCTGAAGTGTCCACACACTCAGGTCCATGTCTTCCGTCTCCAGGCCCTGCAGAGGCTCCTTTATGGTGCAGGTAGTCCGGCGTGGAGCGTATTGGCGCACGCCTTCCTGCGCCGTTTCCGAGGGCTCCGATATGACCGGCAGCTCCTTTATCTCCATCCGAGAGGTCTTCCGCGAGACCTCTACGGGCTGCCAGTCTTCTACCAGGACCTCCTCCGGACCTGGAAGCTATTCTCAGCGACCAGGTCCGTGGCGGCCACCGAGGGGGCAGATCTCCTCGCGGAGCCCCTGCTACACAACCCCCAGCTCCGTGTGCAGGTGGCGGAGTCCCCCTCGGTGCGCCAGAGGTTGGTCCTGGCAGAAGTCACTAGGGTCGGAGACCTCCTGGACTACGACCGGGGAGATTGGCTGGATCCCCTGACGCTTGCTCAGCGCATGGGGCTCTCCAGACCTCGTACTCCCCGGCGCGTACTTCAGGAGGTGAAGGCTGCTTTGCCGCCCGCTGCTCGGGCTTACCTCGACCGGGTCCTGCGAGAGGGTACGCCCCGCCCTCCCTTCACCCCAAGCCCTCCGGACCTTTTTATTGGGCCCCTGCCCCGTGGACCCAACCGGGTCCCCTGTCCCTTCACGGTGAGCCGGCTGCACGAACTGCAGCCGGTCCGCTTCCAGACCGCGCCAAGGAAACATCTCTACACGCTCGTGCTCCACACCCTTCATCTCCTCACCCTCACGTCCCGCCCCGATACGAAATGGCGAGACCTCCTGCCACCTCTAGAGGGTGAGAAGCCCCGGTGGGCCAGCCTTTACTCCTCCTTAGTCCCAAGGCCCGCCGGGGATGTCAGTTGGCGGCTCCTTCATGGAGCCGTGAGCACGGGCGTGTACTTGGCGCGGTTCACCCCTATCCCCGACACATGTCCCTTTTGCGGTGTGAGGGAGACCCTGGCGCACATTTATCTAGAGTGCGCCAGGCTTCAGCCCCTGTTCCGGCTCCTCTTAGACATTTTGTTGAGGTTTTGGTTGCACTTTTCCCCTCACCTTTTTATTTATGCACTTCCAATCCGCGGCCCCACAAAGTCACGGGACCTCCTGGTGAACCTCCTCCTGGCCCTAGCTAAACTGGCCATCTACAAAACCAGGTTGAGGAGGTTGGCCGATGGAGGCTTCTGTGACTGTGGGGCCTATTTTCGATCCTCTGTTCGTTCACGCATCCGGGCAGAGTTCCTCTGGGCAGCATCCACTGGCTCCCTTGACACCTTTGAGGAGCAGTGGGCGCTGTCCGGGGTTCTCTGCTCGGTGTCCCCATCTGGTTCGCTTTGTTTGACCCTTTGACCGCACTCCCGTTCCTGTTTTTTCATTTTTTGTCCCCCGGACTCACTTGGTATCCAGGTCCTGTGGATCCCTCCCCTTAGGCTGAAGGGGGGGATCCTTTAGCAGTGGGCGGGCTTCGCCCGCCCACTTCCCGGATCCCAATAAGAACATACTGGTTCCTTACCACTTTCCTATAGCCATCTGGCCTTGCCCCGTCACAGACTGTAATGAGGGAATGTGTCAAAAGCCTTAGTAAAATCAAGATATATCACCTCTACTGTTTCCCCCTATTGACTAGGCCAGTAACCCTGTCAAAGAAGGAAATTAGATTAGTTTGGCATGATTTGGTCTTGACAAATCCATTCTGGCTATTCCTTATAACCCTATTATCCTTTTGGTGCTTACAAACTCATTGTTTAATAATTTGTTCCAGAGTCTTTCCTGTTACTGAGGTTAGGCTGACTGGTTTATAATTCCCTGGGCCCTCTTTGTTCCTCTTTTTAAAGAAAGGTATTATGTTTGTCCTTCTCCAGGTGTTTGAGAACTCACCCATTCTCCATGAGTTCTCCAAGATAATTGCGAACAGTTCCGAGATTGCTTCATTTGGTTCCTTAAGTACCCGAGGATGAATTTCATCAGTCTCTGCTGACTTGAATACACCTAACTTTTCTAAATATTCTTTAAACTGATACTTTCCTTTTTTGGCTTGAGTTCCTTTTCCCTTGTTAATATTAATTGTGCTGAGTACCTGGTCACCATTAATCCTTTTAGTGAAGAATGAAGCAAAATAGGCGTTAAATGCCACCGTTTTCTTGATGTCATCAGTTATTACCTCTCTTTCCACACTGGGTAGAGGACATACACTTCCTTCATCTTTTTTTTTTCATTCTCCTAATATATTTAAAGATTCTCTTCTTATTGCAGTTTATGTCCCTTGCTAGGTATAACTCATTTTATGCCTTAGCTTTTCTGATTTTGTCCCTGAAGAATTGTGCTAGTGTTTTGTTCCCATCTTTAGCAATTTGTTTGTGTTTCCACTTTTTGTAGGGTTCCTTTTGATCATTATTACTCCATCAGGAGCTGTTTATTGGCTTCTTACTATTCTTCCTTCTTTTCTTCACATCAGTTCTACACATGGCAGTTGTATATTTAATATTGTCTCCATAAAAAAACTGTCAGTTCTCCTGAACTCCTTTATCTCTTAGATTTTCTTCCCCTGGGAGCTTAACTACCAGTTCTTTGTTTGTTGAAGTTTGCCTTTTTGAAGTCCATTGTCCTTATCCTTCTGTTGTCACTCCTTTTCCTTAGAACCATGAAATCTGTCGCTTCATGAACACTTTCATCCAAATTGTCTTCCACCTTAAAATTTGCAACCAATTCCTACCTGTTGGTCAGAAGCAAGTCTACAATGGCTGTGTCCCTGGTTACTTCATCCACTTTTTAAAACAAAAAAAGGTCCCCAGTACATTCCAAGTACTTACTGCACATTTTGTCTTTTGCTGTATTACTTTTCCAACAGATGTCTGGGTAGTTGAAGTTCCCTGTTACTATCAGGTCATGCGCCTTGCGTATTTCTGTTATTTATTCTAGAAATGTTTCATCCATCTCCTCTTCCTGATTTGGTGGTCTATAGTAGACCCCAGTTGTGATGTCAGCCTTATGTTTTCCTCCTTTCATCTTTACCCAGAGACATTCAACTGGTCTGCCTCTCACCTCTTTCTGGACGTCAGAACAAGTGATTATATTTTGATGTATAATGCAACACTTTCTCTCCTTTCCCCCTGCCTGTCCTTCCTGAACAAGCTATACCCCTCTATACAAATGTTCCAGTCATGAGATTTATCTCACCAAGACTCTGACACCAATTAAGTCATAATTTATCTTATGTGCTAACACTTCCAGTTCTTCCCATAATCTTTGAATTTATGTATCAAGATGTTGAGCAGATTCCCCAGATTCCCCCACTGATTACATGCTTGTTGCTTCTATGACTCTATTGTTATTTTCCCATATCCCCCTCAACATGTAGCTCTCTGCTAAGGTCGTCTCTTTTATGATTACCTGTTGACTTTTGGGTTTTACCCTTTGAACCTAGTATTACAATCTGGGGTGCAATCCAGGCTAGTAAGGGGTTGTGTCACCCCTGGTCGTGCATCCTTGGATGCCTCACAAAGCTTTGTTGCTGTAGCCCCCAACCTGTGCTCCTCACAAACAGTGAGACAGCATGCAGTCACAGCCAAGGTGTCTGTGTATAGCTGCAGCCTGCCAGCAACACTCCAGTCAACACTCTGGCTTCCATCAGCCTCGGTTACCACTTTCAGGGTGACTCCAACACACTCTAAGTTCATATTTCCCCCAAAAACATGTGTTTTGGACAGTTCAGATATTAGAGTTCTGCTACCCCTGTCAGGGGACGTTTGCTACTTTAATTGGAGTTATCAAACAATTCAGTTTAAACACATCACTGGATTAATTATGATTACATTTATTTAACTACAAAGAGATTTTGAGTACAAATACAAGGTATTAAATTCAGAAATGGTTACAAGAGAACTAAATATAAAAATGTTTCCTAGTAACTAAGACTTAAAAACTAGACTTGGTTCTAGGTTAAATCCTTACATCTTCCCAGCAAAAGGGCAGAGAAAATTCTCAGATCAGGATCTGCCCCCAAAGGGCTGGTTCCTTTGTCTTCTTAGGTGAAAGAGCGAGAGAGAGGTGTTTTTGCCCCTCACTTTTATAGTCCAGTCACAGGCAACCATGCACAGAAACAGTTACCAATTGAAAATATTTTTAAATAGACAAAGTGGGTGAGGAATTATATTTTGCAGGACCAACTTCTGTTGGTGGAAGAGACAAGTTTTCACTACACACACATGCACTCTTCACCAGAGTCAAATTCCTTTCAAAAATTCCTTTAATGATATTTGGTTTTTTTCCACCAGGGCAGTTGTACAATAGATCATTGGAGAAAGAGGAGCTCTTTTGTAGTATTATCTCTTAGTTTTCAGTAGAATACCTATATTTTGGATTATTATGTTTCACAGACATTTAAAAAGGGACTGTCTGTGTGATCCTGCTACATTTGAGAGCATTCAGAATGAACACATAGGAAACATCCATGGGTAATCAAAAACATTTTTCATGAACAATCTCATATTCTGACTGATAGTTACAAGTAGACAATTGGTGATGAATAGAGCAAAGAGGAATCTAATTGCAATATCAGATACCACTAAATGAAACATAGATCTAAAAATATGGATGTATTTATCAAATTACCTATGTCGAGAGGTATACTTATTATACAGCATACCTTCATATTTATGCTTACATATAAATGCTTTTGTAGGATTAAATATTTGTATTTTATTTATAGATTCATTTACTTTTAAAAACATGTCAATAATGAATAATTTCAACCTGCTCTTATGTGGGGGATAGTGTAAGAATGAGGTTCAGAATCTGAAGGGATACAGGAAAAATTGTGGTGTAAAACAATCTGATGCAGGATTAATTTGTATAAATATAACTATGTAGAGACACAATGTCATGATGATTAATCACTTTTTATCATAATTAACTTATAGTAATAAAATCAAGATAATGCTAGATTTCTGAGGCACGGAAGTACATTTCCGTCTCAGATGAGGAACAGTCATAAGGCATGACCATAACATAAGCAAGATACATCCTGCCACTAGGAAAGCTTACTGCTTGAAAGTAAAAAATATGGGGAAATGGCACCAACTGTAAAAAGCGGAAAAAACGGCATGATACGGCATTTTGCTTTAGAGAATAAAAAAATGCAGTTGATGAAACAAAAGCAAAATCAAGCAACACACATAATGTATTTAAGGTACTGCAGAACAAAACCAATAACAGCCTTTAGCCAGTGTGTTTAGCCCTGCCAAAGGCCTATCAACACCTTCTTATTAGAACTGCAGCAAATGCCTCTCCAGAGAGTTAATCCCTCAAATCTGTGAGCTCACTAAAATCACTACTAAGATACATGGGGAGGAGCTAGGCTAAAATTGTACCAGTGAGCAGCTGAATCACCAAACATTTTCAAAGTGCGCCACGCACAGGAGCCAACGGAGCTGAGAAAAGTAGATGTTTACACAAAAGATCACTGCTTGATTCATCCTAAATCTCAGATGTATGTGATTCCTTTTGGTGTGGGACCAGAGAGACCACAAAGTGTAATAGATGAAAATGGGTGGGGGTGGGGGTGTGCGGAGATGTTTGGGCTGAGCCTAAATGACCTTAGGCTTTTTTGTTTGATTTGGTCATGAAGTGAATATAATGCTTAAGAAAGGTGCTGATTATAGCATAGAAAACTGAACTTCTCTGTTCACAAAGCAGATAAATGGTGAGCAGTGTCAGAGCACGCTTCCATTCAATGCTGCCTGCCCTGGAAGGACCAATTGTAGCAATCAGAAAGTCATAGTGATGGTTGAAACGTGTGTGTGGAGAGGGGGATTGTAAACATCTAGTAAAAAAAATACAAAAGGGTTGGTCAAAATCTTGATACATTTTTTCTTGAAATTTTAAATTAGAATAATCTTGCCCGGTTGTAAAATCCTCAGCTTCTCTATCAATACAGTAACAAGTATTACAACAAATAGTTTCATCTCTGGGCATGATTGTGAAGATGGTGAATAGTGTGACATTCTGACTTTGGGTCACAAAATACAAGGCAAAATAGGGATTTGTAGGCTTTCTGTCCGCCATAAGAAATGTGGCCTTAAATTGAAAGGCCTTCCTGTATAGCTCTCCAGTCACTATCAAGCGAAGTGCTCCTCAGAACCTTCAAGCATGGCTACTAGCTTCAAACCCACAATGTTTAATTGGGTCTGAGATCAGGCAAAACCCTTCATGTATCCGTAAGATTTGTATTGTAAATACTATTGTAAATAATATGGTAGCTTCCTTAAATCTCCCCAGGCCAGCCGAGGGAAGGGAGCGGGAGGGGAAAGGGGGCAGTTTCCCAGGGGCCCGGGTGACTTAAAAGGGCCTGGGAAAAGTTCCTTGTAAGCTATGCGGCCATGCAGCAGCCTATTTAGTGCTGCGCAGGTGCTCAGGGAAGCCGCCTGGAGCCCAGCCCCCAACCTGCTGCGGCCGGGGTGGTCTGGATCTCCCATGGCGGGGGCACCCCTTCCCCATCCCCAACTCTGCTGCGTCCCGGATCTGCTGCGAACGGGTGCCCGGGTGCACCAGGGTGCCCGGAACCAGGTGCGGATGGGGCGGCCCAGCCCACACCAGACCCAGGTGCTGCCCGGCCCAGACCCAGGCATGACTGGGGCACCCCTCCCCCAGCCTGAACTCAGCCCCAGCCTGGACTTGCTGGGGTTGGGGGAGGGACTCCTATCCTGCAGCCCCAGCCCCGGAACAGCTGCACTGGGGAGAGGCACCTCTCTGAAGGTGATGTGTCACACCTCACCTCCATATTGATGCACATAACAACATTTATTCCGCACATGGGTGGGAAAAATTAGAGGGAACACGGTGGTGGCTGGGAGCAACCGGTCTTTAAATTGCTCGGGCGGGCCACAGGGCTCCTAGGCGCGTGCAGGGTGGTACCAGCGGCGGTGGCAGTGGCAGCCGGGTGGGCACGTGGAAGCCTTGGCCATACCGGAAGAGCACACCCGGCAGCGCAGCTGGCAGCTCTCTGGGCACCAGCAGCACAGCCGGCAGCAGCTCGCTGGGCACCAGCCAGCACATACGCAGCACGGCCCAAATGTCTGGCAGACCTTTCTACGCTGCCCATTGACTGTTCTGCCCCTGGGGCCCAGAATTGCTGTTGGTGGGTCTGAATCTCCCCAGCTGTTATGGACAGAATTTTACTCGCGCATCTACACAGTTGAGAAATCGTATTCCGCACCTCCTAAAAAAGAGGGTTCCAAGTAACTAACATCCCACCTCCAACCACCTTAACCCTTGGCACAGTTTGGCCCCAGATCTGAATCTGAACATTCTTGCCGGCCCTGTCTACACTTTTCACGCCTATAAATTGCCACTGACGTCAATGAGAGATCTGTGCGTGTGGGATGAGAGGGAGTGCAGAGATGGAACCCCCAGTGTGGACATTAAAAAAGGTTGCTGTTTTTCCCCTGCCTCTACGGAGTGCAGTGGAGATGTGACAGGCTAATGGCACTTTTAACTCCCTCTGGCTTCAAAGATTACATAAAAAGATGAGTCTTTTCATTTATAAACTCTTTCTTCACCATTTCTTTCTGAAATCCTTTCCCCGCTTTTCAATAGTGCTACAGGTTCTATATATTTTGCTTATTTTTCATGGCCTTTCTATTGTGCTCACTAGACTTCCTGCCTTATTTACATTAAACGGTGTTGCTGAGCGTGGTGGGGTGTGTTTGTGTGTGTAGGGGCCAGTTGCCTTAATGGTAGTGACTCAAAGGGGGAAGTCAATATTTGCATAATCACAAAAACTTTATAGAGGAGTACATGCAGAATCCAGCTGATACCACACTTCCTGATGGAGGGCACTGCACTTAAATAGCCTGAATGCTTAAAATGCATGAAGTGAATACATAAATTATTTGAAGGGAGATTATATTTTATCATGAGTCATATGGTGAAGGTCACTTCAGAGAACACAGTTTGAAAAAAGAATAGGCTTAAAGAACAATATCTTTCATCTTTTTTAATAAGCTGTTTTTGACAAAACCTATTCAGCATGTGAAGGGAGAACCTGTTAGCATTGCTAAGAAATGAGCCACAATCCTTGATATTCACTAATAAGACAAGCTTGTCAGGCTGTCACAGGAGAAGCACGAGACTTTGCATACAGCCAGTTAGCCTCCTGTAAGCTCCTTAACTATCTTCTGTACAGTGCTGCACACTCGAGATTAATAATAGGCACAGGAAATGTAAATGGAAGATTTACCAATCGACTACAGTGCTGAGTGAATGATGCCATAAACAAAATGAAATTCTCTAAAGCTCCAAATCCTGGAAGGCCTAAACTAAACCAGGGGGAAAAGAATGAAAACAAGTAGCCAAGAAAATAATTGCCTTCTTTCAAAAGCATTTTCTCAATCAACAGCACATTTAACTTTTCTTCGTGTTAGTTGGAAATGTAAAAGGTGCTTCAAATGTGGGGAGGGGATAAGAAAGGCAATATCGTTATTCCCTAAAACTGAAATTTAGAGCCTGCATCACCGTGTTATTCCAGATTTCAATGGATGTACTCAATGGTGAATCTGGTCCAAAGGTTCTTAAAAAACCTGGGAAAGTGGTTGTAACTGGGATCGTTAATCATCTGTATATTTCATGGCTAGCTTCTCTTTGGCATATTCTGAGGCTCTGTCATCTTTAGAGTATACATCAAAGGAACAAAAAACATGACAGCATATTTGTGCCATTCAATGAAAGAGTATTCATAAATTCTAGAATATATATGTGGCACTGTATCCAGCAAGAAAGAAGCTGATTTGCTTTTATGGCACCTTCTTTTTGGACAGTCAGACTTTGTGTAAGGTGAAATTTACCTCGCACAGAGGGGCAGTGCAAACATAATGTAATTTGGACTTGCATCCAACTGAATTGGTTTGCAGGCCTTGTGCTGGCCCTCTGTTGGGGTGAATTCCACCCTTAGGACAGGTGAAGTCAATGGGATTACTGACCTGCTTAAACCTAGGGTTAAGGTCTTTGCTGAATTGCATGCTTGTGAATAAAGTTGAAAACTCCATAAATTAGAAGCATTTTTTTTCCTTTTTGCATTTTCCAAAGTAGTGGAATTACTGATAGGGTTTCATGAGAATGTCTCAAGATTGCAAGGAATTTGTGAAATTCAGGGGGATGAAATTTCATACATTTTTGGCAAGGTTTCATGAGGCAAACCCCAGAATAATTGCACAGCTCCTCGTATGATGAGAACAGCACATACAAATGGCACAAAGATTTTCAAGTTGATGGGAATCTTTTGGCAGATAAAAGGCTATGAGTAAGACAGCCCGAAGGGATCGCCTCATTACTTACAAACAGAAGCATTGCTGAGAATCCTATGCAAAGTGGTGTTACCAGCTGCATCACAAACATTTACTACAGTTGCTTGTCCCTGCTGCCCTAGAGTATACTGTAAATAATATCAAGAGATGATCTGTCTTTTTATTCACTCATTTCACGAGCCATTTTTACATGCAATGTTAAATGTAATTTAAAACATGGAAACAAGTATTCATGGGGAAAAAAATCACAAAGGAAAAATGAGAAAAGATGATGTGTCCATTTTGGGTTGGTAATTGTCCAGGATATACCATCTTCCTCCTTTACTATCCCTAAATATTATGGGCCAACATTATGGGCCAGTGAAAGTGGGATCTGTCCAAACAGACACATACCCTGGTTGGACTTGTAATGAAGTCCACGGAGTTCCAACCAGACTAGTCTCATGGGTAGGTCCTTTTGCAAAATGGAGGGGCCTCCTGTAGGAGTTTGCCACCTCAGTGGAATGGCACAATTTAGGTTGGACTGAGCTTGACCATGTCTTTGTATTGCAAGATTTCAACATGATGATAATTTGCTGACCCTGAAAGTTATTTTAGGACCTGTAATATCTTTAGCCCCACTGAAATCAGGAAGATTGTGGAAATGATTAGAGAAGCCATCAAAATGTCAGCATGGTGCAAACTTGCATTATGAGTCCATCCAGACTTAAGGATGCACAGATACCATAGGGGCAACAGTGACAAGCTATTGAAGTAACACAAAATACGTTCCTGCTGCAGTGTATAGTCTTTTCATTTTTCAAACTGGTACATATATAGGTGGCAATGCAAAGGTCTTACACCTTATTAATCCTATGGCCTAGCTGAAGAACGAGGAAAGGAATTCAGGATCAATTTTTTTATTCAGACACCCATCTCCCATGTGGACGTTTGTTATCTTCCTATATACCTATATTCTATATACCTCCATTGGCATCTGTGAAATTAGACTTCATTTATCCTGCTGTAAGTGAGAAGAGACTCAAGCCTTCTATCTCTAAGTAAGCACATATTCTGAGCTGGTCACCCCACTGTCACATTTTATTAGTGTGTCAATGGCAAACCTGTATGTTTCACATTTTGTAGACTTTGTTTTTTTTAACCTAGATCAATACTTAACTCCAGATGTCTCATACCATTAGAGATATAAATAGTAAGCCTCCTTTGTTGATTTAGTTGAAAGTGGAAATCTAATTTTCAACTGCTTTGCATAATTTTTTTAAATCACTTTTCCATCTTAACCCATGATTAGTCGCTCTTCCATCTGGGGTGATATATACTTTAATGAAATAAAATGAATATGAAAATCAATGTTCTATTTACTGCCTTTTTCCAAGGTAATCTACATTCCTTTAAATGGATACTCAATAAAACATTAAAACATCACTTTGTGTATACAAGTAGGCATATAGTACACCACAGCTTAGATACTGAAAATAGACTAGTACAGTGTGCTTATAACTAACATGCAATAGATGTACAGTAAGTGGAGTTTTCTTTTTCACTGGGGCTTTTCAGCATCTACTGCTTGTTATTATCTCAAAGGTATACAATAGCACAGCTGCAGAGTTCTCAGAGATGAAAAAAAAAAACCCTCCAGTTCCACATCCCAAGATCCAAGTCAATAAATATTTTAAATGGGCTATTATTAGCTTCTTAAATCTTGCCTATCATGTGCTCCCTCACTATGGGACCTCAGAATAAATGTCAGGAATAATTAACCGACATTTGGTGAAAATCCCCAAAGAAAGAAATTTTTGTTCTTTAAATCTCCCAGCAGGAATTTCAGAAATCTTTCATTATATTTTCCTTTTATTGCCCAGTAACAAGACTCTGATATGAGTCTGCCTAAAGCTCAGCCCCTCTCTTTCTTTATGAAACATCAACTGTATAGAAATCTAATTTTATTATCATTTCAATTATTTTGCTCTGATAATGGTCCAAGTCCTATTCCCATTGAATTCAGTGGAAAAGGGGAGCATTGGGTCCAAGGGAAGAAACATCAAGCTATAGAATTATTAGGAAATGATCGTGTGTGTGTGTGTGTGTGTGTGTGTAAAATATATATACATATATATATCTATTTATATATGCATGTCTAAAAAGTGCATTGCGCATTTTCCTTTCTCCAAGTATTTACTTGTGCTGTTCCTACATCTGACTTCTCCAGTGCAATTTTTTTGTCTGGAACCTTTTTCAGTGAAAAATGCAGATTATACAGCTGCAAAATATTTCACAAATTTGTGCATCATTGCCAAATTGTTCATGTTGAAAAAATAGCGAAAAATTCTAAAGAAGTCTAAATATTTCAATTTGATATTTTCTAAGTGAAATGTTTTCATTCAAAATGCCATTTTGTTTTGAAATTTCTTTCAATTTTATTTTTTTTAGTTAAAAAATTCTCAAAATCAAAATGAAATGTTTCATTTTGGGCTGAACAAAATGTTTTTGTTTTATCTTAAATTATTTTTTTTCAACTTTCTGGTTTGCCTAAAATTTTGTTAAATTTTCATTTAAAGTCAACTTAAAACATTTTTTTTTCAGTTTTTTGGAACTGCCAGTGAATGATACAGAGACAATCTGGATGAGGTAACATTTTTTATTGGACCAACTTCTGTTGGTGGGAGAGACAAGCTTTCGAGCGTTCAGGTTCTCTCTCGCCAACAGAAGTTTGTTCACTAAAACATATTGGGTCTTTCACCTAGTCTCTCTAATATCCTGAGGCTGACACAGCTAGAACAACGCTGCATACAGTGAAACTATATGCGTTTTGCTAATTTAAATTTGACAGTTTACTGACATACTTGATAAATAAGGAAAAAACTAAACAAACCAAAAGTCATGAAAATGAATTTAAATGAAAGAACCTTTCCCAGAGCTATATGCATATTAGGCTTTCAATTGGGGAACCAATCAATATTAGAATTACAGTTGTTTAGTAAGTGTGAAATTCCCCTCCCTGCAAATGACCAGAACAAGATCTGGACAGCACTTCAGCTCTGAGATTTAAGTGATGCCTACATTTTGTGTTGGCTCCTGCAGAGGGGGTGATTTTAATCCACAGTGAATATAAAAGCTTGAATCTCACAGAGAATGGTTCACAATCAGTACATAGAGGTTAAAAAGCATGTACATACATTCAGCAAATTATTTTGAATAGTAAATCCATTCTAGGAGGATTTGGTTACAGAAAAAGACACTAAATTTGTGTGATAAATTATTAGTTGCAAATTATTCACTTAGCTCTAATATTCATATTTTTACAATCAAAATTAAAAATATGCAACCATTAGGGGCATATACATATCTAGTTTATATATATATATATAGTGTGTATATATATATATACTAGATAGTTGGGTCTTTAGCACATTTAGCAACTCTGAAATCTGCTTTGCTCATGACATTCAGTATCCCATTCATCTTTAAAATATTGACACCCCTTGGAAACATGCATATCTTCATAATGAGCCATGAATTTTTACTGCAAGGATATTAAAACACCCATAATGCATAAGGCAGCCAAAAACCTCATTCCCATTTCTATTCTGGGCATTAATGACTATCCCAAAGCAAACTCAGTAAGATGACTGGTTAGGCCTGCAAGCCAGGGTACTATTTATGAATAATTTTCTGCTGACAATGTTTTTCCCTCTGTGCATTTCATGGCTTCTGAAACTGTGACTCTGGAGAAATTCCTTATTGGCTACTTATTTATTCACTTGTACAGCAGATAATGACCATCCTATGAAATAATTAAAAGGCAGCTAGGAAGAGAAACAATACTGGCCATGCAGTGTCTACAAACACACAAGAGAAACCATTCCATAGAAGCACTACACAGAACCTAGAATGGGCAATTTTTGCAATCTGTGTTTCTTGAGAAGAGATTAAAATGCTAGTCTAAACAGGATGACTGGATGACTAAACAGGTTTGTAGTAAATCCCTGCTTGTACCTGGGGTATATATAACAAACTGTGCATTTCTTTTTTACACCCAGCACATGCAAAGCAGTGAACATTAATCTCAGATATTTTCTCTCACCCTTTAAAAAAAATCAAAGCATTGAGGATATTGACATTTAAGGTGACAAAGGGTCCTGTGGCACCTTATAGACTAACAGAGGTATTGGAGCATAAGCTTTCGTGGATGAATACCCACTTCGTCGGATGCAAGCATTTAAGGTGTGATCCATGCAGCATTAACACACTGGTCAAGCTCTGCACATAAATTGTAAAAGAAACAGTGTGTGAAAACACAATTCTCTTTAAAGTTGCTGTTTTTGCTTCATGTTCTCTTTTTTCTCAAGGGAACTGGGTCCTTTGCCCTATATCTTTTACCACCAACCTAGAGTAGTCATCAAAATTCAAAATTCAGGCAAGACAAATATACCCAAACATAAGGAAGAGTGGGACAGGTTTTTTTTTAAAAAAGGAAATGGCTCTTTTTCTTTTTTTGGCTCCAAGTTGATATTTCAGGATATTGTACAGAAATTGTATTTTGGTGCTGGGAGGACGTGCTGTTGTGAAGGTGTCAAGGACATGACCTTACCTTTACTCCACCAACTTTCAGGTATTAGGGATCATTTGAGGGTCGATAGTGGTCTCTGCACAGAGGCAGTGGGGGCATGCTCCTTATGATCTTCTCCGCCTCGTGGATGATGCTGGTCACGATCGATCACTTAAGCTTCTCTGCTGCATTTTCTCTGTCTTTCCTCATCTACAGACTGGTGAGATGAACCAGAAAGTGACCCCTCTTCCCACCCCAAAACTTTAGAGACGTTTGCATCTGGATACAGAACTGTATCTCACTGTTATAGTTCAAGATTAGATGTATTATGATCCAACACAAAGTCTCAAATCTAAGATCTTCTAAACCTCAGCGTTGGGAGCACTCAGATACAGTTGTGGCTATGGACTTTACCCCTCGGGTCCATTTCTCTTTATTAATGTCACCCTCTCCTCTCTCAACTTTAATGCCTGGCCGCTCAGTGCCATATATGCTCTCACACTCCTATTGTGCAAGTTTCTTATCTTTACTGACAGAAATATATTACACATCACAATCACAGATCCAAGAACAGAACTCCTGGCAAGGTCTGCTGATGTGAAAATCATTCTCTGTTTTGATCCCACGTGTGTGTGTGTGAGTGCAGAAATTTCCCTTCCAACTGGTGAGGCAACAGACCTGATTTTCAATCCACCCTGAACACAAACACTCATAAATGATTTGTCAGTAAATCATGCACATTTTATGCTAATCCTTTGATACTTTTATTAGCGCCTATGAATATGATTATTAGATCATATTCATCGTAGGCCACAGCTAGTATTATGGCATCTCATTTCCCCTTTCATCATAACCATTGACCTACTGTAAAAGATTTATAGCACAAATTTAAAAATGCACTCTATTTTCTGTGCTCCTAAAATCTTTCTTTGCATAATTAACCCATAAACGATTTCAAAATCAAAGTCAAACATACATTGCAGTTATTTTTTAATTAAACATGTGAAATAAAATGAGTTAGGTTTTGGATACTCTTTGCATTTAGTCATGTATGTGAAAGTGCTTTGATTTCAAAGAGAAATTTTGCCAGGTAGTGATTCCATTTTAAGCACTTTTAAGGAAGGACTTTTAAAAGTGGGGGGAGGGGAAGAGAAAACATAATGCTGAATCTTAAGAAGCTATTTATCTTTAAGAGTAAATAGAATGGAGAGTGATAACCTGCATTTGGTACAACCTATCAGAGAAAGACTCCATCATTCTTTCCCGTGATATTTAAAACAAGGGATGTACTCCTACTCTTGTCTTTTATTCAGTGAAGGTCTATGTGTTTAGTAAATTCAGTCTGGCCACTGCCTTCTCCATTCCACCTGAACTGCCCTGACTCAGATCACTAATTAGCAAAGCTACAAAAAGATTATATGCTATGATTTGTTGGAAAAAAATAACAATTTGCTTTGAATGCATTCACCTCCCTTTTTATCAGTGTATGGTGATGCAGGTGATATTTTCTTCACAGAAAAGTTCACGGGAAACCCAAATTCTAGCAAATGCAAAATGGCCATGTGTCAAACCTGAAATCCCTTGATTTCTCTCCTTTTTATAAAAGTTTCAGTCAACTGATCAGGCAGCAGAAACAATACTATGTGACTTAGGTGATCTATCACAAGACGAATAGCAGCAAATAGTCAAAGTCAGAGCTGAAATGAATAGTTTGTGAACAACGCATAGGCTGAAGTCCATTGGCATAAAGTGTTCCTTGAACTATTTCAGATAATGAAGACATTTTAAGTGAAGGAATATAGAAACCACAGTGAACATAGCCATTTTCAAAAGGCATGTTTATTTGAAGGACAAAGCTCAGCTGTATCTCTTAGCTATTGTCTTGCTGTGTGCAGCTTCACCACCTCAGCGGGGGTTCTAGGTGGGGTTTGTGATGGGTGGAACCCCTTGTGAAGTCACCTGACATGCTGAGATACCACTGAGTCTACCTGTTCTTCCAGCATGGCCCCCCCTTTAACCTGCCTTGCTGAGCCAGGCACTTAAAACCTCCTCTAACACACACACACAGGCAGGGCCACGCCCAGCTGAAGATCAGCTCTGGGAAGGCTCAGTTTAAGGGACTTGCTCCAGTACTCCCTTGGAGTACATACCCAAAGATATATTGTATTCACCTCTTCCCTCAATGTGGAAGAGGGTATGCACAATTTCTCGCCTCCACCCCAGTTACAAATCACATAAACTGGGTTATATTATAAACCAGAAATAAATTTATTAACTATAACAGGTGTATTTTAAGTAGTTAAGGAGGTAGCAGACAGAACAAGGCTGATTACTAAGAAAATAAAACAGCATGCAAACTAAGCTTAATACAGTAAAGAAACTGGTTACATGTGAGTTCTCACCCTAAATGTGGTTCTAATAATCTTCCTCACAGGCCAGACACCCTTCCAGCCTGGGTCCAGTTCTTTCCCCCTGTTCAGTCTAAGTTGTTTCCAGCAGTCATCTTGGGTGTAGCAGGGGAGAACTGACAACCTGGGTTAGTTCACTCCCCACCCTTCAATAGGATTTGCAGAAGGCGGGAGTCCTTTGTTTCCTAGTTTGACCCCCCCTTCCCTTACAGTGGAAAGTTACAAGAAGTCCCAGGCAATGTTTTAGTATCAGGTGACAAGACCACCTGACGCTGTAGGCAGGACTGGCTCTAGGCACCAGCAAAACAAGCACGTGCATGGGGCGGCACATTTCCAGGGGCGGCAGCCGGTATTCTGACCACCCTTTTTTTCAGAAAAATCCACCAATGTACGGGAAAACAAATACACGAAGATCAAAAAAATCTCCAGTAGCGCGAAAGGAGCGTGACATGAAAAATATCGTGTCACGTTGCGACACGGTCACTCATAATGTGGACGTGCTTAAATGTGTTAATGTTAATGGTTATTGGTAATGGTAATTAATAGTAATTAAATCAGGAATCATGTTTACTTGTTTGTACTGTGCCGCCCTATCGGCGCCATTTGCCTCAATTTCCATGTCGCGTCAGTACCAGTGTTGTTTTTTTTTAAAGGGGGGGTGGCCAAAACAGTGGGGGCAGCCAAAAAAGGGGGGGGCAAAAAGAGGGGAGATGGCCAAAAGAAAAAGGGCGGCCAAAAAGGGGGAGGGGCAGCCAAATTTTGTTTTGCTTGGGGTGGCAAAAAACCTAGAGCTGGCCCTGTCTGTAGGGCCTCTGTAGCCATTCTTCCCAGGCTGACCCCAGGTTCACAGGAAGACTAAGCTCTTTTACAGTCCATTGTCTCTTGCTGATGGGCCATCAGCACTGTCCGGCTTTTTCATTGTTGTACCTGAAGTGTTTGCAGGGGTGCGTCACTCAAAGTAGCATAGCTGAAATACAGATACATAGTCAATATTCCTAGCTTCATATACAGAAATGATTCAGGCATACAAATTGGATAATCATATTCAGTAAATTATAACTTTTCCACTGATACTTTACAAGCGTTATCTTGCATAAAGCATATCTTAGTTATGTCATATTCCTACCACAAGCATATTTTCATAAAGAATATGGAGTATAATTTCACAGGGTTGTCCTTCAAGGAGATACATTCCTTCTTAGAGCTCCTAGGCTAACAAGGGGACCACAGCACCTATGGTGGTGAAGCATGCTCCTACTCCTCTATTCTATATAAGTTCTTATACAGAGCACCTCACCACAGTATCTCTTCCCACTGCCCAGTAGCTATGTTGCCTGGCATGGAGGGGCAAGCAGGACTAAGTCCCATGAAGACATTGTGTCGACTGCATTTGTGGAGGTTTCCCCCTCCTTTACATGCTCACCCAGCAGCCAGTCACATTCTGGACCAGCTCACGGTTTGGGAAGACCAAAAAATCTGTGATGTTCCAGCTAAGATCTGAACTGAGGAACAAGATGTAGGTTGTGTATGTACATTTGTGTGTGGGTTAGAAAGAGAGGGTGAAAGGGAGAGTACATGAGATGAAGTGGGGGGAGGAATAGCTCAGTGGTTTGAGCATTGGCCTGCTAAACCCAGGCTTGTGAGTTCAATCCTTGAAGGGGCCATTTAGGGATCCGGGGCAAAAATTGGGGATTGGTCCTGCTTTGAGCAGGGGGTTGGACTAGATGACCTCCTAAGGTCCCTTCCAACCCAGAGATTGTGTGTGTGTGTGTGTGTGTGTGTGTGTGTGCATGTGCATGGAGGAAGGAATGATGCCTTTAAAAAAGGGTGCAGTATTTGCTCTGATCAGGCAGTTAATTCTACAGTTCTCTGTAATATACACAGCCATATTATGACCCTTTAATCCCTACTTCAGTGGAACTCCTTGGGTGTGAGTAACTGCTGACTAGTGTGAATATCAGTGTCACAATCTGGCACTCAGGCTGGGATTGAGCCTAAGGGAATTAGGCGTCCTTTGAACTAAACTAACTCCCCCAGGCTCCCTTGGAAATCCCAGCCTTAATCTTTGTCTTACTCACTATTTCATTCTTTAATCATCTCTATGCTATTTTTTTCCCTTGGCTCATGAGTAACAGGGAGACGTGTTTCCCTTTGTGTATTCAGGAGAAGTGCCAATACTCAATTCCTGCTGGAATAAAAATTGTTCTGAAGCTCACCTCCGGGGAGCTCCTGATCATTCTGAGCACTGTGTACACCAAAGTGACAGCTGTCACCCAGTGTCATTTGCATTGGAGAAATACTGATATTACATGTAAACACTTCACAGTCAGAGCTTAACAGGTACTTAGCTCTGGATCCTTTTTTGCTCTGCCAGAGCTGATGAGGTTTGTTTATGTCTAACAACTACATTATGGTTATTGAACAAAACAGCTGCAAAAATTAATGTTCTCCTGCTTCCCATTGGCTTGCTGAAGATCAGATGTCATTAAATTACAAGTTCTGTTGCTTCTATCTGAGGCTGAGAATGTTCTGAATTTTTAATCCCATAATTATTTTTAAGCCTTCCCCTTGTTCCCCTTGTCCCCATTATACAGTAGATAAAAGATGGGATCTGGGATACAGCAGATGAATATTGTTCACAGATATGCAAATTAAATATCTACAGTATGTTGGTGGAGTTTTTTGTATTTTGTACTACAAGCCTAAAAATGCGAGACTGGGTTTTGGCTTTTGGTTTTACAGAGGTGTACCGCAGGGATTGGGGGAATGGGAGAAGGCAAAGCTATAGTGCTAGAGCAGATGTTCTCTGACTCTGAGACGTACTGACTGCATGACCAGAAAGAATGATTCAAAGTTACTTGAAGCAGGGCATGGAGCAATTTTCATTATGGCTGGTCCAAAAGAGGTCAGCATGCATTGTCTCCTGCTGCCTGCTTCTGGGCACCAGCGGGAGTGCAAGACTGATGAGAGCCTAGCCATGCCCCTAAATCATCTGACCACACTGACTTGTGGCCACAAAATACAATTCGGTGTGTTAGCCAGGTTCCCTCCACCGGCAGTCACTGGGGTGTAAGTCACCAGTCTGCCTTCATTCTGCATCAATTGTAAGTCCTATGGGGCAGGAACCATATTTTTGTTATATGAGGCCTCTAGGTCAAATGCCAATAATTAATAAAAAATAATAATAGGGGTTTTGTGGGTGTTGAAAGGATATTCCCTCTATGACCTCTCTCTGCACCTTTCATTCCTTCCCATACGTCTTATGGACCCATACAAGTCAAGCTATTGTTTAGCCCATGTTTTTCATTCAAGGGTTTAGAGATTAGTCATTTCATCCACTCACATTTTCTGCAAAGTTGTGCTAATTAGTTTGGCCATTCTTCGCCTAGAGGGGTGTCAGAAGGATGTAGTTGTGATGGGTTTTCCCAGGATGCAACCTGAACTTTGAGACCATTGAGCCCTCTGTCCCACCAACCTGGGGTATCCCTCTCACACTGTGATGCTGTTGGCAAGCTAGAAACCTCTGGCAGGTACTGCACTTACACAGACATCCAAAGGCAGAGACACACCCAAATGAGTTATATGAATGCTTCTCCCAGCCACTCATGAACCAACAATAGAGAGGCTCTAGCCAATTTCCTCCAGCTCCCCAGCCTTGCATCCCCAGAATATACTGTCTTTCCCTGGTCAGAAGCCTGACCAGTGTACGTTCATTACCCAGGACACGCATTAGCCCTCCCTCGATGTGGAGAGGACACACACTAGCCTTTGTAAACTTGAGCTGAGATTTCCCAAGCACTTCAACCAAAACACACTGTCTTAGATAATATATAAAACAGATTTATTAGGTATAGAAAGATAGACTTTAAGTGATTATAAGTAGAAAGTATAGCGATCATAGTTGGTCACCTAAGAAATAAAATAAATCCGCAGTCTAAGGTCTATAAACTAAACTGGATTTGAATCAAGCAGTGCCTCACCCTAACAGATGGTATCGTTCAATACACAGACTGGGACTCTCCTCCAGCCTGGACCACCCTCCCCCGGTTCAAAGTCTTTGTCCTCCAGATGTGCTTCCAGGTGTTGAGTTGTGGGGGGAGTGAGGCCAAGTCATAATATCACTTCCCTTCTTTATAGTTTCTTCCAGCTTGCTGGAAAGATCTATGCTTGTGACTGCCCACATTGGTCAAACATTCTCCTTTGTCTATATGTGCTCTCTCTGAGAAGTCTCCACTGTATGCAGTTCCTGGGATAGTGGATTCTCTTTAACAGGCCATCAGTACATCTGTCTACTCCATGGTTGTACCTGAAAGGTTGGTTGTGCATGTTCCCAACCTCACAACATATTTCAGCAACACATATATAGCAAAACTTCATAACTTCACATATAATGATAGCACATACAATCAAACAGGATATTAATGTTCAACAGAGCAAGACTTTTAAAATGGTATCTCACAAGGCAAACATTGTACAAAACATTTCATAATTATGTGACAGTGGTGAATCTGGGGGGTTTTAGAGTGTTTCTTTGAGGTTGAGTGGTTTGGAACATTTACTGGCTTTTATGAGCCCCGCAAGTTACAACCATCATATCTCAGCCAAAATATTGAAGATAGTTAGCCATTTCTGTGCTATGGTGTCTTTTCAAATGTTGCTTTATGCACATTTGATAATGATTGAGAACGTAACAAGCCCCACATGAATGATGGCCAATTTTTTGTTTACCATGTAGTCACAGTATGACACCAATCATGGGCCTCGGGCATGCTCCGGTGGAGCTAATTTCAGGCTTAGACCCTAAAAATAATACAAGTTATGGTGAAACCATCCTGGAAACACTGGGGGAAAGCCTGACCTGATTGAAGTCAATAATAAAACTCCCATTATGGAGTTCTAAAGGCTCAGTATGTCCACCTCAGTTTCTAAGATTCAGCGGTATATGGCTTTCATAGTTTAAATAATTTTGCTGCTAGCATCATTGCATTCTTGTATTTTGGAAAGGCCCTTATGGAAGGTTTCAAAACATCTTAATTTATTTTAGTGAATAAAATCTGCTCTGTGGCTGCAATCTTGTCGATACTGGTTGGTTGATTTCTTTTCTGTATCACAGTAGAAGTGGGGCTTCTTGGATTCATTCAGGGAAAGTGTTCACTGCATAAACTTTCACTTTTTCCTTTTGAAGTGTAGCATTTTTAGTCTGTTACTTTGGGCTCCATTGGAGACTTGGAAAAAATGCTTACTATATTTAAACAGGCTAAGAGTAAATGACTAGCATGCTCCAGTGGTTTAGAGACCTTTATCATAACTCTGCCTGCTGCTGTGACCTTTAAGTCCTGAATAGCTCCTTTTCAATCACACACTCGATCTGTAACATTTTTATACTGCTGCCATGCACACAGATCCAGTGGATAATTATTATAATCACCTCACATTTGCAAATGCTCTTTTGGGACTTGAACCCAGGTCTCAAGCTCCCACCGTAGTGAAGAGCAAGTAGATAGAGCAACTCCCTTAGGTCACAGGGGCATCAGCAACGACTCAGGAGTCATTAACCTGAACCTTCAATTATGTGTAGAAAATCTGCAAATCCCCCCATTAAGATTTTTTTCCCTTGAGACATTTTCTACATTTTTAATAGTTTTATTGAAATTCTAAAAACAGCAAGAGGGAAGATTATTTGTGTTAATAATTAGAAAGCTGAATGCTAGCATCTCTCCCCACAGGAGTTACCTCAATGTTATTTCTCTCACAGTTAAAAGAGGTTTAAGTCTGTGCAAAAAGAACTATAAAAAACCCAGCCTAAATGCACTTTGATCAGAATTTTGTTAGAAATAATTGAAAAGTTAATATTAAGTTAAAAGTGAAGAGCTGAATTGTGTCTGCCTTTGTGCTTTGTGCTATAGAAGGAGAGGATACAGAGGCAATATAAAACTTCTATTCCCTTAAGTTCTAGAATGTTTGAATAAATGCACCCAATTGCTCTCTTTAGGCCATAAAGAGCATAGCCCATTGCATTAGGATCATGGCCATGGCCATGACCCTCTCTTCCCCTGTGTGCCTAATGGAAACTGCAGGCAGACAATGATCTAGTGATCCCTTCTGGCCGTAAACCCTATGGGTATGTCTACACAGCAAAGAAAAACACACAGCTGGACTGTGCCAGCTAACTTGGGCTTTCAGGACTGAGGCTGCGGGGTTGTTTCATTGCTGTGTAGGCTTCCAGGCTTGTGGAGCGAGAGGGTCTACACAGCAATGAAACAGCCCTGCGAGCCTGAATCAGATGGCATGGGCCAGCCACAGGTTTTCCATTGCTGTGTAGATACATGCTATGACCCTATGTGAGGGACACTGCTCAGCATGCTCCTCCCCATCCAGCACTCTCTGAGTTATTCTGCCTATGTCTGCCTTTTACAGAGAAAATAATTCAGAGCACTACAGATTGGGTTATAATAGCGACGAGGCCAGAACTCATCCTGATTTCTTCTGGTAAGGAGTTTCTCATCCAGCTTCCATTCACTAAGAACCCTTTGTCACTTCTCCTGTAAGCTTTAGCCTAAATGCTTTCAGCTGCACTGTCCGTGGTGACTCTCATATTCTTATCAGTCTAGAAGAAACCATAGCCAGGTCTGCATGTGAGAGGCATAGATACAACCTTCTTGCCATTAGGAGGTGAAAAAAGTTGTTTCTCACCACTACTGCAACCTGGACATCTAGCCAATGTGGGCAGAGAGCTCAGTGAGGTATGTCTCCACAATTGCACCTCCCTGACCACCGAGGAACAAACTCCTTCAATAGAGGGAACAGTCATGCTTTCTGCAGGTTTTTTTTAATTCACCCTCCGCCCCTCAAACACACACACTTACCAGCATCGTTTCCCTTGGGACATGGGGTTAAACTTGAGATATATGTTCAAATCCAGATTCTTCTTTCTTTTGGATATTGGAGTAGGTATGTGATGGAGCTATCTTCTCTGGGGAGGAGATACCAGCATCGTTTCCCTTGGGATATGGGGTTAAGCTTGAGATAGATGTTCAAATCCAGATTCTTCTTCCTTTCGGATATTGGGGTAGGTATGTGATGGAGCTATCTTCTCTGGGGAGGAGATACTTACAGCTCCATGTTATCCACATTTTGTTGACTCATGAGGCCATCTAACAAACGTGTTGAAAAGCAAAGCAGAAAGGATTAAGCCATCAGGAGTCCATAGTTGAGAGTTCACAGTGAGGAGAACCACCAGTCCATCACCACTCTGTAAGAGCTGCACAAGTAGAATTGACAGAGTGACCGTTGTCTCCTGGTAAGTCACACAGCTAGGCATACAGCACTTCACAGTAGACTGAAACTGATAAAGCAGCTGGAAACAGGATGGAAGTCCTACAACAAGTATAGGGAGATCATCATCCAGTATGACTTGTGGTGTCTCTGTACCACTGCCATGATGAATGTGGAAGGAGTTGAGTTGAAAAAAATAGTGTCTTATCATGTAAATAAAGAATTGTATTGGACAATTGTATGTACAAACCATTGTACATGTGTACAAGGGGGCAGAATTAAGTCTGCACCAGCAACCTCAAGTCTGGCATTTTGTGACTTTTCAGTGCTTGACTTAACAAGCTAGATAATACTTTTTTACAGTACGGTTGTTGTGTTTGCTTGGCTTTTATTGTGTGCATGCATAATTCCAAGGAACTTTTAAAAAGGGGAAACCAAATTCAGTTATGTGCAACCCCCCCAGACCCACAACATGCATCACCAATGGCATCTGAACCCTGGAACATGAGCATTGAACCACAGACTTTTACTATTTAAGCTACAGTAGAACGTAAGCTATAGCAAGAGAAGATTTGTATCCCAGAAGATGGATCCAGGTGGGATGATCAGGGTGCCACTCAATCAACCTCAATACTCAACTCTCTTTCTTTCTCCTTCTCTCTCTCTTTTTGCTCTCCCAACCCACTGGAGTTGGGAAAGCTCCTTTCCCATGTGGTGTCTTAAGGACTGTGTGTTTAGGGATAGGGGGGAATATGCTGCTGGAACCAGATACTGGGACTGGAAGGGGAGTTTAGCTGGGAAGGAAGCTCAGTCCACCTAAGCTCTGTCTCTCTTCCTGCCCCAAGTGGTTCCTCCAGAGTGGGGTATGGATCACTAGGGATATATACTAGGTTCAGGAGCAGGAGTGTTTCACATCGCCAGGTGCTCCAGAAGCTCCCATTTGCTCCCAGAACAGTGGGTGCTGCTGCTGCTGCTTTGACGGTGACAAGAGCTGGGCCAAGGCCATCCTTAGGCATATGCAGCATATGGGGCTGCATAGGGCACCCTAAAATTTGGGGCACCGCTTTGTCTTAGTGTTCACGCTCCCACCTCTTCCTATCCCTGTTTTGACCCTTCCTGCAGGCTCCCACCGCTAGCTGCAGCCTGGTGAGTCTTCCTCTGGAGGGGGTGAAAAAGCTTGCCAGATCTATTAGCACAACATTGAAACGGCTAAAGAGCCATTCAAGTAATAATGAAGCCATTTAACAGGCATTTGCCAACCCCCAGGTATATACTGTCACTTTCTGAATTTACTGACAAAAACAGTTGTGCATTACTGTAATATTTACTCAGAACATGTTAGTCTACAGGACGTTAGTTTAAAATTTGCTTTACAAATATTTCATTAGTGTGTTGCTGAAGATTATAAAATCACATCTCTAAAACAATCCTTGCATAGATTTTTAGATGCACAATGTAGTCTTTAGTCTTAAATGCTTGGATCTTCAGACATATAGTTATTTAAATAAATCCTTCAAAAGACCACCCTTCTCTAAAATACACATTTTAGTTTTAATTACTCTAGTACAAAATACTTGTTTCCAAAGCATTCCTGTCCCTTTTGTCCATCATTTTATCCCTTCTCTCCCCCCCTGCTGATAATAGTTCCTCTTAATTAATTAGCCTCTTACAGTTGGTATGGGTACTTCCACCTTTTCATGTTTCTCTGTATGTATACATATCTGCTTACTGTATATTCCATTCTATGCATCCGATGAAGTGGACTGTAGCCCACGAAAGCTTATGCTGAAATAAATTTGTTAGTCTCTAAGGTGCCACAAGTACTCCTGTTCTTCTTAAAGAGACAACACCCCTTTCCTTCCAGACAGCTGGACAAACGAGTTTCCCTTTTTTTAGTTCTGACTATTTGATGAACTAATTTTAAGAGAGCCCTCCAGAAAAATCAGTACTTTAGTAAGATATAAAATCCTTTGTTATGCCTAAAATCTTTGGAATCATATTTTTTAAAGTTGGTGAAATTTCATAAACATGTCTATTGTTATGGAGATCACACAAAGTACATTAGTGTTCCCTTTTTCTAAAATGAACATTGTTATGAACACACTAAACCTCTGTGACTGATTAATTTAAAATAATGTCTTTGTGTCAATGAGTTAAATATGTAGTAATCTGGAATGATTACTTTATGAAGGCTTAAGAGTACATCTAAAATACAAAATCAGCTTAGAAATACTAAGAAAATGTAAAACAGAGAAGAGCTGTATCATGTATTCCATAATATCTAATGTTGTATTCAGCAGGACAGCTGACTTGCCCTTACTACAAAGTTTTTGCAAATAAATCTCTGACAAACTTCAGGGTATATCAAAAAACCCATGACTGACATTTTTTATTCCCAAATGTAGTGCTTTTAATTAGTTACCTTCTATATATCCTGTCTTCACCTTCTGGTATGCAGTGGAAAACATGCTCCATTTTCTTTAGAAAGAAATTGCAGAAGAGTGTTTTTTTCAAATGTTATTTGCCTCATTTGGGTTCAAGGATTTGGCTGGAAGGGGGGTGAGCAGGAAGGGGGAGGGAAGAGAGGAGAGAGACAGTGGGGCCTGGGCAGACTGGGGGCGGAGCCTGGGGCGGAGCAGGGGGGGAGTGTGGGTGGGGCCGCAGGCAGAAGAGGTGGGCTGCGGAGCTAGCCTCCCCAAGTGGCAGCTTCACCCACCACCCATGACAGCAGGTAAGAGCGGGTCGACTCCCGCACACCCAGTGCACACTGCGGTCTCCTTAGGCAGGGGCCGTATTCACAGAGCCGAATGTGTCAGCGCCACGCATTCTGCGTGAGGGAGAGGATACGGGGCTCTCTGTGGGGAACTGTGACTCTCCGCTGCCATGAGGCAGGCCAGGCAGCTCGGTATCCTTTGCTGCCTCATACCTCCCCCCTGGCCTGCAAACCCAGGCTGCCATCGGGCATAAGGGCACCAGTTTAATAATACCGCGTAGAGCCCCATAAATCCTAAGGACAGCCCTGAGTTGGGCCTTACAATGTTCATGAATTCAGTAAGACTGAGGAAAGTGAAATGGTGATTTTTATCAATTTTATAGCTCAGCAAAAGCGGAACAGAATTTATCGGGACAAAGAAAAGGTATATCTGTAGCCTGAGGGCATTTCCCTCTGCTGAATATTAAAGACCTGCTGCAAACAATGGTGGTGTCAATACTTCTAAAAAAGAAGTTCATCAGAATCTTTTACAAAGAAAAGATGTTAGACAACCTAAATATAGGGGCAGCTATGAGATGCCCCTGCAAATCAAGAGGTGCTGTTATCAGGAAGATAAAAAGGAGTTTAATATAATAGGCCAGTAAGTTATGGCAGACTTATATCAGAGCTCACATGTATACAGAATGCATGAATATTTAGCAGCCACCATACTATTTAAAATGTAGACAAACTGATCATTATGATTTAGCATCATCAAATATAATTGTACATGATCATCTCTGTCAATTCCTTGCAAGTTAATATCTCATATTAGCAGTTAATCATAGAATATCAGGGTTGGAAGGGACCTTAGGAGATCATCTAGTCCAACCCCCTGCTCAAAGCAGACCCAATCCCCAATTTTTTCCCCAGATCCCTAAATGGCCCCCTCAAGGATTGAACTCACAACCCTGGGTTTAGCAGGCCAATGCTCAAACCACTGAGCTATCCCTCCCCCCTGTCCTGTTCAATCGCATACTTTAAACAGGTTGGGATGCATTTTTGTGAACTCTTTAATGTGCATTGGTAAAGAATGTAAAGTGCAAGAAAGGCGGAATGTAAACAAAAGCTTTTAAGCGGTTCATTTCAGAGTAAAAACCTGAAAAGCTGAAAGTAGATAGGGATTTTAAACAGTGCTTCCCATGGCAACACACTTTTGTTATTAGGCAGGGCTGAAGCACAATGCAAAGCAATGATGCTCCAAAAGCTGCTAACATAGCTGGGAAGTCCAAAGTTATGTGGAAATCGCTTACGGCTAGCAATCCTTGAGGTACCTCAGAAAGAATACTGAATTATTTCTCACACCACGATCAGTAATGTCTCTAGGTAGTTATTACACTATGATTGGTTTTTCAGTCCACTGTAGTTAAAGTTCCAACTGCAATTTTGCCATTAACTTCAATGGGAGTAGGATGGGGATCACAGTGTCAGGAAATAGAAATAACAGTGACACACATGTGTGGACAATTACTGTTTCCTCACTGGGCAAATGGCTAAAAATTATGGCCAAGTTGCTATAGTCCTTAGTACTGATTCAGGAACCGAAAGTTACTCTGGTCTCTATTTACCTAAAACAGAAGCATGAATTGTGGGTAAAGTAAAAAAATCAGACCATTTATATGTAGATGGGTGCACTTTCAAGTGATGTGATCATTCAAGGTGTCCATGCCTAGGGGCAAATCTTGTTCATTTTAGTTAAACCAGCAGCCTCATTATAATCAATGAGACTACTCATACGAACGAGTTGATCTCCCTTATGGAGAAGGAGGAAGAGATTATAAATGGGCCATAGGGATTCTTAAACCTTTTCATAGTATGAACTACATTTTAATTCAGAAGTTGTCTCATGGACCATCTCCCCTTCTAATCAGTCATTTTCATCACCTTTCCTCTGAACCATGAATGTGCTTACCACCACCACTCCAATTTGCAATCACATCACATCCCTACAGCAATCAGTTTTGTGGAAAAGTAATATAGAGAAAGTATATCATGTATTTTTAGTTGTCTTTCAATAGCACTTAGCAGCTGAAAACCAGGAGGAGAACCACACCATATCACCACCCAGATCTCCATCATCAGCAAAAGCTCTTTAGACCACAAGGTGGTCCATGAACCAGTTTGGGAATCCCTGTCTTAAGGGAAAGCTTCAACATTCACACCTCTGTCATTCGGTTCATTTCTCTGCCATATTTTTTCCATATCCACAGTAGAGCTGGTGGGAAAACATTGAGCATGTTCATTAGAAAAATTCAAAAAGAAAAAAGAACAATGTCATACTTTTTCATCACATTGTTTGTTTTTCAACAAAAAAAATTGCTCGAGTTCATTTTTTTACTGAAAAACTGGAATATGACCATTTTAGTTTAGAAAAAAAAAGTGTGGACATTTTTTCTCTACCAGCTCCGCTTCATGATGTAGCAGATTAACAATGGTGATCTACATAAAATCCATATTATCCCAGTAGTTGGAATTGGAGAATGTTGAATAAACTTCTCCACATCAGTGTTCAGGCTCAGGAGTCATGGCTCAGGGCCACAAATAATCCATCCTCAATTAGAGAAGGTTGGCTATGTGCATTAGAAAATCTAAGCAGCAGTTTTACATGGTGCACAGCATATAATGACAAGTGTAAAGGATTTTCTTGCATTAATGAAGGCTTCAATAATGGATATTATCATGAGCTCCATTTAGAGAATCAGATGGTTGGAGCGAGTTAGACGTCTGTTCAGCATTTCAATCAGGCCTGATTTATGAACAGTAAATAGTGGGTCCAAAGCCATTTTAGCAGCCAGTGGTCCTTGTGAGGCTGCAAATATCATGAATTTCAAACTGTTCAAAAATCTTTCAAATCTGCTCCGCATATAGCTACTTTAGTAGTTACTTGAGCCTTTAAAACACATATTTCCTGAAAGAGAAGTGAGCAGGTGTAATTACTATTCATTTTTTCCCTCCAACTTAGAGAGTTAAATTGCACTCAACAGTTATTTCTCCCCAGTGCATGATACAGCGCAAATCCTTCCAGAGCGAATGCACTGCACTCACACAGTTGGCTTCAGCAGCAGCAGCACTAAAAAAAGCAATGCAGCTTAATGAATGGATGATGTAGCTACACTTTGTCAGCGCTGTTCACTACAGGGATCTCTTTAAACTCTGGAATTGGGGACTTACCCTGGAAGGCCTGTTTACCTATCCTGTGGTAGGTAAAAAGGATCCATCCTTTTTAGGTGTTTTTATTTCTATGTTTTCAGAAAGATTGTTGTTTACTTTTTAAACATTCAAAGGATGGATCAATTGAATAATAAAACCTAAGTGTCAAAAGACCTAATCAGTCAGCAAGAAGCCTGTGATGTTTTTCTCCAGCACCATCCCACACATTCATCTGTCTTTAATAAAAGACCGTATTAACTGATTTGCTATGCTGGCCTCTGAGTAAGTATCATTTATTATTTTTTTCTGTGGGAGGGGTTTCAAGATTTATGGGTGTGCTGAGAAAACATGGGAGGAATCTGCCAGAGGGCAGTTTCTCCGTAGAGTGAAAAATGTACTCAATGAAGTGCACTTATACATACTGTCCTTGGCTCACAATGTTACTTTCCAAGGGTATGCCTCACCCGGCCTCCTGAGAAACAACTTAGTTAGTAGTTTTCCTCTCCATGTGGTTTGCTAACATATGGGAACAGAAATGTTGAGGCTTGTTGCAGAAACACGAGTCATCTTGTTAATGAAAGTTCTTCTGAAACTGCAAGATTGTGGGAAAAGATAGAGGTCCTGCAGTTGTGAAACCAATACTACATCTTGGTAGGTGGCAGAATGAAACTAGTGGATTATAAAAGAGTTCCATGGTTTTATATGGCAAATTATGTGAGATTAAAAAATTGCACTATGAAAAAGCTCTGAATAAATAGGTATAAAAATGCATTCCTTATTTACAGTTCTCCTGATCTGATTTATTCTGAGATTGTTGCTGTTTGTTGGCTTTTTTAGGAACACAGAAGACGCCATCCCATTCGTCCATCTAATTCTGATATCCTTTCTTCAGTAGTAACCAATGGCTGATATCACAGCAGAAGGCAAAAATTCCATATGAGATCTGGGTCAAATGAGGGGAAAAAATTAGTGAAACAATATACATTTTAAAAAAATGAAATCATTACAAATATTCATCAAATATTATTTAGTCAGCTTTACTTCCCACTTTGTAATGCACCTTCCCTAATGTGCAATGTTGCACCAGAGTCAAAATACCATCTGTATAACCCCCCCACCCCCGATCTCCATGGTAATCTTATGACTTGAAGTATAAGATTTGACCCACATTGTTGTTTTTAGGCTCCAGTTCTGCAAATATGTACATGTACTTGTCTGATTAGTCCCATTGTTTTCAGAGGGTCATGAATAAAGTTAAGCACATGCATAAGTGTTAGGACCTCAGACTGTAAAAGTATAAATGTCATTAATAGGCATAGAAATTTGGAACATATTAAAAGGACTGAATAGTTTTATTTTTAACTTTCCAAAGCAGAAATATTCTCTCCTGCCAATGTTTTCTGATGGAGACATACATTTCACATGTCCTGATATATATATGATGATATATTATGCATGCAGTATACATAAAACAGGTGTGGCAGCAGGTTAAATAGATACAGGATATTATAAAAAAATAGCCCGACTTTGTGCTAAAGAAAGTAGATGGTATAAGACAATTACTTTAAAAATAATTAGCCATTAAACTGCAAATAATACATAATGGGACAAGTTCATTTCAGGGTGCAGGTTTGCCCCTGGGAGGGGGGATCAAATCCTCTAGGAGTGAGGTTGAGAGGGGGCAAAGCAGAAATTAAAGTAACTTGTCTCCAGCATAACCCACTGGGCAGGGCTGGTAGTGATGGAAACATGACCTGTACTCCCCCTAGGTTAAATCTCCACAGGATGAATTGGTCTTTACTGTAGGCCTGATCTAAAACTCACTGGAGTAAATAGACTCCCAGTGACTTTAATGGGTTTTGGATCAGGCCCAATAGGCTTTTGATTAAGCCACAAACGGGTGAAAGTAGGACGGTACGGGCCGGTACGGTGTACCGGTAAGAACCCGTACCGGCCGTATTCACCCCACATTAAAGAGCTGCCGCAGCACCACTTTAACATCCCTACCCCTTCCCCCCAAGGGGGTCTGTACCGGCAGGGCCCCCGACAGGGGAGGCAAAAGGGGCAGGGACGTTAAAGGACGGTCCTTTGCCGTGGGGAGGGGGAGTGGGCGGGGGGGGGTGGCAAAGGGAACAGCTGCCCCAACTACAGGCACTTACCGGTACGGGGCGGGCTGGGGATGGCTCTGACCCCCCCCAACCCCACTCCTTCCACCCAAGGCCCCACCCCTTTCGGGGTCCAGAGCCAGCCCCAGCCTGGCCCCATGCCTATAGTCACTTTCACCCCTGGCCACAAACTAAAGTGCCTTGCTGAATTGGGGCCTAATTTATGTATTAGTACACCAGAATGGGATGAATCTAGCCCAGTGTATGCTACTGTACCAGATCACACAATTTTTGATGATTTAAAATATTTAATAGAAAGTATCTCAGATTTTGTGTACACTGTATATATGTTAATGGACACCCTTCCTCCTAGCTGAGTCAGCAAAGAAAAACAAACTGGACTGTTACAGCCACTGTTCCCTCTAAGCTGTGCGCATGTGTGCGCGCACACAGATCCTAAACCCCGCGCACACGGCGAAACACCACACGCACAAAAATTTGCACAGAAGCACAACAATTTGCATAGAATAAATTTTTTGCGCACACAGCCTGTCAAAAATTTGCACAGAAGAAATTTTTTTGCGCACACAGCCTGTCAAAAATTAGAGGGAACATTGGTTACAGCAACTCCCTCTGCTACCCAAATTAGCCATTTTTCTTCCTTCATTTCTTCCTTCTTTTCCACATATATATGATACACATAGTTGTCCTCTAACCCTGCTTACCTACTTTTTAGTGGGGTGCTCATGACTAAGACTCCAATCTAGAGTGTTAACGTATTGGATTGCTGCCTGTTTTGTAATTAGACAGCACATGAGAAAAACTCATAAGCTATAAAGTATGCACCAATGAGGGTGCTGCACCTATTTTGATTAAACCCAGCCTTTTCAAATGGATAAGTTATTGACCATAATAGCTTAAGCACGATTTCCACTACAATTACTGATAAATAAAGAAGCTTTGAGAAGCATGTAAAAGCTAGATCTTTATGGAGAAAGGTGCAACTAACAGTATATGCTCTGAAATTAATTTTCAGTGTTGAATCAAAGAGGAGTCAATTAATTTAAGCTGTGTTTAGGACAACTAAAAAAGAAATGACCAGCTAGTACAATTTTTGTAAAAAATAAAGGAGTCAAAATTAGAGCTGAGTGAACTACTTGGATGAAAATTGACGCTTGCCCACAGCAGCTGCATTAGCGTCCACTGACTGAATCCAAAATATTGAATGAGGTTCTGTTATACTTATTCTTGGTAAGTAGTAATTTACTCTGTAAGCAATGCCAGTTAAATAAATAGGACTATGAACAGAGTTAGGTAATATTGATCTGAGTGTACGACAACAAACTTGGTCCAATGTGTATACAAATTGCAGCAGACAGAGATCCTTCAAGAAAAGAATCTTTATGAAACAATGCAAACATCGTCCTATCATGAGGGCTCTACCAAATTCACAGCCATGAAGAATGCATCACGGACTGTGAAATCTGATCTCCCCCTGTGGAATCTGGTCTTTTGTGTGCTTTTACCTTATAGTATACAGATTTCATGGGGGAGACCAGCGTGGGGGTCCTGTCCCAAAAGGGAGTTGCAGGGAAGTCACAAGGTTATTTTATGGGGTCACGATATTGCCAGCCTTACTTCAGAGCTGGGCGGCATACCATACCATGCTTCCCTTACTTCTGTGCTGCTGCTGGCAGCGGCTCTGCCTTCAGAGCTGGGCTCCCAGCCAGCAGCTGTCACACTCCAGCTGCCTAGCTCTGAAGGCAGCGCCGCCATCAGAAGCAGCAGCACAGAAGTAAGGGTAGCAGTACCATAACCCACCTACAATAAACTTGCGACGCTCCCCCCCCCCCCGCTCACAACTCCTTTTTGGGTCAAGGCTCCTACAATTAAAACACCATACAATTTCAGATTTAAATACTGAAATCATGAAATTTACCATTTTAAAAATCCTATGACTATGACATTGACCAAATGGAGAGGGAATTTGGTAGGGCCTTACCTATCATGCAACACCATTAAGTGACTGACCAAGAAGAATCCTGCACCATGGACATGGACTCCCAAAGGGCATATGGCATGAAAAAGCCAGCAGCTTTCAGTAAGGGTCCGTGATCTCAGACTCCATCTACAAAGTCTGAGCTGGCTTCATGGGGAAGTTGATTGCCAAGAAGAATCCTGCAGAAGCCAGACACTAGAATGCAGGAAGGCAGCTTAATATTCTCCTCAGATTGGCTCAGAAAAGCCCAATAATAGCGTCTACTTGCTATCCTTCTAGTTCTCTGTTTCCATAAGTACTACTAGTGTTTACCAGCCTACTGTGCTAGCACTGTTCTAGCCACATTTTTATTCTGAAGATTCTTGGCTGAGCTGCATTTGCCTGAGTTTGATTTGTACAGTGAGGTTTTTCCATAATAATATATGATTGATACCAAAAGATCCATAGGTCACAATGAGAAGTAAGTTCAGGGGATAGGTTGCACCAAGGTTAACCGGAAACCCAACCTGCTCTGCCACATGTCAAACAAGTATAGGTTGAGTTTTACCTCCATTAATATAAAAAAGGATCACACCCTGTGCTGACAGGTTAAGAAGTGACTAAGTGGAAATATAGATGCCAGGTACACAACCATAGGCCGAAGTTCAAGACTTTGATCAGAAGTCACAGGTCCATGGCAAAGTAGAGGACGTTAGCAAGCTTTAGTATTCAGGTTGACAGAACAGACAGTGACTACATCCTCAGCTGGCTTAGCATTAGCATTCCCTTAAGCCAATGGCTACATAGCATGGCATCAGCTGGAAACACTGGCTGTCACGTTTTACTCTAGCCAGAGGGAGGTTGGTGAAAGATGGGTGCCTGAGCTGAGGTGAAAGGGAAAGGAGAAAGATAAAAATAAACACCACATACCAATTATTCTGCTTTACAGGCGAAAATATTGATGGCCAGGTTTATATTGACTCAAAATCACAAGGAAAAATTAAAGCCACAATAAAACAAATCCATAGCTAGTAATGTTGTGTTTTTAAATAGGGCTTGAAATGCACATTTTGATTATTTTATTTGAGTCTGTTTTGAAAAACTAAAAATCCCTAGGAATGACTGGTGCACTTAATATCTCTACTTACAAACTGGAGGGCTAATCTCTTTAAATGCCTAATACAGGATAACTTCAGTTCTGAGATCATTCACACCAAGAAAACGAAGAATGATCCTTTATTATTATTTTATTTATTTGTACTACAGTAGCACCAAAAGATCCTGATGTAATCCTGGCCCCATTTTGCTATACAGGAATATACTAAGAGACAGTCCTTGTCCCAAAGAGTTTACAATCTAAATAGATTAAAGTGGGGGCAAGGAATTATTATTATAGTCACAAATACTGTATTCATAGTTTCAAAGATTCCAAGACCAGAAGGGATCATTAGCTCATTTAGTCCAACCTTCTGTATAACAGAATTTCACTCAGTTACCCCGACATCTTGTGTTTAATTAAAGCATATCTTCCAGAAAGACATCCAGTCTTGCTTAGAAGATCTGGAGATGGATAATTACCACGTCCCTTGTGTTCAATTATTCTCATAGATTCCAAGGCCAGAAGTGAGCATTGTGGTCATTGCATCTGACATCCTGCATAACACAGGACATAACGTTTCCTCCAAATAATTCCTAGAGCAGATATTTTAGAAAAAATGTCAAATCTGGATTTTAAAATGGTTAGTAATGGAGATTCCACCAGGACCCTTGGTAATATGTTCTAATGATTAATTACTCTTTCAGTTAAAAAAATATGCCTTATTTCTAGTCTGAATTTGTCTAGCTTCAACTTCCAGCCATTGGATCATATTTTACTTTTCTCTGCTAGCTTGAAGAGTCCATTATAAAATATTTGTTCCCCGTGTAGGTACTTATAGACTGTAATCAAGACACCCTTTAACCTTCTCATTTAAAGGACTGTTCAAGTGAATACAGATGGAGAAGAAAAATTTCATTTTACTGAAGGATCAAAATAATAAAACAGCTTTAATTTATGATTAATTCCCTAATGCAGGGGGTCAGCAACATTTTTCACTATGAGGGCCAATGCAGGCAGGTTTCTTGTCTAATCACCTTTTGAGCTACAAGGGAGCTGCTCATTTTTTTTTCACAAAGAGGATTCACATATTGCCGCAGATGTACCTGATCTGAAGATCATTGAAGTTAAAGGATTCTCATTGACTTCTTTGGGTTTTGGTCCAGGCCCTGTCTTTAGAAGTAGCTACTAAGCATGCATGCATAACCACAGCAGCAGATTTTTCAAAGACATACAGAGGACATGGGAGGCAGGCTCAATCTTTCAGTGTGCACTCTCTGTTCTCAAGCATCTTTTCAATTAAATATGCCAGGTCAAATTCTGTAGAAGCCCGTGGGTTCATTAGTAGACTGTATTATTGCACTCTTAGAGTGTGTTTACAGAGCAATTAAACACCCGTGGCTGGCCCAGGTCAGCTGATTCTGGCTAATGGGGCTCAGGCTGTGGCGCTGTAAAATGGCTGTGTGGATGGTTGGTCTTGGGCTGTAGCCTGAGCTCTGGGACCACATGAGGGGAAGGATTCCAGAACCCAGGGTCCAGCCCAAGCCCAAATGTTTACACTGCAGTAATTAGCCCTGCAGCCATAAGCCAGCATCAGCTGAGCCAGGCCAACCGTGACCATGCCGCAGGTCTTTTATTCCAGTATAGATGTACCTTTAGCTGATATTGTTCACATAAGATTATTTCACTTTGAAATTTCATTGGGTAAAGAAAAATATGGATGATTACCATGGATGATTATTTTTCTGTTGGGAGATCTCCTTACCGAACATTACACCCATTTCGTATTTGCAGCATGTGCTTTTTTTTTCCTGAGAGAAAGTATACACCATCTTCATGGTGAATACTTGGGGAAGGAAGAAGATCCCACCATGTTGACATTTAAATCCAAATGTCTCAAGGTAAAGCATGAGAACAGCTGTCACTAAGAATTAGTTCCACATTTCATGCTGACGATGTTACCTTTTCAGAGTTTAGGTTTGCCTTTTTTTTTTTTTAAGCAGTGTCCATACTCGCTCACACTCTTAACGCTATGGAGTGGCTACAATATTTTATACATGACAAGCTTGAGGGAAGAACCCTTATTATCATTCTCCCTGGTAACATGGTGAAACGTGAATTAATCTGAGGGAAATATTCATCCATTTCATGAGGATGCCTGAAACATTGCTGCCAAAATTCCACAGCTGTCATTTATTACTGGCACTGAGAACCTTTTTTTACACACTCATGAAAGAGCTTTCCCAAAACCACTGAAGTTTATGAATTGCTTGCAAATTTACAGCTGATAAAAGTGGAATTTTCTCTACCTTTTCAGAATCTTGTTGCTAAACTCAGTGTTTTTGGAGACTAACTTTCCCTACATTTCAATTGTCTTACATGGCAATTTAGTCTTACCCACAATGTTTTACATATTCAGTGCTGTTTTACCAGTTCTATTATTACAGTGGGGAGTTTGGTCAGTATAAAAATATACTTCAGATACACTTCAGCATCTGGGGAAAATACTATCTGCAATTCAGCAATGTTTCTAAATTCCTATCGCAAGAGGAACAGATAAATGCACTATGTAATGTTAACACACTTGACAACATAATATAGGAGAAAGCTTGTTGGGTTGTAATATTATATGTTAAGGGCCAGATCGTAATTGCCTTATTCACAGCACTGTTTCATCTTCCAACATACTGAGGAATCTCTGAGCGGGCTGAGCAATTTCTCAATAGAGTGAACGGGAATTAATGGTCTTCTATATCTCTAGATTGTTGCTCTGTACTCTACAGAATCCAGTCCACTAAGGGATAGTTGCTTGAGGAAGGGAACTATAGCTTAGCCCTACAATATCTGCAGAGCATAGAATGTCTTATATGTTTGTTCATATTGTGTCTGGGTTAAAATTAGTAAATATGAATATTAAGAAAATAGATATGAAAGAGCTTAATCCTAATTTTAATGCAAATTGATTCCCAAAGAGATTGGCTGCGCTTTGTTCTTCAGTCACATGTAGCTTCTGAGCTGTTGCTCTCTTTAGGGACAAATTCTGAACTCAATTACAGCAGCATAAACCCAGAGTACTTCCACTGTATGATGAATGAGTTTCACTGGATGTATATCAGAGGAGCCCAGAACACAGTCATGCCCTTCAGTTGTAAATTTTGCAGTACAGACATCTGTCCTTGTACAGTTTTTAAAGTGCCTAGTCAAATTTTGAGTAATGTGGGTACAATTTTCAAAAGCACCTAAATGATTTAGGAGCACAGTGTCATGAGGGTCCCATTTTCAAAAGTCGCCTTGGGAATGGAGTTTAGGCTCCTAAATCACATAGGCATTTTATAGTTATCCATCATCATCATCATTAATAAAGTGGTTAGTTCAATACAGAGGAACCAATGATCATTGCATTGACATGTTTCTCTCTATCTGTCTCTCTCTTTTTACCTTAAAAATCATGAGAATCCTTATTGATCTTCTCAGTTAATTTCTGGACCAACTATCGAACCTTATTCCTTATTGCTTTTATTTCTGGTGTGCACTTTTTTAAATCACAAAATGCTCTTGATTGATAGTCCAAGAAAATTAAGACCTATTTCAATCCACAAAAGACACCAGAAGCAATACAAATTTCCCACATTGCTCAATGAAGGGGAAAAACAATACCAGAAAATGTGGAAATGGCAGATGTGCTAAATGACTCTTTTGTTTTTGTTTTGCCAGAAAGGTTAACCATGATCAGATGTCTAACATAGAAAAAATGAGATAGGATCTGAGGCTAATATAGGGAAAGAACAAGTTAAAAATTACTTAGACAAGTTAGATGACTTCAGGTTGTCAGGGCCTGATTAAATACATCCCAGAATACTCAAAGACTTGACTGAGATGATATCTGAGCCATTAGTGATTATCTTTGAAAAGTCATAGAAGACGGGAGAGGTTCCAAAGGACTGCAAAAAGGGCAAATATAATGCCAATCCATAAAAAGGGAAATAAGGACAACCCGGGGAATTACAGACCAGTCAGCTTAATTTCTGTACCCGGAAAGATAATAGAGCAAATAATTAAGCAATCAATTTGCAAACATCTAGAAGGTAATAAGGTGATAAGTAACAGTCATCATGGATTTGTCAAGAACAAATCATGTCAAACCAACCTGATAGGGGTGACAAGACTTGTGGTTAGGGGGGAAGTGGTAGATGTGGTATATTTTGAATTTAGTAAAGCTTTTGATACTGTCTCGCATGACCTTCTCAAACAAATTAGGGAAATGCAACCTAGATGGAGCTACTAAAAAGGGGTGCAAAACTGGTTGGAAAACCGTTCCCAGAGAATAGTTATCAGTGGTTCACACTCATGCTGGAAGGGCATGGCGAGTGGGGTCCCACAGGGATCAGTTCTGGGTCCAGTTCTGTTCAATATCTTCATCAATGGTTTAAATAATGGCATAGAGAGTACACTTATGAAGTCTGTGGATGATACTAAGCTGGGAGTGGTTGCAAGTGCTTTGGAGGATAGGATTAAAATTCAAAATGATTTGGACAAACTGGAGAAATGGTCTGAAGTAAATAGGATGAAATTCAATAAGGACAAATGCAAAGTACTCCACTTAGGAAGGAACAATCAGTTGCACACATACAAAATGGGAAATGACTGCCTAGGAAGGACTACTGTGGAAAGGGACCTGGGGGTGATCGTAGAGCACAAGCTAAATATGAGTCATCAGTGTAACACTGTTGCAAAAAGCCAAACTTCATTCTGGGATGTATTAGCAGGAGTTCTGTAAGCAAGACACGAGAAGTAATTCTTCCACTCTACTCCACGCGGATTAGGCCTCAGCTGGAATATTGTGTCCGGTTCTGGGCACCACATTTCAGGAAAGATGTGGACACATTGGAGAAAGTCCAGAGAAGAGCAACAAAAATGATTAAAGGTCTAGAAAACATGATTTATGAGAGCAGATTGAAACAATTGGGTTTATTTAGTCTGGAAAAGAAGATTGAGAGGGGACATGATAATAGTTTTCAAGTACATAAAAGGTTGTTACAAAGAGGAGGGAGAAAAATGTTAACCTACTCTGTTAAAACACATCTCCCTATATCCTGTCAATGGACAGAAGACATGTTCTAGGCCCTGCACGTTGTGGAGTGTTTCTAAGTTTTCGTCTTCAAAGAGAAAAATTGAGTGTTTATTTTTTTCTCATGGGATAACTAACCTGTGTTAGCTATCCTGCTGTAAAAAACACAGTGGCGGCAAGGAACTGTAATTTTACCATGAGGTAAACGAGGTGAGGTCAAGAGCAGGTGGGAGGTATAATACTGACCTCGCTTACCTACCTCCGAGGTAAAAACTACAGATCCTTTGTCTCCATTTAGGATTTTACACTGAGATAGCTATCAAGCATTTGTTATCTCATGCTAAAAAATACCACCTTTGTGTCAGTGAAGACAAAGCCTAAGAGAGAAACTACTGTGTGGGCAAGTGTACTAAAAAAAAGGAAAGTGGTTTCAGTCTTTCTGGATTAAGAGGCCCAGGCAGGTTACTCTACTGCATCAGTCATTCAAATAACCTGTGCAGATAGGTCTGACAGATAGGAACTACAGTCCTCTTTGTTTCACTGGGTCTTCTGCTGCCTCTGTATCACACTGGATTACCTCCACTTGGTCAGGAATTTTGGTATGCTCAGATTAAAAAAACAAACACAACACAAATGCTGTCCCTGGGCTATCCACTTGGTTTCAGCAAAACAAAATATGGTTTCAGCTAATCAGGTAAATGAGAGAAAAATACAGAGAAAGAAATTTGAAAAAAATAAACAGGGGAAATGTTCAACCTGCAATCTTTCCCTTTTCCCTTTCCTGAACACTGAATTGAGAAATTTGACTAGGGGGTTTCCTGTCGGTTTTGTGGATACATATATCCTAGACAGTTACTATAAAACCAGAACTATATGGATTTTTGTACAATGTGATTTAGTGGCTTTCCTTTCCTTTTTATTTTTTTTCTGAAGTTTCTGAGGCTGTGATACTGTGCACCATCTGTGGCCTTTTCACACATATCTTTCTTTCTTTCTTTCTTTCTTTCTTTCTTTCTTTCTTTCTTTCTTTCTTTCTTTCTTTCTTTCTCACACACACACTGCAGTGTTTCTCAGTAAACCCCCTGGCATTATTTTATTGTCTCTACAATATATTTGCCACATTTGGCAACTCCTCCATCTCAGTTGTTTCAACTTGCTCTCCAATTTCCTCATTTCTGTATAATTGATGCCATATGAAAAAAATACTTTGAAATTGATTTCCCCTTTCCCTCCCACCCCTCACATTTTCTCATCTCTCCTTACGCTCCTTCCCTATTTTCAACTCAAAGCTTTTTCCTTACTAACAGCTGCTTGCTGGCACACTTGTATTCCTATTATGTGTTGCAATTTTTTTCCCGACAGTGCTTGAATTGGAAGGGGGTGGACAAGGTACATGTGGAGTGGGGAGTGCTGATTTTGCTTTAACTTTTTCTCAGCTTTTGTTTGCTCTTTAGTCATAAAATCCCTGTTTTGATCCAGCAACAGTGATATGGATCTATGGCTGTAACCCCCAAAACCGAAGGAGTACGGCAGAAAGGGATATTTCTAGATTATAGTGGTTATAGTGGACCACAAGCTAAATATGAGTCAACAGTGTGATGCTGTTGCAAAAAAAGCAAACTTGATTCTGGGCTGCATTAACAGGTGTGTTGTGAGCAAGACACGAGAAGTCATTCTTCTGCTCTACTCTGTGCTGGTTAGGCCTCAACTGGAGTATTGTGTCCAGTTCTGGGCACCGCATTTCAAGAAAGATGTGGAGAAATTGGAGAGGGTCCAGAGAAGAGCAACAAGAATGATTAAGGGTCTAGAGAACATGACCTATAAAGGAAGGCTGAAGGAATTGGGTTTGTTTAGTTTGGAAAAGAGAAGACTGAGAGGGGACATGAGAGCAGTCTTCAGGTATCTAAAAGGGTGTCATAAGGAGGAGGGAGAAAACTTGTTCATCTTAGCCTCTGAGGATAGAACAAGAAGCAATGGGCTTAAACTGCAGCAAGGGAGGTTTAGGTTGGACATTAGGAAAAAGTTCTTAACTGTCAGGGTGGTTAAACACTGGAATAAACTGCCCAGGGAGGTTGTGGAATCTCCATCTCTGGAGATATTTAAGAGTAGGTTAGATAAATGTCTATCAGGGATGGTCTAGACAGTAATTGGTCCTGCCATGAGGGCAGGGGGCTGGACTCGATGACCTCTCGAGGTCCTTAGAATCTATGAATCTATGAATCCAACTCAAGAACTGGGGCCTCAATTCAGCAAAACACTTAGGCATATACACAGTCATGTTGCTTAACACACTTAAATGTTTTGCTGAATTGAAGTCTGGATTTTGATGCTGAACATGAGAAAGCTTGTTAGGATTTATTGTTCAATAAGAATTCTGATATTTTGCAGATTTTTACACATTTATTTTTAATTGTACCTGATTCAGCAAAGCATTAAAAACATGCTTAATGTCAGGCACATGCATAAATGCTGAATGGGGATGGACTTCAGTGTCTGCTTAAAGTTAAGCATGTGCTTAAATGCTTTGCTGAATTGGGACCTATGTGATAATTTTGCAATTTGATTATTTTGCATATCATACTTGGATCTGCTGCAGAGAAGCAAAATGTAAAACATTAACTTCCAGGGTGGTGTAAAATTTCCAGTAGGAACTGTGAGCTTGCTCAGTTCAGGTTGTGTTATGTACAAAGGGCCTGATCCAAAGCCCATTGAAGCCAATGACATTTTTTTATTCACTTCAGTGAACTTTGGATGAAGTCCAAAGTTCCTGGTCTTTCAAGGCTTTACAGGAGGTGAGGATGCTTAGCTCTATGCAGATTCAGGCTCTAAAAGAAACCATCCAAGGTTTGCTGCAAGGTTTACTAACAATTCAGAACACTTTTAAGAAAACTTGAACATAGTTTCCAGCAAATCTAGGTCAGTTCCTGGGCCTGAAGGAAACCACATTTTGTTTGAACCCAAAACTCCAAGCAAAACACACATGAATTAAAATGGAAGAAACATTCACAGGATCTCCTATAATTTACTGTACTTCACCCAGCTCTAGTTTTCTTATTAAAGGCAATATTCTTCCGATTAATGTTTAAACACATAAGAAATATTACTTTAAACACACTTTTTAAACACCCCCCCCCCTATTTTTCCCATTGTGAGCTATTGGTTTTTAAAGCAAAAGTGATATGTTTATAAACTGCAATAGGAAAATGAAATGAACTGTAAACATATTCTGTAGGGAGTGCAGCGTAGGCATAATTTGTGCAGTGACTCCTGATAAAGATACATATCAACACATAGTTAAAATCACTGTGGCTTCAAATATTTAAGTAACCCTCTGGGAAAGGTCATGATACTCAGAAATCCTAATCCAGAACTCACTCTCACAAACGGAACAAGAGTGAAGATTCGCCGATATTTTTTTCCATGTTAACAATTTGCAAGAAATTGGATAACCCCATGGATACTGTGGTATCCTTCATGTTTTTCTAGTTTGCCATAATCATATGACTTAAAAATGAGAAATCCAGCTCTTAGTGCTTTTTGTATCCAGCATGTTTAGTGCCAGGCAATACTGGAGTCCAAAGATACACACAGCTCTGATCCTGAGAACTGTTGGCTTGGGTCGAGGGGGTGTGGGGCTTTTCAAAGGACTGGGATGCAGTAAGGATATAATACATCATGTTGATATGGATCCCAATGTGCTGCCAAAGGTACACAGACTACGTAAAACTTCACTTCTACTGAGAAATGAAATAAAAGTTGAACTAGACTGAATGGTAAAATTGGATGTTATTGAGCGCATACACCAACTGGGATCAGGAAATAGACTTCAGTCTCTCTTTAGAGCACTACTGGGTGAAACACTCTTACTAGACGGGCCATTTCCCCTCCCTGCTCCCTTTGGAGTGATTACTACTGTTGCTGGAACAAGTTTCACTCAGCCCTTGCACTTCCCAGGCTGTGCCTGGCTCCTACAAAGGGGTGCAGGGGAAGGAGTCTTCAAGCATCCCGAATCTTCCCCCCACACACACACCATCCCCACAGGGATAAAAACTTTTTATTTAACATTTAGGATCCTATTTTTCAGTGTGTTGGTAGAAGCTGGTGTGAGAAGAAGTCAGTTAGTTAGACAAGCAGCCTACAGAATCTCCTCAGTAGTCTAAAGAAACTGGACATTAGTCTCAATGTTCTTTAGGCCTCTGAAGAGTAATAATGATCAAGAGCAAGTATTGATCCAAAGGGGAAGTTTTACTTATAATCACAAGTCTCAAAGAGGATCATTACAGCCCCTGTAGTGTGTATATCGCCTCGGGAACCAAGAGGAGTTCAGAGGATAAAGATACTGGGCCAGATTTTCACACATTAGCCTTTGGTTTTGCACCCAAGATTTCCACGTTAGAAATGTAGTCTTATTTGAACCTGTAAAATTGCAAGAATAAAAATCAGTGTGAAATTATTTGGCCAGCTCTAGTTATACATTTTAAAACAGTATTTTCATGTGGGTAAAATATATTGAAACAGTCCATTGTATTCAGGTTCTTATCCCATGATGATTAGCTTATATTATGGGACAAAACCCAGGACTCAGCTGGGTTAGGGGTAGAAAACAAAATTGTGCAAAATCTGAGAAGCTAAATAACAATAGTTTGCAATACTGTGAATCTGGCATCATGTTGGTTGTGAGTGGAGGACCTTTCTTGCATGAAATCAGCTATTCGTTTTCCATTGACTATCCTTTTGCCCATTCAATGAGACTCCAGTGTAAAGTTCCAAAATAGTTGCTTATTTGACTGTACTCACCTTTCTCTTTTCTTTTTTCTTTTTTTAGCTTGAATTTTATTGCTTTACAACATTTGCTTTGGGGTTTCTTTTTCCATGGTAGTACCACAACACTGACTGAGTCTTAAAAGCTGTAGAAATAAACTTTGAAGGCCTTTTTCTTTCTACAGGCTCCATGCAGCTACTCACACACTTTCCACTATGTGCTCCTGACTACTCAAGTAGCTTTTTGTTGTGGTGATGAAGCACATGACTAAAGGATGAGACTGAAAGTTTGGCAAGTGCAGTATTTTCTCTTTTGGGGATTATGATTTCAGGTAATCACACAGCCTTCAGCAGATACTATGTGTTTTCCTTTCTAGAGCCGTTACAATGCAACCAACATGAGAAAAAAAAAAGCACACACAGGAAAGTGTGAGGAACTGCAAGTTTTTTTCAGTGGGTTTTTATAAATAATGCAGGAGAAGGCCCATTTCATATTAATATTGTGTGCCAGTTAATGTACTAGAAAGAATGATTAGGCAAACTTGAATTTTAATGAAAATGGATAGATCTATTTTCAGGTTGAAGACCAGATTGCAATATTTACTTTTATCCCATCATACTTATATAGATCTACCAATCTCTCTCTCTTTCTCTGTGTGTGTGTATATATATACATGGAATAAATACATGTTACTGATTTTCATTACATCCCATCCCCCACACTCTGGTTATGTGGATGCTTTTTGGAGCCAAATTTCATCTGCATTTTTTTCATATGACCAGTGTCAGGAGTAAGGACCAACAAGTAGCCTGCTTACCTGCTACTTCAACCCCCAGGCAGTCTAATGAGTGCAGCTGGGCCCCAACTGAGCTGCCTCATTGGCCAAACCACCTGACTGGCTGAGGGGATCACAGTCATGCTCTTAAGACCACCACCACCAGCAGCAGCAGCAGGGCACTGGCTGCTCTAAGCACTCACCCATGGCTGTGATAGTGCCTCCTTATTCCCAGCCTTGCTCCCTCCTTGTTCCAGTCATGCTCCTACCTTGGCCCCAGCGTTGCCTCTGCCTTGCCTCATTCCAGGTACCTGGGTCTAACCCTCAGCACCAATTCCTGACCTCTGACTTCAGCTCTGACCCTCAGCTCTGATTCCTGGCCACTAACTCCTGCTCCAACAGCTAGGCATGATTGCCAATGTCCCAGTCTCTGACAGCCAGGTTTGGATGAGTTTTCAAAGAACCTTGAAGTGAATTGGATAATGTATGGGGACCATTGTAGGTTGCTTAGCATGAGTGTAATATGTTCTCTTTAGCTGATCCTGCTTAGGAGAATTGCAGCTGTATTATCCACCAGCTGAAGCCTTGTGAACTTCTCATCTAGCCCTCTGAATAATAAGTTATAATAGTACAGCCTGATGACTATCTCAGTATTGTTTTACATACTGTTTATGGCTACCAAAGCAATGTTACACGTGACATGATTATTTAAAACTACAGCTCTCCAAATCTGACAACTTGGCATCTTCCCAATTCTCCAATTTTCCTCAATCTTCCTCTTTACATTAATTTATTTAGCTAAAAGATGTCATGCTGGCATCACAAGTTCTCATCTGAATGAAGTTTTATGGATCTTGCATGGGCACTCCAAATGTTTCCCCTCCTCACAGTACATTACAGTTTCAATGCAGCAGTGGACAGGGGCATGTTATAGTTTCGCTTTGTCAACGGCTAGAAGTGTTGTTCTTTTCCACTCAAAGATAACTGGCATCTGATTGAACAGTTGGCTCATTCAGTTTTAGCTATAATTTAGAATTAGATGCCAACTCTTATCTTCAGAGGGTGGATGAGCATCCATCACTGTTCTGTGTCAGTTTCTTGCAGTCAAAAGTAGGAGCTTAATAAAGAGTATCATTTCCTCCTTTTAACCTTAATAGGTAACAAGCAGTTTGTTCTGTGATTTTTGACATCTGACGGTGCTGTGGCACCACTTCGTTTTTCTCATACTTTAAAAAAAGTTGTACTTCAAACCAAAGAGAACTTTAAGAGCATTTCAACAAGCAGGTTTGGAGCATGCAGATGAACTAAGTCAGCTGCAAAAATATTGACCTTTTTCCCTATCCACCATTTGAAGGATTCACCATTCTTTTCTTTTTCTCCATTGTGCAAAAATTATTTCTTGCTTTACTTGTTGTTTTGCAAATGAATTACATCTTGGGAAAGTGACTTTGTAGGTAATAGACCAGATCCTCAGACAGTGTAAAACATTCTTGTTCCATTGACTTTGGTTTACACCACCTGAGAATTGGGTCAAAATCTGCCTATCGATGCAATTGAAGGTGTAACTAAGGGCAGAATGTGGCCCAATGGTATTTAGCAAAATAAAATAAAAAATACCTTACATGATGTGATTTGCTTTGTCTTGTGTCCTTTCTTTTTTGATCCTGCAATGGGCCTTGGTAAGCTGAAAGTTATGGTTATGTGCTCACTTCCTGTTCCACTTCTCTCCTGCCACATCACCATGTTTATACGTACTTCCTGTATGGAACGTTGTAGCTTGCACAGTTTGATATATGAAGGGCTAGTGGCGTTTTTCTGCACAAAATATTTTTTCTGATGAAAAATGGTCCTTTTTTTCAAATGGAGCTTTTTGTGAACAATTGTTGATATCATCTACATTTCTTGTGTTTCATGAATGTTTACACAATGTTTTTTATCAGTTTTTATTTAAAACATTATCAATTGATTTTTTAATGTATGAAATTGTTCAACAACAGTTTAGAATACATTTGATAAGAATTTATATTTAAAAATTGATAAACACTGTGAAAACTTTTGATAAAGAAACAGAAATTGCTCTGTTTTGAGCCTTGCACTATAGAAACAATCTTGAAATTTCTCACAACTGATTTTTTTTTCCATATTGAACCAGCTCTACTACTCTGCTACTTGTTGGCACAGGGTCCAACGCAATGGGACCCTGATCATTGATTGGTGTTGCTGGGTACTATTTTACTACAATAACAATATGTTCATAACTATATTAAAATAAATATGCCTTTTTTATCTATTTTTATTTCTCAGAAATATTCCTCTTGAAATAAGCATTCTTGATTGCAGTGGGCCATTCTATATTTTGATGATTTTAATCAAATGCGATCTTGACTTTCAATTATGTATATCCAAAATATAAAACATATATAAAATATAAATCAGGAAAATCCTGATTGAGATTAAAGCTCTTGGCATATGTTTAGAAGAGTGTTTTGCCTGCATAATACTATCTCTGATATAAACTCAAATATCACATACAATTCTGTTCAGTTTCATTCCAGATCCATTGCATAATTCCATTCTCAGAAGCATTTACTGCTACTCATCCCATAATTTAATATCTCTCTCTATTGTATTTTTAGCAGCAGACTTATATCATGATCTCTCCTACTTACATAAGCTGATAAACTACAACTTCCAGGGGACAAACTCATCTTCATATATATGCATCCCACGACCAAAGCCTCTCCTGCCCTCAGGTATTCAAACCTCTCTTTGAAGTCAATCGAGGCCTGATCCTACACCCCTAAAATCAGTGGGAGTTTTGCCTTTGACTTCAATATAGGATAGAGACCTCAGAGAATAGGGGACTGCAGGAAAAGGTCCTTATTGACTGCATTAGAAACTGTGTGGAGAAGTTCCCCTTGTAACTCTTATAACTTATCTGATATTCTAGCTATTGTGTAACAATGGAACTAAGATTCATCTAATCAAACATGCCAATTCAACTGTTGCTATGTGTGTAAGCCACCTTCATTTTCCAAAAAGACAAAATGTTCTTTTTCTTTCTATATAGAACTTTGAAGATGCACCATTCTTTTAAGAATTCTCTTTTTTTAATAATAAGAGGAAGTGGTTAGATAAAAGTTAAAGGTGAGTCAGTATCTTATGTAAATTACAGAACTTCATTTAAATTATGGAATTATGTAGCACAAAATATAACAATAATAATATGAACTGGTATAGTACAACCCAATTATCTCTCTGTAAAAATATCTAAAATGATTCCACTTAAGCAATACGGAAACATTTCTGAGTGATAAATAACATGCCTTGAATGATTTTATAAGGTATTAGCTCTAAGGCATGATGATGATCAAACAATATGGTAATTATGCTTGAAAATAGGAGCTCTGGGGTGCCTGACTGATAGAATGAATTTGAGGTCCATGGGTGAAGACCTCAATGTGAAGTCAATAGAAGTTTTGGTATTTACTTCAATGGAGCCAGGATTTCACCCAGATCTCCACTGCCTTATAGACACCAAGCCAAATCACAGTAGATGAAGATTTGACCCACTATGTTTTTAAACAACTTCTCAATGCAAAACCTAGTTCCTTAATTTCAATGAGAAAGTGTCGTTCATGCTGTTCTTCGCAAAATTATGAATGACTTTCTGAGATACAAAAGCTCCACACAAAGGCACATAGAAGAAATCCTTCATTAGATGCCGGCAACTTACTAACCTTTGGTCATATTTCATCAACTGTCACCAGTTAAGAAAGGTTGGGCATAAGCAGTTTTTGGTAGGCCTCCAAAGAAAACATGGGTGATGCAGGAAACAGTGTTACTATCTACTAAATTGCACTTCTCCCCATAAGCCTGCATTGAAGAAATGCTGCAGCACAGTGTTAGGGAGCTCTCTGTTACAAGAGTTGTTGCTCTTGGATGATGAATAAAATCAAAGTCCTGGCTAAAGCTGGGTTCATTAAGGTTCCCCTGGTTCACTTCACAAAAATATGGAACCTGGATGTCTTGGCTGAATTCCAATTTGAAAAACTATATTCTACCTATGTAAAAAAGTCTCCTGCAGTTTCAATTTGATAAAGCATCATTCAGTTCCTGTCCTAAAATGTCCTAGGATGTTGCTGTGCATTGTTGTTTATAATGCTTTTGCACTCCTTCTGGATAAAAGGCGCTAGATAACTGTAAGCCATTATCACTGAATGCAGAGCTGAGGCTCAGCTCTGCTTTTATTTAACAAATTACCATGTCTCTAACTTTGCAGCTCTTTTGTGTTCAAGTTTCTCTCTCCTCACCTCTCCTAGTTTTTAACTCATGGATGAACCCTTTCTGGCAGCCACTTTATCTTCCTTCCAGCTGGCAGATCAAAAAAACACCTTCTTTGGGAACTGATGCTAATACACAAGTAGATCAGAAGAAGTGAATGTTATTTAGCAATGCAGCCAGCCTCACTTCCCTTGCTCCCCACCCTCCCCACAGATGCTGATTATAACTGCATTCCTAAAGAAGGCTGGACTGGTAACTCAACCTTGAATCTCTTGTATGGCAACAGACTGTAATGTTCTGTGCCAGACAATGTTGTGATGTTTGCAATGAACACTTAGGTACCCCGGGTGTCGATACCTCTGATCAAACATCCAAGTCTCTCCACCCCCGCCTCAAATGACTTGCCCTCCCTGTGGCTGGAAGGTTATTTTATAAGATTTTTGTTTTCAGTTTAATTGCAAACTCTACTCTTTGCAATTCAAAGGCTCAGTGGTGCCTATGAGACACAGCCCTTCCTTGGGAGGTAGAGTGAAACTGCATTCTCCCAGGAGGTGCCCCGGGACGCTGTCCTAGAGCTGCTAGGTGTGCAAAGGCAATGGGCCCACTGCTACTAGGGTGACCAGATGTCCCGATTTTATAGGGACAGTCCCGATTTTTGGGTCTTTTTCTTATATAGGCTCCTATTACTCCCCAACCCCGTCCCGATTTTTCACACTTGCTGTCTGGTCACCCTAACTGCTTCCCCTTTATTGGATGCACATTACTCTCCCTTTTCTTGACTGTCCGTCTCTGATGGCATATGTGTAAAGTGGACAGAGCTATGGTTTCTCATCAATCTATGTCCCTTTTGGGGCACTGTGTGCTCCTTGAGGCAGTAGGGCAAGAGTACTATCCAGGCTCCCAAGAGCTCAGGGGCTACAGTTGTTGTTGGCCTTTATGCAGGCTGGGTTAGGGGGAAAAGAAGGCTCTTACCACACTCTGCCCGGCACAGCATCATGCTCAGCATTGTCATACCTAACTTTTAGGCGCACTGAAAATCACTTAGACCCACAAAGCCTGCATTAGGCACCTAGTGTCCCTGTACAATAAATGGGGAGAGATGGGCCTCTGAGAGTGGCATCCACAGAAGCTAGCACACTAGATATGCTAGCCGCCTATGCTAGCCACCAGGATATGTTGATGAGAGGGGTGTCTGGTGGCTAAGGAGCCTAATCTGTTTCTTGTGAGAATGACTTAGGCCGGCACCTAACTCCACACAAAATGGCTGGTGAGGGAGAGGAGGAGGAATAGGATTCCTTATCACTTTTAACCCAGGGGCGAGGGTACTCACCTGGGATGTGAGAGACCCTGCTTCAATTTCCCTTTCTGATTGATGAGGAGAAGGAATTTTAATAGAGGTCTTCCATCTTTCAGGTGAGTGCCTTAACCACTGGACTATAGAGTGATTCTCGCTCTGGCTCAATTAATATTTAATTAAAAGCGGAATGGCTATCAGGGATGTCCCTGTCACCTCCTCCCACTGGCCAGTCATTTGGTGTGGAGTTAAGCATGCTCATAACATGCGTACAGTTTCAGGCCCTGCAGTTGGTATGGATGGAGGAAAGCCTATCTTCCCCTGGTTTGAAGAGTGCACTGTAGCTTAGGTGGGAGATAGGCATCTGGATACCTGGAGTGAGGCAGCAGGATACATGCCCAGAAGCAGAAACAGAGAAAATTTACAGTGGAAATCTAGGCACCAAGTGAATTTAGGTGCTTACAGGGTTAAGCAGAAGCCAAGCAGGGATTTTGTGGATCAAAATGGTCCCTAAACTGGGATTTAGGCACCTAAATCTGTGGACCTTAAATCTGTGGCATAAGATATCTCTTAGCAAGATTATCATTTTTGGTATGTTTGAAAAACAGTGGCTTATGCCAATTTAATGCAGGTATTTTCAGCATTGCCAGGAAGGTGGGAAATTGCTTTTACTAGAAGCAACACAGAGAAATTCTAGCAAGACCTACATAAATCATATGTAATGATTCTTAACATTCTGATGGTAATACTGTATTATTGTAGTATATTGAATCCAAAGTGCAGAACTGCAGTGTGCTTTGCTTTAGAATCTGATCTACTCAAAATATAGTAAAAAATATATTTTGTTAAAAAGCATGAGGAGTAGGTGGTAAATATGCCAGCACAGAAATTTCCTTAGCTAAATTGTAATTGTAGGGGGAACTGGTAGCAACCCTATATTTAGGCTGCCTAACACTTTTTGACTATAAAAGATTCTCTTCTTGCAACTTCTTTTTGAGAAGCTCTAGCATATCCATTGTTTGCAAGCCTTTGAAATGCATTAGAAGGAAATCTGTTGGACAAGCGAGGTGCCTTTTCTTTATCCCATGAACTTCTGTTCAGATTTTACTGAGGCGTGCTTGTGTTTGTCAGAAAAATGTTGGCAACCTGACAAAATAATAACTAAACATGAATACGTTTAAGTGCTGGGCTCAAGTCTCTGCCAAAGTAGCTGCAGCAGTGGCAACAGTACACACTGTCCTGGGAAGCCTGAGAGCTGCGGTAGGGTGGGGGTTGGATTGGAACAGATTGCCAGATCAGGTTATTTGCACCCCAAGCACTTCCTAACTGGTGAGTCCCCTTCTTGGATAAAAGCCTGTTGCCAGCTAATGTAGCTAGTCCTGTAGCTCAAATGATAGCAGTCTATGCTGACGTTTCTGTAAGTAAACCCCGATGCTGCATGATGGGGATGTAGAATTTGTTTTTACCTCTTTTTCCTTCAAAAAAATCCTAGGATACTACATAAGGAGGGTGAAAAAGCACCCTAAATTAAAAGAACATTATTCAGGTTTGTCAAACACTCAAAAGTTAGAAAATACCAGATTTATAGTTGCCTCTGCAACCTTAACTCAATTCACACGTGTATATGAATTATGGTAACGCTTTTAATGACATGATCACATGGTATTCTTTCAACAGGACCCCTGACTCATTCTGTGCACAGGATGGGTACGTAAAGGGGCAGAATAAAATTTACATAGGTAACTTGGAAATGTCATATTTACAATCTTTCAGGAGCTTGACTTTATAGCGTAAATAACATTAGTTTAATGTGGCTTTTCATGTAATCCTATTAACACCCATCTTGCTGAGTGTGCTCAAGAAAAACAAGTTTTGGAAAACATCCAATAATGTTTACAAATCTAACAATGCACGTTGTTTTTATTTAAGTTTAAATACTAATGATTTAAACAGCTAACTACATTTGCACCAAACAGAATGATAAGGTTCATATTTCTTACAAGCAAAAAAGGTTCTCCTGGCCACTGAAGGTAAATGCACATCTTTCAGAGAGGGCTGATTATTTTTTTTAATCTGTCTTCTGAGGAATACCCTGAGGCCAACAATTTGACCTGCTGTACATTGTTTCTTCTAAAGCACGTTGCCAATTTCTTGCATTTTAATTTGGAAGCTAATGTCTGTCAATGCTCTTTGTAATGGAAGTAGCTCAGCACTAATGAACCAACATTTGGGCCAAGAGACAATGAAAGAGTTCTGTTTAATCTTTTCAAAGGTTCTATTACAGGACAAACAAATGATTTACTAATGCCTTGACAGTGTCCGTTTAATGGGAAAGGTTATTTTTTAAATGTTAAAATATTGACCACTGTGCAATGAGAGACATGCCTTTAAAGGGCTGTTTTCAGACTTGATTGACAATGTACATTTTAAAAGATAGCCTTAATATTTACATTTTGGAAGAAAAAATGATTTAGCTTAATTCCCTGTGAGACCTGAAGGGTTAATTCACCTGTTCCTTTCAGACATAAGGAAACAATGGTATAGTCTATCCATTCAGATATGATTTGTTTGACCACAGCTGATTGGCCAGGTGTGTCCTTGGCCTTTCCTGTTTCTTTGTTTATTGAGGGCCTAGTTCAGCCACCTGTCTCGTGATGTATGTTACTCACAAGTAGCCCCATTTGGCTCAATTGTTCTGTCTAGTCTTGGCATCGCCCTGCATTGCTTGCTGTGCGGTCTTGAGCAGCCCTAGAGAAGCACTGTGACTCACTCTCTTAGATTTCTGGGGTGTGGTGGGCGTAACCCACCAGAACAAAAAGACCTTCCCCCTTCAGATGAGGGAGGGGTCACAAACTGTATAATTATTTGGGACAGCAAGTGGAAAAAACAGGAACGGGGTGAAGGTTAGACGTACAACAGAGGGGAACTGGAAAGGGATACTGAGCAGAGAAACCCGGCCAATGCCCACTGCCGCATGATGGAGTCTGAGTCAACCGTCCCACAGAAAAAGAGAAAACCCATGTTCTTCCAGAAGCTGGAGTGGAGGAGTGGGGGAGGCCTAGCTATAAGTATTCTTTAGCAAAGCAGTCTGAAAATGGGAGCAGCCTGGGGCCAGATGAAATGCAGGTTCTTCTAACTTGGGCAGGAGCAGGGAAAGTGGTGCTCCTAATAGACTCATAGACTTTAAGGTCAGAAGGGACCATTATGATCATCTAGTCTGACCTCCTGCACAACGCAGGCCACAGAATCTCACCCACCCAGACCTGCAATAATCCTCTCACCTATGTCTGAGCTATTGAAGTCCTCAAATCATGGTTTAATGGAGTGCTAGGGAGAACAGCAATGGAGAGGGACATGCGTAAAGGCTGTGCAGGTCAATGTGTGTTGGCAGAGTGAAGAGAGGCAGCACCTTGGAAGAAAATACTGGGTTGGGGACTACGGGCACAGAGACTGTGGCTGGCTGCCTTAAAAAAACTATGGACTCCTCAGATGGGAAAAGTCTTTGGGCACACTGAGTTCTGAAAACTTATGGGAAAATGAGAATGAATGCAACTGTTGTTGAAACAAATACTCTTCGGAGAACTGTTCCAATCTCTGTCTTCCTTTTTCCTACCACATCTGTGATGAGCACACCAGGAAGTACCTGTTGACAGCCTCCCACTGTTTTTGTATAGCCAGATGCTGTATGTCCGCTACTATACTTCTTTATTAATATAGACAGCTCCATTAGCCAGTGCAGATGGTGATCTAGAGACTTCTTCTCTCTGCCCATCCTCACCCCTATTTAAGTGTAGTGCTATGGTAGGGTAGTAACTGTGGGGAAACCTCCTCTGAATGCAGACACTAGAGCTGGGTGAACTTTTTCACCCAAATGCGGATTCAAGTTGACAGAAAGATTTTGCAATTTCAGGTTGAAATTGCCAAATAGGGGGTGCTTTAAATAAAAAAAAGTATAAAAAATGTTTAGCTTTGCCCTTTTAGAAACAATGTTCAAAAAGTTTCACTTTTTCATTTGAAATGTCTTTTTGTTCTGAATGTTACTGCAATTTTATTTTTAAAAAGGTTTAAAAACTTGAACACGAAACATAATGTTTTGTTTGACCCAAATGAAATGAAATCTCTTTGATTCTTTTGGTTTGCTTAAAATGTGAACAAATTTCATTTTGGGTTGACCCATAATGAAGTTATATTTTTGGTTAGGCCAATGGACCAGAAAAAATCAGTTATTTGCATATCTGTTGTATCATAGCAGTTGTCCGCACCGTCTCCCTTCACCTCAGCAACTAGGATAAGGACTAGGAAGAATTTAGCCAACTGATTTCAATAGGACTATTTTCAGATTTACTCAACATATAGAAAGAGGGAAATGGAAGAAACTGGAGATGATGCCTCATTTCTTTCCACCTACATTTGAAAATATTGCTGGTAGCCTAACACACAGAGATAACATGAAGCTCTTTTATTAAACCTCACTATAACTTTGTTCTTTTTATGGGATAACTGAGTGGTGGGTATGTGTCTGTATGTGGGGGATGGGGGCGGGAAGGTACTGCTGTCATTTCTTTTTATACTCCATTATCTGTCTGATTAATCTGACTTTCATTCCGCCATAGTTTAACAGCTCATTTGTCTGGTGTGGTATTAGTAAATACATTTTATTATCTGGCATATTAACTGCCAAAGCTCCAGAGACCATGACACAAATCTATGAACTGAAGCATGATGTCTCCCCGGACCATTGCTAAGCAGCTTCATAAGAGAAGGACGTAATAGACAGGCTGAATATACTCTCTTCTTTTCCAATCAAAGTCAAAGCATGTGTATTTGGAAGTGCATAGATTTAAATCATTTACAAGACACTTCATATTCCCTGTTTGTTCATATGGCCCTCTATGTTCACCCTCATACCTTACACTGTGTGAGTTATAAAAACTGATCCCCTTACTGGTTAACACCCATTTATTCTCTCATTTATGTTTAACCATAACATTGTTATGTTTTATAACAATGAGATTTCTCAATATAGTCTGTGTCCCAGGAAATAAGACAGAAGATTGTATTTTCTCATGGGAAGTGAGCACAGATTTCATTTAGCCCCTTTAGGCTTCCTCCTGCGCCCTTTGGAATCTAGCGAAACACCCATTGGCATCAGTGATGCAGAAGCAAGACTCTTGTGGTTAAAGGCCTGTTCTTGCACCGCTGAACTCAACGGACATTTTACCATTGTCTTCAGTGAGACCAGGATTGGGCTTTTAGTAGGCAGGGAGTAAGTATGGTGCCATGGGTAGAGCTTGGGAGGGGAAGCAAGGAGAGGACTAAGTAGCTAGTGTTTCATAGCATTTTGATTAAGAAGCAATGAGCAATAAGAAAATACTATACAAAATAGTAGTATTTAAACTGGGAAATGATGCATTTTCCAACTCTTATTCATCTGGATCAGTGGTGGGCAACCTGTGGCCTGCGGGCCATACATGGCCCATCAGGGTAAGCTGACTGCAGGTTGCGAGACATTTTGCGGATGTTGAGTGTCTGCAGGCACGACCCCCCCGCAGCTCCCAGTGGCCTCGGTTCGCCGTTCCTGGCCAATAGGAGCTACAGGAAGTGGTGGGCCACAGGAACGTGCTGGCCGCCGCTTCCTGCAGTTCCCATTGGCCGGGAACTGTGAACCACGGCCACTGAGAGCTGCGGGGGGCTGTGCCTGTGGATGGTCAATGTCAGCAAAATGTCTCATGGCCCGCAATCAGCTTACCCTGATGGGCTGCATGCAGCCAGCGCCGGCTCTAGGCACCAGCCTAGGAAGCACATGCTTGGGGCAGCACATTGTAAGGGGTGGCATTCAGGCCAATCTTAGGGCAGCAAATTTGCTTCAGCGCCGCTCCGGCTGCTTTTTTTTTTTTTTTTTTTTTGCCTGAGGCGGCAAAAAAGCCAGAGCCGGCCCTACATGCGACTCGTGGGCCACAGGTTGCCAACCACTTATCTGGATAGCTAAATGATTACATTTTAGCTTCCTTTGTGTTTGCTTTCTTATGCACATTACTGATATCAAGTTTCAGTAACAAAAAGTGAATTTCAAACTCATTTGCGAGTACTTATGGGACCTGAATTTTAAATTCCAAGATGTAAGTATTTGCACTGGAAATATTTATCTACTCAGAGAACAGAAAATATACCATATGACTTAAGAGATCAATTTAAGCAATGCTACTCAAATTCTGACTAAGCGGTCAATTGATTTAAAATTTGAAAATATTTGAGTGAAATTAAACAATGAATAAACTGCAGAAATATATTCAGCACACTTTCTGCGAACAGTCTACATTCGTTATCTGAAATATTGCCTCTGAATTATTCACTCGACTCTGACCATTAAGAAGTTAAATGTATTGCAATTTGCTCAGTTACATGAATTGTTCTCTTGTAGTTGCATGCATATAGCTATTACTGACATTAATAGGAGTTACACACAGGATTGGATTGGGAGTGGGGAGAGTGAAAAAGCAAATGCAGAGAAATTGTGAGGAAAAAGGATGAAAGAAATTTGAATGAAAAAATACACATAATAAGTCAGATCCTCAACTGATGTAAATCAGTGTAGATCCATCAATTTCAGTCCAGCTGGGGCTCTGGTCCAATATTAGCTACACATTATACAGAACACCTACCTGTTCCAATTCAGCTTTTGGGAGCTGTAGGTCTTCTATCCCTAATGCATAGCACAGATTTCCCTTAAACTAGAAAAATTCAATTTTTTTAAAAAAATTAAGCACTGTAGAATAAAAATAGATTAAAAAAAACAAGATAAAAAATTAATACATTTTAACTCATTTTGAACCACTCCCCCAATAATAAGAGATTTACAAAACCGCAACCTTCATCAACTTCCCTCCTCCCTATTTCGATTCTTACATGTCATTCCAATTAAAAAGATTGGCTGTGTTCTACCAGCATGTTAGAGATTGTCTTAGAAGATCATATAAATTTTCTGCTGGAAGTGACAGAGTTAAGTAATTTTTGTCAAATACATATATACTACAGAGAAATGGGAACATGAAAGGGAATTAGAGGAGAAGGAAACAGATAAAATGGTAAACATTTACTCAGCATCTGTCTTTATAAATGAAGATTGAATTTTATCCAAACCAGGAATCAGATTTCCAGGGGAAGCAGATGAAAAATTAGATTGTGCAGAATGCAGCAGAAAAATGGTTGTTAAAAGGTTACAGCCTTTTAAAATTGACAAGGTTCCTTGGCCAGATTACATACACCCAGGAGTGCTGGAGGAAGTGGGAGTGGAAACTGGAGAAGCTTTAGCAGCATTTTCACAAGTTCACTCAATTTTTATTCACTTCAAGACTCAGAGAGAGATCTGAAGATTGAGAAAATGCGTCACATAATTTTGTCACTTCAACAACAAAAAAAGGAGGGAAGGGGGCTGTGGATGTAAGAAACCTGGTTCAATCTGTTTGTTAGTTTTGTGGGAAGAGACTGCAGAAGTGTAAAAAAAAGGGGAAGAGACTCATAGTATGATGAAGGATAAAATGTCGCACAGTGCACCACTGTCCAGTTAAGGCCATCCAGCCTTTCTCGTTCTAATGTGTTCAGATTCATCAAGGATGTTACTATTGTGTTAGACAGGGAACATCAAACAATAAGAATCCACACACACCCTGCTAATTTCTCCACATGAAATTTAAGTGTACTACGGACACTTCTTTTAGACCATTCCATGTTGGTCTTCTAGTGAGACAGACAAGACAGTAGAAAAAAATGTCTAGTATGGATTCCTTCATCAAATTCAAACAGGTCAAACATTGAAATAAAACACTATTCCAAGATGTATATATACTTTTACTTCTGAAATTTATCCTGGCTCAGAACTATATTACCAATGTCATATCCAGTTAACTACAGTTACGCTAACTCACAAGTAGCAATGTAGAACTGCTTCAGATGTTCTGGCTAGAAATTCTTACTTGACAGCTACATTTGCCACATGTTTTAAGGAAGGTTTGTATTCTACTCTGTCTACTTGGAGGTCATGATACCATCCAAAAGCTGGTTAAATTCTAATTCCACAAGGTTGTAGTATTTATTGTCAAAGTGTTGTCATTCAGTGATGCACAGTAGTAATGTTTCTGAATGGCTTAAAATTCAATAGTGTGTAGTCTGGTGCTGCCCGAATAAAGGAGAGTCGGGTGGAGGGAAGGGTGTGTGTAAAATTGGTGGGGCAGTTCAAGCAAATAAGGTTATATGTATCCTATATGCAGCCAGAATTTGGGTAGAATCAGATTGACACAGTTGGATGGAGCCATCACAACATGGAATCTGTAGGTGCCGGTTAGCAGAGCTCAGATAGAACAATCTGTGTTTCCCTTTAAAGAGCTGCTGCAGAAATGTTGCCTCTGTCTAATGTGTGGACCTCATGGTTCATTCTCAGCATGCTCTGTTTACTGTGACATCATCTTTGCTAGCTACCTTCTGCAACAGGCAATTTGGGGAGGTGTGACTGTATGCTGACTGACAGCCATAGGGTGTAGCCACAGACCACATTGGAAGTTTTATGGAGCAGGGTAAAAATACATCAGGTTCTTGAATCAGTGCTTGTCTTCAGAACTGTGGGAACTCCACAGAAGTATCGTGGACCAAACTGTGAAGTTTTTTGAATGCACAGAGCCCATCATTAGTTTTTCAAATACATTCGACAATGTTATGTAACTGATGAAGAACAGTGGCCAGAAAGATAGTTAACACAAAAGATTAGATGAGAGGCTATAGTGATACAGATTAGAATATAACTAACCAATGTTCCAGTGTAGGGCAAGGCTTCAATGTACTTGTTGAGTGTCTCTTCTTCAATACGTTCTTCATGGCACAAATACTTGAAATGGGTGAAAGAATACTGCTTCTGTGTGGATGTGAAAACTTGACAGAATAGGGAGAAAAGAAGATGGGGGAAGAGAGACAACAAAAAATGTGTTAGGTTGTTCTATTCCCTTCACCAAATGGTTTTGATCCTGCTGTGTGCTGAAGAGTCACATGCAACCTTTTGGATATCCTTAATAAATTGCTGCACTTCTGGTAAATAACTAAAGCCAGATCTTAAGAATGGCCATACTGGGTCAGACCAAAGGTCCATCTAGCCCAGTATCGTGTCTTCTGACAGTGGCCAATGCCAGGTGCCCCAGCAGGAATGAACAGAACAGGTAATCATCAAGTGATCCATCCCATCGCATGTTCCCAGCTTCTGGCAAACAGAGGCTAGGGACACCATCCCTGACCATCCTGGCTAATAGCCATTGATGGACCTATCCTCCATGATTTTATCTAGTTCTTTTTTTAACCCTGTTATAGTATTGGCCTTCACAACATCCTCTGGCAAAGAGTTCCATAGGTTTACTGTGCATTGTGTAGATCAGTGTAGCTCCATTGAAGTCAATCATGTTACACCAATTTACACCAGCTGATGATCTGGCCCAGAAAAGTGCTTCCAAGGTAACAAATGCATCATCAATCTTATCTGCTTAGAAGCCACTACTATTCCCAGGAGCTCATCCAAATTTAATATATATTTATATACATATAGATTTAAATAGATAGCAGGTGCCAGACATTGGTTACAACCTTTAGACTGTTCCCACGCTCTTCTAAACAAAAACAGCTCACATGGACTCCAATTTAATAGAGTTATGGGCTTGATGAATACTGGGGAAATTCCATGACCTGTGTTATGCAGATAATTAGATAGTCATAATGGTCCCTTCTGGGCTTAAAATCTATCAGAACTAAAGAATCCTTTAATTACTAAATTAATATATAACCCTGTGCACAGCAATATATCTACTCTAAAAATTGTACTTCTTGCTACCAAGCCTGATTTGATGCCAAAGACTGCATGATGTGAATGTCTTACATTTATATAGCAACTTTCATGCAGAGCGATCCCAACATGCTTCACAAGTAGTTCCACAGATGGGGCTACTCATATAATAAGGTGCTATGGGCTTTAAAAATGTTCATGAATAGTATCTGTTTATTTTCAAGCATTTCTTTTTATTTGTATAGATTTATTTTTTTACAGTTGTATGACATTGGGGAGAGGTGGGGGCAAAAATGGGGGGAACCAGACAATAGATGCTGAAATTCAAAAAGTTAAACATTTAAAAATAAAATTAAAGGACATTCCTAAACAAAAAGTCATTTTGACTCAAAGAATCAAAATGTTTTATTTCAAAAATGCCAAAATTAAACATTTTGGAGAGATTTTTATTGCAACAACAACAATTTGATGAAATCAACACAAATCATAAAATGTTTTGGTTGACCCCATCTGCATTTTTTCCCCCTGAAAAAGCGTTTCATCAGAAAAACGGTACCCAATTCTCTTACTGACCTGCCCAAAATTTAACAGTGGGCTAAAGGAAACCATTTCATAACCCATTACAAATCTCTCCGCCCTCCAACCATTACTACTTTGCCAGCATAAGTGCATTCTTATTTGTACTCATCTGTACTGACTGTCGGGAGCACATCTGGCTCCCAGCCTGGTCACTAGGCACCACCTAGCTCAGCTGGGTCCAGCAAGCTTTTTCCAAATGGTCGTGCTTCCTGTTTGGGAAGCTACTTGAGCCTTTCAGTGGCAACAGCACAGCAGCTGCTCAACATGTGCCATACCTGCAGATGAGCTTGCCCCGTTCTCACTTCTGCTTCCCGTTCCATCTCTTGCCAAGTCCTGCTCCTGCCTTGACTCCTGCCTGCTTTAGTCTAGTCCTTGTCTCTCTTCCCTGATGCTGACTCAGATGATGACCTTTGGCTTACCCTTCGACCTGGTGTTCCCAATCCTAATTCCGGTTCTGATCTTTTGGCTTGGCTCCTCGACCCTGACTCTGGCTTCACCCTTGAACAGGTAGCTTGTCATTGCTCCAAACTGCCACCACAACCACCAGGCAAAGTAGGCTGCCCACATCCCGGCAGCTTACATTTACAGCTGCACCTTTCAATTTGCCCATATGCCGTCCTAAACCATTATTTTTAATAACCCCATTACGGGGACAAGTAAAAAGCAATAAAAGGAATCTTGAACATTTAACCTAGAATTGTCAATCTCTGTTATTTCCTAAGGGACTAAACTGAAGCAAAGCTAGGAAGCTTGCGCTGATTATTATACAACATGGTTTTTGTGCAAGTACAAAAAATCCAGTCTGGAACACTCGTAGTCTTCCTGTCTTTTCCACTTTGGATTACAGCTATATCTTTCCATTTCCTTATTCCCAGTGAAATATTTCTTTTTTCATAGCACCTTAAGACCACTCAATGACTCCACTACCGCAACATGAAGACTTTAAAAATATTTTATAAGTCTGATGAATCTCTTTCAACACTTTGGCAAGATAAAATAAAGAATGTTTATGGTATAATAACTAGCAACTTTGGAGCTAATTAAAGAAACATGCAGGTCATTCTCAACTTCAGATGTCAAAGAAAGGAAAAGAGATTTCCCTTTTCAAGACTGTCATGATGCCCTTGTTTTCACATGTTGTGTTTATGAATTTTAATAGTATATGGAAACAATTAATAGTTAATATATTTGTATAGTTATGACACATGCACTTGACACAATCCTTTCTGGGGAAAAATGTTTAACTATAGTTTGTTGGTTTGAATATTTCCAATATTTTGGAAAGTTAGACACCTAAATCAACATTTTAGTAACAAAATAAAAGTGGAGTCTTCTTTTTTCAGAGCCTCTGAATGGTGTGATATACAGAAACACAGTCTATTTTAAACAGGAAGCATTTATTAAAGTATTCAGCTACAAACTACAGATACAAATAAATACACTTCCACACAGCTTGAGTTCCAGTTTTGTGTCCTTTCTTCATCAAAGACCCCACCCTCTCTGCAACTCTATACAACTCTCAGAGACATCTGCTGACTGAATAATATACTGCCAATAATTGTATAATTCCACTGAATACCCACAGCTCCCACTGACACTTCTCCACACCCCTGGAGGGCCTGTGCAGGATAATATTCTACTGCTCTTTTGAGAACTAGTATGGAGCCGGGCTAAATCACCAGTGATGGTTTACAGCTTCAAGGAAATATGATCAGCTGGCATAGGGCCAGAGCCAGACCATGCTCTGGGTTATGTGATGCCATCCAGTAGCTAGTGCTCGAGAAAAGTATTATAAACTAGCCCAAGTTTACAAGCAACTCAGCTTCTGCATGATGAAAGTTTTACAAATCTTTGGCAAGCCTACCTCAAGTTTGGGCTTGTTATGAAACCCCAAATCAGGCAATAGCTTTTGTTACAGCAATCTCCCCAGCACCAGTTAAAACTCCTTTCTCACATATAATGTACAACACACTACGGCTCTTTCCTCCATGGAAATTTCCTTAATGGAAGTTTATATGCACAACAGAGAGAGAGAGAAATACCCCTTTGCTTATCTAGTTTTATCCTATAATACATATACTGGCAATACACTGTTCAACTTGTAGTTCCCGGCACACACTTGCACTAAGTTAGGGAAAGTCTATTTTTTTTCCTTTTACATTTTGTCTTACTGATACGCAGTATATCTTTACATTGCATTTTAACCAGCAACTTAATTTTACTAGTGCACATTGTGAGAATTATGCACATATTTAAAAGGGCTACATTGTTTTTGAATCCAAGAGACAATGTGAATCAGAGAGGAAAAAAACAAATTGTTTCCTTGTGAAGTCCATGGTATTGTGTTGCTCAGATTAATTAATTTATTTATTTATTTGGCCATGTTCAATTAGCATTTCAATAATACAGGATTTATTGTAAATTTTAATCATGGAATTCCTGAAGGCCAATTTCCTTGAGTGGTGTTTCCACTTGGAATTCTGAATTTTACCTGAAAGCTTTGCAGCCAACCTCAAGATAATTTTGTAATTAAAAAGGGATACTGTCAACTAAAAGTCATTTTTGTTGTTGCTGCAAACAAACACCTTTCTTTATCTATTTTATTACTAATGCCTTAACCTTGAGAATTTTTTAAAAATCAATTTACCTGTCTATTTATTCTGTTTATTTTGGCATTTATCTTAGGCTGGACAATGAAAACTGATGAGAGAGTTACTTATTCGGATGTATATAAAATGCTAAAAAAGACACTTACCCATGTGCTCTAGGCACACTTGAGAATATTTTAAAATGCTATGAAACTAATGATGGTACACAGCTAAAGTACATCAGCACAATGTAATATAACCCTACCAGCAAACCAAGCAATTCAGAAGCTTAAATCCCTCTCCAGCAATTCCCCACCATTACAATTATATTCCCATCAACTCCCTGACCATCCATTTTCCAATGCCTGTAAAAACAGATGAGCTATTCAGTATCTCATTAGTATAACCTACCCCAAGCTTTCAAAAATCAGGAGCCAGCCCCCACCCCCAAGTCATGAGATTGTCTTAAAATCATCACATCTTAAAAATAATAAACAGTGGATTATATTTATATAGCTTTTGGTTTCTGAGCCTTTAAGGCTCACTTTTTAAAGATTTTCTACACAACCACATGGGTTAGTAAATTTATTTATTTAGTTATTTTTATTAATGAAAGCTGAGATTCTTGGTCATCACATGACTCCAGGAGCTGGGATTTTAAGAAAATCATGATTTATCACGAGACGTGATAACATTGTGAGAGTTGGAAACATTCAGTGTGCCCTGAAAGTTCATGCTTCTACCAAGTGGGGAGCAAATTCTACTGCTGGAGGGTCCCTCACAGAGAACACCCAACCATTGGGTTCTTCCTGTGTATATCAATGGGATGTCAGCATTCTTTTGATCTCAACTGTACTACTTTTAGTATGCCAATGTTTGGCTTTTAAAAATTAGGAGATATTTATTTAGGAACATATGTTTTCATTTTCCCCTTCATTTTTGGAAACACTTTTATTGGCCTTTATATTTTATTATATATTTTAAAAAATAAAATTTAAAATTTGGGCCAAATTTAAGTTGACAGTTTCCTGTCAAGACAACCCCCTGACCCCCCAAAACAAACAAACAAACAAACAAACAAACAAACAAACAAACAAACAAACAAACAAACCATAACACTGTGAGGTTAGATAAAATTACAGCAATATGGATATAATTATTGTTTGGATACACTGCTCTACAGCCAAAATGCTTCTGAAATAAATGTAGTCAAACTTTACTAATTCTGGGTCACTGAGAACGAAAATGATGCTTAAAATTGTTGATTGGCTCTAGTTTTCAAGACATGCTATTGGGTCAGTATATACGACCCTTGACTTGGGAATGGCGGAGGATAAGTGAGTTATAAAGGGAAGGGATCTCAATTTAAACCAGAAATGACTAAAATACATCTTTGACTGGATCTATGAATAAATCTATGACTGGGTTTGGACAGTACTTGCTTTTTAGGCAAAACAATGAATGATGCAATCTGAAGCTGGTATTGCGTCATAAATGATATGAATTGCATCATGTTATTCCTAGAAGTCATGGATGATGCAATCATAATGAAGCTTACATCACTGTGCTGAACAAATTGCCCTATATCAGCTCTAGAAATCATACAGTGTCGTGCTCTCTTCTTTGTCAGTGTTTGATTTTGCAAAGGGACACATTTCTGTTTAGCCAAAGTGAGCAGAGATGCCTCGTACTTGTGTGAACAGTGCAGATCACTTCTGCTATGTTTGTGGTGAAGTGACTTTTGCATCACAAAAACGCAGTATAAGCACTATGGTTAAGAAAGCCTATCACCTTTATTTTGGCTGCAAAATTGGAGATCAGGACAAGAGGTGGGCCCCACACATATGCTGCAACACTTGTGCAACAAATCTTCGCCAGTGGTTGAACAGGAAAAGGAAATCTAGGTCTTTTGCAGTGCCAATGATTTGGAGAGAGCCAACAGATCATACCAGCAATTGTTACTTCTGCATGGTGCCTCCAGTTGGGAGAGGTGTGTCAAAGAAGAAAAAGTGGACTGTGCATTATCCAAACATTCCATCAGCTGTACGCCCAGTACCCCACGGAGAAGGACTGCCGGTTCCTGATGCACCAGAATCATTCTCACTTGAGTCAGACGAGGAAGAGGAAGAGGATGAAACTTCTGGTCCTGAACCATCAATGTCACAGGACCCACATTTTCTCCCATCCTCCTCCTCTGAACCACACCTCATAACACAAGGTGAACTGAATGACCTTGTCAGGGATTTGGAACTACCCAAGAGTAAGGCAGAGCTTTTGGGCTCCAGACTACAGCAGTGGACTCTCCTGGCAGGTGATGTTAGGGTTTCCATATTCCGTGACCGTCAAAAGGATCTTGTCCCATTCTTCTTCATGGAAGGTGATCTTGTAGCCTGCAACAACATCGATGGTGTGATGGCAGCCCTCAACATCGTTCACGATCCAGATGAGTGGAGACTGTTCATTGATTCATCGAAGACGAGTCTTAAAGCTGTTTTACTGCATAATGGCAATGTTTTGCCATCAATTCCAGTTGGTCATGCAGTCCATATGAAGGAAACCTATGACAACATGAAACAACTTTTGAGGTGCATAAACTATGACCAACACCAGTGGCAGCTTTGTGGTGATTTGAAGGTTGTTGCTCTCTTGCTTGGTCTGCAGACTGGATACACAAATTACTGCTGTTTTCTCTGCGAATGGGATAGTCGTGCAAGAGATTCCCACTACATCAAGAAAGATTGGCCACTCCGACAGTCATTGGAGCCTGGGAGGAAAAGTGTTCAGCATCCACCACTTGTTGAATCAAGGAAGATTTTGTTACCACCCTTACATATCAAGCTGGGTCTGATGAAGAACTTTGTCAAGGCCATTGACAAAACACAAGCAGCTTTCAAGTACCTCCGTGGAAAATTTCCAAGGTTAAGTGAAGCTAAGATAAAGGAAGGTGTCTTTGTTGGTCCTCAGATTCGTGAACTTCTTCGAGATGATGCATTTGACCATGCACTGCGTGGCAAGGAAAAAAAGGCATGGAAAGCCTACCAGTTAGTGGCAATAAATTTTCTCAGAAACAACAAGGCAGACAACTACAGGTTGTTGGTGGAAAACCTCCTTAAGGCATACAAAAGCCTTGGTTGCAACATGTCAGTAAAGGTACATTTTTTGCACTCTCATCTAGATTTTTTTCCACCCAACTGCGGAGCAGTGAGCGACGAGCACGGCAAGCGATTTCACCAGGACATTGCAACAATGGAGAAACGCTATCAGGGCAAATGGAGCCCATCAATGCTTGCAGACTATTGCTGGACAGTGACAAGAGATTCTCCATTTAATGAATACAAGAGACAAGCCAAGAAGCGCCGAGTAGACACTGAATAGGACTAAACTATGTACATAATAGTTTTTTGCCTTTTGTTTCATAATAAATTTTATTTATATAACCCCTTTGCTGATTTTTAAAGTGTTACATAAACAGAACAGGTGAAATAGTATCATGTAAAGCAACCATAAACACATGAAAAGACCTAGGTTTACAATTTAGGATTAAAACTCTACTATCTACACAATATACATAGACATAAAATGTAAAAACTTAAATATCTTAGAAACAGTAGCCAATCAGTTGTTTTAATTGTCATATTTGAATTCAGCACATCAAAATACATACTAAATAGCACATTTTATCTCTGAAGCAGATGACTTCTCAAAAATTGTAGACCAGTGATATCAGTTATACATTCCTCTGTCACCTTCTGTCTGCACTGCAGCAATGCAATATACCTGGACATGAAGCTATCAGCCTCAGGAAACTCCAACTAATAGAGAACACAGCAGAATGTTGTAGAAAATTATGGAAGAGGGAGAGACTGCAGAGGATTGGAAACGGGCAAATATAGTGCCCATCTATAAAAACAGAAATAAGGACAACCTGAGGAATTACAGACCAGTCAGCTTAACTTCAGTACTGGGAAAGAAAATGGAGCAAATAATTAAGCAATCTATTTGCAAACACCTAGAAGATAATAAGGTGACAAGTAACAGTCAGCGTGGATTTGTCAAGAACAATCATATCAAACAAATCTAATAGCTTTCTTTAACAGGATAACAAGCCTTGTGGATAGCAGGGAAGCAGTAGATATGGTATATCTTGACTTTAGTAAGGCTTTTGATACTGTCTCGCATGACCTTCTCATAAACAAACTGGGGAAATGAAACCCAGAGAGAGCTACTATAAGGCAGGTGCATAACTGGTTGGAAAACAGTTCCCAGAGAGTAGGAAGGGCATATCGAGTAGGCTCCTGCAGGGATATGTTCTGGGTCTGATTCTGTTCAATATCTTCATTAATGATTTATATAATAGCATAGAGAGAATACTCTTATACAGTTTGCAGATGTACTAAGCTGGGAGGGATTGCAAACGCTTTGGAGGATAGGACTGAAATTCAAAATGATTTGGAGAAACTGTAGAAATGGTCTGAAATAAATAGGATGAAATTCAATGAGGAGAAATGCAAAGTACTCCACTTAGGAAGAAACAATCAGTTGCACATGTACAAAATGGGAAATGACTGACTAGGAAGGAGTACTGCGGAAAGGGATCTGGGGGTTATAGTGGACCACAAGCTAAATATAAGTCAACAGTGTACACTGTTGCAAAGAAAGCAAAGGTCGGACAGATAGGTATGTGCTAACTACTTATGCTAAGATATCTGTTCGACCTTGTGTTTTGCTGTGACACTGTGAGTGCCTTTCTCAAACCTGAGGAGGAGCTCTGTGTAGCTTGAGAGCTTGTCTCTCTCACCAACAAAAGTTGGTCCAATCAAAAATGTTACCTCACCCACCTTCATGGGTGGTACGTGAACCGCTTATTTGGGGAGGCTATCCCCTGCCCCTGATGCCTAAGGCCCCACCCCTCCTCTGCCCATTCTGTCCCCCTCCTCCAGCACCCCCAACCCTGGAGTGCTGGGCAGCCCTAATGGCTCCAGCTGCCCCAGAGTCCTTGGCTACCTGCAAGCCCATCCCAGCCCCAGCCCCTGCCCCTGCCTGCTTCAGGGAAGAGGAGCAACCTGGGCTGAGGCCATGGGGGAAGAGTGGGGGCCTCAGGGCGGAGTTTGCGCAGGGCCATGCCTGGCTGTTTGGGGAGGGTTAGCCTCCTCTGGCCTGTGATACCCACCACCCATGCCCACGTTGTTGCTCTAATTGCTTTATTATGATACTCAAGCAGCACAAAATTCAACCATGGCGTGGTAACTTGGCACAAGCTCTTCCACTCCACTTAAGCTGAGCATAGGGGCTGCGTATGGGACTGGCGTCTGAGCAGCCGTACGTACATTGGAACTTGTCCCTGGTATGCCAGCAGTGCTCTGGAGCAGTAGTTGTGGGAGGGAGAAGACAGCTGCACAGTCGCACAGCACCCTGGCCATGGCCTGAAGGGGTGAATTTACCTTCCTGCACCTACCCACATAGACCCTGAATACTCAGGCTTTATGCAGTTGGACTGAATGTAAAAGAGGATGAAATCTCCCTGGGCCTTGGAAGATCCAAAATTCAGGACTATGGTTCTGTTTCACATGAGGGCAAGATGTGACCTGGCTGCCTAGGCGCTCTATGCCCTACCCACAGATTGGGAGGAGGATTGCTCCCCCCTGCCCCAGGTTAGTCTCGTGTGACAGCCTGGTTCCAAGGCTTTGTGCCTGGGCTAGGATTTCACAATTAGACGATGAGAATGGCTGACTTCACCCACTGACCCCCCAACTGCACAACCTGCAGGTATTAATGAGGCAGCTACTTCTTTAAGTAATTTTTCAGGGCACTTGTTTTGGAAATGGGAGACCTGAGTTTTGAACCTCCCCTTATTCATGTGGTTAATTGTGTCCTGTGAGCCTGACTATTGAACTGTGGATGCGTATTTTATTATTGTGCTTTAGAGACTAAAATGCAGAGACTACCAGAGGGCAGTAAAAGGCACCCGGGAAAGTAAAATATATCTAAAAGCTTTTAAATTCCTTATAATAAAAAAGGGAACGTGTGCAATAATTTATCACTTTCCAGAAGGCTTTTTTACACTCGAACTAAGGATCAGACCCACATACTATAAACAACTTCTTGGCCCACTCAAAATCTGCAAATCCAAAAGCAGAAATCCAAACGGTGGCCTTCTGCCAGTCGTCTCACAATGGGGCAAATTGCTTTGTCAGTATCAGGCTTGCGGCAATGGGAAACTTCTGCCAGAGTTTAATACAAAAGGCTTCCTGAGCCAGGAAGATAGGCCAGTCTATGAAAGCTTGAATCAACATTGTGGTAGCCTCATGTTACTGGGATGCTTTTGTGATACTATGCATCTGCTTTAGTCATTTCCCAATTCCCAACTTCGTTTTTCTAAATCCTTTCTGATCAGATTACATGCAATTAAATTACTTCACTGAACAAATCATGTTCATAAATTTGCCTTATTGATTGTCCAGAACAGAGCTTCATGAGTCGAGCATGCAGCATGGCTGCTGAAAAACTCTGCACTAAAATAAGATGATTTATTTTAATGGACGATCTATTTATGATGGAAAAATAAATCTAATTTCAATTACAGGTCTAATGAGAGTGACTCATGAAAACTGGAACTTACATTTTGTGTAGATCAAAGAAACAATGAAGAATGATTATTATTGGTAATGCATTCCATTCTATTTATTATTTGCTAATAAAACAATTAATTTTATTCAGCATTTGCTGGAGATAAATTTGCAAAGGAGAAAGGATAAATAAGCTACTCTGGCTGGTATTTTACGAGACATCTACGTAAAAGAAATCACTATCATGGCTGATAGATGATGTGGGCATTGACCCTGATCAATGATATAAGGAAGAAAAAGATATCCTGGTAAATTAGGTCTACATTTACTCACAGGTCTTTTCACAGCTCTATTTCTGTTAGGAATTCATAGTTTAGTAAAAACCAAATGGGAGGCAGAAATGAATTCTGAAAGATATATGCTTGCTGAAATGGACAAGTGTGGACCCCTGTGCCCAGGAGAGGCCCCACTTATCAAAATGTTGGGGCCCTCATGAAAACAGCATAGGTCATGGGATATGGGGACTCCTACTGTAATCAGGACTGGGGTATCTGTGGACTTGTTAATATTCCAATCACTGTATCTTACCAGTGAGGATACTGCTAAAAATCATACAAAACTGATCACAATCTCTCACTCCCTAACAACAAGAGGAAATAGTCAAAGGGGCAACAATTGATATCTTGGTTATTTCAGTTATCTGGAAAAAATAAGGGCCATATTGTGGCCAGCTCCTGTACAGATTTGCAAGGTTTGGAGGAGCAAGGAGCTCTCACCTTGATGTTAGGCTGCATCAGCCTCAGCATCAACCCAGATCAGGGACATCTTCTGCTATAGTAGCATACTCTGGGGCAAGCCACTGCAAGAGATGTCAGCCCCAGAGGGGAATTGTATGCGCCATGTCCTGAAAAGCTATAGCAGCCGGTGTACTCCACATGCATTCTGGAGAGCTCCAGGAGACATCGAGTGTCTCTGAGGCACAATGCCTTCAAGGGTTCCCATGATGGTGATCCAAACTGGCCCAGATCCCAGTGCAGGTCTGTGTCTAAAAGCTTTAAATAAAGATTTCTTTCCTAGTGGAAGGGGAGAAGTAGGAATCATAAGCAGTGGAGGCAGCAGCAGTGAAAACACATTAAAGTCAGCTGACACATTCAGTACAAAAATAGTCTTGCAGAACAAGTTCATCAAATAAGCAGAGCACAAGAAAAAGAAAAGCTGCTTTATTTTAATCACAAATGCCTTGTGCTCAAATATACAAAATATGCCCATAACATGGATCTCTTCCCAATGTCTGTATGAAATACGGGAAGGAAAAGTAGATTTTTATTTTTTTCATACTACTGAAAATTAAATAATGATTACACACAAAGGTACAGATGGGCCCAAGCCACTAAACTCTACAGTAAGAGAAACTTTTCCCTAAACCAGAACATTTCCATTCCAGGAACACCACTCTATTTTCAGCTTCTTAGTAAACAAGTTTAAATCAGGCCTTGCTTTCAGCTATGGTCTAACCCCCACTTGGTGTTTGCAAGCTGTTGGAACTGGGGACTGAGCCTCTGGGGATTCCTACCCTAGGGACTACAATAGTAATGGCTACCAGACCTGGCTGACACTATTTCCCAGCATGCCTGGAGTCAGGGGTGTGGGGCAGAATGGACTAGAAACTCCTGCTGAGACCAGTAAAGAGGTAATATCGATAAGCAGTCTGCTACACCAAGCATGAGCTAGGGCAGCTCAGCCCCTCAGTGGATAGGAATAGACGGACCCAGAGACAAAGAGACCAGTTTTAGTTTCAGTTATGAGCTGAGAGAGAAGCAGATCAGCTCAGGGAGTCTCTGCTTAATCCCCTTTCCTCCACACACAGAGTCTTTGATCTGATGTGGGATCTTGTCAGGGCCGGCTCCAGGCACCAGCGCAGCAAGTGTGTGCCTGGGGTGGCAAGCCGCAGGGGGGCAGCCCGCCGCTAGCCGCGAGGGCAGCAGTCAGGCAGTCGTTGGCGACGTTTCTGCGGGAGGTCCGTCGGACCCGCGGATTCAGCAGCAATTTGGCGGTGGGAACGCCAACAGCGCGGGACCTGCGGAGTGCCTGCAGAAACACCGCCGACGGCTGCCTGACTGCCTTGCTTGGGGCGGCACAAAACATAGAGCCGCCCCTGGATGTTGTGCGTAGGTCAGGCAGCTTCAGCCCTGCAGAGACCAGTGTCCAGAATGGCAGAGACCTGACCTGGTGCCAACCACCAAGAGCCAGTCAAGAGCTTCACAGGGCTCCAGACCAGGGAGGGAGGAGAGGACCCAGCCCCACCCATAGGCAAGGACACTGTACGGCAAAGCTTTTTTATTTAAGCTGGCCAGTGTTCACAGCACTGCAGCACTTTTCTCCAGAGTCATCCTCAGTGTGCCATCTGGTTGAGAAAGTGCCTGGGAAGGAGCTGGGGGTTGGGCAGAGTGTGAGTGTTGGGAGGTGAGAAATTGGTTAATTCCTTGATGTTTCAGTACTTCTTAGTGAATCCAAACCCTTCTCCTTCCCCAGATCCTATTTCCCCGCTGCTAGTGAAGCCCCAGTTTGTCACATTGTTATTTTGGGGTGTGTCATTTCTTTGCTGGGGTTTATACTTCATTGTTTCTCGTGTACTGGGTTGTATATTTGCTTGCCTGTTAGTAGCGTTATTCGTTTTCCCTTGTGACCTGAGCACAGTGAGGTGTTAACGTGGGTGGAGCCACCAAACATCAGAAAAAAAAAAACCCCGGACCCAACCCATGTGAGGAGAGGGGAGAAGCCGCACCAAGTAGCAAACACCAGAGAGAAGATTTGAGCTGCACCTCAATGTAGGGCAGTGCTGGGCAACCTGTGGCCCCCGGGCCACACATGGCCCATCAGGTTAATCTGCTGGCGGGCCACGAGACAGTTTATTTACATTGACCGTCCGCAGGCACGGCCGCCCGCAGTGGCTACAATTCGCCGTTCCCTGCCAAAGGGAGCCGTGGGAAGCGGCGGCCAGCACATCCCTGTGGCCTGCCAATTCCTGCAGCTCCCACTGGCCGGGAATGGCGAACCGGCTACTGGCAGCTGCGGGCAGCTGTGCCTGCAGATGGTCAATGTAAACCAGGTGTCTCGTGGGCTGCAGATCGCCCACCACTGATGTAGGAGCTACAATAGTAATTCATGTTCTTAAAACTTTGCCCAAAACCGGACTCTTCTAAACCCTTTTGAGATCTGAAAACCTTAAACTAACTTTTTTTACATTTTAGTCACCTCTCTACTTCTTTCTTTGGCCATGACTATAAGCAAAAACACTGAAATACTATTAGAAAACCATTCCAACTGTATTTCAGACTAGGCCAGCATCAGGAAGATCTGTGAATCCTGCAGCTATCCCTGTTCCAACAAGGCTTACTTCCAAATTTCCAAACCAAAGAGGTAGGAATAATTTGAAATGACTAGTTTTAATCTCAACTGTATGAGGGAACTATATTAGAGCTTGATCAAAAACCCAACAAAGTCTATGGGAGTCTTTCCAGTGATTTCAGTGGGCTTTGGTAGATCAGTCCCTAAATGTACATTGTAATAAAACATGCCATAGCTCCCAATAGGGCCATTTACCAAAGGTATAAATACTGCAGCAGAAGTGAACCCAGGTAGAGTCAACTTGAATTTAGTGAAGTAGAACAAGAGTCCCTAATTTCTAGAGTGAATTGCGGTGCATAAATTGCAATTACATTTATAATGAACTTCCTCTTAGGGAAAACGTATAGGTGACATGGCAGATTCTAATTCTTATATTAAGCTCTTCCTACATGTTTGAAACTCCCATTGACATCAGTGGGAGATCTCTGCTTCTTCACACAGCACAATGATAGAGTCAAGGACCAATGTGTACCAACAGAGAAGTTGTTCTGTCCAAAAATATATCTTGGTTATCAGAGGCTTCCAGTGTACTTGGCTGATGCTCAGTTTCTAATGTTGTAAAATAAGGATTAAACCCGAGTTTGACATGCTGGCCATAACTATCACCGATTCATAGTAAATAATTAGCATGAATGGTCAACATGAGCCAAGCCATGGACAATTAGGCAGTCAATTAAGGGCTTCTGTGCAGGAGAAATATCTCTGGCTTAGCATAGTGGAAACTATTAATTTCTCATCAACTTTGAAACTCCATTCAGCCTTTGGGTAGTTAGAGAGGATTTCATTTAACTGTGGTACATCATCATTAGTTGTTTGAGTGTATCGTTATTTTCTATTTTCTGAACCACTGATTCTTTAGAACTATTTAAATTGGTGCTAATGTCCTTTTGCACTTATCAAGTGATATCCCCACCACCACCTCAAGCCTTCTGGGCATAAACTCATTTTTTCCTGTTAACCTTTTTTCCTTTTAGAATTATACTAACCCTCATTATTGGAAGTTTTAGATCTTTTTTTTCTATTTCAAAAATGTGCTAGTGTCCCCAAACACTTTCAATCCTTGGGTATACTATGATACACAATATTATTATCAGGCACTCATTGAAAATAATTGAATGGGATCTGATTCACCTGTGCATTGTTTCAGTTTTATGCTGGTGTGACCCAACTGATTTATATTACATGGGCATAAAACTGGAGTAATCTAGTGGTGAATCAGTTTGTTGCATTACAAATAGACAGGAAATATGGACAGTTCTGCTTTCAGGCCCTGATCTAGCTCCTATTGAAGTCAATAGGAATATTTCCTTTGACTTCAATGGAGACTGTATTGGGTCCTCAGTTACTGGGGAGCTCCCTCTGAAGTTAATGGTCAAGAATCATTGTAGCCCAGTACAGATTTCAATCCAATAAGTCAAATTCTTGTGTCCATAGAAATCAATGGCATACTTCCCAATTATTCCAGTGAGACCAGGATTGGTATAAGTCATTACAAAGAATGGCCTTCAACATAAACAAGAATATAGCAAGAGACAACAGAACAAAATAAAATATTTAACTGTCTCATTGAAATCAGTTGCAATCAGTTAAGATGCAGTCTCTTGGCCCAATCTTTGGCTGGGACTATTCATTCTTTGAGCCTAATAATCATTCAGTACACTCTCCCACATATATAATAAAACTTCATGGAATACCTCCACTACAACTGTATAAATAACACAGAAATAAAAGTTAACTCACAAAAGCAATTAGTTAATTTTCAAAATTGTTCAACACCCACTATTGGGGCCAGTGTTTCAGCCCCTGTTTAGGTACCTGGATGAAGTGTCCAGATTTTCAAAAGGAACTAGCACCCAGCAGCTCTCGCTGAGAACAAAGCGAGATGTGTGGTGCTGATTACTTTTGAAAATTTGGCCCTACGATGCTATTTTATTATTAACCTTACTTTTTAAGTGTTTTCCTTCCCAGCTGTCCCATCCAGTCAACTATGGGCTATCATTGTGCTCTATGTTGAGGAAAACTTTCACTTTATGTATATACAAAATAAAATCCCTAAATTGAGGGGTTTTCAATGCAATGTACTATCTGACAGACTGAATTTAAAGAATAATCTCAGATTAACATGCATTTCTTATATAGGTTCCCTTCCATACATCCTCCCTTCCAGCCCCACATCTGTTCTTTGCAATTCTTTTCTATATACAGTGTTTCTCTACCACTGCCTGTGCTAATTTTCATCTTGAACCAGTTTTTATTGATATCTGAAACAGAGGTGATTGATGGGTGAGTATACATTGTCTTCAGTCAAACCATAATTTCAGCAGGATATTATTCGGCTGTACAAAGTACTACATTAGACTGGATTTCGGATAGTGTTTTCAATCTATTTGCCATGTATGTGTCACCCATATTAATGCACACATTGGAAATACAAAGACAATGATGAATGTTATTTATCTGGATGTATTTAAAGGGAAAAGGATATTGCGAGAAGTTAGATTGTACCTAGAAGTTAGATTGGAACAGGCTGAGCCAAATCATTATGGAATTCCTCCCTGAACTCCTGCAGAATGCAGAGACTACACCTGAGATGCTCAAAGGTAGTCAGGCATCTTTGCCTAGTGTCTAATGGCATATATGAGTTTCACCAGAGAAAGCTACTGGTGATGCTTTTACCTCTGGTTTTTTTTTTTTTTTTTTTTTTTTGTCTTTTACCTGCTACTTTGCATTCTGTTGTATCTGAGGAAAACCCATCACTTTGTTAAAAGTATATAATAATGACACAGGACATACTATTGCTGGTGTCTCATGACAGTCAATCTTGCTGTGTATTACATGGATGAAGATACTGAATGTAGATTGTTTTGGAATTTAGAGTTAGACACATAAAATCCAGACCTTTAAAAAAAAGGAATAATAAGGCCCAAATGTCATCAATGAAAAATACTGTGAAATGAAAACAAAACATTGATGGTGAAACTACATGGAGCCTGAAGTTTGAGGAGTGGAACTGAAGAAAGGGGTTCATGTTCCAGGAGGCACCTAGTTTGGTGGAACTGCAGGGGCTCAGGAGTAAAAGTTGGGCAAGGTGTCTGCCAGACACACACAGGCTTCTCATCATGTGACACTGGCTTTTATGCATGCTCTGTGCATATCCCATTCCTACAGTTCTTCCTGGTTGGTTCATTACTTGTTAATAAAACAGATCTCTTTCTGAAACCTCTTGTATTTTTGTACCGAGCTACCCCCTCCCCTCCACTCACATACACAAAAGAGAGACACACAAATATAGATGGAGCCTGATCATATTTTGGTTGTAGTTACATTGATGTTACTGGAGTAACTCCACTACAACCGGTGGAGCAACATTTGTATAATAGTTTATATGAAATCAGATTCAGGCATATACTGTGTGTATGATACTGGAGAGTTGTTTTATCATGCTGATTTTCCTCAGAAGTAGAGCATTAGAAATGCAATATACAAACCAGTGAAAAACAGTCATTAATAACATTCAATATACTTCACTGAAAAATTCCACTGGCGTAAGGCTTTGGTATTGCTTCAAGAATGTTAATGTCTATGTCCTTTTAAGGAGCTCAAGTGGTTAAGTATGCTGTCATTTTTCTTAAGCTGTCTCTCTAGGTATTAATTCAGACATAAAGCATTATGCTGTCCAAGGTATTATCTAATCCTTTCTCCTTCTTATATTGCATGATACAAGTTACTATGATACTAATGAAGAAAGTAACTTTATCTTTGCTTTACTTCACCTCAGTGCCAGAAAATGCCTTTAAAAAGTGTCTGGTTTCACAATCCTAGGAAGGTTGAAGTTAATACTTCTACACTATATTGATTTGCAAAAAATATACATATATCTTTCCTTCTCATACTGCATGGAATTATCATTTGGACTGTGCTTTACCTGGATATTTGCTCTTAAGACAGATATGGAAGATGCAAGCTTCCTGCCCTCACTCATTTCTAGACTCCACACCAGTTACACATCTCTGAGTTTTTTTTAAATTAAGACAGCAGTACCCAGCCTTATTACACAGGAGGGCCCCATAAACCTAAGCACAACTTTGTGCGGGCCAAACAGATTCTACCTATTTTAATAAGATTTAAAATTACTTGTTTTGATTTATATTTTAAGTTCAGCTTGTTTCATATGTATTTAGATAGGTTGTTTCTATGTATGGTATTGTCTATTTACACACTTGTGTAAACTAAAATGATGTAAACATGATGACAAAAAGCTAATGAATCGGCCATTAGTATATTGTGTTGAAGCAGGCTCCAGGCCTTATGAAATGCTCTGGTGGGCCATGTACGGCCTGCGGGCCATAGGTGGGGTACCCCTGAATTAATATATAAATTTACCAGTCTGTCTTTGTACTTATGTGCCTCCCATCTGTGGAATTGGAGTGCTTCTTAAGAATTTGCAATTCTGTGAACTGTGTTATATAGGAGGTCAGACTATATGGTCATAGTGCTCCCTTCTGGCCTTAAAATCTATGAATATATGTAAAAATAGGAGTAATGATAACAGTAAAGATTATGGCCAAAAAATGTATCTGATGTAGAGAGTGCTAATACCCTTGCAACATTGCAAATATGTGTCAGACTCATAATGTGGCACTATAGCAAGGAAGAGGTACCAGGTCAAATTTATTGGTATTGTATAGCATAATATAAATGGTTACAGGTGTGTAAGTTAGCCACTCTGGGAGTGTATGCAGTAGCCATTCACCTGTGGAGTAAATGTAATTGTTTGTATACATAAAGAATCTGAAAGACATTTCTTTTAAATTCAGAGAAACAACAAAAAAGAACGAAAAAAGAGTAAAGCCAGAATAGCGGATTTTTTTGGTGTGCTGTCAATTCTGGAAAAAAAATTTTTTTGATTGAACCAAAACTGGAAATTTTAGATGACTCGAAAAGTTTTTTAAAAATTGTTTCTGGTTGAACAAAACTTCAAATGAAATGTTTAATTTAGATTTAGAGCATTTTTAAACATTAAAACATATGTGAAAGGAAATTTCAAAAGTTGTTTTGAATCAAAAAATCAAAATGTTTTGTTCTGAAAATGTCAAACAAAATATTTTGAGTTTTTCAGATTTTTTTTTCAAAATGAGTCTGCACTGTTCACTGAAAAAAAGGTGTAGTCAATTTTTTTTACCTAGTTCTGTCCATGACACAGTATACTAAGTGCAAGACCCTTCATTTTCAGCCCATGCACATGTGTTTCTTCTGCTACACTGGATTATTTTCCCAGACAGCCTCACATTTACACTAATTTATTATTAGCAGAAACACATCCATCTAATGTAATGTGTTGGATATTCTTAACATAATCAGTATTTTTAGGTACTTGAGTGTTCCAAAATTTGGGTGGAAATCAGTAAGAAAAAACAAATAATGGCTTTTATAAAATCTGGGCATTTTTCGGTAAAAATCAGTAAAAACTGAAAACGTGTCTGCTCAGTAACATTTAGCATCAACTCTACCTAACAGCAGAGGAGGGTAGTGGTCAGGGAGATTCCTTAGAAACTTAATGTCCAGTACACAGATGAAAATCCTAACAGTTACCTGCTACATACCGTACACCACAATAAGTGTGTTGCAAAATCCACATAGTCTCCAGATATGACAAATTTAGGAAGAAAAAAAGGCATTGTAAGTGCAATTTGGGGCATGACCTTGCCTACATACAATTACATTCATGCAGTGGTTCTAACTGCAACTAAGGAGAAGCAGCAGAGATTTCTAAAACTGTCTTCTCTAAGGCTAGGTCCACACTACCCGCCTGATTCGGCAGGTAGAGATCGATCTTCTGGGATCGATTTATCGCGTCTCATCTGGATGCGATAAATCGATCCCAGAAGCGCTCCCCTGTCGACTGCGGAACTCCTGCTCGCCGAGAGGAGGAAGCGCTGTCGATGGGGGAGCCTGCCTGTGCCGCGTGGACCCGCAGTAAGTAAATTTAGTTCGATCTAGGAAATGTCGACTTCAGCTACGCTATTCTCGTAGCTGAAGTTGCGTTTCCTAGATCGATCCCCCGCCCCAGTGTGGCCCAGCCCTAAGTCGGTTTAAATGTATCGGTGCTCAGGAGCAAACACAATGGAGTGCTGCAGTCTGAACTCTTCCTTCCAAATGCTAGCAACTGCTGTGGACTGTATGGATCATGTCTGTTAACTCTGGACTTTTTAAATATTCTCTAAACACAATAAAATGCACACCTGACATTCACAATAAGATTACCAACATGTTATAAAAGGTGTAATCCAAAAATTGAGCAAGCTGATCCTAGGTACGTACGCATCTGGCATTTTGATTGATACACTGTCTAGCCAACCAAACAAGGGTTAGGAAATTTCTGGCAGTTTTCAAAAGGAACAAGCTGCCTCATTAAATAATCCTGGAAAGCCAAATAATGTTGGTGTGTTGCCTCCAACACCGACAGTACTGTGGCCTGTCCTCTGCAACCTTACTTGATAGCTGTTTAGCCCTTGGGCTACCTTTCCATGGTCAATATTGCATTAAGGACTAATTTACGGAAGAGGCTATGCTGACTGGACATGGTTGACACATTTTTACACCATGCCTGGTGTGACTAATTTACTTGCAGCCCAGCACTGATGAATACATCTCAAAGTTATAACTTCCCATCTAAACTAGATTCCAGGGTGAGTGTATTTTACTCACAGTTGAGTTGAGAAGAACTCAGTATGGTCCACATTGATTAATATTATTAGGTGACCTCAAGTCATCAGATATAAGATATGTCTACACCTATGGTGGCGAGTAGAGTACAGTACTACACCTGTGGTTAAAAGCAGCAGTGAAAGGTTTACCAGCAGCAGCACGGAGGCAGTGGACAAAGGGTCCTGTGGCAGGGAAATGCTCTGGGAGCCATAGGCACTGACTCCGTGGGTGCTCTGGGGCTGGAGCACCCACGGGGAAAAATTGGTGGGTGCTCAGCACCCACCGGCAGCTCCCTGACAGCCCTCCCACCCCCGCGCCCAGCTCACGTCTCCGAGGCTCTGCCGGACGTGAAGCGGCAGCCCTCTGCTTTTCCTGGCTCCCTCCAGCTGGTCGGCGGCACCTCAGGGGAGGGGTATGAGGAGGAGGTGGATCCAGGCTCTCCACCTCCTCCCCATACCCCTCCCTCGAGGCACTGCAGACCAGCTGGAGGGATCCAGGAAAAGCGGCGGGCTGCCGCTTTGCATCTGGCAGAGCCTTGGAGACGTGAGCTGGGCGCGGGGGGGAGTGGGCTGGCGGGGAGCTGCCGGGCCCAGTGGGTGCTCTCCTGCTTCTGCCCCCCAACAACTTGCAAGTGGGGGGGGGGGGGATGCTGCACACCCGGGGGAGGAGGTGGGGGCGGGGATTTGGGTAAGTGCTGGGGATGGAGTTGGGGCGGGGCCGGGGGTGCGAGCACCCACCGGCGCCGACAAAAGTTGGTGCCTCTGCTGGGTGCAGGGAGGAAGCGGGACATTGCATTGCTAAAAACAGCAATGTAGACTTGGGAAGCACTGCTTGGGCATATATACAGAGTTTGTGTAGGGTACATACTGCAGGGATTCAGACATGTAGGGCACTGTACTCTACCTGCCAAGCTGTGCCTCACTGTCTACACTGCTATTTATACCCACGCAAGCTGGTTGTGCAGTGTCTGTACTCGACACACTGCCATAGTGTAGACGTACCTATAGTATCTCAGTCCTTTTTATTGGTGGAATTACAAGGTCATTTGGCTGGTTTTATCATAAAATCATAAGTATATTTACAGCATTTCTCTGTATGTTTCTACAAAGATTCCCCAATATTTAACATCCCCCATATTCCAACCGTCTGCTTGTTTTGCATAAAATTGGCTGTAAAATTCTACTACAGTAATTGGAATCACCATAGACCTTCAGCACCTGCCTCCTTCTGTGTTGCACAAGTTTCAGTTTCATTAGTTAAAATAAAACAAACAAATAGTAACAGCTTTGCTATTGAGATCTGCTTTTCATTCATGTCAAGTATCAGAGGGGTAGTCATGTTAGTCTGGATCTGTAGAAGCGACAAAGAGTCCTGTGGCACCTTATAGACTAACAGACGTATTGGAGCATAAGCTTTCGTGGGTGAATACCCAGTTCGTCGGATGCACTTTTTCACACGACCATCAATTTGAAAGTCTTGCTATAAGGTTAAATGCAAAAAGAAGTATTTTTAGGTTCTTCATCTTAACCAGATAGGTTTGTTTTCACATATGGGATTTCTTGTTCATTTGTGACCCAAAGCAAAGCCCATTGAAGTCAATGGGAGTCTTTCCATTCATTGCCATGTGCTTGGATTAGGTCCATAAAGCCAAGACAACACTGAATCCTTTGTCCACATCATTAATCAATTATCATCATATTTAGCACATGTAGTTAATGCAAAGTATCTCCACTTGCTTTGACAGAGTGACTCCAGATATACACTGATGTAACTGAGATCAGAATTTCATCCTGTGGAAGTTTATTACATGACAAGTTCACTGGGGTGTACACTATTTAGTGTAAAATAACAATGCTATAATTTGCTCAGGACTGGTCAGAAACTTTTTACTGGAATAATAAAGGGGATTTTCAATAGGCTGCTTCTGTATTTTTCAGCCTTCAGCTCCCTTTCAAATGGGGTAAAGGGCTTGAGCAAATGTCCCATTTGGACACTTCTTATTTCAGCCGTGCTGAAGAGGCTAGTTTTAAATTCAGTGGTTGAACGAGCACATGATTGGCATTAGAGAGGACTGCTGGGCAAACAACTTTTTATTCAAATCTAAGCAATAGGGGTTTTGAAAATGCTTGGATCAAGCCCTAATTGGCAATAAATAATTTGTGGTTGTTAGTAGGAACCATCTCTTCCTTCATTCTTTAACCATAGTGACATTCTGTTGTGCAATGTATCATTATGTATTGCAATGGGGCACAAATGTAATGCCTGGATTAAATAAAAAAGAAAACAAAGGAGTAATGTAGGAAGACTGTTCCATTTGCAATTGCCTGTGGTCAGTTTGTTTCAAATTCTGATTATCTATAAGAATCTAACATTGGCACTTGTTGTATTGGAACCACAGTCAAGACAAGCACTGGCTTGATGGGGTTGTTGATTTTTAAGCAAATAATACAAAGAGCTCTATTAAGCTTAGAATTGGATGACTGCCAGAAATATATTTGGAAAGTAAAATCACTACTGAAACATTATGGGGAACACCTTGAAAACAGTGAAAGGCAGTAACACTGAATTTTAATATTTAACGACTGGTACCTAAAGACATAATAATTGGCTTGCACAACTGGACTGTTTACATTGAAACAGAAACTAGAGATAAGGTGTACACTTTAACCCTGGAACAGTTGTATTCTCAGTCAGTGTCAGGAGGGGCTTCTTGAAACAACTCAAAGTTGAGATTCAGTTTTAAAGCTCACTTCTTCCCTTCCATTGCACTGTCAAGATATAATATTGACACATTACAGTGTAGAATGGCTAGACATCCAGGCTCCTATTCTTCCAGGCGTTGGAAGGTCAATTCAAATTTGAAAGAGGCTTGTCAGTTACATTTATCCATGAGAAGCAGGGCACTGCAGTTCCTTATACTCTTTTTCACAAAGAGATTTGTAGTTCCACACCCCTTTCATTGACTTGCAGTAAATGAGATGTTAAGAACCTGGAGTGAAAGCCTAGCCACACTAAAACCTATGACAGTTTTGCCATTGACCTCAGCGGAGCCAAAATTTCCCCCAGGTTTTTAGTCCAGTCTTATCCTGCTCTTCCTTTTTGTGCCTACAATTTTGCAGATGCCAATAACATCAGGTGCAAATTATTGCAGATAAACGTTTAACTACCTGGTAGGTTGGCACAATAGCTAGAAACCTAAGTGACAAAAATATTCCAGTTATCATTTGTGCTATGATATAGCCAGCTCTAAGTGTGTATTTATTTAAACTGATTACACAAAAAGAGAGATGGAGTAGTGGGCTCACACATTAGTTTTCCATGTCCGATAACCTACCTTTAGATTTGCCTTTTGTCACAAAAATAATAATACCCCCGAGAAGTAAGGAAGTACTCTACTACTTATCCTCATTTTACCTCTGGGGAACTGTGGCACAGGGAACCTAATGCAGAAAGCATAGGGAGGAACGGCGACTTGAAATCAGATTTTCCAAGACTTGGGCTAATGCCCTAATCACAGGACCATACTTCCTCTATGCACAGCCATTTCACAAGGCAGATTGCATCTGCCCAGTCTAGCACTCCTTTAGACTGTTCAGATATCTAATTGAAAATGCTTATGGCTTGTAATCTGTATCTCTTGATCATTCATTTAAATCTACTATTCTGGGCCACTGTGCTAATCATTCTGATATGTTATTAAAATTAAATATTAGGTTTATTTGCATGTAGTTTTATTCTCTTTGAAATGCATATCCCTGTTTAATAATGTATTGTACGCTGAGACCCTATTTGTGCAGCGAGACTCGTGAAAATGACACCTTTGGAACATATACAGGTGCAAATGTATTTCACTGCCACCCTTAAAATAAACATAACCCAGAATTTATCTGAAGAAACCTTTAATTATGCATTACTTTTTATCTCATTATTTGCTTAAGCATTCGCTGTTGTTGCAACGCTGACTTTAAACGAGTAGTTTGCTTTTCTTTGCTCTGAAGGCATTGGTAATTCCAAAACACATCAGAGATTTAGGAACTGCCGCAGATAAGCATTTTTTTTCTTTAGTATCCTTTCGAGACCACACCAATTTATTAGCATGCCATTGTGGCTCTTTAAAAATTAAGATGAAAATAATAAGTTTTCTCATCCATCTAATATGTCAGAAACTGCATTTTCATCATCTTCTGTAATTCTTTTTTGTGTCATATTCATACTATTGATCATAGACTAGAATTGCATGGGAGGGTATGCAGTGGGATTTATAAAACATTAAAATAATGTAATCTGCTACAAAACTTGTCCTCTCTGATTTAGTGGCTTTTGCATATATGTACTACTGCTGATCAGCTAGATCCTTAGCTGGTGTGAATTGACCAGTCATGGGGTTGCAGAAACATAATTGTCCCTTATGCGGTTGAATGGAGCTATGCCCATTTAGAGCACAAAGTGTTTTACTTATCCCCCTTCACAGATGGGGAAACTGAGGCCCAGAGAGGTGAAGTGACTTGCCCAAGATCACCCACCAGGCTAGAAGCAGAGCCAGGAATAGAACTCAGGTCGCCTGAGTCCCACACCACTGCTCTACTATGTTCAATGTTAGCAGAATAATAGTTTCTCCTGTAAGCTTTTAAAGTAAAGTATTCATGGTTCTCTTTTCTTGTCACCAGATTCAGAAAAAGTATTTAAGCATATGTTTAACTTTCTAAGCACATGCTTAAGTGCCATTGAAATTAATGAGAGTTAAGCACGTACTTGATGTTAAGCATGCGTTTGAGTGCTTTCCCAAATTAGGGCCCTGGTCAGCAGTTAACATGGGGATATTACAATTTTCCAAGTCCAATTTCTGCAGGATTTCTATATAAAAATCCTGTCCCTATAAAAGTCAATGAGAGTTTTGCCATTGATTTCAATGGACCCAGGATTTCACTTGTGGGCTGGCATTTTCAAAGGCACCCAATAGATGAATTTCACTGCAATTTGGGTGCCCAGCTCCCTTTCGTTCCTCTGAAAATCCCAGTCCGAAATACTTTTGGTTGTCATTTTCATTAATATCAGATATATGCAAACAAAGATTTTGTTTTCCTCAGAACCCACATGCTTTTTGTGCTTCATCCTGCCCTGAAGACATAATGCTGGACCATAATCTCTCCACAATTTCAGCCATGGCCTGAGAATAAGTTTATGTTATTACTACTCCACTGCAAGAACAAACAGAACAGGGGAAGCTCCCAAAATAGCTGGAATAATAACAAGGGAAATGCAAGAAATTAGGGTTTGTTCCATCTTTGTACAGCACCTAGCACAATGGGATCTTGGTCCATCACTATGACTTCCCAGTGCTACAGAAATACAAATAATAATAATGATTAATAATACCCAGCACATTGTTTTTTATATAAAACTCTTTCTTAACATTTCCCCTACAGTGAAAGTTGTTCTGTAAGGGTTGAGAGGGGGAAGCTTTTCACAGTGGGTAGTTAGGTACCCAACTCCTATTGAAAGTTAATGGGATTCAGGCACTGAATTCCATTTGTGCCTTTGAAGATGTCACCTGCAGTGTTCTAGGAGCTTCTTGAACAATGGCACAAAGTGTTGTTTTCAGTGGCCAATTCTTGCCTACACTTGTGAGTCTCCAGATATTTGGTGTTTTTCTTCATGCCTCCTGGAGTCAGGTGATGGTGTGAAATTCTCAGCCTTCATGGGGAAAAAACAAAGTAAGATTTTAGCCCTCATGACTGCAGAGAAAAGCATGAAATCATGAACCTAAAGGCTCAAAAGACAGGGAGCAAATAAAAATAACCCACAACAGATCCATTTTCAATATCTAATGATTTTTAAGCCCATCTCATCATTTTTGGCAGGCCTGATTGATTTTTGAATGCTCTGGGTTGGCAGTACTGTGTTTTTCAGGATTCAAAACAAAGAGTGTATTATTATAATGTAAATTAATTAATGTATTATTTTTTTAAAAAGCAGATGTAACAGAAAGGATCCTGCAGAGTCAGGTCTGATCTTCCTAGATAGTGGTGTCTGTTACTCCACAGTCAGTATGTCAGGACTTTTGGACAACTAGAGGCATGCCATTGTTACTGCTATTCCTAATGTATAGCACCATCAGCAACTCCTTCTGGATAGCTGTCCGGATGTCTCTTCTGACTGTCTGATGACACCTGTAATAGAGATTCATGTGTTCATTTGATTGCTTTTGACAGTCCTTATTTTTTTAAATTACTTCAGTGGCCCTCTAGCTCATCTCCAGAGTGTCTGTTTTCCTGTTTTCTGACAGTGTGCCATGTCAAAATTGCTAACAGCACTATCACTAATCAGACATAAGAGCTATCTGAATTTTAAAATCCACAACTGCTGCTTACGCATCACCACCTCCCAATATATCACAAGCCAGCTTTCTTTAACAGAAATTTGGTCTTCCATGTGCAGAGGCTCAGATTCAGATTCTTTCTGGGGAGGCAATTTTCAGGTTAAAAGCACAAGCCAATACTAGAGATCAGTCCAAGTCACAGTGGGTCTGGACTCCAGTTTTCTCAACGTTTGGACACGTCTAGGTCCAAGGTTGTGGTTTGGCTCATCTCTAATAAATACAATATTACATCGATGTAGCAGCATATTTTTAAGCCACAAAAGCATTTTTAATTTACTATCATAAAATTTAATTGAGTATAAATTTTAGATAGAGGAAAGGACTGGCCAATCCATTTGCTTCAAAAATTAGTGCCAGGAGCCTGGCATAGTTTCTAACTATAATTATAGTTGTAATTATAATTATACTTTATATAGTGCAAAAATGGCTCTGAGATTGGTAGATTTGGTCTCCCAACCCTCTAGCGATGAAATCCTGGCACTAAAGAAGTCAATAGTGGTTGTGCCAGAGCATATATTCCAGTTCCCTCCTATCTCCTGTCCTCCAAATTCCCCCTGCTTCTTGCACCTCCCTACATTCACCCTGAACACACATCCTCAAACCCCGTTCCAGCCTGTTCTCCATGTTCTTCTCCACACACCCGCCCCTATTTGAAATATTTAGGACTAATGGTCATTTTTGGCCATTATTTTTCATAACTGAAAGTTCATCCCCCAGCAGAGCCTGGTGCATAAAAATCTCCTCCTTCAAAGGAACTCATGAAGAATTTGCCTCTTTCCAAAAGGCTACAATCATCCCTTGTTCCCAACTGAGGCCACAGCAGTTTGCCCTCTTTCAAAGGGCAACTGTGTTCCATTGTTTCTAATAAGAATGAAGGCAGCAGCCATTTATTAAGATCAACCTTTGGCCTTTGTCTCACTGAGAGCAGTAGGAGATAGCTGCAATTCAGAAAATGGTCACCTAACTGTGGGCAAGTTACAATGACCTAAGACCATTGGGAATAATGAGAAATAGTCGTTTTGGAAGAGGTCATAGCTACATGGAATTCTCTGTAATAGGGCTTTTTTTGGTCAGCCTTGGCTGAAGAAGAAATTGTCAGTTATGAAGAACAATTGGGAAAATTACCATTAATCCTTAAAAATGTGTTCAAATGTGGCCTACGCCTGCAATGTTATTGAATTTTAACTATACTCGAAGTTTGGATCATCTGTGTTGTTCTCTTATTAAGGCAGTCATGGGGTAAATCTACTTTTAATTTGTATTTGACTTACGGGTTTAGAGGGCTGTGTTTGAGAGACTGGCACAATATAGATGGGGTTGGACAGGATAAGCTCATTTCTTTAGTCCCAGACTCCCAATGTTTCTGTACTTAAAGAGCTCTCCTAGGAGGTTCTAAATGTTCTAAATTTCAGAGTTGCTCCACTCATAATGCTCATTAAACTCCCATGGGCATTGCAGGTGCTCAGCACTTCTGAAAATTAACCCACTTTTATTTGTGTGCCTAGATTTAGACTTTGAAACTGGACTTTGACATTTTGGCATATGTCCCTAAGTCATATTTGAATTTATGAGGCAATGCTAAAATACTGTGGAAAACACTAAGCGGTTATATGTTGGTTTCATTAATCTGTAATTTCATATAGTCTGTTTTTAAAATTGAGTCCCTGGTAAAAAAAAAAATTATTTCCTGCATGAAATAATCTCCTTCATGAATTATTGACTAACAGTACAATATAAAAGCAAGAGTCTCAAGGTTTTCAAGGGAATATTACTCATAAATTAGGAATAATTCCAATTATTGGGATAAACTAAAGAATGCACTATAAAGTCTTTAGAGTCAAGGAAAGGAAGTCTATTATTTTGAATATGATTCAGAAGATCTGTTGGTGTATTTCTTTTAGCCATATAAAGTGCTAGATATCAGTAATTCAAAGTATGTGTTTTCTGTGTACTTATGTACTATATATTTGAAAGGTATAACATAGTATATTTTCTTATCATTGGAACTGTTGATACTGTAAAGGAAACAATAAAAGTTTACATTCTTGCTGCTGTACAGAACAGCCAGGTATAAAATTGCCCTCAAGCATTTTTATCTGAACAATACAATTAAGAGTTTATATTCCCCTATCCCCACAAATAGTGTTTTTTCACCCTAGGAATACAGGTCCAGATTGTGGTCCATCCTGTGTGACTTCACAGAGAAGTAAGGTGCATAAGACCTTACACATATAGGCAAGCTACCCCCAATGCAGGTAGCAGAGTGGGGGAAGGAGAGGAAAGAGCCACTGTCTAGTTGCTATGTCTTTCGCGTGCTGGTGGGCAATAGGGAGTGTGAGGAGTCTTGGCCCCACCCATCCCTTCCCCCAATTTGCGGGGTGGTGTACACTGTAGTGCATATAGGGCAGCTGCAAGGTACAGTCCTGTCCTCCAGTGCAAGAGGAAAAACGAGAGGCTGCTTGTGGGCCAGACAGTCTGATCCTACACACCACTGAGGTCAAAGGGAGCTTTGTTATTGACTTCAGTCGGCACAGGATCAAGCCTTGATTCAAAGTCTGCTTGCTGGCCAGCACAATGGCACAGTGCCCCATACACAGTGCTTCTGACAAAGCTACGGTTTAGCTCCCAGTATGGCTATCATCTCAGTCTAATGTTGTGGACTTCCATGTGAGACGTTGTTATTTTGGGGGAAGTTCCTGTATTTAACAATCTTTCATTTGAGAGTGAAAAATATCAAAATAGTTAAAGAAAAGATTTAATGCAGAAAAAATACATATTTAAAAATGAATACTGTGCCAGATTCAGTCCTCAGCTGCATCCCATACACCGCAGTTTGGACAAAATTCAATGTGCTGAATATTGCTTAAGGGTATTGACAGCTGAAGGGCCGAAAAAAGGGTATAATCATTGAGATTATATATGAAAGAGACATGCCAATAGGGAATAAATAAATAACATGGAACAGAGTTCTCTATTTTAGCTCTCTCCCTGTTTCTCACTGCAGGCAGCCAGTATGCTGAAACGCTAGCTCACGAATATTTTTGCAAATAAAAGTGAGAGTTCAGTTTGCTATCATTTGTGAGGTCATAATACTCATTACCCTTGGACAACCACCAGATAATTGTGAAAATGTTCTTGGGTCCTGTATTTGAACACACGATATCCAGCTGAAGATTCATAACACGTGCATTATTAATTGTTATTTTGTACTTTTAAAAGGTTCTCAGATGGAATCCGGAAGAGGAAACCATGTGATTGAGGTGACCCATACCCACTAAAAAAACTGGGTAGCCAATGAGTGAGGTTTTGGAGCAGCCTTCCAATAGAAGCACTGGGGACAAGAAACCTAGCTGGTTTTCAGATGACTCAGTTCATTAATGGGATTATGTGACAAGACTGCTTGTGATATCAGGGGACTGGGCTCAGTGACCCAAGAGGGCCCTTCCAGTTCTATTGTCTTATGCTCTTATAGTCTAAGTGAACGGTTTGCAAACACTGCAAAAGTGTGTATCCAAATTTTTTGGCAAACACTAACAAACAATGTTCCATGTTGCTACACCAGTTGTATGCTAATGTTAATTCATTGATTTCAATAGTTATATCAGCACAGAAGCAGGGTAGCAGAGTGGAGAATCAAGCTGTATTAATGCATTTTACAAACCAGGACTAGTGTGTATGTGATTAATGAATAGAAAAAGGCTAAATTACAACTAATATTTTTCACAATGAATAATTAACCCAGGTTTATTTCTAGTATTTTACTAATGTAAATTTCATTTTTCATAAACTGCACAGTGAATGTTGTGTAAAGCAACTCACTGGACTGACAGAATTTTATTAGTTATCATTTGCTTAAGAAAGGTGGAGAAGAACTGTATTTAATGTGTTTACTACATTTGGGGTAGTCTTCTAATGTAGGAGATTGCCTAATGTAGCCCAGTGGGCCAGTTTACCTCTATTCATTCATTCACTGCTTTGCATCATATTCTGCTTTATTATATTCAGAAGTAATGCAAGGAACCTACAGGCTTGTATCCTGTAAGTCATTGGCATCAGCAGTTAGCATGAGACTTGAGGCCTATGGACTTTGTCATAGATAAATTTAGGTAACTCATGAGTTTTGGGGAACTGGAAGTAGAGCATAGGGGGGAATTTTAATGACATCAGCCAACCACAGAACATGAACAGACACCAACTTCTGGAAGGATTTGGTCGAACATCCAACCGCAAGAGTGCCATGACAACGAATTCACCCATGATAATGGGGTGAAATCATAAATACAGTAACCTATAGAAGAAGGACACCTTAACATTGGTAAGGGAAGGAAATACGTATAAGGAAGAGGAGAAAAAACCCTACTGAATATGCATTAGACATGGTAACATCAGCGTAACATATTATAAAAGTGGTATCCCAAACTGGGCAGTAGGAGAGAGAGATGTAGCCCTTGGGAGGGGCCAGAATGATGGTGAAGATGAGGAGGGTGACGGTGATGAGGAAGATAATGGCTAATATTTCAGGTTGTTCTGCAAGGGATGGTGTGAGTATGGATGTTCAGATATACTTTCTGTTATCCTTATCTACCTTACTGAATGTGTGTGACTTTGCTAAATGTATTAATAAATTATTTGTAAATATAAAAGAGTTCCTATCGTGTGAGTGTTATATCTGTGCACATCGGGGTTCCCAACTATATAATAATTTTAATAACAGTGGGCCTGATCTTGGGACAAGAACCCATCATCCTTCAAAGTGATAACTGGAAATATTTATTCATGATCTGTAGATCAGGCTACACTAATAATTAGTTTGTACTGTATTCTTAATCCAGTGAAGTGAATAAGAAAAAATGCATAACTTTCCTAGAAGCAAGTAGTATGTTCATCCATTCATTTTCAGACCACAAACTGGTTGCTGTGCAAAAGTTCAAAACAAATATACAAGAAATAAAGCCTAATGACAGAGAAGCAACTACTCTGCAAAAAAGTCAAATGAGAATGATGCACATTTATAAGCTTTACACTCATGAGTCATGTCCTATTTCTTGCAAAAAAACCCAGACCCACAACCCTTTATGAATATACAATTATGGTTGCTACAATAAATAATATGACCATTATAAAAATGTATAAGAAGAATGTCACCATAAAATATGTTAAATCATTTCAAAATGATTGACAAGGCAAATAAAGTATATAAATATTTCATGACTATTTCAGTTCATATATTTGCTAAATCACAATATTGACATTCAAAAACATACATTTTACATTTTCAATAACATCCTTAGCTCTGACCCAGAGGACTCTTCCAACCAGATATATCGACAATGTTTGTATTTATTCTACCACAGTATGTAAATAATTAGGGCTGTTGTATCCTCTTCTATAGAGTTCCTGATATAGCAAGAACGGAGATGCTGAGGAGAAGGTAGGCAGAAGGTATTGATGTGTCACAGCCAATCCCATGGTTTAGGCACTATTACAAGAAGGAGCAACATAATCTATTCCATTGTGTATTTAGTTGGTAAAGCTGCGCAGAGTAAATTGCAACAAATTTCAAAGCCAATTCTTTGTTGAACATTATTTGTAGAAATAGCACAGCAGTACAAAAATTCTTTTCCCTCCAAAGCTCTTTTTCACTCCAATGGGCTAATACAAACTGACAGTGAAATATATCCCCAGAGAACAAAAGTACTAAACTGTAAGTGAGGTAAAGATGGCACAATTCCATTATTACTGACATAAATGCTGGTTTATGGATTTCAGTAGAAAATAGGAATTGTTGGAGATTTTAAAAAAAGGCTTTAAGTATTGTAGATTCCGTTTCTGATAATGACTTTTTCCATAGTAACAACCAATGGTAACTTAATATCCTATCCCTAGATCTGTAACTAGACTCACTTCACATGTAAAGGTAGAAAAAATAGAACTCTGCTTTAAATTTAGCACTGCAGTAGACTACCACAGTTGCATGCCTGTGCTGTCTGCAAATGATACTCATTGATATAATTCTCTCGCACAGTGCCAGATCTTTATACTGTGACAATTACTGGACTGGTATGATATTGCCTTTGAAGATTTGCAGATCAGTTTTGTGATCCTTAGGGCCGTACATATTTTTTTATCAATGATTTTTTTCCATAAATACAGGTTTTCAGAACATTTTGGGTGCATTGGTATGCACATGATGAATGATATGTCCATGGTAACCTACACATATAATTACCATGATACTGTGCACCAAATCACAGTAATCAGACATACAAATTAGACACTCAACTGCAGGCACAATTTGTAACATTATTTACGACAAAGGAAACACATTTTGGTGTATTATGGATAGGCTTGACGGAATTACATTTTTATTTTTTTATCATTTTGATGGATAGTATCAATGTTTACTTTTAAGCATTTTTCCAATTTTATTGATTTAAAATTTCACAGGTTGTGCAAAATGATGGGTTTTAATTATTTATTTAAATGTTCACTGTTGCAGGAAATTTGCTGGGGGTGTCAAACCATAAGATGGTAGACAATAATTATTTAACGACAGTAGATACTGAGATTCAACAAGTTAAAGCTTTATAACTATTAAAACACAAATTGTCAGCATCACTTGTCAAAATATACTGAGTAAATGAAATCTAAATGGAACTCTTAATAGGTTCTCAAGCAGCATTTTTCTTAGTTTGCCTATCAATAAATTTCAGTTGTTGATGGAAATATTTTTTTCATTGGTTTGTGTGTGTACAGTGAAATCAATGTTTACAGATGTTTACTGATAATCTAATCTGTCCAAGCCTAAATATGGAATTAATTAAGACAAAGACAGTGCCCCTTTGAGCTCCCAGGGAGCAAAGTCGCTGTGCCATCCTTCTCGAAGGTGCACCATGTGCTTCTCTATATAGATTTCTTCTGACTGGTGTGAAGATGGGAGCTTTTTGCATTGTCAACCAGTTCTATCCAGCATCAGTTCTGAACATCAAGGGTGTGCAAGGACTGCAATTATGACCAGACCCTGCCTGCAGGATCAAGGGAGGAGTGATTCCTTGTGCCCTCCCACACTTGCATACCTGCAGAGAAGCCCATCAAAATCCGGCCATTGCTGCAATCAAGTACAGACAAAAGTAGGCTTTTGATTTTTTTCCAGATTTCCCATGTCACTGCTGTTTGTATCTTGAAGAACTGTGTTGTTAGATTTCATGAGCTGACAGGACTGAATCTGGTCTGACTAAACTGATACTTCACCATAGTTCTGGAAACACTTCTGGAGGCACTGACTTCTCTGAGAGCCCTATCAGACCCTCCTATGGAAAAACCCGCAGAAGGGCAACATGTATGCTGATAACAAAATGTGCTTCACTGTGTAGACTTTCGGGTGCCTCTTCCTTTTGGGGGGTGGGGGATGGGGAGGGCTTGGCAGCTGCTTGGAGGGGCAGAATGCTGGGATATCTCACTACATGGATGACCGCTGATCTTTGGGGATAGTACAGGTTTTAGGACATCCACTTTATTGACAGTCCTTTCAAGTATCCTCCTGCAGAACCATAAGCCAGTCCTTGTGACTAGTAATGTGATAAGGAAGGACAAGAACTGGTTAAATTTGGAGTGGATGGCAATTATTACCCAGATCCACCTGAAAATCCAGAAACCAACTCTGTGTTTCAATGAGTCATTCACAACCCCGCACTCCCACCCCCTCACGTAAATTCAACATCTTGAGATCAGGAAGTCGCTTGTCTTGTTAGTTGTGCATGGAGAATGTGCAATGGGATGTAATCCAAAGTGAGGAAGTTCAGTAGGTCCTTGGGCTAAAATATCAGCTCCTTCTAAACTAGCATAGCTCCAGTGGAATCAGGGTAATTACCCTGTTTTACATCAGTTGAATACCTGGTCTATTAACTGGTAACCACAGATATGCTCAGGAAAATAATCAGTTGCATAAAACTTTAATATAATATCAATTTTTTCATTTTGTTTTCAAGCTAGCAAAAGTGATATCTCAATGAGCACATTATACATTCAAAGTGCAGTTATTTCTGAGTTATCTGTTTGGGAATTTTTTTTTTAGCCCTTTTAAAGTTATTTTTGCATAGGGAAAAGTGTAATTTTTCAGTGACTCGTATCTCAAAATGTTCCTTTCAGTTTAGACGAAGAATGGAAACGTCAATCCCCAAAAGACACATTTTCAAAAATTATGAATGAATGAAAATGGGAGGATGGGTGAACGTGTTGTAGACATCTGATTGGAACTACCAAGTGCCATTATATGTTTACTGAATATGGTTTAGAACATTAGCTACTGGTCTACAGGGCTAAATATTTATTTTCCAGGAGTCACATCTGTTTCAAGATACCAGCCAAAAGAAATGAGTAGTACAATAAACACAGTCACAAAGTACAAAACAATATTTTTCAGGATGTTTGCACTACTGTTAACAAGAACAGGCAAATAGACCCACCACTGGCCAATACATTTTGTAGTGATAGAGTTCTTATCCAATGATCTGCTTGCTGTTTGCTATGTTAAAGAACCTTGTAAAAGCGATGTTTACATGTTACCTCCTGTTGCCAATTTTTAAATGACCAAATTCCTGTGGATTTCAACAGACTTTCCTCTTTGTTATGACTAAGGTGCTGCAGTAAATGTGATATTATCAAGAAGAGAATTGAGACTGTATACTGTAAAACAATGATATATTGAGGAAATGCTCTCATCCATAATGAAATAGCATTTTTAGCTCATATGCCACAGAGCAATAATGTCTTTATAATAAGCATTTACAGTGAATGCAATAATCTCATTCGTATGGAACATACCTCAATTGACAATGGCTTTTTTTAAAGCTGGGATGATGTTAGGGAAATTACAGTTTCTGGCATTCTCCATGTGATGCATAAATCCTAGCATATTTAGCTGTTTCAGAGTAGCATTAGTCTGCAGTTATGGACTTAGAAATTCATGCAGTAACTGGATAAGATTAAGGTATAGCTGTGAGATTATTGTGATGCATTTTGGAGACTGCAAACATACAATTTACATCCTCCTAAGCATGACACTTTGGAAAATGCCTGTATTGTAAAGGTCAAAGCAGATTTTCAGAAATAGATCTATAATTATATAAACATATACAAATGCTTACATACATACATATTTCTGCAGACATATTAATCAATGTTACAATTCTAAGGCATCAAGAATATGAAATCCGTGAGAATGGGAATGTTGAACGAGGTACATAGCTGACAGTTTAGAAATTGTGGAAAAAATTATTGACAGTAAAAAGCTGTAACAAGCTTCCCCCCACACACACAGTTTCTGTGGTCAGAACAAAGCCACAGGCATGAAATAAGATGCAGTTATAGTCCCCCGTAATGTGAAAATGTGTTCTTTTAGATCATTTGTTAAAAATATGTTTCTCCTTTCTTTATATTTTCCTGCTACATCAACATCATTCAGAGGCCTCTGCTTTAGTCATTTTGAGTCATAGTCACACACTGTACTGTCTTCTGTACTTTAGCAATGATAATGTATCTGAGTTTCCTTAGTGATCTCCCAAACATATTTTTCTATCCTCCCATGCTCAGTACATACTTTTGATGGAATTCCTGTTGTGTGGGAGGGTAGCTATGTTCCATTGACACACTCACATTCCCAGATGTGACCTCTTGGGTTTACTACTGTCTTGCTTTCCAACAGCCGAACATTTGTAGCCTCAAGGCCACTCTCCTTGTAGTAGTAATATCCTCCTCTCTTCTAGTAGTAATATCATCACAGCGGAGGCTTTGTGTGTTTATCTGTTTATTTATTTTCAGGGTGCCTGAGAAGTTTTCTGAGCATGGTAACATTGAAAGGAAAAATCAGGGCTTAGAAAAGAAGCCAAATCTTCCCACGTAGGTTTAATAGTATCAAGGGGGAAAACCCCTTTTCATTCATAATTGCTACTCAATATTGTTTGAAGAGTTTCAGTTACATGGCTGCAAAGCAACATGGAACTTTGGAGACGTTAATGGGAACAAAGGTTTTCTTGAAGTCACTGACTTGACCAAGAAGTGCTGCGGAATACATTGTAACTTGATCTCTGGTGAGAAAGTTAACGTGTATGAATGAAGGGGGGTCGGAGTGCACTTAAAACCTTTTATTTCTCTAGCTGAGAAATCTCTCTGCAGCAAGAATCTCATTGTAACAGCTGTAACTTCTGCTTCTGCCAAAAGGACATTCATTTGACCCTGCAGCAGCTCAGGACATTTCCTCGAGGAGTATTTTATCCCATAAATAAACCAGGAAGGAACACACCTAGAATGTAATTGAAACTTGTATGCATTTTTTTCAGAACAGAATTTCACCCTATGGTACATGCCCTAAAAGCTGGCTAATGTAAGAGGGCTCTCTGGTATGGTGATACTGAGAATAGAGCAAACACCCTGGGTTTTGAAGGAAAAATGCAAATACATATTGTTGCAGTTCTGGAATAACTGCATCTCTGACACCTTTGTGGCCTTCTTGAGGGCATGGCCACTCAGGTCTCTAGCCGTCACCTTTCTCAGGGCAGGAACTCACGTTTCTCTCCCTCCAGACCAGGGATTTAGGCTGCAATTTCCTCTCGCAAATCAATGTGATCAAGTCTGAGTCTGGTTCAGCAATTGCTGGTCTGCTATCTGCCAGGGCCTATGACGGGGTTAACCAGTGACCTGCCAGCCTTCATAAAACACAGTATTTATTTAAAACAAAAGGTATTATAGAGAAAACATATCCTGAAAACAATATACATGTCTTATCAGGTGTCACCCATCTTCCACATGAAGACCCTGGTAAGTTTAAAAGTACTTCAGACCCCTGCAGCAGGGCTGTGCCTCTTGGTTATAGTGTCATGTCAATTGTTGGGTCCAGTGAGAGTGCCCCTTCCTCTATAGCAGGCTTTATACAATTCTTTATACTTTATACAATTCTTTATTCTTTGTCTGCTGGCCCTCATGAACCCAGTCAAAACTAGTATATGCGATTCCCCACCCCCCAGGGAGAACAGTACTTCTGTAACCTGTTTACCAGTCTAGAGATCTGCAGTACCCTCTAGTGATGCTAGTTCCTAAGGGTTCATTCATGCTCAGGGACGTCCCTTCTGTCACTGCATTTCTTGTCTTGTTTGAAGAAAGAAGTTAACCCCTTCACACCTGACAAGTAGCAATCAAAGGTGAGAGGGGAACTGAGTCACACCTGTTCTTTCATAAAAATAAATGAAAAGTTCCCCAGTTATACACACATATTATAACTGTGCTTATGGGGATTAAGGAACTGCCAGCCCTGGAAATGTGAGATTCAGATCAATGGCTAATATAGTGCTACAAAACAGATGATGAGGTGTTTACTTCTGCTTAAAAAGCAATATGCCAGATACTAATAAGAGGGGAGCATCATTCTTCCAAAGCATCTTAACATACTCTCTGTAGGAACAGATGATACACGCAGAGACTTTCAGCACAAGGCATGGGTATTGCTCCATAGTCCACTGACCACCATTCTTGACAGGCGGAAGAAAATGGGAGGGTTTCCCTACGTGTGACAATGCTGGACACTGATAAATCTTTCCTGACTCAAAGCTAAGTCTGCAGAAGAATTTGCTTTGCTTTTGAAGTGCACTGGATTGCATTAATGCCATGTCCTCTCTAAAAGTGTCCATGGAATAAATAACCCTGGAACTCAAGGAGTTTATCCTCTCCCAGCCTCCCACTCTTCATATGTGTGTTACTCGGTTAGGATATTGCCATTAACAAATTTATAGTGTGCACAGTAAGTGAAAGGCTCTAACCCATCCTGCATATGAATGGGAAGCAGAGCTTCTTTCCATTAAGTGGATAATGTGAATTAATACATGTTTGGTATGTCTACACATCAATTAGACACCTGCATCTTGCCTGTGCCAGCTGAGTATGGGGCTGTTTAACTGCAGTATAGATGTCTGGGTTTGGGCTGCAGCCCAAGATCTGGGACCCTCCCACCCCACAGGGTCCTACAGCCTGAGCTCCAGCCTGAGCCCAAATGTCTACACTGCAGTTAAACAGCCCCTCAGCCTGAGGCCTGCAAGCCCCGGTCAAGTATGAATGTTAAGATTGGGCCCTCAATATACAGGTCTGCACCTTCTTTCAAGCCACCTCTTAACCTTGCAATAGCCTTCCAGACTCCATGCACCAGAGGCTGGGTCCACCTCCCACTGAAGTCAATTGGGAGCCTATTGACTACAGAAGGAGATGGATCACGCTTCAGTTGCCCTCCTATAAAACCCACCACAAGGCACAAAATGGGAATGGCAATATTAATGATAATACTTTTAATGATCCAAACATGAAGTATTTGGGGCAACCGGGTGCACCGCAGAGAGTAACATCAGAACATTCCAGCATTGCTTCTGGAACTACAGATTCATCCTGCCTAGAACTAGCCTCCATCATAGGCTGCCAGAAATCATTCAGTCTGCATGCATGCTTGATCCTGGACTTATTTTCAGAAGGACCTGCCAGTCGTATTGATTTGTGTCAAATTAAGGGTGATGGGTTTTGGTTTGGTTTGTTATTCAGACAGCTTAGAGGTGGGAAATTACAGAGAGACTAAGGCCCAAATCCTTGAAGGGACTTTGGCTTCTCCATTGATTTCAATGGAGCTAGGTGCAGATCCTCAAATGTCTTTAGGTGCCTAAGTGACTTACCCACATACCACAGAGTCAGCAGTAAAGCAGGGCACTGAACACAGGGCTCATGTCGTAGGCTAGAAACCTACCCACTAAACCATCCCACCGCTCTATTCTGGTGTAAATCATAAGGAATAACATCACAGAATATCTAAGTTCTTATATGGCCCGCATCACCTCACAATGATTAATGGATTATTACCCTTATAATTCCCTGTGAAATGGGGTCATTTTAGCCTCAGTTAACCAATGGGGAATCAGGACTCAGGGTATATACACTGACTTATCCAAGGTCATACAGTCAGTCTGTGGCAACCAGCAGGTGAATGCAAGTGCCAGTCCACTGCCATATCCACTACACCACCATTCCTCCCTAGCACAGGGTTGTCACGTACTGTAAAAGAGGTGAGAATCAGGCCTAATGTTGTGCATGTTTTGCAATGGTACAAATATTAAAATCAGAAATATGCACATATCGGTAAACTCACACTGACTTAATGCAGGATCGGACCCTTAAGCTTTAAAATATCTTTCCATTTGGGGTACGACTTAGAAGCGGTGGATGGCTGACTTACCCCTGGATCTCAGAATAAGGGAATATATTCAGCTAAGCAATGTTAATAAACTCCACTGTATGATTATACCATTGTGGGTATGATTTGGGAGCATTATGGATGGTTATACATCCCCCCAACCCTCTCAGACTTTCATAGCATTCAGTTCAGATTTTATCTGCTCTATGACTGATGACAGTTTTGATTCCCGGGGGAGGTAGTCCTGCATCATTTATATAAGGCTCTAAAGATTGACAGAATTCTCATATGTAATGAGTTTAGAACAATTTGCAGAATCATGTCACACCAGACACACTAGTACATATGACAGCAATACTTGGCACAGCCTCCGTTAATAGAGTAGCAGGGGAAGGAAGCTGGATCCCACAATAAAGAAATATATGAATGTAAGTAATGCTAACCAACTCCACTGTATGACTGTACTGTGGATCCTGACCCTCAAGGAAAGAATATACCCAATAGCATAATGCATCTGTTATTGATGAATACAAATAAACTGGGTCTAGCTTTATATAAGGGCCCAATCCAGGAAAGGCGTGAAAAGCCTGAGTATATGGGCTGTGTACTGAGATAAACACACACACATGACAAAGGTCTAAGGAAATTAATTCTCAGTTCCAACATCCATCTATCACTGCCATCACTGTGGTAACCAGGTCACATATAGCTATGGGTATGTGGGTGAATAGAAGATGTGGCACCTCCCCCCACCCCATTATTATCCACAGATTCACTGACCAGCACCCCCCCCCTTCACTATCTTGACAACCATACTCCTATTAGTGCTGCTATGGAGAGAGCCACTGGAAAGCAGCCTCCTATACAGGGTCCCCCCTGTGCAGTGTCCTTCCTGTGTACTCTCTACTTTGTGCAGTTAAAACTCAGCATTCACATTGAATTTCGACTTTACACCCGCATATGTGAGTAATATGCAAGGGTAAGATTTGTCTCTGTGAAAGTTCCTATATTTAGAAATCAGCCAAAAACCATATTGTATTTAAGGCAGGAACACTTCCAGGTGGTTGGCCAAATATTCCTTTCGTATGTTACATGAATTTACTTGATTGCTATCTCAACCATTTTGCAAGGAACTTACCATAGCTTTCTCTTGGAAAAATTGTTAATTGTATTGAATCCTGGAGAGTCCCCAACTTCATTACTAATTGATTGTCTACTGAAGCCATGTAATAACTGATTCTTTTGCATATGTTACAAATCCAAATGATTGCTTCTTCAAGTCCGTGATCCATAACTTGCACTCCATCCCTTTCTTTATGTCATTTTTGCGGTTAAGTTCATAGTTGTTTTGAGGATACTTCCTTTGATTTTTGTGTGTAGCATAGGAATATAGATGATGGTGACCTACTCTTCTTGTCCATCTCTCCGCCAGTTCAGGATTATTTCCCATAGTATTCCTGAGAGCTTTGCCCAGTCTAATTTCAAAGATAAATGTGATTTTCTTGGCATTTTTCAGTAGACCCACTAGACCAAATTTTGACCTCTATTAAACTTCTGCAATGCCATTTGCATGGGTATAACAAAGGGCAGAATCAAGCTGTTAGTGTTACATTAATGTTGCCATAAGTGCTAGTACAATTGTGTTAGTGCAGAAGGAATGCTGTCCCAGGAGGTTTAGTTACAAATGAAGGAGGAAAAAGAAGAAAAATAATATATTTGAGGACAGTAGAGGTTATAAAGTACATAGAATCCGAGAAATTCCGGACTGAAAAGACCATCACAATTTGTCATCTATTCTGTCTTCTTGACAGTGCATCTAGGCCATCTAATCTTTGACTCCACAGCATATTTTCATGTAGTATATTTTTAGTGATTCTAACACTTCCCTTGGGAGATTCTCACACAAAGTAATATAATATTTTCCCTATGACTGGCGTTGATCCAATGGCCTCGGAAATAAATGGTTGTTTCTCCACTGACTTCAGTGGGCACTGGATCAGAATAACTCTAGCTGGAAAGAGGGTAGAAGCCTTGCATGGTTTATGCTTTGCTATTGTAAGCGGGTGAATGGTCCCACTATTGTGGGGAACTTTCCTGGCTTCTGCACTACCCCGGTGAAATAGGCTAGCGGAAGGATCTGAGTCCTTGCTCCCACTTCCTTTGCCCAGAGGCCTCCCTGCCCTCAGGGACTCCCCTTGCACTCTCCTGTCTGGCAGAGTCCTTGTAGCCCCAACAAGGCTGGCCCAGGATCCCTGGGGGGCTCGACCCCCAACCTTGCTGTGGTCACCTAGGTCAGGGGCTTGGGTGTCCCCACTCCGTGGTACTCTCTCTGCACTGGACACTTCCCTGACTCACTGATCATTACAAACAATTTAAAGCAAATAAAGTTTATTTAATCAGCAATTCGTTTAAAAAGGAATAAGGAAAAATGGGAACGGTTAAAGGAAAACACATCACCCCGCTCTGTGGCAGGGAACATCACAACAGTGTCTCTGGAACGTCAGGGCAGTTCACAGTCTGTTCCTTGTAGGTCCCAGGCTCCTTCTCAGGCCCTGGCTGTGCTGCAGGGATGCTGTGGGTCGGACACTTGATCTGGCGGTGGCCACGCGCCCTCAGGCTCTAAGTGGCAGGACCCTTCTTCCCAGCGTCGCCCCCGCCCTGTCAGGGTTACGATCCCACTCCAAGTCTGGTCTGCAGAGCCCCTTGGCTGGGGGCATCTCCCTGTGCTGGGCCACGGTCCCCCTCGCTCTCCCCAGCTGCTCACCGCACCCGGCTCCGGACTGCTCCAGCCCCAGCTCCACCGCTCTGCCTCAGCTCCAGCCCCAGCTCCACCGCTCTGCCTCAGCTCCAGCTCCTCTGCCTCAGCACAGCTGCTGCTGCTCTGCCTCCTGCTCCCTGGGTTGCTTCTCTGGCCCCTCTGGCTCTGGTTGCTGCAGCTCTGCTCCCAGGGCAGGTCTGCTCTCCCTGGGCTGTGCTCTGGCTTTGGGGCTGCAGCTCTGCTCCCAGCACAGGGTCTGCTCTCTCTGGGCTGCTTTTCTGGGACCTCTGGCTGGCACCGCTCTGCTCCCGAGCTCAGCTCGGGCCCCTGCTTTCTCCTTAGCTCAGCCCCACTCTGTCTGACCCAGGCAATTCCAGCTCCCTCGGAGGACCGGACCCCCCTGGCCTCCTGACTCCTTGATTAGCCTGCCCACCCTGTCAGTCAGGCTGACTTGGAGCATTGGCCTCTCCCCATTGCCCCCTGGTTTCTCATTGACCCTTCCCCTTTCTAGTACTGGGAACTAGCAACCATAACACCCCCACTGAATGTTAGTAAGGGGACAACAGTCTCCTTACACTGTAATACATCAATCTCCCTGGCTAGGGCAGGATTCCTCACGGTGTTCAGGGATGATCTGGAATATACTTTCTCTGAAGAGGAGAAAATTGTGCCCCAGGTCAATATTTGCTACTGACACCAAGAGGAGTCTACCCTGGACCATGCCCCCTTGAGAAAGTTAGCTGGCTGCTCAGTCTCTCCTAATGCTCTCTAGAGAAATTACTGTCATTGTTGCAAGTATTATTTCTTTGCATTTCAGTAACACGTATTTTCAGCTGAGACCCCTCCCTGCCATTGTGATACGCAATGTACACACACATAGTGAGAGACAGTCCCTGCCCCAAAGAGTTAACATTCTGAATATACAAGTCACACGATGGGAGAAAAGAAGCATTGTTGTACCGTTTTTGCAAATTGGGGTGTGTGTGTAGCACAGAGGTTAAGTCACTTGTCCAGAGTCACACAGAAAGCCTGGGAGAGAGCCAGAAATTGAACACAGTTCTCCTGAGGCCTAATCCAGTGTCTTAACCACAAGGCCACCTATCTTCTCTTGTCCTGATGCCTGCATACAGGAAGAGCCTTTCTGTCACTCTTCCCCAGCTGCATCAGTGCAGCATAGAGAAGGATTTAGCTCTTGGGGTTATACTCTTCGTAATTAACCCTTTAGATTTCTCCTCTTCTTGAACTTTGCACATGTCCCACAAAATATTTTCCTTTTGCTACTTATAAACTCTTTTGGAAAACTATTTTTTTCTTCTGTGTACAAATAAATTCCATTAAAATCCCTTTACTGTATGTCCCATAATACCATACAATTATAGTCTCTTGTTCTTTATGTTAGCCTCTTGTTCTTCCAGATAGCTTCTCCCTCCTCTTTTTTTAGTGTTTTTGTACATATTTCAGTAAAGCTACCTTTAATTTTAATCTTCTTTTTCCTTTTCCATATCTGTGATAGCACTTTCATAATTATATGTCCAGAAGTATCTGAATGGATTATACTCCCAATTTGGCCACTGATTTAATCATTTACCAAGGACTAAAAAATGACCTATAATTAATATCGATATTTATGCATCTCAGGATTTTTATGGCTATTTTCAATACTCTTATCTAGAATTGTATTCACCACAGACCCTTAAGGATTCTTTTTTTTATTCCGTGTTTTCAATGTTGTCAAATTTTGTGATTGTAGCACAAGTCTCATGATATTTGGAGTGTTGTCCTGGCCCCATTGACATCAAAGGTAACTTCTGACTTTCAGTAGTGCCAGAATTTCACCTTTGAAATCTTTGTGGATTTTTTTATTAAATCCCCATATCCTGGGGGGGGGGGGGGGGGCATGTGATTATATGAAAATCCTAGCTTTCTTTTTTTTAAAGGTAAGTTTATAGCCCTAATGGGTGCAAAGAAAAGCTTGAAAATGGTGACTTGGGTATGACTTAAAGATTGAGAGACTAAAAGACAAACAAAAAGAATGCTCTCTCTCTCTCTCTCTCTCTCTCAGACATCATTATTTATTATTATTTTTACATTCAATTATATTTAGGTTAATCTCATGGGTTTTTTAGGCCTGACTCATGAGTTTCAAATGCTTGGGGTTGGTAATACAGTGTCTTGTAATGTATGGCTTTCAAAGATATATGCTCTGATGGTGTTTTTATTTCACCCCTAGCTTTGTTCTCCAAGTGTATGTTTCACTTTATTGAATTACTGTATCTCCCCAGCCTCTCCTATTCAAAGTCATTTTGAATTTGATTGCCTTCTTACATTGTATTGATTGCCTTGCCTTTTCATAAATTTCCTCAATTTATGGATGTCTCTTTGTCCACAGGACATTGGTTTACAGAGTAGAGACGATGAAAGGTGATATCAGGACTTTTTCACTGGTCACCTTATCATAGCCAGTTATCCACACAAACAGATCACCCTCAGCATATCAGATGAGATGGTTAAGAGTTAGGGACCTAATCCAGCACCACTGATGTTAATAGTAGGCCTTTGACGTAATGGGTGCAGGATCACGTGATAGATTATTACTGAATCAAATTCAGGTACATTTTAGTCATGAATTCCATAGTAACTCTCCCATGGTTGAATTAAAGCTTATGGGCCATATTTTTGTTTTTTTTTAAAAAGCCAGAATCACTCCACACAAATGTATGTTCCCCACATGCCTGCATTTACACACACCGTTTCCATAACTATACACAATTCTGGCTTTTGAATGTGTCGTCTGGACATTTAGATATCTACATATGCATTTGTAAGTGCAACTGCTTGATTTGCATGTGTAATTAAGTAATTGTACATGTGGATATAGGTGTTAAGGATCTCAGGTCTCTTTTTTCAAATATCTGGTCATATATGTCTCAATTTTCTGGTTCTGAGATTCCTCGTTAAATATGAGTGGTAGTCATGCTTAAAAATGGGCCAGTTACCTTAGGTAATGCTTTAGTTAACTAAACAACATTACCTTGATGTTTGCAGAAATTCAGGGTGTTTCCTATATTATGCACAGAGAATCCAACAAACAATGAAGAATTTCTCAGTAAATTCTTATTAAGGCAAAACTGAAACTTATTTATGGTAACTGCTCTACATCTAGGACCATATTTTGAACAGATGGCTTACAATTATGCCTGCTTAATCTATGCTGCATTAACGCACTAAGCCCTGCCTGTCCACATGATAGAATTTACATAGCCAGAACTCCTTTGGCATTTGCCAAAATTGGTTTTACTAGTGAAAAATTCTGTCACCAGATGCACAGATTTGAGAATGACAGGTTTCAGAGTAGCAGCCGTGTTAGTCTGTGTCAGCAAAAAGAACAGGATTACTTGTGGCACCTTAGAGACTAACAAATTTATTTCAGCATAAACTTTCGTGGGCTACAGCTCACTTCATCAGACGCATGTAGCCCATGAAAGATTATGCTGAAATAAACAGATTTGAGAATGTATTTATAGTGCGCACAGAAGTTAGTGCCTGAAAAGTAAGAACACAAGATCGTGTGTGCACAAAATTATGCATGCCCAAATGGCGTTTCCAATACATTTTGAATATACTGGCCCTTCATGGGTTGACATGTGTGTGTGTGTGTGTGTGTAGAGGGGAGAATTGGTGACCAAGGGTTGTGAAAGATGCCTTAATGAAGCTGAGGACCTGTCTATTTTAAATTACAGCGATGATCTTATCTCCCTTCCATTCTTTCAGTAGTCCAATATACACACATGGAGAACAATCGTTTTTTAAAACATTCACATTTCTTGTTTATCTCTGGTATTTCATCTTCCTCCCCTTGAAAATAATGTGTCTGAATCTGGTATCGTCCCTTCATCTTCCTTTGTAAAACACAAGGTCAATGATTAATTTCATTCTCTCCTCAGTGTCTTCTTTAATTACTAAATTATCTTCACTGTCTCTTAGAAGCCCTAGTCTCTCATTCTTTGACCTCTTGTTCTCCATATACTTGAAATATACCCTCTTATTTATCTTAATCTCTTGCATAATCTTCTTCACATTCTCCTCCTTCTGTTTGTCTTATCATGTTTTATTGTTTGTTGTCTTGTTTCTGTCATCTTCGTCCTCCTCCCCAAATGTGATGTTTTGATGCTCATTTCTGCATCCCCCTTAATGTCTTGTTCATTTTTATTGTGATTCATGTTTTTATTATAAAGTTGTGATGTCTTGTTTGTCTATGCTCAAATCTTTTGGTCATAACATAGACTCAATCTTCTGTTTTGCACAACTCTTAAAAAATTGGGTGATTTTCAAAATTGCTGTTTTCCAAGACATCACAACAACTGTATCCTCCAGAACAAAGAGATGCATTTCCAAAAATATATGCAAAATAAAATGCATGAGCTCACACAGAAATAAAAAGGCAATGTCGTCTACTAAATATATCAGTCAGTGTATGCAAGAGTTTAAGATAAATAATAGGGTGATCAAAAGATTTAACTCCAATAGAACCAAGTAAGAAATTTCCTAAGTACTCTCCTTGAAACATAGCCAGTTCTGGAGAAGGATTCAGCTTGGAGTAATTGAAAGCAATGAAATATGGTGAAATTAGGCAGAAATCAGAAATATAGACCGCTGTTTGAAATTTAACTAATTTCATTTTTTAATGAAAATTTTCATCACAGTTTAATTTGGATGGAAACAGGGGGAAAATTAAAATTTGTGTGAAAACATTTCTTCATTGTTTGATCTGCTCTAGAAATATATTAAAATCTTACCGTTAGTGTTTTCCGTTAAATTAATTGAAGTAATAATTCCTTCCTCCATTAAATAAATGTAATACCCATATCTAAATTAATACTAACCCCCACCCCAACCTTATGTAAACATTACTAACTTTACTCATATTGAACTGTACCTTTAGTTCAGAGAATCTCACTGAAGTCAATGGAGCTACTCAGACAGTAAGGTGCTACTCCATATGCTTATGGGTTCCAGTGCCTGGCCTCTCCTTGTAATAAGAAGCATTGTATGATCCTCCTGCTCCATTCACTCCCCAACCTTTCCTGTTAACTCCTGTCCCATGTGCTTGGGGGGAGTAGCTGGCTCACAGCACACATTTACTGATGTACAGTCAGGCCCAAGATCCAGACAGATGACTCAAGAGTATAAGTGTGTGGAACGGGAGGGGGAGAAGGAGGAAGGTCTTGCTCTCCCATATGCCCTGACATGACTGCACAGTCCTAAGGACAATCAAGCCCTAAAGGGATGCACTGCTAACAGCTGTACTGGCTTTTCTGTTGTTACTCGTGCTGCCATTTTACCTCTCCCCTCTTCCTGGGAATAGAGATAACCGCTGTGGTCACAGATGAGATGTGCTTGTCAGCAGTAGGACTCCAAAAGCCATAAATGTGGAACTGATCACCCCTGGTGGTGAAATTTGGGTCAACTGTTGGTTACCTCATTGTTTCTCTGGCAGGCAGCTGTAGAAATATCCAAGAGGCCATGTCTGTCTCCTGCTGACCTGGGGCTTGGTAGGGCCCTTCTTGTATGCTTTCTTGGATGCACTTTGTTCAGGTTTGATCTTTGCTGCATGTCTGAGAATATGGATCCACAAAAGTACTCATAAGAAGCTGCCAGAGGTCCTTTGAAACAAGTCAAATAGGGTCTTAAACCTGTGTGTATAATTTTATTTTAATGTCATACAATGAGCATAGGGAAGAGTCACTAGATTTTCTTTGTAAATTACAGTAGAATCAGAGCTTTTGACTGTCTCTGGTATATGGTAAACATCAAGCTGGTGACAAACATGCAAAATAAATATATAGTTATTTTTAGCTCTTCTTTCTCTTGTTTAGATCCAATCAGCAGACATGATTTAAACTCTTAGCATTATCTCATCTGAAGGGAATCATTGATTCCTTAGCACCTTGAGGATGCCAGACAATGAAATCACTGAAGCCAAACTAAAACTAGTTTGTGCAATAACAATTTAAATGAAATATTAGTGGCTCAGGAAAATCTGAGAACTGTTGAATACAAAGATGAGCCTGTTGGATTCCAATTTAAACCTAATTTTCTAGAGAAATATTCATTGCAGCTCCAGTTCAGGAAATCAATGGGTCTTAAACACATGTTTAAAGATAAGCAAATATTTTATAGGATGCATTCCTGAATCCAGACCTTAAGGTCTGATTCTGAGCTGCTTACTACATTGGTATGTGCACAAGGAGTTCCAGTGACTGCAATAGGACTTCTTATGGACAGCTCATCCACAGGAATAAAGGGCTTACAATATAGCACTAAATATTTGAACAGCCCTGTTTCAACAAAGCAGTTATTACATCTGAGTATCTCCCAAGCATTCTCTTGCTCTGTCACACCTACATTTGCCTTCACAGCCTTTCTAAACCAAGAACACATGAATGCTTCCAAACTGAAAGGCAAACAAAAATACACAAGCAGGCATAATGTGATTGTCACATGTGCTTGTTCTCGCAAACTGACATAATTGTTCTTAGAATTGTCCTCGCTTGAGAAAGAAAGGACGATTTCTTTCTTTCACTCTAGCCATTGAAGTTGACGTTTCAGTTCTGAACTTTACAGTTTCTTTTCCTAACTGTTTTTGCTTGTTCCCCATTTTTGAGAAATGTGCAAAGAACACAAAACCTTTCTACTTTGGGGCTTGTGGTGGCTTCAAGGAAAAAGGTCAGCAAGAAACATGACAAAATATGCTGATCTGGAGGGCCCTTCCACTTGGCTGCAGCTTTTGTACAAAGCGCTAGAGACATTTCTATATTTGGAGTCTCAAATTATTTGTTTTTGTCCCTTACTAGTTTACTTTTCTAGTCCTTTATTGTTTTAGCAATTGAAAATGGTACAGCCACTATGAGAGCTGTTATGTGCTGAACTAAAAATATGACACATTTTGCCTTATTTTTATTTGGTTTATGAGTCATTTGCAAGGTAGTACAAATGGCTGTGAATGTCTTCTGTATCCATAACCTTTTTGCTGAATAAACTGGATTAATAATTTTCAGACTGTGGGTTGTGCAAAGATCACACAACATGGTAGCTGGCATAGCATTAGAAGCAGATGAGAATTGAATTTGTGACCTGTTCATTTCAGCTATTCATTATTCCTGTTGTGTACCTGACATCCAAGATCACACAACATTGTCTTTGCTCCTTGATTGGATGACAGTTTTAAACAAAATGCTACCAAATAGCAAATAAGCTCCCAGTATGACTTTTTAGCCAAATAATCATTTTTGCTAAAATGTCTGGATTCTTGAACATTGGCATAAATACCACGATGGCTTTCGTAGTATTCACAAATAGTTAATGATACCTCCCACCTCCAAACTATAGTGAAGCCTACTTGTGGTTTAGCTTCATGAATTAATTCCCAAATCAAACTGTTTGCTATTTGAGACAATTCTAGTCACTACTCAGTGCAGAAGGTAGGTAAACTGGAGAATGTAGAGCAGTGTTCTTCTCATATGCCTTTCACAGAGTACGCTGTTGTATCATACTTGAGGTCTATCATAAATAGGGATGAAGCGGAAGATGAATTCATTTTAGATGAAACAAAGTAGAGTTTTAATGCACTCCTGTGACACTTCCAGATGATTTAAGTTCTGGATCTGCTATTTGCTTTGTTTCTTTATTTACTTGCTGAAGTTTTGGTTATCTACATCCCTAGTTTTACTTGACTTTATTCAGGGCTATTCCTGTTTATCTTCATCTCCTTTCCTGTTGGAGGAGAGGATTGGGAAATACATTCTTCTAATTCAAACAGGAATTCATTCAAGGAAGACCTAAGGCCAGGGGTATGCAGGCGGTCAGACTAGATGATCACAGTCGTCCCTTCTGGCTTTATAATCCATGAATCTATAAAGTGCACATCCATAATTTTGGTTTTATGTTCCTGTCCTCATTATTTTCCCACTCCATATTACATTGTCTCTTCAAAGGAAAATTACTGGGGAGCAGGGGGAGGGGAGGATATGCTTTCCTTTTAATGTTACTTTAACACGGATCTAAGGAGGGTAACAATGAATAAAGATGTATCAATAAGATGGTCTTAATAAGATTGCCAAAGACACTGAAAGAGTTTGGATGAGACGTTGGACAGGATTTTCCTAACGTTTTGCATCTGTTTTCACTGACCTCAATTTTAAATCACAAAACACCAGCTGGATGTACTGTCTGTAATCTACTCCAGAACAAACATTGCCAGTTACTGTATTTGAAGGATTCACTTATCTTTGTAATATGAAACTGAAGCAATGGTAAGGTGGAGTAGTAGAACACATGAGATCCTGTAAATCCTTGATTAAGGATGACTGGAACACTTGCTGGGACATTATGGATTTGGCAACTGATAATCTGGAGTTCCCTAACTAATGAAATGGTAACCTTCTAATGGGCATTGTTGTGATGCTGCCTGCCTCCAATTCAGTTATGCATCCTCTGACTAATAGTTACAGTTATATGGGAATAGATTATGTCATGCAGCTAAAGCCCTGAGAAGGGAATGGAGCCGCTCTACACCACCCCAGGAAAAAGTGACTGTGCCTCAGGAGCTATCTCCACATGTATGGCACTAATCTTGCTCCTAGGGAGGCTCCTAGTCCTTTTGCACAGAAAGGTTGGGACCAATCACCTGCTGGCTTTCCCATGGGTAGCCAGCTGTGGCAAGTCCGGGTGCAACCAGGAGAAAGTGGTGGGCCCAGGCACACAGGGTAAACCATACCCACCATGGCTAGCTGCATATGCTTAGAGCATGAGAGACAGAGCTTCCTTCCTTCTTTTTTCTGCTTCCTGGAAATTCCAGGGGCCATTTGGAGCATGCAGCAGCAGTGAAAACATACCTTAGCCAGCAGACCTCTTCTCCTTTCCTGGAGGGAAGCTGGAAACAACCGAGGAGCAGCCACAAGTAGCACCGGACACTAACATCTTTATCCAGGCTGGCTCCCTGCCTAACTATTGACAACGGAAGAAACAATCTCTGCCAGCGTGGACTAAAGCAGCATCCTGGAATAAAAAAATAACAACAACATGCACCTAGCAGGGGCTGCTACAAACACAATATTACGGCAGAGTGTATTTGCAGCATCACTGAGAGTTAGAGAATGCACAGCAAAACTGAAGGTGCTGGCCACCGGCTTGCAGAGTCAAGTTGTTGATCTAGTGAAATGGTACAGCTGCCTGGCCTGAAAAGATTCAAGAAATGAAGATGCAAGATGAAAAAAGAAAGGGGTTAATGAGCCAAATTTATTTCATATTTACACTTGTGCTACTCTATTTAACTAAGAAATAACTACACTGGATGCCACCTACTTATTTTGGGTTTACACCACTGTAGTTGAGGACAGAATTAGCCCCAATGTTTTTCCTTTTTTAAAATCATATTCCTGAAGTTTATTTTTAAGAAGAAATACTGTTATACTCAGTAGGAATAGGCATCTGCTAATCACCAGGAGCCTGATTCTTCAGCTACTCTATACCCACAACTATAATAATTGGCATCAGAGGCAGTTTCTTAAATTGACTGGCTATAGCACCAGGCCCTAAGACATTCCCTGGGAAGCTTGTTTTCCCTGCCACCTGCAAATGCACAGAAACTAACAGTAAAAATTATGGCTATGGTGACGTGTCATGGGGGAGCTCCAGCTGCCAGTCCACTGACAAAGATGTCAGAGGAAGTGCATCGTCAGAAAAAGCATCTGCATATACATATCTGGTACGCTGCCTTGCTCACTGAGAAGCATAGGATTAAATCTGGGTTTTGTCATCAAGTGCTCTCCCGTATCTGTGCTTTCAAGTTTCAATAATCTTGTCAGATAGAGAAAGTAGGTAGCCTTCACGGCTTCTCCCTGTGCCTGTTCTGCAGGTGGATAGAGGACTTTAGCCTTAAGGGCTATCGATCAAACACCTTTCCCAAACATTACATTCAGCTGAACAATTTTAACAGAAGAAATAAATATCACCACTAATAATACTTTCTACCAGTACGATTCTGCCTTGCAGTAGAGGACTAAGAAAACAGGCACATTTAATGTTTGCTCTTTTAGCTAATGTGCTGAATGAAAGGTGGCACTCCTTTTTTCATTGCCGAGTGTTGCCTAGCAATATATTACATTGACATTGAACAAATGTGTAATAGTAAATATTATGGTTTCATCTAACATTTCAGCCATGAAAATAAACTGTAAAATGGAGTTCACATAACAGATACTGGGGTCAAAGACCACTCGAGGAGGCATTCTGAACCACTACAATACACTTCACATAGAGAGTGATTCTTTATTGGAACATGTTATGAGTCATGGCAATTCATAACACTGTGTTCTCTGGAAAATTCCATTCTTAGCAGACATTACACATAGAGTGCATAGATTTTGATTAAATGAGACATAAAAGTACCCCACCAATTATAGCAGAGTAGTTTCCTATCGTTCCTAAAATTGACAGACACTTACTATTTCCCAGAAAATAAATAAGGTAATGTAGAATGAAGCATTTACAATTCTTGGCAGGGCAGTTAAAATGAATATGACTGTATACAGAAGCTGGTTAGACTGTCTATTTAGTGTCATTTAAAGATTTTAGTCTTATAATTCATGATTTATGCACAACATGTATACCAACTTGCTGGTCTGTTATATAAATAAATACATATCTAATTTGAATTAAGATCATGTGTTATCTGTGCCTGTTAGATATATTACAGTTTTGTACTCACTTTCAGTCCCACCAAACCACAGAGTCTTTTTGCATTTCAGATTTAGCTAAAAATATTCACCCATTAAAATACCAATCATTAAAGTAGTTCCCTGATTTTGCTGTTTAATTTTTTCAGTAACAAGTGTCCTTTCTGAAAAGTTAAAATTAAATGTATTTTTAGACAAAACCTGAATATTTTTAAGACTATAGAGAGGCAATTACCTGGCATAAAATAATAAAAAAATAAAAGACAGGACACAATTAGAGAAAGGAGGAAGGAACTTGAAATAGCAATGTATTTTTTTAAATCTTGTAATATAAAAACCTTCCTTTTGATTCAGTGGCAACATGGTGATATTTCTAAATGAATGGTCACAAATTAGTAGACAGGAATTGCTTTTTATTCCTTTCAAATAAAGATGCAGCAGGTTATGTATGACTGTGTATACAATTTCTGGTTAGACAGGGCCCAATCCTGCAGCCTGTAATCCGCTGAGTAACCCCAGTGACATCATTGATGGAACTATGTTGAAGAGCTATAGAATCGCTAAACGCTGACAGGTGAATGTTTATAATCATATGTAGCCTGAATCTAGTGTCCACATAGGGCTATGTCTTGCCCTTGTTACTCTTGTTAAGTAGTACTTTACAGCACAAGTAGTCAATAGGACTATGTGCATAGTAAAGTATGGTACCACTTAAACTGAACATGAGTGGCAGAATCTGGCCCTTCCTATAGAACAGTTTCCTCATTTAAAACTTGAAGACTAAAATATATTAAAATGTAAAGCATGAGAACAAGCCATGGGCTGTTACTATTCATAGTTAAGAAATATTACCATTAGTACAACCTTTTAATCTTTGACATCTTTAGAACCTATTTTAACTGCAAGCTGATATGTAAAGAAAGCTATAGTGACTTACATTTGTAAATTTAGGTCTGCCGGTACCATTAAAATTCCAAACAGGAAAAAGATATCATAGTACAGCCTGGCAGCAAATGAGTATGAAAACAAAATATCAGGTTGTCCCTTTAAGAGCAAATGTGAATTCAGTGACTTCTGCTGAATTACCTATGTGTTGGCCAAGAACTTCTTTTTTTGGTTATCACCTTTTTAACACTCTTTTATGGCTTTATAACTTGTGACCATTGGACATCTAACAGTAAACTCTGCTAGCAACCAGTAAAACAAATAAAAAAGAAGAAAGCTGAAGGCATCATTGGAAACATGTAAAGGAGCTTGCAGATATGCATTTGTTGACAGTTTGGAGATTACGTGCCAAGCATTTAAATATTGCTTAGCTGATAGTAACTGCAGATGCAGTCATAAATTATTGGTGATGGACTTAAATTGTAAATAATGGTAGGCTGCAGACTGTCACAGATGACCACTGTATAGTAATTATCATTGACATGCCCTCCTTGACCCTTTTAAATAAAGAACAGTGGCAAATTAAGAAAAAAGAAAAGGAAAAAGGGGCCGTTGGGGAAGAACTTGTATCCAAATGCTCTGGCGTGTCAGGCAAGACATGGGAACAACCTATCTCTCTCCTCTGTATGAGAAATGTATTGCTCAGAACAAGCAATGTTCTGTTTGTCATCCTAAATGATGCTAAAATATAAAGGAATGTAATAAGCTTTAAGAGCCAGATCTGAAGCCCATTGAAGTAATAGATTCATAGATTCCGAGGCAAGAAGGGATCATTGTGATCATCTAATCTGACCTCCTGTGTAACACAAGCCACAGAACATCCTCAAAATAATTCCTAGAGCATATCTAGCAAGTCATTGTAAAATTCCCATTTGTTTCAAAGGGCTTTGATGCAGGTTCTGAGTGAAATTATTCATTAAACACCTTTAGGCTGAATCCTGTGTAGGGGGCAGTGTGATGATTCTTGGGATACCCAGGATTATGAGTCACCTTGTTACTCCCTGCCTCCAGCATCAGGGAGACTTTCTTGTGCTTAACTGGGTGTCAAGAAGCTTAACTCCCTGACCTAGCACCCTGATAGCCACCCAAGCAATCACCTCTTGGTTCCGCCAGTCCTTACTTTGCCTTGCAGGTTAACAGTAGGTTCACCCCACCCCGAGCCCTTTTGAAGAATCCCCCTGTAGCATCCAGCCCCTTATCCACTGAATACTCACAGAAATACCAGGCCTGCTATCTCCAAGGGAAGTGTACATACCAGCTTGTATGATTCAACTCAGGACCAGTACCTAGCTTAGTATCACAGCACTTAGATATATTTATATTGAAAACAAGGATAAGTTTGTTACCAAATATTCAAGATTCAAGAGATGGTGAGTAAGGATAATGGAAACAAATTGATATATATAAAACAAAATCATAACATGTTTTCTGGAGACTAAACTTAACTTAGCAGGCTAACTTCCAATCCAATCTCACCCAAAGCCTTTTGCAGCATCTTCAACCAAGGCTGACTATGAACCTGTTGTGAAAAAGCCCTGCCTTTTTGCTAGGTGCAGAATCATGGGGGGTGGCTTCTTTGTTCCTCAAACATAGTCCAGCAAACCTTTGAAGTATATCTTAAGATGAGGTTCTCTTTCCCCACCTGTTAGTTCCTTTCTGCAATTCTTACAATCTTTCATCTGCTTCAGCTTCAATGCGTGCTGGAAGAACCATTGTGAATGAGACAATACTTAATTTACATTTCAACAGGAGAGACAGGTTATTAAATATTCCTTGTTTTATGGGAACCCTGTTCCTCTACCTCTGCTGCGATACAGAAGCTACGGACATATTTTCAGTGTACATACATAACTCCTTGCACAGTATGTGTACATACACTTCACAACATTAACAGTGGACCAGTGTAAACTTGGCTTTCATTTAGGATCTCATATGCCATTCGTTGGTGAACCACAATGTACACACCAGAATCAGGATATTCTTGTAATCCCCTTGCCAGCTGGCATTGAGGGTTTCTTGGGACACAGGCAATACATAGGTGGGTCACTCCTGAAAGTGCCCCACATAACAAGTCCCAGAGAGGCACAATTCTTCCCCTGCTCCAAAGGGAGAATACTTTACTACAGAGCCAAGTATACTCCCCTGACTTCATGCTCAGACAGCTTTGCTGCCCAGCATGTGAGAGATGGAGCCATGGATCTGTTCACTCTCCACCCATTTGCCACCCACTTGTTTGTGGACAAAGCATATCAAGGAGCCTGAAACAGGAGGGGGAGCTTTCACTGTACCAGTTAAAGAGGTGGGGGAGGTGTGGGGAGTGCTGCTGCCCCAACCTAGTGAGAGGAGGGGTAGTTCTCCCTCTGTTTTTAGCAGAGGAGAGGTAGCTGCATTCCCTCCCATTCCTTTCAACCCTGGGAAAGTGGAAGTATCCAGGACAGCATTCCTACTTTCTCACATCACCCCAATAACCCAGTAACAATTGGCATTGTTCCTGTGCAGCCGTGCAAGAAGGTGGAGGGGCAGTTTACTTCCCCTTTACTCTCTATGGCATGGCCATGTAGCAGTAAGGCACAACCACACTCTTAGTGTTGGCCTGTTGCACTCTGCAGTGAGCTGTTTGCCAAAGAATTCCTGAATAAGCCACTCCATGCTCACAGGAGTTCAGTTAGCACATAATCCCAGCACCGCTTGCCCAGTTTGGATCTGACATAGAGAATACTAATTCTGCTGCTGCCATTCATCATCAGACACTTCTGTTTGGTCCAATACTGAAGCAGTCTTTTGAAAGTAGTATTAAGAGACAGCAATCAGCTGCAAGTTGATCTGAAAAAGTTATGTGAACAAGGATGAAAAGTGAGATGGGGAGATTTTGTGGCTGGAAGGAATGAAGGAAAATAAAAGTCACTATTTTTACACTGAATATTACATCATTTCTGCTTTGAAGCATATTTGTGTGTCCTCTACAGAGGCTAAATGTCAAATGGCTTGGCTCAGACGTATGGTCCTGATAAGTATTTAAAATGTTCTAATACGTATTTGAAACATGTTGTTCACACTTTTTTCCCTTCAAGAAATCAAGCTAAGAACTTCTCAAAGAGAAACCTTTTTTTTTCCCTCCAAGATTTTGGTTGCTTCCTGGTTCTCTATGCATCAAAATACAGCAATAATAGTTTTCCAGACAAATTCTGGTGTTTAGTGCTTCAAGGCCTGGACAAAAAAAGAAGTGCAGCATATCACAAGAAAGAAGTTAACAGCATTTAGTTACATTCCAGTTAAGGGATTAGTTTCAGTTTTGATAGAAAGTTTGATTTATTTCATCTGGATTGGTTTGCCATCATTAACAGTACCCCCTTATAAGTAAGAGTTTTCTGGAACATTGTCAAAGTGAACTTTGATGTGTTACTGATCTGGGTCCTCAATGATCATCAGGGGTCAGCCTGTTTCATAAGTGATGATTCAGCAGTATTAATATAAGTGGAGGAAAGAAGATGTACAACTAATTCATTTTGACATTGTGGACACAAAACTCTGGCAAATTCGTAAGTGCCAATATTGGCTAAAAGCAATGTGAAAGCAACATGTTCCCAGTAACCCACAAGGTGGTCTGTTTGTTTGGGGGACCATATACTGAGCCTAGTGGCCTGCTAGGCAAGGCTGAGAGCTTCTTAATGAGGCTTTGATCCCTAACCCCTTTAGCACTCATCAATCCTTAACCAGGGGGAGGGGGTACTCAGGAAGACCAGGGCTTTAAAAAGCCCACTCCTTAGCGACCAGAGGAGCTAGCGACCAGTAGAGGCTAACAGGGGAATTTTGCAAGGGATTTTGGAGGGGGAGTGTGAGGGGGGCTAGATACACTTAACATTCTTTAAACTTAAAGCCAAAAACACCCCCTTGATAAAAACAAAACAACAAAGGAACGAGCTTCATGAGTAAAAAGATAATGCAGGCAAAAGCATGTATGATTGCCTGCCCTATGGGCAGGTGGCATATGTGTTCATTCGGTGCAAGGAGCTCCTGGCCCTCAGAGACTGTGTACGGGCTTTGGAGACCAGAGTGGCTGAACTGGAGGAGCTAAGGGAGACAGAGAGATACATAGATGAGACTTTCTGGGACACAGTAGAACAGTCCCACAGCCAGCCTGACAGCCTCTGTGCTGTTGAGGAGGATGAAAGTTTCAGGGAAGGAGAACATCCAACTGGAGCAGAAGGAAATGATCCCATAGTTGGGACCCTTCTTCCAGATGATGTTGGGGTATCCTCTCGCACTGAGGATACCTCTCCGGGGGATGGAACTCCAGTTATTAGGAAGAGACAGGTGTTAGTAATGGGAGATTCGATCATTAGAAACAGATAGCTGGGTTTGTGATGACCGGGAACTGCATGGTGACTTGCCTACCTGGTGTGAAGGTTGCGGATCTCTTGAGACATCTAGATAGACTTATGCGTAGTGCTGGGCAGGAGCCGGTGGTCGTAGTACACGTAGGTACCAGTGACAGGGAAGCATAGGAGAGAGGTCCTGGAGGCCAAATGTAGGTTACTAGGGATTGAAGTCCAGGACCTCTATGGTAGCATTCTCTGAAATGCTTCCAGTTCCATGAACACGGCCAGTTAAACAGACAGAACTGTAGGGTCTCAATGCATGGATGAGATGATTGTGTAGGGAAGAGGGGTTTAGATTTATTAGGAACTGGGAAAACTTTTGGGAAAGGGGGAGCCTATACAGGAAGAATGGGCTCCACCTAAACCAAAATGGAACCAGATTGCTGGCACTTAAAATTAAAAAAGGTCACAGAGTAGTTTTTTAACTAAGGGCTGGGGGAAAGCTGAGAGGTGTAGAGGAGCACGTGGTTCGGACAGAGACATCCCTTAGGGAAGGAGCTATTAATGGAGATTCTCTGTGTCCTAGTAAGGACGAGAGGATGGAAGATGATAAAATACAGGTAAGATCTGATGAGAAACAGTCAAATGAAAAAAAGTCCCATTCAATTACATCATGTAATGGTAGGCAGCTAAAAAGTGACAAGTTTTTAAAGTGCTTATATACCAATGCTAAAAATCTAAATAATAAGATGGGTGAACTAGAGTGCCCCATATTAAATGAGGATATTAATATAATAGGCATCACAGAAACATGGTGGAATGAGGATAATCAATGGCACACAGTAATACCAAGGTACAAAATATACCGGAAGGACAGAACAGGTTGTGCTGGTGGGGGAGTGGCACTATATGTGAAAGAAAGTGTATAATCAAATGAAGTAAAAATATTAAATGAACCAAGCTGTACCATAGAATCTCTATGGATAGTAATTCCATGCTCTAATAATAATATAGCAGTAGGGACATATTACCGACCACCTGACCAGGATGGTGATAATGACTGTGAAATGCTCAGAGAGATTAGAGAGACTATTAAAATAAAAAAACCTCAGTAATAATGGGGGATTTCAACTATCCCCATATTGACTGGGTACATGTCGCCTCAGGATGGGATGCAGAGATAGTTTCTTGACACCTTAAATGACTGCTTCTTGGAGCAGCTAGTCCTAGAACCTACAAGAGGAGAGGCAATTCTTGATTTAGTCCTAAGTGGAGCATGGGATCTAGTCCAAGAGGTGAATAAAGCTGGACTGCTTGGTAATAGCTACAAAGAGTCCTGTGGCACCTTATAGACCAACAGACGTATTGGAGCATAAGCTTTCATGGGTGAATATCCACTTCGTCGGATGCATGCAGTGGAAATGTCCAGAGGCAGGTATGATAACAGCGACCATAATATAATTAAATTTAACTTCCCTGTGGTGGGGAAAACACCACAGCAGCCCAACACTGTTGCATTTAATTTCAGAAAGGGAAACTACACAAAAATTAGGAGGTTAGTTAAACAGAAATTAAAAGATACAGCACCAAAAGGGAAATACCTGAAAACTGCATGGAAACTTTTTAAAGACATCATAATATAGGCTCAACTTAAATATATACCCCAAACTAAAAAAATAATAAAAGAACCAAAAAAGTGCCACCATAGCTAAACAAAGTAAAAGAAGCAGTGAGAAGCAAAAAGGCATCCTTTAAAAGGGGGAATTTAAATCCTAGTGAGAAAAATAGAAAGGAACATAAACTCTGGCAAAGAAGTGTAAAAATATAATTAGGAAGGACAAAAGAGAATTTGAAGAACAGCTTGCCAAAGACTCAAAAAGTAATAGCAAAACAATTTTTTTAAGTACATCAGAAGCAGGAAGCCTGCTAAACAACCATCGGGGCCATGGGATGATCAAGATGCTAAAGGAGCACTAAGGAAAATAAGGCCATTGCAGAGAAACTAAATGAATTCTTTGCATCAGTCTTCACAGCTCAGGATGTGAGGGAGATTCCAAAACCTGAGCCATTCTTTTTAGGTAACAGATCTGAGAGACTGCCCCAGATTGAGGTGTCATTAGAGGAGGTTTTTGAACAAATTGATTAACTAAAGAGTAATAAGTCACCAGGACCAGATGGTATTCACCCAAGAGTTCTGAAGGAAATCAAATGTGAATTTGCAGAACTACTAACTGTAGTCTGTAACCTATAATTTAAATCAGCTTCTGTACCAAAAGACTGGGGGATAGCTAATGTGATGCCAATTTTAAAAAAGGGCTCCAGAGGTGATTCCAGCAATTACAGGTTGGTAAGCCTGACTTCAGTACTGGGCAAACTGGTTGAAACTATGGTAAAGAACACAATTATCAGACACATAGAGGAACATAATTTGTTGGGGAAGAGTCAACATGGTTTTTGTACAGGAAAATCATGCCTTACCAATCTTCTAGAATTCTTTGAGGGGGTCGGTCAACAAGCATGTGGACAAGGGGGATATAATGGATATAGTGTACTTAGATTTTTCAGAAAGCCTTTGACTAGGTCCCTCACCAAAGGTTTTTAAGCAAAATAAGCTGTCATGGGACAAGAGGGAAGAGAGACAAAAGGGAATCTCGTGGATTGGTAACTGGTTAAAAGACAGGAAACAAAGGATAGGAATCAATGGTCAGTTTTCAGAATGGAGAGAGGTAAATAGTGGTGACCCCCAGGGGTCTGCATCAGGACCACTGCTATTCAACATATTCATAAATGATCTGGAAAAAGGGATAAACTGTGAGGTGGCAAAATTTGCAGATGATACAAAACTACTCCAGATAGTTAAGTCCCAGGCAGACTGCAAAGAGCTACAAAAGGATCTCTCAAAATTGGGTGACTGGGCAACAAAATGGCAGATGAAATTCAGCGTTGATAAATGCACATTGGAAAACATAATCCCAACTATACATATAAAATGATGGGGTCTAACTTAGCTGTTACCACTCAAGAAAGATCTTGGAGTCATTGTGGATAGTTCTCTGAAAATATCCACTCAATGTGCAGCGGCAGTCAAAAAAGTGAACAGAATGATGGGAATCATTAAGAAAGGGATAGATAATAAGACAGAAAATATCATATTGTCTCTCTATAAATCCATGGTACGCCCACATCTTGAATATTGCATGCAGATGTTGTCGCCCCATCTCAAAAATTATATATTGGAATTTGAAAAAGTTCAGAAAAGGGCAACAAAAATGATTAGCGATATGGAACGGCTGCTGTATGAGGAGCGATTAATAAGACTGGCACTTTTCAGCCTAGAAAAGAGATGACCAAGGGGGGATATGATTGAGGTCTATAAAATCATGACTGGTGTGGAGAAAGTAAATAAAGAAGTGTTATTTACTCCTTCTCATAACACAAGAATTAGGGGTCATGAAATGAAATTAATAAGCAGCAGGTTTAAAACAAACAAAAGGAAGTATTTCTTCACACATCACAAAGTCAACCTGTGGAACTCTTTGCCAGAGGATGTTGTGAAGGCCAAGACTATAACAGGGTTCAAAAAAGAACTAGATACATTCATGGAGAATCGGTTCATCATTGGCTATTAGCCAGGATGGGCAGGGATGGTGTCCTTAGCCTGTTTGGCAGAAGCTGGGAATGGGTGACAGGGAACGGATCACTGGATGATCACCTGAAAACATTTACAATGTCATTCCCTCTGGGGCACTTGGCATTGGCTGCTGTCGGAAGAGAGGATACTGAGCTAGATGGACCTTTGTTCTGACCCAGTATGGTCGTTCTTATGTAAGGACTGATGATGGGTTCTGTGACTGAGTTGTAATAACCTTCCCCACCTCAGTTGTTACTATTTTTTTTACCAGAATTAATGAAGACTATTTAGAGAAGTTTGGATTGTGACGATGGGTTATTGATTATGTTTCCTTCTTTTGCTTGCCATGTTCACGATCATTTTATGATTAATGCTTTGGTTTGTAAACCCAGTTACAGCCAATTGTGTAATGATTATTATAGTATTTGTATGAATTATAACAATAATTAATTACAGTTATAAGAATCAGTAATAGGGTATTGATGTCAATGGGTATCTTTCCACTGGGTTCAATGGGCATTGGATCGGTCCTGGAGAGCACTGCAAATGTGGGAAGGAAGAGATGAAGAAGGAATTAACTACACATAAAAGGAGCTAGTGGTCATCTCACTTAATCAGCTGCTGGAAGGTGCTTAGATATGGTGTAATGGGCATGGTATAAGGACCTGAATATAACAGAATAGAAATGACCAGATGTTCTCCAATGTTTGTAAATGTTTTCACGATGACTGACATCAAAAGGAAGGCAGAAAGATGCTGGGCCAACTCCTGCTGGCTTTACTGACATTATTTGGAGCCAATAGCAGTATTCACGAGTGAGACAAGCCAGGTATCCCCTGACAGCGCTGGGCATGGTCCTGGCAGCTTTAGTCACACAAACAACCTCCTGGTTTTCAGCCACTAACCACTGTAAGCAAAATGTAAAAAATATAATACGGAAGATTAAGCACTGCCCAGAAAGCAGCGTGAAAGAGCACATTGTAAATCCTTTAAAACATTAAAACCCATCTTTCTTTACACTCCCTGACTTACTATCCACTTAAGGGGAGCCTAATCCTGTAGCCCTTACTCACATGACTAGTCCTACTAATTTCAGCAGGACTACCTTATGATCTAGTTCAACAAGAGTGTGCTATCACAGCTCCAGTTGAGCACCCCCTTGGCCATTCAACAGACTTCTGTGAAGGGATCCTGCATAGTTTGAGCCTCTGGAGTCTTAACAGAACTCAGGCACTGGGGTCCCCAGGCACACACTTGAAATGCAGATGCTTTCACTAGCGCCCGCTTCTGAGAGTTGCAATCCCTGGTCCAACTGTGCAGCCCCTAGAATCAGTGCTCACCCCTCAAATTCTCTCTGTAGCTTAAACCCACTCTTTCCCAGAACTCCAGCCATAGGGTATTTGGGCTCTACAGTTTTCTTCTTCTAGGGCGCATGGGATGCACAGATACTTTGCACAGGACTCTAAAACCATTGCTGTTTACTTAATCACACAAGAAATACACAGATCCGCACAAAAATAATACATCTTACATGCATTTCCCTGCCTGAGTTCTCTCAGTATTTCAGAGCATTCTTTGTACTATCCATGTCCCTAGTCCAATGGGTATATGCTAGGTCCTGTCAGCCTTTGGTGGATACACATAGACAAAGAGGCATTCCATAATACAACAATTGTCATTGCAACAACTTCATAATAATTTCAAAACAGCAACCAGAATTTATAAGTTGCACACAGATTCCTCTAATCACCACATGTGCTTAGGTCCATCCCTATTCATCAAAATACTTAAGCACATGCTTAACTTTAAGCATGTGTTTAGGTGCTTTGCTGAACAGGGGTGGTCTGATGAATTGGAGCCTGAGTGAGTCAGGGATGCAGGACTGGGCTCTAAGAGCCAGATGTTCAAAGGTATTTAGGCACCTAAAGACACAGAAAAGTACCTTGTGGAATTTTTGAAAACACCAAGGCTCCTAATTCTCATTGAAATCAATTAAAATTCCACTAGGCGCCAACTGCATCTTAGACACCTAAATACCATTACAACTCTGCCCTAAGTGTGTATTTATTGCTCAGTGCTCAGTGAATCTTAATTATCAAATACATGCATAAGTTAATTTCTAGACAGTATCTGCAGTGCTACAGTATATACTTATGAATTTTCAAAACAGATCTAGCTAAGATGTCTATTAGGTACAGAGTCTAGTGGAATATTTCCATGTCTGGTTGAAGCCAGATGATTAGAACATTACTCATGTGAGTAGCCCTGATGTACATGGGGAGTCCTATTTAAAGCCATAGGTATAATAAACTAAACCTTCAGCGAACCCTCCAGTTCAAATGCTGATTGCAGTCTCTTTCTGCTTTCAGAATTGTTCTGGCAAAGGTTAGTCTCTTACTAGCAACATATGTCTAAGTATCTCTCCAGCAGTGTTTCTCAACCTTTTTTGATACCATGGACCGGTTTGCTGCCTTCCTAAACTGTGTCAGGGAGATCTCTGGGACTGGCCCTGGTCCACTGACCGGCCATTGAGAAACATTGCTCTAATAGACTAATGAGGTACATTTCAGTTCTATTTTATACAATCTTTTTATTTATGTTTCCTTCAAAATCCTCTTAAACTAAACATTTTAGTGATCAAAACAAACCAATCTAAAAATATCCTCACTGAAATGAGGATAAAATGCTACCTTAAAAAGACACAGATGGCCAGGATTTGAAATCCACTTTGTATACAGCATATTCCAATCCATTCCCCTGGAAATATTTTCCTTCATTTTCCTTAGCTCCCCAGCAGCATAGGAGTCACTTCTCTCAAGTAAGTCACTTCTATTTTGGATGGGCTTAAAATAGATTTTGTGCATTTGTTTTGGACTGCATTCTGCAGTGATGCTGCAAGCTTGGTTATGAGGTCCCAACTCTAGAGTGGCCTATAAATTCCCAGAGGTTCTCTACAATTAGTTGTTTGGCATTTTTTAAAATCGCTCTCTCGTGCATCTGCTGAGGCTCTTGATGTGCGGATATGGCAAACTAGCAGAGGACTAGCTATCCTCATCTTACTCTTCAGTGCAGGTGGTCTGAATGTATTTCCCAGCGCTCCATGCACTTTTTGCAGATGCTTCCTGAGATTCTGCTCAGAATTCTCGGGAGTGTTAAAGGGTCAGGGGCTTGGCACAGACATTCTCATATGATTCTTTCTTATTGAATTTTGCAGTGATATATGAGGGTTTTTATTTTTAAATATCAAAAAGATTTTTCCAAGCTACTCAGAGAGACTTGTCACATTAGTCAGTTCTCCCAATCTGCTTTCCAGGCACATTTTATGTACTCAGAGCCTAAATGATTTTCAAGGAATGCGTGTCACCTGTGTAAAAATCTTGTTCAGGATGGCAGATTCCATGACAATGACTCACAATCTGCACAGCATAGATTCCAAAAATAACTTATGCCCATTTCAGTCAGAGTCTTGCCGATCATTTAGAAAAAAACAAAAACAAATATGATTGTGATGGATCTGCTAAGCAGGGGACTACAACTCCCACCAGCCCTTTCCCCACTGCATTTCCCTTTCCCTTGTCCAAGTAAGGGGAAGGTTCCTGAACCACAAAGTGGCTAGGATCTGTTGGGAAGCAGTGGCAGCATGGCAAGCCAGTAGCTCCAGAGAAGCTGGATCACAGAGAAGAACCCCCAGGAACTGTAGACAGAGACTCATGTGGAACAGGCTGTGACTGCCATAAATTATAAGTGGGTGCAGCTCTGTGTGGGACTTATGGGGGAGAAGCATTGGCTAGGCAGACAGCTAGTGCAAAGGGGACCCAAAGACAGACACACCACTAAGAGAGCCTGCCCTGGAAACTCCTATTTGCTTGAATTGGATAAGGTGACCCAAATTTCAAGTGGACTGCCCCCAAGAGCCCAAACATTTACTGCTATTGCTTGCTTTAAATTGTAATTGTTTAAGCCTCTGTACCTAGCGTATTTGCAATCTACTGCCAGCCCTAGTAAAGTAACCCTTCACTTAATCATGTATCTGCATGGTTATTGGGACCCACCAGAACTAGTGCCTACAAGGCTGCTGAAGCACCAACAGTGCTTGCCTCCAAGTTGTGGTACACTTGGCACACTACTGGCACCTACGGGTTTGGTGTACTCTGGCACTGAACAGCCTCGATAATTGTACGATACAAACAAACTATTGGCCAGAACAGTCGGAATCATGACTTCTTTCTCAGAGATTCTTATGAAATGATCTACAAAAGGTTTACTTTCTGAGAAAGATACTGATCTTGGCTACCTTTACTTTCAAGAATATGAAGACGAAAGTGTAAAAAAAAAACCCTAAATGGATAAAAACTACCTCCTGAGTATTAATAGTGCTAAAAATATTCAACTTGACATTAATACATGGAGGAAGTTTGGGTGAGACAATATTTAATTGCCTCCACATGATCAGTCATACAAATTTGCACTGAGAAAACAATAACTGCCATAATGGATCAGACCAATGGTCCATCTAGCCCAGTATCTTGTCTATGGTAGTGGCCAGTACCAGAAATTCAGGTGGAGTGTACCAAAGAGGGCAATTTTGGAGAGATCTGCCCCTGTCTTCCTCTCCTGGCTTCTGACAGTCAGAGGTTTAGGGTCATCCCAAGCATGGAGTTGCATCCCTGACCATTTTGGCTAAAAGCCATTGATGGACCTATCCTCCATGAATGTATCTAATTATTTTTTGGCCATCACAAGATTCCATGGCAATGAGTTCCACATGTTAATTGTGCATTGTGTGAAAAAGCATTTCCTTTTGTTCGTGCGTATTAAACCTGCTGCCTATTAATATCATCAGCTGACCCCTGGTTTTTGTATTGTGTGTTGTGTGAAAGGATAAATAGCTATTCTCTATTCACTTTTTTCCATGCCATCCCTTAGTCTTCTCTTTTGTGGGCTGAACAGCCCTAATCTTTTTACTCTCTCCTCATATGAAAGACATTCCATACTCTTGATCATTTCTGTTGCCCTTCTCTAAATCTTTTTCAGTTCCACTTTTTCCATCGTTTAATTGTTTATTCCTACTGATTTGGAAACTATCTATCTACCGAGAGAGAGAGAGAGAGAGAGAGAGATTCTTGTTATTGTATCTTCAGTCTTTCTGCAGAAGGCAAAATTCCAAAAAAGCTTGAGTCCATAAGGATTTCCTATTCTGACAGCAGCGCAGAATGTGAAATAGAATTCCCTCATGTCAGTGCTATTGCTTCAGCAAGGAGGAATCCTTTCTCACAGTCCAGCAGACAAAAGGTGGTAAACAGATTTCAGACCTGTCACGGGAGGTATCGAGTTACTAGAGTAGGAGTAACTGTGCTAATGAGATGATTTAATATTAGTATGACAGTGTCTATGCGAATTAATATCTTAATCCTCTGAGCATGCCCAGTAATAATGTAATTGTATCCAGAACTCTGAATAGTCTCAGGCCTTGTATTTGCGGATAGCCCTAATTCATCAATCAGTGCAGCTGCACTGGTGGTGACTGTAGAAAGGACATGTAGGGGGTTTGCACCAATTGAGCTTAAACCAGGGTCTGAATGAGCTCTCCCTTCCATCTATTGATGAACAAGAGGAAAAGACCTCAGGAGCAGACCATATTTACATAGAAACACCTACTTTGATCAGTAGATAGACCTGCTTTGCCAAAGTGATCAATTTTGGCTGGTTTGGGTGCAGCGGAGGGAAAGGGGAGTGGCGTCTTAAAGGGACATATATTATATTACACTTTCACACCACAAGGTGGAAAACTGAGGCAAAGGAGACTGCCCAAGATACTGTGGGGTGGGTGTTTACTTATGGTTTGCATCCTTTTGAAACACTGTTGTGGTGTTAGCCCAAATTAACGTTGAGTTCCCTTTTAGTAAAAGTTTTCTTTTGTTATACCCAGACTCGGTGCTTGTGAATGGGAAAGTATTGCCTCTTAGAGTCACTCTGGGGTGGTGTTTAGTTTTCCCAAATTTCTGTGGAAGGGCGTCAAGCCAGTTTTGTTTTGGAATGTTTAGAGGAACCCTAGATATCGAACCCAGCCCTTGTTGCTGCTGCTGACACAATTTGGCAGAAAAGTTGCAGAGGTAATGGTAAATCCAAATTAGCTCAATGAGTGCCAACCCCTTTAATAGGGAAAGTTCCAGGAAATATCTGAACTTCCTTGTCATTTTCATTCCCAAGCATGCACAAACCATGTCCATATAACTTTTCAAGTGTTTTTAATCCTTAAAACCATTTGTAATGTCCAAAGGTTGCAGGGCTTGTGCTAGTGAAACAGCACTGAAGACCTTTTTAAAGAAACAAGGATATGTAGACATAACAGCCTGTGACGGGGTTGCGACTCACCACCGCGGCACCACCCTGCCGGTCTGTCTGGGAATTAGCTCTCGGCAGTCCTGGAGCACCCTCCACTGGTGGTGTCCTGTCCGCCGCTCCCTCACTGGCGTCTGGACCCGCGTTCCTCCCAGATAGCGGCGTCCTCTTCAGGACACGGCCCTCCGGCAGTGGCCCCTAGTCCACACTCACCCCCTTCTGGGGGGGGTGTTATCTGCAGCTCCTCTCAGTGCCCCAGCCACAGTGGCTCACCACATCCCAAAGTCTAACCCCTTCTGTCAAGGGTCTGGTGCAGTCTGTTAGCGCCATGTCCCATGGCTGGGTGCTTGTACCAAGGGGGAAGGGGGGGACCCAGGCCCACCCTCTACTCTGGGTCCAGACCCAGGGACCCTCAGACGGCAGCCTTCCTGCCCTCCTTTTCTCCCCTTGTCCATTTCTCTTCCCTGGGCCGCTTCCCCTTCGGCCCTCTCTTGTACCCAGCTAGGCCCTTCCATTCAGGGCCTGCAGCCTGGCAGGCTACGGGCTGGAGCTCTCTTATGCTCCCCTAAGTCTGCCCAGCATGGCACTGTCCCAGGTGCTGGTCTCCTAAACAGGAGACAGACCTTCCCCTCTGAAGGCCTGGGAGAGACTCCTTGCTTATTTCCTGAGCAGCCTTTTTATAGGGCTGAGCCTGGCCCTGATTGGCTGTCTCCAATCTGGGCCCTAATTGGCTGCTGCCTTGCGCAGCCTCTCTGGCCTGTCTTAGCCCACTCATGCAAGGGGGTGGGGCACCCGCCCCACCACAGAGCCCCCCAGCAGTAAAATCACAGTGGAAGAATGAGATTGTCAGCAAGTGGCATTTTCAACCTGTATTTACCAGTACACACACACACCAAACATGTTCTCAACTTACCCCTTTCTCGGGGTTTGCCTTTATTGCTAATTTATAAAACAACAAAATATAAATCTCAGCATAAGCTTTCTCCTCTGCCATTGCTGCTGCACCTACTTCAATCTTGTTCAGAGAAACACTCAAACTCTTTTATACTCCTTTGTTGGAATTAATAGTATCCACCTGGTCTAATATCAGCAGGGGTCAGCAGAAGAGCTCTGTATTTCTATGCAGAGTTCTAGAGCTCTTTCAGGATTCACAATTATAAATGGAGTATGAACAAACAGAACAGATTTGCAGAAATCTGAAATGTTTTGAAATGCTCTCCTTTTTAAACAATTCATACAGCATTTTTCAAACCAAACATCAGCCATTTCCCTGTGGGCCAGGATATATTATTCCAGTAGATTAGAATTTCCTCATTTCTTTCAAATCATTTTCACCACGGCTTTGTGCTGATAATTTGGGATTTATATTATGCCACTCAGTATTTATGAAACAATAAGTAGTCACCAGGGCCAGCGTTAGGGGGTAGCAAGCAGGGGAATTTCTTGGGCCCCATGCCACAGAGGCCCCCGCAAAGCTAAGTTATCTGATCAGGCTTCGGCTTCAGCCCTGGAGCAGGCAGCGGGGGTGGGGGAGGGGGAGGGACGGACGGACAGGATGGGGGCTCAGGCTTCAGCTTCAGCTCTGGGTGGTGGGGCTCAGGCTTTGGCTTTGGTTCCTTAGCCCTGGTCTACACTAGTGGGGTGGGGGTGGGGGTGGATCTAAGATATGCAACTTCAGCTACGCAAATAGCATAGCTGAAGTTGGCGTATCTTAGATGGACTTACCTGGCCGTCCTCACGGTGGGGAGTCGACCGCTGCCACTCCCCCGTCGACTCCGCTTGCGCCTCTCACAAGCTGGAGTACTGGAGTCGATGGGGAATGCTTTCAGGGATTGATTTATCGCATCTAGATGAGATGCGATAAATTGATCCCTGAAAGATCGACCTCTACCCGCCGATTCAGCGGGTAGTGAAGACCTGCCCTTAGTTTCTGCCCTGGGCCCCATCGAATCTAACACCGGCTTTGGCAGTCACAACAGAGGCTATCAATTATGCCACCCAAAATATCACCTGTGGCGCTTACCTTGAAAGCTCACACATGAATGTACTAGCAATTGGATTTGGTCTGTTTAGGACGTAGGAATTAAATACCAAGTATATTTAATTTACTGCAATTAAAGTGCTTGATCCAGAAGCGGGAAATACACCAGTGCACAGGGCCCCCAGAGGTGGATGTCTGCCTGAATGTATACAATATGGCAAGGTGCCCGCAACCACTAAGCCCTTGGGATATCCAGAGACAGCCATCACAGTCCCAAAAGTCGCTATCACTGCCCAAAGAGGGGCATGGCCCAGACACTGGCACAGTGCTCCCTGCCTGCCCTCCCTCCCCACACATACGTCCTTTGTCTGCAGCCTTGTCTTCAGTTTAAAAACACCCCTATTCAAATCTAATTCTACAACTCAGTCCCAGGGCGGTTTGTAGTTCAAATAACATCTGTCCTCCTTTGAGGGGGAATCCCACCTGTGATGCAGCAGCAGCTGTCCCGGCTGTCTCCCCAGCTCTGGTGGTGGTGAGTGAAGGCCGTAGTATTTGAAAACAGACATACCTGATATATGCAATTATTTGCAAATCTTGTAGTTGATTATTTTGAACCACTGGAGTCTATAAAGAGTTTCTTTCTAGCCAGAACTGACTCTATCTTGGCCTGCCATTTGCGTAAATCTCAGAAGATAAGTTGAATTTGGCTGGGTCAGTGTTGAGATAGGAAACTAGCCAAGACGTTCCAGGTGGCTGGTTCCCCAGTGCTGTCAGTTGCATTTACAGGTCACACTAGATGAGCATAGAGGTCCTTTCTGACCTACCAATCTATTCATCTAGGTTCTTATATTATGATAATCACAGTGCCATATCAATGTGTAGGAATCCCTGAGGCTGTAACGTGTTTAATCTTAACAGAGTGGAGAAGTTTTCTATGTTACATGGGGCCTTAGTTATTAAAGACCATTGGAGTTACACAAATACAGCCTGAAACTCTGAAAATGTACCCCCTCGGTTTCTCTACAGTCTGATAACATGTAATCTAAAACTTCTGGCATAGTTCAACCTCCAGCCAAAGGGGGTTGGGCAGATTATTCCATTTCAGAGTCTTCTTCACCTTCTTCTGAAGAACCTGCTCCTGGCCACTATCTCAAATAGGACACTGGATTAGATGGGCCACTGGTCTGAGCCTGTCTGGAAATTCCTATGTTTCTTTTTCCCCTTGTATTTAATCAAATCAGCATTTGGGCTTTAAAGATTTACCTAAAAGTAGACAGAACTGCTTAGCAAGCCAGTGGCAGTCTTCTGTAATGAGACCATTCTAGTCTCCTCCAAGATGGCTGTTGCGGCTTTGTATTCTTGTCACATAGAAGTGTTTCCCCCTCACAAAGTAACAAAGTATTTTAAGATGATGGATAGGACAGTATCTGGAAATCAGCATGGCAATAAAGTAGAAAAGGTGTGTCAATATGGGGGAAATAACTAAGCATAGGCGAGTAAGAGAAGGGGGGCCATGCGTGAATTTAAACCATTTTCCATTTTATCTATGTTAGGGCACTGCTGTAGTGAACATGTTCTTGCCAGATATAATTTAACTCCTATTTCGTTATATAGTTGCTAGTAAATGTTGATCTCTGACTTGTCTACATGGTGCTTTAGCCTGCACTAGAGGGGGGTACATTTTAGTTTGCACTAGCATGTTGCACACTAACTGGCCTGTATGGGCTCTACTGGTGCACACTAACACTTCCCTAGTGCACATTAGCATAAGTACTGTTTGAAATGTGACTTCACTAATGCACACTAGGGAATTTTTAGTACATACCAGCAGGGTCCACATGGGCCAGATAGTGCGCAACACACTAATTCAGACTACAATTTGCACTCCTTTAGTGTGGACTAAAGCACAGTGTAGACAAGCCTCTAATGCTGAATTAATGACATTTAGGGTGATTTTCAGGCATTTATTCAGCAGGAGAGTGTTGTACTTTCATTTCAAAGTAACATCATTTATTGTAGTGGTTGTGGATCCAATGTCTAATAGCAAGCGGGCCAATCACAGCTGCAAGGACTCCTTTCACCATGCACTCCCTGGACTACACATCACCCCATCTGCTAGTAATAGACTTTTGAAATTCCAGAGTCTCGTATCTATTCCTATTCCCACTAAAGTCAGAGGCAAAACTGCTATAGGAGCAAAACTGGACCCTATCTCCGATAAATAAAACAATATCATATTAATGGCTGTGGTTATTTCTTTAATGGACATAAAAGCTGATGCTGCCTCTTCATCCTCTATTGAATACAAACTCCAGCCTCCAGCTGTAATGCAGAAGTTAAATTTCCCCTGAAAAAATAGTTTTTTCTAGTTAAACTTGTTTTTTTCTCAGAGTGAAAATGATAAAAGTTACACTCAAAATTGGTGGGGTTTTTTATATTTCTCTGTGAAACCAACAAAAAGTAGAAATGTAACAATGTTGCTGTAACAGGGATTTTTTTTTGCACTCTTCTAATAAATGAAGCCCTGCTACAGATTATGTTTTGTCCGCAACACAGAAGAAATAACACTTACTAACACTTCAGGATCAGACTGCTTGTGGGCAGCTTTTGGCACAATATAATAAAGTTAAGTTGTTCCTGTCTACTGTTTGCTTCTTAGAGGTTAAAATATATGGGGCAAAATTCATTGCGGGAATAAACAGTTGCTACTGCATTGAATACAACTGAAGACTTACACAAGCTGTGAATTTAAAAGGATGGATGGGTAGATACATTTAAGACCTACTTTCTATTGCAAGGACTAGTGCTTTTACTATGTTAAAAAAATCCCTCTCTCCATGTTTGACTTACTCGCTCAAACTCCGTTTGGTCCAACCCTATCATGCTTACATTTTTGCTTGATAAGTACTATGCAGCCTACATGACTGCTGAAGCAAACAGGGGAACTGGCTAAAAAGACAGAGAGATGTGTGCCAGTCAAACACTGATGATAAACATGAAAGTTAGAGGCAGAGATTAGGTAGGAAGTGAGCCATTTGAATCCTGACCCAGTATTAACTAAACAACAAAGGTCTTGCTGCTTCTTTGATATTTTATTTAATTTTTCCCCAGTCAGAACAATCCTATTCCATAGATTGGTTTTTCTGCCCCCTGAGGTGGCTTATGTGATTACTTCAAAAGGATTAGAACTGTGTGAGTCTCTATTTTACTAATTAAGTTGGACGGATCCTTGAACATCTATAACATCGATATGGATTTTCACTAGAGTTTAGGATGGCTTCTTTCTCCACTACCGTATCTTTTAAAAATTGAGATAGAAGCTGGACAACTTTATCAGTTTTAAAGAGGACAAGCGCTATCAGGTGTGTGGTATTTGTTTTAACTACCACTGTATTTCTTGCTCACAGTTTCAGGTTTAGGCCTCAATTCTAGGAAAGCATTTCTATTCAGGAGAGGCACTTATGCATGCGCTAAACTTTAAGCACACATTTACGTTCCATTGAAGTCAAAATTAAGAATGTGTTTTAAGTCCTTTCCTGAATCAGGGCCTTAAGCAGCTATTTATACTTGGAATTCAACATACAGCCTTTCTCTGTTGCTAGATAAACCCTCCTACTTCACTTGACATTAAATATATACTTTTTTAGGTGCAGATTTAGAGAGATATGTATGTCAATTAGAAATTCAATGAACTCTGAAACTTTAGTTTAGATTTCAATGAAGTGGGTACATTTTGTTACTTTTCTTCAGACAATAATAAGAGTATTTTTGCACCTACTGATTTTTTTACTTCTCTTTCTATACAAAAAATAAAAAACACTTTTTAACTTGGTTGCCCAAGCTATGGAAAAATACATTACTTTTTTCCCCCTGCAGCATTATGGGCTATATTGTGAATCAGGAGATTCTCCTTGATATCAATGGAAGGAAGATGAGGCTTTACAAATTGATATGACTCATATAAGATCATAATAGGGACAAGTTAAGTTCCAAAGGGTTGAGGTTTTCAAGAGTCAGAATTCATAACTCAGCCTTATTGGAACTTATCAAAATGTTTCAATTCTTAACTTTACTACCAATTATCATGCCTGATTCCATACATACTTACCCCTGCAACTGAAAGCACTTTGGTACTATGGTGGTGGGAAGAGTAGAAATCCCTATGATGGACAGGCACTTAGTCTGGCAGGCAATATTATTGGTATATGTCAGTGGCTCTCAAACTTTTTTACTGGTGACCCCTTTCACACAGCAAGCCTCTGAGTGTGACCCCCCTTATAAATTAAAAACACTTTTAAATATATTTAACACCATTATAAATGCTGGAGGCAATGCAGTGCGGGGTGGAGGCTGACAGCTCGTGACCCCCCATGTAATAACCTCGCAACCCTCTGTGGGGTCCCAACCCCCAATTTGAGAACCCCTGGTCTATGTGATGAAGAAGAAAAACTGCCAGCCAGCAAAGCAGAGGTTAAAGAGAGCCTTTGGGACCAGCTAGCCCTGCCCTGATATACCTGCAGACATTGCAGGCCTGAAGGGGGCAGAAAAGGAAAGAGCCTGGCTCAGTTTGGGGCTGACCGGCAAAGGGGCAGGAGCTAGCTGCCTCCCTACCTGAGGGGAAGGAGCTCTAGCCTACCAGTCAAGGCAGCCAACAGGGAGTAAGCACTGTCTCCTCAGCTAAGGGAGACTGAAGGGGACCTAGGAGCCTCCAGCACATGAGGTAACTGAGTGAGCAAACCCCAGAGACATTGTCGGGCTTGCCCTCACCGGCTTGCGGTTGCCCCGCCCGAAGAAGCCTGGGACCACGGCAAAGCACTACCCAAGAGAGGACCTACGGGAAGTAAGCTGCCCAGCAAATTGGACTAGAGGGGCCATGCCCAAAATTGAACAGACTTACAGGAAGTAGCCCAGGGCAGTGGATTATGATTCCCTGCAGGGAGGGCGCCCCCCCATTCAGGGGTTCATGTACACAGGGCCCTGGGCTGGGACCCAGTGGAGAGGGAGGGCCCGGATCCCCCTACCTCTTCCCCCCAGCCTTAAACACTGAGTCTTCTCAACCAAGTGGGGAGGGTGGGGGCTGAGAGCCACACACTCTAACCACTAGGCTTCCAAGCCCTCCAAGCTGCCTATTACAGCATACTAAATAGTTTTCCTACTGTAATCATAGCGTCCTTTCAGATGAAACTCTCCTATCTTAATCCTTCCCCTTTACACCTAATATACTCAGTTAAACTAACAGATTCCCTTCTCAGCTGTCCCTGATCCAATCACCCTCCCTTTTATCTTATTTTTTGGTCCACTATCCTTATCCTTAACCCTTATTCTGGACACCTTCCCCAGACAAAATTGCCTCCTTCTCAGTGATTTTATTTCCCTCACCACACCCTCACCAAGCTCAATTTCCTGATAAAAGCAAGCCATTTTCAATGCACAGTGACAAGCTTTATTAATCTTCAAAACCCAGGAACTATGAAACATATTTTAAGCATCACCTACTAGCCCCCTGTCTACTAACTATATATTTACACATTTACAGGTATAAAGTGCTCCAGTAACACTCCCCATACTCCAGCGTATCCCTCCATGTATTCCCATTGCTTTAATTCCACTTGCTGTTTTCGTTGCTTCTGAATAATTGACTGTAGATGTGTCCTGTCCGAATGGGAGTGAGAGTTGGGAATAGGAAAAACTCATTTTTATCAAAATGTTCAATAGAAATTTCAACAAAAATCTCAAAACCCTGAAAATCAAGTTGTTTTTGTTAGCCAAAACCTGTCACCTGAAAAATGGGAACTGAAAACTACCAAAATCTGAAAAAAATTTTAGCCACAGTCTGAAAATTATCAGTCCCCCCTAAAATTGAGGATTTGGCTCTCCATGTTTTGGTTTTAGCTTTTCCAACAAGAAACTGAATATTTCTGAAATATTTCTGAAAGCAGGCACTTTCCATGAACATTTTCATTCAGTTGAAAACCCAATTTTCCATTAAAAAAAGTGGTATAAGGATTTTGCTTGGCCTGAGTTAGGACCAGGACAATCAAATCGATCAATTTAACATTACACAGCAAACAATGGTATGGACATGACTCCTATCCACCCTCAGTCTCTGAGGTGAATTAATACAGACAGATGTAGTAATATAGATCATTTTGAGAATTTGCTGAGTTTTTTTAAGTACCTCCCTCCTAAGCTGTTTTTAAATTATACGTTTAATTAATTAAATGTATATAATATAGTTAATTAAAGAATTAATTGACAAAACATTACCATAAGAACATAAGAACTGCCATACTGGGTCAGATCAAAGGTCCATCTAGCCCAGTATCCTGTCTTCTGACAGTGGCCACTACCAGGTGCTCCAGAGGGAATGAACAAAACAGGTAATCACCAAGTGATCCATCCCCGTCACCCATTCCCAGCTTCTGGCAAACAGAGGCTAGAGACACCATCCCTGCCCATCCTGGCTAATAGCCATTGATGGACCTATTCTACATGAATTTATCTAGTTCTTTTTTGAACCCTGTTATAGTCTTGGCCTTCACAACATTCTCTGGCAAGGAGTTCCACAGGTTGACTGCATTGTGTGAAAAAATACTTCCTTTTGTTTGTTTTAAACCTGCTGCCTATTAATTTCATTTGGTGGCCCCAAGTTCTTGTGTTATGAGAAGGAGTAAATAACACATCCTTATTTATTTTCTCCAGACCAGTCATGATTTTATAGACCTCTATCATATCCACCCTTAGTCCTCTCTTTTCCAAGCTGAAAAGTTCTAGTCTTATTTATCGCTCCTCATATAGAAGCCGTTCCATACCCCTAATAATTTTTGTTGCCCTTTTCTGAACCTTTTCCAATTCCAATATATCTTTTTTTCAGATGGGGTGACCACATCTGCATACAGTATTCAAGATAGGGCATACCATGGGTTTACAGAGAGGCAATATGATATTTTCTGTCTTATTATCTATCCCTTTCTTAATGATTCCCATCATTTTGTTTGCTTTTTTGACTGCTGCTGCAGATTGAGTGGATATTTTCAGAGAACTATCCACAATGACTCCAAGATCTCTTTTTTGAGTGGTAACAGCTAAATTTGACCCCATCATTTTATATATATAGTTGGGATTATATTTTCCAATGTGCATTACTTTGCATTTATCAGCATTGAATTTCATCTGCCATTTTGTTGCCCAATCACAATCCTTTTGTAGCTCTTTGCAGTCTGCCTGAGACTTAACTATCTGGAGTAGTTTTGTATCATCTGCAAATTTTGCCACCTCACTGTTTACCCCTTTTTCCAGATCATTTATGAATATGTTGAGTAGAACTGGTCCCAGTACATACCCCTGGGGGACATCACTATTTACCTCTCTCCATTCTGAAAACTGGCCATTTATTCCTACCCTTTGTTTGCTATCTTTTAACCAGTTACCAGTCCATGAAAGAACATTTCCCTCTTATCACATGACTTCTTACTTTGCTTAATAGCCTTTGTTGAGGGACCTTGTCAAAGGCTTTCTGAAAATCTAAATACACTCTATCCACTGGATCCCCCTTATCCGCGTGTTTATTGACCCCCTCAAAGAATTCTAGAAGAATGGCAAGGCATGCTTTCCCTTTACAAAAACCATGTTGACTATTTCCCCACAAATTATGTTCATCCATCATTCATTTATTCCTACCATCAACTTCGCAGATAGAGAACAGTAATTTTTGGCAGATCAGGCTATATAGCTGATTAACTACAGACAGGCTGAGTTTTCCTGGACAGACCTTTCCACTCTTTTTTCGTTTTGTTTCAAAAAGGCCCCAAATAAGTATATGCGGAATTACATCAAGCTATAACCGAATGCTATCCTTTTGCTGCTAGGAGTTTTCTCAGTGTGGGTTATAAATGTTTCACTAGTATACTTGGACCTCTGGAGCATCTGAAACAAATGCACACTGCAGTTCTAATGGCAACATTCTCTCTCTGCTGGATATAAGCCCAACCGACAAACAGCCTCAGATGCCAAGTTTCAGAGACATGCTCCCCAATTCAAAATTTTCTGACACACCTGTCCTTTGCTATTACCATCCACAATGCACATTTCTTCTTCCAGCTGTCCTGCACTCCACCAGCATCAATGGCTTTGCAATGTAGCAGTTCAGATTGCAAGCACAATGTCAAGAAGTATTCTATAGCTTTTTGTGTCTAGTTAATCTCCATTATTTGTTATACTTATAATGCTGTCAGCAGTGACTCAAGGGTGTGAATACCAACCTTAGGGCAGACTATTAAGAACCAGGGCACAAATGCCAAATTGGTTATGAATTCTGTACTTAGATTTCACCAAGCAATTATCAGGTGTAAACTCCTCAAGCTCAATAACAGCCTAAACATGGAGTCACAGACAGTCCCCCGGGGTACTCCAATCTATCTTGCCACCCAGAGTGTGAATACCTTTGTGATAGATGATCCCTTATACCAAGAATCACAGTAATATTCAGGTTACTCCTAGGCCCAAAGGACTAGTCACTTACCCCAGATCAATTGCACCTTAGATCTCACACCAAAGACAATACCTGTAGCCAATCCTATAATAAACTATATAAAGATTTATTAACTAGAAAAGGAAACAAGAGTTATTTACAAGGTTAAAGCAGGTAAACATATACACAGTTACAATCTTATGTTACAGTCTTATGTTTCAAAAGGTAATAGAAGTGTCTGTAATAAGTAAATTCTGCATATTCTTTAGGGATAACTCAGGCTAAGCCACTGGGGATCTCTTACTTATGTAAGAAATCTCCCCTCCCCACCCCCAAGTCCAAGTAGCCCAGAGAATTGGTTTTCCTATTTTTGGTTTTTATCCCCCTCCTTTCAAATGCTCTGGGCTACAAACTCAGCTGATGGCAAGAATCCACTTGCATGACTCATTTTCTTGGGAAAAGGGGTCAGAACAACCAACATCTTTTGTCCTCTTTAACATCCCTCGATAGTCCCTCTGGTATTGATGGACCTTTCCTGTTGGGCAGGAGGTAACATGTTCTGTTGGAGATCAGCACTTCACACTAGTTAATATTTTTCTCCTATCTGGTGATTTACATAGTCACAGCAGTTCACAATACAACCACTCAAATAATACCTTACAATATGGGATACAGAGGTTATAAGTGAGATTAATGCCTAAAACAACTCACAAGTATTCAATAAAGTCTAAACATTAAACATATTCTTATATGTTTTTTAATTATACTTACACACAGGTGAACCGGACTGATTCCAGCCACTTTTATGTTGAGTAGCACTTTACTTCTTGAGTATTCACATTGATGCTGCTCAGTGTGGGTAAGGGAAGCAGAATCTGGCCCTGTGTGTTTTCCCATTTGACACTCATTGATATTAACCCTCTTTCATAATACACTCAAGTCAACATGGTTTCATCTAATATGTTTAGTTATAGTGAAGAAATCAGCAAAAATTCTACTAATAGATTTTGCTAGTAAACTCTTTTCATGCTTGTGTGCTACTCCAGTTTCTGTGCTGTGTAGGAATTCTCTGATGTGCCAATATTGCACCAAAGTCACAATGGGACATACGTGAAATAACACTACCGGTGATTTTTGCCTTACACACAAGGGGCATTAGAAACCAGTGATGCATTTTGTGCTGGCTGGTATTTGTTTTGCAACATCAGAGCACAATTAGTGTAGGATTAAACATTAAAACTGATCATTGTTCATTTTTACTTACTTATTTTTTCAGTTTCTTGCTACTATAACAGTGCATTTAAAAAAAAAGTAAGGAGACCAACATTATTGTCCAACCGGAGATAACAGTTTTAAGGTAAATAAAGTTTGAGGGATAAATTAGTTAGATATTTTCCCTTAAACTGAAACGTTTTAAATTGTTCTTGTTGTGTCAAAGAATGGAGGTGAATAATGGGGTTCAAAAAAGAACTAGATAAATTAATGGAGGATAGGTCCACCATGGCTATTAGCCAGAGGTGGGCAGGAATGGTGTCCCTAGCCTCTGTTTTGCCAGAAGCTGGGAAAGGGCAAAAGGGGATGGATCACTTCATGATTACCTGTTCTTTTCATTCCCTGTGGGGCACCTGGCATTGGCCACTATTGGAAGACAGGATACTGGGCTAGATGGACCTTTGGTCTGACCCAGTATGGCCATGGACATCTTATGTTCTTATGAATTCTGCAAAGCACACATTAGGCTGTGTAGCAGGTAATGGGATTAACCCGGGATTTCAGCTTCAAGTTTCCCCATGCACAAAAGCTACAAATCTTTACAAAATATAGAATTAAAAAATCCTGCATCCACCCCATAGGAGTATACTTCATAGGCTAAAATATATGAGCCATCTTTCTAAGGAATGTTTGTATTTGTTTGCATAGATTCCTGGATCCACAGCAAAGATTTTACGGCCTAAAGGGATCATTGTGATCATCTAGTCTGACTGTCTGTATAACACAGACCATACAATTTCACTCAGTAATTCCCACATTGTTCCCAGTAATTTGTGGTTAAGCTAGAGCATGGCTTTTAGAAAGACATTGAAGCCTGAATTTAAGATTTAAAGTGATGAAGAATTCACCGTGTCCCTGGGTAGGATGTTCTCATGGCTAATTACCCTCCCTGTTGAAATTTTGTGCCTTATTTCTAGTTTGAATTTGTCCAGCTTCACCTTCCAGCAACAGAATCTTCTTTCAGCCACTTGGAGATTCATAGTATAGGAGATAGCAGAGTGCAACTTTGAAGTGTGAACTAGAGTATGGTGCTAAATGCTGTTCCCAGTTACACCCGCCTTCTCTCTATTATATCCATGGAACTTCACTAAAGCAGCTGAGAGCAGGGTTTTGTCCATGATTTACGTAAGTACAGATGCATCCTGCTTGTAAAATTTTCCAATCCTTTCAATGTTGATATTTAGGAAAAGTTCAAAGTATGTCTTCTGAGTACAGTGTGTACTTCTGGCTCAACCAGAGATACTGTATAATACCCTTATTAATGAACAAGCACGATGCAAAACCCTGCAACGGATGGGCCAGTCATGCCTGGAGCTAAGAAGATCTCTCTTCCTAAATGCACAGAAAGTGATATACACTTGCCTTGCCCTGTTTTCTTTAGTTAAAAAGTAACTGGGCTGACAGGGTATTTATCAGTTGGAGAATTATACTTTTATACTTCTGAACAGATTCCAACAGATAGTATTGATTAACTAGAAGTGAAATTGAGCTCCATGCACAGGGCCAGCAGATATCAATAAAACCCTATGTTGAAGGCTTAAGTGTGTACAGACCTGAGTGTCCCCTTTGCATTGGGGTGACTTTCAATTTAGGAGACTAGCTGCCTCAACAGACTGAATTATCCCTACAATTCTTAATGCTCAATTATGCCTCCTATGAGGATGAGCTGTATTAAGGGAGGGAGGTTGGAAGTTGTGCTGCTGCTAAAGGTACGATGCCTCCTGTGAGCTGGAGGATGTTCAAGGAGAGATATCCTTTGTTAGGCCTGTGTAACTGCTGGGACTCATCCCATGGGCCGCACAGACGCACCTCCCCCGGAAACAGAACACTGTGGGCTCCTTCCCTCCCCTCCTTGGTGCTGTGAGACAGATGAGGCGTGTCACCATTTTGGGTGATAGATCTGAAGTACTGTCCCAGATTGACTCCTGTATCAATAGAAGAGGTTAGAACAAACTGATACATTAAACAATAATAAATCCTCAAGACCAGATGGTATTCACCCAAGAGTTCTGAAGGCCTCAAATATGAAATTGCAGAACTAGTAACTGTAGTATGTAGTGAATTGCCTCTATGCCAGATGACTGGCGGGTAGCTAATGTAATGCCGATTTTTAAAAAAAGGCTCCAAAGGTGATCATAGCAATTACAGGCTGGTGACCCTAATTTAGTACCAGGCACATTGGTAGAAACTATAGTAATGAACAGAATTATCAGACACAATTAAACACAAGATGTTAGGGAAGAGTCATCAAGGCATTTGTAAATCAATCTGTTAGAATTCTTTGAGATTGTCAACAAGCATGTGGTGATCCAGTGCTTGGATTTTCAGGGATTCTTTGACAAGGTCCCTTAAGCAAACTAAGTAGTCATGGAATCAGAGGGAAGGTCCTCTCATGGATCAGTAACTGGTTAAAAGATAGGAAACAAAGAGTAGGAATAAATGTTCACTTTTCACAATGGGGAGAGGAAACAGTGCCCCCCCCCCCCCCGATTTGTACTGGAATGTGTGCTGTTCAACATATTAATTTGTGATCGAACGGGATGTTAGGAACTATTAGTCAAGGGATAGGAAATAAGACAGAAAATATCATAATGCCACTTTATCAATCCATGATGCGCCTATGCCTTTAATACTATGTCCAGTTCTGGCTGCCCCATCTCAAAAAGGATATCATGAAACTGGAAAAGGTTTAGAGCAGGGCAGCAAAGATGATCAAGTGTATGGAATGGCTTTTATACGAGGAGAGATTAAAAACATTAGGGCTGTTCATCTTAGAAAAGAGATGACTAAGGGTCTATGGATCAAGTGTATGGAATGGCTTTTATACGAGGAGAGATTAAAAACATTAGGGCTGTTCATCTTAGAAAAGAGATGACTAAGGGTCTATGGGAGAGGTCTATAAAATCATGAATGGTGTGGAAAAAGTGAATAGAGAAGTATAATTTACCCTTTCACACAATACAAAAACCAGGAGTCAGCTGATGAAATTAATAGGCAGAGACAAGAGAAAGCACTTTTTCACACAACACACAATTAACCTATGGAACTCACTGCTACAGGGTGTTGTGATGGCTAAAGGAACTAGATAAGTTGATGGAGGATAGGTTCATCAATGGCTATTAGCCAAGATGGTCAGGGAATGCAACCCCATGCTCAGGGTGACCCATAAACTCAGACTGCCAGAAACTGGGGTGGAGGGAAGACAGGGGTGCATCACTTCAACTGCCCTGTTCAGTACACTCCCACTGAACCTCTGGTACTGGCCACTGTCAGAGAAAGGATACTGGACTAGATGGACCATTGGTCTGACTTAGTATGGCCGTTCTTATGTTCTTACATTCTTATGTTTCCCCACTGTGCAGTCATGCTGTGGATGGGGGAAGTGTTCCCTCTGCTCTTTCTTCTGTCTCAAGAACACCCATGAAGAAGGAGGCAGATTTGGCCTTAATTCACAAGGCACCATAACCAAATCCGTAGCACATCACCTGAGCCACCATCCTGATTAGAGCTTAGCAGGTTACCTGTTCATTTAATACAAATATGATGAGTGATTTCAGTGCTTTAGAAAATGAGGGTATAATAGCATGGGTTTGTTTTAACTGTAGTATAGTCTGGCAGTGTCAAGTTCCTCATATATTTCTGCAATTCACCTCAGCCCTGGCCTGCAAGAGTCCTATAATTTCAGTGAGATGAAGTGATTGAACTGTATCAAATTGCATGGCACTTTTGTGAGGGTTCCAAATTTATTTCCACCTGTGACCTAAGACAAGATTTAAAAAACAAGATATTCAGATGTGAAAGGATTGAGCATTACTCCAGAGCAACACTGAACCATCCTGCAAATACCTGCTCCTTAGTACAATATAGGTTCAAAGATACCGATAAATTGCATTACAAATGGAGACTCCAGCAGCAAAGGCTATATGGATTCAAATGGATAAAATGCTCCATTGTGAATTACAATGCACAATGACTGCAATAACCAATGCCAATCAAATAATCATAAAGAAAACAATCTGCATAAAATAAGATACAGAAAACAGTGGGCCAAATTCATTGCAGGTGTAATTCCATGTAAGTTGATGGAGTTACAAGAGGGATGAATTTAGCTTTTAAATGTAAAACACAACAGGGAAAAGAAAACACCATCTGGAAAATAAATAGAGGAAACAGTGGCAAAACACTAATCTAACACATACAGAGAGTCCCAGTTCCTCTTCTGGTATCTGCACTATCTAATGAACAGCTGCGTGAAGTTTTCATTGGTTTCAGGAAAACTGGATACTATTTCAGGGCAACCCACAAATATGAACAGCAGTGTAGCTCTATGGACTCTCTTCCAGCTCATTAATTTCCCTTGATCTTACTATCCTGACTTAATAGATTCCTCTTCTCCTCTGTAAAAAGCATAGTGTCCTAGAGAAACATTTCTTTTTAAAGCACCCTGTGGCTTATTTTTTTCCAGGCATTTCCTGGTTTCCCAAGGAAAATATTTCCCATAGCCCTTTACTCAGACTACAGTATCGTATTCCCTGATGAGGTCTGAATCATCATCCTATCAGTATATGTGTTCTGATTCCTTTGTTCTTCTTTCCCATAACCTGATGAAGGGTCAGCGATTCTAAAGTTTGCCTTCTTTCATTTTTAGTTACTCTTTTGAGTAACTAATTGTATGGGTCACCTACAATTCTGTGCTATTTTTTTATGACTTATTCTCTTTCCCCCTTCCTACTATAATGATGAATTCTGTATCCTAAGGCATTGTTCTCTTAAATAATAACAACACTTATGCTGTTTGTATGACTAAGTTCAGAGTAGTTACCCTTAGTTAGCAAGTAGGTGGTTCCTCTTCATTTTATTTTCCCCCCAATTCCTGTTCATTTCTAGTTTTTTTTTAATTGTGAAATAATAAAATAAATTGAAACCCAGATTTTGTTAGAGGACATGACTAGTGTGCTCAAGAAATAGCTGGAGAGGTTTATAGATTCCCTAAATCATCAAAAAAGTGACATATGTAAAAGAGAGAGTCTACATAAACTGGTGTGTTGGTGCTGACCCTTACACTTTTTCCTTAGGGATAAATCTTATAAAATTTAACAGCAAGTGAGATCTAAGCATTTTGAACCATCATACTGAATGCAGTAGATAATTATATCTCTGGTCTAGAACCCTGCAGAAATCTTATCATTCAGATTCTGAGTATTAATTTCTAGAAAACACGATTGTTTAAATCCCTATTAAATTCTATAGGACTTTCTCAGAAACATACCTTCCATAGATCTGACAGAGGTTTTATGACTATTATCCCAACAGATCTAACATGCTACAAGATCATGTTCAATCACAAATTGGATGGAAAACTACCATAGCCTGTCTAGGCACTGCAGGAAGTTAGCGAGAGGATTCATTAGATTCATTCTTGCTTCTGAATCAACACTGCCCCAGGACTCCAGGGAACACTAGGCTAATAGAGGTTCTATTTTTGGATGAAATTTAAATCGTGGGCTCTGACCACTTGTGATCATTAGCAATCTTATGACACCTTTATGGAAGGCAGTGGCATTACTCTGTTGGACATGGTGAAACTCCATCTCAGATAATTACATTCTGCCCACATAATTTCCCCTCTCTCCTCATGTGCTCAGATATGATATGATATTCACTTTCTGCCCTAAATGGCTATGTAATGTTCCTGTTCACTGTTCAATAGCTGTTATATTCCACCCCAGAGGTTGTTGTTTATCCTTCGAGTTCAAAGATGACCACAACATCACTGGTTGGTTTGCCTGGTTGGCCTGATCACTGGTTGGCCTGATCACTGACCAAGTGGCTGATCAGGCCAATTTGAGCTTTGAACTGTCAGTGGCACACTGACTGAGAGATACTGCTATGGGTTCCTTGATTAACAGCAGACATGCTGCTGTTGCAAGATTTACACGGCTGGGACTTCTGCTCTGCCTCAGCAGTTCTCCTCTACTCATAGACTGTAGCTCCAGTATGGGTGAGTTTTCGCCAGGTAGAACGATCACTTTGCCAGGTAGAACGATCAAAACTCTGGATCAGTGCTGAAACACCTCAATGATAACTTGAGGGAGTCCTTGAAATGTTTCTTCTGGCCTCCCGGAGAGAGTTTTCCATCCTTTAACTCGCTGTAAAAGATCTCCTTTGTCAGTTACTCATCTGACATTCTGGTGATATGGCTTGCCCCTCTCATCTGTGATTTCATCAACAGAGTATGGATGCTTGAAATACCTGCCCGTAAAAGAACCTCATCTTATCCTCATCAGTTTCCTCAGACAGCCCATTTGAAAGTGATTCAGCTTCATAACATGGGGTCTGTACACTGTCCAGGTTTCACATGCATACGTAAGAATTGGAAACATGATGGCTATGTAGACCTTCAGTTTTGTTTGTTGACTAATGCGTCAGTGCTACATATTTGCACGTAATCTACCAAATGCCACATTTATTTTGGCAATTCTGCCGTTGGTTTCATCGTCGATGTGAACTGCACATAACAGTGAACTGGATGTGACAGTGTACTGCCAAAGTAGGTGAACTTGTTCACTGCCTAGAGGGCTGGCCATTCACTGTGTTAGTAGAATCTACATAAGGCTTTATTGGTGCATGCTGGTACATCATTTCTGGCTTCTTGATGTTGACTGCGAGATCAAAAGTGTCGTACTCCGCTGCATATCAGACTCAAATTTGGCATTTAGGGAACAGTCATGAGCAAACAGAAGATCACTAACAGTCACTTCCTGTACATTCATCTTTGCTTGTAATCTCTTCAGATTGAAAAATTTGCCAATCCAGGTGTCCCAGTCACGAAAGGCATCTGTTAGCATGGCAGAAAACATCATACTGAAAAGAGTTGGGGCCAATGCACAGCCCTGCTTGACTCTATTGATGACTGGGAATGGTTCAGATGACTCAGTGTTATCCATAACGTGAGCGAGCATGCCATGCTGGAATTGCAGAACCATTGCGATTAATTTCTCTGGGCAACTAAATTTTGCCATGATGTTCCAAAGGCCCTCCCAACTGACTGTATCAAATGCTTTTCTCAGGTCAATGAAAGCTTTCTATAGGTTAGAGTTCTGTTCCTGGCATTTCTCCTGAAGTTGATGAGCTGCAAACACCATATTTATGGTTCCGCATCCTTTCCTGAAGCCACTCTGACTCTCAGGCAGGAGCCTTTGTTCAATGTGTTGCAGAAGGCAATTCAGAAGAATTCTGGTGAGGATTTTGCTGGCTATTGACAACAAGAAGATGCCCCAATAGTTGCTGCAGGATTGTCTGTTACCTTTCTGCTTGTACAAAGCGGCCAATGGATGCATTCTTGTACTCCTAGGGTATAGTTCCTTGAGCCCACATTGACTGGAAAAATTCACCATAGATAGCTAGATAGATATATTTTGGTGGTGGATTATGTGATCCTTAATACCCTTTACCAGTGGTGCCTTATGGGAATGCTGTGAATGTTTGTAAAAAACATTGCGATCATAGAATGAAAAGTAGTCTATAGTTGCAAAGTTATTAATTATGTATCTAGATTTGCCAGCATCCAAACTTTGTGTCAGCGTATACTGTACTTTGTCAATGTATACAATGTAAATGTCAGAAATGACATCTCTGATGTTTTTGTTTGAAGAAAGGGCTTCTTAGTGTATTTTACCTAGGCTACATCTAAACTACAAGCTAGGATGTGATTCCCCTACTTGAGTGCACATACTCCACTACCTCTCATCACACTAGTTTGAATATAAATAGCAGTGTGGCTGTGGCAGCAAATTCACATGAAACTGGCAGATATGTACTTGGTATGGCACCAGCAGATATGTACTCGGCATGGAAAATCCACCTGAAACCTGCAGATATGTACTTGGCATGGCTCAGCCATGCCTTCTCTGTTGCTACCTGTGCTACCATAGCTACACCATTATTTATGCTCACACTAGTTCAATGAGAGCTAGCACGAGTATGTGTACATGAGCAAGGGAATCACACCCCTAGCTCATAGTGCAGAGTTAGCCTTCAACTCGAGTGACTGAAACAATAATAGTAGTAATGGTGCAACTATAACCTGCCATCCTAAAAGTCATCACATTCTCTCTCTCTCTCTCTCCTCTCCCTCCCCCAGCACCTATTACCATAGTATCTGAGTCCGTCCCTGGTATCTCAGGGCCTACACTAACTTTAAAGATTGGTTGTGATTAGTTATGTGTTTGATATTTTAAACTAACATAGCTCATAAATATTCATCTGTAATGTAATAAGAACCGTGGACCTGAAACAGAATCTCTCATCTGATAATCCCTTGAATGTAAGGAAAGTTCAGATTTCAGAATTCTAATTCTATAATGGGCCCAAACTAGACTCCATCATCCAAAACTCCCCAAGCTTTGGGAAAATCCACCTCTGAACTTTGAGAATCATGGCATTCTTTATAAAGGAGCCCAATAAATCTTAATACCCCCAAGCTTCTGATTCAAATCGGAGGTGAAAGTCACAATTCAGGCCCCCTTTGGGGAGTCAGAGGCAACTGGGTGGTTCTAGATTTGATTTGAACTCCATGGGCAGGCCCATGCACCAGCCTTTCCCCATAACCAACAGCATAATATAAATGTTACAGAGACAACGGTTACCTGGTGGTAACTCCACAGGCAGTTTGAAGACAAATATTTGTGTGCAGTATTTCAACTACCCCTCTAAACATTTTCTCCAGCTGTAGTTTTACTTGCTGTGCAGTTTAGCCAACCTGCATCAAATGACAGAAGATACAGAGTTACAGAGTTTAAGATTATAAGGGACAACCAGATCATCCAGTCTTACCTCTTGTATATCACAGGCCACCAACACCACCCAGTGCCCCCACACTAAACCCAACAACTGAAATTAGACCAAAGCCCTCAGGAGATTAAAATATTATGTGCCATAGGCAGGAACTAGGAGGGACCAAGGTGCACCAATGCCCTGAAATGGCAGGGAATTGATTTGATGGGATATACCCATATAGTCCTGGCATGTGATCCACACATTGCAGAGAAAGATGAAAAAAGCCCAAGGTCACTGCCAGTATGACCTGGGGGAAAGTTCCTTCCCAACTCCACATATGGTGATCAGTTAGATCCTGAGCATGTGAGCAAGAACCAGCCAGCTAAGCATGTGAGACGCAGAATTTGCAGTGCCACCTCAGAGCACTGGCCCACCTTGTCCAGTGTTCCATTTCCAGATGTGGGTATCTCTGATGCTTCAGAGGAAGGAAACAAAACAAACAAACAAAATACACTGGGGAAAAAATCCCTTCCTGACTTCCTGGAGCCCTGAAATACGAACATAAGACATAAATCTGAAAGGATTTCAGGGCTGCCAAGCACTGTCCCCCCATCACAAGCAACCCCATCATACAATTCCACGTATACATTTCCCCAGCTCTCTGTTAAAAATAATTAAGTTAGCCCCTCCCCCCCTCAACTCCTATTGGGAGGATGTTCCAGAACCTCACTCCTCTGATGGTTAGAAGCCTTCTAATTTCCAGCCCGGATTTGTTCATGGCCAGTTTATACCTATTTATTCTTGTGCCAACATTGTTCTTTAGTTTAAATACCTCTTCCCCCTCTGGTATTTACCCCCTGACATACTTATAAAGAGAAATCATACCCCCTCTCAGCCTTCTTTCTACTAAGCTAAACAAACCCAGTTCTTCCAGTCTCCTCTCATGAAAGAGACCCTTCATTCCCCTGATCATCCTAGTAGCTCTTGTCTGCACCTGTTCCAGTTTGAATTCACCTGTGTTTAACATGGGTGACCAGAACTGTACACAGTATTCCAGATGAGGTCTTACCAATGCCTTTTACAATGACATTAATATTTCTCATTCTCTAGATTTTTTTGGATCCACACAAAAATATTATTCTGCACATTTCCCCTTCTTTGCCATCATTGTTGTCTGCTCCTTTATTTTTTGTGTGCAGGACTTGTTAGATCTGAGTTACAAGCTGCTATTTCATTGAAGGAAGCAAAATGTGAATAAATAAATAAATAAATAAATAACACAGTAAAACAATTTCTGAAGAAGAGTAGATTGTTCCAGGGTAGCTTAGGCACTAATTTGGCTTTGCCACACAGACTACACCCATTCATGCTGCTTTTTTTCAAAACAGCTGTATGGTACTAATTTTACACTGGTAATATGGTGTGGCATTGTACCAGGAGGGAGGCGATGGCCAAATGTGGGCATTTGAGGCTGGATTTGTCACACACCGCTGTGCTTTCCACCATTGTGTAGTATGCCTGGCTCAGAACCATACAGACCTCAATGATTAAACATCTGTGCATTTATATATGAGTGTTTTTAAAATAGATTTATAAATAACCAAAGATTTAAAACTCTTGACACACAAATATTTTGTTTCCATGTTTCACTACCTGAGCAGCTGGGCTGTGTCCCGGAGCGGTGGGGATTCCATGGAGTCAGGAGTGCAAGGAATCCTCCCCATCCAAAATTATGGTATAACAGAAGACCTGATGCTTGATCACTACCGGAACCCTGAGGCTATGCTAGAGCCATGTCATCTATGATGGCTCCCCGGCTAGTTGGCCTCCCTCCCTCTTATCCCTAAACATTACACAGGCAAACATCAGTGTGCAGGGACTCCTACTGCTCTGTGGCACACTGGGAGTGCTACGCCTCCCATGAGCTCCCCAGATCGCATATAGCACAATCACTTTGGTTCTAGCCTGGAGTGTGATGATGGGAGGGCTTAAACCTTGCATATATATGCACACTGATTCTGAGGCCAGATCCTCCTCTGCATAGTTCCATGGAGGTCAGTTACACTGGCAGAGGATCTGGCCTAGACTGAATTTTTATGACTCCTGTCTGCCCTTTTAGAAAGCACCAGCTGCAAATATCTATAAAGAACTTTAGAGTCATCGTGGGGAACTCTACCACCGTGTAATTTCTTCTTAGGTTTCTCTTGATGTTAGGTCCCCGTCCCAGAGCAACATTTTGCCGTGCCCTGTGTTCTGATCGATTAAGCAATTCTTGCAGGTTTGATTCTGCATACAAACTTTACTCCACACTAGAATCAGACTGGGAAGGAAGAAGTTTAACCAAAGCTGCTGCCTGTTTGTGTTACCATGCCTCCAGCAATGCCATGATGAGATTCATTCATAATTCCATTCTCAGAGACTTTTCTAGGGTATGCTGCTGTTTTGAGAAAACTCTCTCAGTAATTCATCCTTTCCTTATCAACCCACAGGAAGGGAAATTTTATCAGCCCTTAAGCATGCTAGATTATAGTTATGGAATAATGTATGAAGTCATTTCAGCCCTGCATTGAAGAAGAGCACTTCTATGCCCTTTGAACAGTACCCAGATACACTTTGTTACATGTCCACAGTGAGCTAGCATGTACTTTCAATGTTCATCGGCTGTTGAGGTGCTGTTGCTAGACTATCTGCTAAATAATAACAATGCCAATGTTTTTGCAATTCTCCCCCTTTTACAATCAGGCAAAACGAATGGGATCTGGCTGTCAAAAACAGATTAAAATAGTATATAATGAACTGTTTGTTCCCAGAAGGGACTGGAAAGATGACATTGGTTACCAAAGCTATTTGGAGCACCAACTTTTAGCTTCATGTTTCCCAACAATATTTAATCCTGTGAGATCCAAGTAACCTGGTGTTTGAGTCATAGGTGTTTTTAGGCATAGTGAGATATGATAGTCCTCCTCCACACTGCATGCTTTACAGTAAAGGCTAAACAGATCAAACAAACGCTGCTTTTCACGTAGCCCAAACTGAAACTAACCTGCTACACAAGTGAAGGTCGCATTTTATTTTGAGCCTGCTGTGTCACTCAGACTTGGCCTGAATTTTACCCATATAATCAGCAGTCCTGGCAGGCAATCACAATGACAGCTTTCTACTTTACAGAGGCAATGCTCAAACCAATAAAATTCACAGCTAACTAGCCAGTACCAAAGAAATGCCACTCCTATTCTCAGTCAGTTAATTCACTTTGTTTTTCTCACTTTGTTTTGTGTGCAGAAAACATAGTGTACAGCAAATCAGCTGTAAAGAAACATTTTATTGTTCTGGGGAGGGTTACAGAAGTCACGAATGAAGGGAGATTGGTATTTTTCCAATGTGCTTCAACAAGAAATGGCTAAAAGAAAGCACTGGACTGGATCTGTTCTTTCAAAGTTCACACTAACTTCTATCCTATTGTATCATTTCAGAAACATTGCAAAGCCATTTATTATTTATGTATTTATTATTAATTATTAATTATTATTATTATTATGAACTGTGTGCTAAGCACCAGCATTGTGCCATGGTAAAACCTACAGAGAATCAGTCTGATCCTGCGTTATACACCATTGTTTCATGACTGCTATTCTGTGGCCTTTCTTGATAGTGCTTCACAGCCCAACAGTTAGTGTGTGTTGCGTGTCTCCTTCTGTGCCTGACATAAGTCTGTTTCAACCCCAGCTACAGAGTCAAGCTCTTTAAATCAAGCAATAGAGACTCCTGCTTTTATTTTGGGATGTTCCTAATTCAACCTCTCACATCAGCTGAGGTAGGGACCACCACACTTTACATAAATGTCATCTGGTAATTGATGGAGACTCATACTAGAAATAAAAGAAGGCATTGCACCTGTAGCTGGGGCTCAGATGTGCTAAATTGTTAAATCAATAGTTACATATAAAATGAATTATTTTTTAATTTAAACACTATATGGGTTTTGCTTGCCTCTTGAGCTGTCTAGTGACTGGCCTAGGTGTTCAGAGGTCCTGTATTGTTGTTTTCCCATCAGCAGATGCTATTTAACTGAATCATTTTGTAAAGCATGTCTTCATTTATTATTAGTACACTACTTGACTAGGAAAACAGATCTAGCTTATCATTTTTCTCCTGCCCTCCTCCTGCTCTACTCCCATGTAACCCCCATTGCCCTGAATCCTGCCCTCTATCCCCTCTGCTCCTGTAACCATTCTGCCAGGGGGCATCAGCGGCCACAAGGGCTGGGTTTGATATCTAGGCGTTCCTCTTAACTATACAAAACAGAACTGGCTCGAGCAACCATCCAGTAATCTGGAAAAATCTAACACCAGCACCAGCACCTGTAAGAGGCAATACTTCCCCACTCCAAACACTGCATCTTTGTATAACAAGAGAACTTTTATTAAAAGGGAACCAAGCATTAATTTGGGAAAACACCACAACTACATTCAAAAGCATGTGACTATAAGCAAACCAGACTCCAAAGTAAGTTGGGTAGTGTCCTTACCTCCATTTCCCATCTTGCGGTGGGGAAGTCAGGCAAATGAATATCCCTTTAAGACATCACTTCTCTCTCCCTCCACTGCCCCCAACTCACAGCTGGCTGTCGTTGGCTAGTGAAGACCCAGCGTTCAGAGAGGTGTTCCCAGGTTTCACCTTCCACCCCGGCGGAGGGGCGTTGAGCAGTGTGTCTGCTGCTTCCCCTGCAAGTGACTCTGCCACTGCTTCTCTGCTGCCACTGCTGGCCATCATCCCTCTGCCACCGCTCTCTGCTGCTGTTTGCTGCTCTATGACATCAAATTCTGAGGTTCCATCACTGACCCCACCCCTTAGTGATTTCAGCGGGTAGTGGGGAACCTCACAGCCAGTATAGTATCTGTATTATCCTCCACTGGCCCCGCACACCATCCAAGGCTTAGCTCCTAGGCCTGCTCAGCCAACGTTAGCTCTAGGAATCGCCACCCATCTTCCATCATAGATCATGTTTTCTAGACCTTTAATCATTTTTTTTTGCTCTTCTCTGCTGGGATTTCTTAAATTTGTCCACATCGTTCCTGAAATGCGGTGCCCAGAACAGGACACAATACTCCAGTTGAGGCCTAATTAGCACTGAGTAGAGTGGAAGAATTACTTCTCGTGTCTTGCTTACAAAACTCCTGCTGATACATCCCAGAATGATGTTTGGTTTTTTTGCAACAGTGTTACATTGTTGACTCATATTTAGCTTGTGATCCACTATGACCCCCCACATTGCTTTCTGCAGTACTCCTTCCTAGGCAGTCATTTCCCATTTTGTATGTGTGCAGCTGATTGTTCTGACCTAAGTGGAGTACTTTGCATTTGTACTTATTGAATTTCATCCTATTTTCTTCAGACCATTTCTTCAGTTTGACCAGATGGTTTTGAAATTTAATTCTATCCTCCAAAGTACTTGCAATGCCTCCCAGCTTGGTATCATCCACAAACTTCATAAGTGTACTCTCTATGCCATTGACTAAATCATTGATGAAGATATTGAACAGAACCGGACCCAGAACTGATCCCTGCAGGACCCCACTTAATATGCCCTTCTAGCTTGACCGTGAACCACTGATAACTACTCTCTGGGAATGGTTTTCTAACAGTGACACACCAACCTTTTAGTAGCTCCATCTAGTTTGTATTTCCCTAGTTTGTTTATAAGAAGGTCATGTGAGACAGCATCAAGAGCCTTACTAAAATCACTTCCCCCCATTCACAAGTCTTGTTATCCTGTCAAAGAAAGCTATTAGTATGCTAATAGAAAGCTATCCATATGTACAAACTGAGATTTTTTTTTAGGCTTATAATTTGGACAAATGTGGGCAAATTTTTTGAGTATGGTAAAAAAGCACGTTCCAGAAATCAAGGCAATCCCCTCACCAAATTTCAAGTCCCTGCTCCAAAATATGCTAGACCTTCTTAATTTGTAAGCATCATTTTAATATGGGAAAAAACAATGTATTTTTTCCTAATTTAATTCTAAAAAATGTGTGAACTGTTTTAGCTTAAACTTTCCAACAAAATTTAGCCTCTGGCAGAAACCTGCCATGGCAAATTTCAACTCAAATGGTTAAAGTGTAGTAAAGTTATAAGCCATTGAAAGCAGAGGCTTAGCCTGGAAAGAGTCAGGCAACCTTAACAATTTTGCACTACCAGCTCCACCTATAATAAATTATAATTATAAAAATACAGTTACAGTAATAATATATTCATAAATCACACTTTGAGAAGAGGCACACTTTTACTTCATTATCTAATTTTTAACATTATGTAAGCACTTTGCAACATCAAATAGAACATTTTTCTGTTGCAAATTTTACTGTAAATAAGAGGCAGGGCTCTGACTATGATAGAAATCTGGCCTGGGAAAGCTGGCATTGGAAGTATGTGGCTGAAGAAATGAAAAAGCAGGAAAAAAAAGAAAAATAAATGGGACAAAAATTCTGAGAGATAGCTAGGGAGTATAGACAGATGGTTAAATAGATGTAGTTGTTCATTTAACATATTTTATGGCAACACTTTTCATTAAAGAGATACATAGAGCAAAGCAGAAATAACTAAAGGTGCTGTAAGCTGCAGTAAAGCTGACACATTGGCATATGCAGAAATTTTATAAATGTAGAGCCATTGCAATAGACAATCCACTCTTTCATGAGTATTAGTTCGTGCTTAGAGTTGACTAATGTATCAGACACAATGATTTATGCAGGGGAGTAAGCAATGAAGAACTTAACACTGAACATGAGTGTTAAAAAAAACTCATTTGGGGCCTCATCTTCCTGTAAGAGCCTGGTCTAAAAAAATGGCAGCTTTGGATCTTTGGATCAGGGTCTAAATCAGGAATAACTTCAATGAAATCAAACTCTTACCTCTGGATTCCCAAGTATACCATGTCTTCTCTGCTAACTTCTTCTCCTTCCAACTTTGTGCCTTATACAGCACCAATCTCATTGTGAGAACAATAATAAATAATAATTAAATAATAATTATGAATAAAATAATTATAATAAATAAATAAATTAGAGTCATACAAACCAGGGTGACTGTGAGCAGAAGTAGGCCATTTAGTTCAAGTTATAGGGAAAGACAAAAATATAGATAAAATAATCCCTGATGAGTCTTAAACATTATTATTAAAAACCAAAGTAGTATAGCTCAGGTAGAAGTCCCATTGCTGTATATTATTTCTTCACTGAAAGTTCAAATTAACAACTTTTCACAGTTCTACAAAAAATAAAAATTTGAAAGTTTACTGAGAACTCTTTGTTAGTTTCTGTAAAACAAAGGCAGTTTCAGCAGGTGAAAATGTGCTGTTTCATTAACAAAAAAATCAGTGATATTTGCAGAACCTTCCCACCATGGAAAATGTACATAGTTTCCTATTTTCTTTTTGCAAATCTTTCTCATGTTGGCCATGAGCAATTGTGATTTTTGTTGCTGATGGGGTATGGTGGTTTACAGCAGGGGTGTATTTAGGAATTGAAAAATTGTCAAGGAGTGCTCAGAGCAAGGAATAGCTCCTCTTCAATGGATGCGTGAGGAAGTCTAAATAAATAAATACCCCCTTATGTGGAGCAGCCACTGGAGAGGGACAAAGACTCACGCTCTCCTAAAATGGGTCATATGCTTTTCCAGCTTAGGAAAGCTCATCGGGAGCACCTGAAGTCCACCAGGGTTCAGACCCTATGCTGGTGCACCATGTTTTTAGAATAAACCCTCTTCTTGGGATGACAATGAGGGCTGAACTCTGGATCTTCAGCATTAAAAGCATGTGGCTCTACTATTTATGCTAAAAGAGGAGTTACTCCTTTAGGTGTCAGCTGTAGTAAACTCATATCCTCGCAGGCAGAACAGGCTATAATGGGATACACTCGCCTTACATGTGTACACACACACACAACAGATGGTTGACTTCCATTTTCCTCCAAATGATGTTGCTCAGGTCTCTGGACATTAAAAGCAAAGCAGCAGAATCCACTCCTCTTTCATCTTCAAGAGCACACAGTGATCAATTTCTAAAACAATATTTGGAGAAATACCCAATCCTTCCAGGTGGCAACATAAGCAATCTACATCCAACAGTTGATGAAAAAGTTAATATCAGAAGTCAAGCACCTCACTGTGAAGGTTCTTTGAAAAGTCCTCTACACTTCAGGGTGAAATCAGCATAAATATTTGCAGGCAACTACCTCCAACCAAGAAGCTCAAATGTATTGAAACTCGATCAAGCTGTGGCAACTTCAACTTGATTGGTGGCTTAATTGACATGCCTGTGATTGTAAACTGTAGGTTTCCTGAAAGTCATTGTAGTGTTTCAAAGTCTGTCCATTATTCGTTTCAAATTACATTTAAAAAATCTTAAATATTTATCTCTCTGCTTGGTCTTTGACATTTCATGGCAATATCATTTGAGGAAGGACAAGAATACTAAAAAATCCTGATAATCAAATTGCTCCTTCAGTCTACGCCAGTGTAGTGTGAAGACATAATACAAACAGCCATTCTTTAAGCAGCAAGTAAAGAACCCTCCAACCAGGAAATTCCTGTGCTCATTAAGTTCCACATTGCAACACATCACGGTCCTCTCTGTAATTGTGGAGGACCAGGAACTCTATAGCCGCTCCACATCACCTTATCTTTATAATAAAAGATTAAAATTTAAATTCTAAACCAATGTATTTACACATAATTCAAAATAAACTTCAAATTCCTTAAAACCACATACACTACTATGTTTCTTCATAAATTGCATTTAAATAGCCCTGAACATTGTCCTGAAGATGAAGTCTTGAGGACATTTGATCAGTCTTACAGACAATGTTCTAACTTCAGTTTGCGTGTGGAGTTCCCTGTGGAAGGGGGCTCACTTTCTGACAGAGTACCCAGAGGTCCCAGATTCTCTCTCTGTTGTGTTGGGAAATATTGAAGATGAACCCAAATCTTCTGGAGAAGTCCTTCTGGAGTCTCCATTAGGTAGGATCTAAAAGTGTCTGCCAACTCTGAACAGTTCCAAATGCCTGGGAGCTTTTGAGCCAAATGTTGTTCCTTGGTGTCAGTTCAGGTAATGTTTTTGTTCTGTGTCAAACATTGAAGTTTTGTTGCTGCTGAATTTTTATTTCAGTAACCCATTTTTGAAATTACTTCATATCTGGCCATTTTTGAAATTATTTAGGTTTAAGTTGTATTGGTACCACAGTAAAGGCGTCCTTAGTTGTCTTCCCATCAGAAGTTTTGTTGGAGATAGTCCAGCCACAACCTGTGTTGACCAATGCATGAGGAGTATTTTATATGGGTCCACTGATTTTTGCAGACGTCTTTTTAAAGTTTGCACTGCTCTCTCCACCTCCCCATTGCTCTTGGGTTAATGAAGGCTACCAGTATAACGTTCAAACTCAAAATCTTGTGCAAGTGCTGAGAATGTTTCAGAGGTAAATTGAGACCATGAGGACTTCAGGAACTCCATGTCTTGCAAATTTTTACTTTGTTTTCTGGATGACCTGTGTCAATGAGCTCTGGGTAAGTATAGCCAATATTTCTGGGAAAGTAATCCACTACAATAATGTATATGTGTCCTTTTCTGGAGAGTAATGTAACTTGTTACACATCTTGCAGCTCTCTACTAAGGTCTGACTTTGGTCATTCAGACCAGGCCACCAGATGGATTGTTATGCTCATGCCCTGAACTTGTTTATACCTTGGTGGTGTCCCTCATGGATTTTGGAGAGCCTTTTTTTCTGAAGTATCATCGTGATAAGAATGTGCCATTCTTTCAGAAGCGGGCCACCACCTAAGTGATCTTTCCAGTCCTGCCAACATGGTACTAGGTCTGTTGAAAGTTGCCTCATTTTTACCCCATGCTCTTTGGCAGAGTTGAATCATTTTCTGGCAAGTCTCATCCTTTAATTGGTCATGTCTAATTTGCTGACATCAGCTGGCAGATGCTGGACTTGCTGCCAGAACAAGGAAAATATAGACTTTGATACCATTCTCTAAAGCCTTTTCTTCCTCCTTTGCTGGTTGCTCAATTGGAGCTCTAGATAGAGTGTCTGTTGCTATGTGTGTTTTCCCTGGTATGTGTTCAATGTTTAAAGAAATTGCATCAGTTTTTGAATCCTAGGTGGAAGATCATCTATCAGTTTTGAACCCAATAATACCACTAAGAGCCTGTGGTCTGTTTCTATGTTAAAATTCAAGATGAGCAGATATACACTGAGCGGTTTTCAAGCCCAAGTGACTGCAGCAGTTCACTTTTCCACTTGAGAATACTCTGCTCAGTTTCTGTGAGGCTTCTTGATATGAATGCCTAGGTTTCTGGTCTCCTTCTGGCTGCTCCTAATCCACATAGAGATGCATCTGCTGCTATAGTGGTTGTATAGCTTACCAAATATTGAGCCCAAACAGGTGGAAATGTCAGTGGTTTTTTTAATTTTATTAAACTTGTCTTGTTGTGTTCTCCCTCAGATCCACATATTGAGACCATTAAAAAGATCTGCTCCGGGTTTTGTTAGATGAACTAAATTTGGTAAGAATTTCCCAAAATGATTTGTCATGGCCAGGAATCTTTTTACAGCAGAAATGTCTTGGAGTTTATAATGCCTTCAGTTTGTCTGAATCACGCTGAATTTCCTGCTTGCTAATTATGTGTAGTACAAATTTTATCTGCTCCTTTCCAAATTCACATTTCTCGTTCAGAGTGAGGCCAGATTCTCGGAAGTGAGACAAAACTGCATGCAGTCATTTATCACGTTCATTTTTATCTCTGCCATATACCAACACATCATCTGCATGGCAAAGGAATTCAGGCAAACCTGACATGATCTGACAGATTCTCTTTTGGAAATGTTCTGGTGCTGAAGATATGCTGAGTGGAAGATGGTTGAAAGTGTTTCTTCTAAATAGGGTGATGACTGTAGTTAATAGTATAGAGTCTTTAGCCAGGGGGGATTTGCCAGAAGCCTGCTGTAGCATCTAGCTTTGAGAAGACTTTGGCTACTGATAACTGACTAATGAATGGTCAACTGCAGGAAGCATGTGTCTTTCTTTGCACATGGCTTTTATTAAGTTGTGTAAGGTCCGCACAAATCCAGATGTTGTCGTTTGGCTTTGGCATTACAGTCAGTGGCTTCTTATGTCTGGGAAATAACCCCCATATCTTCCATTCTCTTTCATTCTTCTTTGATTTTCCCTAGCAAAAGTATGGGGATGCGGCATGGGGCTGTGAAGGCACCAGTTTTATTCTGTACTCCTCTGACAGTTTTCCTAGCTCTGTGAAATGTGTGGATACATCTATATAGTTTACTTTTTGCCTTCAATGAATTCCAGTTTCTCTACTAGGTGTAGTTCTTGCATTGCTGGCAATCCTAATAAAGGAGTTGTCAGTCCTCATATTACATGTATTATTTGCTGAAGAACTTTCTATCCTTTCTCCAGTTTCCAAAGGAACTGGCGACAAACATCCAACATGTTGTAACAAGCCCCATGTAAAAATGTATTTGGTCTTTGCAGATCTCTAATCCAGGATTTATTATTTATTTATTTATTTTGCTATGATAGTGACTGCAATATTAATCATTATTAATTTTAAATGTAATGTTTCGACCATTTAGATTCATGCTTGTATACCAAGGTGTTGTCTATTCTATTGAGGATACAATCTCTAGAATTATGGACTCATTGTCATCTGATCATAACAGTCCATCCGGGATTGTTTCCACTTCTCTTGGTGACCTCTGTGCTGTTGCAAAATATCCCATTTTGTGGCAGCTCCCACATCTGCCTTTTTTAGGGTGACCAGATGTCCTGATTTTATAGGGACAATCCCGATATTTGGGGCTTTTTCTTATATAGACTCCTATTACCCCCACCCTATGTCCCGATTTTTCACACTTGCTGTCTGGTCACCCTAGCCTTTTTTACATTGTTGCTGGCTGTGACTTGGTGTCTTGCCATATCTTCCACAGCTTTTCCAAGCTTCCCTCCTTTTAAGATTATTTGGTCTCCACTTTCTTGTTGCACACTGTTCTTATGTTGTAAATTTGGTCTGACTGCTCTTTTCACATTTCTGCCTTTGCTCTTCACTTTGTCAGTATTGTCTGATGCAGTCTCCCCTATGCTGCTAGCATGTACGTCACATTCTGTTTCTTTATGGTTTCTTGACTTCTTACTTTTGCAATAGATTTTGCTAATGTGAGATCTGGGTCTAACTGAAGAGGTGCTGATAAATGTGTCTCTTACACCAACAACTGTCCTGTCTCATATTAGTTATTCTTCTAACATTCCATATTTGCAATGTTCAGCATGTTTATGAGCTGCAGTAATAAAAGTCTCAGCTGGTTCCCTTTGTTCTTGGCTCCTCCTATTAAATTTGACCCTTTCATTTATAATATTCTGTCAGCCTAAGAAATGGGTATCAAAAGCCTTTTTTCACTTTGAAGTATTCTTTCTTTTCCTCATCATTGAGGGGTAGGGAACATAGAATATCAGCAACAGCATCACCCATGCCAAATATCCCGGTATTTACCTGGTATTCTTGTGCTTGCTCTGTTAAACCAGAAGTCAGCCTGAATCATTCAAATCTCCAGATGCATCTGTAACCCACACACCTCCTGGGTGTGGTACTCTGTCCCATCTAGCAGCACCAAGACCACTTAGAGAGAGATTGATGAGTCTGCTACAGCCTTAGCTAAGAACCATGTGGCTTTTAGCTCATGCAGTAGAGGCTCATGCAATTAGCTCCAGAGGCCCCAGGTTCAATCCCGCCTGTCAATAACAGGGCCTGTCGGTGTTCCAAGTCCTGCTGACCAGGGTCTGTTGGTGTTACACAACAATACCAGCTGCCTTAGTTGTCAAAATCAAACTTCTCTAACAGAGCCATTTGCATTATGGACTCCATGGTTGCACTGAGACTGGGCTGTCCCTCCTTTCTGCTGGAGCTTTCACATTTTGCCCTGATTTTCCACTTTACCCATTCACTCACCACTCTGGCAATCTTGGGCTTCTGACACCATGCAATGTGAGACATAACACAAAGAGTCATGCTTTAAGCAGCAACTAGAGAACTGTCCAACCAGGAAGTTAATACAGCTATTAAGCCTCCTGCTGCAACATATCCTGCTCTTTCTGGTAACTGTGGAGGACCAGGAACTCTATAATCACTCTGCAGACACATTATAATTTAAAGAAAAGTATGTTAACTAGGAATAGTTTTATTTTCCCAGTTTTATTTTCTGTTTTAAGTAATGATGGCTGGCTCCTGAATAAACTCTGTGCTCAGTTATCTATTTATCACTCAACCTGTGTCTTCCACTTTATGACATCAGCAGAGATCCGTGCATGAATCATAGCTTTCTCTTCACACAGAGGTCCTCTACTGTCCAGTGTACATTCAAATATTTTTAACTATTTCCATAGTTTTTCAAATGCAACTGTCCTTTACAAATAATTTCCCTCCATTCCTTTCTAAAGTGAGAGGCAGGTATATAGCTAACAACTCAGACCGAGATTTTCAAACATGGGTGCTTAAAGTTAGGCTCCTAAATCCATGTGTAGATACCAAAATAAGTAGCCCAATTTTCAGATGTGCACACACAGAGCTCAGGCGTAGGTGCAATGTGGATTTGAGTGCACATTGACCTACCATCAATCAAACGTATGGTTGGAAATTCTCATGTTAACATCTCACTCCTGTATTATATACACATTTTTGATAGTTTGGCTAGAGAAAGACCCAAATTACAAAGGGACAGATTATCCCATCGTTATTCATGCTGGGGCTACTCATGGAGCAAGTTACTGCTCCTAGTGAGTAGAAATGAAGGGACATGGCCCAGAATTTGGATGGGTTCTTACCCTGCAATGTTTTTAGCCATTATAAAGATAAAGGCTAGCTACAAAATTTGGGTCTGGATCCAAATTTCCCCAGTGGTCAAGGGGTGTTGGGATCTGGAGTTTTGGTTTGATGTATCTCTAGTTTTGGGATTATATTTTATGTTCTGGATTGAGTACAGACACTAAAGGAATATACAATTATGGGAAATCATTTATATGTTCAATATAATCCTTATGCTTACAAATTCTTTAGAAAAGATCTTGGATTTGACTTGAAAATGGATGGTTATGAAAGAAGATAATTTGAGGGAAATGCCAAGTCTGTTTCCTTCCTATTTGGGAGTGAATGGTGATCTTATTTTGGAGTGAATTAGTAGCATGATGCCATTACATAGGAATGCATGGTCTGTTAATCATCCTTTCCAAGTCTCAAGCATTATGTGTAAAACCATTGTTGAAAATGAAAAATTATTACTCATCTACCTTGAAGGCTTCACAGCCGTAATAAATGTAAAGTGTCAGTTATTTCATTTCTGAAGGAATTATTTTATGCTTTCTGCAATTTCTTCAACATGAATAAAGTTATAAAGAAATCTGGGTATAAATGAATTGCATGTTTTAGCTGAATTGTCCCACTAAATTCTACCACTTCATAGATAACAAATTAAAGTTCTGGACTAGTAAAGCATTTGACAGTCAGCAATGTTTCTGCCCCTGCTACTTTGCTCTAAGAGTTTCTTTAGACCCATAGAAATGAACCAGTGACTAACAAGCAACAAATCCATACCTTGTTGAAAAATAATGTAGACATTGAATATGTCTGATACCATTTCCTTTTCTAAGGGTCAGTTAAAGTAACTGATGCAGAATTAACTGATTTGTCACCCGTAATAAGATGCCAGAATTTTTGGTTGGTTCTTGGGAAAAGTTGTTTAGGTGATAACAGAGAAATTTATTTCAACAGCTCTGCACCTCCTTCTTGGCTTCTCTGTAGTGCTTGCTGAACCATTAAATCTTCTGAAAAGACACTGGTCCAAGTCTGCACCAGGTATAGGGGAGTAGCTCCCACTGAGGTCAATATGAGTTGAGACCCTGTATTTGAGGGCAGAACTTGGACCACTGGGACAAATCAACCCTGACATGAGCAAGATTAATTCCCACTGATTTCAGTTTCTCTCACTGACATTTTCCTTGTATGTAATTTCTTGCTGGTCCAATATGTACCGCTACTAGCTCCATGGTGTTATTACTGATTAACATGACATCTCACAGCATGTCTACATTCAATTCAGTTCAGTTCATTGAGTTTCTGAATGAATAATTACCACAAATTACAGCTGGTCAAATGTTGCAGAAACAGAAATGTTCACGTGAATTCTGGATGGGTGTTTGTTTTAACTATCGCTGGTTGGAAAGTGGCAGGGGGATGGGGTGCTGCAGTGAAAAATCAAAAGCTGAACATTTTCATCTGAAAACTGAAAAGTTTTGGCTAAACACCTTTTCCGTTAAAAACTGAAACTTGTAGTTTGGAAATGCTGCCACAATGGATATGTATTTTGGGTGCCTCATGCCCCCATTCTCCTCTATGGACTGGGCTCCCTAGTTGGATTCCATCTCTCACGATGTACCACACTCTTCCCTCTTTCTGAGCCACCAGGTGTAGCATGGGTGTTTCTGGCCATGACACATCATGGGAGATGTAATTCGACTAGGAAAAACAGCTCATAAAAGAGACTGGAGACACAAGGAACCTGAGCTACTACTTCCATGAGGCACTGTATTATCATTTCGGAAACTTTTTTTTTCTGCTGACGTTTTTGAGTTTTCAGCCAAAAACTGTTTGGTTTTTGGGTGTTCAGTTGTTTGATGAAAATTCAAAATTTCCCATTAAGCAGACACTCAAAAAAAATTTAGTTGAAACCCCAATTTTCCACTGAAAAACAACTTCCACCAAAATGTTTTGACCATCCCTAATTTCAAACATTCGATTCCCCTTTTTATTTGTTACTTTCAGACATCCATAGAACAAGGTTTTCATTTGCATGAACGTTTAGACAATCACCATTCTTCATAAATTTGTATTTGCATATGAACCAACAATATTTATTATCTGATATTATATATATCTATTGTTCTCCTATTTAAAAAAAAATATCCAAGTCGGGTAGCAGAAATAATACCATATAGTATAGGTGACTACCTTCAGAGCATGGATAAGGAAGAGCAAATGGCCTTATTAGAACTGAATCATTCATGAACTATCCATAGGCTAAATATTGCTTTTCTAAACTAGTTGGTGAATACTTAATCACTAACTAATGCATTAGCAAAAGCTATGATTGATCCTAAATGATTTGTGAATGGACAGATGGGCTAAATTTATCAGATAATCAATTTGCAGCAAATAAACTGACAAGCTGTAGGGTAGATAGGGAAAAGGAAATAACTATCTTGGTGTGCTGAGAAAACAGCCTGCAGAGTTAAGTTCCTGGTGCTACTAGGCATGTGCCTTACCCTGCTATCTCCAGTCTCTCAATAACCAGTCTATAGGAGGATTCCAGTTTTTAGCAACTCCAGAGTTCAGTTCAGGTTCAGCCTGCAACTACTGCATCTGGGGAAGTGGATATGTGAAGATCCCAGCTGTGATACACCTGTTCTTTCTGTTATGATTTTTTTCATGACCTGGTTTAAGGGTGAGGTTTTCCTGTCCCAGAGGATAGTGGGAGCTGGTGAGACATTTTGAAGATTGAGCAGCTGTTATTTCCTCCCAGGGCAAGAGAGTGGGCTGGTGAACAAGTTTAGGTGATGGGGAAGAACAGCTGCACTAATACATTACTATTAACCGTGAAAATTAGGATCACCATAATAACATGATAATTTGCACAAGCTACTGGAAATATGCCTTAAACCCCTGACCTAAAACTACTCTCCACCTTCTGTACCTTTTTCCATTCACCAATAACATTACAATATGAATTAAGTTTGTCTTTCAGGTAGGACAGCCCTACCCCTGGGATATACTACTTAGCTAACTTGTCTTCCTTACATATACTTTATCTATTTTTTTCTAATTGAAATCGTCCATAATTACTATTGTGAAATGGAAGAAAATTGCACAGCAATTATTTAATTGCTATGTCTAGGTAGTGTATAGAATACATTTGTGATGTTGGCAGCAGAAGAATGAATTAAAATATTACAGAGTTATTTTTAGTTTGTGACATACCATCAAGATAAGATCTAATAGAAAGTGTCCATTACATTAAGAGTTTATGTTTAGATAACTTATTACAGGAAGGTGCTATATGCTATTGAATGATTTCTACACAATGGCTTTATTTTATATTGTAGCTGTCAACAAAATATCTTGGATTTCCTAATGAATCTAAGTGTATATTATCACATAGAATTTTTTATTCAGCTTCAGGACATTGAAAAGATAATATTATTTTGTAGTAGAGCAAGATGGTCCTTTAAGGCTGGTCCTAAGTCCAACACTGCTCAGCTCCTGGTTCCATCCAGAACAGAGGCATTCTGGGAGTTGTAATTCCCAGGGTTCATGGGAATTTAGGAGTCACAGCAAGGAATGCTGGGAAGGCAGGCTGTATATAAGCTGCTGTTTCTCAGTGTGGGGAAAGACTTGGAGAGAGCAGGATTCGCTTTTAAGTCACTCCACTAAGAAGGCTTGGGAAGGAGCAGCGTAGGTTAGAAATTAGAAGTCTGGGAAGACGTAGGCTGTGGAGCTCTTTAGTAAGGAGAACAGGAAGGAACGACCTGACACACAGTTTGGGATAAGGCCTAAGATAGAGGCAGACAAAGGGTAAGCATTCTCAGGTAGGGGGAAGTTTATGTGGACTTTGGTAAGAGTTCATAGGTGGAGCAAGCTGTGGGCTGGTTCTGGGTGTACTTAGGAAGAGTGTTGTTGGCTACAGAGAAATACACAGACATATCCAAGTCCTGAGTGGGAAAACAGGGACAGTGGCAAAGCAATAGAAGGAGCCTTGAAGTAGAATCAGGAGGTTTGGGGTCAGACCTAATGCTCTTTTCTTGTTTAGGGCCCAAGGCCTAGAGTTTGGAAGATGGAGTTTGGAGGCTTCCTCTTGATTCACACAGAACTAAAGGTTCACTGCTATACTGTGGAGAGAAAAGGGAGTTGAGGATTCACTGGGAACCAAAGGGGGGGGAAATGTTGCCCATGAAGAGAGGAACTGGGTGAAGAGATGCCTCCATTTGGACGTTAGGTACCTGCCATTTTCATTTTGGATTTTATTTATATGGACTCTCTTTACCCTGGAAGGGGTAGAGTTTTGGTTTAGCTTGAGAACTAAACTGTCTTTCCAGTGAAGGAAACTGAGGCAATAGTTGCATTCAGAGTTCAAAAAGCAAGAACATAAGTGTACACCATGCCAGAATTTAGATAGTCCATATCTGTTTATTTTAAAATTGACTGGGTATTAATTTAGTTTGACACTTTGTGGTTTATTAGTACATTGTTAAACTTTTATGGGCCTTATTCAGTTGTAACATAACCCTTAAACCTGCTAGGCCAAAGGAATTTTGTGGGCCTACTGTGCTCTGCAGTCACTAGTCTGTATCTGATACAGGATATGTCTACACTTCAAGCTGGAGATGTAATTTTCAGCTCGATCAGACACACTCACACTTGTTCTATTTCTAAAAATAGAAGTGTAGCTGCTGTGGCGTGAGGGACAGCCACCCCAAGTATGATCCTGTAGGAGATGTTCGGCACATACTGAGGCAGCTAGCCCATTGCGTTGCTCATGCTGCCACAGCTACACCTGATCAGAGCTAGCATGGGTATGTCTCCCTGAGCTGGAAATGACACCTCAAGCTCGAAGTGTAGACATACCCACAGATGGAGACACAACTACTTCCTAGAGGTTCTCATCACTCAGCCATTAGTTTTCCTTTGCAGGGACAAAGACACAAACCTGATGAACCATATAGGAATGGCCATCAGGTTCAGGAGATATAATACTCTAACAAGCAGGGATATACCCTTGGCTGGTAACTATTTCAGAGTTCAGTCAGGGGAAGGAGAAAGAAGCACTGTGGCAAAGATTTCCTGAGTGCCCCGCAAAACACAACAGTGTTTGGGGGTGTAATAAGAATGAGGATGGAACAGGATCACCCATCTTAGCCAGTTAAGTTTATTTTCCTTTGAAATCTTCCAGCTTTTATGTTGGATTGAGACGGTACGTTTCTCTACCAGACACAGCCGCACAGAGAATTTTCGCCAGCCTTGCTAGCAGAGCTGTAGTTATTCCTGGGGGCTGTTCAGCCCATGAGTGTATGTGTGAAGGGACAGTGAGTTGGGAATTATGGACCGTGGGAAGCAGGGATAACCAAAGCTCCCTGGAGTGTAGCCTTTTTTATGTTGTTTTTGTTTGTTTTCCAGAGCAGGCTGCCTTTCCCCTGAATATGTCAGTTTTCTGTGAGGCCAGAATTCACAACATTCTGCAGACTGCTTAGCTTGGAAGATCACAGTGACCCAGTTCTACTCTCATTTACACTAGTTTTCCACTGTTGTAACCAACAACTTTAGTGGAGTTACTTCTGTCTTTCACTGGCGTAACATAGAAATGAAACAGGCCTAGACTGTGAATTATGCCTGACTAAGCAATAAGGGCCAGTCTTCTAAAGGGTGTGTACATGGTAGAGCCAGTGCAGTTCCTGGTTTTGCATGACTACATACATATATGTTTTATGTGCATGATGAAAATCTGCTCTTATTATATTTTGTAGGATGCTTCTTGCATATTTAAATATGAATTTATACTTTAAAGGCAATTTTTGTCCACCCTAAAGAAATACTTGTGCACCCTCAAGAAATATGGCCCAGATCATGTCCTGGAGATCTATGCATGGAACAGAATTGAGATGACACCCTGGAAAGGAAGGATAGTCTAGTCCATCAGTCACTGGAGTGGGTCTCAGGAGACCTGCATTCATTTGCCAGCTCAGTCACAGACTTCTGTGTGATACTGGGCAAAATGGGGATAATATTCTTCTACCTTATGAGGGAGTTGAGAGGATAAAATCTATTAATTATTGGGAGGCACTTGGGCACTATGGCGAGGAGGGTTATATAGGTACTTAGATAGATAACATAGTATCATCCCCTGGTCTTAACTTGGGCTTCTGTACACAGATCAAGACAGGAAGTAATACAGCAATGATTTGTACTACCATTCTTTGGGTCTCCTTCCACGAGTACTATTCAGTTAATGGGAGTTAGATGCCTAGTAGGGTTTTCAAAGGTGCCTAAACAGCTTAGGTGACTACATGCATCTTTAGGCACCTAAATACCTTTGGAAACCTGACCCTAAGTGCTGAAGTCACTTTTGAAACTGTGACTTAGGCTCCTTTGTCACTTAGGGCCAAATTTACAAATGTACTTAGGAGCCTACATCCCATTTAGGCACCATTCACATTTGCAAAACCACTGTGCACCTGTTGCCTAGGATGCCACTGGTCAGTATTTGCAAAGCTACCAAAGTCCTGATATCACCCTGAACTAGCAGACTTTTCAAAAGCCTAGCAATCTTGAGGAATGATTCTCAAACTAGGCAGGGGGATGCCTCTCCTCATATCCTGAGAGCCCAATGGTTAGGGACATTCACTAGGATATGTGGGAGATGCAGGCTCAAATTCCCGCTCTGCCTGCTTTGGAGCAGTGACTTAAATCTGCATCTCCTGAATGTTTGCCCTAACCTAGGGGGAATAGAGAATGGCTCCCTACCTGGCTTCCATGAATCCTTTCCTTAGGCACTGAAGTCTCTCCAAGCATTGTATGTGGCGCCTGGCTTGTAGCTGAGAATTCTGATGGGAATCTAAGGCACCTACTAGTTAAGTGACTTTGTGAATGTGTCACTTTTGAAAATTTTACTCTGAATCTTTTTTCAATAAAAATGGCCCTGATTCAGCAAGGTACTCAGGGACTGATCCAAAGCCTGCTGAAAGCAATGGGAGTCTTTTCACTGATTCAATAGGTTTTAATTATGAGTGTAGTCTTACTGACTTAAATGGAGCTACTGAAATGCTAAAAATTAGGCATTAATTTATTTTTCTTCAGTATATATATAATTTTTCTTCAATGTGTATATATATATACACTGTACATTAACATAAAATGTCTTTCCCATCCTTTTATATATAAAAGAAAAAAAGAAAAGAAATGAGTAATTCTCAGTCTGACTTTTCTCCTGTGGTTTGTTTTTCAGAGACATTCCAGAAATGTATTCCAGATGTTTTCAAATCCTTGTAACTTATTTTCCATACTATATATAACTTTCTCTATCATATCAGCTAACTCTCTCTCTCTCGCTCTCTTTCTCTCTCTCTTTCCATTGTCTTAATTATTACTTTTTTGACTTGGAGGTTCAGATGAATTAATTTGGCATTCTTTCAAAAATGTCTATTGGAACTCTATCTGCTATTAGACATACTGTTGCAGACTCCGGTGTCTTTCTCTTTGTGAAGTAATTAATTGAATAATAATATTTAATCATGTTAGCTGAATTTTAACAATGTAAAGGATATCAACTTATTACATCACTATCAAACCAATAAATAGGCTTTTAAATAATAAATTAACATTGTGTGCAGCCACACAAAAAGCTCTCTGATAAAACACAAATTATAGCCTTATCTACCATTCATAATGCAAAGTGTGACTAAAAACGTATATCTCTTGGCTGGCTAATTATGAGCCAGTCCCTTAATAATTCACTCTTAAAAATTATTTCTGAGGCATTATTTGGCAATTTTGTCATTAGTGGGGTTTGCTGTCAAGTCCCCACAAAGAGAAACAAACTATTTTAATGAACTCCAGGGTATTCCCCGCCCCCCTTTTCTTTGTATCATTTAGATGAACTTGGTCAACATTCCATTCTCCTCATGAACTAAACACGTGAAGTTTCACCCTTCTCTGGAGCTGCCGCTTGGCACTGATGTTTATTCACTCCTTCCTGAGGTTACGGTTATGCTCTGCAGAGTTGATGGGAAACTGCCACTCTCCAGTGTTATTACTGGAAGGAAAGTGTGTGGGAATGAGCCAGAACTCCACTGGGGGTTCCAGATGCTCACTGAGAAGAAACAGATTTTTTTCACGGCCCAAAAGTACCTACTCAGAACTTGTTAAAGCTCTTTTTTATTTGGGGTGGTGATATTTTCTCTTGGTTGACTAAGTAAAAATAACCCACAGCAGTCCTGCTTCTAACAATATCTGAAGCTCCCCTTTTATTTAAAGGCACACAGTCGGAACTCAGATGGTGTTAATTAGAGCAATGCCGCTTTTTGCCAGCTGAGTGTCTGGCCCATCATGTTCTAACAAATATAGACGATATAAGCTCATAATACATAGATTCTCTAAAAGCCCTCATTGAGCAACGTAATAATACCAACAATTTTCATTTTAAAAAAGAGATAGGTGAGCCTCAGCCCAAAGGTCTGGATCCAAACTCCCGCAAAGTTAGGTGGTGCTTGGCTATGGGGCATTCATTTGGCTCATTATGGGTGAAATCCTGACCCCTCATGGAAGTCAATGGAAGTTTTGGCATTGACTTCACTGTGAGCCAGAATTCACCTTGTAAGAGAGGAAGGCTCTTCATAAAGTGCAGTTCCAGATCTGGATCTGAACTTCCCCAAAGTTCCGGGCTGTTTGGATTTCAGGGTTTATTATTGGGTGACCAGACATTCTGATATTATCAGGATCATTCCAATATTAGCAACTTTGTCTTACATAGGCAACTATCCCCCCCCCCCCCCAAGTGTCCCAATTTTTCACACTTGCTATCTGGTCACCGTATTTATTATTATTGAATATTATTTATTTATTTATTTATTTATTTATTACAATGGCCCTTAGAGGGATCAACAAAGGCCCTTAGAGGGGTCAAGGATCAGGACTGCATTGTGCTAGACCAGCGGTTCTCAACCTATTTACCATTGTGGGCTGCATCCAATACTACCTGTATGGCCCTGAGGATGTCACATAGGCCGCCGTTGTGGACTGATTGGGCCACAGGTTGAGAACCACTGTGCTAGACACTGTACACACACACACACAGTAAAGAAGAGTCCATGCCCCAAAGGAATTACAGTTTAAAAAGACAAGACAGACAAACTATGGGAGAGGTATTGTCCCCACTTTGAAGTGGGAAACTGATGCACAGGAAGATTAAGAAATTTGCCAAAGGCCATATAGGAACTTTTTTTGCAGAGCTACAATTGAAGCCATGTCTCCTGACTCCCAGGCCAGTTCCTTCACCACAAGATCACCCTTCCTCTCGGATACAGGCTTTCCCTGTTTGCAAACTGAAACGGAACAATTGCTCACATTAAACAAAAGATAAGAAAAAGAGCAGCATTTCAGTAACATGTACAGTGTGTAGTAAATACAATTACTCCAAGCAGAGTACACCACTTTGGAAGCATGCCATCATTATGCCTCCACTTCTGAATTAAAGAAACAAGTTGTCTTTGTTCTCCTAGGATTGAAATGTCCAAATATCAGAGCCAACACTTGTTAAGTTTGTGAGGGGTGGGGGAGGGAAGGGAAGAAGAGAGGTTTATTTTGTAAATGCTGCTCTAATTCAGAGCTTGTATAATTTCAGAAAACAAAAATTAGTGCTTAGGTGGTAGACAGGATGTACCATGAATAACAATGCATCCTGTGGATATTTACTACCAAGTGGTGTTTAACTGAAAGGAAAGTGGGAGACACGACAGAAAGCAATTCCCATCCATTTCTTAACATTTAAATCAGGAGCACAGAAAGGCCATTTATGGGAGTCTTATTGAAACAATACGTTTCCAAGTGCCAAAATGATGACATCACACTAAACAAGGCAGAAGGAAAGGGACTATAACTGCAGGCTGCTATGCCAAGAGCTTTGTTTTGCTTCCACACTAAGCACAAAATGTGGAAATTTTCCTCAAGAATATAAAGTTCACACATATCAGAAAAATATACTAAGAAAACCCCCAACAAACCAGTTTTAAAAATTGCTAGTTGGTTGATGACGCTTCTTACATCTCAGCTCTTCTGTTGTATGTGTGTGTGTGTGTGCGTGTGTGTGAAAGAGAGAGAGAGAGATTTGGTTAGCATTAGGGAAAAACAAAGATTTTAAACTGATCTCACAGCAGTTCGGTAAATTAAAAATGGGTCTTGTTTCAGCAACAAACTAGCCCAAGAAGACATTTTATTTGCGTGCCACTCAGTCACTTCTTGCAGTGCAGAATCCAAATATATTTGGGGCTCAACAGGTTCTAAAAAACAAAGTTTTGCCTGTAGATAAAGGGCACACTCGGTGTTGTAAGATTACCATGTAAGGCTTCAAAGAGCCTTGAAGGAACAGCACTTGCATCTGCGTTGAACTCATTGCAGGATTAGAATCTAAATTAGTTTTGGACATTTAAAATAGTGATGGAGCAGTGAATCCCAAACTGTGAATCTCTGGGGTGAAATTGCAATCCTGCAGAAATCCAAAGGAGTTTTGCCATTGATTTCAATGGAGTGAAGACTTCACCCCTTGTTCTTTCACCTCCTCCCATATTAAAAATATACTGCAGCATTTTACAGTAATGGTCCACTACACTGCATCTTACATTTGTTATCCTAAATATTTTGGGTTATTGCTGTAGTATATTTTACAGTGTTACACAATGTTTTTGTGTTTTTCTTAAAGCCCCAAATCTTGGAATCATGTTATGTGAGCAACTCAGTTTTCATTTAAAAAAAAGTTAAGTTTCTAGCCTCATGGTTGTGCAAAAAAGCTTCACATTATGAGTCCTAAAATCTGAAAACCCAAAGGACAAATAAAATTAACTATTTTTCAAAATTTTATTATTTTAAAGCCACTCTCCTGATTTGGGGGGCCTGACTTGTGAGGTTTGAACACTGGGGATTGGCAGTACTGATTTTATAAGGTGTCCCCTAGTCAGAAACATTCAAACAACTTTTCTTGTGGTATTTGTGGTACTGTTTCCAGCTAAAACCCGAGATGAAAAAGATATGAAAAAAATATAACAAAAAGAAAAGGGGCATCTGAACTTTTTAGAAGCTTAATTGAGGTTTGGTTTGAGCTAATTTCTAAAAATGGGTGTAGATCTGGAGAAAAGGAGGTTCTCAATTTATCTGGAAGGGGTCAGTCATTCCTTTCTCTAAAGTTCAGAAAATGCTCCACTGTGGATCAGAGCGCCACTAGAGGATCAAGTCCTTATTGCCTATTAATACTGCAGAAGTCTTATGTTTAATTATGCTGCTTCCTTTTATATTAAGAATACTTGGAATTCAATAGTTGTTTTCTATTTGAAGCTTGACACATTTTTTGTATGACCCACTTCTGACTCATGCGTACATTACAGTATATCACAAATTACAGTATATCTGGAAAGAGTTGATGTTGCACTGCCATTTATGACAAATAAACACAATGAAAGATGTTCAAATTTAAAGACAGAGAAAGTCAAATCCAGGGCCAGATCTTCAGCTGGTGTAAGCTGGTGAAGTTCTACTGATTTCAGTGGTGCTATACCAGTTTGCAGCAGCTGATGAGCTAGCTGAATAGTTTAACTATTAACCTGTGTAAGACAGTGGTGTTTCCCTGGAGATTTTCATGGGGCTCAGTAGAAAATCTTATCTGGTAAATGCTACAAAGTCATTGCAATTTGAGATTTCCATGGACATTTGCTACGAGAACTGTAAACATGACACAATATATTACAAATTTAGGACCCATATTTTGAAACTTATCATTTCATTGCTCACTGATTCAATGGATCTGAAATAAGCTAGTAAATTACAGCAATAGGAGCAATACAATTCCCAGTCTGGGTAGAAAGCAATATTAACAATTAAACTTAGAAGAGACAGTGTGTGTATGTGTGTATATATATATATATATACACACATACACACATATAAAAACATATATATATATATAAAGTTATAACTTTATATATATATATGTTTTTATATATATAACTTTTCCCTGAAATAACCACAATTACTTTTTGCTTGCTGAATGTGAGATGTTCTAAAATAATTTACTACAGTTTATGCAATGTAAAGTCTCATAGGTAATTATACCTTGATTGGTTTTTTTTAAAGCATCAATTCAAACAACCAAGTTGTTGTACAATATTTTGAAAAGCCCATAATCAATCCGTCTTGCCTATTTTTTTGTGTGAACTGCAAGGTGAAATGTGAGCTGTGTTTTATTTTGCTCTGGTTTCTTGTCCTATCTGTGATCTAACTAGCTCAGCTTTTTCAGAACCTGGTATGTGGTGGGTCTGAATACACAAGTGTCTGGAAGCCAATGCATATTTTGGTACCCATGATCCCTCTTTTGTCAGGTGCTCAGACTCACCTGAGGTGCCGAGCACTCAGCTCTGGCTGATTTCAGTCCAAATTGAAGATGTTCCCTGTGTTGGAGGAGATGGATGCACTTCAAAGGATGAGGCTTGTGCTGGGAAATCTGAGTATATAAAGATGACTATATGTTTAAAATTAAACATGAATGATCTAAGTAAAGTATCTGTAATTTGGTATGAATGCACCAATTCAAATTAATTTATGGCTATGAAACTAATAAAATGATGATGATCATCATCATACCTAGCTCTTCTATAGCAATTTCATTCATAAATCTAAGTGCCTTGCAAAAGGGGTAAGTACAGTTATTCCCCTTTTTATTGAGGGGAAACTGAGGCACGGAGAGGTGAAGTGACTTACTGAGAGTCACCCAGCCAATCAGTGGCAGAGTCAGGAATTGAAACCACATTGTTTGAGTCCTAGTACTACAGCTAAGCCATGATATTTTTTGTGTCTCGTTATTTTTTCTTAGCACCTTAAATTTGCGAATGTGTCACAACCCTGTGGCTGGATTATCTGTAAGGATTGAACCCACTACTTTCAGATCTAGAACTAATGAGTCTTTGCTACATGGACTAAACAGCAAACTCTGTTAGCTTAGAGATGATAGCACACTCAAAAACTTCTTACATGGTCCAGCTATGACAAGGTGACAAAGACAGTCGCTTAATGTGGATTACCATAAGACTGCATTGATATTGCTTGTACTGTATCTATTTGTAGATAAAAATATTCCTTCATCCTCTATAGTTATTAATCTTGCATCTTTCATGAGAAATAAAAGTATATTAATAAATGGCATTCAACAGATAAATGGGTGAGCTACTTGAAAACATTAATGAGTTCAGTCCAGGCTGCAATCCAAAATCCTATAAGGCTCACTTTTATGATCTCTTCCATTTTGAAAGAAATAGAAGTATAAACTCTGTATTGCTTTTGTGTTAATTAAACACCTTTTTATTCTGCCCTAAAGAAATCGCCCCCTGCCAATTTCTCCCTACAGTGAACAACAGCTGATCAAAAGAATAAAAACTAAAAGGTTATATCAGAAGCTATCTAGGAGATATATTATAATTTCTGATATATCTATCAGAGACCTGGGAAATGCCTCAGCTTCATAAAAACAATGCCAGATTCAGAGGAAACTCAATTTGTCAACATTAAATAATTCTTCAAAATTTCAAATGATTGTCTGAAAGGGAGGATTTCCACCGCAGTATTAGCCATAGACATAGATTGATTCAATTATGTTTTGCCAGTGGAGCAAGATTGCTTGAGTTTTCAAACAAGGGGGAAAAAGCCCTGACACAGTAATAGCAATATACTTAGTGTTTCTCTGTGTTTTAGGATGTTTGGATTAGAGCTGATTGGGAATTTTTCAACAAAACATTTATCAGAAAATGTGGATTCATCAAAAGCAAAGCTTCTTACAGAAATGTATCGGTTTTGATGACATTTTCATCAGGAAGGTTTCTCAGGTGTAGGATGGAGTTTTTATCAAAACCAGGCTGGGCTGGCTAGGAGAGCCAGCTGCCCACTGGTAGGGCATTAACAGGGATGTGGTAGACAGAGGTTCAAGTTCTTGGTCCAAGTCAGGTATAACACATGCTCAAACCTGGGTCTCCCTGATGAAACCCCTAACCACCAGCCTACAGTGGGGAGGGGGGTGGAGCATGGGGTAATCTTTGCAGGGGGAAAGGGAGCGGCAAGTCCTAACTCTTGGCTATGACACAGCAACAGTGCAGCTCTACAGCTACTCCTCCAACTGCTCGCTGGAGGAGTGCCCAAGCCCATAGGAGCCGACTTCCGTCGGCTCCGCTGGGTGCGTCGGGGGTGGGGCCCCGCAACGTCGGCCGGCGTCCGGGGCGAAGGTAAGTGCTCAAGTCACAAGCGCGGGGCTGGTGGGGAGCTGCCAGTGGGTGCTGAGCACCCACCAATTTTTCCCTGTGGGTGCTCCAGCCCCGGAGCACCCACGGAGTTGGCGCCTATGCCCATGCCATAAGATGAGAAAGATCAAAGATCAGAAGAATGATGGATCATACCACCCTTGTCCTGCCCAACATGCCTCACTACTTATGGCCATGGAAAGAGCTTCCATAGAGTTGGGCTGTGCACCATATAAGGAATGCAGACCAGCCTCACCAGAGCCATGTGTAACACATGCCTGCTGGGTGTGGCACTCTGTCCCCCTCTAGTGGCAGCCAGACCAGCCTGAGATTGATGAGCTTTCTGTAGCTGTGGCTAATAGTGCAGGCAGCAGAGGCTTATGCATTAAGCTGTAGAGGTCCCAGGTTTGATCCCAGTTACGGAGGACCAGGGTTTGTTAGTATTATGCTTGCTGTCTCTCGTGTAGGCAACCTCCAGAGGTTACATTACAAGAGTCTACTGATGACAGGTCTGGTGTTGCCCCAGATGACAATACAAGTAAACATAATGGATACATGGCAACTTGCAGGAGCAGTGAGTTGCTATTATAACTGAGTACTGGAGCTCATAATTTCTAGCGTCTATTATTGGCTCTAACACTCACTTGCAATCTGACATTTAACTTTGCAGTGGGATAACTAACCTCTCTATGCCTCACTTGTAACATAGGTATAATAATCAGAGATGGTTGGTAAATGAGGAGAAGGTTCAATAGAAAACAGTGCAAGAAATCCAATACACTTTTTCAAAGAAAGAAATGTTCTCGTTTTTCATGCAGCCGTAGTAATAATGTGGTATAGTCATTTATTTGCTGTTGATTTTGAGAAATAAAAAGCACCCATCCATATGTTCTGAGCACCCAGACAGTTATTTAACATCACAAAATATCATACAACCAGCTCATCCATCCTCAGGGTGGCTAACTCCTGGGGTTTTATCATGAGTCTCATGGTATTTGATGTTATTGTTAAAGTCTGAGCAGCTGGAATCAAGAGATTGCATGAGAATCTCAGCTTTCATGTGCAAAAGAAAAAAGAAAGTAAGTTTCTAACCCTCGTGACTGAGGAGAAGAGCTTAAAAATGGGAGGCCAAGGCAACTTCAAGGCTCAGAAACCAGGAAGTGAATTAAAAGAACCAATATTTATTTATTTATTTATTTTTAAATCTCACAATTCGTAAACTAATCTCCTAGTTTTTAGAGACTGAATGGTGAGTTTTGAAAGTTTGGGGTTGGTAATACCATGTAGGAGCCTATAAACACCCTCATCATCAATCAGCCATGTAGAATGCCATGCCCGTCACCCCCGCTCATATATTGATAGACAATCTCGCATTTGTTCCTCAGCTGACCACAGCTGTCACAGTGCATTGAATGGTAAGAGGCGGTCTCTCAGGTGGGCATGTCATTCTTAATTATTCTCTTCATCATAGGGAAAAGGGGGGAATTGTGGGCCTGAACTAATTACTGAGTACAAAAACACGGAAGGATTATTACTGTTCTCTGGTGATTCCCATTTTCCCTTTTCTTGCCTCAGTCTAGTAATATTCATTCAAATGGAGTTATGGACTGATGTCCATGTTCCAGGAAATAATTCTGAAGTCCATGCTAACAACTGCTAACAGGATTATTTGTACTTTGCTTGAGCTTTCCCAGTAAGAAGCAAAAAATCTAGTTTGATTTTCTTTGCATGCTGCTGTTAAGTGTGCCTGCAGTTGCTTCTTTTACACAGCCACATCAGCAGGACAGAAACAGTAACATTTCCAGGTTGAAATAAGACAGTAGGCAAAATGCCTGAGAAGTAATAAACTTTTCTTAGTAAACTGTAAAAATAGAATCTTTTCAGCATCCAACAACATATCCTGGCAGATTACTAGGGTATAAATAATATATCCTTTCAAGCAAATGGACAATGTGTGATTATTGGAAATAGTCCATGTCAACAGTCTACCTAGGGGTATGACAAAGATTCCCTCTGCTGCCTACAACACTGGTGTTCTACTCATTATAAAAACACACACTGGTATATTCCAGGGATTTAAGCTATGCGGAAAAAAGTGGAATGCAGAAATACACGAAAAGCCATGTGCACAATATAGAATTGTGGCAACTAAAGAACAAACCAAAAATTATAAAAACAGCAATAAGAAGCTGTAGATGAAAGACTTCCTTAGGCTAAATTCGTCCAGCAACTACTTGGTCCTTTTGGTTCATTCCCAAATGTGTGCGAGGCTAATGTCCTATCGGTTCCTAGTTAATAAAGAGCAATAGTAGGTAAAAGAATTCATCTCCGACCAAACAGACCTGTTTCTTACTGTGTGTTTTCTAGTGCATCATACAGTACAATCTCAGATAATGTTGTTCTGTGTACCTATTTTCAAGTAGTATCCTTGTATTGCATGTCTCTGTCTAATCATATTTCACACTGTTTATAGCTCTATATAAGCATTAGCTAAACTTGTAATTTTTCTGAAGATGATATTGATACAAAGACATATTGAAGGCTAGTTGTTGCCACTGAGGCATAATAAAAAAGGGAAGGAGAGGACAGCAGGCTGCAGTCTCCTTAGCTAAGATACTGGGGGTGTGTCTACACTGCAGTTACATTCCCTGTGCAGTGCTGGCCTGTGCCAGCTGACTTGGGCTTGTGGGGCTCGAGCTGAGGGGTTGTTTATCTGCAGTCTAGACATTCGGGCTGGGGCTGCAGCCCGAGCTCTGGGACCTTCCCATGTCACAGGGTCCTAGAGTCCAGCCTAAACAGCTACACTGCAATTATAGCCCTTAGCCCGAGTCCTGAGAGCCTAAGTCAGCTGGCATGGGCCAGCCGCAGGTTTTTAATTGCAGTGTAGACATACCCTACAGTATACGTGCATATGGCCCAGGCAGAATCTGACTCTCAGTAACTTGTCCCAGGCCACAGAGTGGATCAGGGTGCTGAACTGGGACTAGAACTCAAGAGTCTCTAGCTTCCGGTCGCATGGTCTGTAGTCGACAGTCATATGAGCTAAAGATATTTCCTAAAGAACAACTGTGTGCTGACTGACAGCAAAACATCTGTGCCTGCATACAGCCATACCCTCAGGGGTCAGATCAGACTGGCTCATAGTATGCAGTACCTTTTTTTTTTGTTTGTTTGATGATGCTCATTTTTATAAAACAAGGAAGACTTTAGCCCTTACCGTTTGCCCGGATAATCTTCCAAGAGTGAACGAACTGTCAGTCGCTGCAGCAGAGCCCACCCTCCTTTGCGAGCAGCTTCAAACAATAGCTCTGGAAGGTGCAAACTGACTCTCTTCATCTCAATGGGATACTATCTTAGAACCATAATTGTGATCATACAGATGTCATCATTCTTAGCTATTTCTCTTCTGATCACACAAGAAAGGAGAGAGGTCGGGATCAGCTGCGGGCTCTGTGTGAGGAGCATAGAAGAGAAAGGACTCTCATATTATGAAGATCTGCATAGTCTCCTGTAGTGGTATCTCTTTATGGTGTCTGTATACGGTAGTAATTGCTAGGGGAGAAGGGGAGAGCAGCTTGGGACAGCGCCACTGGGTTATGCTTTTGATTTTACCCAGTTCAACCCCACCCAGTGTGCCATTTAAAGACTAGTCCACAGTTGTCTATTTCATAGGCTACATGAATACCCACTGCTATAGACAAAGAAGAGCGAGGATTAATTCAGAACCACCCTTTTAAGCAATGAAGGATGCCATAAATATGCTGTTCAGCTGCATGTTGTAATTGAGAAAATGCTGTTTAAACTAGTTTGAGATCCACTGCTTGAATTTTAGAAAGGTGAGGTTTTGGCTGTGACTCAGTAGGATAGGAGAGAAAGGTACACATGTTCCTTCTGGCTATTTAAGGAGAGTAATGATGGAAACTGTTATTCACAGGCACAGGGAACAAACACAGCACATTACTTTTTTCATAAACATTCAAACTCACTAGAGGCCAAAACACATGTATGAGAGAATTCATCCCAGGTTTAACGTCGATGAAGTTGATGACGAGGGATGAATGTGGTCCATATACGTTCAGAATAGCTTCTGGGTGTGTGGGCAATGCTGTTTAAAATAAAATTAAGATGACTGCTGCTGCAAGGTGCTCTGCTGGTGAAAGGGTAGCTCTGTGGCCAAAGCAAAGCCGCAAAGTTAGGCATTAGACAATCTGGGTTCTCATCCTGGCTCTACCACAGAATTCTGTGTGACCTTAGGCAAGTCATTTATCTTCTCTTTGCATCAGCTTCCCCATCCATAAAGTGGGTGTAATAATGTTTAGCTACCTCACAGGGTGTTTTGAGGCTGAATTTGCTGATATTTCAAATGTTCATTGAGATTCTTTGGTGGAAGTTACTGCAGAAGTGCAAAACGATAATCTCACTATTCTTATGTAATACTTGTATTCAGATATTACACAGAGGCCTCACTGTGCTGGATGCTATACAGAAAATAAGTTAGAGGCAGACTTTGTCCTGAAGAGATTACACTCTAAGGCCCTCGTCCTGCAAGCTGATCTACATGGGTGGACCTTTAGTCCTGTTCGGAGCCCCATTGAAACACACAGGTCTCTACACAGATCATCTTGTCAGGCTCTGTTTATACTGTAGTTTTTTGCACTGATGTAGCCAATGTAGCTAATCGGGTGCAAGGACCAAGTGGAGATGTGCTGGGTAAGATGCAGTTTGCACTAATGTGATTTACCCTTGTAAGTTAGTGGCGTAAATTTCCCTGCTTTGCACTAGTTCATTGAGTCTACATCATAAATTTCCTTAATTTAACATGCATGTAATCACATCTTTGCAAATCGCCCTTCTAGACAAACTGTGTGTTAAAATAGGGTACAACCAGTGGATGTAACAAACACACAGAGAGAGTAGAAGAGAAAGGATAAGGGTAGCCGTTTTATGTACAAGTAGCTACATAGGTCAGCTAGGAGTACAATTTGCAGTGTTCTTTTATCTAAAGATATAAAAATCCAAGAGACACCATTGCTATCTGTAATCCTAGACTACTCATGGAATAAAGAATAGGTAGAGCACTGCACTCTACTTTCACTCTGTACCTATGGCAGGAAAACATTGTTTCTGACTTTTCACTGATGGCCAAAGAGGATAACAACATTTGCGAAAACATCCAAGTGGTTTGTGATATTGTGCTATGATAACATACAAAAATGTGACATTACTTCATGCACAGAGAATGGAACAAACTAACATGCTCCTCAATATAATCTTATTTTCTCAGGTATTTTTACAGTTGCCCGGTGGAATGAGGAAGAAACTCAAATCCAATATAACTAAAAGTTCTGTTTGGATGAGTTTCAGGAATCAGACAAGAGATCTGTTGTATACAGCGAAGAGGAAGTTAAAATGACTTTAGAAAAAACTTTCCAAAAATGTATAGTGTAAGGTTCCATGCAGGGAAGAATATCAGTAGGATTTTGAAAGTTTTGTAAGTGTCTGTCTGCATGTATTCTGCCTGGCAGATGTTGGTCTTGCTACACTATTCACAACTCCCTTGTCTTGAAAGTTTCATTTGGTGGATTTTATGAGATTTTCTTTTACACGGCTTATATAAAAGAGAAGATAAATCTTTGTATGGGGACAGATGATACTTTTACATTTCAAAATGCTTTCCAGATGTTATCTTCAGTGCTACCATATCTGCCAGCACTTCTTTCTAGTTTTTATTATTTTTCTTCTGCAGATCTCCAAGAATTTTACAAAGAAGTTAAGTCACATTATCTGCATTTTACAGATGGGAAAAGTAAGGCACAGGGAGGTAGAGTGGCTTGCCCAACATCACCAAGAAGTCTGCTAGCATAGCTGAGGTTCCAATCCACTGTTTGATCCAGTGGACCACACTACCTCTCTCTTTAGCAGTGGGAAATATCTTTCCTTCCGTGCTATTGACTAGAACATGCCTAGAGTGTACATTTTTCAGGGCAGGCTTTGTCTCTGTGTTATATATTTGTACAGTGCCCACCACAATGAGGCTGGAGCCTGTAGGTGCTAATGCAGTACAAATAAATAATATTGATAATAAGAGGGCTTGGTGAAGACTGCATTACATATTTTAAAAATAAAGCTATGTTCACACCCTTCTTGTACTGGCTGCCTGAAAATAGTCAAACATACAAGTTAATAGGAAGGACAGTCCAGTGGTTAGGGGCCCTAGCCAGTTATTTTGAAGATCCAGATTCAATTTCCTGGTCTTCTTCTGTCTTTCTGAGTATGGACAAATTACGCAGGTTCATATTTAGGTGCCTAACTTGTATTGGTTTCTGTAGGCAATAAACACCTTTATAAATTTGGCCTTTTGGCCCTGTGCCTCACATCCTCATCTATAAAACGGGGCTAAGAGCACTTTAAAGTTTGTAAGGTGCTCAGATATTATAGTAAGGGAGGGAATATAAGTATCTATGAGAAACAACTTTACTAGCAAAAATATGGGCTGAAATTTTAAACTAATATTGCAGAATATTCATATAAAACACAATTTAAATTCCTAATCTCAAATCTAATTCTCGGAGGTGTGCTGATTTGGTCAATGAATGGAAATACATTGCGTAACTTAGCCCTGGTCTACACTACGAGTTTAGGTCGAATTTATTAGCGTTATTTCGATTGATCCGTGCACCCGTCCACACGACGAAGACCTTAACATCGACTTCTAGGGCTCTTAAAATCGATCTCGCCACTCCACCCCCAACGAGGGGATTAGCGCTTAAAGCGATATTGCCGAATCGATGTAGGTTTAGTGAGGACGCAATTCGACAGTCAGCCAGCACTGACCCACCCATGTGGTATGACTCCGTATGTGGATCATCAGAAACCACAGAGGAGCATGATGATGATAATGATGCTGAAAATAGCGCCCAGACACAGCAAGGAAGTGGAGAAGCCCTTTTCCCCGACAGCCAGGAACTCTTTGTCACCCTGGAGCCAGTACCCTACGAACCCACCCAAGGCGTGCTCGATGCAGGAGAAGGGACCTCTGGTGCCTCTGGTGAGTGTACCTCTGTTAATTAATACATGTTTTATAAGCAAGCGTGTTTAATGATCAATTCGCGGCCAGTACAGCTACAGCTACTGGAAAACTCTGTTAACATGTTCAGGGATGGAGCAGAAATCCTCCGGGGACATCTCCAGAAAGATCTCCTGGATGAACTCCCAAAGCCTGTGCAAAAGGTTTCTGGGGAGGGCAGCCTTATCCTATGCTCCGTGGTAACACACTCTACCACGCCAGGCCAGTAGCACGTAGTCTGGAATCATTGCTTTGCAAAGCATGGCGGCGTATGGTCCCGGTGTTTTCTGGCATTCAAGCAACATCTGTTCTTTATCTGTCTGTGTTATCCTCAGAAGAGTGATATCATTCATGGTCACCTGGTTGAAATAGGGGAATTTTATTAAGGGGGTATTCAGAGGGGCTCCATCCCTGCTGGGCTGTTTGCCTGTGGCTGAACAGAAATCTTCCCCGCTGTGACCCACGCGGTGGGGGGAGGGGGAACACCGAACATCTTGGATGTGTGTCTGTGTGTGGGGGGGGTGTCGATTAGGTTCGCGCTGCACGTTAACCCAAAAACCGCCGCCCCTCCCTTTTCAATTGCCAACCAGTTTTAAATTGCCAGCCCAAAGGCTGTTTGTTATGGGAAATGAGGGGGTTGCTGTTTGAAAACATTCCCACATTATGAAGGTTAAAGAAGCCTATAGACTGTGGCTTACCATGGCTGTGTGCAAGCCGAATTCTGTTGCCCGCCAGACCTGCTTGTGTGATCTCTCACACCAAACCGGCAGACCCTCAATATAACAGGCAAAGTGCAACCTTGGACCAAATGCACATGTGATATGTAATGTTTGGAGCATTGTTCTCTAATATGTGTCTTTTAAACTACTCCTCTCCCGTTTGTTTCCTCCCGCAGCTGCAAATGTTTCAACGCCTCCCCCTTCATCACCGTCCCAGAGGCTAGCGAAGATTAGAAGTAAAAAAAAAAGGAATCGAGATGAAATGTTCTCAGAACTCATGGAATCCTCCCACACTGAAGCTGCCCAGCAGAATGCGTGGAGGCAGACACTGTCGGAGTCCAGGAAGGCAGAATTTGATCGCGCGGACAGGTGGCGTGCTGAAGACAATGACTGGCGGGATGAAGAGAGACAGCGGCAGGATGAAGAGAGTAGGTGGCGTCAGCGTGCAGAGAGAAGGCAGGATGCAATTCTGAGGCTACTGGAGGATCAAACGGAAATCCTCCGGCTTATGGCTGAGGAAAGGCGTAGGGTTCAGGAAAGGCCGCCTGAGCCCAGACCGCCGCTACAGCCCCTGTGTAACCAACAGCCCTCCTTCCCGAGTCCCATAACCTCATCCCCGAGACGCCCAAGAACACGTTTGGGCGGCCTCCGTGCACCCAACCACTCAAGCCAAGAGAACAGTCCAAGCAAGAAAGGGCTGGCATTCAATAAGTTTTAAAGTGCTGTGTGTCCTTGTCCTTCCCTCATCCCCTCCTCCACCATCCTGGTGCTTCCCTTCCTCCACCAGCTATCCCGGGAGACTGTGGCAGTTACCCCCATAGTTCCCCCTCTTTGTTTTACGAATTAATAAAGAATGCATGATTTTTAAGCAACAATGACTTTATTTCCTCTGCGAGCGGTGATCGCGGGGGGGAGGGCAGGGCAGTTTGGGTAAAGGGAAGTAGAGTGAATGAAGGGGCGGGGCTTTTCATTACAGGGGAAAAACAGAACTTTCACACAGCATCCTGGCCATTCATGAAACTGGTTTTCAAAGCTTCCCTGATGCGCAACGCACCCTGCTGTACTCTTGTAATAGCCCTGGTGTCTGGCTGCGCATAACCAGTGGCCAGGCGATTTGCCTCAACCTCCCACCCCGCCATAAACGTCTCCCCCTTACTCTCACAGATATTGTGGAGCGCACAGCAAGCAGTAATAATAATGGGAATATTGTTTTCGCTGAGATCTAACCTAGTCAATAAACTTCGCCAGCGAGCTTTTAAACGCCCAAATGCACATTCCACCACCATTCTGCACTTGCTCAGCCTATAGTTGAAAAGGTCCTGACTACTGTCCAGGCTACCTGTGTATGGCTTCATGAGCCATGGCATTAAGGGGTAGGCTGGGTCCCCAAGGATAACTATAGGCATCTCAACATCCCCAACGGTTATTTTCTGGTCTGGGAAGAAAGTCCCTTGCTGCAGCAGCCGAAACAGACCAGAGTTCCTGAAGATGCGAGCGTCATGTACCTTTCCCGGCCATCCCACGTTGATGTTGGTGAAACGTCCCTTATGATCCACCAGTGCTTGCAGCACTATTGAAAAGTAACCCTTTTGGTTTATGTACTCGCTGGCTTGGTGGTCCGGAGCCAAGATAGGGATATGGGTTCCGTCTATCACCCCACCACAGTTCGGGAACCCCATTGCTGCAAAGCCATCCAGTATGAGCTGCACATTTCCCAGACTCACAACCCTTGGTACCAGCAGCTTGGTGATCGCCCTGGCTACTTCCATCACAACAGCCCCCACTGTAGATTTTCCCACTCCGAATTGATTCGCAACTGACCGGTAGCTGTCTGGCGTTGCAAGCTTCCACAGGGCTATCGCCAGTCGCTTCTGTACTGTGAGGGCTGCTCTCATCTTGGTGTTCTTGCGCTTCAGGGCAGGGGAAAGCAACTCACAAAGTTCCATGAAAGTGCCCTTACGCATGCGAAAGTTTCGCAGCCACTGGGATTCATCCCAGACCTGCAGCACTATGTGGTCCCACCAGTCTGTGCTTGTTTCCCGGGCCCAGAATCGGCGTTCCACTGTATCAACAAGCCCCATTAACACCATGATGTCCACCTTGCGGGGGGGCCTTTTTTGAGAGAGGTCTGTGTCCATGTCCTCATCACTGTCCTCAGGGCGCTGCTGTCGCCTCCTCGCCTGCTGTAGCTCTAGCAGCTCCTGGTTCTCGTTCTCCATATACTCCTGGACAATGCGCGTGGTGTTCATAACGGCGAGAACAGCCGCGGTGATCTGATCGTGCTCCATGCTTTCCCTGGTATGCTGTTTGCAGGACAGCAGAGTGGCAGCAGAAGTGGGGGGTGGATAACAATGGAGTCAGCAATATGGCGCCCATATGAAAAAAGGCGCGAAAGGATTTTTTGCTCCCCCCTCAGTTGCTTTCATGGAGGGAGGGGGGAGCAAGGGTTAGGCTCATTTCCTTCTAGCTGCAGATGGTACAATATGCGGTGAGCAAGGGTTAGGTGCCTTCCCTTCTAGCAGCAGATGGTACAATATGCTTGATATCCATCATCATCTCCTGGCCCCCTCAAGGATTGAACTCGCAACCCCGGGTTTAGCAGGCCAACGCTCAGACCGCTGAGCTATCCCTCCACCCATGTTCCAGGCAGTACTGAATCTCCCTTAAACAAAACGTAAAAAAGAGAATGACCAGAGTCACTCTGGTCACTCCCATTTATGTCCAAGCGCCCCCGGCCAGCCACACCATAGGCCGCCGGCCAGGAGCACACGAATTCCAATCATATTGTACAATCTGCTGCTAGAAGGCAAGGAGCTTCTGCTGTATGGTCCCGTGACCACGACCATTTATGGCATATTGCACCATCTGCAGCTAGAAGGCAAGGAGCTTCTGCTGTGTAGTCCCGCGACTACCAGCCTCAGGCGGAATGGCCCCCTCAATGATTGAACTCACAACCCCGGGTTTAGCGGGCCAACACTCAGAACGCTGAGCTATCCCTCTGCCCGTATTATAGTGTGACTGAATCCCCACTAGACCTAATGTCCAGGCGTACGCTGGAGATGTACGGTAATTGTAAGCTGAGCAGGCTTCCGTAGCAAACACGGAAACCCCGGAAAAAAGGCGCGAAAAATATTGCTTTCACGGAGGGAGGGAGGGATGACATGTACCCAGAACCACCAGCGACAATGTTTTCTGCCCCATCAGGCTTTGGGATCGCAACCCAGAATTCCAATGGGCGGCGGAGACTGCGGGAACTGTGGGATAGCTACCCGCAATGCAATGCTCCAAAAGTCGATGCTAGCCCCGCTACTGTGGACACAGTCAATCGACCTCATGGTCTTAACGCTCTTTAGTGGGGACACACACAATCGATTCCATAAATTCGGGTTTTAAAATATCGACTTCTATAAATTCAACCTAATTCTGTAGTATAGACGTACCCTTAAAGATCTATCCAAACAGCTCAATTTCAAAATTCAAAGTATTGCATACTCAGAACAATATCTGCACTAATATCATTAAGCTTTTTTGGATAAACAAACAATGAACAATTTTTTTGGCAATCATAAGCAGTTCAAACAATTTGCAAGCAGAGAAAAAAAGGCTAAATTTGATGAATAAATATTTTGTTGTGAATCACCCAGCTCCACGATAGGCTGAGAACTATTTGCAGAATTATTCTGCATAACAAATACATTTGAGAAAATCACCATCAGTGCATGGACAATTTGCAAAGAGAAAAAGAGATTAAATAAATTCAGTACACAGCTATGCTCCCATCACTGAAGTTAACTGTTTCAATCTCCTGTTGCCAGCAGAGCAGCTAGAGAGCTGCCAGTATATTGCAATATGGGTAGAAATAAGTGCTTTGCAGCCTGCCTTACATTGGGTTCAATTGCATCTGAATACAGTAGGAGGTATGACTGGAATAGGCAGGCTGAAATCCCCAGCAGCTAAAAACTAAAGGGAAGCAAATTGATAACCAAGGGCATTGCCAGTCAAAACAATGTTTGGTATTTATTTTTGAACCTGAAAATCCCCTGTGAATAATTTCCCTATTAAACAATTACAAATCACATCTATTTCATACCAGATTTTTCTTCCTACTAAATCAGATTCCTTCCTTTCTCCTGTCTTAGTTAGTCTTTCGTCTTCATTTTCCATTTGTTTTGATTGCCCTCCCTTTTGTGTGCTGACTCATTAACACATAATCATGTACGGTTTGGCTACTTCCACTCCCTTTGCCTAGGCCATTCATATGGAGTTTTGAGAAATGAGGCAAAATGCCCCCCCATCACCATGTGCAGGGTGAATGCAGACAATGTGTGCATGTGGGGCACAGAGCAGCTTCATAACCGCTCATAGACTCAGACTCAAAGACTTTAAAGCCAGAAGGGACCATCATGATCATCTAGTCTGACCCCCTGCACATTGCAGGCCACAGAATCTCACCCACCCATTCTTGTAATAGACCCCTAACCTCTCGCTGAGTTACTGAAGTCCTCAAATCATGGTTTAAAGACTTCAAGGTACAGAGATTCCACCATCTACACTAGTTTAAACCTGCAAGTAACCTGTGCCTCATGCTGCAGATGAAGGTGAAATCGCCCCCGCCTCCAGCGTCTCTGCCAATTTGACCCAGGGGAAAATTCCTTCCCAGCCCCAAATATGGCAATCAGTTAGACCCTGAGCATGTGGGCAAGACCCACTAGCCAGCTACCTAGAAAAGAATTATCTGTATAACTTAGAGCCCTCCCCATCTAGTGTCCCATCCATGACTGCTATTCCAGTCCTTAGGCTGAAATAAAGATCATACTCTATATACTTTTGCAGGAGTTTGTGTCCACTTGATCTACTAAAGTACAGATCCAGATGTCTCTCCCTATGAAAGTGCATTTAGCAAGACAGAGAGGATCTTCCAGAGATGCAGAGGCTGCTCTGCACAGCCATTCTGGTATCATAGGCTTTTCCATGACACAAAGGGCCTTGAATGGGCCCTCAACCATCAGGTGAATTTCATCTTTAGAACAGGTTTCTTAGGGCAAACTCAGTGCAACAATCTGGCAGGGTTTTTTTCCCCTTTTTGTTGACACTTGCATGTATTGCACTTTATTTACTGTAGGTATGAGCACTTTCACAGCACTCAAATCTAATTGAAGGACACTGACTTAATGCACAATATAGGAACTGCCTCGCTAATGATGTATCACATTTCTCCATAGCACCCATCTCCTGTACCTCACACCTGAACTTGAACCCCCCACTATGAATCAGAGGGTGTTGAGTCTTGCTACTCATTCACAGTCTGATCCAACTCTCAAGGAAGTTAATGCTAATACTCTCATTGGCTGTCAGATCAGGTTTTCAAGTCTCAATTCAGCAAACCCTTAAGCACATGCTTGACTTTAAGCAAATGCTTCCATCAATCTCTGTTCAACAAAGCACTTAAGCACCTGTTTAAATTTCATTTAAGTTAATAGGACTTAATCACATGGTTAAATGTGTCAATGAATAGAGATCATCTTAAGCACATGCTTAACTCTAAGCATTTGCTTATATGTTTTGAGGAATCAAGACCTTAATGCCTGACTTCAAAGCTGAACTGCTGAAACAGGTGTATGTGTATAGCACCAGCTGCAGCAAGGATAATATTTAAAATCTTCATTAGCTTTATCCTTAATGAGTTATCATCAGCATTTTCTTAAATCTGCAACACTGACCTTCTTCTGGGCTTTTTTGTTTTTGTGCATTAACAGCATTTTTGCTTAATACCAATCTGAAAAAGGCTGAGGAGATGGCTTTTCAAGCTTTCATTTGAATTCTAACAATGAAATACATGTATTTCACTTCTAAAACCTGCTGAGAGTGTGAAACACATGACTGTAGTGAAAAAGACACTTCGTCAAGATGACACCTTGACAGTGCATATGTATGATCCTACCCTGATAATTTGCTTGCCATGTTTGCTTAGTTTGTCAAAACAAGGTCTTGCTTGTGTGTTTGTTTAATTATTCCCAGTCCTGTAAGGTCAATAGGGTGACTCTAATTCTCAGGGTGTGAAAAAAATAAAACAATCCAGCATGTAATGATATTTTGGTAGCATATGCTGATCTCGATAGACAATTGTTCACGTGCATCATTCTTCCATATCTAGCCCGGTCTAGCTCCCATTGAAATAGACAGAAAGGGTCCCATTGAATTAGAGTGTACCTGTAGACTAGACCCAGTTTGATTCTGTTGCACAAAAAGAACACGGTTAGATGCTAGTGGCATAAGTCTGCATTAGTATTTCAGCCACAGAAATCACTGATGTCTTCTGTAAGAAACAAAAAGTGCTAATGCACTGCTGTAAGGAAGTGATAGATCCTAATGCAAATTGGAGTATTTAGGGTTGGGAGAACATTCTTGTGCTGAATTTTGAATCTGTAAAACTTTTGACTTGCCTATTACCTCATTTGCATTCTGCTGAAGGCAGACTGTACAAATGAGCAGAAGGGAAGCAGAGAAAAATGTGAGTGATAAAAGGAGGCAGTAGAAGGAGGAGCAAAACACAGAAAAAATATTGAGATAGTGGAAAAAATGTGCAGAGATGAAAGAGAAAAAAATCAATGCATTATAGGCTAGATTTTCAGCAAAAAATTGTGTGTAGTTGCATGCCTAATTGTGCATGCAGTTGCTAAGATTATTTTAATTTTGTAATGCATGACAAATGCACATGCAATTGAGAAATGCATACACATAAGGCACTCAGCAGTACCTGTAATTTTGCACATGTCATTCTATGCACTTTGCTGAGTTTCAGTCTAAGTATACAATTGAATGATTTTTTAAAATCCCTAATACAAGCTTATTGTCACCTAGAATACATTGGTTTCATTGTATATCTGTTGGGGGAAAGGGATGGGAGAACATTGGTTTAAATTACAGCACAGATAGGTTTTTGAACTTGAACTATTATTGCAATTCCAACAAATCCAAATGCTAGTTAGAGATGTTTTCAAAACTATTAAGAGCTTTATCTATCTTTACTCATCAGCTTAAAGGATCAAGAGGATATAATCAGAAACAGTGTGAACTCTTGTCAGGTGTCAATTAAGACTGTATAATCAGTGTTGCCAGATTTGCAAAAAGTGGGGAAAATGTGTTGTTTCCGCCATGTATTTTTCTATGTGAGAATTGCTTTTTCTGCCCTTGACAGAGTCAGATTTAGGATTCAGGGCACCCAGCACCTCTTGCTCTTCTTCTTTCCATAACCTCGGTAATTTCCACTTCTTCTCCATACATGATGGATGCACATAGACAATAACAGACCACATAGTCCTCCATTAAATCTGAGGCTGTCCTATAAGTTGTTGACTCACCAAAAATCAGGTGCCACCCTGGACTGTGAGTTTCTTTGATTCCAAAAGCTGGATCTTCCCTGGCACAAAAGCTATGTGAGGGCCAAAATCTGTTGGCCTCCTTTTTCCGTTCCTGGAGGAAATAAAACATAACCCTGTAAAGAACCTTCAAATTTTCAACTTGCCTCTTACTCCCAACTCCTTGTCCCCTAGTCTACTTGGACTGTTTAATAAGTCTTCAGCCTCCCAGGAGTCAATTTGGGTGTCCTGCAACATCCTTACACCCAGTGACATATTTGAGACACACTTGTAGTTTGACAAAAGTTCCCAGCAGCCATAAGCACACTCCTGCCTGGAGTCTCATTTATTTTGCATGCAGTTTGTGCAGCTACATTACGGTCCCTCTTTCAAAATACACTCCTCGAATGATGGCAAATGTATCTCTGACAAAATGCAGGCGCAGAGATCCTTGGGATTGCATTAGATATATCTACAAATGTGCTGCTCATGCACCTATGGTTATGATTCTTGAGGAATCAAGTAGGTGGCTTAACTATTGCAAATATTCCTTGCAAATACAAGAACACAGGCAATTATCTAAAGATATCCTCATTTACTGTTCTCAAAAAAGCCTTTCCACCAGGCAATTCCCTAGATCAATCTGTACAAATAGGGCTATGGCATATGTTATATAACACCTTCCCATCTGACTGGAGATGTGGAAGCTAATGTGAGCATTTTAATAGGCTATTTTTAAAAGATTTATAACACTGTTCCAAGACAAACATCACCCTGCTTCTTAGAGTATGATTGTGTGAAAGAGACAGGGGTTTACCAAATTATTAGAGCGAAGAGATTATGATTAAACAGTAATTATACTGATATGTGTAAGGCAAGCTTTTTCTTTCTTTTCAGAAATAAGGGTTTACTGAATTCTGTTAAATAGAGAATAAATAAAAAACAGTATAGTCTTTTCTGAAGTGACTGGTGACTGCACTGCATGACTGTCAAGGATGTAGCTTTGTAAAGCAGGTGCACAGAGTGAAAGGATTCAGTTCGTGCTATTCTGCATGTGCTAATTAAAATGGTCAGCCTGTCTTTTTAAACTTGCCGTTTAATCTTAGTTGCACAGCCTCTGGATGGTGCTAGAACACGGCCTCTGAGCAGTTGTGCAGCCTGCAGCGTCCTGACTTTCAAGCTGCTATTTTTCAAACATAAATTAATTATATTAAATACATGCTTGATTCTAATTTGATACGGCAGGTGTCTAGTTTCCTTTCTCACTGTTGTGATGTCAGACATCAGCCTCACAAATAAAGGAGATACGCTAAAAGAGGAATGCTGGAAATGGTCCCTGGGGCACCTTCTTTATGTTCAACCACTTGATTTGGGATCCCTGCAAGGTATTTTATATGGGTCCCTTTACATTTCTCTGATCAGTAGCATTGTACTTCTCAAACTATCAAGAGCCAAAAGTGGGATGCAATCTGTGCCAAACACTCAGAATGAGAGACAGAGAATAATGATTTATTCAGAAAGCTTAAAATGCTGTGAAATCCATTCCTTTAGTGTGAATAGCTCTTTCTATAATTTCTCAATTCTTTAATTCTGGTGAAAATAATTTTCAACAACAAATGTGCTGGGACACCGAATCTCTGTGGAAAATAGGTAACATTGGGACTAAAATGACCGACATACCTTGAAATGAAGTACGCTTGAGAGAGATAAGGTGCTACAGGACTCTTTGCCGCTCTTGCAGATCCAGACTGATAAGGCTACTCCTCTGATACTTGATACCCATATAGAACGTAGATCTGTTTTAGATTATCAGATGTTTATTGTAGGACATAGATTGAAAAATTAATGTTAATTTCATCTAGATTGTATTTGTCTTTACCTTTTACCATTAACTTTATTTTTTAATGTTGAGAGCACCAGGCATTGAGTTCTGAAAAGACAGAGGTACTACTTGATTTGAAGTCTCCTTCCTTCAGAAACACTTCAGTCCATTTTACAACTGATATATGAAATTTAAATAATCTGTTGTGTCATGGATTTAGGCCAAATATTTCAAACTTCAGTGCTTAAGGTTAGGCAACTAAATTCAAAGTTAGGTAACTAAATAAGTGGCTTGATTTTCAGTTCACAGGTGTTATTGAAGTAAACAGGATCTGCAGCTCTTACCCTCTTCGAAAATCAGGCTAGTTAGTTAGGTTCCCGAATATGGATTCAGGGGTAACATTTTCAAAAGTGCCCAAGTGACTTGGGAGCCTAAATCCAATTGACAGTTAGTGTAGGCTCCTAATTCACTTTTGAAAAATTTACATTAGCTGCCCATCTTTAAGTGCCCAGCTTGAGGGCACTTCCTTTTAATAATAAGCATTTAATGGGCAGTGAATGCAGAAGCTGTAACATAGCATTTGGCTGACTCAAGCTTTTCTCCTCCCTTTCTGTACAGAAATTGGCTTGCCTAGTACCATGTGACTTACCATCTCAGTGGTAAACACTCTCCAGAACCCTTTTTGAAAAGGATGATTCATCCCTGGGGTATTTTTAGGAATTTTTAACTTGAATTTAGCTTAGTGTGCTAGTAGCCAATAAACAGAGCTGAGACAAGCTTTGAGTAGTCACACATAAACCATTCTCAATGCTATAATTGTACTATATTATCTTGGTCTGTAGACTGAGTCATCTGCTGGTTAAGCAGAATGGAAAAACAGCATAAGACTGTTGCTACAACAGGGAATTTGATAAGACGTTAAAGAAATCAGTGCCAGTAACTGGATTATATTTATCTTCACAGGATTACACCTGCCTGTTCCAAGCACAACTAGCAATATGTGGATGCTTTTTGCAAAGTCACTGCCAGTCTTGTCAGCATCACACAAATTTTTGTCCCCGTATCAGAGGAAAATATAGTGTAATATACTATCATACCTTTTTGAGCAAGATTGACTCCAGATAGTGCCCATTCTATCTGAAAGGAGAATGAAACATAGCATGCAGGGCATCGTGAATTGTAAGTGGCTTATGTCCCTTTTCTTTGCTAAAGATTGGAACGATGCCAAACATGCATGTGTGTGTTAGCAGCTGAATTCCAATTCGAGCCAAATACAAATCTGAAATACTTTTTGCAGCAGTTAGCCTAGCAGCCTGCTAGTGAGTAAGTGACATTTTACACCGTCCTCGGGGCTGTGAAATAGAATCCAGGCTTTGGCAGCCAGAGCAGGGGAACTCCAGCTCACAGAGTACAGCAAGCGATGAGTTACAGGAACTTGGCAATGTCGTAGGACCATCTCAGACTCCCACGGAAAGCAATAAGATACCAGGATCCCAATTTACACAAGTATCAGGAACATGATCCTCTTCCCATCTCCCAGTTCACAAATATACTAGAAACCAGGGATATAAGTCACCATATTCCTCTCTAGAAAATAATTCTTTGCATTTCTACAGTGCATTCTATCCAAGGACCTCCAAGTGCTTTAACTCACTGCCATGAAGTAAACCTTACAACACCCCAGGGAGACAGATGTTATTATTTGCCTTTTACAAATAGGAAAACTGCAAAACACAGAGGGGAAGTCCAAGGTTACAAAGCCAGATCCGGCAGAGCCTGTAACAGAAAAGTGGTCTCCTAGCTCCCTGTCCTGTGCTTTAACGATTACAATATGCTTGCTCTCAGGGTGAGGGTCTGACTCAGACATCACATACTATATGTCTACACTGCAATGAAACACCTGTGGCTGGCCCATGTCAGCTGACTCAGCTCATGAGGCTTGGGCTGTGGGGCTGCAAAATTGCGATGTAGATCTTCAGGCCTGGGCTCTGGAAGCCCCCTCCCCAAGTTCCCAGAGCTTGGGCTCCAGCTGGAGCCAAAACGTTTACACTGCAGCTTCATAGCCCTGTGGCCTGAGACCATGAGCTTGAGTCAGCTGACACAGGCCAACTGCGGGGGGTTAATTGCAGTTTAGACATACCTAGAGTGGCCCAATTTCTTTGGCCCAGATACACAATGCCTCTAAGTGCTTCTGTTAGGATGACACATTTATGCACTGCCATGAATGGAGGACAGATCAAAAACCCCAATCTGTGTCCTTACTAAGAACATATCTATATTTTTATCTAAATCTCTCTCTCTCTCTCTATATATATATATAGAGAGAGAGAGAGATAAAATTACACGCAAAAAGCTTTGTTATAAGAACATTAAGGCTGTAGCTAGAGCTAGTCAGGAATTTTTCAGTGAAATATTTAAGGGTTGGTTTTGATTAATTGTGGAATAAAAAATGGGAGGAAATATTTTTGTAACTGTCTAAATGTCCCATTTCAACATTTTGGTTTGAAATGGCATTTTCATTTTAAAATTTAAGTTAATTATAGTTTTTAAATGTTTTTTAAAAGTCAAAACTGAAACAAAAAAAGTTTCAAAATTTTCCGCATGAGATTTCAGTTGACCCAAAACAAAATTATATTCAAATTATTGATTCTTGAAAAATTGCCCAGTTTTTTGTCCTGAGTCAGGAAGGGAAATTAATTTAAAATCTTAAAAACTTTCCTGGGATGGGGAAACCATTTCCTGCCCAGCTATATCTGTAAACCCAAGTACTGAGAAGTTAGGAAATGCAGGAATTAAGACTGGCTGTCCTGAGCTCTATCTCATCTCTACACCAACCATGTAAGGAGCTTATTGGGGGCTGGGATAACACTCTGGGCATTTAAAGATGTCTATGGAGGAGCAACATGTTCACTGCAGATAGAATCTTCAGAGATTTTAGCAACTAGGGCATATCTGCATGGGGAGTTAGTGCAGAGTAAACTAGGGTGTGAATTTAAAGCACACTAGCTAGACTTGAAAGCTCAGTAGAGTGAACATGAACAAATGACAATTTGTAGAGCCGTATAACTACAAAAGGTCTCTGACCCCAGGACGATCTCTCTGCTAGATTATAAATTCCTGATCAAATGCATGGAGGTTCTAGAGCTCTTTGAAGAATCAGTTGGGGGAAAAAATATTAACTTTGATGAAACTACCTATTTTCCCTAACCACATTCTTGGAAATTTCACTGAAACATTAAAATAAAAATTCGGCCTCAAGCACATACCCAGCATGGAAACTTTCAGCCCAAAGCAACTGAAAACAGGGGCTTGTGGTGGAAAGATTTAGGCAACCTTAACCCTCGGCATTACTAGTTCCTCAGTCTATAACAGGCATCGACAACCTTCGGCATGCGGCTCACCAGGGTAAGCCCCCTGGTGGGCCGGGCCAGTTTGTTTACTTACCCTGGTGAGCCGCATGCCGAAGGTTGCCGATGCCTGGTCTATAACATAACTGAAAATGAGTTGTTCAGAATGCTCATACCTTTGTGCAGTGTTTCACCATATGATATATTTATTATTGTTTTAGTACCTCCGTTCACAATATGACGCTGTTATTTCTCATTAAGGGAAATACCGTCTTTATGAAATAACTTCCCAATACTACCAAACACGATACTGAACCTCAGGAGACAGATTATAACTGAGAAAATTCAGACCCATCAGAAAGCTTCTATATTGTTTTAATATAAACACTATATCTTTTCTAAATAGTTCCGTTAGTGTAACCAAAACATTATACTTAAAACAATTAATAACATTTACATTAAAGCAACTTTGAGACTCCAATTTTTCAGTGTCTTGTAAGAGAAGCTGAATTTTCTCTGCCTTAGTCTGCTTCATGGGACTATGAAAATGGTGGATTCCTATGTGAGAGCTAATTATATGTCAGACACATTTAATGACGTCTCCTTTTTTGTAATTAGCTATTTTGATAATATATTTTCCCTTCACCAGAAATCACTTATGTGAATTTCATTTTTATAATTTTGTTATTGTGTGTTATTTGCCATACAGGCCATTAATCTGTGACAAATCTCAGTTGCAAAGATTTACAAGACTAAAGAAAAGAATGGAAACTATATAACCGAAAGTCTTTTGCAGCCACACCTCTGTGTCATGCCTAGGAATAATGATCCCACAGGTTCAACTGGTTTTTCTAGTTCTTCAGCTATAAAGAGGACTTACATGAATACTCTCACCAGCTTTATTGTTATTGCTCTGTTCTTTGTCAATGAGATGCTGTTCATCAAAAGAGTTCTTCCTGAAAGTCACTCTGGAGGTTAGGCTACCTCCTAACCTGAGAAGTATAGTCACACTGCTGCACAAACATGAAGTGCTTGCTATTTCTTCCTCCACTGAACAACAAGAATTTGTATAAGAACAAATGCAATGTCTTGCAGTAGATATCACCCATGGAGGCAGTGAGCAGTATGGCACCAAGTGTGCGCCAGTAATTCCAGTTAAAAACAATCTCCTGCAAAATTACAGAGAAAGACTTGACTTGGAATTGACTGGCAAAGGAAGCAATGAAATGGTACAGTTCTCGCCATGCTGTCCTGTTGCTTTATGTCTTTGTTGGGAACTATTTCGTGCAAATTCAATGGGGATCCACTTTATAGAATATGCCAAAATTGGAGGGGGAGCAACATACAAAAGGATAGAGCCAAAATGCTAAATGATTGAGTGGGAGTAAAAATCCAGGAAACTCAGAGATATATTTTACTAAAAAATGTAAAGCCCTAAACCTAAAGGCTAAAGCAGGGGAAGATAACTAATTTGCTGAACTCATAGTATGGAAGTGAATTTTTCATCCATCTTTCTATCAATGGGAAATAATCACACATTTCTTCTCCATACCAGTTATCCCAAATAACATGAAGCTAAACATAGCCAGTATTTGTTAGAATGGCTTCAGACAAATGGGTTACCCACATACACATATTTTTGGGATTGCTCACAGACCCCAGACTTATGCACAATAGCAAAAGGCCTTCAGTATGCACTTCGATAAAAATCCCATATCTTGTATTCTGGTAAATATCCTTGGCTCCTTTAAGAATAATGTAGAATAACGTCTTTCAAAATGTGAACGAGTTACATTAGATAGGGGGGAAAAATAGAAGGTATACACATTATCATGCTTCAAGACATGAGCCAATCTCTGAGGGCATGCCTACACTGAACAGTTGAGCGGGGTCTTACCTGGGGTTTAGCCTTCACTCCCACTTCTACGCACACAGAAAAGTCTTTGACCCAGGATTTGCAGGTTTTATACCCAAGCTAGTTTGCCCGACTGGGGCTGTGCGTAGAACACAGCCTCTGCTTTAACTCATGCTGGAACCACCCTACTTTGAAGTGAAGATGCGGGCTAAATCAGTCATGGCCTTCCCACAGTTCTCGTGAAGAACAGGTAAGTTATCCCATAATTGACAGAATTGCCTGGGAAAGAATCCTAGAGCATCTCAACACAAAAACAATGGGATATGCCCCCAGATGGAGTGAGTATAGAAACAGTAAGCACACAATAATGCAGTGTTTCATTCCATGTTTCCGATGAAGTGGGTACTAACCCACGAAAGCTTATGCTGAAATAAATTTGTTAGTCTCTAAGGTGCTACAAGTTTTTCTTTCTTATTTTCATTTTGCTGACACAGACTAACACGGCTACTACACTGAAACCTATCATAATGCAGTGGGGGCACTCACTCCCGGGCTAGGCTGACCTGTGTCAGTCACCCAGGTTAAGTGTGCAGTATACTTGAAGCCATGATGACAGCCATCATTCTATAATTGTCCACTATAGCTGGGGCTCTCAACCTTTTTCTTTTTGAGACCCTTCCCAACATGCTATAAAAACTCCATGGCCCAGGTGTGCCACAACTGGTTTTCTGTATATAAAAGCCAAGGCTGGTTGTAGGGGGTAGCAAGCAGGGCAATTGCCCGGGCCCCCATGTCACAGGGGCACCATGAAGCTAAGTTGCTCAGGCTTTGGCTTCAGTGCCAGATAGTGGGGCTTGGGGCCTCAGGGTGCAGTCCGATGTAGCAGGGATTCGGCTTTCTGCCATGGGCCCTAGTGAGTCTTATGCCGGCCATGCCCCCTGAAACCTGCTCATGGTGCCCCAGGGAGCTCCAGACCCCTGGTTGTGAACCACTGCACTATAGAGTTTCTTGAACTTTTATCTGGAATATCTGGTACTAGACATTGCCAGAGATAGAATACCGGATGAGAGGGTTCATTGGTTTGAGTCACGTTAACAATCCTTAGACTCCTCTGGTGGTTGCTCTCACCATATTATGGCTTATCAAGACAAGCATTTATTTAAGGTGTGGCTAGACAAGACATAAGTAATACAAGACACAGAATAAACGTCAGCCTGAATCTGGCAATCCCAGGACCAGTGTCAGGATGTTTGGGCCTTACCACTTAGAGCACATAAGAGTATAAAACAGTATAAAAACAGTAGAATCAAACACTTGCCCACAACTAAAACAAACACAAAAATGAGGCTGGTTTTCCAGGGAAGTATGACATCGTAAGTGCTTACACATATGTATATCACAGCAATCACTGTACATACACAGACTCACCTGCTAGTTTACTTGTTTATAGATTGATTTATTACACTATCTACTGTCTGAACGGCCAACTATCTGTGTAAGAATGGCTCATAATTATCTGTGTGTTCCTGCCTGTTTACATCACTTACCTATATAACTTTACATGTATGTATGTATCTCTTTTTGCTATTTTCTCTGTGCCTTATTTTAACAATGTCTTTGAATCAGCAATAAACAAAAATTGAAATCTGCTTGTTTAATGTAAGACTCCCTCATTCCCTGGTGTGTCTGTAACAACACTAATCTGGCTAAAGTCTTCCATCTCCACCCCCACTCATATCAAAATGAAATCATGATTCATTCCATGGTGCTTTTATGCTGAACATAGGCTTATTTTTCAACAGCTCCATGTTGAAATATGGCACCTCCACTTGGACACTCTTCAGACTTCAGGGCAATTTACAACAGAGATTTCCTTTTCAGTCTCTGTTATTTATGACCTGTTTGGCATAAGTGAGTAAAACAGTTTTTAAGAGATAATGGTGCTTTTTAGAGACATTCCCTATTAATTGGGTTTAAAGCATTTCTGGTGTTAATGCAGTAGCAACTGTTTTATAGTGGCCCAGTAACAGTTTTAATACTCCCAGTTGCTGCTTCACTTACTGAACTGTGGCCAGGAAGGAAATAGGATAGCAGAGGGAGGAAGGAATGAAAACAGAAAACTGAATTTCCAGTTGTGTATAACAGATGCCTAGCTTCAGAAATTGCCATCAGCTGGAAAACTTATTTTTCTAAAACAGTAGAATCAAGAGCTACTGAAAAGCAACCTCAAGGTATAGGAGGTTTCTCTAATTAACATGGTTTAGCATCACTTACAGTAACACCCAAGGAAGTGGTGACGTTTCAAATGCCCTTTGCTCAAGCTCTTGACTTGACAAGGATATTCATTCTTAATGCCTTTCAAGTAAGCATGGAAGACCTTTTTTCATTAAGTTGGGAAATAGAGAGCAACTATACAGAGATTGCAATGTAATTACAGGTTCCTCCCTACATTGCAATACAATGTGGCAATTTGGGTGTTCCACTTTACAAGATGTTTGTCCAGTTAAAAAGAAAAGCAATGACATTACAGTAGTTATTACTATTTTATATAATCCTTCCTAGGGTCATGCTCATTAGCATTTGTACTGTCACATACAAATGATGAGTTTGTAAGTCCTTGATTCAGCCCAGATATTTGAAGGTATTTTGGCATTGCTCCTCACAGCATTGCAATGCCTAATTAATTTAGGAGCCTAAGTCTCACTTTCAAAAGTGACTTAGGTCTTAAGGCTAGATCCACAGAGGGATTTAGGTGACTAATTCCTATATTAGATGACTAAACCCAAAACTGAGACCCTTAAAACCCCAGCTCAGCAGCCACCTAACCTAAATTTCCACTGAGAAAGTCCCCCAGGTACCTAAATGTCTGACAGTGGATAACATCAAAGCTACCTTCAGGGTGGGTGAAGAGGGAGAGATAACTGAGTGGTTTGAGCATTGGCCTGCTAAGCCCAGAGTTGTGAGTTCTAATCCTTGAGGGGGCCATTTAGGGATCTGCAGCAAAAAAACCAAACCTGTCAGGGGACGGTACTTGGTCCTGCTAGTGAAGGCAGGGGACTGGACTTGATGACCTTTCAGGTCCTTCCAGTTCTATGAGATAGGCATATCTCTATTTAAAAAATTTACCTAAATCCTGATACTGCCATGCTGCTCAGTGCCTAATCCCAGGTGAGATTCTCACACTAGGCTTTCCTGCCCTATAGGGTACTCTGGGGTTGGTCTCTCTGGGTATGTCTACATTGCAATGTAAGCCCAAGGTTAGTGGAACTTGAGTCAGCTGACCCATGTTAGAGAACCTGGGGCTTGAGTGTCTACACTAATTCTTAACAATATGTTAACAATTTTCTAACCCAGGCTTGAACCTGGGACTCTGGGGTTCACACTGCAGCACAGACACCCAAGTCAAAGCAAACATATCCCAGATGCTCTTGAGTGCCTCAAAATGTGGCGGCTCTATAGCCTTTTGTTTGTGGTGCACTGCAGGAAAACTTTACTGCTCACCCTGCATTTTACAGGAAGTTGAACAGCCTGCCGAGTGACATGGAGGAGACCCGTTTTCATGGAGTTCTCTTATTTGCAGTTTTACTGTGTCAGGAAACAGGCAGAGCTTCACACTGGCAGATGCTGCTCAGTATAGTCATCATAGCGGCTGATGCCACCTATGTAGACCAGAGCTTCTGGTGCAGAGCCATGAGCACAAATTGGTGGGATCACACTGACATGAAGAGCTGGGATGATCAGCAGTGGGTCCAGAACTTCTGCATGAAGAAAGCTCCATTTCGGGCGCTTTGTGAGCAGCATGCCCCAAGCCTCCAGTGTAAAGACACACATGAGGTCATCCTTGTCAGTCCAGAAGCAGGTTGCTATAACCGTCTGGAAGCCAGCTACTCCAGACTGCTACAGGTCCATTATCAGCCAGTTTGGTGTTGGGAAATTGACTATGGGAAAAGTGGTGGTGGAAGGTCTGAGGCAATCAGGCATGTAGTTTACCCCAAGGTGGTGCGCACTGATATTCCTGAACTAATTGCTTTCTTAGAGAGAATGCACTGGGGCCATTGATGGGACTCATGTGCCCTCCTCAGGGCTCACATGAGAACATAAACCACAAAGGGTACTACTCCATTTTTATGCAGGCCTTTGTGGACCACAGAGGGTAATTTATGAATGTCATTGTGGGCTGCCCTGGGAAAGTTCATGATGCAAGGATTTTTCACTGATCGGGAGTCTATATTCAAGGACAGGCTGGGACTCTATTTCCACCAAATGACACTGTCATAAATGGAGTTACTGTCCCCACTGTTATTGTGGAGGAACCTGCGTACCCACTTTTGCCTTGGCTTATGAAACTGTACCCTGATTTCAAGGACCTGGAAAAAGAAGGTTTAATTGCACTCCCGGCAGGTGTAGAATGTGATGTGGGCAGATTGAAATCCCACTGGAAGTGCCTACAGATCTATTTGGGTGCCAGTGTCATTAATGCTCTCTGCAGCTTGCTGCACTCTTCATGAGTTTTATGAAGCCAGAGGGGAACCATTCCCCCCCGAATAGACCTGTGACAGTAAGCGGCTGCTGAATCTGTATGCTCAGCCAGAAAGTGCACCTATCATAGTTGGAGCTGGATACTCCCAGGCAACAGAAGTCAGGGATACTTTGCATTGCCACATTATGGACTGTAATGCACTGTAACGTCCCATGTCTTGAACCCAAGCCTAGGAGGACCCAGACGGCTGCCACATCCTGGTCTCCACCCCATGGCTACCGAAGCACAGGGGCTGAGAAGCTGCTAGGGCTATAGGCCCAGCCAAGGCACCACCTATGGGAGCTCTGACTGGAGGATCGCTTGGCTCCAACGATCGGTTCAACCACTCTATTTAGGCCAGGAGGAGGAACAGGAAGTTTGTCTGAGCAGGGAGATGAGTTCCTGTTGTGGCTGTATTGGACCCTGCTTGTGCCTGCCTTGGCTTGACATCTGGCTCTGGTAACTGGCTTTGAGTCTGGTGCTGCCCCCTGGCTTCCTTCCTCAACCTGGAAGCCTGTTCTGCTCACTAGACCTGACTCTTGTTCTGACTACTGGGCCAGACTGCCTACATTCCAGTCCATAACATGCCTAGCCGAATGGAAGAGGGAGAATAGTACCTGTAAGAATGTGTTTGTGGTGGGGAAGGGACTAATTAATCAGAGCGGGGAGGGTTCAGTGCTGGGGAAGGTTGAGGGGGTTGATTGCCATGCAATGTACTTATGAATGACATGATGAATACTGAACTGGGGAGGACAGGGGTAATTACAGCCTGGGTTCCTATAAGGAAATTATTGAAGTGTGAGTTGTTATACCAAACTTTACAGAGGAAAAGTGTTTCCTTAGTAATGCATAATTACTGCTTATCATGTGTTTAGCTTTATTATCTCAAATCATGATTGTATGATAAGATGCAATGTTAGCAATAAACTTTATTGATGACATAAAAGGCTTTATTTGTAAACGTTTTTAAAACGGTACAACAGTCACCCATTGCCTTCCAACCCAGCTGCCATTACAACACCCAAAATCAAGTAACACAAAAACATTTTTTTTAAAAGTACAGGAAACAATACAATCACAACACAGCCCCCCATCACTGCATATCCCCTGGTTCTACGTTCTTCTTCCCCATTTTCTGTGCACTTGGTGCTGGGGGGCGGAGGTATCTACAGGAGAGGGGGTTCAAGAAGGAAGGCTGCGTGGGGCTTAGTTGCCCTGCCCAGTCACTCATGGGGCCTGATTTCATGGGAAATCCAGACATGAAGTTGTGCAAGCTACTTCTGGACTGAGAGTATGTTGCAGAGGGACCAGGTGTGGTGTGGGAGAGGCAGCAGAAGTCAGTACTCTTCCAGCCATGATGGAGATAAGTCACTCAAACAGTTCTCTCTGTTGAGCTCTGTCCTCCTCCCTTAGCTGCCATTCCCCATTCCAGGAACTGCAGTCTAAATGCCTGCTCCTACCCTGAAACTCTGTGACCAGCTGCGCAGCAACCCTCAGCCTTTCCTCCTGCTTCCTGCAAGCCATTTCTCCAGTTTTAAGTCCCTCTGCTTCCAGTACTGGACCTGCCTGTCCACCCTCTCAAGAACTTCAACTATAGTTTCATCACAGAAACGATTCCTCTTGGCATGGTCTGTGAAGGTACGTGTGGCCAGGTGTCAAATTGTGGCTGTACAGCCACCATTAGAGGTTGAGGGGCCTGAAATAGGACAAGAAATAGAGGTTTATTGCCTCAAATTGCTCAGTGGAAGAGCATAGAATTAATTCTTGTAGAATTTCAAGGAGATAAAATGTTACATTTCAAAATTGAACCCCAATATGTTGTTAAAGGGATGCTTAAGTCCACAGATTCTTCCTGGACACGGCCTGATTAAGTGCAGAAGGGCAGAGACAATGGTAAGTTAAATTACAAGCTGTTTCTGTTTTCTAGCACTTCCATAACTACTTGTATTGTGGGGAGTGCGGGAGGAGAAGCAAGGTGCCTGGCTACAAAAGGCATTTTCCATCATTTCAGACCTTTCACATTTTGGAGGAAATAACTGTTGTTGTGGTGCCCTATTGGCAAAGAAAGATGGTATCCCAAGCAGCTGCTGGGAAACCTGCAGTGTTCGCAGCTGAAGCATTGAAATGTGGCGTGACTGAATAGTGCATCTGTAAGTGGCGAGGTCTAGTCAGCTGCAGAGGTGAAAATACGCCCTTCCCCACAGTGTGACTCCCTATCTTGAGTTCCTACGTCAGGAAACATTTGCAGCTATCAACACGCGAGATTGAGTCAGAATCTAGGAGGGAATTAACAGGATGCAGCGTTAGCTTCCACATGGCTTACCCTATAATGGCTGCATGCAAACACTCAGGACTCCACAGCCTTCCTCCTCCCTGCCCCCAGCACATTTCCCAACAAAAACTGACACCCCAGTAGTGCTTGGGACAAATGATTTTGTTACCCAGGGACTGTCTTGAACAGAAATGGACTGGATTTGGAAATAGAACACATTTCCCCAAACACACACACTGAGTTCACTGTCTCCATGCAGCTCTATAGCCACTGAGTGATTACCTAGTGGTAAACTTAAAACCATTATTACTCTAAGGAAAACAGGAAATCTGTGCCTTTCCAGTAAAAACATTACTGTTTGCATTTCCCAGTCACCATTTTGAACTCCACCTGGTGGGGATGAGAGAGAGAGAGGATGCAAGGGTTTGGGATACAATCCACCATTAGCTTATACATGGTATTAGCTGGGGCTTCTCAGAAATCCCTCCCTTTACTATAGTAATAAACTTTAAATTGGAGTCAGAAACTTACCAGGCTCAGTGGCAAGTTCTGTTTCTTCTGAGTTACTACAGGCTCAGCAGCGGGCTGTTATTTCTTGGGGTGGGCGTAGAGGGGACATTGGACTGCTCCTCCGAGTATAGATGCAGAATGTGCTGCTGATCCTGGGATCAGTCTCAGACAAAGAATGCCTTTATGGTCTTCACTTGGAACATGCTGCTGGCTCTCATGCTGGATTCAGGGACCAGTTGAGCACCATACCAGCTGACTGGGTTGTCATGCACCAAAGTTGGCTCTGTGCTGGGTGCAGTGCCCAGCAGCTGGTCAAACTCCTCATAAAATGGGCATGAGGTTGATGAGTTGCCCCAGGTGCAGTTCTAGTCCCTAGTCTTCTGGTACTTGCTCTTCAGTCTCTTAATCCGCTCCCTGCACCGATCACCAGTCCAGAATATTTGCAAAGCTTTTTAATAATCTGCTGGTATGCATGGTTGTGACACTGGCAGACCACGTACCGGCTCTTGCCAAAGCTTCGGCCGAGAACTGCCAAATTCATTGCTGGAAAACAGTCTGTTTCACTTGTTTGTTAGTATGGTTAAAATGGGTATTGAACTTATAACAATGTGTTTAGTGTTTAGACTTTATGAAATGCTTGTAAACTGCTGCATGCACTAATCTCGCTTTATCACCTTTATCACATGCTCTAAGATAATATTTAAGTTTTTTCTTTATAACTGTAAAAAATGTTTGCTTTGTGACTGTGAACCTGCCAGGAGGGACTGTCTCATACTCATCAACAAGGCTATCAAACTAAATGAGCCATTGTGGGGCATAACAATAGAAATATGTTGCTAATTGCCCCTGCACACCCATGAAGAGGCTACATGCAAAAGGGCCTGTCCCATCAGCTTGAATTCCAGAGAAAGGAAATAAATACAACAGTCAATAACATTTTTAATCTCTTTAGCTGTTTGGACTCTCACAGGGCTAGAGCTACGAAACAGAAGCAGAGATCCCCTGGGTCAATCTGGGTTAGCCCTAAAAGACATTCTGTGCGGACAGATTACTACAACTCTGTCACCTGTTTGAGCCATAGATTATAACTCATTTGGGCATATATGTTTGCCTGCTTTAAACTATAAACAACTCTCTCATTTCTTTTCCCTAGTTAATTAATCTTTAGTTGGTTTATTACAAGACTGGTTACAAGCATTGTCTTTGGTGAGAGATTTAGGGTACAAATTGATCTGGGGTAAGTGACTGGTCTCTTGGAACTGGGAGAAACCTGAATATCTTGTGATCTTTGGTGTACAGCAACCAACTATCACAAAGTCCATCTTGCCAAAGAGGATGGAGCTAGGCTGTTCTCAGTGGTGGCAGATGACAGAACAAGAAGCAATGGTCTCAAGTTGCAGTGGGGGAGGTCTAAGTTGGATATTAGGAAACACTACAGTATTTCACTAGGAGGTGAAGCACTGGAATGGATTACCTAGGGAGGTGGTGGAATCTCCATCCTTAGAGGTTTTTAAGGCCCGGCTTGACAAGGCTCAGCTTGGCAAAGCCCTGTCTGCGATGATTTAGTTGGTGTTGGTCCTGCTTTGAGCAGGGGCTGGACTAGATGACCTCCTGAGGTCTCTTCCAACCCTAATATTCTATGATTCTATGGTTGGCAGGATAGACTGGAATGCTCAAGATGTGATGCCCTGGTCAGACTGATATAGTGCTTCAGGAGTTCACATTTGTTACTGGGTTGGTGACATCTAATTATAGAACATGCAATCAGTTTGGGGTGTCTACCCTGCTTTTTGACAGTCTGCCCTGAGGTTGGCACTCATGTTTGTGAACCACTCCAGACAACGTGACAGCCTCACACTAAAATCTGTCTGTGATCCCACGACCATGACTATGAAGCAGCTTGGTGGTCAGAAGACAATGGAAAGATTAATGCTGACTCACTGACCCACTGCTTCTATATACTCTGGGGATGGGGACGGCTTCCATTTTCAGTTGCGTTGACTGAAGATTGTTGGGATAAAGAGGATAAAGGAAGTTGACAGACTCCCAGGACATGAGTCAAATGGAGCTGCATCTACACTGTGAAGCAATAGGGATCGATCCCTGGGTCACATTTTGACATAGGCTTTGACTCTCCACTCCTGCATGGTCCTTGAACTCTAGGTCTCACCCCAAGTCTGAGAGATTTGTGTATAGACTGAAGGGGCATTTGGGCTCAAGCCTGAGTCTGAGCCCGGGCTTATATTGCAGTGTAGACATACCCACTCAATCTCTCCTATATATAGAATACTTAAATATTTATTCATACCCGTAGTTGTAGTTTTAAAATTAAAGAGAAAAGTTTTCAAACAAGCTGTATGTGCAGTTTTTGAGGACTAACACTTGTGTATGAAAATGATAAAATGGAAACCCCAGTGGTGCATGAGATGCAAGTGGAGTACAAATGGGCTTTGCACATCTAAATACCAGGCAGAAGCAAGAGTGTACAATAATTGTGTGGGAAAGTGATTTCCAAGTTGCACATACATAAATGGAGGACAAGTGGAGGTCCCTTTGAAAAATTTGTGAGAAGAATCTCAGTGGTCAAATTCTTTGACGATGAACACTACAGTGATAAACAGATGAATACACAGATAGTTGAGAAGAATTTGCACATCTGTTTGGTAGGCTCTTCCCTTCTGAATGGTGTGATTGTTTAAAAGGCTCATCTGAGATATATCATATGACTCTAAAGCAGGTGATAGCCTTGTCTTACAGACTAATCACGTTAGGACAGTAGTATTAACTTAGGACGTGGCAAAAGAGAATCAAGAGCCCATGCATTTCAAAGAGTTTATTCTGTTACTGCTGTGTGCCTGAAATTCTCATTAACATTACTAGAAGCCACAGGCATGTGGAATGTATAACAGACTCTTAAGATTATACTGGTCAAATTATTGGACCTTTCTAATCTCTTAGAGTGCTATAATTAATGAGTGTGTAAAAGTAGTTCAAAATGGTTGATGTGCTGCAGCAAATTGGAGGCATACTAGTTCTTAATTAACTTTGAAATATAAAGGATGAACTTATTCTCTACCAATGTCACTTCTCAAAATGTCTATAATAATGCACACCACAAACTTTCAATTAAATGAAATGCAAACTCAGAACTCACATTAAAGCTATTTTTTTCTCGTAATAAATAGGGAATGAAAAACAGTTTAACATCACAAACGTAAGGACTAGGGTGCAGTTAAAGAGTTATTTCTGCCACTGTTTCTCCCTTACTGCCATCTCTGTAATACCATACATAGTACAAATGATAGAAATGCTCTTCTCTATCTTTCTATTCACTGCAATTTCACTGTGGCACACCTGCTGGCAACATCACCATTTTCTGCATACACATGTGCATCTCTACAAACGTGGTATGGAATCCTGTTATCAGGTGGCTTGTATATTCCCTTAAGCCTGGCAGTAATATCCCAAGAACACTACCCTGAGGGCCAAAAGGCTGTGGATGAAATACATATGTAACTGTATCCATCCCAGTTTAGGTTTAAAAGATAATATAATTTTAGTGAGAGTGAGGAACTCTGTAGAGAAACATTCCCGCGGTGCTTGAGTAGTAAGCTCTGTCCCTAGTAAGTAACTGGCTAACAAAGAGACTCAATATTGTCACTAGCCTGGTGTGTCAGAGAGCCAGGGGAGAGAATGTGCTTCTATTCCCCAGCTAGCAGAACAAAGTGTTGTGAGAGTGTCATTGACTAATTCAGTGTACTATGTGTAATCGTATATATAGGAAAGGCAATGTTGATCTGTGAAGTATGTCAACAAAGAGAATGTTATTATTATTTCCATGACTGTAAGTGCAAAGAGGAATGCTGAACTCCTTGCATTCCTTTTTCGTGGAGTTTGCTTACATTTTTGGTATCCTCCCATTATTCATCACCTTTTCAGATTCTTGGTGGTACAGTATATCACGTACTGCACAACCCCCTACCAATGGTGATTTTACATACACATGTTGGATCTAGATTTAAGTATCTTTCAATTTGCATAAACTTTTATTTAATAAAATATACACATCATTATTAATCCACTTGTCCAGTACAGTAGGTAGTAAATAAAGGCATATGCTAAGATGATATGGTAAAACTAAAGTAAATTAGGAATATGTTTTAGCATTGCTGAGATGTTATTGAGATGATGTAGGACATTGCATATCATTTTGTGTACACTGCTAATTTTCCACCAAGGATTGAAGAATTTTGAAAGGGATATAGAACTTCATACTTCACAGTTCATACCAATCTTTAACTGTTAGAGGCTAGCAAGACATTTCCCTGGATGGGTAGATTATCCCATATCTGCCTATGATAGGGTTTCTTGCACCTTCCTATGAAGCATCTGGTGCTGGCCACTGTCACGAGACAGAATCCTAGAATGGATAGAGCATGGGTCTCAAGCAGTACGGCAATTCCTAAGTTCTTATGGTCCAGTGTTTCAACAGTTAAGGACTAACTCTCAAAAGGAGTTTGACTCAGATCAAACTTTTTGGTGCTTTTGAGTTATGTATGTGAGTTTAATTTAAAATAAAAATTGAAATCTGACCCTGTTGTCTTTTTTTGAAATCCCACTCTTTGATAACAGGGAATGACAAACAGATGAGTGAAGGGAAGTCATTTCAGAAAAATTGGAAGTAGTGGGGGAAAAGTTGTGTCAGCATATAGAACATTATCTGTGACTATTATATCCCTCAAAACTGGGGGGAGAGGGAGAAATAAAGCATATAGACCTCTGGAAAGTCGGGGCGGGGGAGAGGCAAACCAAGGTCTGGGTGGGGCAACTGTCTCCTCTCCCTTCCTCCATAGCAAATTGTGTCCCTGGATGGGTACTGTTCATGGAGAATTTAGTTGAGTAAAAAAGAAAGGTTAAAGATCACAGAAATTTGGAAGATACCCAGTTTAGTTCAGACAACTTTGAAATCTGAGCAGAGATTAAAAGCATGGGACCCAATCCAGAGCCCACCAACTGAACCTGAGCAGTAGCATTTTGCAAACAGGACCTATGAGAGCACTGGGGAAAAGAGGACTCTTGGTTACCTCCCCTCCCCTCTGCACTGGCCCACAGACATAGCTGGGCTTGCGGTGTGGAGGGCAGGCTACATTATCTAAACAAATAGATCAGTGTGCAAACATCCCCGTGTGCCATGGTGTTGGAGAGGCATTATGCCCCCTGAAGTAAAACCCTCACAGATAAATTCTCCTAGGGTCATGCAGCTCTGCATTGCTCCACCATAAAGCACATTTTAAATGACACAGTCTGGATCTTAGAAATTGCACTAGGAAATTGGGATCTGTTTTAGCAGAATACCTGCTTTGGGTAAAACTGACACCAAAATTCAGGGCCAAATTGTAAAGTCAAGGAGAGTTTTGTCTGAGTAACAATAGAATAGAAGCTGAAGATACCACTAAAGAGTTCTGCTTAAAAACTGATGGCACGATAGAGCAAGGAATAGCGCTTCAGAATCTAGCTCTCAACAGTGAAAATAGGAATAAGAAAGTTGAGATATTTGAATAAAGGATTAAAGGAGATGTCATATTTCTGCAAGCAACAATATTTGGTGCATTCCTTTAAAACAATATTCTACAGAGGCTTACAAAAAATTGCCCAGTTTCTTTTCACAAGCTTTTATGTGCAAAAATATGTTTTCCATGTGGTAATGCAAAAATCAAAAGACAGTGCCAGGCATATGGCATATGGCGCCAGTTTCAATGGTTTAAAATATTTCATTTTTCTGTTTCCTGGATGCCTTAATTCTATGGTATTTTAATTCTGTTTCTTCAATAGAACTAACTGGGAATTTTTGGATGAAACATATTTGTGACAGAAAATATATATAGTCGGTATCTATATCTGTCTATATCTATCTCTGTCTCCAGAGATAAATATATTGTGACTGATGGGAATTTTTTGCATAGCTCTAAATCTGGTGAATTTCGACAAATTCCTCTGTCAATTGCACCTTGTAAATCCAGACCAACTCTATTATCTCTTCATGATGGACAGCAGGATCTGTCCATGTATGTTCTGTTCTTGTTTAGGTTGGCTCTCTGATGTATTGCCTTGCAAAAAAAAAATCAATTTTACTACATGTTTAAAGGTAATTACATAATTTGGAACCAGAACCATAAAGATACAACTGATATGTGTTTACACGTACCATAACATATACTTCCATTGCATTTGTTTTGAATTTTGTAGAATTACAAGATTAATGTTTATGATTAATGTTTATGCGTAGTTGTAGATACACCAGTGAACAAGGGTGATGTATATTCTGTTTTGCAGTTTTGTATGTCATATTGGATTGTTAAAATCAAAGCCAGATGGATGATGAAACTCTAAATATTTAATTAGAACAGTGCGTGTAAGAGAGGTATCAGAGGCTGGGTGATCATATAATGGTTGGGTAAAGTTTGAGCACTCAAGAAAATGAGGAATTTTGGACAAGATCCACTGTACATTTGGAGGCTAACGATTAATATTTCTGTTTTCACCTTATATTTTTCAATTATTCCCCAATTCTGATGATATATAGTGAAAAAATAACTTATCATAATGGTCATTTGTTTGACTTTTAAGAAAAGATTGAGTTGTGAATAAGAAAAAAGAATGTTCAGCATTCCTTCCTCCTATCTGCAGAAAACTGAGCTGAACTGAGTTTTTACACAAACAGAGATACACATTCTTGTGTAGGATCCACCCTTATTTTATGGTGCCAGTTTCAATGGTTTAAACTATTTCTTTTCTTTGTTTCCTGGACGCCTTAATTCGATGGTATTTTTATTCTGTTTCTTCAGTAGAACTATCTGGGAATTTTTTGACAAAACATCTTTGTATCAGAAAATGCTGATTCGCCAAAACTGAAACTGAGAAAGTCTCAATTTCAATGAATTGCCCGATTAAAAAAAAAAATTCAAAAATCTTTTGGTGGTCTCATTTCAACATTTTCAAAACAAAGTTGTTTTATTACTTGGTCAAAATGACCTTTCATTCTGAAATATAAGTTAATTTGTAGTAAAAAAAAATGTAAAAGAAACAAAAAAGGTCAAAATTGAAACAAAATATTTCAGAATTATAAAAAAAAAAAGTTTGAATTGACCTGATCTGAATTTTCAAGATTTCAACTTTTTGTCTCAATTTGGGCTGGAAAATTTGTACACATTTTGAAAATTCTCATAGAACAGAAAAAAAAAATTCTTGCCTGGCTCTATTCTTCGGTACCCTCAGGGCATTGGAGAAGGGGAAAGAGGCACTATTATTTGCATTATTATTAAAATTATCATAAACCAAATTTCAGTGTGCACAGTTCAGTTGCAAACTCTACTACCATTGACCACCCACCAAGCCCCTAACTGCACATTCACCCCTGTTCCAAAGGCATATTGCCAAGGGAAATGCTTAATGTTATTTCTTGCAGCATAAACCAAAGTAGAGACTTCTGCCCTTAAATCTGTTGATGCTGGAGGAAAACACAGTGTGTATAGTGGCTGCTCCCCAACTCCCGAACGTTTGCATTCACTGGTTACGGTGTTCATGCAAAACTTTTAGATTTACTACGTTAAAGCTGACTAACTCACTAAATGAACAGTGAATAGAAAGGGAGGAGGTGTTAGAATGATACTAGAGTAGTACAGCTAGCAGAAATCTGTTTGTCTTTGACATTCCCCAGGGGCCCTGAGCTGCTTTGAGTTGCCTATTAGAATCCACCCTGTGCCAGTTTTTACTGCAGAAAGTGAGAGACCCCTGAAAGAAATATTCATCTATTCTAAATTGACTGCCATGGATTAATATTGTATAATTACATGTATAATTACAGTTGATTAAAAATCCCTACAATGCCATGTAATGCTTTATCTGGTCTTTTGGATGAAGTTAAAAAAAAAACTACTGTGCATTATTAACTGATAAATTAACACTGAGAACTTAGCAGTGCAACTCACTGCAGGCATAATCCTGTTATTTCACAAAACTAGAAAATATCCGTTTCGATGTGAGACCTAAGCTTGACACTGCAAGCCCATTCATTTAGAAACTCTGTAGACTTTGTGCTAATGTGGGCGTGTAGCATGTTGCTGGTTTTTAAACAGAACTCCTTACTGATTTCAATGGACAGTTTGCCTTAACCGTCAGCTGCGGAATTTGTTCTGCGAAGAGCGCCCCCCCCCCAAACATTTTGCACAAATACGATGATGCTAATTATGGGGTTGGTCCCGACAGAGGTGTGAAGTTTGGAAGGGTATAAGGAGCCTTTCCCCCACCTTGCACAGCCTGTGTGAGAGTCAGACAGAACTGCAGCCTTTCCCAAAGCACCCCAGGGATTTAGAATCACAAATCCAATTGAAATTCAGTGGGGGATGGGGAGTCTGTGCTGCTCAGGAGGCACAGAGGGCAGGGAGGAAGCTAAGGTGGCTTTAAGCCACATTTTGCACCCACCTGACTTTGGGCTGCTCCAGGGGCCCCTGGCGTAATGTAGAAAGCCCTGGGAGCCCAAAAGTTATGCAGCCTTCCAGGGCTGCCCTATGGTACACAGCACTACCCAATACCTTTGCACCACTGTGTGCTCACACCCTATCCCTGACATGCTCCTCTGCTCTCCTGTCATAGAATCATAGAATCACAGATCATAGAATCTCAGGGTTGGAAGGGACCTCAGGAGGTCATCTAGTCCAACCCCCTGCTCAAAGCAAGACCAACCCCAACTAAATCATCCCAGCCAGGGCTCTGTCAAGCCTGACCTTAAAAACCTCTAAGGAAGGAGATTCCACCACCTCCCTAGGTAACCCATTCCAGTGCTTCACCACCCTACTAGTGAAAAAGTTTTTCCTAATATCCAACCTAAACCTCCCCCTCTGCAACTTGAGACCATTACTCCTTGTTCTGTCATCTTCTACCACTGAGAACAGTCTAGATCCATCCTCTTTGGAACCCCCTTTCAGGTAGTTGAAAAGCAACTATCAAATCCCCCCTCATTCTTCTCTTCTGCAGGCTAAACAATCCCAGTTCCCTCAGCCTCTCCTCATAAGTCCTGTGCTCCAGCTCCCTAATCATTTTTGTTGCCCTCCGCTGGACTCTTTCCAATTTATCCACATCCTTCTTGTAGTGTGGGCCCCAAAACTAGACACAGTACTCCAAATGAGGCCTCACCAGTGCCGAATAGAGGGGAATAATCACGTCCCTCCATCTGCTGGCAATGCCCCTACTTATACAGTCCAAAATGCCGTTAGCCTTCTTGGCAACAAGGGCACACTGTTGACTCATATTCAGCTTTTCGTCCACCGTAACCCCTAGGTCCTTTTCTGCAGAACCGCTGCCCAGCCATTCGGTCCCTAGTCTGTAGCAGTTCATGGGATTCTTCCGTCCTAAGTGCAGGACTCTGCACTTGTCCTTGTTGAACCTCATCAGATTTCTTTTGGCCCAATCCTCTAATTTGTCTAGGTCCCTCTGTATCCTATCCCTACCCTCCAGCGTATCAACCACTCCTCCCAGTTTAGTGTCATCTGCAAACTTGCTAAGGGTGCAGTCCACACCATCCTCCAGATTGTTGATGAAGGTATTGAACAAAACTGGCCCCAGCACCGACCCTTGGGGCACTCCACTTGATACCAGCTGCCAACTAGACATGGAGCCATTGATCACTACCTGTTGAGCGCGACCATCCAGCCAGTTTTCTATCCACCTTACCATCCATTCATCCAGTCCATACTTCTTTAACTTGCTGGCAAGAACACTGTGGGAGACTGTATCAAAAGCTTTGCTAAAGTCAAGAAATAGCACATCCACTGCTTTCCCCTCATCCACAGAGCCAGTTATCTCATCATAGAAGGCAATTAGGTTAGTCAGGCATGACTTGCCCTTGGTGAATCCATGCTGACTGTTCCTGATCACTTTCCCCTCCTTTAAGTGGTTCAGAATTGATTCCTTGAGGACCTGTTCCATGATTTTTCCAGGGACTGAGGTGAGACTGACTGGCCTGTAGTTCCCCGGATCTTACTTCTTCCCTTTTTTAAAGATTGGCACTACATTAGCTTTTTTCCAGTCATCCAGGACCTCCCCCAATTGCCATGATTTGTCAAAGATAATGGCCAATGGCTCTGCAATCACATCGGCCAACTCCTTTAGCACCCTCGGATGCAGTGCATCCGGCCCCATGGACTTGTGCTCGTCCAGCTTTTCTAAATAGTCCCGAACTACTTCTTTCTCCACAGAGGGCTGGTCACCTCCTCCCCATACCGTGCTGCGGAGTGCAGCCGCCTGGGAGCTGACCTTGTCTGTGAAGACAGAGGCAAAAAAAGCCTTGAGTACACTAGCTTTCTCCACATCCTCTGTCACTAGGTTCCCTCCCTCATTCAGCAAGGGGCCCACACTTTCCTTGACTTTCTTCTTGTTGCTCACATACCTGAAGAAACCCTTCTTGTTACTCCTAACATCTCTGGCTAGCTGCAACTCCAAGTGTGATTTGGCCTTCCTAATTACACTCCTGCATGCCTGAACAATATTTTTATACTCCTCCCTGTCCCTCCCTCCAACTGCTCCCTATGGCAGGGCTTCCAAGGGGGATCTCAGAAGGCAGCTTTACAGATATCTTTCACAGTTCCTGTGCTGGGGAAGTTCTCCTCTGGCCAGAAGTGAGGCTTTTAGGGCCCCTTTACACCACTCCAGCCTTGTACATGGTGTAATGAGGCTTGCAAGGGTTAAGGATCTCACCCAATGGGTCTAAATTCCTCAGATGCTTTTGAAAATCTTCCCCTTCTGTTGAGGGGGAGAGCAGAGGCTGCTTTATGCCTGTTCTTCTGATATGGTTGCCAACTTTCTAATCTCAGAAAACTGAACACCCTGCCCCCGCCCCTGTCCCGCCCCTTCTCTGAGGCCCCACCCCTACTCACTCCATCCCCTCTACCACTGTTGCTTGCTCTCCCCCACCCTCACTCACGTTCATTGGACTGGGACAGGGGGTTGGGGTGTAGGAGGGGGTCAGGGCGCTGGCTGGGGGTGCGGGCTCTGGTGTTGGGCCAGTAATGAGGGGGTCAGGGTGTGAGAGGGGGCTCTGGGCTGTGGCAGGGGGTTGGGGTGCAGGAGGAATGAGGGCTCTGGCTGGGGGTGCGAGCTCTGTTGTGGGGCCAGTGATCAGGGGTTTGGGTTGCAGGAGGTGGCTCCAGGCTGGGGGTTGGGGTGTGGGTGGGTGAAGGCTCCAGGTGGTGCTTACCTCAGGCAGCTTCTGGAGGTGGAAACATATCCCTCAGCTCCTAGGCGGAGGTGCAGCTAGGCAGCTCTGTTTAGTGCCTCTTCCCATAGGCACCACCCCTCAGCTCCCATTGGCTGCAGCTCCTGACCAATAGGTGCTGTGGAGCCAGCACTCGGGGCAGTGACAGCATGCAGAGCCCCCTGGCCATCCCTGTGCCTAGGAGCTGGACATGCCGGCTGCTTACGGGAGCTGCGTGGAGCCAGGACAGGCAGGGAGCCTGCCTTAGCCCTGCTACGCTGCCGACTAGACTTTTAGTGGCCTGGTCAATGGTGCTGACAGGAGCCACCAGGGTTCCTTTTCGACCAGGTGTTCCAGTCGAAAACTGGACCCTGATAACCCTATCTTCTGAAGGAGGGATGTGGTGGAGGCAGGCCTAAAACCTTACCCTGCTTCCACACTGGTTTGTGAGTGGGTCCAGCATATGGAGGGACGCAGGTTACACCCCACTAAGGGGTGCATAGTAAGTGTGCACCCTCTGAAGAGCTGCTTTAGGGAAACAGAATGCCTCCTGGACTGTGTTCCTTCACAACGGCCCTAACCCAACCCTGGATGTGCTTAAATGTCACAAATTAATAACAATAATATTTGCATCCTTTTGGCCTAAGCAGTTAGTCAAATTTGGAGTGTAGCAGATTGTTCCAGGTTGAGAGGAATTGATAATAATCAGGTATTTGTCTGATGTTATATCAATTAATTAAAACGATAGTACTGAATCCTGTTTCCTTGAATACAGGAGGAATCAAATAATAGGAGATAGTTTCTTTGCTTACAGCCCCAAGCCTCTTTAGCCAGCACCAGACCCAAAATCCCTCTCTCTAGGTTTCCCTCAGGGTCATGCACCATGCTTGTCCAGGCTGTATTTCTCTGTCCAAGTCATTTTCGTTCCTCCCTCTTCAGCATACCCTCTCCACAACAACCCCCAAACATGCCCAGAAATTCCCTCCATGCAGGTCAGCCAGATTTATGGGCAGCGTTTGCCTTTGTTTTGGGCAGGGACATGTGTCTGTGTTAGGGTGACCAGACAGCAAGTGTGAAAAATCGGGACAGGGGTGGGGGGTAATAGGAGCCTATATAAGAAAAAGACCCCAAAATCGGGACTGTCCCTATAAAATCGGGACATCTGGTCACCTGAGTCTGTGTTTTGGATTTGGAGAATCCCATTATTTCAGTCACTTCCTTATGTTCATCCTGAATGAAAGGTGGAGGTTATGTCGAATCCATAACAGCAAGGTTTTACCCAGCCCATAATAAATAAATAAATAAATAAATAAATAACACTATTTCTGTTGTAATTGGTCATCAGAGAAATAACTAGTTTGCCACCTAGCTAAGTATATTTGTCAAAATACAAAATGCTACCATCTATGATCATGCTTCACCCAAGAAGTTTTTGTTTGAGGTAGATAAAAGGAAAGATAGATGAATCAGAAAAGGCTGGTTTTCCATTAAATCACACTATATTTCTCACAGGATGACTGATTATAAGAAGATTAACTTTTCAAGGAACACACACAAAAATGTGTTTTCTGTGTTAACAGTATATCAGCCCTTACTCATTTGGTTAAAGCCAGATGAAAAGAGGAAACTCAGTGTTGCTGTTGAATACCATTTCATGCCTTATGCTAGAGATTTGTAAAACTGTCTCTAGCTGACTCTGAGATAAGTGAAATAACAATGAATTCAGCTTGAGGCAAGCTGCTTTTCAAACAGACCTGTCAGGAGACAGAAAGACAGCTCAGAGTAATTCATTCTTGCACTGTGTCTCAAGTGACTTGTGAAGGAATCTAGCGTATTAACTTACTGTAAAAAACATGCATTGCAGTTCATGTTTATAGAGAGGCAAAAGCTGTGGAGTAGACCATAAGGAACCAGGCTGCAGTTGCTAATTGACAGGAAAAAGGGGTCCAATGTATCCACCGTAAGTGCTTTTTAGAGTGTATACACATCCAAAGAACAGTAGATTACTGAGGTTAATCCATTCTCTGTATTTTTACATGCTGCCTGCTCAAGAAAAGTCTCAGGGGATCAAGTACAAATGAACTGTGAACCAAGAATGAAAATAGAAATTGCCAATTGGAAAATAAAATGGATGGGAACAGTTAGAGATATGCAGAATCTCGTTGCAGCAAATATTCCTACAACCAGGCAATTCAGCCACCAAATCATTTTTTCCAGGGGAGTAGAAAGGGCTTTAACCGTATCCAAACTGAATTTAGAGCTACCACTGGAGCAAGGACATCCATCTCATTAAGGGAGTAGGACCAATGCCATACAATGAAATAACAAACATAGTTATTGTGTCATAGCTTTATTCTGCTTCAAACAGCTGTAATGGGGTATTTCTATTTTTTGAAGAAATGTAAAAGATTTATGGCAGCAAACTATATAATGAAAAGTGAAAAGATAAAGCCAGCCTTTCCCCCCTTTAAATTTATAACATTATTACAAATTCTGAGTCACTACCAAATGCTAATAAATAACGATGAAGGAAAACAGTGAGTGGCCTCACTGAAGGCAATCCATTCCACAAAGAAGGATGCTTTCCCTCTAATAATTCTTATGGAGATGAATCACTCTCTGATATTACAGTACTCGGAGCTATTTCCCATTTGGGTTTTATCTGGCAGGGGGAAAAAAAAACAGCCTGAGCAGTATTAAAGCAGGCTTTGTTACCGCCATGTGCTCTCTATGGCAGAGCAGACCAATAGTGTGGGGAAAAGGCATCCTCCTTATGTCTGATGAGTCATCATCCACTTTTTGTCACAGCTTAGGCATGTCAGCTTTATTGAACTGTCTTTAAAACTTTCTCCACGAGTGCCACATCAAACAATCTGTCCATGCAGCTGGATTGGATGTCTGCTCCAGTGGAAGGGCCTGAGCTGTTGCAATAACAGTCCAGATGCTGCCGGAGCCCTTTGGTAAAACACTGATGAGATGATCTTTGGAGAGCCTTCTCTGCTAGAAAACAGATGTTCTGTTGAGTCTTAAATTAGCTGAACTCTCTTGGTCATTTTAAGTGGCTTTTTCCTAGTGCTTAAGTGCAGCATGGATAAAGCTCTTAAGCTGGTCTGAGGAGACTGAGGTTCTAGGCTGAGCTCTACTATTGGGTTGCTAAGTGACCTTTCACTAATCATTTCACCTCTCTGTGCTTCATTGATAAACGGGAAGAATACGGCTTTCTTCTTTTGTAAAATCCTTTGAGATCAGGGACTAAAAATTGCAACATAAGAGCTGGGTATGATCCTATTATCCAAACATCTGCATACTCCCAATCCCTTCCCGGTCCCCCATGGGGGATAATCCAAAGGATCAGACAATTGAGTAGAGACTCCTGGCTGTGGGGGAGGCAATCCTGCTGTTGAATGGCTGCTGTGACAGTGCAGGGAGCCCTCTGCAGCCCACTGTCACAGGCGTGAATGAGCGGGGTCATCACAGTGGAACTAGAGAAGCTCCCTGCATTGCTGCTCCTGCTCTATCAATTATCTGAACTCCTGATTATCCGAATAAAATCTGAGTCACCCTGACTAGTTGGATAATTGGGAGTATTCTGTGTTTCCAATTATTATATCTATTGCAGCAGCTCCCAAAGGCCTCAGTCAGAAGTGGAGTTCTGGTTTGTGTGGCTCTATACAACAGCCCTTGCCCCAAAGAGGTCACAGTCTAAGACAAGTGATGTTCCGAAGGTGGGTGAGAGGGCTACAAACAAAAAACAGTACAGGACTTGATGGGGTTTGGGAATGAATGGAGTGTATGGAAGGGCTTTTCAACTCCACATCACAAGTTCAGGGCTCAAGCTGAGCTCGTGTAGATGGCAATGCCAAACACTTTTAGTTGTACTGACATACTAATTATACAGGCATTAAAGGTCTCTTTATTGGTCCTTAGGTGGTGCACTGATCCCACGGTCAGCAGAAGCTAGTCAGACAGAGAAGCCCCAATGAAGATAAAGTGAGAACCTTCTCTGACAAGAGGGGAAGAGGATGCTTTTGTAAGCCCTGAAGTTTGCTCCTGGGGGGGAATTCTGCACTCCAAAATTAAAATTTCTGTGCACAATATTTTAAAATTCTGCATATTGAATTTTCAAAATAATACAACATAATCACACCAGCTCTGGGGTGGCCAGGGCTCCTGGGGTTGTCATCAGGAGCCCCAGCCATGTGGACTGACAATGGGAACCTGCACGACTGGGCTGCCATTATTTTTTCATGCAGAAATCACAAATTCTGCATGAAAAAAATAAAATTCTGCACGGAACATTAATTCTGCGCAAATTCTGCATTGCACAGAATTCTATCATGAGTAGAGGTTTTATGGCTGAACCTAGACTCTAGAACTCCGCAAGCAGCATCATTGAGGCAGTGACAGTCTGTAGGCCCCAAAAAGGCAGTGAATTGATTATGGCTGTAGCATGGGGGCCTTGCAGCTCCTGAAGAAACTGCTTCGGTGTGGGCCAGGCCCTAGAATGCAGAAGCAGGGGTGGTGGCAGGCATCTGTCTGCAATTATCAGAATGGATTTGAAACCCCTAGGAAGCAATGGAAAAAGCATAAAGAAATGGAGTAATAGGAAAGACACAGAGATTTGAAAAAGAGAGATTAGGAGAGGGAGAGAGAGACACACCAGTGTGAAGATAAATAAGGACAAATGGGAGAAAAAAGAGAGAGAACTGTATTGGAAACAGGAAATGGCGGAAGGAGAAAAGTTGATGGAGTACATTGATGGGAGGGAGGGATTGAGGGGGGAGTCACAGAAAGGAAGCTGGAGAAAGAGAGGCAGGAGAGAAAAAATACTATAAGAATGAAAAATAAAAGAGGATACAGGAAAAAAAATATGGTAGAAACATAAAATGAGAATGATCAGGAGAAAATGAACCCAACAGAGTGCCAGTTATTCATCACCATTTCTTAAAAAAGAAAAAAAATACTTCTTGTCCCTTTTGAGGAAGCTTAGAAGGATTAGATTTTATTGTAAATGTTGATTTCACTATACACACAGAAACGTCAGAAAAATTATTTCCATCAATAATAATAGAAATTTACAGATACAGATACAAAAAGTAAGAACAATGCTACTTAAGAACTTTTTAGAGTTTAATTTAAATATTTTTACTTTGTAGAGTTTGACATGTGATGTTGCAAATTTGTGTTTTAATAGTTATAAAGTTTTAACTTTTTGGATCTACTGTTATTAAATAATTATCAGACCCCCTTATTATCTGCCTGCCACCCCCCCCCCCCCACACTAATTTAACACAACTCAGAAAATTTAAATTGATAAAAAAATTAAAAATGTTTAAAGGTAAACATAGCTATTATCTGTTGAAATTATAACAAAATAAAAATCCCATTCTGCCAAGTCTACTTTTGAGGAATCAAAACCAATTTATTAGAAGAATGATAAAGTCCAAACAACAACAGGCAGACACAGTTTCTGTTTTGTTTTGTTTTTTTTCTTCCCATTTTTATGGTATGGTATATAATAATCTCTGAGAAAAGATTCTCTCTCTCCCACACTAGATAGTTCAGATCTTATTGATTTATAAGAGGCACGTTCTTTCCAATTCCTTGCTAGGGGCATATTTTTGCCTGTGAACTGGATGATGCTTTGGCTGCTGCTGGCACTGTGCTCAGCTCCATATTGCTGCATATTACATGTCAAAAGGCAAATGCCAGTCAAAAATATCCAACCCCCCCCACACCCCACCCCAAGGTTGCATAGGCTGCAGAAGGGCATGAATGCTGGGTGACCAATTTGCATGAAAGGGAAAGAAAAGTCTTTCCCATACATCAGACAGACACAGAACTTCTCGGGTTAAAGAGAAGTCAATCAAATAAACTCCTATATTTCTCAAACACTCTATCCTGGATCTATCCAGCTCTCCACTGGAAGTAGGGAGCCCACAGTAGACATTTGTATACTCTGCAATAGCACAAAACTTGGAAGAAAGGTGTCTTAAGGCAGATCCTTGCAATCTATTCTTTATTATTCCCTTTGAAAAGTCTTACTGTGATGAAACCAATAGGGCTCTACAGAAATGTGTGGGATTTAACAGAAATTAAATAGCTATATCATTCCTGGAAAAGGATAGCTTTTCTGTTGTTGTTGTTTTTTCTGAACTATCATATAGAAGTCTCTACCAGGGATGTAAAAATCTATTAAATTCCACAAGGGATAGACCGTTGTCAAGGTTAAAAAAAAAAAGCCTAAAGCAACTCTCACTGACTCTTTCCCTATGTCTTGGGCCTTGATGTAATGCCTGAACTGGTATTACATAGCCACTGCTCAGATGGAAGTACCATCTCTGAAAAAGGATTAGCTTCCATGCCTAGATAGCCAGTAGGTTCTCTGTCACAGAAGCCAGGTAGGCTAGTTTCTGCTGGATATTTTGAGGTCTCCCTGCTTAATGTCTTGCTTGCCTATGAAATCTACCCCTTTCCTGTTGGTATTTTGAGAAGGTAGACTAAAAAAAGTGTTATAGCACTGGCACTTAGGTGACCTTGGGTTATCTTTAATGACCGAGTTACTTAGAGCTTTTTTGACACAATTGCTTCAGCAATGTCCAGACCCTTTCTTCGGATAGAAGGGCTGCTGGCTATTTTTGCACAGTGTAAACACAAGGAAGCTCTTCATAATTTCTGTCAAGACAGGAAAATGGAAGACATAAATTAGATTTGAGAAGAATCTCAAATATTTATGCAGTCAAGTGGAATTAACATAAAGGAAGCATGAATTAACAGTAAATAAAGTAACAATATAGTAGGTCTGAAACATCTAAACATTCCAGAGAGAAGCATCTGTGCTTGAAGAATGACCCTTGAGTGTACAGAAATATGATATGGAGTTAAATATGCACTCTGGCCTTTCCTCTTATTCCATCTACTCATTCTTAGTTAGGTCCCTTTCCTTCCATCCCACCCACAACTACTTACTGTGAATGTACATCACACACATTTTTGTCTGTTGCATACAAGTACAATGTTACCTGGCTGTGCGGAGCTATGAAATTATTAATATCAGAAATACTAGGTGAAAAAAAGTTTTTAGAAACCTTGAAATATGTTTCAGAAATTCAGCGCATACTAGTTCAAGGTCCTCTGCTATGTTTTCGCAGTGTGCCACTCGTTCTGATTGTTAGTTGCACATGATAAATGCCATGGCATACATCTGAGCTTTGGAAGGTTGAACCCATTTTTTCTGGTGCATATAGCTACACAGTGATTTAATTAGCATTCATTTTTCCATCAGGGTAAAATATTGTCTTACTTTTATGTCATTGAGATATTCACCTCACACCTTGAAAGATATGAGCAAAATCTTAGGCAGCGCCTTATGCCAGAAACCTCTATTATGATTCTGCTATTAATAAATGGGCTTGTCTTCCCTTCATAAGATAGGTGTAGCTTTACATGTTGCCTGTGAAAAGTGGCTGAATGAAGAAGTTCCTCCTCCTCTCAAACTGCAGTCTATGGTCCCTTGTCTATTCCTGACTCCACCCATTTCCTTTGAATGGATGGGAATAGAGTCCTCCCTGGCAAGCTGCTTTTTTTGTTAACCTGGAAGCCTTCAAATGAGACCCTGGGCAGGTGTCTTTCTCAGGTTCTTCCATCCCTAACAGTCAAAGTGTGAAGAGCATTGTGCAAGCTGGTGAGGACAGTGTCAAAAGCTTTCGTCCCTGGTAACTCTGCACAGACACAGGGGCTGTCTAGAATCACAGTCTCTACTTTTTGCTGGGCACAGGTACTGCTCCTTGCTAGCACCCACCCTGGGTGGCATAGGTAGCTAGATTCACAGGAAAGAATGAACACTGAGGGGAATTGTGCCTTTCAATGATTCCCAGTAACTCCTGATGCTCCATCAGGGACAATGTGGCTTTGCACTATCACCAGAGAAGATTCATCACAAAGATCAAAGCTAGAAAAATAATTGTCTTTATATAATAATTTGGCTGGGTGTAAGAACATATAACCTTTGATTGCAGAAGAATAATTAATTTGGTTTGTTTGAAGGGAATAAAAACATTTTTGCTGAATCAGTTCAATAGTAATGGGATCACTGTCTGCCTATAATACAATCCAGCATAATTCATCCTCCTCTGCCTTGTTCCATTTGCTTTAAAATCAGTTATAAGGGGGAGTTTGAGTGCAAGAGTTTGGTGCTATAATTTGCCCTAGATCTCCCTTGATGCCATTTAAAATTAAAGCTAGACAAATTCAGACTGGAAATAAAGCATGCATTTTTAACAGTGAGAGTAATTAACAATCGGAACAATTTACTGAAAGAGTGGTAATGGATTCTTCATCACTGACCATTTTAAAATCAAAATTGGATTTTTTTCTAAAAAGTTATGCTCTAGAAATAATGTTGGGGAAGCTCTATGGCCTTTGTTATACAGGAGGTCAGACGAGATGGTCACAGTCATCTCTTCTAGCCTTGGAACCTAGAACATTTCAATAGTAGAAAAGTAATGTGACTTTATTCTCAAATAAACAAATAATAAAATGTAATGCTTCTGCTACATGGAGGCGACAGTGAGAAGGGCTGGGTTCAATATCTAGAGGGTCCTTTTTAATAATACAGCACAGAACCGGCTCCAGCCCCGACTCAGTAACCTGGGAAAAATGACACACTACCCCTGGGCACCTCTAAGAGGCAATACTTACCCTCAAAAACACAGAGTCTGTGTGTAGAAAAGAAACTTTTAATAAAAAGGGGAAAGTAACCTTGCATTAATTTGGGAAAACACTGCAAGCATGATTCAGAAGAATGGGACCATGAGCAGAACACCCACCCCAGAGTATGCTGGGCAGTGTGTTTTGCCTCAGGGTCTCACCTTGTGGTGAGAAAGTCCAACAGACAAAAGTTCCTTCAACATGTCGCTCCCCTCTCCCTCCAGCACCCTCCACTCCACTTGTCCTTGGTCAGTGAAGACCCAGAGTTTAGAGGTGCATTCACATGAGTTCACCTCCCACCCAGCCAGGCACAGAAGGCAGTGATGGAACATGTGAAGATAAATTCCTCATTCCTACTGGTGTAAATGGATGAAACTCTGCTATAGCTAGCACAGTTTTTACACCAGCAGAGAATCCTACCCATACATTAACTCTCCATTTTCATTAGCTGTAGAGGGTCACATCTCCAGACATTTATGTAAAAGTTTTCAAAAGTATCCTAGATACCATACCCCTCCCCCCCCCCCCCCCCCGTTGTCCTACTTAAGGCACTGAAAATCAGGCCCAACAGTTGTCTCAGAAGGACACAAATTGAGGCATCAGTGGCCATTTTTAAAAATGTAGGCCTTATTTCTTGTTCTGTGGAGCACAAGGAGCTTGGTAGGTGAGTTGATTGGATATGAAATAGTGTAGGTGAACCTACTAAGTTTAGGAAATTTGGTTTAGTTTACAGGGGCACTCAGAAGTAGAAATATTTATATCTGAACCTCTTAGATCTACAAGGCTGAACTGCAAGACTGGAAAGCCCATGTGTGTGATTTCTGGCACTTCATAGTTTGGCCAAAAGTTTTGTAGGAACTATCTATCTAGCAATGTTGAACATTTCCACTTGCAAAAATGAAAAATGAAAGAAAAAGTTAGGAGGACATTTTCCCATCTGTAAAAGGATTGTACTCCCTAATTTTTGTTCATCTGGGGGCTTGTGCAAAGAGTTGGGTTTGTTTCTATTTTATCCAGGTAAATTTCTCCACTTACCCTTGTAGGCAGCTTGCTTGTCTACTGCTCTATTACATAGTATAATTCTACACTGTGTTCTCGCTGTAAGCCTTAAGCTTTCTGTGTTTCTTTCTCATTTAACATTAATAAAATGCAGTTTTATGAATTTCAAAATGCTTACGGTCATGCATAAAATCTTATGGTTGAAAGCCAGGTGCAAGGGCCAGCTGAAAGCAGAATCTGTCTGTTTCTGAGCTCTCTATATACCCGGGAAAAATGTGTATCTCAAAGTGTTTGCAGAAACGGTGTATTTGATCTGATTCGATCTTTACCAGCAGTAACCTTGTTGATTTCATGCCATTATATGCTGATTTTTAAAAATAAGAAAGCATTTTTTTAAATAACAATAGCTTTTGTGAAACTGAAACACAGAAATACTCCAATCAGTTACTTTGTTGGTTAGTTTCCACTGACACACCTGAACAAATTGCTTCCCTATCTCTCATTATGTAATATTCTGGTCTGTAGGCTTTCTTACATTGTTAAATATATTGGTGGCAGGAAAGAAGATTAGAATTTTATACAAAAGACTAACTCTCTAGTAAACATGATTCAATCCATTATTGAATTATTTTATTTATTTATTTATTGCAAAAGCCCACAATAATGAGCTAAAAATTCAAAGGGTGGCACATCTAATTGTAAAATGAAGCTATTTTTCTGAATAATTGATTACAATGATGTCAAAAAACAGGGACAAACAAGTTATCTTCATGTGTTGATTATTATATGAAATAATGAGTTTTAATCGTGTATTTGTTTTAAACCTTGGCTGAAAATAGAAAACATCCACTTTCTTTCAATTCCTTTACAAATAAACCATTTTAAGAAAGAAAAAAATATAATTTAATATTCAGAAGCATCTTTCTCCTCTGCAGGGGAAATAAAACAAAACATAAATTAAATTCAGAGATGTCCAGCACTTACTCTCTTGGCCTATACTTGCAAATCCATTTCACTATATGTCTCATGAAGAGACGGGAAAAAAGGTGTGAAAGTGACCAACTCCCTCATGGTTAAGAGAATGGTAGAAATAAAAAATGGAAAGACCTGCAGGACAATTCCTCCCCATCGAGGAGAGGCTGAGGGAACTGGGCTTGTTTAGTCTGCAGAAGAGAAGAGTGAGGGGGGGATTTGATAGCAGCCTTCAACTACCTGAAGGGGGTTCCAAAGAGGATGGAGCTAGGCTGTTTCCAGTGGTGGCAGATGACAGAACATGGAGCAATGGCCTCAAGTTGCAGTGGGGGAGGTCTAGGTTGGATATTATGAAAAACTATTTCACTAGGAGGGTGGTGAAGCATGGGAATGGGTTATCGAGGGAAGTGGTGGAATCTCCATCCTTAGAGGTTTTTAAGGCCCAGCTTGACAAAGCCTGGTTGAGATGATTTAGTTGGGATTGGTGGTCTCTTCTAACCCCTAATCTTCTATGATGCTATGATTCTATGAATACAGGCCTCAGGAAACCATACTTGCCACAGTGATGCAACATAATATGATGCTGTTGTTTTGGTTGTATTGTCAAAACATTCTAGTACCTTTCTAAATTAGCTTTTTGATAAAAAAATATGTGGGACAATCTAGATTGTGGTATGTCATGTATAAAAGTTTTATGCGCTGTATCAGGTATTTCATCTTTTCTTATTCTCTTTTCCCCTCATTGACATTTTTCCCCTTAAGAGTGACAGGGAAATTAGGAAATTAAATGCCAAAGAAAGAAAAGTGTTAGTATAAGATCAAGGTTTAAAAATCAAACACTCAAAAGCCAGGAAAAGACAAAAAATAATGTTTCTAGTGTAGCATTAACTTGGCATTATTCCACGTTTTCCTTTTGAATGTAACCCCCAAAGTATTACTGTTTCTTATTTAACATATACCATCCACTCTACGGGATATTCAAGTTCGTTTTTAGAATTTCCTGGTTTTGAGTGCTTGATTTCTCAGTTTTAAAGTTTCATCAACACTCTTCTTTTGTATTTAACTTTCACATATATTACACACACACACTACAATTATCTGTAAATATTTCTCTCTCAGTAAATCTTTTGGATCAGAATCTCTGCTGCAGCTAGCTTCAGCTGAGCACTGGTGCTATATGAGACACTCTACAGTTTCCTGGATCTCTGCCTGGCTCCAGATCTAAGGGTTCAATTGCCAGCTAGGGATTAATTTGGCAAAATGAAGTGTTTTCTGGACACTCTTCCTCTCCCATGCCTTCTGCAGGGAGGGAGGGAGGGATGAGACCCAAGTATACCAGCTCTATACTTTCTTAGAACTTCCTTAAACAAGTCTACTCCCTTTGTGCCACTTAAATGGCATGAAGGAAGCAGAGCAGACCAAAGAATCTGACCCTGTAGCTTTAGACCAGAGGTCTCAAACTCAAATTACCACAAGGGCTGCATGAGGACTAGTGCACTGGCCTGAGGCCCGCATCAATGACCCCCCCCCCTTGCTGCCCCCGGCCCCGCCCCCTGTCCATCCTTTCCATTAGGCCCTGCCCCTTCTCCGCCCCTTCTCCGCCTCCTCCCCTGAGCGCGCGGCTCCCTGCTCCTCCCCCTTCCCTCCCAGAAACCGTGAAGTCACCAGACAGCTGTTCTGGTGGTGGGAACTGCCTGGGGGTAAAAATAGAACCTTGGAGCAGCACGGAGGGAACGGGGATCTTAGCGATCTTAGCGGCCACAGAACGTAAGTGCGGGGGGAGTTGGCGGCACAGAACATAACTGGGGAGGGCAGGGGTGAGGGGAGTTGGTGGCCATAGGACGTAACTGGGAGGTGGGGCGGGGGAAGCCCGACAGCCGGTCTCCTCCCCCCTCCTTCTCCCCTGTGTGCGCGCTTCCCGCTCCTCCCCCCTCCCTCCCAGAAACCGCAAAGCTGCCAGACAGCTGTTGTGGCGGTGAAACTTCAGAACGTAACTCGGGGTGGCGGGGTGGCGCGGGAAGCCTGGTGGGCCGCAGGGAAGCGCTCCGCAGGCCGCATGTTTGATACCCCTGGTTTAGATCATTGTAGTGAAACTATTTTTCATATGCCTCTGCTTATAGGGCCCAATTGGCTTAATGTTAATATTAATATTTTCCTGTACCAGTGCAGGAAAAAATAGCACTAATTGATTATTAAAACCTTTTTTTAAATCTAGAGTAGGTTTTCTAAAAAAAAATGTATTTTGTTGTCTAATATCGCACAATGTGCCAGTTAGGAATAAGTTGTGACTAGCACTACGGGCATTCTAGTTTCCCAAGAGTGGTCCTGGGAACAAGATCTTCCACTGGTATAAATCAACACAGCTCCACCATGGACTTACATCAGTTTGCACTAGCTGTTCTTCCAGCATTGATACACTGAAAGATATGAAACATTGAATTTGTCATAGATCTAGGATTTATTAGAGCAAGTCCTGGACCAGAAGCCAGAAAACTCCCACTATATGGAATATGTATATGTATGTGAAAGGAATATTTTTGTACTTTTATAAAAAAAATTGTTATATCAGCTAAAAAGTTTGTAATACTAGTAATACTTCTGTCAGAGATGGATCAATGGGCAGCATACAGGTGAGTAGACAAAGGTTGTAGATTAATGTTGTCTGTGGTCATACAGTTTATTCAATGGTTGCAGAAATAATGTATTATATGAGTATCATTACATATATGTGAGACCGACAAACGGGCCGATAGGTTAGAATTAAACAACTCAGGATAAAGAGGACCTGACATTAGTCCTACTCCTGAAATCTACTTTGTAAACAATCGTCAGTGTGACAGTATTTGCTTCCTTTTTCTGTATTTCATCACTCTCACGCCCACCATCTGGAAACACTGAAAAACAGCCTCAGAGTGCAGCCCGTAGTTCCATCCTATAGTGGTTTCCTAGGTAACCAACAGACCAGTACAGAAACAGACTGACAATGTGGAAGGAAACAAAAACAAAACAAATAAAACCCTCCAGCATCTCCCCTTAAAAAACATAACAAAGATTCCTACACTGAAAGTGATACATTGTGAGCAAAATTCACAAACAGGAAGCATTTAAATATCATAGCCTTGGGGCCTTAAAAATTATTCCTCTTCAGCAGGAAGGCGCAGTTCCCTTTACAGAAAATTTTTAATTATTATTATTATTATTAGTAGTAGTAGTAGTATTGCTGGAGCACTGAAAGCCCCCATCAAGATCAGGGCCCCATTCATTATATTAGGCACTGTGCAATCACATAATCAAAGACCATTCCTTGCCTGAAGAGCTTATAGTCCAGAGCTGCAAGATAAACAAAAGATGGGAGAAAAGAAGTATTACCCCCATTTTTAAATTGGGGAATTAAAACACAGAGATTAACTGACTGACCGAAAGTAACACAAGAAGGCAGAGCCAGAAACTGAATTCAGATTTCCTGAGTCCTAGTTCAGTGCCTTAACCACAAGGTCATCTTCAATGGCATTCATTTTGTGAGGCAAGAAGTTTCCAGAAAATAGGAGGATTTTTAATGCTATAGAATGTTTTTTTCCTATGTATGCATCAGAAGAAAGAGAAAAAGTAAGGGATTACGTATTTTGGAATACTAAAAGTGATACAATTAGATAAACTTTATGATGGCACCTTTGTGTGACCTTTGGAAAGTCGCTTAACTTCTCTATGCCTTCGTTTCCTCATCTGTAATTCAGAATAACAATACTTACCCGCTTTTGTGAATCATTTGACGTCTATGTAGGAAAACCACTATACCAATAGAATTGTTCATTATTTGTATTTTATTTTATTAATGTGAACTGAAATAAATTTGTATTATTGCTGCTCACTAGTTATTGGTATAACCCCAAAAGATTAGGCTACATGGTTTATATGATATATAATACAGATCAGCCTGAGCAAAGATAAAATCTAGGGCTGTCAAGCGATTAAAAAAATTAATCAGAATTAATCGCGTGATTTAAAAAATTTGCATTTTGTCAAATTTGCAGTGAAAGTGTTCTTAAAATGAACAACATGTGCTGGGTCATCATCTGAGACTGCTGTAACATGAAATATATGGCAGAATGAGGGTAAAACAGAGCAGGAAACATACAATCCCCCTCCCCCAAAGGAGTTCAGTCACAAATGTAATTAACACATTTTTTTTTTTAACGAGTGTCATCAGCATGAAAGCATGTCCTCTGGAAAAATGGCTGAAGCATGAAGAGGCATATGAATTTTTAGCGCATCTGAAATGTAAATATCTTGCAACGCCAGCTACAACAGTGCCATGGGAACGCCTATTCTCACTTGAAGGTGACATTGTAATTAAGAAGTGGGCAACATTATCTTCCGTAAATGTAAACAAACTTGATTCTCTTAGCAATTAGCTGAACAAGAAGTAGGACTAAGTGGACTTGTAGGCTCTAAAGTTTTACATTGTTCTGTTTTTGAGTTCAGTTATGTAACAAAAAACTACATTTGTAAGTTGCTCTTTAATGATACAGAAATGCACTACTGTACTTCTATGAGGTGAGTTGAAAATTACTATTTCTTTTGTTTATCACTTTACAGTGCAAATATTTGTAATAAAATAATACAAAGTGAGTACTGTACACTTTGCATTTTGTGTTATAATTGAAATTGATATGTTTGAAAGTATAGAAAAACATCCAAAATTGGTATTCTACTGTTTAACAGTGTGATTAATCGTGATTAATTTTTGAGTTAATTGTGTGAGTTAACTGTGATTAATCGACAGCCCTAATAAAATCTAACACTGAAGCATATTTAGGGCAAAATACCCTGGGACAAATTCTACCCTCTGTTATTTTGGTACAGTTTCCTTTAACTTCATTAGGAGTTGCACCTCTGAAACTGACAGCAGAACGTAGCCCTCTGCATGTAAGGTATTTAACTGCAATCCATAGATATTGAAGTTTATGTAGCTTGCTGGACTGCTAATGTTGATTTTCAATAAGTCTTGGAACATAGGGGAAGTTCCAGAAGACTGGAAGAAAGCTAATGTGCCAAAATTTCAAAAAGGTAAATAGGATGACCTGGGTTATTGTAGGCCTGTCATTATGCTATTTAGGGACTCAACTAATAAAGAATTAAAGGAGGATAATATGATTAATGCAAATACATATGGGTTTATGGAAAATAGATCCTGTCAAACTAACTTGATGTCTTTTTTTTTTAATGAGATTACATGTTTGGTTGATAAAGGCAACAGTGTTGATGTAAAATACGTAGACTTCTGTAAGGTGTTTAACTTGGTACCGCATGAAATTTTGATTAAAAAACTAAAGCAATATAAAGCGTGACAAAGCTCTGTCCTTGTCTCAGTGGGTCCCACACTTCCTGGCGGATTTCTCCTACAGCTCCTGGCACACGCACCTCACTCACTAACTGGGAGGCTTTTAACTAGTTCCAGCCATCCCTTGATTGGCTTCAGGTGTCCCAATCAACTTAGCTATGTACACTGCTTTCTAGAAGGATCTTAATTGGCCCCAGGTGTCTCGATTAACCTGGAGCAACTGCCATGGTACGAGGGATTTGTTTAGCCTAGGGCTAACATACCTGTTCTTCACCATTTTACTATAGCCATCTGACCTTACCCCATCACAAAAGTTAACATGGCACACATTTAATGGATTAAAAGCTGGTTAACTGATATGTTGCAAAATATAACTGTAAATGTGGGATCATCATCAAACAGGTGTGTTTCTAGTTGGGTGCCACAAGGATAGGTTCTTGGCAATACATTATTTAACATTTTTATTAATGACCTGGAAGAAAACATAAAATCATCATTCATAAAGTTTACAGACTGACACAAAAGTTGGGGGTGATATAAATAATGAAGAGGGTAGGTCATTAATACAGAATGATTTGGTTCTCTTTGTAAGATGGGAGTAAGCAAACAGTATACATCTAAAAACAAAGAACCAGGGCCATACTTACACTATGGGGGACTCTATCCTGGGAAGCAGTGACTCTGAAAAAAATCTGGGGGGCCGTGGGAGATAATTAACTGAACCTGAGCTCCCAGGGCAACACTGTGGCCAAAAGGGGTAATGCAATCCTCAGAGGAGTAAACAAGTAGGGAGGTGGTTATACCTCTGTATTTGGCAGGGGTGTGACCACTGCTGGAATACTGTGTCCAGAATTTCTTCCCCTGCTGTTATGGTTCCTCTCAATTAATTAGCCTCTTAAGGTTGGTCTATGCACCTCCACCTTACCATGTTTCTCTGACTGTATAAATATCTGTCTACTGTATGTTTCATTCCATGCATCCGATGAAGTGGGTACTAACCCACGAAAGCTTATGCTGAAATAAATTTGTTAGTCTCTAAGGTGCTACAAGTTTTTCTTTCTTATTTTCATTTTGTGTCCAGAAAGATGTTGATAAATTGGAGAGAGGCCAGAGAAGAACCACGAAAATGATTAAAGGGTCAGAAAACATGCTGTATAGTGATACATTCAAGGAACTCAGTCTATTTAGTTTAATAAAGGAAGATTAAGGGGTGATTTGATCACAGTCTATAACTACCTACATGGGGAACAAATATTTAATAATGGAATCTTCAATCTAGCAGAGAAAGGTAGAACAGGATCCAATGGCTGGAAGTTGATGCTAGAGAAATTCAGACTGGTAAAAAGGCATACATTTTTAACAGTTAGAGTAATTAACCACTGAAACCAAGTGTCGTGGTAGATTCTCCATCACTAACAATTTTAAAATCACGATTGATAGTTTATCATCAAAGATATGCTCTAGGAATTTTGGGGGGAAGTCCTATGCTTAGGGTGGTTAGACTAGATGATCACAATGGTTCCTTGTAGCCTTGGGATCTATGAATTATTTCCTGTCCTGTTGGTGCAGTGGTGGGCAACCTGTGGCCTGCGGGCCACGCACGGCCCATCAAGGTAATCCCTCAGCTCCCATTGGCTGGGAACGTCAAATCGGGGACACTGGGAGCCGCGGGCAGCCATGCCTGCAGATGGTCAATGTAAACATTGTCTCGCGGCCTGCCAGCGGATTACCCTGATGGGCCGCATGCGGCCCGCGGGCTTCAGGATGCCCACCACTGTGCTGTGGACTTGTCAGCAATAACAGCATTGTTACCAAAAATCCTATGTTGAGACTCAACCTGTAAGATTTTGATCATTCTCACTGTCATCCAGCAAAATATTTAATCACATGCTCAATTTTAAGCATTTGATTAGTTCCATTGAATTCAGGAGGACCACTGACTTGTTTAAAGTTAATAATATGCTGGGTTCAGAGTGATCACTGCCTTGCAAGATAGAGTCCTTAGTGAGCAATTACTCTCATGAGCAGTCCAAGAAGTGTACGTTTTTACCGGTATGAATAAGGATTCCACAATCTAGCCAATAGCTTCAACCTCCTGAATTCAGTCTCACTTGTTTTTTGTTAGGGGATACTGACAGGACAGTTGTATTTGTGGCATCTGATGATGTCTTCAGTCCCTTGAGTACTGCTTTGTCTTTTATTGTGTCATGATGAGAGCTGTGTGATAATGTTTGTATTGAAAGCAGAGCCAGGACTTTTTGGGCTTTTTTCCAATTTCACTTGAGAGCAAACATTGCTGGCCGTTAGCCATGAATATTTTCGTATGGCTTCTCTGTAGCGAAAAGCAGTTTGCATGGTCCAAGTTTGTCTTAAAGTCTTCCTCATCATTTAAGGTGGTTGCCCTCCATTAGGTGGTTCCTGACGATACTAACACATTCCTATCTTTGTAAAAATGGAATTGGATTTTGGACCGGAAGCCTCATGAGTCATGACTCAGAGTTGACCTGATCCAGTGACTGACAGCTCCATTTAAACATCTTCCCACCTATTATACTCTGATTAATTCTCAATAAGAAATTCAAAGGACAAATTTTTTTGTTTTGTTTTTCTGTTAGTGCTTGGCAGTGTCCCAGCACCCACCAGTTTATGTGCAATAAAGCTTTGGGTAGCCTCCTCTAAAATTCATGTCAAATTGTTGGCAGGAAGGGAAGAGCTATTATTACTAATGGGCCAGATTGTGCCTGGGTCTTACAAGGCTATACAGTAGAGTAAGATTCCCCCCACATAACTGTGGCTATGCAACACTTGCCTAAATCTTGGATCCAGGTACAGGTGGGGAAAGTAAGTGCTGCGTGTACTCTACACCTTCTTGTGAGTGATGAGGAAGGAAGAAGGTGGGGGTAGCCCTAGTGCTGCCCCTCCCCCCATACACCAGCCCAAGGGTGGGGTCAGTTAGTATAGTGCATCTGGAACTGGGCAGATGAATTAGACCCTCCCAGCCCTCTATGGACAAGAGTAGCTCTGGAGAATTGTGCATGTCTGAGGCTGAAATCCTGCTCCCAGGGCACCTAAAGGCTCAGATGAGCTGATTATTAACTGAAGTATTAGTTTAGTGAAGGCTGACAGTGTGCTCAGTGCTGTACAAAGATACAATACAAGAAGGCCGTTACCCACCTGCCAGAAGCTTACAGTCTAGTTCAGACCCAGAGAAAACAATCAAGATACCCACAGTATGCTTTGTAGTATAACGCTGGGAGATGAAAGTGAAAAGCCCAATTTCTTTTTGAAGCATGTTATTGAGGAGTTACAAGGACTCTGAACATTTTCAAGTAGATTACAATGAGCAGAAAGACATAATGCCTGAATAATTACATTCAAATCATCTATTTTCATAAAATTATCTCTTTGAGATGATGGATCTAGCAATTAAATAACTGGAATTGGAAATCTGGAGTTATTTAACTAGCTGCACTTAACTATTACACTTTTTGTGTGTGATAAAAGATAATAAAAACAAAGTGACTCCACTTTACCTAACATCATCAAGAGTGAAAGGTCTAACTTTATTCAGGTGCAATATTTGTCATGTACAAAAGACACTGCATAAACTTCTTTCTGTCCCACCTCCACCCTGATGTTCCTTCCCCTACTATTTGCCCTTTGGCAATTACTGCAATTAACATTATTCTTTGGCAGGCTTGCAGGAAATGCTACAGCTTGCGCTTTCACTATCACTCTGGTGAGCTAGATTGAAACTGAGGCTCTGATCCTAAACTGAGATCCACTATATCAGATCCCTGCACCCCTGTGGAGTCCTAGTGTCTTGAGAGGAACTCTGTAGAAACACGCACAAGAGTCCACACTAATAGATCTTGATGCAAGATAGGAACCATTATTATGGGAGGCAATAATTAATTATTACATGACTCCACAGAATTTAGATGTTAATTTATATTAGCTGGGAGCTATCTCCGTTTTGTTTATTCTATTGACCACAAACCCATTCCCATTCATGAATGCTGCTATTATAATGTATCCCTATTTAAAGAGTTTCTACTTTACAAAAAAATCTTAACGGTTCACGGTCTTCTCATTTACCTTGGCTAAGAGATAACAGACTAGTGCATATAACAGTCTATAAATACATAAACCCCAACCTGGAAGAGGAATTTAGGGTGGCAAGAGGGTTTATAACTGTGTGACAGGACTTTTTTAACAAATGGAAATTGTAAGCCGAATATCAGGAAGAACTTATTACTGGTGAGATCTGTTAGGCTTTGTAATAATGTCCCTGAAAAATGGTGGATCCTGCCTCTATCTCAGAAAAAAATTCAATGATCATATATGCATGATACAAAGAATCACAAATCTTGCATAGAATATGCCTTAGCAATGCAATATTCTCCAAGCTCAATTCATTACATTTTGAATAATTGAACTTTGGATGCCTTGCATCAGCATGTGATCCTTGCACTTTTCTTAATATAGGACTTCTCTACATGTAGAGTTAGTGCAATGTAAACTCAGGTGTAAATCTATAGCACACTAGCATGCTGCTCACTAACTGGCCATGTGGATTCTGTTGCCATGAATTAAAAGTTCTCTAGTGTGCTTTCATAGATTCCAAGGCTAAAAGGGACCACTATGATTATCTAGTCTGAACTACTACATAACATAGGCCATAGAACTTCCTCAAAATAATCCCCAGAGCATATATTTTAGGGGAGGGGGGGAAACTATCCAATCTTGATTTAAATGTTGTCCGTGATGCAGAATCCGCCATGACATTTGGAAAATTGTTGCAATAGCTAATTACTTTTACTTTTAAAATATTATGCCTGGAGCTGATGTTCAGCTGATTAACCAGCATGACCCTCAAAATCTTTTCCAGAGTCACTGCTTCATAGGATAGCGTCTCCATCATGTAAGTATTGCCTAAATTCTTTGTTTCTATATGTATACATTTACATTTAGCCATACAGTATTAAAATGCATATTGTTTGCTTGCACCCAGTTTACCAAGAGATCCAAACTATCGTGTATCAATGACCTGTCCTTTTCATTATTTACCTCTCCCCCAATTTTTGTGTCATCTGCAAGTTTTATCAGAGATGATTTTATGTTTTCTTCCAAGATATTAATACAAATATTAAATATCATAGGTCAAGAATCAATCCCCACAGGACCTGACTAGAAACACACCTGATCAATGATGATTCCCCATTTACAGTTAAATGTTGAGAACTATGTAGCTTTCAATCCATTTAATGTGTGCCATGTTAATTTTATTTGTTTCTAATTTTTTAATCAAAATGTTGTGTTGCACCAAGTCAAATGTCTTATAGGAGTCTATTATATCAACAGTATTACCTTTATCAACAACATTTGTAATCTCGTAAAAAATATCAAGTTAGTTTGACAGGATCTATTTTCCATAAATCTACATTACCCCCCTTAATTCTTTATGAATTGACACAGGAGTAGGTTTATGTGCTCTGAGAACATTCAGCACATGGTAGCAGGGTCCACACAGCCAGCTAGTCAGTAGCACACTAGTGCGCTATAGGTATATACCACAGCTTCCCATGCAACATTTCTCCATCTAGTCAAGCCCATTGATTTATAATTTGGGACTTTTAAAACCCAGATCAGACAAAGACTAGACAATGTACATCCCTGATCTAGCAAGGAAATAGACTTGTAATTGATCTTTTCCATCTCTAGGTTTTTTTATTTCTGTGATACATAAAACTTTTTTTGCTAGGGTGAAAATGATTTAAATAAAATTATTTTTACTGAAGAAACTTAGGCAGAAGAACAAAAACTTGAAAGTAACAGAAGATATTTCTGAGCACTGAAACAGAGTCTCTTTCTCAACATCTCCGTTTAAATTTTGAACTTCAAATATTTTGAGGCAATTGAACTCACTAAAGTCGATGTGATTCAATTCTATTCTCAGTAACACCTCTGTATATTCCCTGTAACTTCATTCCAATGGTGGAATTACTGGGGAGTTAGATTTTAAAAAATCCAGCTATTTTTTTATGGGAAATTGTGGTTTCAAAAAAACAGACATGTTTTCCTGAAAAATATATTAATTAGAAAACTGAGATGTTGGCGGGGAGGATTTCAAAAAAACAGATCTGTTTTCCTCAAAAATGTATTAATCAGAAAACTGAAATGTTGGGGGAAAACTAGGACCAAAAGTGTTTTCATTTGAAATCGTTTACTCTTTTGACTGAAATTGTCTCAGTTTTAGGCAGTTTTGTATATCCATTTTCCAACTAGCTATAGCTCAAACCCATTGCAAGTGAAATCAATTGGGGATTTTTCTCTGACTTCAGTGGAGGTGGATTACACTCTTACACCTTTGTGACACAGAACAGACTTCCACTTGAATCTACTGTAACAGTGCATGGCGACTAGCCAGTGTAAATCAGGAATGCAAAAGTGAGATTCATGCCATCTTTTCACTTCATCCCCTAGCCTGTGTTCTCTGCAGTTTTGCAGGACTAGACCTATAACTCTAGACACACAACTGTCCTTTCCTGTATTGCCATATTGAAAATGTACCCTTAGGAATGTTGTAATGAAAAGTCTCCTAATTTCCCACCCCCAGGAACAATAAAAAGAGATCTGATCAGCTCCCTAGTTCACACATTACAGAAAAAGATGGGTCCGTTTTATCTCATTAATTTCAAGTAATAATTTTCAGCATCTTGTATATAACACTGCTCTACAGCCAAAATGCTTCTGAAATAAATGTAGTCAAACTTTACTAATTCTGGGTCACTGAGAACGAAAATGATGCTTAAAATTGTTGATTGGCTCTAGTTTTCAAGACATGCTATTGGGTCAGTATATACGACCCTTGACTTGGGAATGGCGGAGGATAAGTGAGTTATAAAGGGAAGGGATCTCAATTTAAACCAGAAATGACTAAAATACATCTTTGACTGGATCTATGAATAAATCTATGACTGGGTTGGACAGTACTTGCTTTTTAGGCAAAACAATGAATGATGCAATCTGAAGCTGGTATTGCGTCATACATGATATGAATTGCATCATGTTATTCCTAGAAGTCATGGATGATGCAACCATAACGAAGCTTACATCACTATGCTGAACAAATTGCCCTATATCAGCTCTAGAAATCATACAGTGTCGTGCTCTCTTCTTTGTCAGTGTTTGATTTTGCAAAGGGACACATTTCTGTTTAGCCAAAGTGAGCAGAGATGCCTCGTACTTGTGTGAACAGTGCAGATCACTTCTGCTATGTTTGTGGTGAAGTGACTTTTGCATCACAAAAGCGCAGTCTAGCCACTATGGTTAAGAAAGCCTACCACCTTTCTCTTGGCTGCAAAATTGGAGATCAGGACAAGAGGTGGGCACCACACATATGCTGCAACACTTGTGCAACAAATCTTCACCAGTGGTTGAACAGGAAAAGGAAATCTAGGCCTTTTGCAGTGCCAATGATTTGGAGAGAGCCAACAGATCATACCAGCAATTGTTACTTCTGCATGGTGCCTCCAGTTGGGAAAGGTGTGTCAAAGAAGAAAAAGTGGACTGTGCATTATCCAAACATTCCATCAGCTATACGCCCAGTACCCCACGGAGAAGGACTGCCGGTTCCTGATGCACCAGAATCATTCTCACTTGAGTCAGACGAGGAAGAGGAAGAGAATGAAACTTCTGGTCCTGAACCATCAACGTCACAGGACCCACATTTTCTTCCATCCTCCTCCTCTGAACCACACCTCATAACACAAGGTGAACTGAATGACCTTGTCAGGGATTTGGAACTACCCAAGAGTAAGGCAGAGCTTTTGGGCTCCAGACTACAGCAGTGGAATCTCCTGGCAGGTGATGTTAGGGTTTCCATGTTCCGTGATCGTCAAAAGGATCTTGTCCCATTCTTCTTCATGGAAGGTGATCTTGTAGCCTGCAACAACATCGATGGTGTGATGGCAGCCCTCAACATCGTTCACGATCCAGATGAGTGGAGACTGTTCATTGATTCATCGAAGACGAGTCTTAAAGCTGTTTTACTGCATAATGGCAATGTTTTGCCATCAATTCCAGTTGGTCATGCAGTCCATATGAAGGAAACCTATGACAACATGAAACAACTTTTGAGGTGCATAAACTATGACCAACATCAGTGGCAGCTTTGTGGCGATTTGAAGGTTGTTGCTCTCTTGCTTGGTCTGCAGACTGGATACACAAAGTACTGCTGTTTTCTCTGCGAATGGGATAGTCGTGCAAGAGATTCCCACTACATCAAGAAAGATTGGCCACTCCGACAGTCATTGGAGCCTGGGAGGAAAAGTGTTCAGCATCCACCCCTTGTTGAATCAAGGAAGATTTTGTTACCACCCTTATACATCAAGCTGGGTCTGATGACGAACTTTGTCAAGGCCATTGACAAAACGCAAGCAGCTTTCAAGTACCTCTGTGGAAAATTTCCAAGGTTAAGTGAAGCTAAGATAAAGGAAGGTGTCTTTGTTGGTCCTCAGATTCGTGAACTTCTTCGAGATGATGCATTTGACCATGCACTGCGTGGCAAGGAAAAAACGGTATGGAAAGCCTTCCAGTTAGTGGCAATAAATTTTCTCGGAAACAACAAGGCAGACAACTACAGGTTGTTGGTGGAAAACCTCCTCAAGGCATACAAAAGCCTTGGTTGCAACATGTCACTAAAGAGACATTTTTTGCACTCTCATCTAGATTTTTTTCCACCGAACTGCGGAGCAGTGAGTGACGAGCATGGCGAGCGATTTCACCAGGACATTGCAACAATGGAGAAACGCTATCAGGGCAAATGGAGCCCATCAGTGCTTGCAGACTATTGCTGGACAGTGACAAGAGATTCTCCATTTAATGAATACAAGAGACAAGCCAAGGAACGCCGAGTAGACACTGAATAGGACTAAACTATGGACATAATAGTTTTTTGCCTTTTGTTTCATAATACATTTTATTTATATAACCCCTTTGCTGATTTTTAAAGTGTTACATAAACAGGACAGGTGAAATAGTATCATGTAAAGCAACCATAAACACATGAAAAGACCTAGGTTTACAATTTATGATTAAAACTCTACTATCTACACAATATACATAGACATAAAATGTAAAAACTTAAATATCTTAGAAACAGTAGCCAATCCGTTGTTTTAATTGTCATATTTGAATTCAGCACATCAAAATACATACTAAATATCACATTTTATCTCTGAAGCAGACGACTTCTCAAAAATTGTAGACCAGTGTAATTAGTGTATAAAACAAGTGCTGTGTATCAAATTATTCATTAGATACTAAACCATGTCCCTCTTGCCCCAGTTCACACTAACTGCACTGCAGATTGTGATTAAAGAATAGCCACTGTAAATAGGTTAAGTAGTGAGTTTAATTCTGTTGAATCACCATATCTCTTGTGCCCCCACTCAAGTGATTTTTTTATACATATCTGCAGGCTATCCTAACATTCTTTTCCTTTCCTCTGTCTTATACGATATATCTCCTCAAGGCAGGCTCCTTCTGAGGTTAGAATTGCCAACTCATCTTTCTTTGTGGGTTCTCATGGTATTAGAAATTTTTTTTCTTCTTTTATTTTTAACTTGGTAATTATGTATTACAGCTTATAATGGGATCTTCCTGCTATTTTCAGTTGTTCTCATATTATATTTCCTTTGAAGAGTGTTCAATATACTCATACCCAGGCTTAACACTTTTGTCCTTAGCTGAAGTACAATGAACATTTTAAGTTCAGGTATTAAAATTTTAAGAGCTCATTAGAGACTTTTCTTAAGAGAGTACATTTATAACCTGTCATTCATTATATGAAGCACATGTGTCCACTGATGATCCAGTGGTGGAATAATTATTTCACATTTAGCAACTTATGTAACCTTGCCTTCAGAAATTCAAGGTAATTCTATTTTTATAATACTTGGTTCTTTGTCATAGTTAGCAGCACAAATTATGTAAGAGAATCCTAGTGATACAAGTTATAGGGTCCCAGGCGGCAAGGTAGAGAATTACTAGGAACATGGAAATTGCCATACTGGATCAGATGGTTCTGATTCAGTTGGTTTGTCAAATATCCTATCACAACATTGATCTGTGCCAGATGTTTCAGAGGAGGTTCAAGAAACCCTGAAATAAGCAGTTATGGGATATCCTGTGCCTACGGAAAATTCGCTCTTAAATCCCAATAGTTAGAGGTTGCCTAAAGCCCTGAGAATTTATATCCCTTCATTATTTTATTAATATTATCACTCTGGCTACTCACAGGAATGCCTAATTCCTTTAAAAATCTATTTTAGGTACTTATATGGACCCCAACCTCCTAGTACAGTATAACCTCGAAGTTACAAACACGAGAGTTCTGAACTGACCAGTCAACCACACACCTCATTTGGAACCATGAAATACACAATCAGGAAGCAACAGAGTCAAAGAAAAGGGGGAGGGAAAAAAAGAAGCTAATGCAATACAGTATTGTGTTAAACATAAACTACAAAAAAATAAAATAAAGGGAAAGCAGCATTTTTCTTCTATATAGTAAAGTTTCATAGCTGTATTAGGTTAATGTTCAGTTGTAAACTTTTGAAAGAAAAACCATAACATTTTGTTCAGAGTTACAAACAACCTGCATTCCCAAGATGTCCATAACTCTACTGTATGTGAACACCTCACAATCTTTAACTTATTTATCCTCACAAGGCCTTTTGAGGTTGGGAAGTGCTATTATCTCCATTTTACAGATGGGGAATTGAGGCACAGAGAGTCAAAGTGATTTGCCCAAGGTCACGCAGGAAATGTATGGTGGAACAGGGATTTAAACCCCAGTCCTAGTCTAGAATCCTAACTACTGAGCCATCCTTCCTCTCTTGAGCTTACAAAGCACTTGGCCTCAGTGATATCCTGTGACAATGAATATCACAGGCTAATTGTGAATTATGTGAAAAATAGATTTCTCTTTTTCCTTCAAATGGAAAGGGACTAGTATGGTTTATTAGCACTGCCTTCCAATGGACCATATCATTACACTGAAACTGGCACTGAAATTAAGGGGGAGTTCTGTTTAACAGCTGAGAATATGATTTAGTCTGAGGAAATGGATATACTTCAATTTTAGGCATGGTTTTCCCTTAAACTACTAAACTTTGGCAAATGAAAACATCTGACATTTTAACTAAAAGGAAACAAATCTTAGTAATGGCTAGAACACTGCAAAGTTTTTGATATAAATACTTTTTTCACCAAAAAATACAGATTCATGTTGACTGAAACAATTTGCAAATTTGGGCTGATTCTGGCAAATTGTTTCAGTGGGAAAAAAAATCAGAAATGTTGATGCAGTCCATTTAGATGAACAAAATATTTGGATTTTTTATTTTGGAAAATTGTTTTCCTTTGAATTTCCATAAATTGTATTTAAAAAGCCCTCAAAATAAAGCAAAATATTTCCTTTTGGGTTGAACAAAAGAGATTGTTGGAGCAAAAAGATGTTTTAAACTTCTTTGATTTCTGAAAAAAATCTTTTTGTTTTCATTTTAGGTAATTCATAAATGATTTTTTTTTTCAGTTCAGGCACCAAACTGGAAAATTGGCTATTCACACAGCTCAACTAATGACCCTGGATAATTAATTTCAGTTAAAGTTTCACCAATTATCTTCAACACACGAAGAATAGGTGTACATCAAAGAGATTGGTCTTTTTCCCTAAGACCTCAGAAGAAAAAGATAATAGTTATCACAAATCCACAACAGATTTATAAATAATTTCATGCATAATTAGTGTAATGACAATAGAATGATAAGGTCACATGCTCTCAGGACTTCTGCTCCATAAAGGATTGACTTACTGCAAAACCTACCCCAAAATGAGTCATAGAATCATAGAGTTTATGACCAGAAGGGATCACTAACTAAATTAGCTATTTAATCTCTCTGTGCCTCAGTTCCGCATTTGTAAAATGGGCATAATAGCACTTTCCAGTCTCACAGGCGTATTGTGTGGGCAAGTGCATTGAAGATGCTGGGTTGCTGAGATACTAACATGAAAGGGGCCAGGGAAGTACCTAACATAGATGGATTGTTATTTGTCATATTTTCCACATGCTGCGTCAGTTTGCTACTGTTTTATTCTATACCCTTACTAAATCAATGTGGATGATGATCATGCTAGTCTAGCTACTAATGTCATCTATCAAGTTGCTACCACAGTGCAATTTCTCTGCTGTTTTCCAAAGTTGCACTGGATCAATAACGCAAGATTGTTTAAGCACACTTGCCTTCTTTCCACCTGGAGCAAATGGTTTGATAAGCTCTGTGAAGAGATAATGACACAAGCTGCTGACTATGGTTTTAATTTTATTTGATTGATGGATTCAGATTTCAACTATGCACTATCAATCTACACACATCCGCCCACAGTTCAGCTACCACATTGATATGCCTTGCATTTTCTTTTGTACTTCATCCGAGAGTAAGGATGGGTTTAAAGTTCAGTAGAATAATAGCTCAGCAGTCTAACACATTATTCTACTGAGCAGCCCACGCCTCAGTTCAAAATCTATATGAATTTTTCTAGCTGCAGGCGCTGGATGTAGAGGTGGAGAAGGATGCATCAGTTACATCTGTGGGAGTTCTGAGTATCATGTTGGCCTGAGGAGTCCTGGATTTTGCAGAGGGGTTTCTGCTACTGAATGTAGCTGGAGATATACAGGATTGGAGTAGTAGTAACCTGCAGATCCCTGATACATGCCTGCCTGGTTAGCGCTGCACCCTGCTTTTTTGTGAGGCATCTGATGCTAGGATGAACAGTTTGATCTGGGCATCTTACATCTCTGACAGTTCCGGCAGATAAATTTTCTCCTGCCATGGTCTAGTTTCACAGAGGATAAGCTGTCACTTCAGTACCAAGTGTAACTAACAAATCATTTATAGTTCACATTCAGCGGAACCAAAAAGTCTTAAAGGAATAAAAACACTTCCTATTGAGAACTGACTTTACTACACAAAAGACGAGTGATAAGAGAAGAGAGGAATGTCAGTAACTCCCTGAAATGCCAGCTTTCCTTGTCCACACATAAATAGTATCGGATCACATTTGTCTGTGACAATAGTGTGAACCTATGTTAGCAAAGTGCAAATTTATCCTCCACAACTTCACCATCATGGGCTGAAATACAAATATCTAGTAGTGCAATATTTGTCTTTTCTTCAGGTATTACTAACAATTTTCATTTTCTGACATCTTGATGGCAGGCAAGACTTGACATTGGTTCTGTGACCTGAACAGTTTGATCATGGGTTAGTAATTCATTAGAGAAGACTGCAAAGAGGGAAGAGTATTTTCCCTCACTGTTCTTTCTGATACACACAAAGTATTGTTATTCTCTACCTGTTCATTCGAGTTCTAATAGTCTGCCTGCCCTAGCTGTGAAATGAAATCCTAGGTCTCCAATTAAGAGTCTACCACATGAATCTTGAGATTGAAAAGAAGCACAAACCCTTGCTGATATTTTCATTTTTAGATTATGCCTTTAATGGCAATGACCTTTCCCAGTACATTTCTTAAATATTGAAATCATGAGCTAGAATTAATGTCTTTTATGTTTAAATTACCTTTGTGTAAGACTGCCATTTGAATCGGTCTTTATGATAAATATAAAAAAGCCAAAGCTGTGTCAGAGATCAGGTCCTGTGATTAGAGCAGGAGTCGGGCCTAGTGCTCAGAGCAGGAATTGGTAGTCAGGAATGGGAGCCCAGGGTCACAGCTGGAGTCAGAGGCCAGATGCCAAAGCCCAGGGTCAGAGCTGAAGTCAGAAGTTGGAAATTGGAGTTGAGGTTCAAGACCAGTTACCTGAAGTGGGGTGAGGCAGTGGCAAGGCAGGGCCCAAGGCAGGAGCAAGGCTGCAAACAAGCAAGCACAAGAGCTAACATAGTTGTAGACAAATGCTTTGAGCAGCCGTTGAACTGCTTGTGTTCCTGGGCTTAAGAGCCTGTCTGATGACTCTTCCAGCCTATTACAAGGCAGACTATTACAAGCCAGGAAGCCTATTACAAGCCATCTGTGCTTGTTAGGTTTCTCAAAGACTGGATCTGCTGCAGGCACTGATCATGACAGTACATCTCCCCACTCAAGGGCACCTTCTAGGGGTGCTGGGGTCCAGTTTCTCAGGATACTTCCAATGGAACTCTTGCAATAGGTCCAGGATGCGCATGTTCGCTTCCTATTCCCAAGACTGCTCATCCAGACTGTAGTCTTCCCAGTACACCAGGCACTGGAGACTTTCCCTAGCTCACCAGGAGTTGAGGAGTCAGTGGCAGTGGCGTAGCCAGGTTTAGAGCACAGGGGGAACGGAGCTAAAAAAGGTGCACATGTTATGACTGTGGAGGTCCTGACTTTCAGAGAAAATGAGAATGTCATCCAGGTAAGTGATGACAAATTGGGCCAGCATGTCCCTAAATATGTCATTCATGAAATGCTCAAAGGTCTCCAGGATGGCATGACTAAAACAGACTTCAACGAGAAGCTGTTGAACTTGAATTGATATGCAAACTAGATACCATCAACTCAGGGTTGAACAGAGACTGGGAATGGCTTGGCCATTACGTTAATTGAATTTATTTCCCTTAAGTTAACTATCCTTACTCACACCTTTGTGTCAACTGTCAGCAATGGGCCATCTTGTTTATCACTTCAAAAGTTTTTTTCCCCTGCTGATATAGTTCCTCTTAATTAATTAGCCTCTTAAAGTTGGTATATGCACTTCCACCTTTTCATGTTTCTCTGAATGTATAAATATCTGCTCACTGTATGTTCCATTCCATGCATCTGATGAAGTGGATTCTAACCCACGAAAGATTATGCTGAAATAAATTTGTTAGTCTCTAAGGTGCCACAAGTAATCCTGTTCTTTTTGCAAATACTTGAAGTGGCCATACCTGTTATAGAAGGCAGTCTTCCATTCATCTCCTTCCTGGATCTTCACCAAGTTAAAAGCTCTGCAGGTGTCTAACTTTGTGAAGACCTTGGCAGAATAGAGTCTTTTGAACATCTCCTTAATAAAGAGGAAAGGATGCCAGTTTTGGATTGTAATCTTTTGTTCTGAGTTTTGTAGTCCACCCTAGGCCGGAGGGAGCTGTCATTCTTAGAGGTTTTTAAGGTCAGGCTTGACAAAGCCCTGGCTGGGATGATTTAGCTGGAGATTTGTCCTGCTTTGAGCAGTGGGTTGGGCTAGATGACCTCCTGAGGTCCTTTCCAACCCTGAAATTCTATGATTCTATGATTCTTCTTCACAAAGGAGATTGGGGCCCCCCAGTGATGTTGAGTGATGAATGAATCCCTTCTGCTGCCTTTCTTCAAGATAGCTGCAGAGTGCCTGTAGTCTGGGTTTGCAGAGGAAATAAATGCACCCAAAGGGAACCTCTTCTCCCAGCTGGAGGTTAATGAGGCAGTTGTAGTTGAAATGGGCCAGTAGAGTGACAGCTTCCTTTTTTGTCAAAACCTACAGCATAGTGTTGATGTTTAAAAGGAATCTCTGGAGCTATTGGGGAGGTGATGTGATCTGCTGGATTTGCTTTTGGATCCTCCTTTTGTGTCTCTGAATTCTTTGGAGGACTGAGTACTCCACAAAGGGTTGCTGGTCCCAGGTTGTCTGTCGAGAAACAGAATTGTAAGGAAGATGGAGAGTCAAAGCATACTGTGCCTCACCACCTGCAGATGTGTGGATCATGGGCGATGAGCCAGTGCACAAAAGAAGAACTGATGAATGTGGTGCACAAATTAGTCCAAACTGGAGAATTTATTGGTGGCTCAAAGTGTACTTGCCTCTAAGGGAGATGTTTGATGAGTGGCCAGTGCCGATGAAAGGAGTGACCCATCTATGGACTCCACTGACTTGGGGGTGTACTTGCGCTGGGTGGGGATATTGTGTGCTCGGGAAAACTCCAGGTCCATGAAATTGCCTGAGGTACCCAAGTCCACCAGTGCTTCTAGGTTGCTGTTGGGCATCATAGGGTGCCAGAGACAGAGAGGGGCTTGGAGATGTGTCGGACACTTATTGGCCATCCTCAGGGTACTAGCAGACAAGTTCTGGTGTGGGCTGGCTTCTGAGGAAAGGGGAAGAACACCAACTGAGCCTGGATTCTTCTACTGGGGCTGCGGCTTGGCGTTTCCTAATCAGGACCTTGGCAGGGCAGCTTGACCCAATGTGCCCTGGCTCCCTGCAGTAAAGGTATAGAATTAATGCCAGACATTGATTCTTCTCCACGTTGGAGAGGCACGCCTGGACCTGGCTGATTTGCATGGGTTGGGGCACTGGAGAAGGGACCAATGATGAGAGGCTGAAGCTGGCAGGGCTCACAGGAGCTGAGAGAACCATCTTTTTTTCTTGGTGGCATTCAGTCAGGTGGTCATCGATCTTGATATGAAGGCCAACTAAGGCATCCAGGCCAGGAGGGAATTCCACCCAGGCCAGTTCATCTTTAATATTGTCACTTAGGCTGAGCCACAAATGATAATGCTGCACAGTCTTGTTCCACTCAGTGTCTACTATCAAGATTCAGAACTCTGCTGCATATTTAGCAACTCATCGGCATCCCTGATGCAACATCTGAAGCATGGCTTTAACTGCATGCCTGTGACTTGGGTCATTGAAAATCACCCCCATAGCTCAAACTAAGTATTCAATTGCCCAGAAACAGGCTTGATTTTTCCAGAAGCAGAGATGCCAAAGCCAAGGTGTCCCTGATGAGCAGGCTGATAATCAATCCTTCTTGAGTTTGGTCAGTGGGGTACGACTGTGGATGTAGCAGAAATAAGAGCCAATGCTGATTTAGGAACCCACAAAATTTGTTGTGATCACCATTAAATTTGGCAGGTAGCGGGGAGCTTGGGCTCACAGGGATCAGGGCTCAGAGCTCAAGGTGGTGCACCTTGAGCATGCAGGACCACATTCTGCAACTGCAGGGTAGCAACCTGGGCCTGCAAGGTCTGTAGGGCTCCCAAAATCTCCATAAGAGAGATAGCGGCCTTTGTGGTATCCATGTTTGCCGTATCCGCTCTAGTTCTCTTATTGCTGATGCTGGTGGCGCTCAAACTGTCAGGGATTGAGATGTATGAGATCATGGCCAGTGATTAGAGCAGGAGTCGGATCTAGTGGTTAGAACAGTAGTTGGTAGGTAGGAATCACCGTCCTGGGTCAGATGCCAGAGGCCAGGGTCAGAGCAAAATCAGAAGTCAGGATTGGAGCCCAGGGTCAGTATTGGGTTACCTGAAGTGAGGCAAGGCTGGGAGCAGGGCTGGGATCAAGTAAACACAAGGGCCCTCACCACCATAGGTGAATGTTTGAGAAGCTGCTGAACTACGGCTGCTGTTGGGTTTAAGAGCTGGTCTGCTGACTCTTGCAATCAATCAGGGGGCAGTGTAACCAATCAGATAGCCTATTACAGGCCTACTGTGCTTGCTAGGTTGCCCAGAGACTGGATCTGCTGCAGGGCCTAATTCCTGGCATGCTGGTGTAAATCTAAAGCATCTCCATTGAAGTCTGTGGAGTTACTCCAGATTTACACTTGAGATCTGGATCTAGCCCCAGGGCTTTCTTAAAAAAACACATATGCAGTATTAGTAACTGCAGCAGGGAATATTTTAATAAAATATGAGTTTTAGATAGATAATGTTCCTTTAATTTTTAAATGATCTGTTCCAGTAGATTAGCTGTCACACCAAACTCAGTTTGCAGGGTATCATTTAGGGACATTGTATAAATTCAGGGACATTGAAAAAAGAAGATGGATGCATTTAAAAAGAAAACATATAGAGCTAGTGAAAATCAGCACACCTCTATTGACTTCAGCTAAATTTCCGGCCCTTACAGGATAGCGCTGAGCAAGACTGTTATATTTTAAGGAGAAACTATTTGCAATATTTATATAGCACTTTGACTAAGGATACATTAAGCAAGTCACCTAGTAGCCTTATCTATTTCCCCACATTACAGCCTCATTTCTGAGTTCTTCCTTCTAGCTTGCTCTTTACATGTGTGTTTGTGTGATAGTCATGATTTTGGCCAACAGCCTAGGAATTGAACTGGGGAACGTCCACAAATGAAAGCATGATTCACTGCATCTTGATATTGAAAGCCTAGCTTTCTGTGGCTGTGAGCTGTAACAGGCATGTTCTTTGTGGATTTGGCACATAGCAGAAAATGTAACACACACTGAGCAGTGATTGACATTTGCAATGGATGGATGGAAAGCAGAGATTTGTGCTTGATGTCTAAGTTCCACAGGCTGCTTTTTAAAAATGCAGAATGTTTGGTTTAAAATGTAAGCTGTAGAACTGTTCTAATTACTCTCTAAGAAAATTCTTAAATTCAAATGTCTTTAAAGTCTCTCACTGGTAGATTTTCCCATATGCAATGTCATGCAGACTGCAGCCAATGCAACAAAAAAATGAACCGCGATATGACCCTTGCAACCACTGAAGCAAAAAATTTTCCTAGGACAAAAGGGGACATGTCTGATCTGTCACTGTATTTTAAAATGTAAGATATGCATGCATTAAAATAGAAAGTGTAAAACACCATAAATGTACGCTCCACTGTACTGTAATAAAGCAGTGCCCTGAAGAACTTACAGTTGAAAGACAGAAAGGAAATGAGCTGAGCAAACAAAGCAGAACATACTGAATGTTTCTCAAAAAGGGTGAGTTTTTGGTAAGGCTTATAGTATTTTGACTAACATTCTCTGTGCTAATAAAGTAAATAGAATTTGGGCAACACATTTTTACATACACTCAAGAAAGTGAAGGAGGAATTTAATTATAGCATTCCTTAATGTGCTCACATAATGGCCATAAGAAACACAAAACTCAAGTGAGCTCTTTACACACATTCAAGGCAAGAAAAGTCAAACAGGAATTTTAAAAATGTGTAAACGTGCAAAGAAACAGCTCTATCCAATTTTTGACATACGGTATCAGGGATAGAGTGTCATTCCTGTATCTGAGGGTACACCCTGTTAATAGCAGGTCATTAAGGCTTGACCCTGCACAGTGTTGCTGAGCATTCTAGCCCCGACTCAGTGTAGCACTTAAACACATGCTCAACTTTAAGTATGTGAGTGATCCCCTTATTTTTTGTTAATTTAGAGAAGAAAATTATTTTAATGGGACTACATGCGTGCTAAAGTTAAACACATGCTTATGTTCTTTGCTGAATTGAAGATAGAGTGCTTGGCTGTTGAGGTGGTAGGAAATTTTTTGTCAAAACAGTTTTCTGTCAGATAATTTCATTTCAACAAAACTGAAATTGTTGTAAGATCATAGATTTCTGACAAAATTTCATTTAGAAGAAAAACTGGAAAAAGTTTTGCAAGTGTCAAAATGTATTGTTTCAACCTTTTCTAAATAATTTTTTTTCTGCTTTTGAAACAACTTTTCGTTTAGAAATTTATTCTCTATATAAATTTTTTTCAAAATCTTGAATTTATTCATGAGATGGTGTCAAGACTGACTCCCCACTCTGGCACTTTGAGTGCAGAAGGTGGGGGCCCGCAAGGATTCTAAACATTAAAAATGCCACTCCAGGTTTACATTAAACTGTCAAGGTTACAGCTTTTCTCTGACCTTGGATGGATAGATGCTGCCACCACCCAAGTGAAAAAAACATCTTGGGACCCAGGAAGGCACACTTGGGAATTCCTCGCTTTGGGGTACCCTTAAGCCCTTTCACCCCCACTCTGAGGAAGAGCTGAGAAGAAAACAAAGGAAATCAATTGTTACCACCAGCTAATTAAACAACATGTGGCCAAACCTCTCAGGACACAAAATCCAATCCTGTTTTTAAAAAATGTAAATTTTATTTAAAAAAAAAAGAAAGAAAATACATTTGAAAACTCAGGCTATTGCTAGCTTTAAAAAATCCACTTACAAGAATTAAGCATCAAGAATAATCTTCTTGAGGTTCAGCTTAAAGATTACAAGCAAAACAAAAGCATTTGGAGTTATCACAGAGGAGTCAACAAGCCATAAAGAAATAAAAAGAAATAAACCTAATTGCGTCTTTCTAGACATTTCCTGATCTACTTACATATCTGGGGGGGTTAAGTGAGTAGTTTCTAGGTATGATTCCGATGCTTTTTCATACCTAGCCCCAAGCTTCTTACAACATAGTTCCAACTCTGTCTCTGCTTCTCCCCGAGAACAACAACAGACAGACAAAGGGGAAGTTTTTTTCCCAATTTTAAAAAGTTCTAGCTTTCCCATTGGCACTTTTGGTCAGGTGCCCACTCCCTTCCTTTTACCTAGGAAGGGAGACTTTTTTACCCTTTATAGATAAAGCAAGTAGAGAACAACTGCTAAGAGGGATTTTATAGCTAACTGGATGGCTGGGTGTCCATAAAAGAGAGCTACTCACCCCCGCACTTTCATTTATCAGAGATGGAAAATCTGTTTTCCATCCAGCTTGACTCGGCACCTTGCAGAATCAAGCTCTAAATCAGGGATCAGCAACCTTTGGCACGCGGCCCGTCAGGGAAATCCGCTGGCGGGCTGGGACAGTCTGTTTACCTGCAGCATCCGCAGGTTAGGCTGATCGCGGCTCCCACTGGCCGTGTTTCGCCATGACAGGCCAATGGGGCCTGTGGAAAGTGGTGGACAGCACATCCCTTAGCCCACGCCACTTCCCGCAGCCCTCATTGGCCTGGAACGGCGAACCGCGGCCAATGGGAGCTGCGATCAGCCAAACCTGCGGACGCTGCAGGTAAACAGACTGTCCCAGCCCACCAGCGGATTTCCCTGATGGGCCACGTGCCAAAGGTTGCCGATCCCTGCTCTAAATCGTAGCAGTGAGAGAAGAGAATAATGAAAAATGCAGATTCTCCTCTTTTAATACACCTTTCTTCTTCATTTGTTCTGGACATTAGATTGATAAGTGAGAATCTATCATATTATTCTTGTCTACCCACCTCTTCCTTTGAATTTTATATTTACTTGCCATATTATGTTTTCTGATAAAGCAGGTCATGTTTCAATACTCACTAAAGTCAAAGAAAGACTTCCATTAACTTTAAAGGGAGTTGGTTCAGGCCGTTTGTGCTTTTAGACATCTGGGCACTTGGTTTTATTTATTTTTGGAATATGTCACATAGTTTAATATAGGGATATCATAGACCTATTGAGAAAGAGAGAGAGAAAGATTAAAAAGATCTTGCTCCATTAATATGCCTGCCAGAATGATCATCACTTCTGCTGTGTTCAGCTCCTCTCCTCTCCTTGTTCCACCTCAGAGCCCCTCTTCAGTTTGGAGTAACTGTTCACTTGCTTAAATGTATCCAAAAAGATACCTATAATATATGACAAATGCATCTTAGGAAGAACTAATTACAGACACCAATCTAACTTCCCAGGACAGTGATGTGCTAGTGGCATCTTTCTTAAAACAGGCTGTGCAGTCAGACTTCAAGATAATTGTGTGTCTTATCTCAAGTTCTCCTTGCTAAATTGATATTTAGAGATGACTACTGAACTGTTCTTCTAAAGCCACAAATCTAAATTAACCTCAAGTACAAGAGAGATTTCAGGGCTCTGTATTAGGAGTCCAATACAAATGTAGAAGTTAAAAATCTCCTTAATCCAGGATCCCTTATTTTAATTATTTTTCTTATCAAAGTAAGCATAAAGTTTGCAAACAATACACAAAAGCCCTCAGACTTGAACATGTGTCATCCTGCCCCCACCCCTCACTACTTTCTCATTTTTCTTGAGAGATATGGGCAAGAGATGTTTCTCCAGGTCCCTGCTGGAGTTCAAAGTATTATTATTCCCTCTATCCTTAAGGTTCTATGTCATGGGTACCATGCTTTTGTGTGAGGGAAACTTATCTGTCCAATCTGATTTTCAGTAATATGGAGTTCTCTGACTTCACCCCAACGCCTAATTGTGCTATCCTCACACCATGACAATTTTAAATGAAGCAGAGAGAATACCATATTGAATTTGACAGATGCTACGCATACACTATGAGCTAGGGGTGTGATTACCTTGCTCGTGTACACATACTCACCCTAGCTCTCAGCAAGATAGCATGAGTATAAATAACAGTGTAGCAGTAACACAAATGGCAGCAGCAGAGACACGTCTGAGTTTGGCCAAGTACAAAACCCACCTGAAACCATGGGTACATACAGGGTTGGCCCACAACATTTTGGCACCTGAGACGGGGAGCTCAAATGACGCCCCCACGCCCCTTCGCTTGGGACAAAACTTTGAAAGGTCTCAATTCTGCCTTCTTCCTGTTCTACTCCTCTCATGGTACTGCTCTGCTACCTACCCCAATAAAGGAGAACTAACAACTTAGAATGCCTTGTTCAAAAATTTTAAGTAACAGTTAACTTTCAAACGCCTGAACAGCAAATGTAACTTTTCTTGTCTGCATAGTAAACACTGGCATTTTTATCTGTTTGAATAATCAAAGTGGTGCTTTTCATGCCTTCTTGGTTGCAAAGATTTGAACTGCTTCCTGAAGGTCCACAGTTTAGGCCAGCTCATGCTCTATTGAGATGGTTGCAAGGCTGACCAGCCTCTCCTGTGTCATTGTGGAGCATAGATGTGTTTTTATTAACTTCAGCTTGGAGAAGCTGATCATCTATGGTGGCCTTTATCCTTAGTCTCATCTCAAGCTCTTTCCACCTATGGAATGCTCTCTGGTGATTTGCTGCCTTCTCATGGCATGCCAGATTTCTAGCCAGATTTTTCCAGTCCTTTGTTCCTGTAGAACCCAATGTGGCTGGAACATTAGACTGGAAGAGTTTGCAACAAAAACAATATGCAGCATTCTGGGTTTTTGAGTACATAAGCCATGGCCTCTCCACTTTGTCACCATTGGGGATTTCACACCAGTAATGTGTTGGATGGAAACTTCTATTTTCATTGTCTTTGGGGAACATAAAGTTTTTCACTTGCTGTGGCCCATGCAGTACAAGGAAGTCCCTCAGGCTACTGCTCAAGTGGGTCCACAGTCCTGGATCATCTAGACTTAAGGAACTAAACTCAGCAGCAGCTGTTTCTTGCACCTCCACCACACTCCTCTCTGATCTACACTTTTCTTCAGGTTACGTCCATTTGAGATGGAGATATGGATGCTGCAGTAGCTGCCAGGTCACCTGCACTCTGACTAACTGGAAGATCAGGCATCTCCTCACCATGCACATCCTCACTGGGGCCGGAAGGCTCACCATGAACATTTGTGTCTATGTATCTCAGGAGAGCTCCTTCCTGCTTAGATAAAAAAGCTTCCTTTGCTTTTTTTCTTTTTCTGAATGCTGCCCCAAAGGGGTGTTTTCTTCTTTCACTCATGACTGCTGTTCTGTGCCAGCTAGAGTGGCTCTCAACACTCAATTGAAGGGGACAAATAAGCAGGCTGGTAGCAGGGCCTGAGTGAGGGAAGATATCAGCGTCTTAAGGGCCTAACTGGCTCCTACTACTTCAGTTGACTGCTTGTTCTCCTCAAGTGGGTTCAGGGAAGCAGCAGGAAACAGGAAGCTCCCTGAGAAGCTGGTGTTAAAACTACAATGGGAGCTGTTAAAGGAGCAGTCATATAGTTTTTAAGTGTTCTTTGTTTTTTCTTTTCTTTTAGGATCAGATCCCATTGAACTCAACAGCAGTCTTTCTATTGACTTCAGTGGGAGTTTGGATTGGGGACCTAATGTGGTGGTGTTAATTTACAAAAATAAATTGTGGGGAGGTAGGGAGTTAATAATTGAGAAGCAATGAATTGTAGGAGTTTTATGCTGCAGGGCTGCCAGCGGTAGGAATGAAAATAAAAGTATTTTAATGGCTACATTTCCCTGCTTGCCTTAAGGTGTTGCCTCTCTATAGAAAGCAAATTTGTCCCTGTTCGTATGAAATGCTGGTTTACAATCTGAACATGTTTGCTGATTTTAAGTATCACTACTGGTAAAATTTAGAAGATTGGTTGTTTGGAAAAGTCAGTGGAGTTTAGGATTGGCTGGGAGCCTGTTACTGCAGATAACAAGGGCTCCAGAAATCTGCTACATTTCTGTGAATTTGCTTGCTTCTGGTCCCAGTAGCTGAACCATGGTAAGGATTGTCACTGACCTGCTATTTTCCTACAGGTAGCATCTGTTTTTGCAAAGGACATTTAAATGTACTGCTGTCATTTTTAGGAATCTTTATAAAATTTCATTTTCATGGGAATTTTTTTGTAATATGAAGTCCTTTTTATAGCTTTAAAATATATGCTACAAGCTACATTTTCGGAAGTGAGCAGTTATTTTGGGTGCCTCAGTTTCTGAGTCCCCAGCTAGAGACATTATAAAAAGTTTTATTTTTAGAAGTGCTGAGAGCTCACTCTCAGAAAAATTAAGCACCTTACAGGTATTTCAGGCTGCCTACCCAGAAACTGGGGCACCCACAATTACTGCTCACTTCTGAAAAGGTAGGTCTTTGTTGTAGCCTCCCCTCATGCCCATACACAACTACTCCTTTATGCATTTCAGTTTGGACCTACATAAGGAAAGCACCTATTACAGACTGGGTGACTTGCACATATCTTACAAATCATACAGATCCATAGAGAGCACAACTCACACTGAATCTGAAGGCCTATCCTTACCATACAGTCACCCTCCTCCCCACCCTCCACACAAACAAAATAGAAAATAAAAAAATTGAACTACCATTGAGGGCAATAGCCTACCAAATATCAAAACACTACCCTTAACCCAATCCCACCCCAAAGGCCCAGCAGCTCCTTACTCCCCGGCATGGGCTACCCATAGTAAATGTGAAGAGAACAGATTCCATGGGGTTGCTGCTACTTCTCCTCCCTCGGGTGGGTCTGGGGTGCACTTGGGTGTGGCAGGGGAAGTAATCTGCACCACATTGGCTGGCACCATTTGCTTCCCCCTGGAGCAAGAGGGAAACCAGGGAATCTCTCAGTCACAATCTGGTTCCTGGTCTGCTCCTGGGGCAGCACAACTACACATTACCATGTAGCAAAACCACTGTCCAGCCTTTTGCCTTGGGAACAGGACACAAAAAAATGTTGGGGAAGGATTTGGAAACTTCATTCCAAAATGATCCTGCAGGCAGCCCTGCTCCAGCACTGTTGACCTGATGTTATTTAATTTTTTTCCTCAGCCTTGTAAACAAAGGGATTTGTATTTATACATCACATATCTGGCTTCAAGTCTAAGCTTGATAAGTTTATGGAGGGAATGGTATGATGGGATAGCCTAATTTTGGCAATTAATTGATCTTTGACTATTAGCGGTAAATATGCCCAAGGTCCTGTGATGAGATGTTAGATGGGGTGGGATCTGAGTTACTACAGAGAATTCTTTCCTGGGTGACTGGCTGGTGAGTCTTGCCCAGAAGCTCAGGGTTTAGCTGATTGCCATATTTGGGGTAGAGGAATTTTCCTCCAGGGCAGATTGGCAGAGGCCCTGGGAGTTTTTCACCTTCCTCTGAAGCATGGGCACGTGCCACTTGCTGGAGGATTTTCTGCGCCTTGACATCTTTAACCATGATATGAGGACTTCAATAGCTCAGACATGGGTTAGGGGTTTATTACAGGAGTGGGTGGGTGAGATTCTGTGGCCTGCAATGTGCAGGAGGTCAGACTAGATGATCATAATGGTCCCTTCTGATCTTAAAGTCTATGACTCTATGACATCACAGATTCAAACCAGTGCCAGGACTACAGGTGAAGTTTGATCAAATATAAAGGAGAGAAATCCAAAGAAATGTCACAACTCATGACTGCACAGAGTGACAGCAGAAAGAGCAAAAAAGGCAAAACTTTCGAGTTACCTAAATCATATTATACCCAGCTGTTGTAAAAGAGAGGCATTAACTTCAGCATATTACAGATGTGTTTCTATTAACAGCTGTACATCACATTGCTCAGCTGAGAGATAGAGTGGGGAAGAAAGGACAAAATCTGATGCAGACTGAGTCTGAATATTCTCAGCGCATCTAAGATCGTGACCACTATAGCTCACCACCTGGACCACGCAACATCAGAAGAATACATTCCATTGACTGAAGTGTGAAATCCAAGAATATCACATTGTGGCTTTGTCATAAAACCTCTCGACAGGACAACAAAAAGCTGCTATTTTGCCATAGCATCACAGGGAAGGCACTGTGCTGCCCCTTGCTGGTCTGTACTACCAGCAAATTAAAACACCTTCCTCAATGGCTTAGGTGAGCTGGCAGGCGCATTGAGGACATGGAATCAAGGCTCTGCCTACTCCCTGCAAACCTGCAAAGGATGTTAAAAAAGAAATCCAGTGACCACCTGCATACTTCAAAGTAGGCTAACCACCTCTATTGTAGATCACCAAAAGTTCTGTGTGGTGCAAGTGTTAAGAGTGGAGGGAAGTGCCATGAATAAATTCACCATGCTATCTAGAATAGAAGTCATTAAAAGTTGACATTTGTAGACAGTTAACAAAGATATCTCTTAGGGATATCCACATAGGGAAAACTGTGCTAATCTTCAATAGTACCATATGGTAACAGTTGGCAAATACTGACTTTTTAATGATGTTCTCTTTGTGTCTATTTCCAAAGCTATTGGATTAATCTTATTCTAAATTTTGTCTCCTCCCCTTTATATTTCAGCAGCTCTTGATCTTTGTCAAGGAGCAGAACATTGACCGGTGCAGCCTCTTTATCAGGCCAGACTGAAGGGCTAAACCCACACTGAAGAGCTCAAAGAACTCCAAGGACTCCTTGGTACTGCCAGAGTTTCATCACCAACACAACCTTCTCAGTTATATTCTTTATATGGGGAAGATCAGAGGCAGCGTGATAACGGATGAAATAATCAGATTTAAGAGATTTCTCATAGACTCATGGACTTTACATTCAGAAGGGACCATCATGAACATCTAGTTTGAGCTCCTACACACTGCGGGCCATAGAACCTCACACATCCACTCCTATAATAGAACTCTAACCTTTGGCTGAGTTACTGAAGTCCTTATATCATGATTTACAGACTTCAAGTTACAGAGAATCCACTATTCACACTAGTTTAAACCTGCAAGTGACCCCATGCTGCAGACAAAGGCACAAAAAAAAAAACCCTCAGGGTCTCTGCCAATCTGACCTGGGGGGAAATATGGTGATTAGATAGACCCTAAGCATGTGGACAAGACTGTTTCTTTAACAGGGTTAGCAATAGTTTGTATGAGAAATGCTGACACCCTGCCATCTGGAATGCAGATTTTGACAATCTCCAACAATAAAGGATCCACCCAATGTCTTTCTTCTAGGTTTCACCAACAAGGAAGATAAGTGGATAAAATCGAAGTGTGATATCCACCATCCTCCACAGTAAAAACATGTGGGTTATGCAAGAAGAGAAGACTTCATACATGTTCCCACGTGACACTGACCTCTACCAAAAATGCTACCCATCTGGTCTGAATCCAAGCATTCTTAGCTATAAAATAGATCAAAAACTTCTCCCAGAAAAGCACTCACATTTATATCTGAGTGAAGACAACCCAAATTCACCCGGCTGCCTGGCATCCAGAACAGTTCTACTGGTCAGGAGTTCACAGATCATATGGCGATGAAAAGAAAACTTTCCCTCACATCCAGCACAGTATTGTGTTATGTTTAAATACATTACGTTGCCATTAGCCTGTGGCCAACAGCATTATGGCTGGAGCACAATCTTCTTGGTGCTTTTGTGCTTTTGTGGACTGAGAGTGTCAGTGACCAAGACTGTCACAATTGTTTCAGCCCAGAGAATACTGGACTTGCTCAATTCTTAACCACTAAAGAACCCTAATACATGATGATTAGTCATCCATTCTCCCTGTGGCAGGAAAAGGCCGGGGTAGAGACTGTCGAATCGTGGAAGTCAACGAATGGCTACGCAGATGGTGTCGGAGAGAAGGGTTTGGATTCTTTGACCATGGGATGGTGTTCCAAGAAGAAGGAGTGCTAGGCAGAGATGGGCTCCACCTGACGAAGAGAGGGAAGAGCATCTTTGGAAGCAGGCTGGCTAACCTAGTGAGGAGGGCTTTAAACTAGGTTCACCGGGGGAAGGAGACCAAAGCCCCGAGGTAAGTGGGGAAGTGGGATATCGGGAGGAAGCACAAGTAGGTGAGTGCAAGAGGGGAGGGCTCCTGCCCCATGCTGGGACAGCAGGACGATCGTTGAGTTATCTTAAATGCCTATACACAAATGCAAGAAGCCTGGGGAACAAGCAGGGAGAACTGGAAGTCCTGGCACAGTCAAGGAATTATGATGTCATTGGAATAACAGAGACTTGGTGGGATAACTCACCTGATTGGAGTACTGTCATGGATGGATATAAACTGTTCAGGAGGGATAGGCAGGGCAGAAAAGGTGGGGGAGTTGCACTGTATGTAAGAGAGCAGTATGACTGTTCAGAGCTCCAGTATGAAACTGCAGAAAAACCTGAGAGTCTCTGGATTAAATTTAGAAGTGTGAGCAACAAGGGTAATGTCGTGGTGGGAGTCTGCTACAGACCACCAGACCAGGGGGATGAGGTGGACGAGGCTTTCTTCCAGCAACTAACAGAAGTTACTAGATCACAGGCCTTGGTTCTCATGGGTGACTTTAATCACCCCGATATCTGCTGGGAGAGCAATACAGCGGTCCACAGACAATCCAGGAAGTTTTTGGAAAGTGTAGGGGACAATTTCCTGGTGCAATTGCTGGAGGAACCAACTAGGGGAAAAGCTCTTCTTGACCTGCTGCTCACAAACAGGGAGGAAATAGTAGAGGAAGCAATAGTGGATGGGAATCTGGGAGGCAGTGACCATGAGATGGTCGAGTTCAGGATCCTGACACAAGGAAGAAAGGAGAGCAGTAGAATACAGAGTCTGGACTTCAGAAAAGCAGACTTTGACTCCCTCAGGGAACTGATGGGCAAGGTCCCCTGGGAGAATAACATGAGGGGGAAAGGAGTCGAGGAAAATTGGCTGTATTTTAAAGAATCCTTATTGAGGTTGCAGGAACAAACCATCCCGATGTGTAGAAAGAAAAGTAAATATGGCAGGCGACCAGCTTGGCTTAACAGTGAAATCCTTGCTCGTCTTAAACACAAAAAAGCAGCTTACAAGAAGTGGAAGATTGGACAAATGACCAGGGAGGAGTATAAAAATATTGTTCAAGCATGCAGGAGTGAAATTAGGAAGGCCAAATCACACTTGGAGTTGCAGCTAGCCGGAGATGTTAGGAGTAACAAGAAGGGTTTCTTCAGGTATGTGAGCAACAAGAAGAAAGTCAAGGAAAGTGTGGGCCCCTTGCTGAATGAGGGAGGGAACCTAGTGACAGAGGATGTGGAGAAAGCTAGTGTACTCAAGGCTTTTTTTGCCTCTGTCTTCACAGACAAGGTCAGCTCCCAGGCGACTGCACTCCGCAGCATGGTATGGGGAGGAGGTGACCAGCCCTCTGTGGAGAAAGAAGTAGTTCGGGACTATTTAGAAAAGCTGGACGAGCACAAGTCCATGGGGCTGGATGCACTGCATCCGAGGGTGCTAAAGGAGTTGGCCGATGTGATTGCAGAGCCATTGGCCATTATCTTTGACAAATCATGGCAATCGGGGGAGGTCCCGGATGACTGGAAAAAAGCTAATGTAGTGCCCATCTTTAAAAAAGGGAAGAAGGAAGATCCAGGGAACTACAGGCCAGTCAGTCTCACCTCAGTCCCTGGAAAAATCATGGAACAGGTCCTCAAGGAATCAATTCTGAACCACTTAAAGGAGGGGAAAGTGATCAGGAACAGTCAGCATGGATTCACCAAGGGCAAGTCATGCCCGACTAACCTAATTGCCTTCTATGATGAGATAACTGGCTCTGTGGATGAGGGGAAAGCAGTGGATGTGCTATTTCTTGACTTTAGCAAAGCTTTTGATACAGTCTTCCACAGTGTTCTTGCCAGCAAGTTAAAGAAGTATGGGCTGGATGAATGGACGGTAAGGTGGATAGAAAACTGGCTGGATGGTCGTGCTCAATGGGTAGTGATCAATGGCTCCATGTCTAGCTGGCAGCCGGTATCAAGTGGAGTGTCCCAAGGGTCGGTGCTGGGGCCGGTTTTGTTCAATATCTTCATCAACGATCTGGAGGATGGTGTGGACTGCACCCTTAGCAAGTTTGCAGATGACACTAAACTGGGAGGAGTGGTTGATATGCTGGAGGGTAGGGACAGGATACAGAGGGACCTAGACAAATTAGAGGATTGGGCCAAAAGAAATCTGATGAGGTTCAACAAGGACAAGTGCAGAGTCCTGCACTTAGGACGGAAGAATCCCATGCACTGCTACAGACTAGGGACCGAATGGCTGGGCAGCAGTTCTGCAGAAAAGGACCTAGGGGTTACAGTGGACGAAAAGCTGAATATGAGTCAACAGTGTGCCCTTGTTGCCAAGAAGGCTAACGGCATTTTGGGCTGTATAAGTAGGGGCATTTCCAGCAGATCGAGGGACGTGATGATTCCCCTCTATTCGGCACTGGTGAGGCCTCATTTGGAGTACTGTGTCCAGTTTTGGGCCCCACACTACAAGAAGGATGTGGATAAATTGGAAAGAGTCCAACGGAGGGCAACAAAAATGATTAGGGGGCTGGAGCACATGACTTATGAGGAGAGGCTGGGGAAACTGGGATTGTTTAGCCTGCAGAAGAGAAGAGTGAGGGGGGATTTGATAGCTGCTTTCAACTACCTAAAAGGGGGTTCCAAAGAGGATGGATCTAGACTGTTCTCAGTGGTAGAAGATGACAGAACAAGGAGTAATGGTCTCAAGTTGCAGAGGGGGAGGTTTAGGTTGGATATTAGGAAAAACTTTTTCACTAGTAGGGTGGTGAAGCACTGGAATGGGTTACCTAGGGAGGTGGTGGAATCTCCTTCCTTAGAGGTTTTTAAGGTCAGGCTTGACAAAGCCCTGGCTGGGATGATCTAGTTGGGGTTGGTCCTGCTTTGAGCAGGGGGTTGGACTAGATGACCTCCTGAGGTCCCTTCCAACCCTGAGATTCTATGATTCTATGATTCTATGTCTAACTAAACAAAAAATAAATGGAGTAAAAGTTCTGCACCTAGATACATGAAAAAGTAATTTTGATGTTTCTCATTTACATAGCACTTTCCATCGGAGGATCTCAATGATCTTTATATTTAGCTTCGTGACAACACTTAGAGGAAAGTGTTATCTGCGGTTTACAAGGTCACAGAGGAGGTCTGTGTTTGCAAAAACAAAAATTAAAACCTATCTTTCCCCAATATGAATTTTGTCTCTCATGGGTTTTCCAGATATTCGACTCCTGCAGCACCACTTATGGGAGTGGTCTCGGCAACTTGGACCTTGTAGGTGTTTCATGGCTCCTGGCTGAGTTTCCATGTGTGGCCTGTTATCAGTTGTCAACCCTGTCCATTGCCTTTGGCCTCTTGGTTATTTTTGTAACTGTGTGCACATTTTGTGCCTTCTAAATATTTTCTCCGAATCCTGGCTGTGCCCCAGCCATCTTTAATTCCTGAAGTGGCCTCTACGCAAGAGAACAAAAGGAACATTTCCTTTATAACACAGAGGCAAATGTCATTTCCCCTTGTTCAGGCACAAAATCTTTTTTTACTAATTCACTGCGGAGTGCAATAAGGAAACAGCTGAATAAGCCCCCCCACCCCCCCACCCCTTTTTTCAATCCACTGCTCACACAAACTGGTGTTCCCCTGTCAGAACGGCATATTCTTATCACTCAGCATCTGTTTCCTTTTTTCTCAGGCTTGTTTACCAGCTTTTTCATTGAGAAGCTTCCCTATAGAGGATATTATTTTTTTACTATCTTATTCATTCATGAGAGAGTTACACCTCCCAGCTGCAACTATTTTAACAAGCTCTAAAAGCTAGGTATATAATTTTTTCCCTGTGACTCATATCCTATCAAATAAAGAGCTACAGTGCAGTACAAAACTTTTGCAGTCCAGGCTGTTTATAGTGACAGTTAATTTAAACAATGTTCCTTTCAATGACCTTTTGTGCTGCTACATATTCTTTGGCAGCAGAGGGCCAGTAGCAGAACTATTTTCCACTTCAGTCTAAAACTAAATAGATTATTTTAAATAAGCTATTACCAATCTGCATGTAAGTGAGTTAAGATTTTTTATATAAATACTGATTTTAGACATTTTTTATGAACACAAAATAATTTAGAATAAAGAGGCATATCAGGTTTCTAAAGGGTGGAGTCAAATTGCTATTTTCAGGAGTTTCCATGGAAACTACTGTCCTAAGCAATCCTCTCTACAAAAAACACTGATGTTATTGCCATCTTGTTTCTAAGCTTCCTTGATAGATAACAAAAAAAAATCCAAACAAACAACAAATACCACATTTATACAATTATAATATCCGCCCTAGCTACCCAACATGGTGGTTGATAGTCTATAATATGAAACCTACAGGGTTACTTGCAGCATAGCTTAGAAATGAGAATTTAGGCATTTTTAAGCCTAAACACTGATTCAAACCTGCTTCATAGCAAGCTTATATTCTGCCTTATGTATAATGTGGCAAATTCACTCTAAGGCTTGTCTACGTGTTGCATTAGTCCCCACCAGAGGGCTGTAAATTTTAGTCTGCACTAGTGTGTCAGGTACTAACTGGGCCATGTGGACCCTTCTGAAACACAGTAAACCAATTTCAAACGGTATTACATGCTAAAACAACATGTAGACAAGCCCTGATTTATGTCATGTAACCATGTCAACATCAATATGCTTGTTTTTAGTGTATTTGAGTGCAGATTTTAATCCTATGTGTTCCTTGTTATGATATATGTTGGAAATCCATCAATAGTAACTGGGAAGAGAAAGAAGTTATTTGGGATGATAGGGATTGGGGAAGAAGTGGGTCATTTTTGTACCAGTTTTACAAATAGGAGACATTGGCCTGCACCAAAACCTTAAATCCAAACATTTTCAAATTTGGGGTTTCAAAGAGGTCAGTCTCAGGGCTTCAGGTGTATCCACAATCTAGCCTAAAATGGGGGCAGTTTTAAATAGGACAAAAGTGCATATATGAGATTGATGTTAACTTTTGGCTATTCTGCCTTATTCTGTATACTGCTACTTTGTATTTATATATTTGCCTTAGCAATGCATTCCAGTTTACTTCTAAGGGATTTCTGTTCTTGTACATACCTGTAGACATTTTTAGATACTATACTGTTTTCCCTAAAAAAGACTTAGAATCATAGAATATCAGGGTTGGAAGGGACCTTAGGAGGTCATCTAGTCCAACCCCCTGCTCAAAGCAGGACCAATCCCGAATTTTTGCCCCAGATCCCTAAATGGCCCCCTCAAGGATTGAACTCACAACCCTGGGTTTAGCAGGCCAATGCTCAAACTTAAAATATTATTACTAGTCTCTGGTGTCTTTTTTTCAACTACTGTGTATTGTAGATTAGGAAAAGCAATGTTGTCTACTTTGTATCTGTTCTGGTTTTAATAACCTCTATAAATGAGTTCAATTTTATTGAAATATGTCAGAAACCATAGCAAATATTACATTAATTAGTAGCATTCTATGTCATGGTTATTAATTACATGTACCCAACTTATTGATTATATGATATTCTTACATAAAGCAGTTGTATACTGTAGCAAAGATTTTAATATTTAATTAAAAGTTCTGTATTAATAAACAATGATTCAATAGATCACCAAATGCAAAATTCTACAGTGAAGGCTATATAAATTATTGAACAATCTCAAGAGTGTGAGCTTTAATACATTACATTCAAGGACATCTGGTCAACATGCTTACACAAATGAAAAATACAGTACTTTATATCAATGCAGCAGGTTGAAGGTTTTTATACTGCATCATGAGCAAAGCCAGATTTTGTTAATCACTTGTTCCATAGAAATGCTATTTATTCTTCAGAAAGCTGGATTAACATTACAGGGGGATGGGGCAAGTGACTCAAATAAGCAATGGGCTTTTCTCCTGCCCTCGCTCACATCTTAACATAAAGGAAGACTCTCTAATTTGCCAAAAGCTGTCATCAGCAGCTTCAACTTTTTCCTGGGTTTATCTCATCCCCAAGTCGGGGATTTCCCACATCCCAAATCTGCTATGTGGTCTGACTGCTAACAGACTCATTTACAGAGCACCTAGCTCAAGATTAGGTTGGGATTCCTGTTCTGAAAGTCTCCTGATATGCTATATTTCTATCTAGGGTAGTTTTTTCACTTGCCTTACAAAATTCCTTGCAAATGAATTGCTAAATTGCCTCTACATTTTAATTTATGACACAATTATTCAGTAATCACATGTAGTACTGCAGTCTAAACCATTTTATGTCATGATATATGTGTCATTTCATTTTCACACTGTTTTTGTAGTAGCTACAAAATACATATACATATAAGATGTGTGACCGAGCAGTGATTTGTTTTTGTTTTATTTTTTTCCACAGAGAGTAACTCTGTAACTAGATCTTGCAGTTACAAGATTTTCTAGTACAAGAGTACTATATTTGAGCAACAAGCTCTCAATCCATGGTTTTTTTTAGAAGTAGGCTAATTATCTACTTGGGATGAGTAGTACTACTAACTGTTTTATCTGTAATATTTTCCCTGATTGTTGCTAACAATTTTTGTTTTTGTTTTTTTTTTAATTAGTTTCAGAATGACAAAGATGTTTTACAGCAACAATAATACATCAGAAAATGTATGGGCTTTGGCCCAGATTTGCAAAGGTACCTTCAGATTTACATTCCTAACTCCTAGTTTTAGGCTCCACATAACTCCAGTTTACACTCGCTTGGCACCTATGTTTTTGCTGCAAAAGTTCCCTAGGCAACTAAGGTGGTGCTCACCTTATAACTTTTAGCTCAGTGGATAAAACACTTACACAGGCCGCTGCTGGGACAGAAGAAAGGACTCCCACCTCTGAGGAAAATGCTCAAACCACTGAGCTATGTGACATTCTGAAGTGGGAATTCCCACCATCTCTCCTTAGAAACTATTTCACTGTGACTAAACTAGTGAAAGAGTAATTGGGCCAGAAAAAGCACATGAGTGAGAATGACTCTGTAACCTAGTGGTTAGAGCACCAAGCTGGGAGACCCATGATTTGGTCCCCCATGCTCCAGTGACTCAGCACTGCAATACCTAAATCCCTTTTTGGATTGAGGCCTTTCTGTTTAGATTGATATTCAAAAGACACTGGATAGTTTAATCACTATCACCTTGTTAAAATTAACTGAATATTATTGAATCAACAGACTTAACAAGAAGCAAAATTATTTCTATCTTCTCTTGCTAATATATGACTTAAGGACAGATTTTCATGAGAACAGAGTTTCCATTTATGTACCCAAATAAAATGGCCAGATTTTCTAAAGATCTAAGCCCCCAGCAGAACCCATTTTTCTCTATAGGAGCTGCTGGGGGCTAACCATGTACGAAAATCTGACCAATAAATGAGAATCGGGCTCTTATGAGAATGTGAAACTTGTTTAGGTACCTAAAATAGGAGTTTTAGGATCCTACAGGATGCTCAGCTGTTCTGAAAGTCTGGCCCCTGTTCCCTCCCCCCCACCCCGCCCCCAGTACTTTACAGTAAACATAAGCAAGCATTATCCTGCTAGGAACAGAGCAATCACCAACTAAGCAACAAGTGACCTTATCAAAAAGGTTTATTTTCAAAACTAATATGTGGAAAATCATCAGATCACAGAGTTCACTTGAATTTGAAAATTTAAGCCTTGTAGGAAACAGGGATTACACTGACAAAGTCCTATGAAATGAGCTGCAGACAAAGTGATTTTTAAACACAACACAAAATGTTATTTATTGCTTCACTCATGGTAGGCATTTCCCAACACCTTTGTCCTGCGACTGCAGTGACGTATCTTGTGACGAACAAATTGTGTGTGTGAATGAATGAGGAACAAATTGCAGGCAGATGAAGGACCAGATTAATGGCAACAGCAGCAGGTGTAATATTTGAAAAGCAACAAGATTCCTATAATAATTAAATGCCAAAAAATAAAACAAAACACTGAAACATTTTCAGAGGTCTGGATCTTTAAAGTGTTTATATAACAATAAAAAAGGCAATGGTTGAGAATTTGTAGATAGTGGGAGTGCCCCATAAAAGGTCCCTTTCACACTAGGACTGAATTCATATACACATATGTAGAGAGAAAAAGATGGTGAAATCCTAGCCCCATTGAAGTCAATGGGAGTTTTGCCATTGACTTTAATGGAGCCAGGATTTCACCCAGATGATGATGATGTGCATGTGTGTAATACAGATCCAGATCCTCTGCTGATTTAAATAGATGTAGCTTCATTGACTTCTGGCCTTTAAACTTTAAGGTTTTGGAGGCACCTTGTTAAGGCCTTTCGTCCTTACCTAGTATAGTGTGAGAGACACTGGAATGTCTTGATGCTGCCATGGGACAGATAAGAAGTCCCAAAGTAGTTTTGATTTCCAAAACTTTTTCAAAACTTTCTGGTTGTGATTCAAAGCCTCTCTGCCCCAAACTTACCATGGTTCCCTCCACCCTGAGTTCCTAATACTTTAGTTTCTGTATTTTAGTATTTTTATCGATAATGCCAACGAGTCATATTGTGTCTTGGTGCCACAATCCTGATTATACCCTTCTAAGGCATAACAGATCCTGGGGCTCCCTCTTGTACTGGAGGGGGAGGAATTGTCTATTCCTCTTTTAAGGGGTGCAGCATATCACACATCATGAGTCTAGCCAGCTCCACTATCAGCTGAATGGCGCTTGAGGTGGATCCATGACAACACCCAATACCCACTTACTCCCCTCCCACTTGCTCCTAGAGAAGTATTGCTAGTACAGACTCTTGCACTCTCCTGGGCACAGGAAGCCACAATCCAAGAGGCTCTGGTGCAGCCTTATCAGGGTAGAGGGGAATCTATACCTCCCATGCCAGAGTTAAGGTTAAGGAGAGGCAACCTAACCCAGAAATGGTTCAAAATGAATTGTCTGCCCAGCTCCCTTATTTTGGCTTTGAAAAGGGGAAATGCACTGGATGATCGGGATGAATAAGTATTTTAAGTGCAACTTCCACGGCTGGAAGCATCATTCCTAATGGGAATCGGTCATTACTAATAATTAATGACTGATTTACCCATTAACTTTACAATCAACATTAGCTTTACTTTGCTAACAAAAAAGCAATGCACTTTAGCTAAAACATTAAACATAGCTTCCTTTCTTTTCTCCCGGTTAATCTTCCAAAATTTCCATTACATCTGATTGAAATCAACATTTGTTTTAAAGCATAAAACACAGTAACCCAGAAGAAGAACTTTCTATTAGTTTAAAGACTAATGTCTAACGGTTACAGAAGATAGGTACATGGCTGAAGTCTGGAATTTATAAACAGCGCTGTGGTTCGTCTTGGATCTATAAAATGGTCGCATAAAGTGTTGGTGTGATAAAGGAACTCACCGGCTGGTGCTTCCCCTCATTGCAGGATATGGCATAGGAAGGTCTCCTCCACAGGCATGCCCCACTGCCATTAGCCTTTCAGTCTCCCTGTGACTCAGCCATCTGTCCAAGTCACATACGATCCCAGCCCTTTCAGGATAAATACAGTCTTGTACATTGATAGTCCACCATCTTTACACCAGGTCTTCAGCCTAACGTCATACTTAATAATACTTTCTAGACCTTTTCTCCAGAGCCTCTGCACCACCTTCATCAGTGAGCCAGTAGGGAAACCCAAGGCCTCCCTCTACGCTGAGTTCCAGCCCAACAATAAACATCTAAGCTCTGTTTGTTCTGACCCACCACTTCCTCCCTGGGCTACTTCCTACTACAATCTGCCTCTAAGTCTTTCCACCAGCTCCTTCCCTAGCACATTACCCCCCACCCCCCTGAAAAAAACATTATAGCTCCAACAAACAAAGCACATGTAAAAGTCCCATGCCAAGCCTACTGGCCCCTATGGAGGCCTTGGCATCTAGCAACATCTGGTTATCCCCTGGCCCCAGCCAGTCTTTCCTTTAAGGGGTTAGCACAAGAAGTTCTCTCCTCCTCCCAGTCAGACCTACTGAGCTGGACTTTTCTCCTTTTAACCCTTCCCTCCAGGCTTGACACGTCTCACAGATGAAGCAGGGTGTGTGGCTGACTGAGCTCACAGACTGTCATTAACCCCTTGCCGATTAGGATGGAGTTTGCACATCCTGTCATTATTTCTGACACTAATCTAAGCATCCATGACAACTGGATTGTGTCTGTGTGGCTCCTGTTCACTTCAATGGGGGTACCACAGGCACAGAATTTGGATTTAGGAATGGTCACTTAGTAACGCTGTTCACTGCCATTCTATAGTCCCAAGTTCAATTTCCAGTCCTGGTTCCCCAGGAAATGGCCTGCGGCCAGTTCCTCTTGGCAGGAGAACTTAGGGTTCTACTGAATGGAAAATAGAGATAAAGGGTGAAATCCTGGCCCTGCTGAAGTCAATGACAAGATTCCCATTGAGTTTAGTAAGGCCATGATTCCACCCAAGGTGTTTCAAGAAAGGATGATAGCTTTCACAAAAGCAAAAGATGCTATTATGGTTGCAAACAAATTTCCCGTAAAGGCCCTCAAGGTATATTAATGGCTCCTTATTATAAACATGTCAAGGGCCTACCAGTTATAAACAGGCCCTCTGACACAGTTGAGGTTGTGCTTTTCAGCATGGGGATTTCTAAAGTGCTCAGCACTGGCCTAACTCTGCTCCCATTACAGTCATGGTAAAACTTCCACTGCCTTTTGAAAACCCACCCAAAGTGCTAATAGGATCTATTTTCAGACCCAGTATATTCATTGCACAGCAGATATACCAGGGCATTGAGAGAGGGGGAAAGCAGCACTCCTATAAAGGCTGAAGAATAGGTCTCTATAATAATAAATATACTGAATGTGAAATATGGTAAAGTCTCTCTTTCAAAAAGCTTACAATCTAAATAGACAAACAATACAATTAATGTATATAATGCACACTGTAATCAGAAGATGGATTTAATAAGAAAGTATAGCTGTTCAAACAAATCCTGTAAAACAACACTTTTATTGGCAGTTGAATCATGGCAGACTGAGTATAAGAAGTGTCTTTTAAGGAAGATATGAATGAAGAGTGAGTAGATGCTTGCAGACAAGGAAGGAAAAGAGTTTGTGTATAGGGTATACAGGGAAAGGTAATGAAGATGAGAAGAAAAAAGGGATGAAGATGAGAAGGGAAAAGGGATAAACCTGTGGCAAGATATAAGGACAGAGTCTTTTCTTTCCTGCTATTCCTTTAAGATGACTAATTGATCCCCTTTAAGCCCAGGACCGCTCTATGTGTACAGGGTTGATGAGTCCAGCCCAGGTCAGAATTCAGAAAGGTCAAAAATGGCTTAAAGCCACTTTTGCATTCCCTTCCGTTTCTCTACAGCTAGCATAGGAAGGGTCCATAACATTAATTGCATTTATTCTACCAGTAAAAATTTGACACAAATCTCAGAGATTCATTTGGGGAAACATCCCAAAACTGTTTTGTGGGGAGGGAAAGAAAGAAAAAGAGATTTGGAAATAAAGAGAAAAGAAAGAAAGAAAATGTTGCAAGCACAAAGGACAGTGGAATAATCCACACAGGCATCCTGGATGCAGAAGCCCATTCCCTTTTGTCAGAAACAAAAATAAATCCAACTTTGGAGACTAAGGATCAAAGACAGAATTATGAAGTGAGAAGCTAATTCCAAAGGAAATTGGGATTTGCAAAAATCTTCATAAATTCCTGGAATTGTATCTGCTTTGTAGAAGTCACAGATAATTTTTCAAATGCAGAATGAAGCTGATCCAGTGCTTTTAAGTTGGCAAACATCAAGTGAAAAATGCAGTCAAAGCAGAGCTCTGAGACTCTTTTGATTGGTAGAGCAACTTCCTCTGATCTTACATCTGACAAATATAATATATATTATACTGATAAATGAACTAAAGTTTAATAGGACACTCCCAGTTATAAAATACAGGAAAAGCACAAATCTTCTGTTTCAGGAAAAAAATCACTTTGGGAGTAAAGAAGATAAAGGAGATGAATTTTTCCAGATTTTTTGTTTGATGTAGAATTTAAATCACAGACAAGCCACAATTCAAAAGATGAAACAACAATAACCCTTGAACAATAGTAATTGTTAGAATACTTTCTTGTCTTGAAACAATGATGAAACACATAAAGATTAATTTCTATTAATGCTCTGAAAGGTAGAATGTTATTTATTGACAGAGGGTTTAAACTTTAACCTTTAACCACACAATATAAACTTAATTTTTAGTGTTCTATAGACTTGTTTTCCTTCACTGTTAAAGTATTACAATAATTCAATCCATGTCAATTTTGCTTCTCTGATATTTTTCTTGAATAAGCAGTGTACATTCTATTCTATTTGATACAAGTTCTAATACTGAGCTCAGGTACTGTATTCCCTGAACACCTTCCTTGTTAGCATTCCTGGAGAATAATTTTGCTGCCCATGTTTACCTAGGGGATGAGAACCTGTTGAGTATCTATATCCTCAGCTGATGTACATTTCCATAACTCCACAGAGCCATGTCACTTTATACCAGCTGAGGATCTGCCCCATACTATTTAAAGTCTAATCCCACAAGGACTTGTCCATGTACTTACTATGTAAAGTTAAGTATGTGACTAAGTCTTTGTAAGATCAGGGTCATAGAATACATGTTCCTGCCCCAAAGACTTTACAATGTACTTAAGACAAAATACAAAGATTGAGGGAAACAAACTCATTGGTTAGGAGAGGCAGGGCATCATGAAACTCCCTAGCCCCAGTGCACTCTGGGAAATATAGTCCAGTTGGGGAGCGGTTTATAGAAAATAGTGATGTTGGACAATCAAATTACAACTCCTATGAGGTATCATGATGGCATATCCAAATTAAAATATTTCACACCAAAAACTGAAAATATTTTGCTTTTTGGGTGTTTGGTTTTTCAACAAAAAATGAAATTTTCTTTATTAAGCAGACACTTTTCACATACTCACTCACCCTCCCATCCACCCACATGCAAACACACACAAATTGTTTTGCTTAAAACCCAATCTTCTGTTGAAAAAAATGATGGAAAATTTGCAATGAGCGCTGGAGGGCAGGGTACTGGCTTCATGGATTAGTTTGGGGAGGGTGTGCATGAAGGAGGAATGGAAGAAAGTACTTGCAGATGAAATGGACAGTTGATTAATGAAGGCTGACATTACTGGTGATTTGATGGGGCAGGTACCTTTTGCTATTTCCAGCCTCATGCCATTTAGAAAAGGAAATAAACTTGATAATCTTGGTTAATAAGTTCCTTTACTATACATACTTCAGCTGATCACTAGCAAAAAATAACAAGAGGTAGAAGAGGATGGAATGTTCTATATTACTTTTTTAAAAAGATCTTCTTGTTCCAACAATTTATATCTGTACCCTGAATAACTATGGGTTTGATTTTCTCTTAAAATATAGGTCAAATGTTGTTGCTAACTTTTTCTGATCTCTCTGTAATTATTTTATTTCTTCCATATCTTACAGGGAATTTAAGAATCTGCTTCCATTTTAACTATGATGATAACTCCCCTATTTATCCAAATCTTTCTTGTTGCATTTCCAATAAGAGGACAATAATATGTAGCCATCTGTAGTTTAAAGGCAATATCAATGGAAGATCTGCATCAGTGAGTGGAACAGAATGTTACAGTTGAACTTTCATATATCCTGTACATTTCTGATTTCTTTGAAGGTGTTAGGTACTTGGCCTTCTTAGAACTTACAAAAGTTGTCTTGCACAAGAACTGTGCTATAGCTCTGAGCCACAGCCTATCAAAGATAATGGGCAAATCATCTATTAATCATAGATAATAATCTATTGATTATTGGCTTTAGATTGCCCCCCATGAAGTTAATTACAGTTGACGATATATATGCAAAATTCACTGGATGAGTCCTTTTAGAAGTTACCTGGCTTTGATATGTCTTTATTACTGAAGCAAATCAGAATAAGGGCTCACCAAGCATCTAAATTATATACATATACATGCCTGACTACTTTTAGGCTGAGGCCTCCTAGGAGACGTGGATACCCAATACCCATTACAATTAACACACATTGACTCTTCATATCTCCCAAGCAACTTTGAAAATCTTATCTTTAGTATTCTTGTTCATGAAGAAGAAAAAGTTATATGGAAAGCAAACGAGAAAAGAGTTGGGTTCATAATTATTAGCCAGTTAAAGATAAGAGTATGAAATCAATGTAACAAAAAAATTCCATAGTTGGTACTAAGATTTGAGCTATTCTGCTATTCATCATACCACAGGGCATACATTATTTACATGGATAGAAAAGAAAGTAACAAAGCTAATGGGGGGAATTACAAAGAAACCTTTTCCCCCACTGGCTTAGGTTATATATTACCTGTTAACCATTTTACTACAATATATTCCATTCAATCAAGACACATGAAATCAAGAAAGATTTTTTACAAGGATCTTTATAAATGCTCCCAGGGGACTGATTTATCCCAATGACAGTGGAAAGCAATGCTTCTGCATAATTGGAATAGTATTAGCAAATATTCCATTTAATAGGGAAATATTTGCCCAGTACCAAGGGGTTAAATGGTGTTAACCCAGATGTTAGATTCTGAGCTCTGGTATAATACTACATAAGTAAGATTCAAATGAGAAGAGAGAAAAATGAAAAGCAATAAATATAATTATTATTCTTGCAGTTCCACATAGTCCAATAATTTATTTCATTTTAATCTTTTTTAAATTTTCTTTAATAAATGATTCTTTTAGACCTCTGGGTCAAATTCTGTTCTCAGTAACATGGGTGTAAATCCAGAATAACTCCATTCTAATCTATGCAATTGTTCCAGATTTATACTGATGTAACTGAGAGAAGAATTTGGCTCTTGATAAGTACAGCTGCTAAACTGGGATGATAAGTAGTCCTCCAAGATGCCCTAATTAAGGACCCAATTCTGCACGATATTTCATACTGATGCAGCTGAGAATTAGTGCAGTGCCCTATCCATGTGAAATTGTTCATAGGACTGGGCCCCAAGAAAGTTCTACTGTTTAATTTTAAGACTAAATTCTACCATCCTAAGTGGGATTTTGGAATTTTAGCAGCGTTGGTGCTTGTTGCATCCTTGAGAGAGGTAGGAAAATATTATGACAAAATAATTCTTAGAGAGGTTGAATAGAAACTCTATAGGTGCTATATATAACAATTTCTCCAAATCCAGTCAAATTGATTTTACCAAGTGAAAAGACGTGGTGAAATTCTGCCATCAGTGACACCCATGCAACTGTATTGAAATATACAAGCTTTCTTTATTTTGCATTTACTGCAGATTTATACCAGTTTAATTCTGCTGTGTCAATGGAATTATTCCTGATTTACACAGGCGTATGTGAGGCGTGAGTTGGGTGCAATACCGCTAATCATTAATTCACTGAGTCAGGTCCTGGTCCAATTTACACTTGGTTTACCCCCACAGTAGCTCTATTGGGGCGGAATTGCACTAGTTATGTAAAACTCATACTGAAGTACCTCCAACTGGGTCTATTTCCAATCTCACTTACATTAGGGTAAATCAGGAATAACCCAATCAGTCACTGTGCAAATGCTGATTGACTCAAAAGGATTTATTCAGATTTACACTACTGTGCGTGAGGTCAGAATTAGACACAATTATCTGCAATTCAATGTTTATTTTGCTAGAGTAATGAAAATAGATTCAGACACAATGGACTGCAGCAGTGTAACTCAGAGTAGAATTATGCCTTGAGAGTTTAAGCATCTCTGTTTATATATCCAGAAACTCTTATGGTCATAGTAATATTTTCAAAACTACTAGTACATGCACCAAATTCCAACCAACACTGTCTTTATATAGCTAAAACAATGAGCACAAATAAAACCCCCTTCCCTTAACAGGCGGCAAAACTGGGTCTGTTCTTTTGTTTGTTTGTTTTTCCAGTTAGAAATATAGGAAATAAGGTCCCTTTTGGATGCAAAAAATTTCTGGCTTGGGAATTAAACAGTCTCACTGAGTTCATTAACATTTTCAGTATTAGTATATAATTACAGTGGACCAAATCCTATAGTTCTTACTCTTGAAAACCTCTCAGAGGCCAGTGGGAGCTTACTGAATAAAGACTAATGTTTGGCGCACTGTAAACAGTTTATTACCGTGAATGCCAGGGCAGATGTATTACAATGCTGGATAACTTCTTAAATTAACAAAGGTGAAGTATCTCAAATTCATGGCCTGATTTATCTTCTAATTAAAGTCCCTTTATAGTGCCAAAGGAATGTAAAGAGACCTAGGTGTGAATGATAATCAGGCCCCATGAGAATAAATACATCTGTTCAGGGCTCCTTTTTTTTTTTTTTTTTTTTTTTTTTTAAATTGGAAGAATGGCAAAGAGGGCAAGTTAGAAAGAAAATGGGAGCTATAACCATGAGGCACAAGCACAATATTTTTAAAACATCTTTTTGATGAGGATTGTTCATCTGAATGGGAGAAGAAACACAGTCTTGCCTCTTTTACTCTGGTTGAAATATGAACTCAGAGTTGAACAATACATGTTAGCATTCCTCTGAGAATATTCAGGCCGTCCGGAACTCCATTGGAGTCAAATATTTAAAGAAGGATGGCCAAGTGGTTAGGGCATTAGCCTAGGACTCATGAGATCTGAATGTAAACCCTTGCGACTCCATAAACTTCCTGTGTGACCTTGGGCAAGACACATAGATGTCTAAGTCCCAGTTTTAGGCACCACTGCGATCCACAAAACCCTCATTCAGCTGCCGCCTAACCCTGTAGACACCTAAATTAACTCAACACCTAAACTTTTGCTGTAAAAGTTCCCTAGCGATCTAGATTTCTGCCCCTGGACATGCACACTGCTGCTCCACTGTAGGTGTCCAGATGCCTATCTCCCCCAGAATGACCTACAAGGGGAGTTAGGCAAAGAAGCACCTATATCACTTTACCAATTTTGCTCAGAGGCCACCTACTGGAGGTCCCATACAAAATCTGGCTGGAGGAGGAGAAGGTAGGGGCCCACCTTATAACTTTTAGGCCAGTGATTAGAGCACTTTCCTGGGATGTGAAAGACTTTGGATAACTACTTAAAGAATCGTTGGGCCAGAGAGCAACAGCAAAACAAAATGACTCTGTAGCACAGAAGTTCAGGCACCCATCCAGTCTCTCTTTCAGTGGCTGTTTAATTATTTATCCACAGTGAAACTGCTTCAGCAGGAGAGACTGAGGGCACCCACACTTCACATTGACTGCTATAGCTCAGTGTTTAGAGCATACTCTGGCTAAAGGGACAACACCCCTTTTCAAATTGTGTCTGCGTGATGGGGAAGTGAACCTGAGTCTCCCACATACCAAGTGAGTATGCTATTCACTCTGCTCAAAGTTATAGAGTGGGTACTACCTCTTTCTCTGGACAGCTTGTTGGTGTCAGGCAAGTGCCAACCTCATTCTCAGAAGAAATTACTTAGGTACCTAAACCGCATGACTCAGAGAGACGTCCCCTCTCAGGGACTGCTAGCAGAGATAGGCACCTCACTGCAGCCCAGCCTTAGGTGTCTAACTCAGTCAGAGATGCACGGCTGAGGATCCAGCCCTGTCATCAGCATTTCCCATTGGCTAGCTTAGGTGGCTCCTGCCTAGCATGCTGGCTTTTGTGGATTGTATTCTTAAGTGCCTCTCTCTCCTCATTCATTGTGCAGGAAGCCTAGGTGCCTAATACAGGCCTTATGGATGACAATATTGTTCCTGAAAATTATGCCATGCTGGGTGATGTACCTTTGTGGGTCTGGGCCTTAGTGTCTCTGTGCCTCCAGTCCCGATCTGTATGATGGGGATAGTAACACCTCTTGACTTCACAGGGTCCTCCTATATCTATTGCACTTCACTGCTATCATCAGGTTTTTGCTGCTGGAAGTTTTATATTAACAGCTTGCATTTTAAGATGCTCTGGGCCATACTCTGACTTCAGTTGCACCATTAACTTCAGGGGCGTTATGAGTAATTAATTTGCACTTACACAACTGAGATCAAAATCTCACTTTTTGGGCTGCAGTCTCATCTCACAACAGTGTCATTTCATTGACCTCAGTAGAGTCATTCCCGATTTACACCAGTGTGACTTAGATGAGACTCTCAGGCCAGCTGGCTGATACATTGTTCTGGATGAATGTCTATATTTGGTGAAAACATATTCAGCTCTGGGTAAAATGGAGCTACAAAAAGAATTTGTTTTCAATTCATAATGTTCTGCTGTTAATATTTTCACTCAGACTACATTGTTAACCATATTCTTTGCCTTTGCTTGAAATGCTTACATAACTTATAGTACATGATGGAAGCCTTTACTATTTACTTAAAGATTAACATTGAGGCTGTTGCTTTTAAGTGCTATTAATAATGAATAATGTTTTCCATCTTGTGCCTTATGTTTCTTCTGTAAACCTTCCCAAAAGTACTTTTGGAGGAGAGCAACATAAAGTGAGCAGCAAACTTCGTAAAATGTAGTTTACAAATTGCTGTATATATTTTTCAGTAACTAATTTTATTATTAAAAATCAAGCTTCCTGATCCTGGAGTTCTTCAGCTGGTGTTAATCAGGGGAGATCCATTGAAATCAATGGATTTACTCCAGCTGAGAATCTGGCCAGGAAACTCCACTGATTCTAAAACAAACATAGCTTTGTGATTATTGAAATTCTAGGCATTTTTCTCATTGTTGCCAGCACTATTTATGCTGCAATGGACCATAAAGTGCAAGTGGGAAAAGTAAACACTTTCGCCGTATGTAATATTAATCACAGAACAGAGATGGATAGAAGACAATGGACCTACAGTATTTTTGTCTCTGTTCCAGTAACTAACCAGCACAGTTCAGTTCAGCTCTATCAGCTCTTCAAGGCGTCTGCAACTTATATGGACATATACTAAAATGCTCCCAGTTTTATTTTTTTCTTCATGGTGTTAAAACTCAATGAAGATTGGTAAGGGAAGGTGATGAGGTTACAGCAATCATCTGCTGGTTAGAGTGAAGAATAAAAAGCTAGAAGCCATGAGACCCCTGCTGAGTTGACCTAGGTCAAGTCATTTAATGCCCTTCATCATCAGCCAGCACAACTGGAAAAAAATGTAGGTTAAAAGCAGGAACACGCTTGAAACCAAAAGCTACTTATGGTCAAAGCTTTCGTGAGTAAATAAAACAGAAGAGATCTGTCGGGGAATTTCATTTTGGCTGTGCTGCCCTTACTGAGAGACAAATCCCAAATGACTTGGAAATTCTATCACAATAAAAAAATGAAAAACAGTGTGAGTGCATTGGCTTGTCAACTCAGTAGCTCATAAATTCCTAGTTTGAGCTTCTCCACATTGTCTTTAGTCACCCTGACCTGGGAAAAGCAACAATTAAACACCTTGCATCTTCTATTTAGGAGAAATCACACTCTGTGCTGCTCTGACATTGTCGGAGTACCATAATTATGACTCTGCAATTATGTATGACACTTTTAAAATATGAGTCATCTTTTAATAACTTAATTTGTCAGGCATTTTAGATGAAGTTCACTAATGGTAAAAAATACAGAGTGGATATCAAAACACAGTTTGGTGAGGAAAGAAAGATGAAGTCCTACAGTAGTGATTACACTGAAGTTATTCAATCTTTCAGGCTTAAACATAAAGGATAACATTTTCATAAGTGTCTAAGAGCTAGATTTTTAAAAGTAGTTAGGCACCTAACTCCCATTGAAGTCCAAGGGAGTTAGGTGCCTAAATTCCTTTAAAATATGTCCCTAAGTGATATGGTTGCCTAAATCCCATTGAAAGTCAGTGGGACCTAGGAGATCTTGGAAATGTGACCGTAACTGTATGTCTACACTGCAGTCAGAGGTGGGATTACAGCACAGGTTGAAATATCTGTGCTAGCTTTAATCTGGCCACGAACACAGTTAAAGGTCGCATTGAAGCTGTGGTAGCACTGGCTTCAGCCTATGCCGAACAAGCCCACCACGAACCTGGGACGGATATGTGCATCCCTAACTGTGCTGCTTCATCTTCACTGCTATTTTCAGTGAGCTAGCTAGATTAGAGCTAATATGGATAAGCCTACCTGAGCTGGGAATAATGTGGGTGGGTGATTTTGAGTCCTCCTCTCTCCCTTCTGATTTTCCATCATTATTTTTTTGTATTGCAGAAGTGCATAGAGACTCCAACTGAACTCAGGCCCCCATTGCATACTATAAGAGAGAGTCTCTGTCTTAAAGAGTTCACAATCCAAACAGAGAAGGCAGGCAACGATGGAGTTATCCATATTTTATAGTTAGTAAACAGAGACACAGAGAGTTTCATTATGGTCACAGAGGAGATCTGTGGCAGATCTTTATCCTGAATCCAGATCTGCCTGAATCACAAGACCATTCTTCTTTCCAAGCAGTGAAATTAAAATAGCAAAATAGCCAAATTTATTTGAAGTTCAGTGCTTATCTCAAAAAAAAGAAAGAAAGAAAGAAACAAACAAAAAACATGCCCAGGTCAGGGATACAATAGCTCACAAAGAACAGGTGTTTTGCATCATTAGTTCCTAATCTCATATTCAGAGAAATGAAATATTCCAAAATTTGTATTTTTCCCCACAGAATCCCAGCCTGCTGGGAAACCAGAGGGGAACCTGCCACTACCTAAGTCCTCAGAAGAATGGTGCCTGAGGGTCTTTCATTCCTATGCAAACATAAGGTGCGCTGCTGTGCATTTTGTGCTTTAATTCACTGCTGTTTTCTGCACCTACCGAAGGACTGAGATATGCTAGTGCCAGCCTCTTTGATGATGCTCTACAAAACAAGCCAGCTAACCCTGTTTTCAACATTGACTTCACCTAGTTATTTCACCTAGGGTTATTTCTTTGCTAATGTGAACTAGCACATCTATTTTGAATTCAATTTACACCAGCAGAGAATTTGCCCCTAACCTATACATACATTTAGGTCAAGTTTTTATTACCCAACATTGGCTCTGATACATTGAAATGGAAGTAACTCCTCTTTGCATGAATAAACTCAAGAATACAAACATGTATTTGTCTGCCTGCTCTGATACTTTATCAGCATTCAAAAACCCCCCACCAAACATGCGACATATGGGGGTGATTCTTAGCTGATATACATTGTCATAGTACCACTGATATGTACACCAGGACCATATTGGATCTGTAAGATATTCTTCACATTTTAATGATCCATTTGAAGGATTTGAAACAGGAATACTCCCAGTGTATTGCTTAAGAACAAGGAGAGTCACAAAAATGACAAATATCTAAAACACTAAGGAGTGACCCACTACTCCTGCCAAACACACCAGCAGCACATCCCAAACATTTTATGAAACGCTATACAAAGCAGAAAATATCCCATCCCAATCCCACTGATCTTTAATTTCACATACACGGGATCTAAAGGAAAACCCGCCCAAGAAGATCAGCCCATCCCACAGATACCAGCTATTCAAGATATGCAAATTAAACCTAATACCGCAGGCCTGGATGGCTTATCCATAGACTCTTGCAAGAGCTATGGTACTGTATGCTTTTGTCGGTAATTAATAATAAATATCTAGTCCTTACGTAGCACTTTTTATCAGTAGATATCAAAGCACTTGATAGAGGAAGTTACTATCATTTTTCCCATTTTCAGATGGGGAAAATGAGATACAGAGAGATGAAGTGACTTGCCCAAGGCCAGTGGCAGAGCTAGCAATGGAACTCACATGTTCTGAGTCCCAGTTTAGTACTTTATCCACTAGGCAACACTACCCAAATTCTTTGAGAATCCCTAATGATCAGTTGAGAACTTCACTAATAACTTTAATATCTAAATGAACCAAAGAATTGTAGAGTCAAATTCTGCCATATGGGTTCATGTAAGCCAATGAGATCTATGTGTCTGTATCAGAGGGCAGAGATTAGGTTTATAATCTGTAAAGGATCTTCTTTGGTCAGGAAGGATGTCACCCCAATACTGAAGTGACAGAAAGAAAATCACTTCCATTCCCTCAAGCAGCCAAAGAAGGGAAAAGTCTCATTAAAGTTAGTATGGTGGCTAGCAATCACATACAAACCACAACCTCTAGTGAAAAGAGAGGATGCGGGGAGTGAGCCGGAGGAAGGAAGCAAGAGAAGCTGGTTGGGAGAAGGGAGTATCATGCATTTCATGTCTACATGAATAACCAGAGCCCATGTTTGCAAACTTCTGTTGAGCTTCACAAACACATTATAGCAGAGGCTAATTTGGAGTGGGTTTGATGTTTGCTGAGAACATTTGCACAACTCTAATAAGAGCTCCTTTAACAAATGTAACTCAGAAGTAATTTCCATCCCTTCCTTTGACAAATCATACATGATTTAGGTCTAGATTCTTCCTCCCTTACACTGGTAGCACATTACTTCATGATTTGAAAAGGGACTATTTATGAAGATGCAACACAGCTGCAGTTGTGTTACAGAATCTGGGCCTTCGACAGGTAGACAGAGTTCTGCTAGTGCTTTTGAATACATAATATATCAGCTACTTATGGGTGGGAGATCAATATGATGAGAATGAATATTCCTTATAATTCAGTTCTCTTCATTTGTTTCACTCCTTGTAGCCGCAAGTGCATGCCCTATTCTTCCTTAACATTAATATTTTTGGAAATATATTTTTAATATAAGGAAACACTTGATTCTGCAATTATGTCAATGGAAATGTTATGTAAGTTTGAGCTCCAGTGGTCTAAAACATCAGTTTTTAAGCTTAGCTTCCCATTGCTTTCATTGGGGAGTTATGTTTAAAAATTAGTGGCTTCAGGTAGCCCATTATTTTTACCCCTTTAAAACAAGAAAATTAAAACTTAAAGAGAACCAATCTTGACACATTTACTTGACATCAGTGAAACTTCTGGATAAAGCTTTGGTCTACAGCAAGTCTGGGTTGGATAACAATAGAAAAGCAGTATGTTGTAAATCTTCTGCTTCTTACCATTGCTTTAAGCTCTATCCATGGTAAGAATAAGTAAGATCAGCTTCTCACCACACAACAACATACACATGGTACCTGGAATACAACATGAAAAGTAAATAAAAAGAATGCCTACCTGCATTCTTGTGCAAGACTATTTGATAATAATTCTTACTTCAAAATGAACAAGAAAACTAGTCCCTTGCCTGTATGGATCAAAGACAGCATATCTTCAATCCTCAGATAAGTGCACACAACATCTTCTCTGTAGTGACAATTGGGCCTACAAATTTACCCAAACTGTGATATCAGCTGTAAAAAGCATGAAAAGTTCACAAGATGTTATAGAAACCTAGAATAACAAATGCTGATGGGGAAAAGTACAAAAGGGAGACAGGATAACTGAATTCATTTAAACAAAAAGGACAAGTTGATATGATTCAAGGACTGTGTTTAAATTATGTTTGTTAAAAATAGGAGCTATGGAGCTAGACCCTAATGAGACAACATTGGTATGTCAAATATTAGGCCCAATTGGTGGACAAAATAATGAGGTGATGGGATATTCCACCCATCAATCTTTTTTTGGCCTTTAAAAGAAAGAGATTTTGTGGGGAAACAAACAAAAGAACAAGAAAAAGAACAAATGGAAAGAATACAATGAGGCTACTAGAGTGAGCTTCACCATCATGGCTGTCACCCACACTTTTTCTTGGAACCCCCGGCCTTCCTCATTCTTATCCTGAGAAGTGTTCTGACCAGAACGGGCAAGAGACAGAGAGAGAGAGAGAGACAGAGAGAGAGATCCAACTGACATTGGTCCAGCTGAATCCCAAACAACACCTGGGATGACAGTTATTACTGTCAATGTACAACCAGGAAATGTACCACCAGATCACCCAAGCTACCCCCCAAAATTATGAGTACTATTTTAAAAAGAAGCATTTCAGTTATTCTATTCTAAAAATGGGTTACAGGCAAGAGTAATAAATGTATTAAAATAATTCCAAACTGATCTGAGTCTCCTCTCACACTGGTTTTCACAACAATGTATCTTCATTGGTTCCGATGGAGTTACCCTGATGTACAGGTGAGGAGAGGTATCCCCACCAACAATTCTTCTATGCACATGCAACATCAACCTGGACCAACTAATGACTACTGGGGCCGATGATCAGTAAATTAAAAATTTGATATGGTACAATGTAATGGCTCCAAAGAATACAGTATGGTCTACTGGATCATTGATTGTTAACTACAAACTCTCTTGTATTCCATAACATTAATCAGCTTTAATGGCTCCAATGGAGGCATATTAATTAATTGCAGCTCCATTAATAACTCCCTGATTATGTATTTACCTGACCTAGACTGTACTGTGCATGTTAGAAACTCTTTAATTACATTTTACACAATAGTGGCTCCAAGGGAGATTATAAATAGTGCATTGTAGGTGCTATTATTTCTAAAGAGAGGAAATGTGACTAAATTAGGCTAATTGTGAGTAACAGAATTAATTTTGAAAAAGGTTATTTCATGGGTATAAATTAAATCCACTAGAGCAGACAACTACAGATGAAGATATTACTCCAAGCTGACTCGTGGCCTTCAGTCTTGGAAGTCACGTTTTATACAGAGTGAAATTCACCCCAGTGAAGAGGGCCCACATAAGGTGTTATATGTACCACTTCAGTGCCACTTAAACCCCACATTCAGGGAAAAATCCTTCTGCTACATCTCAAAGTGCTGATAGCTGAGGCCTCTCTAGATGTGGGAAGCAAGAATCTTCTAGTAACCCTAATGCTCCATGGAGACCACATTGGGACCATGGAGGCTATTCCAGCCATTGGCCAGACCCGGCCTCTTGGGGATAGGTTGGGGCGGGGGAAAGAACTACTGCTTCTTTCATGGTATAGAAAGGGGCAAATCTTTCCCCAGGCATTTCTTTGGAGATGCCAATCCTTGTACGAGTAAGGATTTCAGGAGGGAGTACTCCCAGATGATTTGCTTCCTAGAGCAAGCAGTCTCTTCTTGTGGTGATTCTGTGACTTAATTGTTAAAAGAAAGCCTGCAACATAAGATGCATTTTGCATCATGGTATGGAGGTGGCGAAGGTAGAGCTGTTTGAACTGTTATTTGAGAAACATGGTCTCTGAAAAGAAAGGGCACAGGTCCTTGGTCAGTTGAAGACTGCTATAAGGTATTTCTGGCCACAGTTGCTCGCAGGGAAAGTCCAAGAGCACAGATGAATCCAGTAAATCTCCAAGACTGAGCTCCACCTTGCCATTCATTGGAAAGTGCGGTCACGCCACCTCTGCCAAATCATCAAAGTCCTTCCTTCTGTCAACAAACATCTGTCTCTTCCTAGGATTGTGCCTGAACCAGCTACTTTTCAGCTGGATTCCTATTTCAGTCAGACATTAGAATAGCACGGCAAGAGTTCTACCTCTGCTTCATAAGAAGGAGACATAGAGCTAAGTGTCATCAACATATTCCAATCCATATGGTACTAATATCTCCCTATATAGTATCACAGAGCTAACTGGATAGTTACAGAATAATAATTCATCATCCTCATGATGGTTTTAGGATCATGCCTTTTTTGTTAAATGCAGATATAGAGTAACATCAAAAGTGAATAGAGATACAGGCATGTAAATGCTCTTTAGTATATCTTTTAGGAACTTTAACTTTTATTTATTCCAGGAATGCATAGGATCTGTGTAAAATATCAGCAACTTTTGCAGAGACAATGCTATGCATTTCAGCAATCTACAAGGCATGACTCTTGCCAGGCATCTCAGAGACTTTATCATCCATTTTACTGGTCTTGTTATTTTCAGAGAAGCATTTGTCTTGTGCAGAAAAACACTGGCGGTTTGGTTTGTTGGTTTCTTTGTTTTTGTCAGATAGACTTTGTATTTAGGGAATGTTTCACATAACCAAGAACAAATATATGGGGAGAAATTCTGGATAAATAGAGTTACACTACATTGGATTTACATTGGTATAATTGAGATCAGTATTTGGCCCATGATGAAAAATAATTATTTTAATAATGACTAAATAAACACAAAGCCAGCAACTGTCATTCCCACCTGAAAAGATTGTGAAGAATACCATCAAATCCTTCAAATGGATCATTAAAATGGGAAGAATATCTTACAGATCCAAAAAATATGGTACTGGTGTAAATTATCAGTGGGGCTATGACAATTTATATCAGCTAAGAATCAGCCCCATATTTTAAACTACAATAGAAACCATTGATCTCTATTAATACGTAAGCTAATATGGCTCCCATCACAATAGTACCTGAATTCGATTCTATTCCATTCCATGTAAGTTCTTACACCACAGTCATCACCGTAGCATCTGAGCACCTTCCCTGTAGTGCATTGAGCGATGTGAGTCACATCTGTCACATGTTTGGTGTGTTTGTTTGAATGCTTATAAAGTATCAGAGCAGGCAGACAAATAAAAACTAAATCGAGGTCACCTGTCAGTTTGTCAAACCTTGGTGTACTAGAAACTATGCACGTGTTCTGTACGCAAGGTGAAAATGTAAACAGGAGGTGATTAATGAGTGACAAAGATTTTATCAGGACAGGGCAAGGACAAATCATGTCAATGATCCATGGAAGTGTTGATAGACAGTGTTACATGGGAGACCAATGTGGTCCATAAAAAGACAATTCAGCTTCAAGTTTGAATCTCAGATTTCTGGCTGAGGAAACAAAGTTAAACTCCAATATTGCACCCAGAGGAGACCAAAAAAAAAGGCTATTGACCCATAAAGAAGACTTCTATCTGAAATATTCTGTGATAAGAATTAGTGGTGTGGCCAGGCGCTGACATAGTCAGGACATGCAACTGCATGGGTCAAAAATGGATGAGAGAGTGGAGGAAGGGATAGAAAATTTGTAGTGTCATTTGCAGAGAAGTGAAAGCTTCTGAAAAACAGATTTAACTTTGCTCATTTTCACCCCCTCTCTACCTACAGATGCTGTCAAAATAATTGCAGGGAATCAAGCAACTTGAATAATTAAATACTCAAAAAAGTGTCATTCTGGTGCCTGAGCTTTGGGGTTCAGAACATGAACCTAATACAAACTCAAAGTAATTTTCATAGAAATGGGGCAGGTTCAGGCCAACTTTTAAGAGTGGCCTGCAACCATCAATCTCATGTTTCACAAAGGTCAGGGTCACGGTGGGTAAATGATCATTTGTTTAAAAATAATAATTATTTTTATGCTCCCCAAATTCCCCAAGATACCTGCCTCCTTTTCCTGGAATCTCCGTTGTGCTTGGAGCTGCTGTCTCTGAGCTCAAGCCTTCTCCCATTAGCAAACTTCAATGGGAGCAGGATTTGGTGTGCACAGTCACCCACCCAGAGGAGGTGGAGCCAATAGGATAGCAGCAGGAAGGCAGAAATGGCTACCAGAAGGTTGCAGCAACTTCCAGTGGAAGAAAGGTACTGGGCTTCCTCTGTGTAATTTGGAAGCCAAGGGGAGGGGCAGGCAAGGAGAAGCACCCAAAGAGAGACAGGGAAGAAATCATCCATGGCCCTCAAGGCATCTGGTGGCAAGAGGTTACAAGGGTGATAAGCCTTCTCCACCTGTGAATGGAAAGTTGGGCTGGGGGACTGGATGTAAGCAGCTCAAGGCCAGTCAATAGGTAGCATTGTCCCTGCACCCATCCCACCAACTATCCTTGCAAAGCCTCCTGCCATCAACTTCAGCTTCCTTCCCAGCATCCCTTTGATTTGTCACCAAGAGAGAGGGCACCCACTCTCTGAGTCTCTCCCTAAGCTGTCCCCACTGTCCCTTGATTCATAGTGGGAGGATTCAGCTTTCCCCACCAGATGATGAGACAAGAGAACTTGGGGAGTGAATAGGGAGACTCATCACTATGTAGAACTCCCTCCTCCAAGAGGCAGAACATGGAGCATTTGGAGGGAAGCTGCAGTGGGCAACTGTAGAGGGGCAGACTGGTGAAGCTCATGGCTTTGGTCAGATTCTCTGCTCACAGCTCAGATCTGAGCTTCTTCCAGCAGTGCTGCCCCTAGCATCTCCAAAAGTGTTTTTTCCCCAGCTTGTTCTCCTCTTTTCCCTTGACAGTGTTTGTCCTTTTCTTCTTATACATGTTCAGTCTTCGACCCCATCGTTGGTCTTCCTGTATATGTGGTCTCCCTTAACCTAGCATTCCATTTATTTGAGAGTGAGTCATTACACCACAACCACTGCAAGTTATCTGGAGAGAGGTACATGTGCTCCTCCTATTCTACAACAAGGCTCTTTCTCCTTGGGTAGGTACGCCTCCCTATTCCCCACCTTGGATGCTAGAGTCTTTGTGGAATACAACTGCTCCTACTTTTCACCCACTAGTGATTCATGTTTGCAATGATCTGCTGCATTCTGCCTTCAGGCAACTGTTAACACCACTCCTCCTCCTGATGCTGACCCTAACCCCAGCTGGTGATAAATGACCAGTCTTCTCAAGTCACTGGGAGTTTGCCACTGACGTCAGCGGGAGCATGATCATCCCCATAAACAGTTGCTACTAGCAGTTGGAGGGGATTCATGGAGTGGTCAGTAGGGGTCACAAAAAGCCTGTGGAAAGATGCCCATCTCTTGAAATATTTCTTAGCTGGTGTACTAGTAAAAAGAGTTACTTAACAGATGCTCAAGTTCATCTTGGAATAAATAAATTATTGATAAAGAACTGTCATCACATATCATGGTCATACTATTTTCTTCTGTTCTTGAGGTTTACCCTTCAGATGCATTCCAGATTCAAAGCTAGCCTTCTAAACCCTTCTGGGACAAATTCTGTTTTAACTTCCACCAGTGCAATCCTGGTAGCCTTTTGTCCTCTCTTTCAATCTAACTATGAGCTTTTTTAAATATAGCCATTAGGAAATACAGCTAGATGAAATTATCCATATAACATACAAATAAAATAAAAACCCTGTTATCAAGAATAGAGAGAGCAAATATTCCTGTGTGTTTTTATGCAGCTAATGTAGCATAAAAAATATGAAATCATGGAAGTGTGATTCTAAGGGCAATGGAACCCTGTGAATTTCCCCCTGGATCACTGTTGCACACACACATGAAAATTGAGATTGTTCTATATTCCTCAGCATTTTTCATGCCTTTCCTGTGAAGCATGAATCCCGCTTTTGATCTGCAATATAAAGAAAACTTTTTAAAGGGGACTTAAAAGAGTTATTTCTTCCCTACCTCTCTCTCTCTCTCACTCACACATGGATCACAACCTCAACATGAGTCAGCAATGTAATGCTGTTGCAAAAAAAGGAAATGCAATTTTGGGTTGCATTAATAGAGAGAGGCATAGCATGCAAGTCACAGGAGGTGATAATACCACTCTACCCAGCACTAGTTAGGCCTCAGCTGGAGTACTGTGTCCAATTTTGATCCCCAATGTATAGAAAGGATGTAGAGAAACTGGAAAGGATACAGATGTGAGTGACTAAGATGATCAAAGGGATGGAATGCAAGCCATATGACCAAAGGCTGAAGGAACTGGGTATGTTTAGTTTGGAAAAGAGGCAATTAAGAGGGGGATATGATAGCAGTCTTCAAATAATTGAAAGACTGCCATAAAAAAAATGGAGAAAAGTTGTTCTCTCTTGCCACAGAGGGCAGGACAAGAGGCAATGAGTTCAAACTACAGCATAGCAGATTTAGATTAAACACCAGGAAAAACTTCCTAACTGTAAGAACAGTAAGACAATGGAATAAACTACCTAGGGAGGTTGTGGAAGGTCCTTCAAAAGGAAGCTGGATAGCCATCTGTCTTGCATCATTTAGACACAACAAATCCTGCATCTTGGCAGGAGGTTAGACTTGATCACCCTTGCGGTCTTTTCTAGCCCTGTGATGCTATGATTCTATGATTTTATTTAACACAAAACTAAAAAGTGTGACTAGGGCCAGATTCTCAGTGTAAATGGGTGTAGTTCCATTGACTCCTATCCTGGTTTGTGCTAGCTGAGAATCTGGCCCATAAATATTCTGTCGGGAGCAATTTACCACTGTCAAGGACATGGACTAAACAATATAATAAGAATTTTCCATCTCTATTTCTATGATCTTATTATAATTGCAAGATATTTTCATCTATTTTAATCATCTGTCGTTGTTCAAAATGAGAGGGAAATAATGGTTTTACAAGAGAAAAGCAGCATTTTTCTTAAAGTGATTGCCCCATTAAACTGGCTGCTAAATGACCAAAGGAATATCATATGCAGGAATGTCATTTAGTTTTATTGTTTCATTCATGGGTCTCCAAAGAATCTCTGCAGCTGTCACTTCACTTCCCTCTGGTGCTTAGGCGTCTCGGCTTGCCGTGTGCTAGTGTATCATCAGTAACACAGCTGAGCAATGATGGAGAAGGACGTCTGCTGAGTAGAAAACAGTAAGTGGACTCATCCTCAGTGTCAAGTGGATTCCTGTGGTTTTCCTATTTCCATAGTCTTATTTATGAGTTCCCTTATTTCAGCTCACTATGTTTAAAAAACCCCTCATTTTTGTACCCCACATAGGTGATGACAGAAGATTCAAATATATCCAGAATCTATTCTCAGCAACAATCCCCACAAATGGTCATAAGTAAAACTGGGAGAATTATTTTATTCATCAACACAAACCTTTCTGTAGGAAATTTGAAAATCAAAACGCAAACAGAGAAGATAAAAAAAACAATGTTCAGTTTTGGGGTTTTGGCTTGGTGAAAGCTTCCGAAGAAATATGTTGATGAAAACAAAAAGTTTTAAGTTTCTTAAAAAAAATTTGCAGGAATTTTTTTTCCAACCAGCTCTGCTGAGAAGTGCTATCCTAACACAGGTAAACATGTGTCTAGCAAAGTGTGTGATAATTAATATATGTCCAAACAATACATTCAGGCCCTAGTGACCTTTTGCAGATGATACATGTAGTGATTTTTAGGAGCAGCATTAGAGCTATTTAAATATAGGTGGAAACTTCAGTAGCACACACGATGAAAAGTTAATAATCGGTTATGAGATAGTACAACAAGGGTAGTAGGACAGACTTATCAGGAGTAAACGAGGGGTGCAATATGGAAAGTATTTGGAACTGGAATCTTAATGAGTAGGAACAAAGCTTTTTTCCCCTCCCTTTCCCAGCTCAGCTGGTATGGTCCGTTTCTAGTGGCTTCACTGATATACTGTAAACATTCAAAGCAATGTATTCTTTTTCAAGTATGCAGTTGTGATCACTTGCAATCCCAATGGTATGACAAACAGGAGAGATTTCAAGAATGTTTACGCTGTTCATTCCAGCCTTACAAGTAGATGCTATCAGAAAAGAGATGACAGGATTTACCGTCTTATGCAAGAGTCAAGGAATTTGGAAGGGTTTACTGGGAAGGAATCTCAAATTCCAAATGCTAGACTCAGATTTCAGGACATGTTTTTCATCTCTGTTGCCCCCTAGCACATCTCTTCATCTTTATTTAGGATGCCTTGGGGTGCGGGGCGGGAGGGTTGAAGTAGCTTTTCTTAATAAAAGGCAAACAGAATAATCAGCTCTCAGCATAACACAAATTATTTCATGGAACGAAACAAAGCTATTCTGATGGTACAGTGCCAGCATAATTGTAACTGAGTATTTTAAAAAGGAGTTCTTTTACTGAGTTAATTTATTATTCTTATTGTTCTGTAGGAGTTCACCTGTATAGACATCTACACAAGAAAAGAATGATTTTGCATTCCATTAGGGCTGTCGATTGATCGCAGTTAACTCACACGATAAACTCAAAAAAATTAATCGCAATTAATCGTACTTTTAATCGCACTGTTAAACAATAGAATAACAACTGAAATTTATTAAATATTTTGATGTTTTTCTACATTTCAATTACAACACAGAATACAAAGTGTACAGTGCTCACTTTATATTATTATTTTTATTACAAATATTTGCACTGTAAAAATGATAAACAAAAGAAATAGTATTTTTCAATTCACCTCATACAAGTACTGTAGTGCAATCTCTTCATCATGAAAGTGCAACTTACAAATTTAGATTTTTTTTTGGTTATATAACTGCACTCAAAAACCAAAAATGTAAAACTTTAGAGCCTAGAAGTCTACTCAGTCCTACTTCTTGTTCAGCCAATCACTCAGAAAAACAAGATTGTTTACATTTACGGGAGATAATGCTGCCCTCATATTATTTACAGTGTCACCTGAAAGTGAGAATATGCATTTGCATGGCACTCTTGTAGCCAGCATTGCAAAGTATTTACGTGCCAGATATGCTAAACATTGATATGCCTCTTCATGCTTTGGCCACGTATAGGCATGCTTACATGCTGATGATGCTCGTTAAAAATATGTGTTAATTAAATTTCTAGCTGAACTCCTTTGGGGAGACTTGCATGTCTACTGCTTCATGGTTTTACCCGCATTCTGACATATATTTCATGTTATAACAGTCTCATATGATGACCCAGCACATGTTGTTCATTTTAAGAACACTTTCACTGCAGATTTAACAAAACACAAAGAAGGTACCAATGTGAGATTTCTAAAGATAACTACAGCACTCAACCCAAAGTTTAAGAATCTGAAGTGCCTTCCAAAATCTGAGAGGGACGAGGTGTGGAACATGCTTGCAGACGAGTTAAAAGAGCAACACTCCAATGCAGAATCTTCAGAACCTGAACCACCAAAAAAATAAAATAAAATCTTCTGCTGGTGGCATCTGACTCAAATAATGAAAATGAACGTCCATCGGTCTGCACCACTTTGGATCGTTATCGAGCAGAGCCTGTCATCAGCATGGATGCATGTCCTCTGGAATGGTAATTGAAGCATGAAGGGACATATGAATCTTTAGTGCATCTGGCATGTAAACATCTTGCGACACCGGCTACAACAGTGCCATGCGAATGCCTGTTCTTACTTTCAGGTGACATCATAAATAAGAAGTAGGCAGCATTATCTCCTGAAAATGTAAACAAACTTGTTTGAGTGATTGGCTGAACAAGAAATAGGACTGAGTGGACTTGTAGGCTCTAAAGTTTTGCATTGTTTTATTTTTGAGTGCAGTTATTTTTTGTACATAATTCACATTTGTAAGTTCAACTTTCATTATAAAGAGATTGCACTACAGTACTTGTATTAGGTGAATTGAAAAATGCTATTTTTGTTTTGTTTTTAACAGTGCAAATATTAGTAATAAAAAATAATATAAAGTAAGCACTGTTCACTTGAATTCTGTATTGTAATTGAAATCAATATATTTGAAAATCTAGAAAATATCCAAAATATTTAAATAAATGGTATTCTATTATTTTTAATAGTGCTATTAATCATGCAATTAATCACAATTAATTTTTTTAATCGCTTGACAGCCCTACAATCCATCCATGTCTACAAAATGCTTTTTGCATGGGAAATTATCAGTTAAATTGGAGGAGACAGGAATTAGTACAAAAATTGTAAAGTAGGTTAAGAACTGGCTAAAGAGGTGAAAAGAACTGGTTGTTCTGAAGAGAGCTGGAGGGAAATTTCTAAGATTCCCCTTGGATCAGTCCTGGGGCTGATCTTTTATAATACTTGTAATAATGACCTTGGCAAAAATAAAAAGAGGAGTGTGCTAATGAAATTTGCAGATGACACAAAGCTGGGAGGTTTTGGCAATACAGAGGAGGATCGGAATATTATACAGGAAGAATTGGATGACGGAGATAAGATCACACAGTGACATTGTTAGCTATTGTGCAACTTGATGGTTCCAGGGATCATCTGATGAAATTAACAGGCAGCAGGTTTAAAACAAATAAAAGGAAGTTCTTCTTCACACAATGCACAGTCAAGCTGTGGAATGCATTGCCAGGGGAGGTTGTGAAGGCCAAAAGCATAACTGGGTTCAAAAAATAATTAGATAAGTTCATGAAGGACAGGTCCATCAATGGCTGTGAGTCAAGTTGGTCACGGACTCAACCCCATGCTCTGGGTGTCCCTAAGCCTCTGAATGCCAGAATCTTGGACTGGACAACAGGGTCTTGCAGAGGAATTTAATGGAGGAGAGAACAAAGGTGTTACAATAATAAGTCTAGGGTTTGTGTATGGGAATAAAGTAATACTATAAAGAAAATTATTATGCTAGGGCCTGATCCAACTTCCACTGGAGTGTTTCCATGAACTGGAAACTGGACCCACAGGACTGGGTCTGCATCTTTATGAGCAGTAGAGCTGGGCAAATGACAGATTTTTTCAGTTAATTGAAAATTCCAAAAAAATGAAAAATAAATAGGTTGAACTGAAAAGAAATATTTTAAAAATTTTCAGTGAATAGAGAGAAGTAAAAAAAAATCATTTGTGGTTGAACAAAACATTTCATTTAATCTGAAACAGAATATTTTGTGCATGTTTTAATACTCAAAATTTAAAAAATTTGAAACAAAGTCATTTCAAATCAAAAACTCAAAACCTTTTGTTTAGAAAATGTCCAAAAGGAATGTTTGAATTTTTTGGAATGTCTTTTTTTTTTAACTGAAACAATTTGGCAAAATTGACACAATTTGGGAAATGTTTCCACGTTACCGAATCTGTATGTTTCATTGGGAAAAAATGTTAGAAACATTTCATCCCGTTCTAGTGAGAAGTGCTCAATACTAATTCACTACTGATAGTGAATATACCTTTCTTCCTCACACAATAGAACAACCATTTCCACATTTGTCCATGTTCACTTTCCACTAAGTTTCATTAGCCTCAGACCCATCTACAGCATACTACAAGCGTCAAAGGCACCTGTAAAGGGTAGACAGAAACCATGCATCTGTGTAATGCATACTTTACCTTAAAGAATGCCTAGATTTTGATTAATAAACAAAAATAAATGTGAAACTTCAACAGAATCTAATTGTGAAGGTGGGTGCCTGTTTGTGAATTTTCATTGTTTCTCCCAAGAATTCCCACTAACTTCCCTACTAGGAGGAGGAAGTAGCTTATTGCATAAAGAATCTGGATATGCAGGGTTATTATTGCTTAAATATATCCTACACATTTGGCCAGAGAGAAAGCTTTATTCAGCCCCTTCAGGAATTCAATGACATGTCTTACATTTACACCTTTTTGTGTTCACTTTTTCTGCAACATATATACAATCCTTTATTGATCACAGCAAAGGGTATTTATTTTTCCCTGATAAACCCATGATTTATAGTGAAGAATCAAATACTTATTAATCATTTGAGCACAGGATATGAAATATTTTTTTCAAGTTCTCCAGCTGGGCCTGTCCAGTTAAATTCTTCCATCAATTATGAGAGGGTATAAACTTGTATGTCAATCTTTCTTCAGGCATAGTTTTAATTTCAATCTCAACCTCTTCACCAAAGCCACAGTGAGTTATTAATTTTCAGTCTTCTGGCTGGACAAGTCCTTCCCAAGTTCACTTCTGGTTTCAGGAACAAAATCAAGCTGAATTGTTCTAGGTCAGTATGATGGTTTTCATTTTAAAACATTCCCTAGCCATCTCCTCCACAGATGAAACTCATATCTCATGCAGGATTCAAAGACATTAAACATGTCTGGTTGTTAAACTGTGTTTTTGTCCATTTTGAAAATCTTACTGTGATATACTGGAAATCAATTTGTATCTGCGGAGAAGGAACCCTTTCAAGCAAACTCATTCCCTTAATAATTCCCATGGGCAACAGACAAACACCATTATCAACCTGCTTTCCAAAGTGACAGTTTTAATGGCAAAAAACACCATTAGTGCCTAATCCAATCCCAAACTGATGTGATTGTTGTAAAACGAGAAGGAAAAGAATCAACTAAATATATTGCTTTACACTGATTGAATTAAGAAAACAAGGATATCACTAGAGTAGAAGTTTTGAATTATATTATTATAAAGACAACTGAGTTCAATGTCAATCCTTTGATAAAGACAAAAAAATCTGGTTCAACACACAGTTTCCAAAGTTCTCAGAAATTCTAGATATACTGTCCCAGGAAGCTGAACATTTCTTAACATAAATCATTATGTCTAACTACAGTAAATATTTCTTTATTAAAGGTTTGGATTTTCTAAACATTTCAGCTGTATTTTGCACCAAGCTGATGTGAGGATGACACTTACAATAACAGATTTTATTTTGCTTGGTAAAATATGAGATACAGGATTAAGAAGAAAAATAGCTTTTGAATGGAAAGTTATTTATAATATATTATTGAAATGTTCCACATTGCCTTTGTATCACTGATCAGTTCTTTGGCTCCCATATTGCAAAAAGTGCAATAATATTGCTGTTCAAATCCAAAGGATGCAAATTTAATAAATATTTATAGAAAACAATATTAAAATGGATGACAAAGAAAATAAAATGTTGTCCTTTTCTCTTTTTCCTCATTCTTAGCTTTCAGGATTCAAAGATGGGAAAATATCAATACCTAGCGATAACATTATCTTATGGGACAGATCCTCAGCTAGTGTAAATTGTCATAGCTCTGCTGAGTCCCATAGAACTCTAACAATTTACACCAGTTGAGGATTTGCCCCATAATAATTAAAATTTATTCTAGTATGACGGCTTTATGGAGTTTTTAAACTGCAAGAGGCAAAAATCTGGATATCTGTTCCCATCCTATCTTTTTTAACGTGTTGTTCTCATCCCAAGCATGGTACTAATAATTTCTTTTGGAAAAAAAGCAAACCCCAGGGAAAAAAATAAAAAGTTGAGAATGATTAAAAACCTGATTTTTAGAAGTAAATAGTTTCATGCTAAGAATTTATGTTTAAACCTGGAGGAGCATGGTCAGTGATCCAGTCTGAAAGGCCAGATTTTCACCTGTCATAAATTGGCCTGGATCCAGTGACTTCAGGGAAGCTACGTCAATCTACCCTAGCTTGTCCATTAAGAGTAAATCAAGTATAATGGCCCATCTCCAATGAGGTGATGGGCATCTCCAGAAAGGTACTGAGCCGTGATCTCCTTCAATTCCCATTGAACTCATTTGGAGCTGAGGGTGCTAAACCACTTATAATCAGGTATAAAGTCAGGAGAATATGTGGCCATCTTCTGAATGCTATGGACATTTTTAAGTGGTGCACTGATGCTGTTCATAAGAACCACCAAACACAATGACAAGCATGAAGACAATCTCTCAGCACCTCTGAACAGACCAGAGAATTTGAGACCACATGTGGATTGCAGGAGGTATCTGTAGAAGCTTGCAATATGTAGACATTTTAAGAACTCTTATAGGAAATGAACACCATGTACAGGAATGGAGAACAGCTTGAAGATCTGAACATCAGGATTACCAGATATAAGGGTAAACTACCCAAAGATGAGCTGGAGAGCATACATGAAAATCGGATATTTGAAATTTCACAGCATTTTGGGTTACCATCCCCATCTATATTTTAAAAGCAGTCTGCCTTATTCCTGGCAAAAGATCCCTGTTTGGAGAGAGATCAGAGAGGAGGTATAACCAATTACTCCATCGTCCACTTTACAGATGTATAACAAAATTTAAAAGGAGCATGCTAGTTAGAAAGCTCATGTCCAAATAGATGAAAACTGTATCTCAGCAGAGTCCCTAGGTTGTACTGGATCATTTCTAAAGTGTCTGGACTTGAGACTTAGGGCTCAGCTCCCAGTGAGGTACTTAAATGAAATGGACAATTTTTCAGAAGAGCTCAGCAGCAGAACTGATTTTGCTGGCAGTTCTGAAAAACTGAATAAAATATTCAATTTGGGTCAAACCAAATCTGAACTTCTTTGGAATACTCAGCAAATCAAAAAGGGGCACCAGAAAGTCAGTTTGGTGTTGAACAAACCATGTTGTTCAACCCAAAATGTTTTCTTTCTGATAATTTTTAAAGGGCTAGATTAACAGAATAGCCAGAGGAGGAGGCCTCTGCCTTATGGCTTTTAGCACAATGGAGAGGGCACTCATACGGGATGTAGGACACCAAGGTTCAAATTCACAACCTGGAACAGTGAGTTAAACCCACATCTGCTCAATCCTTGGAGAGGGCCCTAACCACTCAGCTACAAGTTGTTATAGGTGGTGATTATCTTAATTTCTGCTGGTGAAGTTGGAGAAGTTGAACTTGGGTCACCATCCTATTAGCTGCATACCTTAACCACTAGGCTACTGAGTAATTTCATTTGTTTCTATTAGAACAATGAATATTTAATTTAAATCCAAGTTCCAAGAGGCTCCCACATCCCATGCATTTTGTACCTATAAAAGCAAACGCTAAGGTATAGTTGCAATCAGATACTGTTCATTCTCACTTGTCAGTCATGGGAACCCAGGTTATTTTATGGTTTTATCCATTAACAATAATTATGTGGCTATTTCTGTAGTTCTTTGAGGTACTTATGAGCATTAGGGATAACTTTGGCTCTATCAATAAATACTATACATCGGAGTAAGGCCATTAGTCAGGCATTTGACTGAAGGGTCTGTTATGTCCACCTTAGTTATGTGCACACCTGATGAGGAACAGTATGTCTCAGGTTACAGCGATACAATGGGTTAGAAGTGCCTAATGTAGGCAGATCTAAGTTTTCATTTGTTTATGTTTTGGCTCCTCTGTATAGGGTGATGTACTACCTGATTTACAGAAATTTTATTTTATGGCATTAATACAGTTTTAGATTGAACAGAAAAGCCATATTATTGACTTTCCCATAGATAATGAAAAAGTTTCCCCCTTCCGGGGACTCTCCAACATAGCTATTTCATCATGTCAAGTATTATTTTTTGTGTGCCAGGTGAGTTCTGGTTTATTTTCCTGGACTGCAGACTATGTGTTGCAGCTTTTATTGTATGTCTGTTTATATATATATATATATATATATATAAAGCAGATATATATATACTATATATATATTGCAGTTTTATATATATATTTATATAGAGAGAGAGAGAGCAGTTTTCATCGTATCTCTGTTCTCGTAACTTCATTATCAATTGTGTTTGATAGCCACAATGGTAACATTATACATATAAAATTATTAACAAAAATAAAGTTTAAAAACCTGAGTGTCAAAAATTATTTTCAACTAAAATATCTGGGGCACAATCACATTTTTGTACTATGGCGGGATCTGACTTCAGAAACAAACCTTCAATCTTTACCCAGAGCTTCTGGGTCCCTGAGCTACTGGAAACCTATGGGAAGAGGATAATAAAAAGAGAAAAATATTCTTGTAATTATATGTTCTTGCTGTTATATTATTCAGCCATTAGATGTCTGTAGCATTTCAGACAGGGTGTGGTTTCTCGTAATTGGGTGAGACAAAGCTGGAACCCAAGCTATGTGGAAACCTGTCTGTAGTTGTAGCTGTTTTCTTTAATTAGCACCATGGGCGGCAGGTACCATAGGCTGAGGCTGTGCCTCCACAAGGAGCTAGGCCTGGTCCTGCCCAGACTCCGCCCTCTGGCTCCCCTTTTGCTTCTGCTCAGTACGCTGCTCCAGTCTCCCTGTGGGGTGGCCCCGGCTTGGGCCACGCCACCCGCCTTTCCAATGTTCTGGAGCTAGGGAGGGGGGCCTGCAGCTGCAATGCCTGTCCTCCTGGGGTTCAAGGGATGGGGAGGCTGTGGCCATGCCACCCGCTCTCCCGTCGCTCCGGGGCTGGGGGCACTCCGGGACTGGGGCGGGGGCTGGTGGGTGGGGGCTATGGACTCCATATTGTACAGTATTTGGAGTTCCAAATGAGGTGTAAGGTTGACTGCTCAATTCATATCTATGGTGTTCATAACTCTAAGGTTCTACTGTACTACTTTCATGGAAAGAGTATAACATAGCTTATAGTAAAAAAATAAAATAAAAGGGAACATACAGAGATGTTCTTAGTTATTTTTGTCCCAGAGGCCAATATTCTTGGGTGGGGGGTGGGACTAATAACATTCAGCATGCCTTCCCAATAAAAGCTGAAGTTGTCTAACATATTATGTGTACACAATGACTCCGGCTTCAAGACAAACAGGAAACTTAATAGCTGTGGCATTTACCACCTCTGCAACAATCCAGGTCCAACTCCCTCTTGGAATTAACACACCATCAGCATGATCTCCACTTTAACACAGAGTGATGTTAATTGTTGTAATTTACATTTGACAGTTGGGATTATCCCCAAGGAGTTCAGTGTGGAGTTAGCGTCTCAAAAGGATTGATGGCCACTAAAGCAATGGCATTATTAATGGCCACTAAAGCAATGGTATTATTAAATTTAAAGGGGGGGTGGAAGGGGAAGCAGCAGCAGCCAATGTTTTACTAGCAGTAATTTAAACTAGAAAAAAAGCAGCATTGAAACTCCCATCCCTACTTCATCATACAATAACATTTTTGACAAACTGTTGGTTCCAGTTTCCTTATAAGGCATCATCTAAAATGCTATATAGCCAGCCTAGTATATTTATGTCAGCCTTTAAAGGTACATACAGCTCCAGTACAGGAGCTTGAGTACAGTACAGTCAGCCTGAGAGTGACAGGAAACTATTGAGTATATGATCATGAGCCAATCAAAAGATTATTTTGCATACTGTTGTTTTCATGTTGTTTATAAAGTAAACGTTCAAAGTCTGGAATAAAAGGAATTTGTGAGCATCAGAATTTTTAAATATGTGAGGCAACACTGGTTTTGCTGAGACAAGATTGTATAGCTAGCCTCATTGAATGAATGAATGATGGGGATCTACTGTAGATTTTTATATTGATATTGTGACACTTTGCTTATATGTCTCTGTCAAACTGTAAGTTCCATTTTTTTTTTGTGAGTGCAATTTGTGATTGTTGCCTTCATTGTGGATTAGTGCATCCATTTTGTAGCAAGGCTTGACACCAAGTGGACAGACTATGTCTGAGAATCTGCAACAGAGCAATCAAGGGCCATTAATATATAATGATGCTTCCCTACTAGAACAGTGGGTGGGTGAGATTCTGTGGCCTGCAATGTGCAGGAGGTCAGACTAAATGATCACGATGGTACCTTCTGACCTTAAAGTGTATGAGTCTGAGTCAATGGGTTTGACTGAACAATTCTCTACACAGAAGCTGATGGGAGGTGGGCGGGGGGAGAGGGAGGTGAAGCGTGGAAACAGAGGACAGATCTGGGAACAGAGGGAAACAGAGGACAGATCTGTTTTTTTTAAAAAGCGCTTATCTAAGCAAGGGAGGGTGACCAATGCCAGAAGATTAGGCCATGCAGGCTGGAAGAAATGCCTGTCTTAAGGACTTGGACCAAACACAGCACTCATAGAGCTGGTGAGATCAAACCAGGGGGGATTGCGTTCTGGAGTCTGTTGTTTTCAACAGATCTGTAATTGTCTTGTGCTTTCTAAGAGTAAAGTGTGTGTGTGTGTGTGTGTGGACGGGAGGGGTGGGGGGTGGGGGGGAGTGTATAATAAATTTGCTGGGCTTTTGTCTAGCTTTAGTGCCACATTATCCCTGAAGGATATAACTAGGAAGTCAGAGCTCCCACAGCCTGGTGGACTGGATGGAAGAGATGTCTAAGCAACTGGGGGTTAGAAGAGCTGAGGCACTGGTTCCAGGGTGCAAGGGGATGGATGACAGGGTCCCACTGCCCCAAAAGAGGGTCAGACGTGCAGTCTGCACCTGGGAGATTGCCTGGGAGACCCAGAGCCAAAAACAGTCACAACTCAGACCCAGGGGTTTTAGAAGCATGTGGGATCCAGAGAAGGGAGGCAGTCACAGTAGATTGAGATCCATCCAGAGAGTGGGATTGGTCCAGGTTGTAACAGTCTCTATAATATTAATTTGTATATTGGTATCCTATTAATCCCTGGTACCATACTGCCTAGTAGAAGGTGCAGCTAGGCACACATATGGGTGCCAGTTTAACACTACTTTATTTTCAGAGCAGCAGCAGCCAGCCAAGGTCTTTCGCTCTCCCTGTACTCTGGACTGACTACAGACAGCACAAAGATTCTCTGGTTACATGCTGGACTTAAAGTGATGCACCATTACACTCTTCTGAATACTCCCAGCAAGGGGGCCAATTAATGCTATTTATGTTGATAGTTTTGTAATGTGAAGTCTTTCCTTTGGAAACTAAATTGAAACTGCTAATTTTACACAAGTTATCAAAGAAGCCTCAGCTGGTAACAACTTCTGGCCGTTAGTACCAAACTACACTATATTTTAAATGGCAATGTAGAGATAACAGGTTCCATCCAATTGTCAATTGTCTTTCATGTGCAATTAAAAAAAATACAAAGATTTTAAAAATAAATTTCTGGTCTACTTGGAAATGAAAATTGCCCTCAGCATTCAAGCTATAAAACGTATCCCTGGCTTTATAAAAATATCATTTAATAATCTGCTGACTGGAATCAACCAGTGCATACAATCAGCATTCTGATGGGAGATTTACAAAAGCAGTTATTAGACATATCTAAATTTTATAATACAAATTAATAGAGAGCTGGTAAATAAATTTAAACTCAGCTCATTATGCCCAAGTATAATGTGATGTAAGAAGTGTCATTTTGCAGACTGTCTGTGCTATGGAGTACGTTTTCTTCAAAATGACAGCCAGTCCAAAGTCCATTAATGTCAATGGAAAGATTCCTGTTGATTTTAGTTGGCTCTGGAGCAGGTCCCTAATTCCCACAATCACCAAATGGATTTGATGTATTGTCACAGGGTCCAATCATTGCTAGGGGCCGCTCTGGGGATTAGCTCTTTCCAGACGCTGCAGCTTCCTCTAGTGGTCTCGCCACCCGTCTCTGCAACTCCAGGTGCTTCTTCTTCATGACATGGTCTTCCAGCAAGTCTTCCAGCATGAACTGTCCCAGACTCTCCACTCTCCACCACTTGGTCTGTGCCACTTCATCAGTGCCTGGTAGAGGAATCTAAGCCCACGCTTTACTCTGGGTTCCAGTTCAGGGACCCTCTCATCAGCAGCCAAGGTCTGCACTGTACTATTCCTTGCTGCTTTCCCCCTGAGCCTTGCCTACTTTTCTGGCTGCCACGGGTTTGCCAGCCCAAACTCCCTCCTCTCAGGGAGTAACTGTAAGCTACTCTCTATAGCCCCAAACACACCTCCCTTCTCCCAGGATGTGACTGAAGACTACTTCCCTGCAGCCCCATTCTGCTCTCAGCTCCTGTTCCTGTCCAGATGGGCCTCATTTGATAAATCCTTTCTCCCTGGCTCCTCCTCCAGGTGCAGTTAACTGGGGAGTTAACTGTCCCACCTGGCCACCATAACCCCTTCAAGTCTTGTGTGGGATAGACACCCCATCAGATGTACATAAAAAGGAGCATGTGCACCTGTGTGTGTAATTAAAAAATATGTAGGCACAATGGAATGCTCACGATTAAGAGCTAAATTATCCTCTTTGATCCACATCAGGTCTTTTGATTCCTCTTCGCACATGTGCAGACCCTCCCCCCCCCCCCCGCCCCCCGCCCCACTGGTGTGCAAAACTCCGAGTGAAGTCAATGGAGGATCTACCTGTGTATGAAAAGTGGAATATGATAACAGTGCAACTTTATTTGTGCACCTTAATTTATAGAGGCTGTGTCCAAAAGCCCTTAACAGGGTACATAGCATTACACAGAACACTAATGCATTCCAGCAGAGGGAGAGAGAAATTCATGACGATGGACAACAGAGAAAGGTGAGACTAGAAATGAGATGGAGTCAATCTGCTGACTGAGGGCTTGTCTACACGTAAAGCACTGCAGCTGTGCAGCTGTGCTACTGCAGCGCATCTGGTGAAGATGCTCTACGCCAAGGGGAGAGAGTTCTCCCGTCGACATAATAAAACCACCTTTGTGAGTGGTAGAAATGACGTCAGTGGGAGAAACTCTCCTGCCTACATAGCGCTGTGCACACCGGTGCTTATCTCAGTGTAACTTATGTCGCTCAGGGGGTGGTTTATTGACACCTCTGAGAGACATAAGTTATGTCAACATAAGCTGTAGTAGAGCCTGAGTTAGCTTTTCTCTGTGGTGACTAAGTTCCAGTGAGGCAGAGAAACAGGAAGGCTACCTCAGTGGGAAGGCATTACAGTGGAAAAAGCCCTCTCAACTAAAGGTCTGGGCCCCATTGACCGGTCTGAACCCCAAAGGTCTGGGCCCCATTCACTGGGCCCCAACAGTGCCAATATTGTGGGAAAAGGTGGGGCAGAAGTAGATGAGTGGAGGGAATGGGGACAGTAGCAAAGAAAGAAACCCACCTATGTGATTAGTTGCAGTAAACTGTCAAAGGTAAAACAATTGAAAGACATTCTGAACAGAATCCTGAAATAAATGGGGAGCTAGTTGTGGAGGTGTTTGAGAATAGGCTGCTATGGATGCACTTCTCAGTACATATAAAATAACTTTAAAATGTATTTTCCTTTACTGGTTGCATTAAAGGCATTTAAAAATGATTTTCTTGTTCTCAAAAGAGAAAAAAAAAACAAATTGTTACTGGAATTGTGTGAGATCCTTACAAGCCACTAGAATACCCCCAAATTATTTGCACAAGGCATCCCTATTATCCATGGATCACTGACATGATAGAGCATAATGGCATCCAAAAGAGCCCTTGAAGACTACTATATTATGTCAATGAGCTGTTGAGACGCCCTCAAATTTCTGAAGCCTCAGTTTATCGTATGAGTCAGTGGAGTCAGTGGAGAAACAGCCACTAAAGACAGCAATATTTTCATATGATGGATCCAGTTGGCACTGTATCAATGTGTCATCTTGTGCTGTACTTGAAAGGTCTTTTATTCATAGCTAGGTGCATGTGGAATAATTCTGCCTACCATAACATTCTTTCTCTCTATATATGATGGCAATACAAAAATACTTCTGCAATCAGAAGTTTCTATCTATGCATTTTCACATAAATCAAACCTCTCAAACTACAGAGAACTGCAATGATGGAACCTTAAGTGTTGATGTTTCTGTTGGCAATTACTATAAAATATTCCAGCATTTCCCAGTCCTCAAGGGAATGGATAGTTCACAACTAGCCCAAGTTTTCAAGAGTGAGTCCCTTAAGGATGGACTCAATGCAGGAGTAACCAGTGAAATTCTGTGGCCTATGACATACAGAAAATCAGACTGAATGGTCTAATGCAGTGATATTCAGACCTCAGTGGTTCAGGAGCCAAATTAGCAATCAACATTACCCAAAAGAACCACAGTAGTGTCAATTCATTGTTTCATTTATTATAGTATTGTATATTCATATTTAAACAGTATGACAGGGAAAATATTTAGTGTATGTGTATATATATATATAAAAGCTTGGTTAATTGGTTAATAACTTAGATTGATTAATAATTAAATCTCACAGTGTTTTAATATCATGTGCTGCAGAGAGCCGCAGGGGACACATTAAAGAGCCACTTGCAGCTCGCGAGCCACACTCTGACTATTACTGATCAAATGGTTTCAACTGGTCTTAAAATCTGTGACTTTATAAAACCCCATATCTGGATTCTCCAGTGAATATCGGGAATATTTCTGAGTGCTGTCATCAATGGGATGAACTTTGTTGTGCACCGACTGTAGAAACTTGCACGGTTTTTTTGAACTGTGAAGTGTCAGCATTTGAAAACTGGACTTCTCATATAGGGCCTGATCCTAAATCCAGTGGTCAATGGGAATCTTTCCATTGTCTTCAGTGGACTTTGGTTAAGGGCCCATGGTTTACAGTGTTGTCTTGCAATGAAAATAAACCACTGGACATTAGGATTATTCTATTCCTGCATCTGGTACTCACTGAAAGTGTGACTTTACATTATATACAACTGCTTTGTGTACCTTAGTTTATTCATCTATAAAATATTACTCACGAAGATGAAAAGATGTTGTGAAACATTAATTAATTAATGCAAGTAACATGCTTTGATGAGAGGTACTATATAATAATACATACTTTGAACTTTCTGTAATTATTATTGCTTTGATTCCTCAATCTTTCAATATTTCAGTCAAAGTATGAATGTACCAGGCAGACGGGGCACTGTTAAATCAACTGAAGAAATCAGATCGATTGCCAAGTCAGCGCATAGTATGTTACTTGTCAGTTCACACAGATTGCAATACTTATACAGCAACCTCTTTCTACTGGGAAACCAGATATTGCTATTGAATCAGTAAAAATGTGATTTTGCTTAGTAACATTATATTATTTGTTTCTCTCCCCGTTATCAGTTTTATTATAGGAAAATAGTATCAAATGGATTAAATGTAAAGAGTGCCTGAATTCATCCAATTTCAGCTCCATCCACCAAATTCCGTGGTCCTTCTCTCCTTCACCTCCTAAATGGACTGTTATTCCCCGCTCCCATGAGCAGAATGGAATCCTATATCTTCCTCTTTCTATCCTCCCTGGTTAGACTATTTTTCACTTACTCATTGTATTTCAGGCCCTCTCAGGAGGTGAGGGCCAGATAACGGCCAGTATGTAGGCTTTATTTAAGGGCTTGGTTTTGTTTTGCACAGACCTATCCCTCAGCTCCTCCTGCCTTTTGGATTTTTTGGTGCATTCAAATCACTAAAATTTACAAGGATCACACTGTCTCAGAATGTAACAGGAAAGGGAGATGACAATGTATGACAAAATGCAACTGCAAAGACAGTAATTGTCAGGGCCGGCTCCAGGCACAAGCTTTCCAAGGTCCGGGTCCACTCTTCCCGCCGCCGAATTGCCACCGCGGGACTCAGACTGCCGTCCCATTCTCGCCTGCCACAGCGGCAATGGGGCAGCAGGTCCGCCGCTCACTCCTTGCCGCCGCGGACTAGGACTGCCTGCGTCGGGGGCGGGGCCGCCACCCCTGCTTGGGGCGGCAAAATTGTGAGAGCCGCCCCTGGTCATTGTTATGGATTTTTGGTTGGCAGATGGTGCAGTGTTTCAGTCCTTGGCTATACTGGTGGCAGTGTTGCACACTTTTGTGATTTTATCATGATTCCCACAATATTTGGTGTTTATTGTACAGTCCCAGACCCTGGGGTCTCATTGTTACCAGAGAATCTCAGTTTTCATTTAAAACAAAAAGTACATTTCTAGCCCTCATGGTTGGGGAGTAAAAGATGAAAATTTTGACAGTAAAGGGTTGGAATCCAAAAGGCAAATTAAAAGGAGCCTAACAGTTGTTAGTTTAAAAATAATTTATTGGTCTGGACTCATGATTTTTGAACATGAGGGTTAAATTTTTAGTATTTGTACCTTTTTATGTCTTCTCTAATATACTCTAATTAATATCAATGAAAATATATATGATATACAGTGCTGGTAGAAATGCCTGATACTTCCCATTATAGTACCTTGTTTTCAGTTGCTTATAACTTCACCAAATTTGAAGTGTTTGTGCTGAAATTTTACATGCCTGGTGTCTGCCTAATGATGATATTTTTGACTTTGGTTTTGGGTTGCTGGTTTTTTGTTTTTGTTTTTTTAATTTCCGTCAAAACAGTTCAGCCATTTCCAAGACAGAGGCTAGGGGGAAATGCCAAATTCCAAGTTCCTGCTCGAAAGTATAGAGCTGATAAAGCTTCCCATGGAAAATGTCACTTTGTGCCTTTTACCATCCTGTGAAATCTGTCCAAATTTGGCCAAGTTACAAGTCTTTGAAAAATTAATTTGCACATGCTCACTAGACAATTCCTAGAGCGGTGTAAGTAAATTCACCAAGGTTCCATGTGTACTGAACATGCTCCAAACCAGGGCTGAGCTGGACTTTCCCTGCAGTTGCAGCTTCGGGCTTCTGTGGGCCATACTGGAACTGGGCACCAGAACTGAGAACATGAGAATTTTCTACTGTGCTCTCAATACCCCAACCACCCACCAGCAGGACCCAGGCAGTGTGGAGGAGGAAGCTTCCTGGTTTGAATGCAGATGGGACAAGGGCTGGTCACAGGGGGAGATGGGGAAATAGTCTGAGACAAGAAATTTAAGTGGGGAGACTGAGAATGGAAGATGCAGCAGTGTGAAATTTTGGGGCTCACCCAGACCAGCAAGCAGTTCTGTCACCACCTGCCCTGTAACCTTGTGCATTATGCTATGCAGCTTTAGTTCAGACCCCTGACACCTGTAGTCATGCATAAGCACAAGGTCTCACCCTGGCTTGCAGCCTGGTTACTCCTTGCAGGGTGAAACCAACAGCCCTGCCAGTTCCAAGTCTCCCCCAATCCATCCACCCCAAGTTCTTAACTACCAGACACTTGAGCTGTTTGTTGAAGGCATGAAATTAACCCCCACCCCCCAACCCCCAGTTATCAGTTCACTCTGGCTTACACACTCCACACAGTTTGCACAACAGACACCTGCCTGGGGTAAAAATAAACAAAAGGTTTATTTAATAGCAAAATCACAGATTGAAGGGTAAAATCATAAGGAATAGAAAACATACGCAAATTGCAGAGAAAATAAACATAAAGACGCAACCACAGGCTTTACACTTCCAAATCAGATAAACTCTCTTTTCTACTACAAGTTATCTATTGCCTCTGAATAGTTCCCCAGCATACTCCCTGCCATAGCGGGGTTCCCCAACATTTCATGGGTACCACCCACCAAGGGAGTGTGCCTCAGGTTCTGGGAAGATTTCACATCAGAAGTTTTTTTTTAACAAGGTTTGCAGGAGTCTTTTTTTTCTTTCTCTCAGACTATAGTGACTCATGGTTATTCAGAGAGGGGGAAAGTCCCTCTCAGCTTGATAGCTGGATGTCAGTGTCTTCCCATTAACTGTAATGGCCCATCATTTGTCTTTTCCTGGGCTGTGCATTGCTAAGTGCTGGGAGCTAGTCTCCTCTGGCTGGGAAGGCTGCCTTTCCCTGCCTGACTGCAGGTGGAGCTGAATGCTTGCAGCACAAATTATGAGTACAGTTTTATATATGCTCAAATACATACGTTCAAAACTGCCATCTGTATACATACCTCATAATGACCATCCAGTTCAGGACATTACAAGCTTTCAAGAAAGACCTTGCTTACTATATTTTTCTACACAATAACATTGTATACAAGCAGCTGATTCAACTGCCTACTCTTTGGGTTCAGACCCCCTGTTCTTTCCCTGGGGTGTCTGGACCCTGATTGTCACAAGGGATATTGGTACTGGGAAGGGAAACAGGGAGGTGGGATTAGGATGGCTTGGAGGTAGACTGAGATCCAATAAGTCGAGAGGGAGACTGGGGCGGTGTTGACAAGGAGAGTGGGAACAGTGGGGCAGAGGGGAGACAATAGGTGGGAAGGGAGACTCATCAGACAAAGAGCCACTGAGGGGGAGAATGGAACTGGGAATGGCTGGTCTCAAAAGTAACTTTTGTGGTTTTGTGGTAGTCTTTCTCAGGAGTGTCTATGATCAGCATATCTTTCAGGTAAGTCTGAGTACCAGGAATGCATTGTAATACCCTGGTGCATGGCTCCCTGCCAAATAGCAGGAGCAGGTACTATTCCAAACACTAGTCTGTTATATGGAAATTTTTTGCTGAAAGCCTATGCTGTCACGGGCATATGGAAGTTGGGTCAAGTAATCCACCATGAGTGCAGTCTTCCTCACACAACCAATGAAATTGCTGCATGCAGGTTAGCTGCAGAGTAAGGGAGATGTTTGGCTGAGTTACTTCTGATATCACACTGGTCTAGGATTCTTAGCATGCCTTATTGTAGCTGAACACAAAACGAGTGTAATTCATATGGCTGAGAACTTAATAATTGTTTGGTAACAGACTGCAAATCCCAGTAATGATTGAACCTGGTGATATTCTAACCAAAAGAGCTCTCAACTGTGCTTGTTGCTATTTCCATTGATTCACACTGATTCAACAGAAATTTGGGGCTTCAGAGGGACCCACAGAGAGAGTGACAATCTTGGAACCTTATTATATAGATAAACTCTTGTGTGGGTTAATTGTGAGGTACTTCTTGTTACAATCTTCAATCTTCATATGGAGATAGGCTTGGGCTAGGTCAAGCATGAAGACATGTTTAGCACCATCTAATGATGCATATATATGCTGGATTCTGAGCAAAGAATACCAATCTACATGTAGTACTGGGTTAACTTTAACCCTGAAATCACCACAGATACAAACAGACCCATTTTTTTTTTCATTACTGGCACTATAGCAATGCTCCATTCATTCCAGTAAACTCTGGATAAAAATCCAGAGTCCTGTAGTTATTTCTCTATCTTTGGCTGACTAGCAAAAGGTACTGGACAAACGTTGCAAAATTTAAGAATTGCTCCCTTTTTAAACCCAGTTTTTTTCTTTCAGATGTTTTCAGGTTCTAATAACATCCTGAAAGACATCAATGAGCTGCCTTTTCTTTGTTTAGGGCTGGATTTTTTTTATGCCTTTACACACGTTATGCATTACTCATCCAACTGAATCTCTCAGCCATTCTCTACCAAGTAATGCATGGGCCCCTCGCTTCTCAACACAGAGATTTAGTAAAAGATGTTTACAGTTGTATGGTACCATTACCATAATAATTCCCAGGGAACAAGGATTTCTCCTGTATATGTTTTTAGAAGCAGTGACATTTTCTGCAACTTCACCCTTTTAAGTGGTCTCTGATAATCCTGTTGTGAAATTACAGAAACAGCAAACCTCATATCAAGCTCCATTGTAAGTCTTACTCTTTCTACTTCTATAGGAATCCAAATAACACATTGTTATTGTCTTTTAAACAGTCGAAGAGATTATTCTCTGTGAACTCCTTGTCATTTGCAAGCTGATGAATCTGGAATTTTCTAGTACAGCAGAACCCCATTTATCTGAGCCTCCATTATCCAGTGCTCCATATTAGCTGAACTGGGCAGCGGGGCTCGGGCTGATAACTGGGGCTCCGCTCCCCAGTGCTGACAGCCCCAAGCCCCATTGCCCAGAGCTGACAACCGGAGATAGAAAGCAGAGAGCAAGATCTTTGCCCATTCTCCTTATTATCCAAATTTCTGATTATCCAGATTGGCCCCAGTCCCAATTAGATTTGATAAACAGGGATCCACTGAATTGTCTTTGTGAGGTGGTGTTTGTGTTTTTTTGTACTGATCTGCATGTTGTCTGTCTGCCTCAATTTCTTGCTGTTTCTATAGGGTTTGGTCATGGACCAACAACCATCATCCCTGTGAGATTGTTTCCCACAACCAAAAGCACATAACCTTTGAGTGGTCTCCATGCTGTCCTTTCTGCTTGACCCCCAGTTTATTTGTTGCACAGATTTCATGATGCCATTGTAACTCTCAGGCATCTTTAATAGCAGTCTCCCTTGAAATTGCAATATCTAGTGCATGTTTTAGGGACAATTAAGCCTCAGTCAATAACTGTGTTTGGGTTGCTTCATTTTGCACATATTATCCAGTCCTTTACTGAAACATTTAAACTCCCTCTAACCTGGCGATGCTCGGTTAATTTCCTTAATCCAGTCACATATTCAGGAATTGTTTCATTTTCTTTTTGATTTCATCTCTGAAATCAGAACCACTCTGCAAACCCTGTGGCTTTGGGGAAATGTAACTTTGTAGAAATCCCACAGTTTTAGCAAATGTTTCTGCTGGTTTAGGCAGCCCCACAGAGTATGGAGTTTAGCCCCTATTATACTCAGTAAAACTGCCAGCTTATTCTTATCACTGATATCATTAGCAGTCTCTCAGTATAGGTGAGCTACCAAACCAGTCCTTTTGCCCCAAACAGCCAGACATATTTTTAACATAATTTTAATGAGCAGGTTACTCACAGTCCCAGAGCTGCAGACTGCAGTTTTCAGTTTCACTTTCTCTAGACCTCTGAAGTCCCACTGTATTCCACTGCACCCCTGGATTAGAATCCCAGTGTCACCAGTTGTTATGACCTTGCTCTTTACACAACATTAAGAACATGAAAAACTACACAAAGACTGTTGGATTCCAGATAGCCGTATTTATTGTGTACAAATATACAAGTTCTATCTACTTATGTAGTATACATAAGAATAATACTGACGGATACTACCATAGAAGACAGGGAGGTTCACTAAAGTGCTCCCAATTATTTAAAGGCATACTATACAATCCTGTGCACATCAGTTATGATAGTCTTTAATTACATGATCACATACTAGTTTTCCTCACAGGGCCCTTGTTGCATTCAGTGCACAGGTTGGACTTGCTCTGGGCATGAATCAGAGTTGTGTAGTGAAGGCTGTTGTCTGTGGGACCCCTGCTTCCTTTTCTCTCAGAAGATGTGTACTGTAGTGAATGAGGCAGGGGATTGCAGGAAGAGAAAAGACGACAGTTGAATGGTCTTTTCACAGATGGTCACTAATTGTGTGTTCCTCATTTTCTGAGTGCCTGACTTAATACCCTGGGATCTGATCTGAGAAGTACTGAGGACTCACAGATGCAACTGTCAATGGAAGCTGTGCCTTGAACATGTGAAGTGCTTTATAGTGCTAAATTCTCTTTAAAAATGGGACATAAGTGTCTCAAATTGGGCATCAAAATTAGTGAATACTTTTGCTTTTATTTTCTCTGTGCCTTAGTTCCCCATCTGTCAAATGAAAATAATAATACTTCCTCATCTCACAGGAGTGTTGAGAAAATAAATCCATTAATGTTTGTGAAACACACGGATATTATAGCAATGAACACCTTAGAAAAATCCCATGAGAAAATTCATAATTCTGTCTGCTGAGCAGGGTCTGAGTAGTGTGTAATAGATAAAGCATGAAGCCACACATTGAACAATGAGGAGAAAACAAAATATTGAACAGCTGCTTATGAAGTGAGCACAATCCACCTTGTGCACCGAATGAGGCAGGAACCCTGTGGAAAAATTACTATGTGATCATGTAATTAAAAACTGTATCATTACACATACACACAAGGGGTCCGAAGTAAGGTTGTCCAGGCAACCTTACTTCTGGGATCTCCTAACTTCTGAGTGCTTAGCTTTGCAACTTTAATAATGTTCTTTTAACATAGGGCTTTTTGTGATTGTATATATACTAAGTTAAGAAAACATTATTAAGGTTGTAAAGTCAAGCACTCAAATGTTAGAAGATCCCAAAAGCAAGGTTGCCTGTGCAACCTTAATTCGGATCTCTTGTGTGTATTTATTATGATACAGAGTTTAATTATATATATACCTCCCTTACTTCCCTCCAGTCCTTCCCCCAAATACTATCCCAGCATAGATTCATAACTATTTTACTTCTCTGTACACTGTCAAGATCAACAGGATAAACATGTAGTCTAACCCCTGATTAATGTTTTTTTAACAATATTCTCTTTCTCTCACAAATCTATCAGCTGCATACTTTCCTACCACCAGCAGCCTGTAAAAAACCAAGGCACAGATATAAATGATTTGGGTGGGGATTTAAACCCACTGAAACCTGTTTGAATCCATCAGATAAAAAGGGTATTATTAGAAGAAATTAGTACTGTAATGCAATGCCATGACAAAAACGTCATTGCTATTAACCATAAGAATATGGTAGCTGTCACTATAAATTGTGCCTTTTGCCTAATTGCTCACAGGATGACATCTATAAATATTGTTATGGTGACCACTGGAATATAATATGCTAAATAATAATAAAACTATTTAATAGTGGTTATTGTTTATGTAGCGCTAACTATGTGATAGGTATTTTGCATACTGGCATTAAGACAAAAGTCCCTCCTGTAAAGGGCTTACAACTTGAATAGACAATGTACGGACTAGGAATGGATTCAGATGCAATAAAAGGCAGAACAGTTTAGTACGTCTAGTGATGCAGATGATGGAGCTCAAATTTCATTGTGTTCTGTTTGTTTTGGCAGCAGAAGATTCAAAAATATGTTGGGAAGGCCATTAAATATGTGTGGTTGGAAAGGGAAGGTGATGGCAGAGATCCAAAGTCATCCTATCATGATGTCAGCCCAGATGAGTCTCTGCTGTACCCCCAGTACATGAGTCAGAGGAGAATGCAGACACAATGGAAAGGTAGCTAAGAAGAACACTGCTCCCTGTCTGTTCTGAAAATATGGGAAGGGCCAGCTTCTTTCCCCATGCAGCCAGCCTGCTTGTGCCACTTAAAATCCAGGATGGATCCTCATCAGAGTATAAGATCTTGTACAGTGGGTGGAGTAGTATATTTGTGTGTCAACAAGAGCAATCTTTTTGGGGTTTGGGTTTTCTGAATTTTACAGCTGTAATCCAAATATAAACTCCTTCAGCTTTTATGCTCCTGTCGTGAATGCTGCTGACTACTAGAAAGAGCTATATATAAACAGTACTGCTCTTTTCTCTCATCAGCACTAAATGAATCGCGATTTTATATTTTAAAACAAAGAATTCCATGTGGTGTTTCCTCTTAGCTATCCAACGGGTAATTACACTACTAATTTAGTAGCTACCTCAGGCTGAACACTGGAAATAGCATGTACACAAACACACATACACATTGTGCAGTGTTACAAATCCTATAGCCTGAAACTTATCTAAACCTATCTAAATTTAATAGAATATGAGTTTGAACTCAAACCCAAATTTCTAACCCCACAAACTTATTTTTAGTGTAGGGGAGACATCTAGACTCAAACCTGGATCTCAATTCCAAGATCCTAACCTAGGGTCTGATTTTGAATATATAATGGGCTGAACAGGAAAATCTGAACAGCCCCAAACTTTGTGGGTGACAGAAATAAGGATGCATACCCAGAGTTACATTTTCTGGCTTAGGCTCATCTCAATAATGTTAATAATTATGGGAATGATTTTCAAGTGCTATGGGGATTTAGGAGCACAAGCCCCATTGGTTTTCATGGGGACAGGTCATGCTAAATCCCTTTGGTGACTTTGAAAATCTTAACTACATTGTATTAATGAAAGGAAACAAGTTATTGTAGTTTAATTCAAAGGTATCTCAGTTTGTTCAAAAAGAAGTCACAAGCTAGTAGGAGGCAGCTATAAAAGCAAAGCAAAGCTACCAGGAACTTTTCGAATTTTGTATATTGCAAATAAGGATACATCCTGGCTGTTCGGGAGAAAAGCCAAGTTATAGCCAAGACTATTGGGTTTATTTCGTTCTAGTTTTAGTACATTTTATACTTTTGGGAGAATTCTGCACTAAAACATTAAAAATTCTGCACACAATATTTTAAAATTCTGCAAGATTCTGCATATTTTATTTATCAAAATAACACAATATAATCATGTCAGTCTCAATTATTTTGGCAATTTATTTCAAAATACCCATCTGTAGGCCCGGTGTGGTGGCACGTGCCTGTAATCCCAGCTGCTTGGGAGGCTGTGGTTGACGGATCGCTCAGGAGTTCTAGGCTGCTGTGCGCTATGTCAATCGGGTGTCCGGTGCTACTGACAGCCTGGCTAGCGGGTAGTTGGAGGACTGGCTAGAACAACACTTCTGATGTGTTGTGATCGGCGCTTTCTCTGTGAAGGCTGATAGACTGATCGATGACGGTGACCTGTCCGTAAGAATGTCTGTAACAATCTAGGCAACAAAAAAGATTCAGGAAATGTTTTTTGACAACTAGATTATTACTAGATATATCAATACAGAACTTTGAGTAATAATTCATTTAAACCACAATACAGAAACATATTTCCTGCACCCCTCAGAAGCAGTGCAAAGGCTTGGGAGAGTCAGGGGTAATGAAGGAGCTGAAGAAGAGGGAAGTAATTGATGGGAAGGAGCCTGGAGGGCTATTGGCTATAGGTGGGAAAAGTATGGAACAATGTTTTTTGGGGGGGATTGTTAGGCAGTTGGGGATCCTCCCCCACTCAGACCCTGGATGACCCCCTAGCCTCTCTTATTCAGTCAGGCACATCTACCCCATCCCTGTGTGTTCCTGTACCCCCACTCAGTCACCCCTCCCCCCATTTCTATGTGTCCCCACACACCCCATCTCCTGTCCCCATGTGTCCCTGTGCCCCCACTCGGCTATTCCCTCCCCATCCCCATAAGTATCTGCATCCTCTGCCCCTGTCCCCATGTGTCCCTGCACTCCCACTCAGCCACCCCTCCCCCCGCCACCCTCATGTGTCCTTGCACCCCCTTCCACCTGTGGCCCTGCACCCCCCACTTCCATTCATCTCCACCCCAGTCTGTCCCCCTGTTAGTCCTTCTGAACACCAGTCTGTGATCCCTCATCAGAACCATGTGCCCCACATTGTCTGTCCCCCTCCATATCCTGTGCTTCCTCATCTGGCCCATGGGCAGGGTGCTGTGAGGAATGCAGCCTCTTCTCCTCTCTCTGCAGCTGGCTGCTCTTGACTGGGAGTGGCTTCCTTCTGTTCTGGCGCACAGCAGACCCTGGTGGGTGAAAGGCGTAACCGCAGTGCCTCTGTGGCAGAATGTATTTTCTGCCGAGAAAAAAAATTCGGCAGAGGACAAGAATTCTGCATGTGCACAGTACCTCAGAATTCCCCCAGGAGTAACTTTTTACAATGAAGAAGTTTCAAGATCGAGACTAAAAATACAAATGTTTCCATTATTCCCTGCTAAAATGCAGATCAAACATAAAAGTACTATATATTTCTTCTGAGACTATGAATCGGCTGAAAAGCTTTTGCGTAGGGATTACAGAATTTTCAAGATGGAATGATTCAGGGTTGGAGGTGGATCTAGATGGCACCCAAATTCAGGAAATACAGTCATTTGTTCTTCCTGATGTTCCTTTGACACTAATAGAAATGTGTCAGAAAGTGTACTAAAGGGGCTATTTATGACCATTAGTTGTTGATGATTTTGCCATTAGAGATATTTTGTTCTCTGCTACCTAAGTTCTCCCATTAAAAAATATAAAATGTTAGGGTTTCTTAGCATAGAATTATGCCAAGTACTCTTTAAAGATTTTTGTAAGATTAGGTAAATGACTACACTTTGCTTTCTCAATCGATGTTCTCGTCAAATTAATGTTGGACTCAGTGTTCTGGTCAAATTCTTTTTCCTCATTCTGCTTTCCTAATTTTCCCCTGTAGTTTCAGTTTGTGGTACATAGTATTCTTTTTCACTGTATAGCTTAACCTTTTGTGCATTATTAAAAAGCTGCCATATTCCATCTTAGAGGAAGCTACATTTCAGTAGTGGATGAAATGATTCCAAGATGAAGTTTTAAGCTTTGTTTTTCTTTGGAATGAAAGGAACAATATATAGTAGTAACATAATTTTTACATTTGCTATCAGATAATAGCCTTAATTGAAGCATCAATAATAGTAGTTTTCCAGCTTATATGTAGGACATTCTTTAGCAGACAGTTTTTTGACCATGTGTGTCAAACTGTGACATTTATTCACATAGATCTTTGTGAAGTCCTGTGTACCATAATTAAATTATATGAATACCACCTTTCATTTACTTCTGGCTAAAGTTCACAAATCTACTGATTGGGAAGTTTTTCCTTTACTATTGCACAGACATGTTTTCCAGAAGCTGGGAGTGGACAATAGGGGATGGATCACTCAATGATTTCCTGTTCTGTTCATACCCTCTAAAGCACCTGGCATTGGCTGCTGTCAGAAGACAGGATACTGGGCTAGATGGACCATTGGTCTGATCCAGTGTGGCTGTTCTTATGTTCATTTGTATGCTTTAACTGACTGAAGGTCGTGTTAAAATGTAAGACTCAATAGAAAGAATCAGGTGAGAATACATCTTTGACAATGAAACAACACTTCAGTACTGTGTAAAATACAGCACTATACAATATGCCTGCAGGATAAAGATTGATAGAGATATACATGCATTTACGGAAACTTAGTGTACAACTTTCAGTAATGCCATGCTTAAATCACTATTGCTTTTAAGAAGACGCCTTAGTAAACAATCAATAATAATAAATAATAACTGCATTTTATTTATTTGTGGTAACATTTTCAAAAGTGCTTAAGTCACTTAGGTTCCTAAATTCCACTGAAAGTTAATAGAACTTAAGGTCTTTGGAAGATGAGACTTAGCTCCTGACATTACCCAGATCCTCAAAGGTATTTAGGCATCTAACGCCCATTGATTTCAAACACTATTGTACAGCAAAATCTATGCTGTTGGGGATAAGAATTCACCTCATTATCTGCAGGAAAGCTGGGTTCAACACTGCATCCCTTCTGCACCTGAAGTAAGCTTCTTGGCTGATGAGAGGTTTCAACTTTTCAATTCATTCACACCTTTTATGTAGAGGTTTGGGGGGGTCCTAAGTCTGCATAAGCATGGACTCACTCCAAGGAAATCCATGTGTGGAGTGCAGGGTATGGAGACCTCATTACAGCCATGATCCCATACAGTCAGAGGTGCTGGAACTAGAGGTGCTGTCTTGAAGTGGATTCCATTATATTCAGGGTTTGAAGTTTCATGCAGTGGCTCTCAGCACCCCTGCATGCAGCCTCCTTGCAGGGGTTTTTGCTGGTGAATTTCTTCCCCAGTGCTTAACCACATAATTATTCTGTGTTTTGGAAAGAAAACCAACACAGGTTATAATAAATAAATAAATACAATAAAATAAAATAAAATACATAAAAATTAGAACCATCACCATTAAAACATCAATATAAAGCTATACATAATATCAACATGTCTTGTCAGATGTCATCTTGACTAGAAAGTATTTCAAAATTGCCTCAAAAGGTAAAAGATTTTCTATATAGTAAACTCAGTCTGCATAACACAGGGGGACATTTGGGGTAAAGTAGGAAGGAACTCAGGAATTAAGAACATAAGAACCGTCATACTGGGTCAGACTAAAGGTCCATCTAGCCCAGTATCCTGTCTTCCCACAGTGGCCAATGCCAGGTGCCTCACAGGGAATGAATAGAACAGGTAATCATCAAGTGATGCATCCCCTGTCGCTCACTCCCAGCTTCCTGCAAACAGAGGCTAGGGACACCATCCCGCTCATCCTGACTAATAGCCATTGATGGACCTATCCTCCATGAATTTATCTAGTTCTTTTTCAAAGCCTGTTATAGTCTTGGCCTTCACTGTGCGTTGTGTGAAAAAATACTTCCTTTTGTTTGTTTTAAACCTGCTGCCTATTAATTTCATATGGTGGCCCCTAGTTTTTGTGTTATGAGAAGGAGTAAATAACACTTCCTTATTTACTTTCTCTACACCAGTCATGATTTTATAGACCTCTATCATATCCCTCCTTAGTTGTCTCTTTTCCAAGCTGAAAAGTCCCACTCTTATTAATCTCTCCTCATATAGCAGCCATTCCATACCCATCATCATTTTTGTTGCCCTTTTCTGAAGCTTTTCCAGTTCTAATATATCTTTTTTGAGATGGGGCGACGACATCTGCACACAATATTCAAGATGTGGGCGTACCATGGATTTATATAGAGGCAATATGATATTTTCTGTCTTACTATCTATTCCTTTCTTAATAATTCCCAACATTCTGTTTGCTTTTTTGACTGCTGCTGCACATAGTAAATCAGATGCGAGGCCAATCTAATCCAGTATCCAATGACAGACAATGACTAGCACCAGAGACATCACAGGAAGGTGTAAGAATCATCACAGTAGGCAGATGTGGGATAATCTGCTTCCTCCCCCTGCTTCCCACCACATTAGATCTCATCCTGGTCTCTAATAGTTAGATATTGGCTTAAGTCCTGAAGTAGAAGATTGAATATCCCTTCCAAAATGTTTGTTGTCATGAAGGATACAACACGGTCCCAAAAGCTAAATAGTAAATGAAGATTGGCACCCGATGTTAGAGCACTTATTAACTTTGCAAGTGTTTAGAAATTAAACCTGGATGAGATTTTGAATGTTAGTGCTGGCCACTAACTCCATAATAAAGTGAAACAAAAATATGTATTCCAACAGCCACAATAACACCACAATCCCCAATATTTGGAGGTTTTGAAATCCAAAGACAGAAGCAAATTTTGTAGCTCAACCCCATCTATATGTTAAAACATCTTCAAAGAACTGAAGAGAATAAAATGACTAATGTTAGGTGTTGTTTATACCAGATTGTTCCAGTTTGAATCTCTGAAAAACATTTCTTTCTTTGTTTTTTGGCACCAATATCCTCCACATTGTTTCCTGATGCACTAATTAAATATACAGAACAATGATACGATATCAAGTGGAAAGATCCTGAGGACAAAGAAACATTTATGGGCCAGAAAAAGGCTTTCAAAGCTTGGCTTTAAACACAGAACAATGTGAACATGTTAGAACTGTGGTGCTTCTTGCAGTCAGAGTTCAAGCTCGAGCTTGATGTAAAGTCTGCAAATTGTGCCAGATCTCACATGAAATGCTGCCGCACCTTGTGCTGCTCTAGAAATGGCAGTGGCACAAACAGTGCAAATGCAGGGAATTACACCCAAAACAGTCTGACCAAGAACAGGGTTTATTTCCTCAATTTATAATTACCGGTAAATACATTTCCTCTGTAAAAGTGTAACCACTTATGAACTACATTTAAAAAAAAAAACATAGATGGAGGAGCTAGGTCTAGTTTTACAGGTGTTGTTGGGCCTAATTGGGGAGGAATGGTCTACTTAGGCTCTCTCTATAACTATAAAAACCTGACTTTGGGCACTAAGAGAGAGAGAGAGAGTTAGCAGGAGTTTTGTCAAGAGCATTATTTTACCAGATGTGTCCCTAAGCCCCAGGGAGCTTTATACAACATGGATTTTGTCTAGAAAGAAGGGCCCAGATCCACAAAGATACCTAGGCATCTACACTCGAGATTTAGGCACTAAGCCTCAGGTTTAAACAGCTAAGTCCCAGTTTTGGCTCCAATGTGATGCACAAAACTCCCACTGAACACTGTGTGCACCTAGACTAACTCGGCACCTACGTTTTCAGAGTAAAAGTTCCCTAGGTGCCTGCCTCTGGGCATGAGAGAAGCCAGCACTTAACTGATTGCTACAAGAAACTACTTATGCCTAGCCACCTGACTCCAGGAAGTGGGTTCCTTTTCATGATTCACTAAGCAGTCATAGATGTGCCTCCCTGCAACCTAGACTTAGGTGCCTATCTCAGAGAGAGAGGTAGGGCTTAGCACACTCCCCTGTCATTGGCATCTCCCACTGGCTAGCTTAAGAGGCTCCCTGCCTAGCATGGTGGCTTTTGTGTATGCTATTCAAAGGCACCTATCTCTCCCCATTCATTGTATGGGAGCCTAACTCGGCTTTGTGCATCGCAGCATTGTTCCTGTGACTTTCTAGATGCCTAAAAGTTAGGCACTCAACATTGCAATGCTTAAGACCCTTTGGGGATCTGGGCTTTATGCACTTATTGACACCAGTGGATATATAAACACAGGAGAGAGCATACTTGCCCCTTGATGCAGATAAATAACACCCACACACAAATATATATATATATATATATATATATGGATTTGTCAAGTAGATTCTTTGTGGGCAGTACAACAGAAGTGGGTTGTTCCAGTTTATTCCCGGTGACTTGCCTTGCACAAAGCACCTCTAGGATCAGCAGATTGCAAAGGTGAGCTTTAGGCCATCTTTGCTTCTGCTCTCGTCTTGTGCTGTGCACAGTTTGACTGGACTCCAGGATCTGGCCCATTTATAGAGCAATCCCGCTGGCCTCACGCTAACTCTGAGGACAGCTTCCTCCTTCCACAGTCTGCCTTGTTGTGAGGGTCTCAGTTCTAAATTTAATTATGAAGCCAACTGAAATACCAGGATCAGTTCAGGGGAATGATTTCCAGCTGTATTAGTCCTCCCACACTGCTGCTCAATCTGTGCACTTTCCAAATCTGACTGCATAAGCAGAAGTGCTGCTTGAAATATTGAAGCAAAAGTGGAAAAATGTGCTTAAAAGTTTAATGAGCACCAAAAATAAGTCACTAGTATAGATAACAATAAGCCCAATTCTGCTCCCATTGAGCTAAATATCAAGAACTGCAATTTCCTTTTAAACTGAAATAAACTAGTTAAATAAAATACAGTAACAGATAATTCAGTCCTGTAAATAGTTAAAGTCCTGGGTCTTATTTTCATAAACTCTAATTACAAAATAATTAAATCTTGTGGAAAACAAAAAGGGTAAATACTTCCCCTTTATTTAATGGAATAAAGGCACTTGATTTTTTGTTCATATAATAACTGCATGCCTAATTTAAAACACTGATATCCAATTAAGAAGTAAGAACTGTTCATGGTATCTTACATAGGATATGGCCAAATTTCTGAAAATCAGTGGGAAAAAATAATCTTGATGTAACTGTGCAAAGGGTATTTGATTTGACCCTTTCTGGAGGATTTTAAAAATCTAATGAGAGGATAATCTGTATGTCAGAATAAAAGGTCTTTGGGAAAGAAAGGTAGCCATTATGGTAAAGTGCATTCAGGCTGCACAAGTCTCCTGAACTACTCTTTAACAACTTTGGTAAGGTGGCTAATTTTCCTACAGTTCCTATCAATCAACTATTCTGTTGCTCAGAATGATAGCCACCATTACCATTAGGGTAGCTGAATTGTTAGCTCAGTTGGGGATACTGAATTAAATTCTTTCAAACCCGAGTTATGCTGCAAAGTAGTGTTTTAGAACGAAATTAGCTTTCAGATAAATTTTGGCCATTTAAGCAGGTCTCAGGCTTGTCTTCCAGAATCAAAGCTAATTTGCACCTAACCTGAAGCTCTTTTCAGCTTTCATAACTCATGCTGTACTCTGGGAACAAAAGTGGTTGAATGCCCTATGATAGATACAGAGGAACTGGTCAAACGCTGAAGTGAACTTTTAATGTCCACTGAGACAAGCTTGTTAGGAAAAATTCCCCGTGGAATGGATTGTTCATTGCTAGTATTCTTAATTATAACATGTGTTACTGTGTAATCACTGGATGTGCGCTTCACTGTCTTCCATTTTATAATCATTTATCATCTTTATACTCCAGTACCAAGCTAATTTAGCATTTACTGACTATTGGATGATTTATAGAGGTCTCTTGAAAAAGCTCTCCCCACACAAAAAATTGGGCAGCCTCTAATGCTTCTTCCTTTAAACTGTACTCCTAAATTCAAACTCATTGTCAGGCGCTGTATTTCTTAGCTGAAATTAACTAGACAAAATATTCTGAATAATTTTCTCTTAAATTGTGGAGATTTTTATTTAATAACAAAACATAAAACCAATCTGCCCAGTTCTGGAGCCACTGAAAGCCCTGTAAGTATACTCTACTTTACCAACTAAAATCAGATCCAAAGAGTCTTATATTTAATTTAAATGACTGCACAGAATCATTAAAAAAGGTCAAGGTTTCCATTTTTGTATGCAGCGTTATTGAGCCCACGTTGGTCCCAGGATATAAGAGAGACAAGACGGATCTTCTGTTGATCCAATAAAAGATATCACCTCACCCAAGTTTTTCATTTATTAGTAGTAATTATTAATATTATGCAAGTGCCCAAAGGCACTAATCAGGTTCGGGGAACCATAGTGCTGACTACTCTACAGACAAAGAAGGGAGTTAATCCTTGATTCAGAGGTTCATTTACAATTAAGCTTGTATTTTCAGGGATTTAAAACCCATCTGACATATAGCAAATATAACCCTAATCCAAGAACACATTTTAATGAACACATTTTATATTTTTTTCAAACTAATATTATGACTTACTAGTTTAACAAGGGAGAGGAATTCAGAGATAATGCAGGGAGGAACTGAAAGTTAGAAGGCTGGGCCTCACCAACCTGATTGCCTTCTATGATGCGATAACTGGCTCTGTGGATATGGGGAAAGCAGTGGATGTGATATATCTTGACTTTAGCAAAGCTTTTGATATGGTCTCCCACAGTATTCTTGCCATCAAGTTAAAGAAGTATGGACTGGATGAATGGACTGTCAGGTGGTAGAAAGCTGGCTAGATTGTTGGGCTCAATGGGTAGTGACAAATGGCTCAATGTCTAGTTGGCAGTCGATTTCAAGAGGAGTGCCCCAGGGGTCAGTCTTGGAGCCAGTTTTGTTCAACATGTTTATTAATGATCTGGATGATGGGATTAATTGCACCCTCAGCAAGTTCGCAGATGACACTAAACTGGGGGAACTGGAGGGAGAGGTAGATACGATGGAGTGCAGGGATAGGGTCCAGAGTGGCCTAGACAAATTGGGTGAAAAGAAATCTGATGAGGTTCAACAAGGACAAGTGCAAAGTCCTTCACTTAGGAAGGAAGAATCCCATGCACTGCTACAGGCTGGGGACCGACTGGCTAAGCAGCAGTTCTGCAGAAAAGGACCTGGGGATTACAGTGGACGAGAAGCTGGATATGAGTCAGCAGTGTGCCCTTGTTGCCAAGAAGGCCAACAGCATATTGGGCTGTATTAGTAGGAGCATTCCCAGAAGATCGAGGGAAGTGATTATTCCCCTCTATTCGGCACTGGTGAGGCCACACCTGGAGTATTGGGTCCAGTTTTGGTCCCCACCATTACAGAAGGTATGTGGAAAAATTGGACGGAGTCCAGCAGAGGGCAACAAAAATGATTAGGGGGTTGGGGCACATAACTTATGAGGAGAGGCTGAGGGAACTGGGTTTATTTAGTCTGCAGAAGAGAAAAGTGAGGGGGGATTTGATAGCAGCCTTCAACTACCTGAAGCGGGGTTCCAAAGAGGATGGAGCTTGGCTGTTCTCAGTGGTGACAGATGACAGAACAAGAAGCAATGGTCTCAAGTTGCAGTGGGGGAGGTCTAGGTTGGATATTAGGAAACACTATTTCACCAGGAGGGTGGTGAAGCACTGGAATGGGCTACTTAGGGAGGTGGTGAAATCTCCAACCTTAGAGGTTCTTAAGGCCCAGCTTGACAAAGCCCTGGCTGAGATGATTTAGTTGATATTGGTCCTGCTTTGGGCAGGGGGTTGGACTAGATCACCTCCTGAAGTCTCTTCCAACCCTATGATTCTATGACTGTTTAGCTTAAACTGGAGACAAATAAGTGGAGACATAATGGATAATGTGAAGAAAACACATCTGGACTAACATTTTACCCTCTAATAATATAAGAATAAAATAAATGTGTTGTCTTTTAAAGAAAATATGTTTCAGACAACATGTAATTAACCTATGAAGTCCATTTCCAGACACATTATTGAGGCCCAGAGCTTAGAATGAGACTTGTCTACAGATAATGAGAATACCCACAGTTATATTAGATGGAAGAAATGAAATAAAATATTTTGATACTTACAGATTCATATTTATGGATTTGGAAATTCATACTTGTGGATGTTATACACAGTTACATCACAATAAAAAAGATTTTTTTTCTTTTCTAAAGAATATCATCACCTAAACTAGGCAGAACACCAGATATCAAACCAACTCTTTCAGTTAGATCAGGAGAGTCAACTTAATCACAGTCCTGTTGTGAGGTCTTGCATTATTTCACTTAACTCATGGAAAGATGTTATATAAACATGTGGCAATCGGTAGTAATATTGCCATGTTATATGATGCATCAGTAATAAACTTGTGACATGACTATATTTTATTATAGTAGGCAAAGGTTCTGTTCTGCTCATTAAAGCAGGGCTATATGAAACCAGTCATGCATTCTATAATTTGTTGTAATCCAAGCCACTGTCCTATAACACCAACTAGATAATCTGAAGTGTTGATAAATGCCATGAAGAATCATATTAATTCAAAATATTCCTATTAATATAAAAGACAAAATGCTATAAACATAAACCATTCCAAAAATAAGCCTACCGTATGCTGTCTGGAATGTCCTATTGGTAAAACAAAAACAAACACAAAACTTGTACATACTGTCTTGAGTTCATGTATTCCTCCAGCTGCCAAAGAGCAACATGGCAGACTGAATGATATCATGACACCCCCTACTTATTGTACCTTTAATACTGCATAGATTTGACTGGAATCTCAGAAATTTTATTCTCTTAAAAATCTGCTCATTCATCCTTTAACAAAATACAAGACTAAATATATTTATTACAAATCTGTGAGTTAAGCCAAAGTGCTTTACAACAACAGACTTCTGTTTGTGAAGGGTGTGGAACTAGGGCTCTTTCAAAGCTGGAAAAAACACTTGCAATCAAAGGCTACATGAAAGCAATCTTATTTTTATTACCCATAAGGAATGTTTTCCCAGGAGTACTGATGCCTGCCAGGAAATAAATAAAAACCGGAGGGAGGTGGGAGAGAGAAGGAGAGAGCGAGATTACTTGAGATAAACCATTCTGCCAAGTTTTTCTTAGCTACACACACCCTTGAGGAGTTGGGCTTCTTCTGTGCTCAGCTGCCATTGATTGAATTGGCAACCACAAGAATTGTCTACAACTTACATTATTATTGTTCTGCTGCCTCTGAGTCTCAACTTTTGCTGCTCTTATTTCTATATTCTTCCCCATCCAAACCACGACAATAATTCTGATCCTGCCTAGTAATTGGCCCTCTTGAAAGTAACCCAGGCATCATGTACAAGTCAGGAACCACCCAGTGGACATCTAGAGTGTTGCTTCTTAAAGATAATTCTGTGTTAAAGAGCCAGCAGCCCTTAACCAGCTGTTAACATACTGCAGCTGTTAATTCTGAATAATAAAAAAGTAAGTATACAAGAAACCAACTAAAATTTAATGACGTGTTCCAAAAAATGAAGAAAAGGGGAAATTATGACATCATCTGGGCTTCCATCAACCCCCAGTTTCAATGTAAACCCTGAACTCACATTGCTTACATTCAGATGGAAAAAATAGGTTTAGTATTTTGAAAGCTTTCTGAGTGCCGGCTATTAAAGGTGGTGGCAGAAAGTGAGCATTTCCAATCTGGAGGGAAGCACATATGCCCATTCTTACACTGGAGAATGTTCTACAGCAGTGGTGGGCAACCTGTGGACCACGGGTCACATGCGGCCCATCAAGGTAATCTGATTGTGGGCTGTGAGACATTTTGCTGATGTTGACTATCTGCAGGCACCGCCCCCCTCAGCTCCCAGTGGCCTTGGTTCGCCATTCCCAGCCAATGGGAACTGCGGGAAGCATCAGCAAAATGTCTCACGGCCTGCAATCAGATTACCCTGTTGGGCCGCATGCGGCCCGTGGGCCGTAGGTTGCCCACCACTGCTCTACCATTAGGAAACTAAGTAATTCCAACACAAAGGAAGACTTGTATATATTTTGTAGCAAGACACAAACCAAGGATGAAATAAAATGCCTACCACACCAGATGCATCAACTACACACCATATGCAAATTTGCTGATGTGAACAGAGAAAAAAATCTCAGAATGCCCTAGAATGAACCTTTTTAATGGTAGGAAGATAGGCCTGAGGACAAGTTTAAATCCTCTGGATATAGCCTATATTTTTGAACTGTCAGACGCCCTACAAGTATCCTACAAGTGTAGTGGAGCAGATTCAGCCAATCAGCTCACTGCTACAGGTCCTCAACTGGCAGGGCAATCAGTTTAGGTACAACAGGAAAAAAACACATTTGTTTTTGCAAAACAAAATTAAGGTTTCAACATTTAGTTTTGTTCCTGGTCAGAATAACAAAAAAAAAAAAGGAAAAGAAAGAGAGCTGACACGAAAAACAACTTTATTCACATAAAATCATATTAAAAACCATTAAAATCATATCAAATTTCCATACATACACAAATACACATGAATAAAATAAAGCAAAAAAATCTTAAATAAACATTAAACCTGGATCACTAAAGCATCACCATCACCAAGTTGACTCCAAATATTGTTAACACACCAAGTCAACTGAAAAGTGTCCAGGTTACAAGTCAACTTATAAAAGGTGTAAAGCAGTCAGGCCACAACCAGTGTGCAGAACAGCCCAAGCACATCACCCCGGTCTACCCTGGTCATTCTGTTCTGGTGAGATTTCAAAATGGCTAGTTTTGCCTCACTCAGCAAAAAGTTAGCCAGGCAGGAAACCAGCCCAACAAGAGCACCATACCTCATTCCAAAACCAAACAGGGGCTTGGAGAAAAACAGTCTGAAATTGTCGAAAAGCTGCTGCCAAAAAACAAAAAGAGGAATAAAACAAGGGCAATGTAGGAAAAAATGAAACACCGTGTCTGACACCTAACAAAAGGGGCACTGCACAGAAACCACATAGGTAATATGGTGCACAAAATGATTGGTTGCTATGATGCTATACAGGACCCTCCACTGCAAGTCACTGTAATGCTTAGGAAGAGCAGGGTTGTACAACATTCTCCAGTGACAGAGGCATCGTCCAGGCTGTATCAGGGAGATCAGAGAGCTGCTTCTTGGTCACGGATCCAAAATGAACATTCACCAAATCCTTCCAGGACAATCTACCAGGTTGCACAAGGATCTCATCCACAGAAGGGGGGGCAGCTAGTGAGGGGAACACAGGACTCCCCCTTGGGAGAACAACCCATCCAAAGCATTCTGCAAATACCGAGCTGCCCTCTGTGCAAGCTCCACCTGGAATTCAGAGAGGATCACATCCAGAAAACATACAGACCAGATTCTGGTCTGAACACCAAGAGCTATCACTGACTTCCAGCTTGATTAACTAGGAACAATCAGGTAAGACAGCTTGGTCAACCCAGCCAGAGTAAAGACAGAAAACAGGCTCCTGGAGGAGAGAGCTTAAGTTGGAACAAAGTGTGTCAGAAAACAATGGCTCTTCCAAAACTGGAATATGCCTCTCCAGTTGCACAATTCACAGATGTCACTGGACATTAAAAAGGCCATTATAGAATGGAGGCAAATCTAGACTTTGTAATCAACCAGGTGCCATCAAAAATAGGTGAGCATCAAAGCACCTCCCCACAGCATGGGAGAGGAGAGAGGAGAGAGAAGTCAAGAGACTTCCAGGCCAGTGTGAAGTACAGCAACCGCTGAGTAGACTGGAGGAGAAAGGCCACCACCCAGCTGCCTCAACCAATGATTCCCTAGTCCCTTTCTTCGAAAGGCAGGAGCAGCAAAGCAGGGTACAAACAATAGTCATTATTCAAAAAAATGGTTACTATGATACTGCATCTGGCCCAAAAGGCCTGGGGGAGGCTCCAGACCCACTAGCTGGTGACACAACTTCAAAGCCACAAGTTTGTTGGCAATCAAAATCTATCCTCAAAAACAGAGTTCAAGAAAGAGCCAATGCCAAATCTGCAGGAGGCTTTACACCTTTTCCTCATCCCTTTCCCAACTCCTTAACATGTATTTTTGTTCAGATCTAAAAAAAGACCCCCCCAACACTTAGAATATAATCTACAGTTCAATTGAAATCCCCTCCCATTACAATAATAGTACCACGTGAGTAGCACAGGCAAGTGTCTGCAGAAAGGAGACACGCTCTTGCCCCAAAGTAGGGGCATACATACTAAAAAGATTAAAACTAACAGTGTCAATACATGTTTCCACCAAGAAGAGCCAGCCCAGCACAATCTCCTTTACAGAGAGGATCTGTGCTCCTGCACCATGCAAAAAGAGAACAGCTACCCCAGTGGTGATATTGGAGCCATGGCTCGAGGGAGCTTCCCCTTCCCAATCCTTCAACCAGTTCCCCGATTATCAGGGTCTGAGGGGGTCTCTTGCAAAAACTTCAGCCTGTTTTTTCTCTGAGAAATTCAGAGTTGTGCCCTTCTATGACCATCCTGGCATCCATTAATATTTAGAGACACAAAATTGAGCAGCACCATAGAGACTAGAGAAGAGAGACAAGCAGCAGAGAGAAACAATGGAAACTGGAAATACTTTGAAGAAGATGAGCCATGGGGAGGACTGTGTATCTTGAACTATCTCTGCATGCTTCCTCACCTTGTTCAACAACCATTTGAAATGGAAATCAACCGAGGTTTCTCTCAAGACGAGAGCAGCTGGGTGAACAAAGTGCCGTAAATCAGGGAAACAGGCTTCAACCGCAACTGCCCGCTTCCCTTAGATGCTATTCAAAAAGTCACTAATCTCCTTCACACAGCCCCAACCCTTCCTATATGGCTGACTGGCTGGGACCAGTGAGGAGTCAGGGAGATCATCATCATCATCCTCTTCATCTCCTTCAGGTGAGAAGAACATTGAGCTGCCTCTGTAACATTCCCTTCATTCATGAAGGGATGAAATTCAGTGGGAGCAGCTGTTGTATCTATTTTCCCAAGAGGGATGGGCAGTACAGCCCCAGGCTGGGACCCAGCATCAGCACTGCAGCATACAGAATTGGAAGCTTAAGGACTCAACATGCTGGGAAAAACAACTCCCCTCCCTCAGTCACTGCCAGCAGCTCAGAGGTATCCAAAGTCTTAGCCCTTTTAGAAACAGTCCCACATAAATCAGTCTCATTGATTTGTTCTTCACCCCCATCTCTAGAACTTGTCTTTGCTGCCTCTGAAGGGAGGTGCTCCTCAATCTCCAGGGCTAGTGTCTGTCCAGACACAAGTGATGGGGTCACAACAGTGTTCTTCTGAGGGGCCTGCTCCCTGGACAATGGCAGACCACATATGGCGAGGCGGGGAGATAGAATCTGGCAGAGCAGATGCAGGCTCTCTCTGCTGCTGGTGCCTTGATGTCCCAGCTGCCTCCCCACTATCATGGGGTCTCACATTCTTACCAGGGACCCCTGAGCCAGCAGTGCATGGGCAGGAACCCCTCAACTGACCAGGGTCATGACACAAGAAACATGTAATATTTTCAGAGGTAGCAAACACTGTATAACCTGCCCCATCTATGTGGTGCTTTAACATCGGGTTCAAGGGCTGTTCAGGATTATGTAGAACCACATAAACCTGGCACTGGAGTGACATAACTACCTTCTCCATTTATGGGAGAGATCAGACACTAGCGTCTCATGGTGAGGGTGGGTGGCGGGGGGAACATTGGAAAAAACTACTTTAATGACAGGGGAAAACAAGGAAAAATTTGAACAAAGGACTCCTTGACCCAGAGTCCCTCCTGTACTAAACAATTCACAAACTGCTCCTGGGCCAGGAAAATCACTGTAGATTTAGATATTTGGAAGGCAGATTTTATACTAGCACATTCAATAACCGTACCTACACTCAGTAACACACCCTCCACCAGCAATCACACACTGAACCCCATGCTTGTGGGTCGAATCACTAAACCATCTGAACTGTACCCTATGGAGAAAATCCCTCATATCACCGGGAAAAGGGAGGAGGGAGCCAACAACAGCCCTAAAACAAAGAAACAGCAAGTAGCAAAGCAAAAACAAGCACAGACTATGAGAAACAGAGAGAGAGAGAGAGAGAGAGAGAGAAAGAGAGAGAGAGAATGCACACATCCTCAAACTCAATATTGTCAATAACACTTTGGTTTAGGCCTTTCACCTGCCATTGGGAAACCCAGGTTCAATACCTTGCTTCATATTAGGCAGAGCCTGGACTTCTTGAAAATCTATAGACACAGCAAAGAATATTTTTACTTTGATTAATATTTCTCACAGCTCCAGCTAGAAACCTCGCCTAAGGTTACTTTCTCTGGAAGATTTTAAGTACTTGTTAGTTTTTGATGCAAGAATAGCCTTTTCTTTCTGTATTTTGGTACATCTCCACTTACAGCAAAAATGAGAAATAATTGATTTGGGTTCCGTTTGAGTTTTGGGAGAATTTCAGGTCAGTTTTTATTTCATCTAGCCTAGTTTTCCCATGCCTAGTTTAAAAATACCAATAAATGATAACATGACTCTGACACTAAGCACCCCTTTATTCACACCTTACACACTATTGTATCTTTGCACAAAATATATCTTGTGAGGTATCATTTGAAAATAAATAACTCTCTGATCACTAATATTCTTGCATAATATATGTCCGTGGTGGCTATTAAGAGTTATGGATATATGCTCAATTTATGACTAACATGAGTTTAAACCAGGCATGTCAGGGGGAGCTGGTAACAAGGTCTGCTTTAGACAAAGGAATGTGTATTTGTTTCTCTAACCAGACACAGGATTATGTATTTGATTCTCTGACCAGCCTTATCTTCAGGCAGACAACAAAAATCTATTTGTACATATCAAGTAGACAAAGCTATTAAGCTAACAAGTGGGGGAAGAAAGACAATGAAGCTTCCTTCACCACTAGACTTCATGTTGCCTTCCTGACAGCTTGAATAAACTTTACTTTGAGGGGTTACCCTCAGAAGAATCCATTTCAAAGGTTTGCTGGTCTATAAAGACAGGGGGTCTGAACCTCAGATGATAAGCAATTGAATCAACTGATTGTACACAATACTTCTGTATTATAAAAGTATATAGAGCAAGGTCTTTTCTGAAAGCTAATGGCACGCTGGTGATTAATATCACTGTGAAATGTCTGTATTAACACTATATGAGGAAATATGGATACTTAATGATATTATGCTTCCAGTTTGTGACTAAGGCCTTGGCTACACTTGCAGATGTACAGCGCTGTGAGTTAAACCCGTCTTCGTACAGCTGAGTAGGGAAAGCGCTGCAGCCTGTCCACACTGGCAGCTGCCAGCGCAGTAAGGTGGCTACATTTGAGGCATTTGCAGCTGTATTGGGAGCGGTGCATTATGGGCATTCAAGTGGCTGCAACGTGCTTTTCAAATGGGGGGGAGTGAGGGGGACTTTGACAGGGAGTGTGCTGGGAGAGAGAGTGGGTTTTTGGAAACTCCACAGAGTGTCAGCTCATTATCTCCTAAGTTTACACACCTCCACATCCCCTGCCTCTCTCTCAATCACTGAAAGCAAACAGCAGGGGCTTTATTTGTTTTTAAAGAGCAGATAAAAGAGAACTTGGGGAAACGGAGCCCTCCCCCTCCCCCCCCGCCATCTCTGTCCAAGGCAACTTTGTTGCCAGCATTCCTAACGGAGCCCCCCCCTTCCCCCCCTCCCCCCCGCCCCGCCTGCAAACAGTAGCTGTGTTTGGTTTTTTGTAAAGCAGCTCAAGAAGGCAGCTCCGAACTCCAACCCGAAAGTGCTGTTTCAAAACAAAGGGAGCTTCCGGAGGTCAGTAACTGCGGAATTCCTCGGCTTCATTGAAAGACCAGCGTTCCACCCACTTCTCAACAGTAGCTATTCCTCTCAGGGAGGTGGAGTACATGCAGCGCTGTATCTGAGGAGATACACCGTTGCACGTGCCTTGCAAGTGTAGCCAGTTAGTGAGTTACAGCGCTGCAGGCAGTTTTATTGCGCTGTAACTTGTAAGTGTAGCCAAGGCCTAAACAAAGGGAGAAACAGGTTTCCTCCCAGACAGGAGAGAAGGCAGATATTTACCTGTCTCCTATGTAAATTAAGCATGGTGGAATCAAAACAATGGAAGCCCCAGTGATGTCCAGAGGGATGGGAAACCCACAGGAAGGGAAGAACAGCATGAGGCATCTTGCCTCTTGAAACAAAGTCAATGAACTTTGTAAGATAGAAGCAAAGACAGAAGCCATATTTGGCATCCCTCACTGGTCAGACACAAGGGAACAGAGCTCTTTCAAGCTGAGAAAGATGGGTCTATCTCATAGAACTGGAAGGACCTTGAAAGGTCATTGAGTCCAGTCCCCTGCCTTCACTAGCAGGACCAAGTACTGTCCCCTGACAGATTTTTGCCCCAGATCCCTAAATGGCCCCCTCAAGGATTGAACTCACAACCCTGGGTTTAGCTAAGGATCAACTGAAGTCTCTGGAAACTGAATGTAGGTGACAAACCTGCTTAGACAAAGATTTCCCCCCAGGAAGACAAGGGAAACTAGTCTCTTGTACTTCTGTGTTAGGGCCTGACTAAGGGAAAGCCAGCTATGGCCGGGAAGAAGAAAGATTGGTAAGAGAAATCGTATTGAATAAAGCTTGTATCTTGCTAGACTACGTTTCAGACTTGTAGATGCATGTTTTCTCTCTCTTTCTCTCTCTCTCTTTTTTTTTTGCTTGTAACCCTGTCTAGCTTTGTTCCTTTTACTTGGTATCACTTAACCTATGTCCTATTGTTAAGGTGAAGATTCTGTCCCGGGTATTTTTAGTAGAAGTCAGGAAAAGTCTGTGACTTCCATGACAGAATTGTAGCCTTACCTATTATTAATACGTTTGTTTTATGTTTACTATAAACCAACTCAGTGCCATATTTAAATGAAAGGGTGTATTCATCCCAGTTTAGTTAATAAGCTGTGTTGTGCTTTTGTGTCTTTAGAAGAACAAACAAACCACATTATTTCTCTGAACTGTCCAAGAGAGGGATGGACATTACAGAGCATATAGTTTCTGGAAAATTCAGGATTGGGAATGTATTGGGGTCACCTTTCTGTCTGTAACCAAGGCTGGTGGAAGACAGAGGGACGATGTGAGGCTGTAGATAGGCTGCTGAGGTCAAAGCTGCTGAACCAGGATTTTCTAGCACAAAGACCTGCATGTTTATAGACTGGTTGTGAGTATCCCAGTCTGGGAGCTACAGGAGCAAAGCATTGTAGGGTATCCAGGGTTGCAGAGCAAGTGGTGACAAACCCTCACTGGGCTGGATTGCATCCCCAAACTCTGTAACAATGACATTATTTGTAATGTGATGCTTTAAACATCTTTCTAATCACAATTTTCTTCACTTGGTGGTCACCAAATGTGCTTTTTTAAAAAAAGATAGATGACATGTGTTTCTTAATACAGTCTTCTTTTTCTCTCTCTCTTTAAACAGTGGGTAGATTTTTTTATAAGATTTAAAAAAAAAACTGTTTCAGTTATCCCAAACCTTCACATTCGTGAATTACAGTCATTTGATCTAGCTGATGAATGTTAGAAGATGAAAGGAAATGTTAATCCTGGCATCCTTCAAAACTTGAGTTACACATTCATTCACACTCTCACATACACAGACGTGTATACATACACACAGACAAAGCAACACAAGAAATAAGTCTCCACTCAGTTAATATGGAGCAAGATGAAACAAGAGTTTTGTTTCTGTCAATAATTTTATTTATTCAGAACACCTGGCAACTGATGCTGGAAGGAGGGTTTCTTAATTCATGTTTGTCTGGATCATTTTTTTGCTTCTGTCAGTCAGGGTGTGAATTACACCGCTTAGGATAATGGCTAGACTCACAGTGATGATACTGATCCCTAAGTACAAGATTTCCAACTTTAGGAACTTACCCTCCACAGCACATGTGAGTGCACTGCTTGGAAAAGGCATGAAGCATTCTTTGTCAATTACTTTTGCAAATTTATTAGAAGGATGTTTTTTAGTTTTTAAGAAGTCTAAAAAGGTGTTGAAAGCATCTGTGCTTTCTTGAAAAGCAGCCAACACACCATCAATGCATCTCAGCCGCAATCTCCCTCTTGGCTTGGATTCCAGCAAAGCATTCTGTCTAAACGCTGACAGGAAGGTATTAGCACAAACTGGACTGAATTCTGTTTACAAGAATTTAGTGATAGAAGACAAGGAAAACCATAAATAAAGCATCAGCATGTACTTGGGTGATCAGAATTAAGGCGGGAAGAACCTAGATAAGTTCTGTTATTAATCACAAAGGGCCAGCCTGTCACCTCCGTTACCCAGATGCATAGCAGGGTAAAAGTGAGTAAGATTCCTCTTTGCTTCCCGGCTCAGATTGTGACTCCAGCCATGGAAAGTGGAAAGCCAATCTACTAGCTTGGTGCTCCTCCCAGGGAAAGGGAAAAGAGGCCCCCTCAGGAGCCAGCCCCAATGACACCGACCTTCACATTTTTACAAAGGGATGGGCAGGGAGACAACAATGCTTGAGGAGATATATTAGCATTTCCAGTGAGCAGCAATTGTCAACCTAGCTGCTAAATTTTCAAGTATGTTCAGTGATTACTGTTTATTTTAGGATTGTCCCTAATGACCATATAGGAAGCTAACTTTACAGTCATTTCCATTACAAATCTGCTTCCCAACTCAGAGATAGAACAGCAAAAGCCTTCTAATGCATTTGAAATTGCTAACGTATTCAGTGTTTGTGGTGATCATAAGAGTAAAGAGTCAGATAAATAAAGAGGAACAAGGATTGTGTGGGTATCATTGAGGAGAATTTTTTTTTAAAAAGAGTCTTAAAAAGTCAAGTGTCTTACTTTAAATATGAATGATGTGGGATAAAATGGATAAATGACAAGTATGCATATTTTATTGCCAGTGAGATATCTGTACTAGTGGTAGCTTTAGCCTTCGGATTAAAATGGAAATTGATTCAGCTATATACAGTAGCTCTCTCTTGATACAAGTCAGTGTAGCTACCAGGCTGCTCTAAATTGCACCATTGGCATAGGGACCGTAATGGCTTCAGAACCTATAAGATACTAGGTCTTTAATGTCCCCAATGCTACAGTTCTGCTCTGCCACATCCAATCCCTACCCCTAATTTTCTCCTCCCTCCCCTGTTATGTCCCATATGTTGGGCTGGCTTGGGAGAGGGCACATGATTTGGATCTGGCACATTTGCACTAGCAGGGAGTTCCCCTCTGACAAAGGGATCGTAATGAATTAGAGAATATAACCCATCACCCTTCAGGCCACTAACTACCCTCACTACGTTCAAGTTAAGACTGGAAGAAAAATCTATGTTTTGATGCCTATAAGAAACTTATTAATGGAGGTGCCAGTCCTGCAAGCACTTAAACACAACTTAAATTTACACACAAGAGTAATAAAGTTAGGCATTAGTTGTTTTCAGGATCTAGGCCTTAACTGTTTATTTGTTGCTTCCCTTTCCTTTACTCATTCTGTTTACTTCTCTCTCATCATCCTGTGAGCTCTTTTGAGCAGGGATAATGCCTTTTCCTTTGTTCGGAAAGCTTCTAGTACACTGTGGAGTCTACAGGAAATAAATACAGGATAACAATAAAAACAATGTACACTCCCACTCTGCTGTAACCTAAAATAATGGTCTGAGAAAACACCATTTAACACCTTTTAAATGCTTGTGTGATAGGTTCTTTTTAAATTTGATTAGTTAGATAGATAGATAGATAGATAGATAGATGGATAGATAGATTAGATAGATCCTGTTTTTTTACGTTGCCCATATAGACTAGCTACTTTTTCTGCACTTCAGAGATTGATGAATTTTAGTGGTGGATGAAGTGATCTCCATGCATACAGTCTATAAAGCACTAGGCGATGCTCTGAGATAGAAAGCGCTGTATAAATATCAGTCCAATACTAGCAGTAGTAATAACAATGGACCACGTTTATTTACATTCAGTAGCACCTTCCTCCATGACTAGTTTCACTGAAGTCAACAAGACTACTCATGGATAAAGACATTAATCAGCATTAACTAGACCTGAAGGAGGAACAGAAAGAAAAGGAGAAAAATATACCTAATTACAATCAATAATGTTTCATTATTCCCTGTTGCTTAGATATTGCAGTGAGAGGCACTTTATAAGAGCATGATCCTGCCAATGGTGCATGGAGAACCCACCGATATGAATCTCCAGTGGCACCCTACGTGGAAAGCTATGCACACAGGGCTGTGGTGTAGTGAAGGAAGTCTGCCTGCACCAAGTGCTGCAGGAGGGAGGAGAGGGCATGCCAGTTGGGGCAGAGTGTCACACCCACTGCTGACAAGCAATCCAGGAGGCAGTGGGTGCATGCAGAGAACATCTCAGCCCAGATCCTCAAAGGTATTTAGTTGCCTAATGCCCACTGAAATCAAAGGAAGTTCAGTACCTAGATACCTGTGAAGATCTGGGCCCTCCTCACCAAATTTCCTCACACCCACCATGCGCAAGTCCACGAAGAGAGGGGTCAGGCAGGGACCTACAGAGACCATGAGCACTGCAGACCTGAACACAGGCAGTCCCGTTGGAAAAGGGGCATGTCTGACAAGAGCTGAGGAGCCCAATTTAAAGTGGTGGGGCATACAGTGGGCAAAGGGTCGGGTCCTTCCCTTGTGGGGTTGGGAGGCCCTAGGATGGGTGAAAATGAGCCCACCCCACGCTCACCCTGCAGCTGCTCTTGTCCCTCAGGGTTGGCCTGGGTCCCCATTCTAGCCTGTTGGCTTTTGCCACAATATGCCGGTGCGCCTCTCCTCCCCCAACACCCTGCTCCACCCTGCCCTGAGCTGGGCTGTGGTGGGCAGAAAAGTGCTTGGGCCATGACCTGACTGAACACCTCAGAACTATGGCCTATGTCTTAAGGTTGGCACAGCCCATGATGCCCCCAATAAGAAATCTGGAGAGGTACCCCAGACAGAATTCCCCTCCTCTGTGGCACATGCATCACCTTTCCATGGAGGTCTGTTCCATGATCCATGGGAGGGCTTTGGATCCCATGCTGCTCTGCAGGGTACTCACCAAGTCGCCAGAATAATGGCAATTGTGAAAGTTGTTCATCAGGAATATTTTCATAATGCAGGAAGAAAGGCATTGTGTTCACGCTACCACTGGGGCATTTTGCCATTCAGAGCAGGAGGACAATGAAATCATAGAATCACAGGGACAGAAGGGACCACAAAGGTCATCTAGTATAACCCCCTGCCAAGATGCAGGATTTATTGTGTTTAAACCATCCAGGACAGATCTATCCAGCTTCCTTTTGAAAATCCCCAGAGAAGAAGCTCCCACAACCTCCCGAGGCGGTCTCTTCTATTGTCCCAGTGTTCTTACAGTTAGGAAGTTTTTCCTTAGATTTAATCTAAATCTTCTATGCTGTAGTTTGAACCCATTGCCTCTCGTCCTACCTTCTGTTGCAAAAGACAACTTTTTCCCATCTTTTCTGTGGCAACCTTTCAAGTATCTGAAGACTGCTATCATATCCCCCCTTAATCTCCTCTTTTCCAAACTAAACATACCCAGTTTCTTCAGCCTTTGCTCATATGGCTTGCATTCCATCCCTTTGATCATCTTTGTCACTCGCCTCTGGATCCTTTCTAGTTCTTCTACATCCTTTCTATGCATTGGTGACCAAAATGGACATAGTACTCCAGCTGAGGCCTAACCACTGACAAGTAGAGTGATACTATCACCTCCTATGACTAGCATGCTATGCTTCTGTTAATGCAACCTAACATTGCATTTGCTTTTTTTTTTGCAACAGCATCACATTGCTGACTCATGGTGAGGCTGTAATTCACCACAACTTCCAGATCCTTCTCAGCAGTGCTGCTGCCAAGCCAGTTTCCTCTCATTCTGTATTTGTGCAACAGAATACTTCATCCCAATTCTATGTACCATGAAGAACTGTTAATATGATGGAATAGTTCCTCCAGAAGAAAGTTCCATGTGAGCCAGCTGTTCTGGTCTCCTGAATTCTGAAGGTGCATGAACTCATTCCAAAGCAGCAGACTTCACAAAATGTCCTAGAGCAATGAGAGGCACTTTCATAAGTGCCCTTAAATAATGTTCATGTAAACGCCCCCCCATTTTAATGTGCATGTAAGCACCCCACCCCAATTTTCTCCCTGGGTTATTTGGGAGCAGGCAACACTCACCTGGTGCCTGGGCGCCTGATGTTGACAATAAAAGGAGATCCTGGGTATCCCAGTGGTGATGTCGGATAGGTGGGAATCCTCTAGCCACCCATTTACTGCAGTTCCTTTACTCCTAAAGTAATTTAAAATTGGCGGTGCCTCCACCTGGCTGGCCCCTGTACACACTCAATGGTGTGTCTTGGGAAGCTCCAGGAATAAACCTATAATAATAATAATAATCTGTGGCATGGGTCTAACTCAGAAATACCAGTTATAAATAATATACCTCCAATATACTTAACTTGGAGTTAACATCCCTTTACTTAACAACTTTAAGAAACAGGGTATAACCAACAAAGATTAAATGTCACTAATAATTTAAATCCACAGGGGGCAGGTGAATAAAATCAATTAACAAATATAGTATACAGTAATAAATGAACCTTATCTAACTGGCATTTACACTTCCATCGTTTACCCCACCCCAGAGTGTACACTCCTCTGTATTTCAGAGTCCTAGACGCTTGCGTGGGTGCACTGGAAGATTTGCAGCTGGAGACAGCGCTCTGTTGGTTTTGTCTATCAGTCCAGCCAAGGCAACAAGCTGTACAAATTCTCTGAAGATTGGAGCCGGCCCCACCAAATGTCAGCAGCTCTGGGTCCTGGTTCGACAGGAAGATCACTTTGCCTCTCCTCAGACTCAGTCTCTCTGCGGTGCACCTTCCTTTGCAAGTACTTTCCCAAACAAGAGTAGGGGTTACTCATAATTCTTTCACTGCAGGCCCAGCTCAGTCAGCTCTGGGCAAAGCAATATTCTCTGCCCTGGCTCCAGTGAAGCCACCAACCACCTCTGAAGCTCCCTGCTTGATCAAAGCTGCAGCAGGCTCTCAGCAGCAGCTTCTGGCTTCCTAGCAGCAGCTCCTGGTATGGACAAAGCTCCACACCAGCAATCTCACTCCTTTTCCCAAAATGGAACCCACCGCCTGCTCTCCCTGCACTCCCGGGACCAGGAAGTCTCTCACTCTTTCCTCAAGGCATCATGGGAGTTGTGGTCTCTAAGGCTGGGCTGCAGCCGAGAGGATCTTCCCAACTGGAACATTCCCAATTAAGTTTAGAGGCCCCACTAGTAAAGGGTGTCTACATGCATAATGTGGCACACGAGTTTTACCAGTGATTTCAATCAGAGCAGAATGGATTATTTGAGAATCCAGATGGTGTTAATTTCCTGAGGTTCTTCAAATTAGGCATGCCAAACTGAGAACTTGACAGAACTCATAATATACACTTAAATTGCTTTTAATAACTCCACTAAATTCTCCCCTCCTCATCTGCAAAACTTGCGAAATGGTCAAAAAGGATGAAACATTTTGTGAAAAATTCAAAAATGTTCATGAAAAACATTATTAAATTTAGAAATTTGAAGGTGTTTGACCAGCACTACCAAAATAGCCATAGGCGTAAGTGCTCATCAACAGACACGTACTGGAACACAAGTTTCTGAGACAAGAAGTTTTGAAGTTTCAGGGCCTGATTCAAAGCCCATTGAAGTCAACTGGAGTCTTTTCACTGAATTCAGTGGATCTTGGATTAGGCTAATGATAAGCCAACAAAGAACAAAACAGGAAAACATTCAAGAAATGCAATCAAGCCATGTGGTGACTGATATCTTTTAAAGACCGTGTTCAATCTGTCTCAAGCTTATCAGAAAAAAGTTACCCTGTTGAAAGATAAAAGATGTGAAATTTCAGATGTTTCAGATTAGTTCTGGTGAAGTTATAGGGTGAGGTGTGAAATCTGGCATATAAAGGGAACATTGCCTTAATAGTAATTATGGAGAGGTGATCATACAACCCACTACTCTTAGACAAATCGCCCGATGAACTCATTGGAATTATTAAATAAAAACATCTTTAGTATTTACTTTCATATCATTTTAGTTTATCTTTTGTTTAAATTCCTTTGGGTTTATTTTTATGGTAGAATAACACCAGTTAATATAATCTCCCGTTAACATTTTAAGTGGTGACATGTTCAGAGATAGGAAAGTTGTCTCAAAATTTCATATTGCCATTGACATAAAAGTCTATCGAAATTGTATTCTGTCCAAGAGACCAATGGTCTCAATACAGCTTTAATGGATATTTCACACTCTGCATCAGTTACAATTGAATTCCATGTTCAGGGGCATTAACGTTGTCATTTCCTCATTTGCTATAAATGTCTTGCAGCCAGACTGCCAGATATGTGCCAGAATGTGACAGGTTATTGGGAAAGGGTGAATCCTCACAATGTTAATAGCTACTAGTTATAGGTTTTCAGCTGAATAAAAGAGATTGCCCGGTATTCTTCTTACTTTCATGGGGTAATTAGATACAGATGTTTTTGCTCATTTCCTATTTATTACCATCCAAAGTGATTTGATGTATTTACTCTTGTCAGCCCAGCAACATTTTTCAGTCATTAACCATGTATGTGCTAGTCAATAATGTATCTAATCATTCTTGTTGAGAGACACAAATCATCAGGATACAAATTATTTTCAAAAGAGGGAGTAGTTAAGGTAGGGACCTCAAAAGAAAACCTCTTGTGTTTTAGTTATGTCTCAGCCGCTCTCTTGATATGTGACTGTGGGCAAATCAGATAAGCTTTTTTGTTTCAGTATAACAAACTGTAAAAAGTGGGGTTTTTTACTTAACTGGGTTCCAACTCTGCTCTTAGAAACTCACACTACTTCCAAAAAATCTTTCTGGAAAACTGTCCATCTCTGTGTCTGCGTTTACCAGTGGTACATCTCCACTGGCAGTAGCACTACGGTAGACGGAACATCATGTCTTCTAATCATCATCTCTTCTAACATTGCATGGAGTATCAGTAGGACCCTACCAAATTCATGGCCCTGAAAAATGCCTCATGGACCGTGAAATCTGGTCTCCACTGTGAAGTGTGGTCTTTTGTGGACTTTTACCAGATACTATAAAAATACCCTATACTATAAGGTAAAAGTCCACCATGTTTCTCACACTGGAGGTTCTAACCCAAAAGGGGGTCGCAAGGCTATTATAGGGGCTGGTCACAGTATTGCCACCCTTACTTCTGCAGTGCCTTCAGAGCTGGGTGGCTGGAGAGCAGCTGCTGCTGGCCAGGTGCCTAGCTCTGAAAGCAGCGCTGATGCCCTGACTATGTTAGCACTCCTCGTGTAACACCCATGGAGCTACAGTGGTGGGAATAGACCTGACTGAAAGATTTTGCAGCAGGGTTTTGAAATTCCTTTTCATTCCACCTTGTAAGAAAACCAAAACCTTTGAAAGGTTCTTGTGAAATGGAGTTTTGTCAAAACATCAGTTTTCAGACCAAAAGCACGGAATTTTCAGTTTGTTTTCTCTCTGTCTCCAGAAGTAGCGAGAGCCCTGGACCAAACTAAGCCTCCTTTTGAAGAAAATTTAATCAAAACCAATATGTCTCTGCAAAATGTTTGACTTCAGTGGAACGGCATATTTCTGAAATTTCATTTGTCAAAAATTTTCTGACCAGCTGTTGATGGGAGGCTTCCTGGAGAACTATGGAGTAGATTGGCCTACTATCTCCATTTTATCAGACCAATCAACTTTACTAGCGTCTGGCCAAGATTGGAGCTTGAATGAGAGCTACTGGGAACTAGCTAAAGTTCAGTCCAGATACAGTGGTGGTAATATTAATGGGATGATGGAAGCAACCATATGAAAAGTCAAATATAATTACCTACATAGCATCTTAGATACATGGTATCTATTAGAGCAGCACATAAATTCATAGATTATAGAGCCAGAAGGGACCACTGTAATCATTTAGTCTCAGCTCCTGTATAACACAGTCCATAAAACAAACTATAAAACAAACTTTCACACTAGTTTAGGGGAAGGATTGATGGGGTTATTTTGTTTAGTTTCAGGTGACTATTTCAGCAAATAGTTATAGAAATACCAGAACAATGTTTCTAGTCTTGCTGCCATAAGCAGGGATTTTTCATTTTATAATTTTTCTATTTTATTAATTTCTATCATTTGAAAAATGTTCCGCTCACTATGTTTCTTTTAATTTAATACAACAATATAAAATGTAATACTGAAGAAAAAAATCCACTAGGTAAAATACTTCATAACTAGCAACCAGAATAGAAAAATAAATCTACTTACCCTTCTGGCAAAAGCCTAAGTGACACAGAGAAGCTAGTGACAAATTGCGTAATTGTCAGGGTTTGATTTCCAATTAGGCACAGTAGGCCTAAATCTTGGCCAGACGCTAGTAAAGTTCATTGGTCTGATAAAATGGAGATAGTAGGCCAATCTACTCCATAGTTCTCCAGGAAGCCTCCCATCAACAGCTGGTCAGAAAATTTTTGACAAATGAAATTTCAGAAATATGCCATAAGTGGTGCGTGGGTCTTGAACTCGCCTTCAGCACTAGGGTGAATTTCATCTTGAATATATTTACCTCGTGTAGAGTTATGCTCAGCACTGTTACTGTTAAGCAGAAAGAAAGAACAAGAAGTACTATTGGACAGCCAGAGTATGTGATTTACTAAACGGCTTATGAAAAAAGCCCACGCAACCAGTTGATTTTGTATATAGAAGAGCATATGGCTTTTTCTTGAGCTCTTAAGAAAGAAAAGAAAAGCCTATTTTATATTCAACAAGCTCTTCATAAAGTGTTCTTGCATCAGTAAAGCAGAATACATTGTGAGATGGTCACATTTCACTTCCTAATGGACCTGATCTGGCATACCAGAAATAGCATTTGGGAGCATTCCAGAATAAATTATTTAGGGCAACGTTCGTTAGATGAAATCCTTGAGTCATTCACTAGACTACCAGATGAATTTAAAACAAATAAACATGTTTTTTCTTTAATTACCAAACACAGGGCATTTGGTGTAGGATTTCTTAAGTGACCAGGGATCTTAGGTACTTTTGAAAATCCCACTTTTTTTTCCCCAGCCTTAATTCTCCTACTACTTAAGTTCCACTTTAAGGCCTTGATCCTGCAACAGTGGGAATCTGCAGGGGCTCAGAGGTCCACCTGCAGGCAGGATCTCAGTTTAAGTATATTTCTAATTCAGTACTTGTCAAATGTCTAACCTTGATTAATTAATTAAGATTATGCACATACTTAAGTACCTTAATTGGGATCTTTAAGATGAGCAATATTGGGCTCCATCATAACAAATATCTATATTGTTTTTTTAGTTAAATATATTATACAATATAACCACATTTAACTGAAAGTCTGAATTGGCTGAAGTTGGATAATGCTGAACTGTTCATATAAAGAATGAACAGTCCCAAATATTCACTGCAATCCATCACAACACCCTTGAACAGTAAAAGGAAGCTGGATTTGTAGCCTACTAACATGTTCTTGTGTGACTACATTAAGAGGACATGTTCTATGCACGTGTAGTGCAAACAGTGATTCACCTCTCTTCTAATTGTCCTTGTCTCCGAAACAATGGTTTCTGGTTACTTGCAACTTCAACATCACTTTAAAAAATCATCTTATGCCAGATGAGTTCATGATACTCATACTCCCTAGAGTTTTAGAGACTTGAGAAAATGATCCAGTCTGAATAGTATCATAACCTAATATTCATGGGGAAATTAAAGGTGACCAAATCCTTGAATAGAGAATTCTAAAATGAAAGCATACGCTTTGCAAATAATAGTGTCATAGAGTATTGAAAGGACATACCATAGTTTCTAACTATCTAGTACATTTTGGATATCTCATATTAACTGCCTCATTGAAAAGACGAAAAGGGATCACGCGTGTAAACAAAACCTGTGTGAAACAAACCACCCATTCATAATAGGGAGCTGTAAGAAATCTAATATGAAATGGAACATGCTGTGAAAATGACAAGATTTGCATATCGTTCTAAAAAATTGAGAATTTATCCACAATGAGTCTCCTGATTACATTAGAATACTTCAGCAGCAATATTGGAAATACTGTCTCTGCAACAAAGAGCACTTTAAAATCCGCCAGTACTTGTATAACACAATTTACTCTAAAGTGCAGGCTTTTCGACAATTGGTTCTAAAAGATCTTCAGAAAAAAGTCTGATGTTTATTTATAATTATAATTACAGAGAGTAAAAGTCACCAATTTACAGATGCTCAGACCAGCTCCTATCAAAACTGGTAATAGGTACTGTACTTACAATATGTTTGGACATGCATATACATACATATTTCATATCTAAATTTCTATGTTACAAGAAGTTTAAGGCAGCAAAATCAAGCACTCAAAAGCCAGGAAATGCTAAAAGTATGATATGTTCTTTAAGCACAAGATCACAGCTGGGTTTTTTTCAAATGAGTTTGGATGGTGTACAGTAAATTAGGGCTAGCAGCATACATTGCAAGATAAAGATAAAAAGAAATACTTAACAGCTAGCTAATTTCCTGAGCACGTCTACCCTATGGACTGAATGAGTTTCTGTAGAAAAAAAATAGTATGTGATCATGTAATTAAAGGCTATGGACAATATTCCAAAAGCATGTAACTTAGGAACACAAATCCCATTGACTTCAGTTGGGCTTGTGCTCTGAGTCATTGAGGTGCTTTTTGAAAATTCCATCCTAAATGAATACAATATTTTCCTGTGATCATACTTCTGGCGTGTTTCCTAGCTAAAAGAGCCAGATTCTGCCACCTTTGCTCCCATTCAATAATACTGTGCCCCTTGAGTAGACACACTGAGGTCAAGACTATTTCTCTGTTGCCCCTTCATGCCTACTGCCATTCGAAAGAAGGCGGTGGAAGGGAGCACATATTAAAATGATTTGCTGCAGCAGGGAAGGCAGCTGCCAACCACACAGTGACTCTAGGTCCACGCATTCTTTTCATGAGCAAGCAGAACGGTTCTGAGACACTCCGCCGAGTTGCCACATCTCTGTTTACAAGTCAGCAAGAGAACACCAGCCTTTAGCCCTTAGCATTTTGATTCACATTTATGTTAAATGAATCCCAAATGTCTGGGTGTGAACTTGCAGTTTTTAGCTCCCTCCTGCCATCTTTGGCAATACTAAAACCAGGTTTTAGAAAACTGTTAAAAGACTTTCAACATTCATACTATACAAAAATCACAGAGATTTTTTTATCAGGGAAGACTTTGCTATTGCAAAATTCTTTAAGTATCATATTACTGAGCAAAGCACAGTATATGTTTCTTCTCTTTGCTTATAAGCAATATATAATGAGGTGGAGGGGAGTGTTTTAAGAGAGCATAAGGAAGTGGTTTTGGCTGGGTTAGATCATTAATAAGATCAACATGCGGTATTCTGGTGAGTCATCAGAATCACAAGCACAGATGAAATAGTGCACAACACGAAAAATCTTCAAACAGAAGATTTAGCTGTGGAGGATTTTCATACAATAATGGTAGACCGCACACTTTCAGAGTGTCACAGCACAACTGAGATGGAAATAATAACCTTCCACTGGGGAATAGTTTTATAATTTCTCATAAAATTTAGCAGTCCCTTGTTATATTCAAATTATGCTTTTCTGTGGGTAATATACTAAGACACTAAAGAAGACAAATCCAATGAATCTTTAATAAAACTATTCACATTAATAACTACACATAATTCAACTGAGTCTATGAAATTTTATACAGTAGCTCCAGTAATAATTAACTGTACAGTAAGAGCCCAAATCTGTAGTAACTAATGCAGATGAATCTCTCATTGATTGCAACCTTTACAAGCATGCAATTCCCATTGACTTCAGAGGGAATTATATCTACATAAGAACTGTAGGGTAATACACGAAGAGTGCACGATCATTTCACTGCAAATAGTCAGGGCCAAGGGTATGTCTACACTGCCATGTAGTGTACAGTAGTTATAGTGGCACAGCTGCAGAGTGGCAGCTGTGACGCTGTAGTGATGTATAAGGCTGTGATTTAGTTGCAGTGGTTACCTAAGTCATGGAATCCGTGACTTTCAAAGACCTCTGTGACTTCAGCCAGCCTGGTCTGAGAGCTGCATGTGCTCCTGCAGCTCCCAGCAATCGTGTGCGGCAGGGGGTACTCCCACAAGTCCCTGCTGCTGCAGGTGGCGGGGGGACCCCCAAAGCTGTCCACCTCTGCTGGCGGCAGGAGGGACCCCCAGAGCTCCCACCTCCATGGTGGGAGGGGAAACCTCCAGAGTTTGGAGCCACCAGAGGAGGGGAACCCTGAAGCTCCCACCTCTCCTGCAGCTCCCCAGGCTCCTCATTTTATCATGGATATTTTTAGTAAAAGTCAGGGACATGTCACGGGCTTCCGTTAATTTTTCACAGAATTTTTCACTTTTACTATAAATATCCATGACAAAATCTTAGCCTTAGTGATGTAGTGTGGATTCTTCCTACCTTGACAGAAGGTTTTTAAGTTTCTATCAGTGTAGGTAATCCACCTCTCAAGAAGCAGTAGCTAAGTCGAAGGAATAATTCTTCCGCCGAACTAGCTGCACCTAAAGTGTGGGTTATGGTGAGCTAACTATGTCTCACAAGGCATGATTTTTTTCACAGCTCTGAACTATGTAGCTATGTTGATCTAATATTTAGGTATAGACTAGGCCTGAAAGTGGAGAGGCTTACAAGGTTGTTGCTTCCTCCGTGCCTGTTCTGTTGACAAAACAGTACATGGTTTTACTTGCAAGGCTGTCTGTCAAGCATCTATCACTTAAATCCTAAAAAAGGTTAAGGGTAAAAAAAATCATAAATAAAGAAAACACACACTGCTTCTCAAAAATAGGCATTCTCAAATTACTCATTGAGATCTGGTCCAAAATACTAAACAAAAACAATACCTACTAACAAAACACTAACAACTGCACAACGCACAATAATTCTTGGAAGCCACAAAATTAAGATGTTTTTCACCAACTTAATTAAGAAACAGACAAGTATTTAGGGAAAGCAAGTTTTTTGGTCTGTGAATTCAGGCTCAGGTCCCAAAATAAAACTTCCTTGATTCAACCTGCAGTATTACCAGAGTAAAACTGTGATCTCAGCCCCACAGGTATGCCTGTCAAAAGCCCTCTTATAAAATGTTGGTTTTGTTTTCACTGAGATTTCAAACCTTTCTTTCTCCAGGACTCTCTGTTCTCAGCTACAGAAACTCAAAGTACTGTAGCTCTTTCTTCCATGTACTCTGAGTGTCTCACTCTCTCTCTCAGGCACATACCTGCGTGCTCATTATGCATCTAAAAGCACTGTTCCCCATAGCTGATTGGCTATGGAGATTAAAGTCGCCAGAGCAACCAGAGGACACCATAGCAAAGTCACACAACACAGTTCACACAGAAAAATCTTATTTATTTCTAACACTGCAGGCTTCATTCAGGCAAAATTCACATTGACTTCAAAGGGAATTTTGTAATACTGAGAACTGTAAGATTGGGTCCGAAGAAAGCTAAACTAGTATGTTAGTAAAGAGGTTTCTCAAATCTCTGGTCAAATTTTGTTCCCAGTTGTACTGGTGTAAATCTGAACAGAATCTGGACTTTAGATGTAGAGTGGAAAAGAACTCAATAGTGCAAGGCTTTAAGCACTCTGATCTCTATCCAACAAAGTGCTTAAGCACATGCTTAATTTCAGCATGGGAATAGTCTCATTTGACTTCAGTGGGACTTCTCATGTACTTCCATGTATGCTAAACTCATTACTGGATTGGTGACAGTGTTCAGCACCTTGCTGAATTGAGTCCTTTGCTAATAACATGCTAAAAGTATGTAATGATGGCAAGGAATTTTCTTAGTGGCATGATAACAAGTATGTTCTGTTGTCAGTTCACATGTATAGCTACTATCAACTGAAATTACAACGTGTGTCTTTAGACCAAAAGTAATTTCACATCTTAACTGGAAGAATCTTAGCTAAATTATTGGAACTAAAGATAATCAATCATATTCCTGAGATAAGTATTGGGGAACCCAAATATGGGTTTTGTTCAGATAAGTGATCCAAATTAACCAGAACTCTTGGTGTGAAATCTTGGTTCCACTGAAGCGAATGTTAACACTGTCAATGACTTCAGTGGGGTCAGGATTTGACTCCGAGGGTTTGGAAAACAGCATAAAAACCTTGAAGGGACATGGACTTTTTTCTGGGACGAGCTGGCTGAATATTCCAAAATAGCATTCACAAACATTCAGTCAGATTCTGAACCACTGTTTAGATTCAACCGTGTTTGTATTCACTTGTTATTTGCTATTTTAATCATTCATATGAACAAATTCTTATAAGTGAACAAAAGTATTTGTTCTTCCATAGTCACTACTCAAAAAGTTACGTAACCGTAAGTGTATTAAGGTCATTTGGTTCAGGAACAGAATTGCAGTAAACCAATCAGGGAAAAGAAGCATATCTATGTTACTTAGGTAACTAAGCACAACAACAAACAGTGAATAGTCAATTTGAAGAGTTTACAAACAACCGACTGCAAAGAAATTATCTAAATTATGCAGCAAACAGCAACAAATAATAAATACATTCCAGAAATTAGAATGATCCATAAAAGATTCAGAAATAAAAATAAGAGATTATGCTTGTTTATAATCTTTATTTGCTACGAGTAATATAACCAGCTATACTTAGTAGATGGCATTTTGGCTAAAAACTAGAAGTGGAAAAAAATACTCTTAAAAGAAGATCTGCCTGGGTTATTTTGAGAAGCTGGTGAGGATTTGATGGTAGAGAGGGCTTTATTTTTTCTGAACCAATTTGTCCATCTTTACTTGTAACATTATTTCCATTTTTGAATCCAGAAAAAAAATCCCTCAGAGCAATTTTTGCAGTCAGATCTGACCTTCTCAAAGGTCAGAGATGTCGGAATCCTTGGTTTGGGGCTTGTGCCTTTCTCTAATAGTAAGCCCAGACCACATCTGCCTGGTATGGATGTAATATGGGTCAGGCTCACCACAGAAATGTATTTCAATGTGCTTTACTTCAGTACTACAGTATATAGTAGCCTTTTCCCATTGAATTATTTAGCCCATTGTCTTGATGGTCCATGAAATTGTGAGATAGGAAATTCTTGTTACTGAGCACAAGTGACATTAATACACTAGCTGTCATGTAATGCATTTAAACTTGCCTCTTACTGTACAATGCAAATGCATTTTCTTTCAGAACTCAGAGTGCAGCTTAATAGGAAGGCAGGAAATGGGATAATTGGTTAAAGAGATTCACAGTGCATTATTAGTATTTTTATTACTGCTGTAATTTCATAGTGTTTGATTTATGAGGCAAAGGAAGAGTGAAAAGAGTTTCTGTATTTTACCAGTTGTGCTAAACTGCTCTGAATCCAGAAATTAAAGTGCCGAGTAAGAGGCCATATGAACTTCAAGAATAATCATCATTATTATTGTTTTCTGTGTTATAACTGTGTTGGTCCCAGCATATGAGAGACAAGGTGGGCGAGAATCAGGGCCGGCTTTAGGCCGATTCCCCCGATTTCGGGAAATTGGGCCCCACGCCTAAGAGGGGCCCCGCAATGTCGGAGAGGGGCCCTGCAACATCTGGCAGCGGCACTTTGGCGGCAGGTCAGTAGCTGCCGCTGTCTCGGCGGCACTTGGGTGGCGGGGCCCCGTTGAAATCGGGCCTGCACTTGCTAAGGCCAGCCCTGGGCAAGGTAATATCTTTTATTGGACCAACTTCTGTTGGTGAAGAGACAGGCTTTCAAACTGTTCTTCACTCTTCTTTGTGTAGCTTGGAAGCTTGTCTCTTTCATCAACAGAAGTTGATCCAGTAAAAGATATTACCTCACAAACCTTGTCTCTCTCATTATTATTATTTCCAGATTTAGCATTTTTATTGGATTCACTGTCTTACTCTTCACGGATATACCATCATGGCTGAGAATGAATTAGGCATCAAACATTTGGCAAAATGTCACAACAGAATAGCCTTTTAATAGGATTCACAGTTATACTCATGGTTGACTATATCTGTAAATATTTCAGTCCTTATAGTCTGAAGAATGAACCTTAACTTGGAAACTAAAAGGTTTCTGCAGAGGCTGCTGTAAATTCTCACATTGACAGTTCATGGTTGCTGTCTGTCTTTGTTGATATTTTTATTACCCCTTTCCCAGCGGTTACATTCTTTTATTCAACTGCTTGTCTGATGTGTGTATGATTTAATGGATAATTATTAGCCTGATCCAAGTTCATTCAGGCGCAACATCAGTAGAAGACATTACTGATTTTAATTAAGTTTTGCCTGAGTAAATAAAAAGTACAGGATCAGGCACTGCATTCTATACTAAGAAATATAGAAAGGCAATAAAAGAAGTTAACCTGAACATTTTTTTAAAATCGACATTTAATATTTTGTTTTCCAGACACATGTTTGTACTATGATTTCTTTCAGAATTTGTAATCTGCCTCCAAAACATTTATGAACCTACAATTATTAATATAGAGATGTCAGGGTTCCCCCCCACTCTGAACTCTGTGGTACAGATGTGGGGACCCGCATGAAAGACCCCCTAAGCTTATATTTTACCAGCTTAGGTTAAAACTTTCCCAAGGCACAAATTCCTTTCCTTGTCGTTGGACGGTATTGCTGCCACCACCAGGTGATTTACACAAAAATTCAGGAAAGGGTCACTTGGAATCCCTATCCTCCCAAAAAAATCCCCCCAAATCCCTTCACCCCCTTTCCTGGGGAGGCCTGAGAATAATATATCAACCAATTGCCTTAGCAATGAGGGCACAGATCAGACCCTTTGTCTTCAGGACACTGAAAATCAATGAGGTTCTTAAAAGAAGAACTTTATTATAAAGAAAAAAAAGTAAAGGAATCACACCTGCAAAATCAGGATTGAAGGTAACTTTACAGGGTAATAAAAAGATTTAAAACACATAGGATTCCCCTCTAGGCTCAGCTTCACAGTTACAAAAGACAGGAATAAATCTACCTCTTTAGCACAGGAAAATTCACAAGCTCAAACAAAAGATAACCTAACGCATTTTCTTGCTCTACTTACAATTTCTGATTTTAGATGGATTATTCCAGGTATATTTTCAGGAGATGTAGTACCCGTTTGGCTTCTCTCTCCATCTGGAGAGGGAACAAAACAAAGAGAACAACAAACAAATCCTCCCCTCTTCCCAGACTTGAAAGCTTCTGCAATGTTAAGCGGGTCTTCACTTCCTTCCAGAAAATATAATGTGTTCTTACTATGTGTAAGCATCTGTTACATTTCAACCCATTAATAACATTTCAGTGATGGGTGAAATGCAGTTTGTTCATCTATTTGGGGTCCAGTGTGATCAAGGCTCTTATATAAAGGCAGGTTACCATTCTTAACCAGAGTCAAGGAGCCCTGTGTTCTAATCCTTGCTCTATCACTAACCTGCGGTGTCCTTGGGAAAGTTGTTTTACTCTATATTCCTCTGTTTTCCCTCCCATAATTGCGAGGAAGAGACATTGGGGAGAGGGGCTGCCCCACCATGTTTTTCCCGTGGAGTAGGCGCCTATGCTCCATGTTCTATTGTACTACAATTAATAAACATGAATAGTAGTATGTAATTGAAATTAAAATTTTCTAGTTTTGTCTTCTTTTATTTAACCCACTTTATTTTTCAGATTCAGACGTTCAGCTTCTGATTCCTGTGTGTTGCTTATATCATCTTACATTGCTTCATTTAATTAAAAGTAGAAATAGATCTCAAATGTCATGGTTTAGAGTTGATCATATAAATGTCCAATCTTCTGTACTATGCCTTTGTGAAGAGGACTGTTTGTACATTCCTAGTTTCATGATTTGATGAAGTGTGCCCCTTTCCCCTGCTACTTTTCCATGCCTCCACAAAGCCTCTTTTTAATTGGATGAGTGACAAGATTGTAAAACATGTTTCAAAATGTAAAAGTTTCCAATGAAGAACGTTTGCCTGCCTCGTGAACTTTGAATTGAAGACTGTCTGTAAGAATATTGCATTTTGAAGCTTGCTTTTATTGTACAATATCAACAGTGATTATTGCTTTCTTTTTCGCTCTGTTCTTACTTGTTTTTGTCATTCCTCTCAAGGGTATCTTGCACTGGATAATAATAACAATAAAAGGTTCATTCCTCAAGCATGCGGTATACTACACAGTGACTGAATTGTCCTAGACTCCGGAGGCTGAGAAAGAAAACTGATGTGAATGATGATAGGTGAAAAGGTCACTATTTCATTCTTGTATAAAATAATTTTTTGTGCCCGTTTCACTTATCTAACTTTTTTTTTTCACTTTTCCTGGAGAGTTTTGGTTTAAGTCTCTTTTTAACTCTCTTTAAATGATTTATGATGTGTTTCACACTTTGTTACCTCCCTCTGCATTGTAAATGTCAGTGTGCCACATGTGAGTGATGGAAAGTTAACATGCCATGGGGTTTTATTGACGAGTCTGTGTTGGTGAAAAAAAAGATTTTAGTTGGTAAAGCACTACATTTATTATCCAAAATCTCTTGACAGTGGTAATGATAACACATGAATGAGGGGAAAAAAAAAAAAACCATTGTCAAGACCTTCTCAACACATTGGAGTGGAGTATGAGTGAGAGTAAGAGAGAGTTCCAGGATCTCAGGAAGGGGTTTGTATTAAAAAAAAAGACAATATGTAAACTATATATATATCACACTGTATTATTTTAGATGATTGTACTCTGAAAGGCAGTGTGACCTAGTGTATAAAACATTGGACTAGGACTCAGGAGACTCACATTCTATTCCTGGCACTGCCACTGCTGGATGACCTTGATCAAGTCACTTAAATGCTCTGTGTCTCAGTTTCCCAATCTGTAAAATAAGGATAATGATACTGACCTCCTTTGTAAAGTTTTTTGAGATCTACTGATGAAAGTGCTGTATATAAAACTAGGTATTGTGATTATTGCTCTGTACACTAATGTGGATAAGCAGTTGATACAGTCTGAATGTCAGAATCCCATCAGGTTCAGGTGACTTACTGACAAGTATTCCGGGTAGTCCTATGAATAGGACACTAGACAGAGTCTTAGGAGACCTGAGTTTCTGTTCCTAACTCTGGCACTGACCGCTCTGCTACTGACCTCCTCTGTGACCTTGGGTAAGTCACCTCACCCCAGTGTTTCCTCATTGATATTCAATGAGACTTGTGCTCTGAAGTCACTGAGGGTATGTCTACACTGCAATTAAAAACCCATGGCTCCCCCATGCCAGCTGATTTGGGCTTGCAGGGCTCAGGCTAAGGGGCTGTTTAATTTCAGTGTAGACCTTCGGGCTCATGCTGGAGTCTTAGCTCTAGGACCTTGTGAGGTGGGAGGGTCCCCAAGCCCGGGCTGCAGCCCAAGCCCAAATGTCTATGTCACAGTTAAATGCCCCACTCTCCTAGTCTGAGCCCCACGAGCCCAAGTCAACTGGTACTAGCCAGCCACAGGTGTTTAAATGCAATGTAGACATACAGTGCAGGTTTGCCTACACAGGCATAGGTGGGCCCAGGTCAGCTGATTCGGGCTTATGGGCTTCAGCCACTGGGTCAAAAAAATTGCAGTTCGGGCTTGGGCTGGAGCCCATGGTCTGGTACCCCGGGTCCAGACCAAGCCCAAATGTCTACGCAGCAATTTTTCAACCTGAGCCCCATGAGCCTCAATCAGCTGACCCTAGCCAACCACAGGTGTGGTTTTTTGTCCCTGTGTAGATGTACCCCTACAGGCTTTAGAAAATTCCACTCATAGAGTGTAAGTTATTTGGATCAGGGGCTGATTCTCACAATGTGTATGGTTCCTAGTACAAGGCAGCCCTGACCTCAGCTGGGGTCTCTAGGTGCTACTTTATAAACAATAATATATCGGAGCATATTTCAACAGTCATGATATCTGAAGTCAGTAAACAAGGAATTTGATTTTCTAATTAATTTAATAGGTGAGTTGCTTTACTGGTCATTTTCTAGAAAGGTTTCCCTTGAAAATAGAGTTTGTGAGACATGGGCAAAGAATTATATGCATATTCTCTTTTGTTTGCTTCTAAATCAATAAAGCATTAAAATGTCCTTCGCAATATGCCTGCCCTTGAGCTGACAATGTTGCTCGTGTCTTTGGGAAAACATGACACTTTCTGACATTTGTAGGAATAGCAATTACTCACAGTAAAGAACAAAACAAAAACAGCAAAACATAGACAATGGCCAACATTCAACAGCATGATCAAAACTGGGTTAGATGTACAGTTACTCAAGTGAATATCTGTTAAAGAAAATAGATCTGGTAAAAATATCCATCTCCTGTCAACTGAACCAAAACATAAACACTATGCTGCATCCATTGTGAGCACATGCAGTACTTATTAACCCCTTTACTACAACTTCAGTTTATCTAGTCTGTCATCTCTAGGATCCAATTCTGTCCCTGTTGAAGTTAGTGGCTAATCTCCTACTGACTTCAATGGCAATAGCATTGAGTACTTACATTTCATTACACAAACTAAGGCCTAAAATCTGAGCTATTGAGAAAATGTTCAATTGTCAATTGTCAAGGTGCATGTGTATTACCCATTACTCTGTTACTTTAAAAAAATGTGAAAAGGCCCAAAGTAGTGCTGTGGAAAACTTTCAGTTAAAAAGAACTGATGGAAAATTAGCAAAATTATTGTGTGTGTGTGTGTGTGTATAAAGTTCCTGCTTTTCAGTTTTGTTTTGTTTTAAATTTCACCTGAAAACCAAAAACCTGAATACCAAACATTTTTTGATTTCCATCATTTTTGGGGGAGGGGGGTGTTGGAGGGAAGGCGAAGGTTGCTGAAAACTGAGAAGTTTTGTTTTTTTTTGTGGAAAAAATGGTTGATCAGCTCTAGTCTCAATTAACAATGCAGTTCTAAAATAGTATCATCTACTGGCCAGCTCCTTGGTAACTATTAGGCACAGGAAATACAGGAAAAAAACATTTTAAATTGTAACTAGGCATCTTAATCCTGTGTAGTATTTAATTTTGTGGGATTGCCTCACTGACACGGTACCAATAAGCCCAGTAAATGCAGTTCACTCATTACCTTCAAACTACTGTCTACAAATCCATTCAATACTTGCAAATGTCAAATTATCGCTCAATCAATGATTTTGGGATAAGCACTGGAAATGTTGCAAACAGGGGCACTTCAAAATGAATGAGAAGGCATAAGAAATTCCAGGGAGTTTACCTTACTCAGACATTATCGATATCACATCTGGAACATAAAGATCTATGTGAGATTGCCCCAAACATTACATGTAAACTGTACAGAGAAATAATTATCAGCTGCAATCTATGGGAATTTTAGATCTTGCGTGTTTATTTTGCATATTAGTATCTGAAAAGCTTTTCTAGCTCAAAGCTATTTCAGAGCAGTGTTGAGATATTGGTTTATTCATAGAGCTATATCTAAGACCTGAGACAGTTTATGTGTTCCCTGTGTTTTGTTTTAAAAAACAACAATCAACTATAAAGGCTGGAATATCAATTTACAGTAGCCAGATGTAGTTGAATAAATGATTGTAAAGAAATAATACATCCACTAGTGAAGTTTCCCTTTTCACATTTTGTAAAATCAGTATTTCCTTGGAATTTTTTGTGCATGGAATATGGTCAGTTGTAATGACTTCAGCCTAACTTTGATTTATGAACCAGCAGTGTTTTTCATGGAACTGCTTTGTCAGTTCAAAAGTGCAGGAACTACAGAGTCACAATTTGGAGATGAGCAGTGGAAAAGTCCTACTTCCCGTACAACAACAAAAAAAGTTAACTAATGATAGGTCTAATTGAACATGTGTAGAAAAGAAATAAAGCCACGTATTGTTGTAACCAATCGCCCTCTTGTCTTATATTGGCTTGACCCTGAGCCCAGGGGAGCAGAGTTACATGGAAATTTGGCAGTGTTGGTAGCTAAGGTAAACACACCACAAATTCTGAAGGCAAGTGCTGTGAGTGCTCCAACTATTAGAGCATCTGAACACTGGATTCTTGGTGGGTTGCTCTAAAATGGCTCCCACAGACTGGGATCATAAAGTGAAAAGGACTTTTGCTCTCCACCTGGAAAAGGTAATATAGGACATGGATTAGCAAGGATATGGAGTAATTTGATGAAAAGGGTAACAGTAAATAACATTAGGATTTAACACAATTAACAATGTTACTAATTAATAGCTGATTACAGTTATCATTTGGGTGCAGACTGGTTCTTGTCCCCTTGGCCCACCTACGTCTCCAGAGGGGATACACACTCTGATAGGAGATGTCAGTCCCACATAGAGATTCTAAAATATTTAGGCCTTATTTGTACTGAGTGGGTGTCTCTTATTTTGGTCTTCATCCATCTAAGTCTCTGGACTGGGCTTCCCAGTGATTCAGTCTTTTTCCTATAGGCTGGAATCCAATCAACACTTACTGTGCTATCTGGATTGAGGCTGCCTCATGGCCATCCTGAATCTTAGACCAGTTCCTTGGATGCCTTTGTGGTTTAACTAGATTCCCCCGCAACTTCTTTTATATCTCTCACTTTTCATAATGCTTTCTATTCTATTCTATTCTATTCTATTCGGGTACTTATTCTGTACTCATCTCTGTAGTATTTCAGTATCTTCCAGTAGTGCATAACATGACAACACGTTAGTGGAACCACATTTCAAGAGGAAGTCTCCTCACCTAGCCAGACTCTCTCTCTCTCTCTCTCTCTCGATAGTGGGAGTTTCTGAGAGAGTTTGGCATGTGCTGTGTGCTCTAGTGGGGTTTCTGTTAGTCTGTTTTTGTTTTGTTATTTGCTGTTTCATTGTGTTAGGGCTATTTTTGGTCCCTCCCCTTTTACTTGGAAGGGGTGGAGGGAATTTCTCCATGGGGACCACTTCCGATAGATTTAGCGGTTCAGCCCACAAGCCTGGGTTTTGGTATGTGCCTTCTGTCTCCTGTACTGTGGAGAGTGTGTTAATGAGGTGTAGATAATACTGTTGGCTGTGCTAATATAAAATCTGTCTTTCAAAAGCATAATTCTAAAGTGATTTTCCTGGCCCAGGAGCAGTTTGTGAATTGTTTGGTAGAGGAGGGACTGTGGGTCAAGGAGTCTTTTGTTCAATTTTGTCCCTTGTTTACTCCTGTGGCTGTTTGATTAAAGTAGCCTTTTTCTAATCTGCCACCCCACCCCCCCCCAAGCCTTCACCATGAGATGGTAGTGTCTGACTCTCCCATAAATGGAGAAGGTAGTTATGTCATTCCAGTGCCAGGTTTATGTGGTACACTTCAGCTGGTTTAGTGATTCGACCCACAAGCATGGGGTTCAGTGTGTGATTGCTGGTGGAGGGTGTGTTGCTGAGTGTAGGCACGGTTATTGAATGTGCTAATATAAAATCTGCATTCCAAATATCTAAATCTACAGTGATTTTCCTGGCCCAGGAGCAGTTTGTGAATTGTTTGGTACAGGAGGGACTCCGGGTCAAGGAGTCCTTTGTTCAAATTTTTCCTTGTTTTCCCCTGTCATTAAAGTAGTTTTTTCCAATGCCCCCCCGCCACCCACCCTCACCGTGAGACGCTAGTGTCTGATCTCTCCCATAAGTGGAGAAGGTAGTTATGTCACTCCAGTGCCAGGTTTATGTGGTTCTACATAATCCTGAACAGGCCTTGAACCCGGTGTTAAAGCACCTCATAGATGGAGCAGGTTATACAGTGTTTGCTACCTCTGAAAATATTACATGTTTCTTGTGTGGTGACCCTGGTCAGTTGAGGGGTTCCTGCCCATGCACTGCTGGCTCAGGGGTCCCTGGTAAGAATGTGAGACCCCATGATAGTGGGGAGGCAGCTGGGACATCAAGGCACCAGCAGCAGAGAGAGCCTGCATCTGCTCTGCCAGATTCTATCTCCCCGCCTCGCCATATGTGGTCTGCCATTGTCCAGGGAGCAGGCCCCTCAGAAGAACACTGTTGTGACCCCATCACTTGTGTCTGGACAGACACTAGCCCTGGAGGTTGAGGAGCACCTCCCTTCAGAGGCAGCAAAGACAAGTTCTAGAGACGGGGGTTAAGAACAGATCAATGAGACTGATTTATGTGGGACTATTTCTAAATGGGCTAGAACTTTGGAGGCTCTGAGCCACTGGCAGTTGCCGAGGAGGGGAGTTAGGTGCCCTGAGAAGGAGGATAGCATTGCACTGGGTAGTAGCTCCATTCCTGTAGTGGGGCAATGTCTTGCCCTGGTATGAGGAGTCCACAAGCCTGCAATCCTGTATGCTACGGTGATGATGCTGGGTCCTTCCAGCCTGGGGCTGCACTGCCTATCCCTCTGCAGAAAATAGATATAACAGCTGCTCCCACTGAATCTCTCTCCTTTGTGAATGATGAGAACGTTACATTGGTGGCTCAATGTTTTTTTCTGAGCTAGTGGGATTTTAGGGAGATGAAGAGGATGACAATGATTTTCCTAACTCCTCACTGGTTCCTGATGTCCGAGCCAGTCAGCTATATAGGAAGGATTGGTGCCATGTGAAGGAGATTAGTGGCTTTTTGAATAACACTAAAGGGAAGCAGGCAGTTGAGGTTGAAGCCTGTTTCCCTGATTTACAGCACTTTATTCTGCCCTCGTCTTGAGCGATACCTCCGTTGATTGTAGGAAACATTTCCATTTCAAAATCTTGTTGAGCATGGTGAGGAAGCATGCAAGGATTGTTCAAGATACACAGGCCACCTCATGGCTCATCTTCTTCAAAGTACTTCCAGTTTCCATTGTTTCTGCTGCTTGGCTCTCTCCTCCCAGTCTCTATGGTGCTCTAAATATTAATGGATGCCAGGATGGACATAAAAGGGCATAGCTCTGAATTTCTCAGAAAAAAATGGGCTGATGTTATCCTTTTGCAAGACAATCACTCAGACCCTGACAATCAGGAAGGAATAGGAAGGGGAAGCTTTCTCGAGCCATGGCTCCAATGTCACTGCTGGGGTGGGTGTTCTCTGTTTGCAGGTGCAGGGGCACAGATCCTCTCTGTGAAGAGTTTTCACAGCTGGTTCCTCCAGGTGGAAACATGTATTTGTTTTAATCTTTGCACTATGTATACCCCTACTCTGGGGCGAGATAGTGTCTCCTTTCTGCAGATGCTTGCCCATGCTATGCTTGACTATGACCCTGATACTATTATTGTTCTGGGAGCGGATTTTAATTGCACTGTAGATTATGTTTTAGACAGGAACCATGAGGAGCTACACCCTCCTGGGAAGGAGCTGAGGAGAAGGTGCAAGGCTACCTGTTTGCAAGCAACCTTATAACCTCAATGTTGTGGCATCGTCTACTGTGTCTGGACCTTCCCTGGGCCTTTTGGACTCAAATCAGAGGCATATATTTTTTTGTAATCGTTACCACTGGTTTCACACTGCTTTGCTGTTCCTGCCTTTAGATGAAGGAGGCCGGGGGCTCCCTGGTTTAGTCAGTAGGATGATGGCCTTTTGGCTCTAGTCTGTTCAGAGATTGCTGTACTCTGACTCCCCACTGGCCTGGGAGTCCTTTGCCTTCTCTCTCCTCCATCATGATGGAGGGAGAGGCTTCGACTCTCTCCTATTTTTGTTGGCACCTGATCCATTACAGAGTCTAGATTTGCCTCTATTCTATAATGGTCTTTTTAATCCCTGTTGACTTCTGCGAAGGGCGAAACCAGACCAGGCATTTTCCAGTGCATAGCTCTTGGAAGAGCTGCTATTTTACAACCCACTTTTTCCTGCTGAAGCTCTCTCCTCCAGGAGCCTGTTTTCTGCCTTTACTTGGGCTGACTTGACCAAGCTGATTGTTCCTAGTTAGAAGCTAGAAGTCAGTGACGGCTGTTGGTGTTCAGACCAGAATCTGGTCTGTGCATGTTTTGGATAATGTCCTTTCTGAATTCCAGGTGATGCTTGCTCAGAGGGCTGCAGGGATTGTTCTTCGAGGGGGGCAGAATCCTGTGTTCCCCTCACTAGCTTTCTCCCCTTGAGGATGAGATCCTTGTGCAACCTGGCAGATTGTTGTCCTGGAAGGGTTTGGTGAATGTATCTTTTGCAACCAAGTCCAAGAAGCAGCTCTGTGGTATGTGTGTCAAGGTGCAGCATTATGCCACCCTCTCTAATCTCCCTGATTCAACCTAGAGGATGTTTCTGTCCCTGGGTAAGTCCATATCCCCAGCTTGGAGGACATTGTACAAACATCCTCTTTCTAAGCACACCGGTAATATGCAGTGAAGGGCCCTGCATAGAATAATAGCAATCAATTGTGTTGTGGATCATAATACCCATGAGGTGTCTGTGCAGTGCCCTTTTCATTAGGTTTCAGAAACAGTGTTCCATTTTTTCCTACATCATCCTTGTTTTATTCTTCTTTTTGGTTTTTGCAGCAGCTTTTCAGCGATTTGGGACTGGTTTTCTGCAAGCCCCTGTTTGTTTTTGGAGTGAGATATGGTGCTCCTGTTGGGCCGGTTTCCTGCCTGACTAACTTTTTGCTGAATCAGGCAAAATTAGCCATTTTGAAATCTCACCAGAAAAGAATGGCCTGGGTAGACCGGGGTGATGTGCTCGGGCTGCTCCGCACACTGGTTGTGGCCAGACTGCAGATTGGTTACAGATTGGTTACACCTTTTATAAACTGACTTGTAACCTGGACACTTTTCAGTTGACTTGCTGTGTTAATATTTTGAATGAACTTGGTGATGATGATGCTTTAGTGATCCATGTTTAATGTTCACTTAAGATGTGTTTTACTTTATTTTATTCATATCTTTCTGTGTACATACTGACATTGTATAACATCTCTCTCTCTCTCTCGCTCTTCCTCCTTCCTTCCCTCCAATCTCATACAGTTCCCATGATTGTAGTGTCTAATCATTATAGAATTTTATCTTCAGAAGTAGGGATTGGGAAATACAAACACCACACTCAAGACTGTTCTTCTGCAAGCTGAATTCCTAGGCCCTGCTGACATAGGAACCTGTGACATATGTCACCCTTCCATGGTGACATTTTGAAGTACTATTTCAATATATTGTGTACCGGTAGTGAAAATTAAGTCTATGCACAATCAACAAATAGGCAGATTCCCCATATTTATTATTATTTTAACGGTGGCCTCCAAAGGGAAAAATTAAGGGTATGGCCTTTTTTTGATGTATAAAGAAGTCCTGCAAGGTATTGTTTTAAATTGTTCCCTGGTTTTTTTACCTTAGAAATTATCACATTTGTCTTCCTTGATTTTGTCAGAGGACCAGAGAACTGGAGGGAAAGATTTCTTAATACTTAAGTATGGAGGGATTGAATTCCAAATATATGGAGCCACAGTGAACAAGCACAGTACCTACTGACCCCTCACCAACAACATCAACTTATCTAGTCTGTCTTCCTTAAGGCCCGGTTTGGCTCCCCACCAAAATTCTGAAAGCATTAATCCTTTTCCACTATTAAATATTTGTTGAACCAAAGTGTTTGATGTGTGCTTATTGAAAAAGAGCAGTAGCACAGAGTATGGATAATTCTGTTTTGTGTTCATATTCAGTCAAAAAAAAAACCCAACAGTTTCCAAATAATAATCCTACTGATTATTTAATTATCTTAATTATATAGATAGTGAGAGCATAATAAGAGTATTTCTATTTCCCCAAATTGATTCCGTGGTGCTTGAATTAGAAGGAATTATCAAAACCTTTTATATATAAAATTGGAAGAATATATATTGGGAGAATATCAATATAATGGAATTGGTCTTTTACCTAATCTGTGTATGGAAAAGGGATACTTCCTTTAAATTGTTCACTGCAGGCTGGATTCTAACTACTGCACAGGCACACAGAGGCATAAGGGGCTGTACGGGGAGTAAAAATGCCCCCTGGCAGGCTACCCAGTCCTTAGGTCCTGACAGGGCCGGCTTTATGAAGTGCGGGGCCCAATTCGAAAAAAACTGCTGCCGCGTACGGCAAAAGGGACAAGCTGCCGCCGATTTGCCGCTGCGGCTGGTGGAACAAAGAAGCTGCCACCGAATTGCCACTGCCGCCCTAATTATATTTCTCTTCTTTAGGGTGCAGGGCCCTCTTAGGCGCGGGGCCTGATTTGGAGGAATCGGTGGAATCAGCCTAAAGCCGGCCCTGGGTCCTGATGCACAAGAGTAAAAAGTGGGAACTGTGCATCCACTACTCCCCATGCGGAGCAGGTAGGCAGCAAGGAAAAGGGGGAGCCTTGAGTCTTCTTTCCTTTCTCCTCCTCCCCTCTAATGATTTAGCCAGTACAGGAGGTATCCTCATTTCCTGCTGGTATAGGCCTCCTTGTCCTGTTCCTGAGGCGATGTAGCTAGACACCTCCCTCTACACAGGTTTTATGGCAAAGCCAGAATGTAACCATAAATCGGGTGATTGTACATCATCAACAACTAATTTGATTGGGGTTTCTATCACTATTGTGAATGCCACAGAATCCTTTTTAATGACTGAGGTAGGAGCCAGATCCAATTTTTTTCAAAGGAGAAAAAAATGTGCACACTTAGTGTTCCCTGAATTGTCTTTTAGCTTTTGCTTTTAGTCACAATAGAAAGGGGAACATTAAAAATCATTTATATTATCTTTGTGCTGGGTGTTGTAATTTAACTTAATCCTATGAAATCAAGATGATTTAGGATCCTCTTTTTATTTAAGAAGTTTCCCCCTCTCATGGCTGCATAAGCATAGCAATCTATTGCTGCCTGAACAAAATGACATCCAATTTGCATGTTAAACTACAATTATGAAAGCACTAATCCTTTCCAGCTATTAAATACTGGTTGAATGTAAATATTTGGTATATGTTTATTGAGCAGTAGCACAGACTCAGACTATAGGTAATTTTTTTATACTCGGTTTAAAAAAAAGATTCAAAGTAGATTTCTATTATTTTATTAACACATGCACAAATACAGACATACATAACAGCTGTTTTCATAGTGCCTTCATTATTTACCGCATGTCTTTATACTTCCTATAAAATGACTGCAAACTAGCTACAACAATCATCCAGCATGAGTCAGAGAAACTCCCTAAAGCACATCTATTGCTCTGTCATTTCATAATGATAGCAGGTCTCTTCAAAATAGGTTCATTGTCTTATATCAGAGGCCTGATACTCAGCCTTCTTAATTGTTTTAATCTGGAACTTCATCTTGAAATGTTTAAAAGTTCTCTTTTTAATGATTACTATGACAGAAATAAGCAAGAGAGACAAAGTGGGTAACGTAATATCTTTTATTGGACATCTTGAATTTATCTGTGACGCTCGGAGTACCTTTCTCAGACCTGAAGAAGAGCACCGTTTGGTTCGAAAACTTGTCTCTCCCACCAACTGAAGTTGGTCCAGTAAAAGATATTACCTCGGCCTCCTTGTCTCTCTAATATCGTTGGACTGACACAGCTACAACTATACAGCATACAGAAATAAGTAAGGTCATTGGTCTACTCACCAAGACAAAGAATTATTCTCTCTTAACATTTTTCATGAAGAAGAGGCATTAGATTAATGTTCACCTAAGTAATGTGATTAATGGCATGATTAGAAACTAGCTCCCAGTTGAAAAGAATGAATGTAAACCATCTAATCAAACAAAATTATTGTTTTTTTTAATTGTTTGTAGCACTGTAAGGCCGTATGAAGTCCAATCTACTAATTTATTCATCCTTATCTCGATATCTTAGTTCTCCCTTTTGTCTCTAGAACAATCATCAGTTATAATTAAAGGAAAGCTAAGCAGTTAGCTTGACAAGCTTGGGATTTGGGAATTACTATAGTCATTAAAAGATCTTCTGATAACCTCATTATGTTTAATCAACCACACACCATCAGGTTTCCCTCTGTCATGCACAATGCAAACTACATCAAGTACAGCAGCAGCTCAAGACCATGGACCAAATTCATCCCCTTGTGTAACTTCACTGAAGTAAGTCTAGAGATACTGCAGATGCATTTATCTCAGTGATGTTGGAATTTTAAAGCTGCAGCCAGAATGGATTAACAACTGCTTTTCTCATATTTGACACAAGCGTGTGATAACATAGTTGAAATTCTGCCAATATACCTTCTGAAAGATAATGAACTATACTCAGATTTAACTTTTCAGTGTTGTGCTTTGATTTGTTGACCACCCTCCTGTTCTCCTTGGATTATTTGATGAAAAAAGTATTCATAAAAGTAATTACAGGCACCTATCGCCATTTTAATGTCATCTGAAGTCATGTGAATGAGTTGCTACCTCATGCTCACTTTCATATCATCATCTTTTTCCTGGGCTGAAGTGCAAAGTAGTTATTGCCAGTCAAGTACACACATTCTCAAAGCCATAATTAAAAGCCCATTACAATACATGTAACATTTAGTTTCTTTTCTTTTTCTCTTTGGATTTAGACAGCCCCCAACAAAATACAAAATCCCCCTACCCAATCTAACCCTCTTACGTAATAAAGTATTACATACCATGTTTGAATATTTAATAGATCACTGATGAGTATTTTCAAATTAACAGAATGTTGTAACACACTGTAAAGGACTACCATATGCTTCATAATGTGCTCACATATGAGCTCATATCAGTGGTCAAAGGTCACTAACAACCTGATTAAAACATGTGCCTGCTAGACATCTTTCAACATGTCAAAACGTGTAACTTTCTGCCATGCATTTTACAGTGAAGAAGCTTTTTCTTCTATAGCATTGTCATTTGTTTTGCCAGTTTGCTTTAGACTGAAAACGTACTATATTCTGTTTGATAGTAGACAGCTGTTGCTACTCTGTAGCAACTCTGAGCATGACAATTCTTCTACCGAACTATAGAATAAGAGTCACTGTTCTATTTGTTGTCTCTTTCTGAAGAATAAAGAACAGAATTTCAGAGAGACTGAAGCCATTTCTTTTCTTCTGTTTTCTTCTTAAATTCTGTTTAATTAAGTAAGCACATAATGAAATACTTCCCTTCTCCTATTACACATTAACAGACTGAACAGTTTCTAAGTATTTAAAAACAAGGGAGAGTTGACAAGCTGATAGTGTTTGTTCAGGCTCAGTTTGAGTTTTCAGGGCAAATCAGTTTTTATTTTGTCTGACCCACTTCCCCTAATCCAGGGGGCATCCAGGATTCCCAGGTTTATGGATTTTGGGTAGCAGATAGAATACCCCTGGTCGGGGCTCTAGGGGTGTGTCAGTGTACAATTGTTCCTATGCTTCTTCAGGGAGTTTCTTGAGAAGATAGTGTGGTTTCTTTTGGTAATCCTCAGTGGGGTCAGAGGGTAATGGCCTGTAGAATGTGGTGTCAGAGAGTTGTCTAGCAGCCGCTCATTCATATTCCAACCTATTCATATGCCCAAATAAATTTTTTAGTCTCTAAGGTGCCACAAGGACTCCTCGTTGTTTAATCTATAGTAGGTAACCTATAGAGTTTCCCCCCGCATCCTGTCTCTAACTTCTCTGGAGAACAGAAAATTTCCCTAGAAGAAGTAAAGGTGGTATGCTCTCATTCAATCACAAGCTGTTGGGCTAAATGCAGGAATCACTGAGTGGAAATCTATGACCTGTGTTATGCTGAAGGTCACACTAGATAATCATGGCTTTAAAAGCTATTCAATCTCTGAGTCCTGGGAATGAGAGAATTCTTACAAGGTGGAGTGCTGCCTTGGTGGTTTGATTTTGTCTAGCTCATTCTTCTTCCAGGTGCATTAAAGAGGTTCACTGCTTTGTGAACTAAAGACCAGGTTCTAGTTCATCAATGCTGTCATGAACCAAACCCTGAAGGCTTTTATACTCAATTCATTAGCTACTCATATCATTGTACCTTAGTAGTCCATTTTATAAAACATAGACATGTCACAGAGAGTACCTACCATCTATAAAATGGCTGTGGTCCTCTCATTATAGGTGCCAGAACTACTCACCTTCTCTGTGTGGCTATCAGACTCAGAATAGTTATATACGTTGTGTAGATATTTCATCAATGATCCTATTATTGGATCTGTCTGGGTGCTCCTTTAAGTCATGCAGACACCCATGGAAGTCAGTGGCACTCTGTCTGGGTATAAAAGTCTGCCTTCATGGATCTGATTACAGGTGTGCCTTATAGCACCCTCGAATATAAATGTTGAATACATCAAACCAGGTGGCCCTTACAGATTGTATTTGTTTATTTTATGAAGAACACAAGGATGTTCTTCCAATTGGCTTCAACAACTGGCAAAATAATTCTGACACTTATTCTAAGCATTTAAGCATCTAAAAATGTCAGTGATATTTTCTAAAGGCTTGGTGCCTGGTCCAAAGCCCATTGAGGTCAATGGAAAGACTCTCATTGACATCAGTGGGATTTGGATCAGGCCATTGGTGCTCACATTAACTTCAGTGCCATTTAGAATCATGTTTTAATATATACAATTCCTCCTGATGACCAGTGGTGTAGCCAGGTTTAGAGCACAGGGGGAGCGGAGCTAAAAAAAGGCGCCGGGAGCAAAAAGTGTCGGAAGCAAAAAAAGGCACCGGGAGCAAAAAAAAAAATGCTCTGCCCTGGCTGCAGCGTAGGAGCAAAAAACGTCGGGAGCAAAAAGAGGCGCAGGGAGCAAAAAAAAAAAAATGCTCTGCTCCGGCTGCAGCACAGGAGGAAAAGGCATCGGAGCACAAAAAAGGCGCTGCTTCTGCTCAGTGGGAGAGTGGCTGTTCCCCTGCTCCCTCCCTAGCTACGCTACTGCTAATGACATCTCTTTTTTCACATGTGAGGTTAATCATTCATTCTCAATTTAGATGAAAGAAAAACCATTTGGTTTCCCACGTTTAATCCATTTGATCCCTCCAAACTCTTTGAAAATGATAAGGCTAATATGAAATAGACTCTTTGGGGAGGAGTAATATTGTCAAAAGCAGTTGATGATTCATTGCGTGAAGTATGAACTCCATAATATCATGGCAAGGAGCATGGGGACAAGAAACGAGAGGGTTCCATTTTAGTGTGTTTCATTAGAAATAACGAACAAAAGAGGCTAAATAGCACAAAAATGTCACTCATTTAACACTGAGTTAGAAAATAAATAAAAAGAGATTGGACAGTCAGTAATACCTGGCAGTTGATTGCCCCTCAAAATTAGCATATTTGGCAGCTGGTGTGTCCCATTTGTCAAAGTGGTTGTAGGCAGAGGGGATTTTTGTGAGCTGCACTGAAATTCAGTTCTTAGCCCCTGAACATGATCAATGATTGTCTGAAAAATACAGGCTATAGATAATTGCAAACTGAAAGCTATTAGAGTATTAACTTTTTTAAACTGCTTATAGAAATAGAAAGGACTTCATAATAATTTCTCCTGATCTTTCATTAGTTTTGTGTCATTTGTTTCATTAGTTATATGCTGTTTCACATTGATATCAATGACCCAAAACTAATTTCTTGTTAAATTGCACTTGTGAATTGTACCTATTGTAGGAATAGTTTCATTTTTGATCATTTGTATTGGGAATGAATGATTGCATCAAAATGGTTAGCTCTGCCTGTGCTGGTAATAGGCCACTTCCACAAAAATGATGCATATACCATTAGAGAAGAGGTAGCAGAATACTGCTTAGCCCATCACTACCAAAATACTTGCTTTCATGCTGACCCAAGTTGTTCTGGAGGTCAGGTGTTTGATAAGTTCTAAAGTCTCCTTGTATTTTGCATACAGAAAGAAAACAATAGCATCACCCTGGATCTGGGCAGCCTTTTTATTTCTACAGTATTCCAACAACAAAATCTTAATCCAAACATATAGTAGACATTTAAGGCCAACACCTGCCAAGTGCTGAGTGCCTCCTAGAGAGTGCTGAAGATCTGGTTCTCCCAAAGAAATTGGTGGGAGTTGAAGACACTAAGTATGTTCTAGAATTGTTCCCTAATATAGTATGTAGAAATGTATACTTTAGCAAACTTCTAAGGTAGCTGACCTGATTATACCCTTTATCTGGGTAAAATATTAGGAGCCTACATCTGAAAAACTCTACAGGAGAATGAGTTTGTTGCTATAGCAGTCAGAAAATGAATTCCCATGTCTGAATTTGGACCCTCTGCTCATGCCTGAGCTAGTGGGCTAATAACAATTGGGAATTCTGTGGATACTTCACACACACTCCTTTGTGGTGATGAAGCACCTCATATCACTTTGTATGAGTTCACTCTGATGGACTCACATAGCCCAATTCTGTTCCTACAGGGCATAGGTAAGTTCTATTCTAGTGAATGCGGCTTTCTTCTCAAGAGCACATCCATGATTAGATACTGGTAACCTCTAGAGTGATCCCTTGTTCCTTCATGCCGGATGGAAGTTTTTCTTAATATGGGGTCTTTGAAAATGGTTATAAAAAGAGGGGGTGGGGATAGCATTCTTTGAGGTTCACCCCAAGAGGTGGTGGGCAAAGAAATACAATTCTAAAATATGTGAGTAATGTAGTAAACTTCACACTCTAGAATTAGAATTTTGGCACCCTGACAGCAGGATTGTCTGGCTATGTAGACTCGCTCCTCACCCCTACGCTACCAGCATTTCCAGCTATCTTCGAGACACCACTGACTTCCTGAGGAAACTACAATCCTTTGGTGATCTTCCAGAAAACACCATCGTAGCCACTATGGATGTAGAAGCTTTCTACACCAACATTCCACACAAAGATGGACTACAAGCCGTTAGGAATAGTATCACCAATAAGGTCACAGCAAACCTCATGGCTGAACTTTGTGACTTTGTCCTCACCCACAACTATTTCAGATTTGGGGACAATTTATACCTTCAAGTCAGCGGGACTGCTATGGGTACCCGCATGGCCCCACAGTATACCAAATTTTTTATGGCTGACTTAAAACAACGCTTCCTCAGCTTTCGTCCCCTAATGCCCCTACTCTACTTGTGCTACATTTATGACATCTTCATCATCTGGACCCATGGGAAGGAGGCCCTTGAGGAATTCCACCAGACTTTCAACAATTTCCACCCACCATCAACCTCAGCCTAGACCAGTCCACCCAAGAGATCCACTTCCTAGACACAAGAGTGCTAATAAGCGATGGTCACATAAACACCACCCTATACCAGAAACCTACTGACCACTATACTTACCTACATGACTCCAGCTTTCATCCAGACCACATCACACGATCCATTGTCTACAGCCAAGATCTAAGATACAATCACACTTGCTCCAATCCCTCAAACAGAGACAAACACCTACAGGATCTCTATCAAGCATTCTTAAAACTACAATACTCACCTGGTGAAGTGAAGAAACAGATTGACAGAGCCAGAAAGGTACCCAGAAGTCACCTACTATAAGACAGGCCCACAAAAAAAGTAACAGAATACCACTAGCCGTCACCTGCAGCCCCCAATTAAAACCTCTCCAGCTCATCATCAAGGATCTATAACCTATCCTGAAGGACGATCCCCCACTAACCCAGGAACCAAACCCTGCAACAAACCCCGGTGCCAAATCTGTCTGCATATCTATTCAAGGGACACCATCATTCGACATAACCATATCAGCCGCACCATCAGGGGCTCGTTCACCTGCACATCTACCAATGTGATATATGCCATCATGTGCCAGCAATGCCCCTCTGCCATGTACATTGGCCAAACCAGACAGTCTCTACGCAAAAGAATAAATGGACATAAATCTGACATCAGGAATTATAGCATTCAAAAACCAGTAGGAGCACACTTCAATCTCCCTGGTCACTCAATAACAGACTTAAAAGTGGCAATTCATCAACAAAAAAACTTCAAAAACAGACTCCAATGTGAAACTGCAGAACTGGAATTAATTTGCAAACTGGACACCATCAAATTAAGCCTGAATAAAGACGGGGAGTGGATGGATTGTTACAAAAACTAATTTACCCATACTAATTTTCCCCTACTGTTACTCACACCTTCTTGTCAACTGTTTGAAATGGGCCACCCTCATTACCACTACAAAAGTGATTTTTCCTCCCTTGATATTCTACTGTTAATTGAATTGTCTTGTTAGACTGACCCCCCACACTCTTGGTAAGGGAACTGCCATCTTTTCATGTACTATGTATATGTACCTGCTACTGTATTTTCCACTCCATGCATATGATGAAGTGGGTTCTAGCCCCCGAAAGCTTATGCCCAAATAAATATGTTAGTCTCTTGTTGATACAGACTAACATGGCTACCACCCTAAAACCTACTATAGATTGTTCCCCATAGCTTATTATCTAACCCAGCCTAGATGTAGATGTTTCTAGTAACTGGATTTACATAGTATTTCCATATTTTTTGTTCAGCTTTTCAATTAATTGGACAGCATCCATAAAGTTTTAGACACAGTATGTGTTAAATATGAGTGCCATAAAGGATATATAATGAAGGAAGAGGGGGAATATAATGGAACACTTTGAAAATTACAACTATTTGTAAAAATTATCTCACAGAGGAGATCTGGAATCCAGAAGATTCAGATAGAGAAAAACAGCAGGAAGAGGCTATGTTATGGTAATGATTCCTTGCTTTCCTGAAGTAAGGAGCCACCTGGCTCTGTATGCATAATTAACAACTTGTTCAACAATTCTGAGTTCTTTCAATGTCTCATTTTTAAAAAATTATTAGGCTGGCTGAATAGAGACTACAAAAAAGTTTACTGGGAGTTATGAATAAACAGCAGACTACATAAAATACATCACATTCAGAGTTTGGTCTCAACAGGACTGCTTGAAACCCACCAAGGTTCAATTAGCCTACACAGTGTTCTGGAATTTTCTTATGTGCAATGCACTCTGGGGCACCCCACCTCTAGGGGTCAGTCAAAGGGCCAGTCACGTGGTGTCAGTGGAAATAAAGACATTATTCTTGCTTCTTGTTAGTTGTTTAAAAAAAGCCTCGTCTACCTCTTCTTCCTGTTTGGGTAGTCTGTAGTAGACCCCTACCATGACGTGACCCTTGTTTTTTACCCCTTTATCCTTACCCAGAGACGTTTCATAATGCCTCACAGAAACAGTAGGTGATGGTGTTTAACAGCTCTCCTTCACCAGTAAAGATTCAGGGGCAGAGAAAGAACCAGTATGCCATCCCTAAAGACAATGGCAGTAGGGATTGTCGAAGGCAGGATGAACACTTGTCCTTTATTTTAAAGGGCATCTCTTATTTTATTAGGCATTCTCTCTTTGGTGTGTAATGTCCCTGATCACACATTAGGGCAATAATAGGACACCACTGAATTTGAGCAGTAATGCAGAAAATCATATACCATGATGCAAATGTATGGTTGGGACAAAGATGGGCAAACAGCCTGCAGACCGTCCATTCGTTTAGTAATCTCAGCCTAACACCAATGCTCAGTTCTTAGGCAATAAATCAGCCACAAGGATTGACTCCAATCAAAGACCAGGACAGAAAGCAAACTCTGCTGCTGTTCACATGACTTCTCTATCAGAAACTCGTATAACAAAATTAATAACACACATCTCTTCCTGAGACTGAATATTTGCTCATGGTCTAAGAAAAAGAATGTGAAGGACAATGCATATCATTCTTTCCTGTGTATGATTTTGTACCACATACATTGTGAGATTCTGTTGCAGTCTACTGTCTCATCAAATAAATATTGCCCTGTATTTTTCATATAGTTGTCTAATAGTTCCTTGAAACACCTTAATAGCTGGTTACAGGGAGTCTTCTCCTAGAATGAATCTGGAATTTAGAGTTCATTAAACTGACTGAATTGAACTGAATGATAAATTTCACCAACATCCGTGCGACCTAAAATTGAAGAGTTGAGCAAATCCCTGTTTCTGATAAGTTTATAACTGATATTCTATTGGGAAAGGGAGAAATATAAGGAAAAGTACTCATGGGTGAAATTTTAAGCATTCAGATATTTGGATCAGGCTGGTTTACATGAACATCTTTCCTGTGGAATATGTGCTAGAAATCTCACTTGAAAAGGATTTCTCATGAAAGTTCTATTACTTTTTAAATTTTGTGTGGTTTTGAAATAACATGAAAAAAGTCTTTCTTGTGGTATTTCAATATTTCCACATCCAGTCCCACACAAACCCAGGAATTGCAAAGGGTTGCAAAATCAAAACAGAAAGTTAATTAAAAAAAATTCTGAACCTCAAAATAATATGGTTTTGGTTTGGTTCAGGTTTTGATGGAATGTTCAAGATAGTTTCTTATTTTAGCCAAAATGGCCAACCCAACTTTAGAAACTATCAGGGAAACATTTTTAAAAAATAATTTCATCTTCTTCCCAGTTCTATTTGCATGCTTGGTCAGTTTCACCAAACATACCACAACTGTTCTGCTGGATTCTGTTATGTTTTAATAAATCCCTCCTGTGGTACAGCTCTTGCTGCTAATCCAGACATTTACTAATCCAGTTTACAAAAGACCTTTAGTAAGATTAGCAGTGTTTTATACTTGGAGGAATGACTTTACAGTGAAATGCTGACATCTGGCAGCATAATCCAAACAGCTTCATAATAACACATTAAACAGTTAGTAGTCAAATATTGTAAACAAACGTTTGAACATCTTATGTGGTTGTTTAAACAAGTATCACAAACAGAATAGCATTGGTGGTCTTTAAACCTAAATGAAAGATTATTTTACATAAATATTCCCAAGTGTGAATGCCCTTGACTTGCAGAAAATAAAAAACAATAAAAACAAGTCAACTATTTTAAAACAGTTTGTGTTGGATCATCGGTTTCTCAGAGGCGCATAGGAAACATGACACTATGCCATCTCCCTATTGCCTCAATCCCGGGGACACCAGGGAACAAATCAGCCTCCTGACATAATTTATACCTGTCATCAGCCATGGCTCAGTTAGTCTTGGGTGGTTTTGGCCCTACATCTAACATGTCTCTCCTTGCCCCCAGCAAACCCCATACGAGAAGCACTGGCGAGTGGGTGGCATTGAGTGAGTTATGCTGGCTTTACATTACTTGAAGGATTCCCTCTACACCAGGAAAATTCCTGGACTCATTAGGGCCATTCTCTGGCTTCTTGGTGCTAGAATAATGGCCAAGGGTCTGGCTGTATTTAAGAGACTTTTGATTTTTAGAGAACACAGAGTTTTTCTCTCTTTCTCTTTTTATTAAGCCACCTGTTGAGAAACCCAGGTCCTGTTCCAGTAAGCCCTTACTCAATGAATAGCCCTATCTCACATGAGTGGTCACTGGTATTTGCAAGGACCATCCACATGACTGGGCCGCAAACAAAGATCTATTGTAGACCTGGGAAGGAATAAAACTCTGCATATAATGGGTCTGCTCCTGCAGTCTATGTCAAGGCAACAACCCCATGAAGAGAGACTGCAGGAGGCACTATACTTGCGTTATGTGCTTAACCCCTGCCTATAATGCACGCTCAGCTTCACCCAGTCAAAAGAATCTTCTCCCACTCAGTTGCTGACAAGAGCAAAAAATCCAGTACTGAGTCATAGTCACGGGAAACAAGTGAGAACATAGCGTCCTCTGAGAGCGCTGATGATCAGCAAACTTTTTGACTTGTATCTCTCTGTGGTCTGTGCAGTGCTGAGGATGATGTATGTGATCAAACATGCTCCAGCATAGTTTTCTTATCTAAACTTCCGAGTTAATTAAAAAACAAAATAACTGCTTGGTGTCTTGAACTATGAAAGGATTATATCTAGCTATGAAATTAAGTGCATGTGCAGTATGGCAGTACTGTTATAGTTTTCAATTCACAGTATGTTTTCAAATGATTTATGTTAAGGATTATTAAGGCTCACAGTGCTGTCAGTAACACAGATTTCAGACCTATGTATGGAAAAACTGCATGTTTTGAGATAAGAGGGAAAACATAGTTTGTAACTGTAAGATGACCTCTAAGCTACTTTGATGCAGTTACTCAGTGAGAAGGATGCTTTGGGGAGACACTCAAAGTAAGATGATAATATCCTTTTCCAAATTCTTAGGGCTTGATTCTCTTCTGGAGATGTGTACATGGGATTTTAATAGGTCCCACTACAAGTTTAGCAAACATCCAAAGGTGGTATGCACTAAGTGCTCCACCCTGCATATACACAGAAAGCGTTAAAGAAAAGTCTGGGGAAGAAAATACCTTTCCTTTAACCAAGATAAAGCCAGTGACTATAACTCCTTCTATATTATAAAGATGGAACACATTCATTTATGTGTCTTGTTTATATGTTTGTTAATTAATTTTTCAACAGAAACTAAATAACTAAATTGAACCTGGGATTTTTACACAGACTTCTGCCTCTAATGTAGCAAATGTGGTTACTATGGAAGCCCACACCTTGTAGCACTGATGTTGGTTTAGCTGCTTAAAGTATAGTGAGGGGTGTCTGATTATCACCAGGGCCGGCTCCAGGCACCAGCTTTCCAAGTTGGTTCTTGGGGTGGCATCGAGAATGGGGCAGCAGTCTGAGTCCCAAGGCGGCAATTCGGTGGCAGCAATTCGGCGACAGGTCCCGCTGCGGGACTTGGACTGCCGCCCCATTCTCGCCTGCCGCGGCAGCAATGGGGCGGCAGGTCCGCTGCTCATCCCTTGCCGCTGCGGGACTGCGAGTGCTTGCGTCAGGGGTGGGGCCCCGCAACGTCACCCGGCGTCGGGGGTGGGGCCACGGCGACTGCCTGGGATGGCAGAATCGTCTTAGCTGCTCCTGACTATCACAGCCCTGTCACCCAACAAATGGCTACAAAATATGTGCAATTTTACACGTGTGTGTGTGTGTGTGCAGGGGAGAATTTTCCAAAGTGATTAAGGGCCATATTTTCATAGATATTTAAAGGTATTTAGGTGCATAAAGATTCAGATAGGTGCTGAAGAGGGTGGGAAGAGGGTTCAAAATGCCTACATTGGTTAAGTGCCTAACTCCCATAGGGATTTAGGTTCCTAACCTGTTTAGGCACTTTTGAAAATCCCAATAGGTGCTTATCTGCACTTTTAAACATTTGGCTGTACGTTTTTGAAAGTGGGACTTGGGCTCCTAAGTCAGTTAAGCACTTTCTAAAATTTTAGCGTAGATCCCTAAATGTTTTAGCTCTGAAAATCTGCCCCCGTTATTCTGAGAACTACAACTGTTCCTGGGCATGGATTGTATTGTGCCTAACACTTGACTTACTGCAATGAACACACTTGACTTATTACAATGAACAATATTTCCCATAAAACCAATGTACAATCTGTGCCTCAATCCTGCTTAGTTAACTTTATGCTACCATTTCTAATCTTTGCAAAAGAATATAATCTGTTTTCAGGTACTGTAGAAGTGATTATATGGGTTTAGAGCTATGCCAAACACACACACACACACACACACGCTTCCTGTCATACTTGAACTGAAACAAGACCAAAGATCACATTCCTGAATAATTACATTGCTTGATGACGGAGGAGTATTCTAACTGACCACTACCTGTTAACTTTACTCTAGATAAATAGATGGCTGAATGAGCACTTTACTGGGAGCTCAATACATTTTATTCTTAAGGTTTGAGTAGATCAGCACATCTTTAATCAAAACTAAGCTTCTGCCTTATGGAATTCTGTTATGAATGATTATAGTTTATGGGTGGCAACCCTGTATGCTGAACAAGATGGATGGTAGAAAGATAGGGAAAAAGCTCAAAGAATATTTAACACTGGCTACCAAAGTTTATTCTATGCAATTTGAATTAGCTGAAGGATGGCCTGGAAAGGAAATGAGCACTGTAAAATCAAAGCAAAATACAGAAGTAGTTAATTTTATTTTTAAATCTCTCAAAATTCCTCAGCGGACATCTGAAAACATAAAAAAAAACCCCACAACCCCAAACAAAAAACCAACACCCTAAAACCAGAAGATTTTCCAAAGCTAATAAATGAAAACAACCTAAAAAACAGTCTGCAACCCAGCAGCTAGCAACCAATTTGAATCTCGAGACACTCACTCCAAGTATAATCCTGAGTCTCACCTGGAATGATGCCACAGATATACTTTGGCATATTTTAAGTAGCGATGCATTCCAAGAGATGCTTACTGAAATCAGAAGACGGGAGGTACTGGCAAAGCATAATATTCTACAAATGGATATTTTGGAAAGAATGTTAGATGTATCAGCTCATAGTGGGATTGCATTTGTGGGGCCTTAAGATTTAATGGCTAGAGAAGGGAATTGGGTCAGATAACTGGGTTGGATACTGTATTTAGCTGTTATTGACTTGCTGGGAAAGTCACTTAGGTAAAAATGTTCAGAAGTAGCCACAGATTAGGGGTGCTTCTTTTTTTGGCAGGCCTAGCTTCAGACTCATTTGGGCTTTATTTTCAGAGGTGCTGAGAATCCACAGCTCCCACAGACTTATTTTATTAAGTTTATTAAGTTGTGAAAATGAAGGTATCCCAAGCTGCAGAGAACGGTAGCATTCAAAATCAGTAGTTGCTTTTGAAAAGGTTGGCCTCTTTGCATTATGAAAATGGCATGAACAGCATTTTCCTGCCTGGCAGGCAATATTGTGAGGCTCAGTTATTTAATGTTTATAAAACATTTTGAAAACTTTTATTGACAGATATTAAATAAGGGTAAAGTACAATGGAAGATAGTGCAAGTGTAACCAGGGCGTATGCAACAAGTGGCACGTAGAACATAAAGGAATAGTCAATAATGTCAGTTTCAGTGAGACCAAATGGCACACAGTGGCTTTTCATGATCTGAAACTGACTCACCAGACATCTCATACATTGTTACAGCACATATTTCCTGGAAACATCAGAGAGAGCAAAGGTATTCTCTTACACATGTACCTGCCCCTTCTGGAAGGAAGTCATCATTCATATTAGTCTGGTTCTAGACTGGAATCATCAGCATGGCTTTGAATAGGATGTTTTTGGTGACTCGGCCTAATTAGGTCATCTGAGCAGCCAAGAGAAACAATTATTTCTTATAGCCCCTCTAAGAAGCTTATCCTTTCCATATGAATATTACTCAGTCTTGGAATGTTCTTTTCAGAACTGCCATATTTAAGAGTGTTCGTTTCACTGGTTAGTCCTCCTGTTCTGCTGTGTGAATTCCTCTGGAAAAACAACACTCACTTCCTGAAGTGAGAGTGCGGGGCAACATGAGCCAGGAGTCAAATTCCACCATCAGTTACAGACACACAACTCTCATTAACTTCACTGGCAGAGATGTGCCTAAATGAGGGCAAGATTTGGCCCTAGGACAGGAAATGAATAAAAACACCTGAGCCACATGAAATTTCAGTGTGGGGAATGGCGAGATTATTCCCCCCTCACCCCTTAGGTACTGCATTTTTAAATGTAGATCAGTCTGCCATGCTATAGCAGACACCATTTTGTGTTTCAGTTCAGGAGCAAGAACCCACAACTAGCCTGCTTACCTGCTAGCTTAATCCTCAGGCAGTCCAACAAGCACAGCTGTGCTGCAATGGAGCTGGCTGATGGCCAGTCACCTGACTGGTTGAGGGGATCAACAGACTTGCCCTTAAGACCAGCACCAGCAGCGGGGTAAAGAATTTGCCCATGGCTGTGATAGTGCTGCTTGTTCATAGTCCTACTCTTGCGATGCTTCACGCCAGGTAACCTCTGTTCTGACCATCGGCTCTGATTCCTGACTCTGATATCTTGCCTCTGACTCTGGTTCTGACCCTTGACTCCAATTCCTGACTTCTCGCTCTGACTGTGATCCTTGAATCTGGCAACTTGGCTTGTACTCCTGCTCTAACCACTAGGCATGATTCCCACTCTAACCACTAGGCATGATTCCCACTCTAACCACTAACAGAATGAGTCACTACATTTTCTCTCTTACAGCAATCTCATATTTAATCTTTCTTTCTTTGTTGTTTTCCTTATAAGGAAATAAGCAATCTAGGCTGAACAAGATAAGATTTGCTCTTTCTGTATGAGAAAACATAACAGGCAGGGATAAGTTAGCAATCAACATGAAATTGCCCAGACTGGAATTTTGCTGGGGGCCACTCCTAAGGTTGACAGGGTTTATATAAAATAGATCTCTCTGTTCATATTGTCTACGACATAAACAGGTAATATAAAAAGTGTTGGTAGATAAGGTGATGGTAGATACTGATTGATATAAATACAAAGAATTGTTCGTAGGTTAGTAAGTTCAAAACATTTTTCTTATCCCAGAAATGGCTTCCTGGGGGCAATTTTTAATACCACCATCTCTACTTTCTACTCTTACAGAGTGCCACTTTTAAAACTTTTTTTAACTAAAAAGCATAACTCCTAAGTAATGTTAGTAGAGCTCATGTTCCACTAATCTTACCATTTCTCTCTTCTCCTTCTACAGTAGCAATTTTCTTTTGTAGCTTTTAGTAGTAAATTTCCCCTATAAATAATATGCTTTTTTGGTATGGTCTTGTTTGTTTCTTGTTGCTCTAATTCTCTTCATCTTGTAGTGTTCTATTGTTGGTGTTTTTTTCAGCTTTTTCATGTATAAACTATGGAGTATCTTGTGCGATTATCATGATGTATCCATCAGCTGGAAATACAACAACATAGCTACACATAGGGCCTGATTGCAAAACTGCAATCTGGGTTAGCATCCGGTAAGGCAGGTGCATTGCTTAGTCCAATTTAAACCCTGGTAGGTGTACAGGTATTCTCTCAAAAGAGCCATATTTTTGGAGTTTAATGTACCCACTCTTCACTCAGCCACATCATATATCACTTGAAAGCGTATTTTATGTGTGTTTAGATGAAGTACGATGTGGAGCTGTAAGCCTATAAGCAGGTGAAACAATGGCATCCAAAATGAATGTCTTTTTTTGGACAGTTCCAGAAACATTGCAATGGTACCGTGACTTGAGTTTTTAGCATTTAAGTTAATTTCAAAACCCTAATGTGGAGTTTATTGGTCAAAGCTACTAGATGACAATATATTAAATGATTTGTATTGGTTTTGCAAGGGCAAGTTTTTTCCTCCAAAATGATGAAGCTGTTTAGCATGTGATAAAAATGCTGAATATCAGCATTTTGCAACACACCAAGATGAAATGTTTACACATTGCATATTCCTAAACTGTCAAGGTATTTCACAAGTGATTATAATAGCTTTTTATCTTTTCAAGTGAAATTTGCTAGCCAAATCAGCCTTATACTGAAGGTGGTGCATTAGTAGCAGTAGATGGCATGCCCATAGTTTGTACTGCATAGTGGGTAGATATAAATGTACATGAATTCCCAATGCAATGCTTCTCCATTTGTAAGCTTTTCTCCATTCAGTGTGTATCTAGTCTGCCTAGTAGAAGGTTTTAATTGGTAATTGTGTATGCATGCAGTATTAACCTTTGAAATATTCTAGACTGTAGCTCTTTAATTCAGTGATACTTATGCACAGGTCAGTAATCGTGTTAGAGATGACAATACACGATTTCATATTATGAATATGCAAAAGCTGTGAGAGAAGGAAGTGACCTAAGAGAAAAAGAGAACACAAAGTCTACAAACAAATCCTTGCCACTGCATTGAAGAGGAATGAAGACCATGTTATAACTCTTACCAACCACATCATCAACAATATGACAAAACTATTTAATCCTGGAACACGGCCAGAGATGCTTATCAACATATTTACTGGACTTCATGTAACACCAGATATACAAGAGTCTCTACTGAAAATAGCAGATGTTAGTGAAGAATAAATGGAGAGATTTGTAAGAGGTGCACTTGATTCTAGTGTGACATGTAGCTCCTTCAGCCCAGTCAAGAAATCTGTCATCAAAACACTTGCTGACAGGGCCAAGAAGACAAAATTTAAGTCTGGCAAAGGAGAGATAATAACAACAATTGTCAGTCCAGAAATTGTTTCCCTTAGAGAGATACAGAGGTGATGTGTCAATGGCAATTGTTCTTAGGCACAGGTCCTATTAAATGACTATGTCCATCTTCTATGCGGATGGAACAATGAGAAGAACAGACAAAGCTGAATTAGGGCAGCAGCTGGAAGTTCAAGTTGAGAGAATCCATGAGCTAAGAGCATGCAGCAAAGAAACCACAGTGTACATCAGAGATGCCATAGCTGTAATACTAATGATGGCTGGAGACAAATTCCACAAATTTGATGAATTGGCTTCTGAGTACTTGAGGAAGGGCTTTAACAAAGCTAATTCAATATTCAAAGTCTTTGACAGATATGACAATAGTAATTCTATGAAAACTTCAAAAAGACAGTGCTGAATAGGATCCATGTTGGATGCAAGAAATACCAGGTGATTGATGGACAAACTGTGTCCCCATGGAAAAAAGTTTCTAACTGTGGCATCCAACAAGAAGTCACTTGTAAAATTTCTCTCAATATTTGGTTTAAAATACACCTGAGATAGTAGGAGCCCACCCAACACACCCCTGCTTGGTTTAGGCTTTCCCAATGGTGAAGTAGCAAAGCAGAGGTGTCAAAGAAGCCCAACAATTGTACCGTACTCAACAGGAAGTGGACAGAAGGACGTTTCTGCATGCTTTTCATGCCAATATGGCTTCTGGGTCTCTTGCTGTCAAAGGAACCATAGTAATTATAATCTGATACAGATGTTTTTGTCCTGGCTGTTCACTGCTTTCCAAAAATGAAACACACAGATAACACATGGATTGAAACAGTCACCATTACCAGTACAACCAACAAGCATCGCTTCATACCTGTGCATGCAATTTGTATGCACTCATTCCTGACTTCCACAAAATAATTCCTGCTGAACATCGATTAACAGGATGTGACTCTGTCATCCCTGTTTGGTGCTGGGATGAGGGAGAAATCTGTTTAATGTTGTCAAAATGAAGGGAACTTACAATTTCATCGATCTTGCCAAATTAGGAGAGAGTGGATGGAGAAGCTGCAATTTCTGCAGAAAGGAAGTTGGTAACAGTGTTGTATGACCAGAGTAAAAAAGAAAAGGAAACTCACAGAGACCTGAGTTGGCAAATAAAGATTCGGATTTCTTTGTACATAGGTAAACCAGATATTGGCTCATCATTGCTACATGGATGGAAAAATGGATGATGAACTACTTCATCTATTCTTCAAGGAACCAGTGGCATCAGAGCTTCTAAAAGACCTTATTTGTGCCTACACAGTCAGCTGCCTGCAGTCAGAACAGTCTTCCCTGCACAGAACTGTGTACATGCCAAGGCAATGAAGTATGTGAAAACATGTGCACTCTCAACAGCGGTCATACTGATGAATAAGATCATGATGATAACTAGAAATGTAACCAGCGTTCTTACATTTCAATGATACCTGTAAAAATATATTAAATTTTGTTTTACCCTTTAGATCAGGCCTGCACAACATGTGGCCTGGGGGCCGCATGCGGCCCGCGTGGGCTCACTGTGCGGCCCGCGTGGGGGTGAGTAGTTGGGCTCACTCTTCAAGGGTTGCAGCTGTCTGGAGGTGCCTGCCTTCCACGCCTTCCTCATTCACATCTCATTCATTCAACAGGGCAATTGAATACAAAGTGTGGGGGGAAGATCTTATTCTACTTCTAGCAAAAAGACATTTTTCTTTCACCTTAATTATACTACCTTAGGGGCCTGCTATAACATATTACCAAGGTTCAATACAAAGTCATATAAAAGTTATACAAAAATGCATAATGCAGAGATTTATCTACAACTGCATTGTCTGACTGTTGTGTTCAGTAATATAGTGACCCCTGGGGGGGTGAAGAGGGGTGTGATGGTGGGGCCGAGCGGGGAAGGGGCGGGTCCTATTTTACTGCTGTGATCTGGTTACCCTAGGCGCGCTGTTTCTTTCCCCCTCTACAGGCTTCCACACCCCAGTGCTGGGGAAGGAGGGGTTGTTTCCGCGGGGCGGGAGGCACTGGGGGGTATTTCTGCGGGGCCGGGGGGTTTCGGCCCTTAGGTGTTTTCTTTGGAGTAATATGGCCCTCGCTGCTTTACGAGTTGTGCAGGCCTGCTTTAGATGGTGGTTGTGATGCTGCAAGGTCACAAAGAAATTCAATTTAATGTCTTGGAATAGTCATTATACTAACTGAAATGAATGAAAATATTTCAAAGTGGTCATTTTAATGTATTGAGGTTGTCATTGTTTATTCTCACTTCTGTGGTAACAGCACTACTTGACAGCTTCACATCATACCTCATCTTAAAGTAAATATAATAAGCTTTCAAATGATGTATGATGTGCACATCTGTGTGGAATGGGTACATTAAATTAGGGTGACCAGATGTCCCAATTTTATAGGGACAGTCCTGATTTTTGGGACTTTTTCTTATATAAGCTCCTATTACCCCCGTCCCGATTTTTCACACTTGCTGTCTGGTCACCCTTCATTAAATTGACCACATTGGTGGTGTCTCCCACTACCCTATATTGTGAAATTTTAAGTGATGCATAACTTTTTATGGATCTTCTGTATACATATGGATTTCACTTACTATGTAGTGCTAATGGACTACCCAGCACGATAAGGATTCCAGAATCTGTCCTATAGTTGGTTGTATGTAACAAACTGTGGAATCTTTGTTTTAACTTGTGTGTTTTCTGCTTATAATAAGACATTTCAATTAATATTATTATAAATCCCCCTCTAACTGCATTCTGGGCTCTGGTATATCCCTTGAATTGGTATAAATGGGATAACTCCCATTTATACCAATGCATAACTGCCACAGATAACTCCCCTCTTCCGCACCAGTTTAGCTGTGTGTGTTGGCCAGTGTAGTGGAAGGAGGTGGAACAGGGGCAGAGCCCTTGGAACTCCTGTGCCTGCCTACTTGCACAGGAGAGTGTTGTCATCGTCATCATCATGGCAAATCCCAAAGAGATGTGGCCCCCTAGCAAACCAAGCACTACCTGGATCAATCTCAGATAAGGAGTTTAAGGTGCTTTGATTGAATATACAGTTTGTCCATCACTGGCAATCTCATTGCACTGACAAAGCTTTTGGCACCAATGTGTAGTGGTATTCCTTGGTACACACACTTTGGAATTTGTTGGTCTTCCAATCTTATAATGTCCACCTAAGAAAGCCACTGAAACTGAACCAGTGCTGATGGAGGCAGTTGCTGAGTTTGGCGTCCAATATCCTTGTTCCTGATCTTGCCCTGCCACTTGATATGGAGCAGCTGAGGGAGACAATGAGAACCGAGAATGGCAATTTGTTATTCTTCTGCCTTCCTCAGGGACCACGTTTCATTTCCATACCACAGAGTTGCTTTACCTGTGGTTCTATAGATCCGCAGCTTTGTAGCAAGTTTGATGTCACAACGATGACAGAGGCCACTAAAGGGCAGGAAATATGGCAACAGCTGCTACTCTTTGAGCATCAATATATTTCAAGCATCCTCCAGCACTGTCTATGATGCTATCCAAATATTTGACAGCTGCCCCCTGCTTGACAGCCCGTCCAGACAGGTTAATATTGAGCTGGTTGTAATCTGGAGCTGGAGGTTGCTTGATGGAAATGGCCAGGGACTTGGTGTTATCCGGATTAATAACCAGACCAATATGTGCTTCTTCTTGCCCAACCAGATCAATCGTTAATTACAGCAATTCACCAAACCAAACCAACGGGACAATGTCAGTAATGAATTCAGGTTCTTGAAGAAGAAGGGTGCTCAGCTTGACTTCTCCAACAGCTGCCTCCTCAAGCTTATCTATCAGCCAATCAATGCCAATATTGAACAACGGTGGAGAGAGGAAGCCATGCTATGTATCTGCCATTTGACTAATACAGCTTTCATTTTATTATAGTGCTCAATAGATGTTAGGCACCTCAGTGCTTTAGAAAATCCCACTAGGTGACTATATGCATCTTTAAGGGCCTAAATGTGTTTAAAAATCTGTCCCTAAGTAACTTGTCACACAGGACGTTTATAGTGGAGTGAGGCAATTGAACCTGTGTTCCTCAAGTCTTAGGTTAGGAGCCTAACAACTAGATCATCATTCATCTCTGGCAGCTAGGTAGCAATACAGGTAGTCTGCTTAGTGCGCTAAGGCATCATCTTGCAACCTTTTTTCCCTTAAACCAGCATGCAGCCAGGCACAGCTGTGCCCTAAACCTTATGCATTGTCCAACCTTTTGACACTGACATGTCACAATCACTAAGCAGCAGGGCCGGCTCTAGGTTTTTTGCCGCCCCAAGCTAAAAAAATGTTGGCTGCCCCCCACCCCACCCCTGGGCTCCCCCCCCCCGCACCCCCTGCCACACCAGCCCATGGCTGTCACCCCCCCCCCCACACACACCAGTGCCCTTCCTCACCTGCACTCCCTGCCGCCCCAGCGCTGGGCTCTCCCTCCCCTGCCGTCCCAGCCCTGGGCTCTCTCTCCCCTCCCTGCACCCCTTGCCGCCCCAGCCCTGGGCTCCCCACCACCAGTGCTGACTCTGCCTGCTCCTCCCTCACCTCCAGCCTGTCCGGTGCTGGCAGGGCTGGGGTAAGCAGTGGGGCTCCTGGGCCGCGCCTCAGCCCAGGGTCCCTCCAGCCAGGGTTCCCGCCTCCAGGACTGGCCGGGACCCGGGAGGGCAGAGCTGAGGGGACCGCCCCGGCAGGGGGCTGAGGAGCCACGGCAGGACAGCCCCAGAGGGAGCGGAGCCCCGCAGAGTGGGACGCAGGCCCTGCACGGCAGCACCCTGGGTACTGGTCCCCTCATGTCCGGGCTGCTGCTGCTGCTCCTGGCCACCCTGCCGCAGCCCCTGAGTGGCTCGGGCGCTTCACCCAGCCCCAGCTATGGTGCTGGTGGGGCGGCTGCCCTGCGGCACCTGCGGGCAGCTCCGTGTGCCCTGTGGGGCAGCCCCCAGCCTGAGTGTCCCAGTCCTTACCCAGTCCTTTTGCCGCCCCAAGCAAAAAAAAAGAGGATGGCCAGAATGCTGCCCCTGAAAATGTGCTGCCCCAAGCATGTGCTTGGTTTGCTGGTGCCTAGAGCCGCCCCTGCTAAGCAGCCATCCAATAGGGGCTAGATTGTTGGTTGGACTATGTTCTTGCAGAAGTGAATAAGAACCCTCCATGCCCACTTTACATCTGGGGCTACTTGACCCTTGAACCCAAGCATGTAGACTATTTTCCCACTTATTCCCTCCCAGCAAGAAGGTGGGTGGCAAAGGTATATGGAAAAGATGGCGCCAAAGGTGCAAAGGGTAGGGGTTGTTAATAGTTTACTGTGGGTAGAGAATAGCAATGAATGACCCCTCCCTATGAGCAAGAAGGGAGAAAATGAGGAATAGTAACTCACAATTCTTAATAGGGTAACCCCTGATGTGGTGGATGATTGGTGATTAGCACATAGCTTGAAACTGGAGTTTGAGTCTCTGCTTTGCCCGACTCCCTGTATGATGTTGGGCAAGTCACTTAGCCTCTGTTCATAGGTTCTCTGTCTGTAAAATGGGAATAACAACACTGAGGTACCTCACAAGTATCATGAGGATAAATACATTAAAGATTTTGAGGTACTCAAACACTGCGGTAATGGGGGTCAGATAAGTTTCTAAGGCTATGTCTACACTACGACCTTGGGGTATGTGTACACCTACTCAAACTAGCTCTAATCAAACTAGTGTCAGTATAAATAGTAGTTTTGCCATGGCAGTAGAGGCACAGCTTAGCTATGCCAAGTACAAACCCAGCTGAAATGGTGGGTACATACTTGGCATGACTAAGCCATGCTACCATGGCTACACTGCTATTTATACTAGCGTTAGCTCAATGAGCGCTAGATGTCAGGCCCTACAAGTCTCAAACCTGTGCTCATGGGAGTCATCACACTTCAATCCACCTTCTCATGTTTCTTTGAATTTATAAATATCTGTTCACTGTATGTTCCATTCCATGCATCCGATGAAGTGGGTTCTTAACCCACGAAAGCTTATGCTGAAATAAATTTGTTAGTCTCTAAGGTGCCACAGGTATTTTTCTTGTTTTCTTTTTGCTCACACTTCAATCGTCCACCTGGCAGCTCATAGACAGCAGTTGGGACTGGAATCCATGAAGCCCCACTGGGGCACAAGCCCTGCCTACACTCTGATTGGGAGAGCTCCAAGACGTCTGATGGGGCTGCAGCCCATATTTAAGCCAGGGGAGGAAAAAGGAAGCTGTTTGTACAACTGGGCTTCACCCTCCATGAACTGCTAGTCTGTGTTTACTGATTCCTGCCTTCTGACCCTGACTTGGCTTGACTCTTGATAGCTGACTCTTGATCACTGTTCTCCAGTATCTGTCTATTCTAGATTTCCTGGCCTTCCAAACCAGCCTGATTCCAGGTCATTGGTTCCTGGAGCTTCAGCCTGTGCCTAATGTTGATGCTACCCCCTAGGCTAAGTTGCCCATGCCCTGGCCCTGATACTAGTACAAGTATCTGCACACGAGCTCTCTAGCTCAGAATAGATGTAGCTTAATGTGGGTAGACTGAGTCTAAAGTCAATATCTAGACCTAAATTTGTATCTCCATTCTGTTATTAGCAGTCTGGAATAAATACTTTGACGCCTGCTCACCTATTTGTTCCTCAATTGATATGAGTCAATGTTTAGTTTTCCTTGGTATCATTCCACTGGTTTCAATAGTTCTGGAGGAACACTAGAAGTCTTTTCCCCTATAATGTCTATTTAAAAAACGAGAAGAAAGAAATCAGTCCCAGGAGGAACAGCTTCTTTTATTACGTTTTCCTTTTCTAATTTAACTCCAGTTGAGATTGTTTTTGTTTGTTTTTACTAGAATCTTAAATACCTCATGTGCAATTTGGAAAATAAAATATTTTGTTTGACCTCTAATAATAACCAGATTGGAATGCACGGCAACAAAACAAAATCATTTGGATTATTAGAACTGTGCTAAGTAACTGCTATTTACAGAACTCTTTGTGGCTTAAAAGAGACTTAGGTGAAAGGGCAAAGTGACAGACTGCAAATGTTTCACATTCAAAAAGTATTACAAATGTGTCAGTTATAGCACCTGTTGTTTATTAAGTCATTTCATGCTGGCCAAGGATGATGCTCTGGTGTAACACTGTGTGTGCTGCAATGTCATCAGTGGAACCCTAACCCTAACCTTCATGTCTGATTTCAGTGTAGTAGCCGTGTTAGTCTGTGTCAGCAAAACGAAAATAAGAAAGAAAAACTTGTAGCACCTTAGAGACTAACAAATTTATTTCAGCATAAGCTTTCGTGGGTTAGTACCCACTTCATCGGATGCAGCTTATGCTGAAATAAATTTGTTAGTCTCTAAGGTGCTACAAGTTTTCCTTCATGTCTGAAGCAGCTCTGAATGCCTTTTCCAGTTTTTGAACTAGATTGTGGGTTTTGGCATGAGCGTGAGCAGCCCCAGCCCCAGAAGTAGCATTGGGAGGCATTGTATGTCAGACATTTCCCAGAGTCACCCTGTTCTACATGTTTCAGTGTAGTAGCCGTGTTAGTCTGTGTCAGCAAAAAAAATTAAGAAAGAAATACTGTGGCATCTTAGAGACTAACAAATTTATTTCAGCATAAGCTTTCGTGGACTACAGTCCGCTTCGTCGGATGCATAGAATGGAACATACAGTGGGACGATATTTATACATTCAGAGAAACATGAAACTGTAAAAGGCTAATTAATTGAAAGGAACTGTTATCAGTAGGAAAGAAACTTTTGAAGTGATAATCAACATGGCCCATTACTGACAGTTGACACAAAGGTGTAAGGGTATTTAACTGGGGGAAATAGATTCAATTAACGTAATGACCGAGCCATTCCCGGTCTATATTCAGATCTACGGTAATGGTATCTAGTTTGCATATTAATTTAAGTTCGGCAGCTTCTCGTTGGAGTCTGTTTTTGAAGTTTTTCTGTTGCAAAATGGCCACCTTTAAGTCTGTTACTGAGTGATTAGAGAGGTTGAAGTGTTCACCTACTGGCTTTTGAATGTGATGATTCCTGATGTCAGATTTGTGTCCATTTTACACAAATGGACACAAATCTGTCCATAGAGCCTGTTCTACATGACTCAAGGGGAGGGCTGTATGAATAATTTGGTTTATTAATTATTATTATTATTATTATTATTATTATTATTGGATCACCAGCCATTCTGAAAACTTGTTTCTGTCTCAGGTTGACCTGAAAACAACCAACCAAGAATGAAACATTTTGATTTTAAGCATCATTTTCCTTCTAACAAGTAAAGGAAATTTTGAAACAAAAGTCTTTGCAAATAGAAAAGTCAAAAAGTTTTGCACATTTCTGGATTTACTTAAAGTTTGGGGGAGGGGGCAGTTTGACTGAAACAATCTGGTAAAATTGACATGAATTCACAAAATTGGTTTCAGTCAACCCAAATCTGCATTTTTAGCTGAAAAAAGTTCCAGTCAAAAGTATTTTTGACCAGCTCTACTCAAGGGTAGTAATTTACTTAGGACTATATCAGCAGCAAATTGCTTCAGTTCCTCTTTTTCTCTGACCCCGCTTGCCCACACTGGGGTGCTGCCTCAGCTGCAGTGGCTAGGAAGTGAAAAGGATGTAGATCCAATGCTCCACCTGCTCCCCATCTACTTGCTTCAGGGAGATAATAAGGTAGGCAATACCCATTTACTCCTAGGACCATGTAGATAGGTTAAGGAATAAACAGGCTTGTTACTCTCTTTTACTACCCTGAATGGGCATGTAGTCCAAGTCACAACCTAGCTTGTAAGTTTAATTTTTCCAAAAACATCGAGCCCTAATTTATCTCACATACAACCAACCACAGTTGAATTCTCTGCCAACTGCTGAATAGTATGGTTAGTAAAGTGCTTGAATTGGTTGTGTAACTTGGCATTTGTACAGTAAATCTTTTTTTTTCTTTATTCAAAACAAATTTCTGTCCATGGTGTGGCCAGCAGAATAACAGGAAATGAAAACCCCATTGCAAGAATATCTTTTGGGACACTCATAAAACTCAGCATCTTTTTTGTTTGCTTTTATTGTTCATTGAAGTTTACAGACAGGCTCTGCTTTATTTGCTGTTCCCCCTCCTCATTACTGAAGCCATTTCTGGCCTTGAATGCAGATGCATCCATTGGGAACATCAGGCTGATACTAATGTGCAGAGGAGTAAAATCACAAGCCTCCCTCCCTTTTGTTAACACCTTCACTGCTGTGAGTACATGAATTTGCCTCTGAAGCAGTTTGGAAATGGAACTATTTATTTCCCACAAAAAAACAAGCAGGGCTTACTGAGCATTTCTCAACTGGATAAATGTAAAGTAATGCACATTGGAAAAAATAACCCCAACTATACATACAATATGATGGGGGCTAATTTAGCTACAACTAATCAGGAAAAAGATCTTGGCGTCATCGTGGATAGTTCTCTAAAGATGTCCATGCAGTGTGCAGCGGCAGTCAAAAAGCAAACGGGATGTTAGGAATAATTTAAAAAGGGATAGAGAATAAGATGGAGAATATCTTACTGCCCTTATACAAATCCATAGTGCGCCCACATCTTGAATACTGCGTACAATTGTGGTCTCCTCATCTCAAAAAGGATATACTGGCATTAGAAAACGTTCAGAAAAGGGCAACTAAAATGATTAGGGGTCTGGAGCGGGTCCCATATGAGGAGAAATTAAAGAGGCTAGGACTTTTTAGCTTGGAAAAGAGAAGACTAAGGGGGGGATATGATAGAGGTATATAAAATTATGAGTGGTGTGGAGGAAGTGAATAAGGAAAAGTTATTTACTTGTTCTCATAATAAAAGAACTAAGGGACACCCAATGAAATTAGTGGGCAGCAGGTTTAAAACAAATAAAAGGAAGTTCTTCTTCACACAGTGCACAGTCAACCTGTGGAACTCCTTGCCTGAGGAGGCTGTGAAGGCTAGGACTATAACAGGGTTTAAAAGCGAACTAGATACATTCATGGAGGTTAAGTCCATTAATGGCTATTAGCCAGAATGGGTAAGGAATGGTGTTCTTAGCCTCTGTTTGTCAGAGGGGGGTGATGGATGGCAGGAGAGAGATAACTTGATCATTATCTGTTGGGTCCACTCACTCTGGGGCACCTGGCATTGGCCACTGTCGGTGAACAGGATACTGGGCTGGATGGACCTTTGGTCTGACCCAGTACGGCCTTTCTTATGTTCTTATTTCTTTGCTGAACAGACAGAACTTGATTTCTGACAACACTGCACCCTAAACATCAATCAGCAGCATAAAAATGAAGTGCAAAACCAATTTCTCATGAATAACGCTACAATTTAATCACAGGTATTTTTAGCAAAAGTCATGGACAGGTCATGGGCAAGAAACAAAAAATAAATCACGGCCTGTGACCTGTCCATGACTTAGACCATAAATACCCCTGATTAAATCTTGGGGAGCAGGAGCCTGGGGGTCCTGCAGCACCAGCTGGGGGGCGGACCCCTGGGGGCCCCACTGCTGCTCCAGCTGCTGCAGGGGGCGGGGGAAGCCCCGCGTGCCCTGTTGTCGCTCTAGCCCGTGCTCCAGCTGCCCCAGGATTGCTGCCGGGAGCCACCGAGCGGCAGATGCTCCCGCCGCCCCCAGGACTGCTGCTCAAGCAATCTCCAAGGCCAGCCACACTGGCCGCTGCTCAGGCGGTCTCCAGGGCCAGCTGCCTGGGGCCAGCAAAGCAGCGGCTAGTGCGACTGGCTGGCTGCAGAGCCGCTCCAGCAGCAGCCGGTGTGGCTATCCCCAGGGCTGTCTGAGCAGCTGGCCCCGGGGCCAACTGCCTGGGTGGCTCTGGGGTCAGCCACACAAGCTGCTACAGAAGTCATTAAGGGTGTAGAAAGTCACAGAATCCATGACTTCCACGACCTCCATGAGAAACATGGAGCCCTACTCATGAATAATAGAGCTGGGTCAGTTGTGAATGCCCATTCCCTGCCACTATTCTACTTCAGGTAGTGATATAAGGCAAAATGCCAGGATAATAAGGTACATTTAAGTAATATAGAATGTAGTGGCTCTGATTCATATGGAGCCCTATGTTCACCCAGGGAGCTCCGCACGAAGGCAAGGATCTGTTTGCATCATACGACTTCAGGATCGTGTCATTGTTCGTAATGGAGGTCCTATCCCCCCAGGAATTCTTGAGAAGTGACCTCGGTAAGCATTACCATCTTTCTCCCTCTCCACTTTTAAACATTACCTGAAAAGGCTCTTCTCACACTGCCACCTCACATCGCCCCATGCCAAGATTTTTTTTGTGTCGGCTATAGGGCACATATTTAGAAATTTTCCCATTCTCTTCCTTCTTATGTGCAGCAGGAGTTTGTCTCCTGTGTTTACAGTTTCAGCAAATCATTTTATTAGATTTGTATTTTGACGGCTCATTTAAAAAATAGCTTTGTAACATATTTATGATGAGGTGCACAATGCCCCAAGAAACTCCGAAATAGTGATTGCATATCTGCCTTTGTTCTACAAAGAATCCCACTTTGCCCCTTATCAAAATATATCTAATTCCTTATTACTGTGATTAGATAGTGATAAACAGCAGTACAGCACTCAGGTTTGCCAATGTTTCAGACTGTACAATGAACCAAAATTCTTAAATAGTTTTCCTAGATACAAGTCAGTTTCAAATGGCCTTCCGTAGCTTGGTATCATTAAAGCACAAGACTTGGAAGCCTGAGGACCATCCCTACCTGTTTTTAAATACCTCCAGTGATGGGGATTCCAGAACTTCCCTTGGAAACCAATCCCAGAGTTTGACTACCGTTATAGTCGGAAAGCATTCCCTAATATCTAACCTAAATCTGTGTTGCTGCAGATTAAGCCCATTACTTGTCCTACTTTTAGTGGCTATGAAGAACTATGTATTCTCAACCTTTTTATAACAGCCCATAACATATTTGGAGAGTTATCAAGTCCCTCCTCAGTCGTGTGTGTGTGTGTGTGTAAAGATTAAACGTGGCCAGGTTTTTTTTAAGTTTTCCTTATAGGTCAGATATTCATAATATGCTCTCCTCTGGACTCTTCCCAATTTGTTCACATCCTTCCTAAAATGTGGTGCCCAGAATTGGACACAGTACTTCAATTGAGGCCTCCCCAGTGCCACATAGAGTGGGACAACTGCCTTCCATGTCTTCCATACAAACACTCCTATTAATACACCCCACAATGATATTAGCCTTTCTCACAGATGCATCACTCTGTTGACTCATATTCAGTCTATGATCCACTATAATCCCCAGTTTGTACTTGTGCTTTTGATTTTTTCCCTATCTTTAATTTCATCTTGTTGATTTCAGACCAGTTCTTCAATATGTCAAGATTGTTTTGAATTCTAATCCTGTCCTCCAAGGTGCTTGCAATCTTTCCCTGCTTGATGTCCTCTTCAAATTTTATATGCCTGTTCTCCACTTCAGCATCCAAATAATTAATGAAAATATTAAATAGTACCAATCCAGGACAGACTCCTGAGGGACCACGCTAAATACGCCCTCCCAGATTGACAGCAAACCATTGATAACTACTCTTTGAGTATGGTCTTTCAACACATTGTGCACCCACCTCATGATAATTCCATCTAGATCACGCTTCCCTGATGATGGCTGATCACATATTTAAATATCTGGTTAGGCTTTCTCATTCAATTTTTTTACTGCCTCTAGCAGTCTCACTTCCTCCAAAACATGAACTATTACATGGTGGCTGGGCCAATGCATTCAGGAAAGTATACTCATTATCCGTGGATTATTATTTTTATTATTTGTATTACACTAGCACCAAATGTGGTCACAGTCAGCTGCAACCTGCCACACCTGTAAGCCTTGGCAGGTCTGAGGGTGCACTCTTGAAAGGGAAGAACTCAGTGCAGATAGGGCAGCACTCATAAGCAAGCAGAGCTAGGGACCAAGGCTCCCAGACTGAGGTCTTGTGGTACTAACTGGCATATGTCTTGAGAATACCACCTGCCCAAGCCCTCTGAAGAACGTGGTTTTGTTATTGCTGCTGAAGTCCCTGAGACTAAGCCCTGGCCTTCAGCCATGCAGAAGAATGGGAGCCAAAACTGCCGCAGGGCCTCAAAGACTGGGCCATCTCCTTTGCATGAGGAAGAGGGCCTCCATGGAAGTATTTTTCTCTTCTTTGACCTGCCTTATATCTCCCAGAAGGGGGCAGTTTTGCCAAGATGTACAGCTGGAAGGCTATACTCCATACCCCAGAACCGGATCACAGGGTTGTTCTGCCCAGAGAATGACGTATAAGGTAAGTCAGGCACCTACTCTCACCCCAAGGGGGCAACCTCGAGACATAACCTTTTACAAGAACAATGAAGACCAAATAACTAAGAGGAATAATGAAGAGTCACTCTTGTTCACGTACAAACACCCTTGTCTGCATGTGACTTTAGGCCTTTGAATGAAGAATAGCAATTCCCCTATTTGTTATACAAACAAAATACCTTCTTTGTGTGTATTGTAACTAAAAAGAAACATAGACTTGGTCAAAATGAACAGCGTTTCAAAATATAAACCAATGCAAATAGCATTTTATGGTATTTGACCAGCTAATGAGGATAGTTTTCATCAAAGACCACCTTAAAACCTAATGGTATTCATCTCTTCATTAGACGCATATTATATATTTCCTGTGTATATACATTAATAAGAAGGACATAATTGCTGTCCATTATGTTAATATTTAAATGTATTGTGCACTGACCCTCCAGTACAATTGGATAAATATATCTTTGTTTAGTGCGAAGTTTTATTTTCGTTTTTTCCAAGTGTCAGCTAATATACAGTTACCAAATACTCAAATGATACTAAAAGGAAAGGAAATGTATTTTGAAAGTTTTCCAGTGAGAAAGCCAGGCAACATAGAAAGAAAACAAACTTGCTGCTAAATTCCTCAAGTGGGGATTTCTTCATGTTTTCCAGTATTTCTGTCCTTGTACTAGAAATCAGCTGTTCGGGGTATATTTTTAGTGAGTCATATGCTTAGTTTAATTTTAGTTTCTCTTTGTGCAAGAGCTAACAAAGTCAAGGTTCAGTTCCTGTAGACAAGGAGTGAGATATTGTAGATACGGAGATCAAACTTGTCTGCAATAACATCTTTACAGCTGGTCAGAGGTCTGCTAGGTGTGACAGAGCACAATGGAGGAATGCTAATTGATAAAAGAGAGACTGTCAGAGCTGGCAGAAACAAGTCTTTCAAGTGATAAATTAAATATTTTACCCACTGTGTTCTCATTTATTACTTGTACCAGAAGTGGCATTTGAAAAAACTAAAATCATCTTCTCCTTAAATTCTGTCATTCCATTGTTTGTTTCACATCTAAACTGTAAAGTAAGATTCCTTAGACATGATTCACTTATCATATTTGTACTTAGGGTTGCCAACTTTACACTCGCACAAAACTGAACACTCTTCCCCGGCCCTCCTCTGAGGCCCCCCACCTTGCCCCACCCCTGCTCACTCCATTCCCCCCTCCCTCTGACGCTCACTCTCCCCACCCTCACTCATGTGCTCATTTTCACCGGGCTAGCTCAGGGGCTTGGCGTATGAGAGAGGGTGAGAGTTCCAGTTGGGGGTGTGAGCTCTGGGATGGGGCCAGGGATGAGGGGTTTGGGGTGCAGGAGTATGCTCCAGGCTGGGACCAAGGGGTTCAGAGGGTGGGAGGGGGATCAGGGCTGGGGCAGAATGTTGGGGTGCAGGAGGGGGTCAGGCTCCAGGTGGTGCTTACCTCATGCAGCTCCCGGAAGCGGCGGCATGTCCCCCCTCCGGCTCCAGTGTGGAGGCGCAACCAGGTGGCTCTGTGCTCTGCCCCATCTGCAGGCACCACCCCATCAGCTCCTGTTGTCCATAGTTCCTGGCCAATGGGAGCTGTGGAGCCAGCGATTGTGGCAGGATTAGCATCCGGAGCCCCCCGGCTGCCCTACATGTAGGAGCTGGAAGCGGGACATGCCACTGCTTCTGGGAGCCGGTGGAGCCACGGCAGGCAGGGAGCTTGCTTTAGCCCTGCTGCGCTGCCAATCAGACTTTTAGGGGCCCGGTCAGTGATGCTGACAGGAGCTGCAGGGTCCCTTTTCAACCTGGCATTCCAGTAGAAAATTGGAGACCTGGCAACCCTATTTATACTTGGAGCACCTATAAGCTTTCCAAAAGCAAGACCATTTTAGACTAAAAGTTAACTTTTAAAATGTTGAAAAAGACAAAAGAGAAGCCTGACATTCTCCCGTTAACAGATTGTCAATGGATAAGTGAAATTTTAAAATAAAAAAATTATACGCTATAGGTCAGATCCTGCGAAGGGATCCACAAAAGTGAAGATCCAGTGAAGTCTCTGGGATGTCATATTGATGTAAGCATCCCGCCATATGAACCTCTTTGAAGGATCGAGACCATTAAAATCTTCAAGATTTAGAATTTAATGCGGTCAGCTTCAAAACCCTAAGCAGTACAGCCCAGATTCTCAAAGGTATTTAGCCACCTAACGCCATCTGGGCCTATCAAAAGGCCATTGAAAACATTCCCATTGACTTCAGTGAGTTTTGGAACAAGCCCTAGTGTATCAATTGAAGTTAGGTGAATAGTCCTCAGCAGATGACATATCTAACAAATATAGCCACTTTCTCTCTGCAGAGACGTGAAATAAAGCTTATAAAAGAACACCAAGATTGATGAATGAAAACTTATCAATAATGATAAATGCTTTGTACTTTGATTTATGTACTTAATGTTTGATTTATTTTGTTTGTAGTTGAGATAAAAGTAAATCTTGGCATGGAACTACTGAATAGGAGACATGTGTCCTTATTCTGCATAGCATAATTCTGTCAGAAGTACAGCTGGTCGCTAGGCAACCCACCAAGTGCAGCTGAGCCCAGTGAGACTTCTCCAAGCAGGAGTGCTTGCTGACTGGGCAGGAGAGCCCTGCGGCCTGCTACTTGAGCCTTGCAGTGGCAGCAGCACAGTGACTGCTCAACGCGTACTATGCCTGCAGTGTGCTTGCCCTGCTTTTGTTTCCAGTCCTTCTCTACCATACTTCGAGGCCTAGCTCCAGTCCCTCCTCCAGTCCTAGCTCCAGCCTTGGCTGCTGTCTGCTCCAGTATAGTCTTTGCGTCCCTGCTCTGCCCCCAATCTCGACTCTGGTTCAGACCTTTAGCTTGGCTCCTCAACCCTTATTCCATCTTCAACTTCATCCCAGTGCCTGACTCCTGGATCTACACTCGTCACTACTCCAAACTGCCACTGCAACCAGAAGACAAGATCTGGCTCCACCACTAGATAGGTTGCCCACGCCCTGGCAGTTTGCAGTTTGAGTAGCCCACAAAGGCCAGATGTAGGGAGGGAGGCAGCTAAATGACACGGAGGTCCCTTCTGGAATGTCCATGACCTCCTAATCCACTGGCAATCAAGGACAGTGACCTTCAACTCACTGAGGTGCCAACAAGAATGACTCCTGAGCCCCCATCCACAGTTCACCGCATTATGTGATGTGATCCAACCCCCAAAACTTCCAGAAAAACAAACAGTGGACTGAGCCACAAGTAAGATCCCAGCCAAATAACTGGTGTTCACCAAGGAGTTCAACATTCAGAAGGTGGACATCCTACCATTACATTATAGTCATGACTTCCCTATGGAACTCCATCTGGGAATTCAGTTTCCATTCAGATGCATTCTTGCTCCCTCTGAGCCAGCTACAGGCCCTCTGGGAGCACCTAGAAAAAATGCTGAGGAAGGTATTTATTTGTTCCTCCACCTCTCAAGTTGGCACCCCTATATTCTTCATAGCCAAGAAGGATGGATCCCTCTGAATCTGTGTTGATTGCATGCCAAGGTTTGATTTAATTGCTGATAATCAATATTCCCTTCCTCTTATCAATGAGCTAATTTAGACTCTGATCAGCCTGGGTCTTCACAAAATTAGACCTGGGTGGAGTATATAACTTGGTTAGAATCTGGCAGGGATATAAGTGGAAGATGGTGTTCTGATTCAGGTACAGCCATTTTGAATATTTGATCATACCATTGGCCTCTGTGCCACTACCTTCCAACATGCCCATTACCTTCCAACTTTTCATGAATGACATCTTCAGGGATATCCTTGACCAGTTCATGGTCATCTATCTATATGACATTCTCTTCTCTGAAAATCAAGAGCTATCATGAATATATCATTCTAGATCAGCTTTGCTAAAATAACTGTCTGCCAAGCTTGAAAAGTGTGAATTTGAGAAGGACACATTGGAGTTTGAGGGTTACATAATCGTCCCTGCAGAGCTTGTCATGGACCCCTGCAATGTAGTGGCAATCACAGATTGGGAGGCACCCAAAAATGTGTGTGGTGCCCTGGTGTTTTGCAAACTTTTACAGGTGATCCATTAAGAAGTTTTCCAGCCTGGTCATTTCCTCAACATCACCTGGTCTGCTGATGTGCAGTCTGCATTCAATTATGTGAAAGAAACCTTCACATCCACTGCCATCCTTACCCACCCAGACACCACTCATGCCTTCATCACTAAAACTGGTGCATCATATTTTGCAATAGGCGCAGTCCTTTCCCAATTTGTGAGTCCCCACCAGCTACTTCTCCCCTGTGCCTTTTTCTCACAGAAACTGATCCCTGAAGGGAACAACCTATGACCTATGGGAAAAGGAACTCCTGGCCATAAAGGCTGCCTTTGAGAAGTTGTGGCACCTTCTTGAATGGGCCTGCACCCCTGTCCAAGTCTGGACCAATCCCCAAAACCGAGAGCACCTTCAGACAACCTGATGGTTAAACCTGCACCAGATCTGCTGGGTGCTTTTTCTACCCAGATTCTATTTTACAGTCACCTACCACCCAGGGACTAAGCAGAAGGCAGACAGCCTGTTCCACAAGGATGAGCACCACAAAGTGGACAAGGAAGTTCTTATCACCATTATTAAACCCTCCCACTTCATCAGTGGGACAGGCAAGGGCCATCTGAAGACCACCATCCACTCTCTGCTCCCCAGCAACCCATTTGTACAGCCAGTCTGCCAGTCCTTCCAATCCTCCCCCCCAAAAAAAAGTGCTTCCCCAGGCTCAAGCTTCCATCTATAGCAAGGTCTCCTCTACCCCAGGGATGGCCATTGCATTCCCGAAGAAGACCCCTGACTCAACTTCAATAGTTGGTGCCACAATTCCCCATGGCCAGACATTCCAGCCGGTTTAAGTCCAGGAATCCGATTTCCAGATATTTCTTGAGGCCAACCTTACAGAAAGTCATCAAGGCCTATGTCAGGACATGGGGTCTCTATGCCCGCACTAAAAGAAAATACAAACACAAGACAGTGAACGGTTTCCAGACCCTTCCCTTGCCTCCACACCTTTGATCCACCATCTCAATGCACTTCATTGTGTAGATGCCCTGCTCCTAAGGGCACTCGGTGGTCCTGACAGTTGTAGAACTCTTGATGAAAATGGCCCTTTTCATCCCTCTGCCTTATCCTTCCATCAGTCCATGAAATGGCACAGCTCTTCCTGGAACATATCTTCTGGCACCACACCATGCCAGAACACATAATCATTTCTGATCAGGGTGCCCAATTCATCTCCTGGTGCTGGCAGGAATTCTTCTGCCTGATCAACACCAACCCTCATCTCAACTCCCTTCTACCCTCTGACTGGCTGCCAGATTGAAAGGGTCAACCAAACACTGGAACTGTATGACTGCTAGCTTTTGAATTTTGACCAAATTTTATGTGTGGCTGAATTTGCTGATAGTAATGCAAATCACGCCCCATCTAACAAAATCCATTCTTTGTGAACTTCAGTTTTCACCCCCACCTTCACCCTGAATTATCAGAAGCCCCCACCTACCTGCTCTTTCCCACCCTGTTCAGGCAGCCAAAGAGTTGGTCCTCCATCCCCAACAAATTAATCAGGAGCTCGCAGAAGCTTTGGCCACTGCCAAGGAATCTTATAAGAGCTATGTTTATCGACATAAGCAAGTTGCCCTGGACTTAAACATGGGTGATAAGGTGTTGTTCTCCACTCACAACTTGTAGTCAATCTGTACCTCTGCCACGTTCACCATAGATACCTCAGCCCCTTTCAGATCACCCAGAAAACAATTCAGTGACCCTCAAATTCCAGCTCCCAGACTGCCTCAAGATCCATCCAAGATGTCTTAAACCATTCATCAACAACCTCTTCCCGAATCTGATGGATCCACCACAGCCAGCCATAATGGTCCAGGGGCAGGAAGAGTATGAGGTCCATCAAATTCTCAGTTTCCGACGGGTCAGACATAAGCTCTAGTACCTAGTGGACTGGAAGGGTACAGGCCAGAGAAGTGATCCTAGGACCATGTAAAAAACATCCACACACTCTGCTACAGGAATTTCACAAACAATTCCCTGCCAAATCAGAACCAAAGAGCCCTAAGGGAGAGAAGTACTGTCAGGAGCACAGCTGGCTCAGTGCTTGGTCACTCGACAACCCAGCAAATGCATTTGGGTCCAATCAGCCTTCTCCAAATGGGCATGCTTCCTGATTGGTCAGGAGAGCCTGTGGCCTGCTACTTGAGCCTTCGAGTGGCAGCAGCACAGTGGCTGCTCAACATGAACCATACCCACAACTGTCTCGGCCCTGCTTCTGGCCCTTCCTCCAATCCTCCATTCCAGCTCCATTCCAACTTTGCCTCTTGTCTGCTCCAGTCTAGTTTTTGCCTCCCTCCTCTGCCCCCAATCCTGAATCCCATTCCAACCTTTGGCTTGGTTCCTAAAGCCTTACTTCGGCTTGCCCTTCGACTTGGTGTCCTAGTCCTGACCCCAGTTCTGACCTTTTGGTTTGGCACTTGGACACTGACTGCTGCATCTACACCCACCACTAATCCAAACTGCCACAGAAACCATCAAATAAGGTCCTTCTCCACTGGCTAGGTAGGCTGCCCATGCCCTGGCAGTTTACAAATTCATCCATACACTCTCTTCCTAAAGCCCTTAAAGATTAAATAATGTAAGAGAGACAACTGGTTTCCACTCATCTTGTAGACTGGTGCCATCACAAATGTTGTCAGGTCACCTTTGAGGATCACTGAACTTTACTGAAAAATTCTGAACCCACACATTGTCATTGTCAGGGGTTTATCTTTACTTGGATATGCTGAGCAATTGGTTAATTGATTATTGCTGATAATGTTTTGATTCATGGAGAAGGTTGAGAAACACTTGACTACAGCAATATTAATCAATGCCTTCAGCCTACGAGGTTTGAAAATAAATATCTGGTAGAATTGTAACTGGAAAAAAGTGTGCACAGTTTGTTATATAGAAGGTATATTTTCAACTTGCTTCCCATAAAGAATACCTGAATTAACTTTACTTCTGGATCTCAAGAAGGTGAAAAAATGACAAAAGATCCTTCCAATAGCCCTCATTTCCTACCCTGGGACACTGTTACACATATATTTGCCTCCTTTGATGTGTCATACTTTGTGAGATGTGCAGACAAAACAATAAACCCCCAGTGTCCAGCACATGTAGTCCAATTTGACAAAGTGGCTATTTTGACACTTTTTCTCTTATAGCAGCAGGAATGCTGAAAATAATCAGTTCCAATATTTTCTTTCCAAAAAGCTAGTACAAATACCCTTTTGTTATCACTTCCATTGGTTCTAAGGAGTTGCAATGAAAATCAAAGCTGGTTTCTAAAACATATTTTGTTTCCTCCAACAGGTGGATATAATCCTAGAATGGAGTTTTATTATTTCTTGTAAAAATGGTATGTTGAAAGGTGAATTATTAGCATACTGGTGCATAGGACAGTATGAGATGCACTGAACTTTGCATTCTTTCCCAGAAATAGTTTGAATCTGCCTTCTTCTTCCTTTGGATATGAGGGGCAACACAAAAATGATTTGAAATGCAATGGACTTTGAGCAATATCTTCAGGCAGACGATCAATACTTTAATGAATATTAAATGTTAACATATTCTATTCCTAGCAGTGGAACTGGAGACATAATTTTATTATGGAGTGTCCAGACTGTGTACATTTAGAAATGGAAAACAAGTCTAAAGTGAGATTTATCTCACTGTTACAGAAACTCTGACACAAGAAATTTCTAAATGTAAATCTCAGGGCTTGTTTATACATTAAATGCTGCAGCTGCACTGCTCTAGTGCTTCAGTGCAGACACTACCACTGCTGACAGGAGCAGTTCTCCTGTGGCAAAAGTAATCTACCTCCCCAAGAGGCAGTAGCGAGGATGACAGGAGGATTCTCTTGTCGACCTAGTGCTGGCTACACTGGGGGTTAGGTCAGTTTAACTGCGTCACTCAGGGGGTGTAGATTTTTCACACCCCTGAACGATGCAGTTATACTGACCTAACTTCCTAGTGTAGACCAGGCCTCAGAAAATCTAGTTCACAGCACTCTGTCCATCAAGCAGTGAGCTACAGTAAGTCACTTCCAAAGCACAGGTATTTCATGCAAGTGTAACCCTAGGATTTCATTATCCTATAAGGCAGTGGTGGGCAACCTGTGGCCACATGCAGCCCATCAGGGTAATCTGCTGCCAGGCCGCCAGACAGTTTGATTACATTTGCATGGCCTCCTGGAGCTCCCAGTGGCTGTGGTTCGCCATTCCCATCCAATGGGAGCTGCGGGAAGTGGCGGCCAGCATGTCCCTGTGGCCCACGCCACTTCCCACAGCTCCCATTGGCCGGGAACGGTGAACCTTGGCCAGTGAGAGCTGAGGGTGGCCGTGCAAATGTAAACAAACTGTCTGGCGGCCCGGCCGTGGATTACCCTGACGAGCCGCGGGATGCCCATCATGTCGATAAGGGATCAGAGATAGGGAGAGAATTAGACAGGATCTTCACAGACACAATGAAAGCATTTGGATTTCACTTCAAAGATTAATAGAACATTCCTGCTCTCATTAGGAAGCACTCATGCATGTGCACGTGTGTATATACACACACAAACACAGACCCAGAGTAACATGCAAGGCTAGAAAGTGACGGAACTCTGCCTCTGCATAGTTAAAATGTGGCACTTGGACAATTCCAGTAACTGTTTCAAATTTAAGAGAGACTGAAGCTGTTGTTCTCGTTTCAGGCCCTAATTCAGTAAGGTGCTTAAGCATGTGAATACCTTTAAGCACATGAATAGTCCCACTTAAATCAAGAGGACTACACACACACTTAAAGTTACACATATTCATAACTACCCTACTAAATCAGAACCTCATTTCACACTAGATAATTCAAATGTCATTGGTTTTTGTTTTTTTAGGGGTTACTACTCCATGACAAGGCCCATATTCAATTAAAACTCAGCCTAGGAGTACTTGAAAGGTTTCTAGGAACCTTAGACAATGTTTAGAAAACCCCAGCTGATCTGATCTCGCAAACTTTACTCAAGTTAATAATTTTTACACGTACAAATAGTCCCATTGAAGGTAGAGCTGGGCTATTTCAGAATGACTATTTCTTTAAACAAACATGATCCCTTCATATGTTTCTAAATGATCAGCAGATAGATTTTGATTTGTGGTAATTTGCGCAGTGAGTGGTTTATGCAAACATATTTCAGCATATGAGCTACAGTAGAACCTCAGAGTTATGAACACCTCCAGAATGGAAGTTGTTCGTAATTCTGAAATGTTCGTAACTCTGAACAAAATGTTATGGTTGTTCTTTCAAAAGTTTACAACTGAACATTGAGTTAATACAGCTTTGAAACTTTACTATGAAGAAGGAAAATGCTGCTTTCCCTTTATTTCTTTAGTATTTACATTTAACACAGTACTGTACTGTACTTGCTTTTTTTTTTTTTTTTTTTTTTATTGGTCTCTGCTGCTGCCTGATTGTGTACTTCCAGTTCCAAATGAGGTGTGTGGTTGACTGGTCAGTTCGTAATGTTCACACTTGGTAATTTGAGTGTGCACACTTGGTAATTCACCATTCACTGTTTGTGAATGCTCATGTAAGTCACATAGTGTGTAAAGAGTTCGTTTTGTCATCGCTTGACTTCCAAACCTAGGAAGAACTTTCAAACTGAACCCACAAACAGCATCAGTACCAATACTGGTTTGAATATTCACACTATTTTCTCTTCATGGGCCTCTTTGCAAACAAAAATGTTCAAATGTTTGTGGCAAATCAAAAAAAGAAAATTCGCCTATCTTCAAATCACATTCATATTTTCATTCAATATTCATAATTACTTTATTACAGCATTCTCCAAATATAATTGAAGTCAATGCAACTATTTGAATTTAAGAGTTTTGCTGTGATTTTTCTGAGAGGCAGTACTGACTTACGAGCACGAATCCTGTTTCATATGTTCTTGATTCAGCTAAGTCTGATCTTGGCAGCCATATTATGTAAGGCTACTCATTTTATATCTAGTGGAGCGGGTCTAAAAAATTAGATGCATTTTTCATGAAAATTTCCGAAATATTTGACTCTTTTTTGTATTGAAAAAAAAAATGAAATCCAGAATGAAATAGGGCATGAATTTAAAGTGGATTAGCTATTCCTGATAAACTCCATGTGTGGACACTCGTCTTCTGAAATAAGAGTGCTTTATTCTGAATTAGTTTAATCTACTTCCAAAGTGGATTAAGCTAATTTATCATAAAGTGCTGTTATTCTGGAAAAATAACTCCATGTGTGGATGCTTATCAGGAATAGCCACTCACAACTGCCTATTTCAGAATAACCCATTATGTGGAAAAGCCCTATTGTCAAATGTATGGATTTTAAAACACCATGTTAATAACTTGTTCTGATTATTGTAATTCTCAAAGGGACAGAACAATTTGTTTAACTACCTCAAATTACCAAAATAGACTCTACAATATTCTTTTATTTGCTTTTCCTCTTGTACGATAACTAATATTAGAGGAATCATCTGACAGTGTGTATGAGGAGGGTTGATATGCCAACAGGAAATCTATAAAGTATCTCTACAAAGTTACACTGAGTGTAGATTTTTAAATTTATTTTATTTCCAGATTTCTCATCTGTCAAAAATGATTATAAATAATTTATACCATGGAATGAATGTTATAGATAAAAGTCTATGGAATCAGTATAGCAAACTCAAAAATTGAAAGAATTTCCTATGGCCTGCTAAATCTTGAGCTATGGTGATAAATGAGGGAGACCACCCCTAGAAGTTAGATGGTATTGTGGTTTCTATCATGTGAACGCCACTAAGGGTGCAGTCCATGGTAGTAGATTTACAGTGACGACATCTGTCTTTTGGGAAACGAACTGAGATCACCAAATTCATTTCACACATGGTAGGACTCCAAACAACTATACAGTCCTCTCCTTTTATTATAAATGATGCAGCTCTACATTATTCATATTCATCAAAATGCCTGGCATACTTAAATCAAAGACATATTGTAAAAATAATCTGCAGTAAGATAAAATCTTTAGTATATCAGTCATTATGGGAAAAAAACAGCTTTGACTGCATAATAAATCAAATAATATAGAGCTAAACAGTCTGTTTTACTGATTCTTATCAATAATGAGGTCTATAGTTATGCAATTTCAAATGAACTGATCTTCTTTTAAACTAACAGAAAATGAGAAAGTGCATCTTTAAAAAGTAACTGAAATATTTGACTGTGAGAGTCTGAACTGTTAGAAGATGAACTGTGTTGATTTTCTGCTAGACAGTAAAAGAGAAGCAAGATATATGAAAAGCTCTTGACATGTGTAAGGGCTCTGACGTGTAAATAATATAGCTCCATGACATGGCATCTGTTTCCATCTCAAGCATAACCTTGCTGGCTGAAAAAATGTGACACAGGTCAGCAAGTGGAAAAGAAAATAGGTGCCGAACAAAATAAAAAAGCTCTGCACTCCTTATTTCCCTTAGCATTTGATCTTAATTTTCCAGTGGAACATTGTTACATGTGCATTTGTCTTGAGGACACTTTGCCCAGTCTATGAGCAAGAAGCCAAATTCATATTAAATAGACGCAAAGGACAATCTGTGCTCAAAAGCTCTGTTTAATTTTTGAACCACTTTGCTCATCACCATGATTTTCTTAATTTCCATCATCATCATCTACTAATACCCTCTGGCTCCATGGATGTTCTCTGTTGAGAAAGTATGCTTTGGATCAGCTAGCAGTTGCCATTCTCTTTTCCCTTTTGGTCTGTTCCTCCTTCCATCACATTGCAAGGATGCTGCTGCTTGAACAGATGTGAGACTCCTTTAAAAGATCCATCTTTTAAATCCATCTTTTAACCTGGGACGTGGGGGGCAGAGGGAGAGAGAGAGAGATTAACTGTACCAGCCTGAAAGTGTTTTTGTGATGAGTAAGGTTTTGCATTTCAGGGTATAAAGCTTGTGCAATGACATTTATAATGTGTGTAGGCCCTGCTCCATGTGGAATCCTTAAGGTGATGTGTTATGGAAAAATGTGAGTTTGTAATGAACTGAAGCCAGAGCTGCTGTGACCTAAAATTGTGCTGAATACAGTGGAGAGAATTCTCTGTCCTTGCTCCATGAAGATTTATTTTCAAATAACCAACTCTTTCATTTTATCCAGCAAGCTGGCTTTCCAGGAGCCTGTTCCAAGATGTAATGAACCACATGTGTCCTGCTACTGAAACTTGGAGAAGAATGAAAAAGATCAAATAATATTATAAAATGTCAATCCAAAATCCTTAGGATCCCAATCCAGTTAAGGTAGCAATACCCCTATCTCCCTTTACACAAAGTGAAGGTTAAGAAAGCTCAGATTTCTCACAGGATTAGCTCATCAGTACAGAAACTATAGGCCTTTAGTACAAGGTTAACTTTTGTTCAGTGTTCTTCACAGCAAGAACAGAATACATGTATCATCCCAACTGCAAGACCCTTTGTTCTCACGAGGGGGAGAAATTTTCCTCAGGGCCTGATCCAATGCCCATGTAATGTCAATAACAAGATTTCTACAGATAGTCGATCAGACTCCCAGGCTACAGATTACAAGTAAATTTCCCTGGAAATTGAGCTATAGAAGCAGGAATGAAGACTATGCCTTCATTTTCACCAATTAAGTGCAGAGTTTGTTCAAGGCTACAGTATCTTTGAATTGGGTGAATTCTATTCATTTCCATATATAACTAGCACAGAGGCTATAGACTGTAAGGGTATTTCTACACTGCAAGTTAGCCCGGGATACAGACGCGAGCTCAATCCTAAACCCTCTTCCATCTACATATAAATCATGTTAACCCACGGCTCGGACCCAGGGGCTTGGACCCGTTGGAGGGTGTGAGGGGTCCTAGCCTGAATCAAGACAGCACCTGGGTTCAAGTCCTACCGCACTGCTGTGTAGACACAGACCCATTAGACTCATGCTCTGGGAATCTACCAAGAGTATCCCACAATCCCATAGACTGACTTTCATTGTCCTCTGGACATTAAAGTGTGGTGGACTGTCACTGCACCACGAACAAAATGCAAGAGTGGCCACGTTTGTGGAGGGTGCTAGGAAGTCTGGGATATGGGTGGTTGGACTTAGGCCTAGATCAGGGGTCTCAAAATCAAATTACCACGAGGGCCGCATGAGGACTAGTGCATTGGCCCGAGGGTGGCATCACTGACCCCGCCCCCTCGCTGCCCTCGGCCCCGCCCCCACTCCACCCCTTCCATTAGGCCCCACCCCTTCTCAGCCCCTTCTCCGCCTCCTCTCCTGAGTGCGTGGCTCCCCGCTCCTCCCCCCTCCCTCCCAGAAACCGCGAAGCCGCCAGACAGCTGTTCAGGGAGCGGAACTTCAGAAAGTAACTCGGGGGGGGGGGCGGGGCGCGGGGAGCCCGGGGGGCTGCAGGGAAGCGCTCCGCAGGCTGCATGCGGCCCATGGGCAGCGTGTTTGAGACCCCTGGCCTAGATAATGCAGTATAGATGCTGGAGCCCCAGGTTGGGACCCAGGGTTCAACAATTCCTAACCTGGCACTGCAAATCAATGTAAACACTCAAGTCCTAGGTTAACAAACTCAGGGTCTGCTAACTTGAGTTCTACAAACCCTGGGCTTACATTTCAGCATAGACATACCCTAAAATGCAGATTTTATCACACTTTGTAAAAAGAGGCGTCCTTCAGATTGAGAGTTATGTCTCTCAGTTCTTTGTTCCCCTCTCTAGCACTGGGGAAACCGGACCTAACTTGCTGCAGTTGCTTGTGAGCCCAAGGGAGCATACACCACCTGGGAATAGCTTGACCTAGTCCCCCTTAAAATTATGACCTTGAATCATTAGTGCATGTCATTTAAATATGCAATTTAGCTGAATACTATTATTGCAAGAGCATGAAGGTTTTCTTAGATAACCCACAATGAAATATGAGGCCTTTCTGGGCTTTGTTATCTTTTTTTGCTGTCAACATCAGGACAATGCCAAAATTCCATTTTCTTTATTTAAGATATTTTTCATTCACAACTGTAGTGAATTACTCAGGAAAGAGGGGCCCTTAGAGCTTCATATATTGGTCAGGCAGCCTGAAACAACACAGTAATATCAATGGTCAGTATTCCTTGGTATTACTCTTTCCCTGATCTCTCTTATTCTTCTTTCCACGTGTTGTCTTTTTTCATGCTACACTCATTCAAATGCCGTAGGATTAATTTCTTGTGTCACATTTTAGTTCCAAGGTACACATGTTAAAATGCATGAAATGTACATCCAGTTAGGGATTTAAAAGCTAAAAAGTAAAGAAACAAAACGGTTAAGGTTCTCATAATAATTATTAATTTGACAGTGTTGCTCGTTGTGCATGTTTTATGTTTGTTATCTATTTCAGAGCCATACATTTAACAATTAAAGCATGTCAAAAATCCTGATTTTTTTCCCCAGCAACAGTTTCAATTGGAATAAAATTCCTGCTTTTTGTTTGAAAATATTCAAACTAATATTTTCAGACCAGCTCTATTAAAAACTCAACATTAACATACAAGGTTTTTATTATTATTATTTTTTTTCATTTTAAGGTACATAAGAAAATAGTAGTGAAAAATATTAACTATATGCAACATGGCTGAATTACTATGAAAACCTTAACTATCTCATGTCTTGACTTTTAAGAATTTAAACATAAAGTCCTACCTTTACTATTTTATAAATATTTTATTTTATTAAAATATTAATTTCTGTTTTAACTGCACAGAATTCTAGGGATATCAAATTTAGCATGCCTGCCCCTCTTTCTCTATTTACAGAGAGGCAGACACAGCAAACCTGAGTGGGAATGTGATCCCAGGTACTAGGTTTCAAGGCCAATCAATTTACCCCCGCCCCATCTCTGCCTATGGAAAGGTAGATGTACCAAAACTGAATGGCCGTGTGGCCCGTGCGCTAAGTCACAACATCACTCAGTTTGGAGTCATTTTACTCAGTTCAGGGACATTTTACCAACTTTATGCAAATTCACAATTTCCATGAAGTCTGTGACAGAATCAAAACCTAACTTATGGACAGTGGCAGAGTCAGTGGCACTTGTTAGCCCTATAGTTTGTCCTTGCAGCATATAGAAACTTTTCAAGCGGCTTCCCTTGTCCAACCCAGTTGTGTTCAGTGTAGGACTTGGACTGTGGGGGCAAATGCAGCTTCATTCCAGATTTGTACTCTTTAGATCCTGAAGCCAGTCAGGGGCTGGGTTCAGCCCCAGTAGAACTTAGAGCAGCCTTACTTTCACCAGCTAGTAATGGCCTCCAAGATGACATTATGCCATCTAGCCTTGCTGTATTGCAGTAGCACTCTGCACACCACCTTTCTGTTAAGCACATCCCATAATGGGAGCTGTGAGACAGTGGAATAGGGCCACCTATATTGGCTGTTTGCCATGTGAGGATTCCCCCACAACAAGGAAATCCTCAACTGGCCTTTTAGGGCAGCTTTATGACCACTTCGTTCTGCATGTAGCTATGATGGAGACTGATTTAATGTTACACATCACCTTTGAATTTAGCCCTTAAACCCCTATGTGTTCTTGGCATTTATGCTTACAGGGAATATGTTTTCAGCACACTTTGCTAATCAGTAGCATATCTGTTACAAAGATTTGCCTAATTCCTTTGTGAAAACAGCTGTTGTAACTAAGGCATGATTACTTATGCTACTGATGTGTTCCAGTTCTTTTCTGCTTTCCAAATTTTGAAGAAAGAACTGATGACAATAGAAAATTCTCTACTCAAAGCCTCTATGAATAAGCAAGTTTGAAAACAGAGAAAGAATTAGTTGCTTACTTAACAGAACACACCACTCTTGAGGTATTTCTATAGGACATGTTGATTTCCTTCTTTTCTTTAGATATACCACTTCCTCAGCACTATTCTTGCAGAAGCAGCAGGAGCAAATTAAACTGACTGGGTCAAACCCCAAAGAAATAGCTTATAGCCTTTTGACTGAAATGGTGTGGTTCACAGACTCTGCATGATCAAAACCATTGAATTTTTTCTACACTTAGCGGTGTTTTCATTACTGCAATGCACTTTTATAACAATGCTCTCCATCTCTACCCTCATATATGCCAACTGCCCCATTTTCAGCTAGACAATTCCCATTTTTCTTATTTGTTTCTTGCTGTCACATATTTTATCTGCCTTGTCCACTCTGTTTGCCAATGCACATTAAAGCATTTCAGCTTAGACAGAGGAATTCAGCACAATACTTCCACAAGGATGCAACTGTCTTTGCACTATCAGCATATAACATATTTTAACAAATTTAATGGTAGAGCATAGCTTAATCTGGGGGGGAAGAGGGTGTGGCTAGCCACTCAATTTTCTGGCTTTTGGCATTGCACCAAATATGGCTTCAAAGCAAAGCAAACCAGCATATAGTACTCTATGCACTGTCATTGTGTAATGTAAGCAGAAAAAAGCTGTTTATATATTCATACAATGGCACTTACTTGTTCTATAAAACATCACAGACCTTTTTAATTCCAGCATCCTGATTCATAAATCTTAAGCAAATCAGTCCCTCAAAGCACAAACGAGTGCAATCACTTTAGGTGCCATTTTTTTCACAAACAAATATTGCATTAAATAGAATTCAGAAAGAAAGTAAATGAGATGAGAGGTTTAAAATACAGCTCTTATCAGGTACCTCTTAGCTCCCCTCCACAATGCCAACTTTCAAGCAGTTTAACTGTAGGGCTGAAGTTTTTATGATCATGTCCATGAACTATAGCTAGGCTTGGTAGAATTTAATTTTAATTTTTTTTACAATTTCAATGGATAACATCAATGTTTATTTTAAGCACTTTTTATTTTTGTGGATTTAAATGCTCACAGTTATGGAATATTATGGGGGGGGTGTCGGACAATGGAAGGTCAGACAATAATTATTTAATGACAGTAGACATTGAGATTCATAAACTTAAAGCTTTCTACAGTTATAGCTTTATTGTCAACAGCCCATGTCAAAATATACAAAGGAACTATCCTTAAATCTAATAACTTCTCAAACAGCATTTTTCTTACTTTGCCTATCTGTAAATTTTGATTATTAATCACTGGTCTACAATTTTTGAGAAGTCGTCTGCTTCAGAGATAAAATGTGCTATTTAGTATGTATTTTGATGTGCTGAATTCAAATATGACAATTAAAACAACTGATTGGCTACTGTTTCTAAGATATTTAAGTTTTTACATTTTATGTCTATGTATATTGTGTAGATAGTAGAGTTTTAATCCTAAATTGTAAACCTAGGTCTTTTCATGTGTTTATGGTTGCTTTACATGATACTATTTCACCTGTTCTGTTTATGTAACACTTTAAAAATCAGCAAAGGGGTTATATAAATAAAATGTATTATGAAACAAAAGGCAAAAAACTATTATGTCCATAGTTTAGTCCTATTCAGTGTCTACTCGGCGCTTCTTGGCTTGTCTCTTGTCTTCATTAAATGGAGCATCTCTTGTCACTGTCCAGCAATAGTCTGCAAGCATTGATGGGCTCCATTTGCCCTGATAGCGTTTCTCCATTGTTGCAATGTCCTGGTGAAATCGCTCGCCGTGCTCGTCACTCACTGCTCCGCAGTTTGGTGGAAAAAAATCTAGATGAGAGTGCAAAAAATGTCTCTTTAGTGACATGTTGCAACCAAGGCTTTTGTATGCCTTGAGGAGGTTTTCCACCAACAACCTGTAGTTGTCTGCCTTGTTGTTTCCGAGAAAATTTATTGCCACTAACTGGAAGGCTTTCCATGCCTTTTTTTCCTTGCCACGCAGTGCATGGTCAAATGCATCATCTCGAAGAAGTTCACGAATCTGAGGACCAACAAAGACACCTTCCTTTATCTTAGCTTCACTTAACCTTGGAAATTTTCCACGGAGGTACTTGAAAGCTTCTTGTGTTTTGTCAATGGCCTTGACAAAGTTCTTCATCAGACCCAGCTTGATGTGTAAGGGTGGTAACAAAATCTTCCTTGATTCAACAAGTGGTGGATGCTGAACACTTTTCCTCCCAGGCTCCAATGACTGTCGGAGTGGCCAATCTTTCTTGATGTAGTGGGAATCTCTTGCACGACTATCCCATTCGCCGAGAAAACAGCAGTACTTTGCGTATCCAGTATGCAGACCAAGCAAGAGAGCAACAACCTTCAAATCGCCACAAAGCTGCCACTGATGTTGGTCATAGTTTATGCACCTCAAAAGTTGTTTCATGTTGTCATAGGTTTCCTTCATATGGACTGCATGACCAACTGGAATTGATGGCAAAACATTGCCATTATGCAGTAAAACAGCTTTAAGACTCGTCTTCGATGAATCAATGAACAGTCTCCACTCATCTGGATCGTGAACGATGTTGAGAGCTGCCATCACACCATCGATGTTGTTGCAGGCTACAAGATCACCTTCCATGAAGAAGAATGGGACCAGATCCTTTTGACGGTCACGGAACATGGAAACCCTAACATCACCTGCCAGGAGATTCCACTGCTGTAGTCTGGAGCCCAAAAGCTCTGCCTTACTCTTGGGTAGTTCCAAATCCCTGACAAGGTCATTCAGTTCACCTTGTGTTATGAGGTGTGGTTCAGAGGAGGAGGATGGGAGAAAATGTGAGTCCTTTGACATTGATGGTTCAGGACCAGACGTTTCATCCTCTTCCTCTTCCTCGTCTGACTCAAGTGAGAATGATTCTGGTGCATCAGGAACCGGCAGTCCTTCTCCGTGGGGTACTGGGCGTATAGCTGATGGAATGTTTGGATAATGCACAGTCCACTTTTTCTTCTTTGACACACCTTTCCCAACTGGAGGCACCATGCAGAAGTAACAATTGCTGGTATGATCTGCTGGCTCTCTCCAAATCATTGGCACTGCAAAAGGCCTAGATTTCCTTTTCCTGTTCAACCACTGGCGAAGATTTGTTGCACAAGTGTTGCAGCATATGTGTGGGGCCCACCTCTTGTCCTGATTTCCAATTTTGCAGCCAAAATAAAGGTGATAGGCTTTCTTAACCATAGCGGTTATACTGAGCTTTTGTGATGCAAAAGTCACTTCACCACAAACATAGCAGAAGTTATCTGCACTGTTCACACAAGTACGAGGCATCTCTGCTCACTTTGGCTAAACAGAAATGTGTCCCTTTGCAAAATCAAACACTGACAAAGAAGAGAGCACGACACTGTATGATTTCTAGAGCTGATATAGGGCAATTTGTTCAGCAGAGTGATGTAAGCTTCGTTATGATTGCATCATCCATGACTTCTAGGAATAACATGATGCAATTCATATCATGTATGACGCAATACCAGCTTCAGATTGCATCATTCATTGTTTTGCCTAAAAAGCAAGTACTGTCCAAACCCAGTCATAGATTTATTCATAGATCCAGTCAAAGATGTATTTTAGTCATTTCTGGTTTAAATTGAGATCCCTTCCCTTTATAACTCACTTATCCTCTGCCATTCCCAAGTCAAGGGTCGTATATACTGACCCAATAGCATGTCTTGAAAACTAGAGCCAATCAACAATTTTAAGCATCATTTTCGTTCTCAGAGACCCAGAATTGGTAAAGTTTGACTACATTTATTTCAGAAGCATTTTGGCTGTAGAGCAGTTATTGATGGAAACACATTTTTATCGGTTTGCGTGCATATGGTGAAATGGACGAATCCCTCCACGGTTCACTATAGCATACTAATAATGCAATGCTAATTGCATCCTTGTGAAAAGAAAGTGAGACAAGTTCAGCTCACCTTGCTTACATGAATAATTCTTACTGTCACATGTCATTGAATTCAGTGGAATTATTTGTGTGACAAAGACTACTTTAGTAAAGTGGGCAGGATTTTGGCTAACGCTCCTTTTGTTGCCCAGTGGTAGACACGTCATAATGCTCTTCCATAGTTGTAAAATCTGCTAATTAATGGGAACCAGGAGTAATCTTGGAACATGGCTAATGCTATTGCCTTGTTCTGGATTGTCTGTCTGAATGCCACTCATTTAAAAATAAACAACAAAAAAGGGAGCATAGTCAGCCTGATAAGTAACTCAATACTGCTTTATGAGCCAGCAACTGACACTGGATAGCAAGGGGATGATTCACACAGCGCACACAGATGGCTGTCAGTCCCCAGGGGTAAATTATAGCAGGACACATTAGTGATTCATAGGGTGGAGCTTTCTGGTAAAGCTCCGTGCTGCAGCTCAGTACACTGATATTAGCATTGTCAATCTGTCTAATTACAATCCCTGCATCAGCAGTATTAAAAAAAATGCTGAGTTCACTCAGTTTCAGCCAAAGATGCCAAAGGGGTACCAGTTAGATACATGGCATAAATGGAGGGAAAATTAAAACTTAAAAATTAAAATTAAAAATTAAAAAGGGATAATGAAAACTAGTGGTAGTCAGCTTAGAAAAGAAAGCTAGGCTGACATGAATTTCTGCAAGGCAGTATTTCCACTATTAATTATATAGGTGACACTTGATGTTATAGTCTCAGAGAGTGATCTTGACTTAAAATGGTCCATGATAAAGAGATTTATTACTGGCATTTAAGCCATCTAACTATATTTATTCATCACAGTGCATTCATCTCTGCACGTTTTCTATAAAAATAAATATGTCAGTGTTTTATGAAGTAACATGTTGGGGTGGGATATTTGATTTCTTATACTTTATAAATAAGTAAGGAGAATTGCAGATGAATAGGCAGAAACACTGAATGCTTCCCACTATGGAGTTTACAGCAAACTCTTCAGCCCCTCTTGTCTACTTTGAAGCATGACTTCAAAGTAATCATGTGTTAAAATGTGTGTGCAATATGATTATTTACCATATTAATAAGACACTGTGGCAATACTCACATTACAAAAATATCTGTCAGGTTTGTTTCTTTTGAAGTCATCTGTTGATTTTAAGTAAAGACCTTCATTTATTTTTTAGTACAGCAGCCCCATTTTGAATGTATGTGGGCACTGTGCTTCCATTAAATGTCAGAATGGGAAAACTACCTATTGAAAAATCTATGCTTTCATGTAATAAGTTCAAAATATAGTCTGTCCTGTTACTCCTGTTCCCTCATTCCAGTAGAGGCTGGTGATATTTGAAAGTGGGTAGCTAAAATTGACTTACAAAGGGAAGCACTCAAAGACAGTACATCTACTTCAGAGGAGAATTCTGGGGCTTAATTCATTAATGTTTGCAAAGTGATTTGAAATCCTGAGATGGAAGGAGCTATAGAATTGCAAAGTACTGTTAGTATTAAAGAAGCAGGTAAAAAATCTTATTGTGTTTGATTCAAAGCAAGGCAGACAAAATCTACCCTGAGGAGATCCCACAGCTCTATTCAATGCAGACTTTAATCCCTCTACTCTCCATTCTTTCCTTCTCCCGCCTCTTCTGCCCCTTATTTCCAGTCCAGTTTGTTTCCAGATCCTTTATTCTGTCACTGACCCTGTTTCCTAGAAGTCAGTAGTATAACAGTGGGGAAACAGTGAGTATTTGCTTGTGCTGGTAGGTCTGGATGCTGCTGCCTGGCTAATTGTCAAGGGCATGCTGCTTTTTGGCTTGCTTGTTAGCATGACCTAGTGGATAAGGCAGAGGTGCGGGACTCACAAGACATAGATTCTAGTCCCAGCTTTGTTACTCACCTGCTGTGTGACTTTTGGCAAATCATCTCCCTATGCTCCCCCTTCACCAACCCTTGTCTGTGTAGACTGTAAGTTTTGGGGACTGTCTTTGATTATGTTTGTATATTGTGGGGCCTGGGTTTTGGCTGGGTTCTCTAGGTTTTACCATAATATACATAGGCTGTGTCTACGCTTGTGACTGTACATGGTTATATGTGCATTTTTGTGCCATAACCCTTCTATTGTCCACATCTGAAGCCAAGAGGCATGTTCCTGAAGGAGACCACACTGTGTGAAAGCTAGCACGCATGAGAGGTGTGGATAAGTACATGCCTCTACTGTGGCACGGCCCTGGACTCTTTTTACAGTGCAGTGTGGACAGGGATAAGGATCAGGGTATTGATAGTCCTTCAGGGTCATTCCCATGTGCACTTATCCCTTTGCTCCCTGACCCTTACTCAAAGGTATAAAGGTCCCTAACCCCTCATTGCCAGTGGCAGTAGTCATCTCCACTGAGCACTTCAGATCAGTTCTGCCCTAGCCTCTGTTGATCAGCACAGGCAATCATGGATCATGTGCCAGGAGCTATCTCTTGTCTCTGGAGCACATCCGGCTGCTGATCAATGGTTGGCGTATGCCCTCCTCCATAACTTCACTCGGAGCAGCAGGAACATACACCTATTCTGGGAGATTTCACGGGGGCTGAAGGTGGGGGTCATTCACCAGACTCTGTTCCAGTACTCTTCTGTACCTGAGGGTGAAGGACTCCAACAATTGCTCCAGGAGAGGACCTAGCACATGCCCATGGTACTATGAGCTGGACTGAGTGCTCTCCAGAGTTGCAAGTATGGCGCCTGAACTGACTCACGACCCCCTCCTCAACCCTTTCGGCCTCATCATATGACAGGATGCTGATGAGGGGCAGGGTAAGGAGGCAAAGCAGGGAGCTTGGAGGAAGCCGCAGAAGGTCTGCAGGAAGAGGAGCCTGTGATTCTGCACCTCTGCCCAGAGGACCCGGTTGAGGGCACCCCTTTGAGGAGCCTGAGGAGGACCTCGAGCCACTGCAGGAACCAGAACTCAAGGTTGGTAAGTTACAATACACCCCCAAGCTCCATTACTCCTGCTGCAGTAATACATGCCTGAAGCTGCCCATCCCTCCCCCTCCCCACTTCACCCCAACATGGTCCATGAGCAAGACATGGCTATAAAACAATGATTTTATTTAAATCCCTGAACCATCGTAAAACATATATTGGACGCTATAACAGATAACTAATGTCTGTGTATTTCTCAGCCAGAGCTCCGGCAGTGATAGTTCCTGGGCAGTGCAGACTGGGGGGACAGAGAGGGGGCAGGTTCTAAAGGGCCCAGGTAGGGAAAGAACAGTTTTATTGACACTTATGGTTGTGCAAAGTCCCAACCCCACCCCTTCCTCTCCCTCCCAAGTCTTTTCTTCCCCTCATGAACAGGAGCCATGCAGAAGAGGGGTGGCGGTGGCTTGGTTGCTTATGTGTGGGCCTGCCTGGGTCCGGGAAGGGAAAGGGAGCCATTTGATTGTCTGAGGAATGTGATAGCAGTCAATTCTCCCTGTGACCATTTCAGATGTTTATCACCCCCTCCCCCCACCCTTTCCCGGGTGTCTGTCCTTTCCCTGCACTGAGCTGAGCCATTCTGCAGAAACCTGGAATAGTGTGGGGTGGTTGAAGCATCCACTCCGGTGGTTGAAGCATCCACAAAGCTGTGTCCTTTAACAATGGAGCGGTGTTCATCCAAGAGTTCAGGGAAGAAAATACACTTGCAGTGTGACTTCTGTTCCTCTGTCCCTTTCAATGCTGTTCGCTGGACACAGGCTTGGATTTTCTGGGAAGGTGGGGGGAGGATTGTGGGGGATAGATGTTTTCTATGGTTCTTTTTTCCTCTTCCATTGGAATTCCACATGCTAGCTTAGAATACAGGAAAATTCCTCTTGACTTGCCTCCCAGTCCTGTAAGCATAATTCAGCAAATTATTGGTGTGGCAGAAATTCAGGCTGGTTCTTCAGGTTTAACAGCAGGGCCGATGTGCTTGGTCTTGATCCACCTTCATAGTTCACCATGCCCCTCCAATCAACAATACGTAGAAGGGTCATCATTAGCAGAAATATCTCTCTGGCACAGATGGTCAGATGTCCTCCACAGGACTGGAAACCCACTTCCCTTTTCCGTTCTGGTACTTTGAATACTGCTATTTTCTCCAAATGATGACCAGCTTTTAAAGCAGAAATAGGTAACTAGTAACATAATCCCTGGTAGGAACTGTACCGTATCTCAATTGGCCCCTTGTTGCACTATAAACAGTGCAACAGTTTGATAACAGCACTGCAGGTATCTCAGCTCCTTCCTAGAAGAGTTGTCTCAAGGCTGTAACAGCAGCATTCCTGGGATGCTATAAAGTATCAGTACTTGCTCTTCAGCAGCACAGTTACATTGTGTGGGGGGATAACTTAGGCATCTTCAAAGGAGAAATGAAATATAATGCTAGCCTTGCCTTTGATTTGCCAGGACATTCCAATTCTGACTGGAACACCATTCCACTGGTAGGGCAGGAGCAGCACTGCAGAGATTTTAGAAGCCGAGGAGAAGGATCCTGGAGGACCTGCTCATTGGCGTTGACAGAAGGAGCCAGGAGCAATTCAAGTTCCTTAGGGCAAGGGAAGATCAGGCTCTTAGACAGGAGGAGGCACTGATGAACTGTTTCATGGAGTGGGAGTATGCCCAGAGAGAAAAGGACCACGCAGTCACTCATGCAACTGTTGGCAGAACACATTTGGGGCCTACCTATTGCCGTGGCCATTGCTCCTCTCTGGGAACATGCGCACCTCCTCCTCTTCCTCCTCTCACTACTCCTTCAGCAGCCTCCCAGGTGGATGCCAATATGGTGAATCTCACCCCACCTCCATTCCCACTGGGGAGGAGCATGCTGGACACCTGGCACAACATCTAGGGTTGCCAGGTATCTGTTTTTTTTTACCAGAAAGTCCAGTCAAAAAGGGGACCTGTACAGTGTCTAGTCAGATATACTGACCGGACAGCAAAAGTCCACTTACTGTGGGCGGGTGGGGGGGGAGGGAGGGCAGGAGAACATTGTGTCATCAACCCACGCCAGTCCCTGCTCAGCCGGAGCTGTCTCCTACCTGTATCTTGTGGATAGGCAGGTTCCACGTCAGGGGCTGCAGCTCCTGTCCCAGCCCTGGAGCAGAGGAAGCCCAGATGGGGGAGGCGGGAAGAGTAGAGAGGATCGAGTGATGAGGAAGGGGGAGGGAGGAGAGCAGCGAGCAATGGGGGAGGAAAGGAGGGGAGAGGAGCAAGCAGGGGGTGGGGCCTTGAGGGAAGAGATGAAGTAAGGGTGGTGCCTTGGGGGGAAGAAGCGGGGAACGGGGCAGGGCCTCAGGGGACAGAGGTGGAGCAGGGGTTGGGGCTTGGAAGGCAGAGGCGGGGTGTGGTCTCAGGGGGAAGAGAGGGTCGGGGGAAGGTTCTGGCGCTCCTGCTGTAGTGTCCAGTTTTCAGAAATTTGAAATTTGGCAACCTAACAACAGCCTCTACCAGCACCCCCTCCAGGGCATACAGGAGGAGAATGATGAGCCTAATCCAGTCCCTGCAGCCCACCCTGTGTTTGGCACCCAAACCCCACACATCAGACATCCCATCTTGTCCCCCTGCACACTATCCCACAGCCATACCCTCCTTGTCAGAGTGAGGGGAATGGCAAGGAGATGTGTCCACAGAATGTTTGCCCCCTTCTCAGTGAATTTGACTGGACTTTTTGTTAAGTTGTTCCTATTACAAACTGTTTTAGCTCTATGTTCAATGTATGCCGGTAAGTAAAAGTTACTCGTCACGTCACTTTGTGCACCTTGCTTTCCAAATATGATCAACATGACATTTCCCACGTTTGGGATGGGCCAGCAAGATTCACAGCACATGATGGTGACTTCTGTAAATGAGTTGTGCCAAAGAAATGCAATGAATTCTTTCCCCACCCCAAGCCATGAATTTCCTGCTGTAAACAAATGAAACAAAAGAGGGTTCATGTCAATAAAGTAGGCTGTGATATAGCTGTTGCTGTCCAAAACACCAGAATGAAAACCAGAAGAGAAGCTAACAGAAACATCTTTATGGCTTTGTTAACAACTTAAATTGGCAGTACAGACAAAGGAAATGAGAGTAAATTAACAGTAAAAATATCTGACACTGAATAGTGCTTTTACAATCCCTCTTCCCCTACATCCATTTAATAGTCACCAGGAGCAAGCATGGGAGTACCCAGGCATAGCACCTGTTAAATGCTGTGAGAAATGGTGTCAGAAAACATTGTGAAGACTGGATGTGTGAAGTCCCTCCCAAATCCTTACAGAACTCTTTAAAAATTACTTTAACAATGCCCAAGTGCTCCCCATAAAGCACCCTGAAACAGAGTTAACATATAACAAAAACATTGATCAATGATAGCATTAAAGTATGTATACACCAACTGCAGCACAAAACCATGGCCCCTGAGGGCCCTCACCCAACTGTCTGCTCTCAGTTAGTACATTAACATTGGCTGCAGAGGATTGAAACCCACTGAAGTATTTGCAAAAACAAGTGTGGCGATGCTCTATTGAGCTTTTCCAGCAGCACCATAGTATCACAGTAATGTCCCTTGGTAAAGTCCCAGGTCATCTTCTAGCTCCACGCTGATCCACTGTGTGTATGCAAATAGGATAATGAATTTCCCTTGCTTGCCGCCGGGAACCAGGAAAAGTGTGCACATGGGTGGGATATGGTTTTGAAAATCAAATCTGTCCTGTGCCCCCCAGGTATGTGGGGTCTCCCCATATAATGTTGGCACAGAAATGCCATACATAACCACATTGTTTCTGGGAAATAAAGTCCCTTCTTTCCCCCTGCATTATGATCTCAATGTCCTATGCCCCCAGGAGTCAAGGACTTTTCATGTTTCTCCAATTTTGGTGTTCATGAGCTGACCCCTGTGGTCCATTAAGCCTTGGAGGATGAGTGACTAGTCCCCTCTGGTTCATGTATTCACTGGGCCCTTTGAATGGCCAAAGCATAGGGATGTGTGTTCCATCAATGGCCCCTGTAGAAAATCCCATCCTCTGAAATCCTGCTATAATTTCAGGGACTTTGGTTATGGCCACCATCCATGCATAGATTGATAGCATGGCAAACCCTGTACAACCACAATCCCTATAGTTGCTGCTGCCAGTTTTCAAAGGGCAATAGCAACCTGATTCTGTATTGGTATGGGTTTCCAAGAATCGGTGGTCTGGTGCTGAATGGTTGCTACAAGCTGCTCGCACAATTCAATGAAGGTCTGTTTCCTCGCTGAGATGTTCTCCAGCCACTGGTTGTCATCCCAGCTTTCCAAGATGATGTTTGTCCCACCGTGCAATACTGGTTGTCCAGGACCAGAAACAGTGGTCTACTTGTGGGTATACCATTGAAATCCCAGCATTGAAGACATCTATTCTATGGAATCACAATGGATTCTCATTCACCCTCTCGATCAGCTGTCTTCAGGGTCTCAAATTTTTCTGGCCCCATTCCATCCTGTATCTGGTACTGCAGCACATGAACATTTGTCCTGCAAGAAGGAGAAGGAGTAGAATCACATCATTATAGATTTACTCCGTGTTTTCCACATGGCAGAAGGTAGAGATGACCAGAAGCTGCTGTCACCAAATATGTGAAGGCAGCATACAGAACCAACAACACTCAACAAGGAGGCTCCCAGAGTGTCTCCTGTGAGGCAAAGGACTCTTGGATACCTTCCCTGAAATGGTAGCTCTACCATTGCATAGAAAAAAGGGGCAGTGTGGACATGGGTACATGCCTGTGCACAGAGTATACCTGAGCCCAGCATAGCATGTCTAGAACTCCATCCATGGCACATACCAATCTTATGAGTCCTTTCTCATTCCTTCCTTCAGTTACAACAATCTTTCACAATGAAATAAAATGGTGACTTCTTGGAAAGTATCCTAAATAGCTGGTTTCTTAGGAACAGCTATGAAGGACAGCAAGGAGAAATGCTCAAAGCTTAGCACATGCTTCGTGGAATTGGGGTATATCTGAGCAATCCAAATGCTTATTAAAATATTGCCATCAGGTACATTATTTTTGTTCCTGTGCTACTCTAATTTTCTACTGCTGTGCTGTTTCTCTCCTTTTCCTTTCCAGTCCTTCAATTAAGATTGTTTTTAAATGAATTTATTGCCAGTAAATGAGTTCTTTTCAGAGTTGACACAAATGTCTTAGTAAATAAGGAAGTGATCATTTGCCACAAACCTCAGTCGTCAATATCACATATTTCTCACCAATTCTTTCACTTACTTGGCATGTGCAGAGGAAAGCCTGGGAGGTGTGAATATTTTCAAGTCCTTGGTCTTTCTGAGGGTACAGGAAAAAGTTACGGCATTGTCAGGGCTCTGACAGGAGAGAAAGTCTAAATGGTGTTAGTTTGATACTGGCCACTAAAGAATCTCTTTATGAAACATAATGTCCTGTGAAATTTGTCATTGGCTGTATTGAAAATTGGCACTTCCTCTCCTCCCTCCATGGAAGTAGCATAGACACAATCATATTCAAGTGTACAATGACAAATCATATGTAAACAGACCATTGGTTTGCACCTGTTGAATTTTGCCTGTATAGTTTAGCCATGCAAATACCAAAGATTTTAAAAACATTTTGCTTTGCAAGGAATTTCTTCCAGTCTGGGGCAAAATCCTGCACCTTTGAGGTCTATGAGAGTTTTGTCATTGACCTCAGCGGAAGCAGGAGCAGGCACATACTGCAGTGGATAATTCATATTTCAGGGCACTGACTTTTCAGACATCTTTTGAAAGGCTGAAACCACAGATTTTGAAAGGTAATTGTTACATCAGTTTTAACCCTCATTGCTGATTGCCTCTGAGGCTTTTTTGAATTTAATATCCTTCTCAGTGCCTTTCCAGAGTCAGCTTATAACACGTTTAATGTTCATTTCTCACTGCACTACATAAACACACCCAACTGATCCTATTTAAACCCCGGCTTTAGAATTTGCCACTACTTTTGTGCTACCTAGAGAAAGTGGCATAAATCACAAACAGGCAATGAGCCGCTGTGACCAACCATGTGAGTCCAGTTAGCTGAACATCTGTTTTGATAACTTGGTGTAAATTCTTACATTCACAATGAGGCCATTGGAAAACTACTGTAATGTTCTTGTGTTGCTGAGGTATTCTGTATGTCGGAGATTCTCACAAATGTCTGAGCTCCCACTCTTTTACATTGCCTCATGCTGGGCAAGTGTAGACAAAGCCAGCATACGATTTATTTCCTCCCACTTGAGCAGACTGTTGTAATTAGGCACAAATTGCAGGAAACTATTGCTTTAATCCCTTATTCTTAGAATCACAGATCAGAGCTTGACCGGCAGAGTGGAGAATTAATCTGTTATTTCAATCTCACTGTTGATCTCACTATTCCTATTCCTAGGAATAAAGGTAGAAAAGAATGAACTAAACATGTCAGAATCCTGCCTATATGATTTCTTAAAATGTGGCCTTTTCATGAGTGAGATTCTCACCCCCATTCAATTGTCTCTAAGACGAATGAGACAAGGCAGTGAAAAGGGACTCTAAAAGCCCTGGATCAGCTGGGAATTCTTCTGGGTGGGAATTCTCCCTGTGCAGAAATTCTCCCAGTCAGCTGCCCTGTTGTACTCTGGGAGCAGCCTGAGGGTGAGGATGGGTCAGGAGGGAAGTGTCAGGGACAGAGCTACAGCATGTAGCTCTGTGCAGATCCTGGGCAACACTGTTATGCTTCGGCAGCCAGGGGTGCTGGAACAGTTTGTATAGTGGGGGCGCTGAGAACCATTGAACCAAACTGTAAATCCTGTGTATGATGGAAACCACTTCAAGCCAGGCAGTGCAGCAGCACCCCCATCCAGGAATGGTGGAAGCTCCCTAAAAGTGCGAGGCCTCCAGTGCCTGAACCGTGGCCCCACCTCCTGCCCTACCCCTTCTTCCTAAGCCCCTACCCCTTCTCCTGAGCATCCAACCTCGCACCGCTCCTGCCCTCGAGGCCCTGCCTTTGCTCCTCCCCTTCTTCCTGAAGCCACACGCTTGTGCCACCCCTTCTTCCCGAGCTCCCACCCCTCCCGCATCGTTCACCCTTACAGCCAGTACAAAGTGGGAGGGCATAGCCCTCCAACTTTTAGAAGTGATGGGGCCATGGCCTCCTGGCTCCCCCTTGTTCCAGCACCCCTGTCCCAGCACTCCTAGTCCCAGCACCTAGGCCGGCAGCGTAGGAAGGCAGCTTTAATTTAGCCAGCCTCCAGGGAAGCACAGAATCAGGAGGACCCAAGGGTTCCTTAAAGTCACTTTAGCTCCACCTCCCCCAGGCTGTGAGGCCTGCACTGTGCCTCTCGGAGGTGCAGCACGGAATCTCACCAATGGTCACGTGGCCATGCTCTGTGGTTGACTATAACAATTCCCATCATAAATGCGTTGCCCTCTGTACAATGTCCACATTTCCATCTGAACGGTAATACCTAGAACAATCCCATGTCCCCACCTCTTTCTCCTCTCTCCCTACCATACATTTCCCAAACATTCCTATCCATTAACTCCTTCAAAGAGGAAGGAAAATTTAATTTAAGGGATACCTATCATTGAAATACTTATTTATTAGCAGCTAGTTAGAGTTTAGTATTTGGGGAAATCCTGATCTACTTTATTACTAAATGTGAAAGCACACTGAGTTTCGGAAGACATAAATCAGAAACAATTCCTGTCTTTGAAATTGTTAATGTTTAAACCTTCAACTAAAATATGATTATTGTAGAACTCCTCACAGAGGCTTGCAAAGAAAGTCACTGTAATGTTTATTTTTTAAACCCATATTTATCTATGCAGCATTACGATGAGGAATTAGTGAAGGGATAGCAACAAACTAGCACAGTCTCCTGGCAAGCTGCTTATTGCTATTACCCAAAACATCTGGGCTGATATGGGCTGATATCACACTCAAATATAACTCTTCTGTCACATAGCTACAGCTGCAGTCTACTAGAGAAATAGATTAAGTGGAAGGACATTTAAGCCATAGCAGGACTAGCAAGTCATCTACTATAGAGTTTGGAGAGGAGTCAAGGGGTTAGCTAAATTCCCAGTTAAGTCATTCAGTATTCTTTCACCAAAAACATCTGTGACAAGGAATGAGATTTCAGTGCATGGATGTGGACATTTTCAATTTCTTGTGCTTAGCTAAATGTACTAGTGCTATGGTGAAGTTTTGCATAGTTTGTTTGCATAGTTTTGCAAAATGTATTTGATTGTTTTTGGAAGACACACAGGCAATTTCTCTTCCCCCTGCCCCCTCCAGTTTGTAACCCCAGTGAAATAACTGGATTGCATTTCAAACTTCTTTGATTATAGCTAAAGGGAGCCACATAACTTAAATTACTAAAATCCACAAAAACCAGCAGAAATTTAACTATGCTACTCCAACTGTCCTGGGATAAATTGCATCTGCTCTTTGTGTCCTAGATATGGCATCAACAAGTAATATATAACATTTCTGGTTTCTGGGAAACCAAAGGGAAATCTAAGAGAAACAGAATACACACCCCAAGTGTGTGTTTTTCTTTATGTCATAGATCTGAATCTTTTGATATAGCCTGTGATTAAGGAAGGTACAGAAAAATTGAGATGTAGCCCGAATAACTCCTCATAATGAAGAACTAAGCTAACAATAGATATTGTACTTGGTACATATAGCAGGTAAGGTTGCCCACTTTCTAATCACACAAAACCAAACACCTTAGCCCCGCCCCTTCCCCAAGGCCACACCCCTCCCTGAGGCCATACCCCCCCACTCACTACATTCCCCCTCCTTCAGTGGCTTGCTCTCCTGCACCCTCACTCACTTTCACTGGGCTGGGGCGGGGGGTGGGGTGCAGGAGGGGGCTCTGGGTTGGGGGGTGGGACAGAGGGATTCAGGGTGTGGAAGGGGGCTCTGTGCTGGGACAGGGGGTTGGGGTGCAGGAGGGGGTGAGGGCTCCATCTGGGGGTGTGGGCTCTGGGGTGGGGCCAGGGATGAGAGGTTTCGGGTGCAGGAGGGGGCTCTGGGTTAGGGGGGGCTCAGGGTTGAGGCAGGGAATTGAGGTTGGGGCGTGGGCTTACCGCCAGTGGCTCCTGGTCCGCGGCGCAGCAGTGGGACTAAGGTAGGCTTCCTGCCTGTCTTGACTTTGTGCTGTGCCCCGGAAGTGGCCAGCACATCCAGCTCCTAGGCGGAGGCACGGCAGGTGGCTCTGCATACTACTCTCACCAGCACGCACTGCAGTTCCTGGCCAATGGGAGTGCGGAGCCGGTGCTTGGGGCAGGGGCACAGTGCGTAACCCCGTGCCCCCCCTCCACTGCCTAGGAGCCGGACCTGTTGGCCGCTTCCGGGGTGCAGTGCGGTACCAGTCAGGACAGGTAGGGACTAGCCTGCCTTAGCTCCGCAGTATCACCGACCGGACTTTTAATGGCTCGGTCAGTGGTGCTGACCAGAGCCACCAGGGTCCCTTTTCAACCAGGTGTTCTGGTTGAAAACCAGACAGCTGGTCACCCTAGCAGGACACATACTCCACTGTGTCAAGCACAACTAGAGGGCACAGATAGATTTAGGCCACATTTTTGTCCCCATCTGCAGTCCTGGAGCTAAAATGCAGCACAACTTCTAGCAGCCTCGGCCTGGCTGTGATGACCTGCACCTGGGTATCGCTGAAGTGCAGTATGGCTCTGGGACACTTTTCATGCTAGGGGCTGTGATGCAGTGGCATAGCTACCGGGCTATCCCCTTATGCCAATAGAATCCCCAGGTAGTCAGTTATGCCAGCTTTAAGACCTCTTTGTAACGCAAATGCAGCCTTAGCAGAGGCCTGTATCTGGCTCAGTGTTGAATTACACATGCATTTTAAGTCTTCCCTTTTTAATATCCTTAGAACTTTATCAAACAAATTCCTCCTTTGGCTGACATTTTCCTTGTTTCATAGCAGCGCAGGGGTGATTTCAATGTAGCCCAGCCATTTCCCTTAACCCTTGGCCATGGAAGCATTTACACAAGGTTAGGGTCTTGGCAGCCTATGTGTGACTTTACAATAAAAGGAAGAAGGCAAATGGAGTTATTTTCCCCAAACTTGCATGCTCATCCAGAATGCCAGTGCTTCTGCTCCTTGAGTGCTGGGGCTGCAGTCACACAGTGATGGGTGTAGTTGGTCAGGGTAAAGGTATTGTTCCTCCACTCTTCAGCCAGTGCTTTGCGGCTGGTACTGAAGGTGATGCAAGCTACTCTAAAAAAGAAGCGTGGCTGCCAGTTCTGGGTCCACACTCTATGCAGCACTCATGACACCTGCATCAGCACACTGCAGGCTGAATCCACCTAGACACTGTTGTTCATGCACTGCATTGCTGCTTCAGACCACCCTAGAATTGCTCTTGGCTCTCAAACCAGAATAGAGTCCAAACAGCAGTCTATGTGCATCCTTCTTTTCTTACAAAACAAGTCATGATATATTTCCATTTTTCTTGTTATTTCAGACAGTGAGAGTCTTGATCAAATACTTTACTAAAATCCAGAAACACTGTAATATATATATATATATATATAATATATATATATATATATATATATAGTATTGTCATTAGCCAATAATTTTGCAGTTCTCTTGAAATAAGCAATTAGCTTTGTCTGGCATGATTTGATCTTTGTAAGCCCCAGGTTACTTATTTCTCACAATTCTATTAATATCTACAGGCCAGATCCTTAGCAGCTGCAGACTGAAGTAGGTCCACCAAAATCAACGGACCTATACTGATTTACACATGCTGAGGATTTAGCCTTTAACTTAAATATTATATGATTTGATTTCATTGGGGGGCATGCATATAAATGAGAGTAGAATTTAGTGCAATATGTACAGGAGTGTGTAAGTACTGCTATTTGATTGGCATTACTGGCAAGGGAATAATAAAATGTGCACAGAAGTATTATTTAGGGTGCATAAATCCAGGAAATCTGTTTACAATGTTGACTTTGACAAATGCAGGTAGTAGGAGTTTGTAGATATGCATGCAATGTACCTTTGGATCTTTCAAAGCTGGAAAAAAAAACAGGGTTGGACAGTGGATGTTTGATTTGCATGTATCTTATGAACTGTGATGAAAATAGCAGCTTTGCATGCTGTTCCACAACAGCTTGATGAAGACACTGTAGTTCTGTGATGAAAATGCAGCAAATAGAACTGTACATTCCTATTCAGCTGAAAAGCTGCTATTGATTCAAATGCTGGTATATATCAGGATAGAGCCAAACAGGGACAAAAAACAGAACAGGAGTGTCACAGATAGGTCAAGTGCTCATGAACTGGTAAACATTCAAAGTTCACATCAATGTGATTGAATTGCCTTAATACATTTGGCACATTTGACTTGCACACAATGCTGGAATGGTAATGCCACAGTAATTCAGTTACCGAACAGACAATTTAACTATTTCATGGCTGTGGAATAGAAGAGAAGAATCTTACAGATGAAAGAAAAGAATAGACGTTATATAGCTACCATGAAATTTGCAGCAAAAAAGGTGAAAAGGCCTAAAATCAAGGAGCTAAACACCTGTAGCTTTACTGGGACCAGGACTTGGCCCTCAGTAATCAGCTATTAAGATATAAAAACCCCGCAGAAGAATAGGCAAATCCTTTCCGCAGCATCCAGCACAAGTAACTGGTTGGGTTTGGGGTTATTCCACTACGTATAGGACAAGTATGTGGAATAGCTGTAGGCCTTAGCATCCCTCCCTCCCTCCCAATGGGAAGTTCCAAGGATCCACGTAAAAGTGAACAGAAAAAGAGGACAAATTTGTCAAATTTAGTCCCTTGGTATCCTCCAGAAAAAGCTACAGCCAACCCTTCCTGGTCAAGAGGATAGATACTAAGAGAAGCAAGAAAGGAGAATTAAGCAAGTGAATATCATTCTTGAGCCTCCCAGAGGATGCTGGAGGTCTGAAATGTTTCCTTGCAGTATTCTGTTCATTTACTAGATCTCACTATATGCTATGGAGTGTACCAGAGAGAGTGAAGTAAACAAGCAAGATAAACAGGTACACAAGCAAGATCAATCTGAAATTTGAGCTGTGTGGAAAACACTTTATTTGTCTGTAGTGTTTTCCTGTTGTGAACAAGAGATGTTTCTTGCTTAAGAAAGACTGATATTATATATCATGACTCAAGTGACAAGCCTGGAGAGAAGACTACATTATACATTTGTATATGTATCAAGGCATTTCCACTACAATCTCAAGGCACATCTTTGGAAGCAGCAGTTTCTGTAAATTAATTATCTTCTGCCTGAGATTGTGGGACAAATAGTGGCAATAATAGTTCCATTCTCTTCCAGCCTAGAAGATGGGTTCCAAAAGTGATAGAAACGGAAGGGTTGTAAGTTGTGGTTCCCAATCATGATCAACTGTTACTTTTTTCCTTCCAGCTTGGGATAATGGGAAAATGACCTGTATCTTTAAATCAGATTGTTTGCTCTATCATAATGTAATAGAGGCATCAGCTTACTGCAACTATATATGGAAACTGTCCTATCAAATAGTTGACATTATTTTAATTAATTATTATTTATTAAATGACAACATTTTCTATGCATCCAACCAAATTATTTTTCATAAAACAGGGAAGCCCTGAAGTCCTACTAGATTAAATCTTATGAACATAATAAATTGTGTATTGTGTATGTATTAAGAACATAAGAAAGGCCACACTGCAGTGGTTGGCAACTTGCAGCCCATCAGGGTAATCTGATTGCAGGCCGTGAGACGTTTTGCTGACGTTGACTGTCTGCAGGTACGGTACCATGCAGCTCCCAGTGGCCACGGTTCGCCGTTCCCGCCACTGGGACCTGTTGTGGGGGGGGGGGGGGGGGGGGGGCCTGTGGACGGTCAATGTCAGCAAAATGTCTCACGGCCCGCAATCAGATTACCCCAATGGGCTGCATGCGGCTCGTAGGCCACAGGTTGCCCACCACTGCCATACTTCGTCAGACCAAAGGTCTATCTAGCCCAGTATTCTGTCTTCCAACAGCGGTCAACGCAAGGTACTTCATAGGGAATGAACAGAGCAGGTAATCATCAAGTGAGGCATTCCCTGTTGCCCATTCCCAGCTTGTGGCAAACAAATATTAACTTTGTTCTAATGGTGTTATCAATGTAACAGATTTTTTGTTGTTCTTCCGGATTCTGTGGGGCTCTGCAGAACTACAGGAAGCAAAGTTCTTTTAGTACTTTCTGTTGCTTTTACAGATATTGAATATATTATATGAAATACATTCCCTAATAGCACATGACACAATATAGCCTAGTGTGATCTTGGTTAATACCGAATGCACTATTCAATGTGCTTTTCTTTTTTGTTTTTGCTATTTGGTATGCAAAACCATTTTGTGGTAACCTTATCTGTGCTCTGCCTTTCCTGTTCATGCAAATCTTTGCAGACATCCTGGGTTCTGATGCCATCTGCATCTGCTTACATTCCTTGCCTTAAACAAAGAATCAGGAGTTAGATAGACAGATGGTGAAACAAAACTATTATTGGAGATTATCAGAAAAATATGCTATTTTAAAGATTTAAAAAAATAATCATCCTTATTCAGAATGCCCTTAATACAGTAACATATTGTGCTAGTAGTGTTGCAGTTCAATCAGTTCAATGTATATAGATTTACAGCAATGGGGAGAGAGGGAGTTAGACAGTGGTATACTTTATCAAAGGCAGACCAGTGGCACTGTATTATAGCAGTGCCCTTATTGGGCTGTGGGGCTGAAATCTTTCTCATTTTGCTGAATGTATCTGTCCTGAGACTTGAAAAATGTGCTGGGCCAGTTCCTTACTGACGGACTACTGCAGTCAATGGAGTTTATGCCCTTTAACATCAGCAGAGGGTAACTCTGTGGCCTACAATTCCTACTACAGCCATGACCAATGTTCCCCTCCCGGCAGATATGTGGAAGTACAGTGGTCACCTTTGAAAATGTGGGTGACCTTTAGTTAAATACATAAAGTTTCTTCTCTAGGCAGGCAAGTTTGTGTGTAAAACACACAAAACAAATCCTGGAAAGCAAGCCCTATGCAGTTTCACTACAGGAAGGGTTGAAGGTGGGGGAATCTGATCAGGTGTGCGTTCCTCTTGTATTTAAGAGGAGGTTTAAGGGTTTGCTGGGAAAGGAATGAGGGCTGGATTGGTCCATCTACCATTGCACAGATCTTCAGGTGGCCTAGGAGATCCTGCCCCTCTTCTCCCTCCCTCCCAAATGCATTTGCTCAGTTTTTGACTTGGCTACTTGGGCCAGGCACTGAGCTCTGGATTTGCCACTATCTGCAGTATTCCCTTGTAGTTCCCTGTACTTACTATAACCATTACTTTGAATACTGCAAATAATGGGTCATACTTATTTATTTGCTGTGGCTTCATTTTTAATCCAGAAGTCCACTCTGATTTCAATGGAGAGTTCTGCTTAAAAGACCATGGAATACCATGCCACACTGAGGTAAAATTGTTTTGTTGTGTCAGGCAATTGACACTGTTTTAAGGGTGAAAGTTGTACTCGAAATTTCACACTAAGAACAGCTCTCCTAACATTTCCAGCACCATTTAAAAACAAAAAAAGGCAGTTTTAGGATTTTTCTCCAAATGGAAGTGCTCCCACCTCTTTATTCGCAAGGCAAAAACCAAGCTGAGGCAGGTTATAAAATACCAAGAAGGCCTGACTGCAATCATTTCACCTGAGCTCAATTAAATTTCCCCTATCTTGATATAGGAACTGTCAGGAGAAAGTAGAGCAACTAGCAGTTGTACTGGAATTGATGGAAGACAAGTGAGGTGGTCCCAGAGCCAGACCAGAAAAGAACAGAAAGAGGTATCTAATTTTAAGAAAATATGGCTCTATGAGACCCAGACAATTATGTACAGGTAAGTGGGCCAGACCCTCAGCTGGTATACATCAATATATCTTTATTGAAGACAGAAATTATGCTAATTTACACCAGATGAGAATTTAGCCCAATTAAGTTTATTTCCAGTACTGTTTTAATAGTCTTCTTCCTAACTCTCCAAATCACATTTCTTCATTTTTTTCCTGTTAAAGTCAGATGGCGGGGAGGGGGCAATTTCAGTATCTCTTGCCATTTTAGAGTTATTCTTAATTTTATTCTCCTCGTGTATTACTGGACTTGCTTTCTGTCTAGTACTTCTTTTCCCTTGATATATTTCAAAAGCCCTTCTCATTCCCTTTAGCACCTTTGGCTAGCATTAACACATTATGCTTCTTTCCTGTTCTTATCTTTTCCCTTCAAGCCTTATCTTTTTGCTTGGTTTCCTGCCCCCTTCCTTTTCTTGGTTCTCTATCTTCTGTTGCAGAATAACTCCATCTTCTGTATGTTGGAAGTACATCCCAGATTATCTGAGTTAAGTGAAAACATCCCATCTCCTTTTTCTTACTTAATTTAATGAAAGTCTAACAAGTTGTGCATCTTTTGAACCCAGGGAGTTGTTTCTACATCTTCCTAAATGGAGACCCTCTAATCTAAACACTAGTTTTCATCTCAGGGCTTGTCTATATCAGAAGAGTTGCAGTAGATCAACTAAATCAATCTAGTTAAACTGGTGCAAACCCCTAATGAGGATGCACATAAACCATTTTAAATTTTGCTTAAATCAGTTTAACTTAATCTGGTAAATCATCAATAGACGATAAACTAATGTAAGCAAATTAAACGGGTTTAGGGTTTAATGTCTACATTAAGGGTTTGTAGGGATTGAACTAGATCAATTTTAAATCAGCTTAATTAAATCAGTGCAACTTTTTTAGTTTAGTCACAGGCCACACAGGGCATTATACCACTCTATGATTCACAAGACCTCCTCTTTGAATAACTGATGTGATAATTTGTTGATTTCCAGTAATTCATTTTCTCCCTTCTTTGCTTTTACTTGATACCAGAAGAATCTCCAAGAACTTCCAAATTCTCTGAAGTTATCCATTATTTTATCAAATTATCATTCACACATGGAATTTCCACAATTAGTGGAAAATCTGCCTCATTCTTAAGTGTGGCCTGTCACATTTATTGTCACATATTTTCTCCCTGTACCTGGAAAGCAATCTTATCTGTTTTCTTTTTCTGGGACTCACATCTTTTGAGCCATCTCTCTCACTATACCATCAGCAATCTGGATCTCTTGTCCCTTCTTTATTTCTCCTCACTCCCATGCATGGTTCATGGTCACTGGAAGGTACTAAATGTCTTTTGTATGTTGTCGTGTTGTTTCTAAAGATGGATTTGGCAGAACACTTATAATGTTCTTCAAAATTAGAATGGCTTTGGTAGAGTGGTGTTAATGTGTTTCAAATTAAAATCACTGCTCTTGTTTTTCATTTTAATTACAATCTTTAAAATTTCTGTAATTGTGTTCCATTGTGTTCATCATTCAAATGGTACCTGTAGTTACTGAAAACCCAAGGACTAATTGAGTGCTCTTGGGTTACATGTAATTTAAAATCGTATAGTGTAGGAAAACAGAATGATTCAATCTTATATAAAACTGTACATATATATACTATATATATATGTATTGTGGCAGAGCTCCGACCTTGTCCTCATGGGTCCCGCGCTTCCAGGCAGTTTATGCTAGTCTCAGAGGCTCACTGCTACCCTCCACGTAGCCCTTCTCTCTCTAGGGCCAGGGTTACAGTCTACTGAGCCCTTTTCATCATAAGCAGGCAAGGAGGTTGGTGAGAGAACTCCCACAGTCTCTGTTGTACCTATGGGCTTATTCCATAATAGGTTAGTCTCCTGTCCTGACAGGGGCCTGTCTTCCCCTCCCAGGAGGTGTTCCTGTAGTGGCGGGTTGTGGGGGGGAACCCGGGCCCACCCTCTACTCTGGGTTCTGGCCCAGGGACCCTAATGGCAGCAACTGTTGGCAGCCAATCTTTCACTGCCAGAGTTGCTACATTTCCCTGGGCCACTTCCCCACAGTTCTCATACTTTTGTCTTCTTCGCCCTTACCAATGTCTTCAGGGTGTCTTCATTACCCAGCCCTTCAGCCACACTCCCTCTCCTCTGGCTCCCTGGCTCTCCTGGGCCTGACTGGAGTGAGCCCTTTTATAGTATCAGAGGGGCCTTAATTAGAGTCAGGTGTTCACATTAGCTGAATGGCCTTACCTGACTCTTTGCAGGTTATTTGAAGTCAGGTGTCAACCCTAGCCTAGAGCAGCCCCTGCTCTGGTCAGTCAGGGAACAGAACATGGCTAATCCAGTGGCCAGTATAGCTGCCTTCTACTACTTTGCTGTACCCAACTATCACAGTATATATACAGGATATACTATATATATATATAGTCTGTTTAAAATTTCTGAGGCAGAAAAATTAATTATAAAAAACAGAGATGAGAATTAGAAAGTCCTATTAAAACATATTCCTTCTTTCTGTCAGTGCAGGATTATTTTCTATACTATATTTTCTTCTATTCTATCCAGTCTAACTTTAAATCTCTTAAAACTTCCTTCTCAATTTTCCCTGGGAAACTATTTCACTGTCAAACTCCTTAGGAAATTTCCCCTGATGTTCAGCCTATATTTTATTAAGTAAAACAACACATAGAAGGTACATTCGATAAACAAGTTCCACGTGTTCCTTTCTTAATTTTTTTCCAATTACTTCTGGATAAAATTGGTTGAATTATGGAAAAATGTCTTCATGTTTGTAAACTCTGATTTGTGACTAGGTTTGACCATATCTGTGTTCCTTTGTGTTTGGGTTTCCATTAACATTTGGATGATGTTGTGTGCTTGGAAGTGAAAGTGTAAACTGATAGAACGCAGGGAGCAACTAAGAGAGCTTGCAAATCAGTGATCTAAACTCTAACAAAAATGATCATCAGTCACAGTCTAAATAGTGGCATGGAGGAAAGGGTAGGGGAATAGGAGAGGGGGGTGAGCTAGTGGGAGGAAGATCCTTGTGTGTAGCCAAATATAATTCTCTTTCTTCTGCACAGTGGCCAGGAAAAATAAATTAAATAAATTAGAGCTGGTCCAAAAATGGGAAAATTTCTCATGGAAAGTAAAAATGTTTTCCTCTTTTCTGGTCAGAAAAAAATCAAAATTAAAAATGTTTTAAGTTTTCTATATCTCTGGCTCCCTGCCCTCCAAGTTCCTGAGTGTCACAATGACCTGCCTCCTGTTTACAAAGCTTATATGATATAATCAGAGATCGGGGGTAAAATATCATGTGATGACCAGTCAAACACAAAGCGTAATGATAACACTTTGTCATTGGTGATCCATGGGTGCAATTTGATTGCACAAATGAGCTTATGAAAAAATACTAATGAATTCAGGAAAATCATGATGAATTAGTACATAGTTCATGAATGGACAAAGGGGAATTCATTGAATTCATTGAAAAGTGGTATTCATTGAATACATTGTTTCCCATGAATAATTTGCCCAGCTCTGCTCCTAGTTATATTAGTGTACATTTCCAAAGTGACACATGGTCAGTGGTAAATGGACAAATCTCAGGAAAATAATATATAATGGAATTCACATGCATATAATATCTCCCATGTAGATTAGCTTTCATACTGCATGCCATTGCTTCAGTTCAATATGATGTGACTGTTACAGGTGTGCTGTGCAGCATGACTGTTAAATCTGAAGCAGAGCCTTCTATAGAAGCCAAGATTTAAAGAAAAAAAATGCTAAACTATGTTTTCTGCTTTGTATTTTATTTTTAGATCTAGTTTAATTTGAAAGCAAAGTGGACACCTGTTTAGGAAAAGGCCTTGTGTAATTCTAGAGAGGAGGAATGGAACAGCTGTGTTGACTGTGTTGAAAAAAAGTAGGACATGCAAGAAAATTGCACATAACTCCCTACTTCAAACTTGATTCATTTTCTGAAACTCAAGTGCAGGTATTTTAAAGACCACATAACTTTAGTTCTAATTAAAGCTGCCATTTAGTGCGGTTATACTAGCTGCTGTAAACATTCAGTAATGATAGAGTCCTTTGCATCTAAGAGAAAGTTGAGGAATGCATGGCAATGATGTCAAGAAGCTTGTAAACTAGATTAAAGATATTTAATTTCAAGCCAGGGTCAAGGTCTGTAGAGTAGAATTGGCAGATGTAGGATAATAAATCAAGAGGTCACATAGTTTCATGCACAATTGCCCCTGTTGATTTGCGATCAGTAGGCGAGGCATAGCTGATATAAACAAAGCAATAAAAAAGGCTTTGTGAACAGTGCTTATTCATTAGGATTGGGTAAATTTGCAGTTTTATGTTCAGGTAACTTCCTGTGAACATGATGGAAACCATAGGATAAGGACTAATGTAACCGCAAGGAATATATGAATGTTCATGTAGGTGCTTGTGTCTATAATGATATAGCAAAATGAAAGAATTTTGTTTAGATTAGGAGTGAAGTAATTGCCGTCTCTTACATCAAACCTTAACATACTGTGACTAGACTTGAATTACTCACTCTCTTTTGTGTTTTCCTGAATTTGATCATTTGGGATTACAAAGATCCTGAAGGTCAGTTCACTCAGCTCTCTGTTCCATTCAAACAATAACAATCTGTAAGGATGAGAATATGGCCCAGACCCTCAGCACAAGGCCAGTGCTGGGGGAGGGCAGAGATAGCTCTCCTGATTCTGGAGGAAGTGAGAGACCAGACCAATTCTGAATGTAAACTGGAGCAGCCTTCTCGCAGACAGGGATTGCTGGGATGTACAGGGGTGAAGGACCCACTGTTAGGCAGGAGAAATTCTCAAGAACTTGGTTAAGCTGGCTATAGAGCTACTTTGCAAAGGAGCCATGAATAGTTCAAGTTCTGGACTCATATCAGCATCAAGAACACTGTTGTCACTTAAGGATATATTATGACAGGGCCCAGCAGTATAGCATCTTAAAAAGAGTAAGAGTCTCCCCGCACAAACATTCCTCTGTGTGGCCTACTCACTTCTCCAGTGCAGTTGCCATGGAGAGAGCAGGGTCCACATGCCCACTACATTTCCCCGCCGCAAGAAATGGGCAGAGCTTTTGCTCCAGCCCCTCAATGCCAGAACAGCAGGACCTAGTCAGGGATGGTAGCTGGCTACTTGTTTTCAGGAATAAGAGAACAGGAAAGGAATTATGGTTCTCTGAGGAAGAGTTGTTTCCATGTGCTCCTTTTGAGGTAGCATTGCTGTGTGCCCCATATTCATGGTTACATAGAAAGGGACAATCTAGCTCTGGTTATGTAACTGTTGTGATAAAAATAATAACAGAGGGTGATGTTAATATGTATTGTCAGACAATCATCTCGTTGGAAGCACATTACCCATGTAAGTGACTGTCATGAAAATTATAACAGGGGATAGTTTCTACACATACATCCAAAATGTGCGAGCCCAATTTCATTCTCAGTTACACCAGTATAAATGACAACAGAATAGTCCCCTCTGCATTTCCTCTTGTAGGATCAGTGTTTGTCTCTTCTGAACAGATGGTTCTCTTTTCCCCTCCATATCACTCTTTGAATGTTCTTTATCATCTCATATATAAAAGAAACATCTCATTGTATAGGATGGAGGGTGGTGGGTTAGTTTGGCAAATACCACAAGATGACAGAACAATTCTATACTATGCTTAAATCTTGTCAGATTAGCATCTTGCTCACTCTCCAGCTTTAGATCTAAAAATGAATAATGACAAAAAGCAGCAAATGAATCATCTGTTGAAGAAAAAAAATAGCTGTGCTCTTATAGTATTTTCTACTGCTTCTGAACTCCACCAAGCAGCAGCATCTCTTCTCTTTCTGTGCCCTATCTTTCATAATCCCCCTTAGATCAGATTTTTAAAGGATATTGTGTATTTAGAAGGAAGGCTTCTAAAATTTAATAAATGTCGCTGGGCTTTTGTGAATCCAGTATTATCTGTTATCTCTGCTTCAAAGGGCAGAAAAGCTGCTGTTAGCAGCTGGAATCCCTGACTTTTTCAAACCAAAAAGTTACATGGAGCCTACATTCCTTATACAGGTCAGGGAAACTGCATACTGTTATCACTATGCCAGAAAACATCAGAGTCTAAAGTAAAGAGACCAAGTGAATGAGTTCTCATTTTTTCTAACATTTTCATTTGCTACAATTCAGACAATGCCAGCATTCCTTCCATTAAATCCAACTGCGAATTCAGTTAAATCCAACTGTTTTTACCATCTTCTTTATTGTTTACATCACTGGTCAGTGTTTTTCATGTCACGTGTTCTGCTGAGGCTGCCATAGAAAGGCACACATACCAAATGACAGAGCAGTGCTTGAAATAGCAACCTCATGTCCATGTTCTCCTGGCCTCCTGGGTTGGCCCTTGGCACATATGATAGAATCTAGAGGTGAAGAGATCTATTAAGTTATCTGGGAATTGATCCAAACTCCACTGAAGTTAATGGATAGATTCCTATTGATCCCAATGAGGTGTGAATCACTTGCATCTCCCTGCAAGTTCAGGATTGTTCCCTCTATGGAATGTATATGGCCCCCATCACCATAGAATCACCATAGTATCCCCATTTTACAGATGGAGAACTGAGGCCCAGAGAGCTTACCTAGCATTACAAGGGAAGTCTGTGGCAAAGCAGGGAATTGCATCTGAACCTCCAGCAATTCAATCTAGTACCCAGTCTACTGGACCATCCTTCCTTTCTGTCCCTTTTTTACATTTTCTAGTTTATTTAATAGTGATTTGCACAGTTTGAGTTTAAATTGAGGGATCCTATCCATTCCCTTGTGAGACTGTTCTATTATCCAGCAGCTGTCATTGTCAGGAAATGTTTCCTGCTATTCAGCCAATTTCATCCTTTTATTCCATTATTCTTAGTTTAGAACCCCTTTTACTATGATAAGAAGTTGTTTCCCTTACACCACAAGAATCCCCCGCAGGGGACTTTACATACAGCTTTTGCTCCCTTTTCCTTGCTCAAGCTGAGTAAAGGAAAAGAACAGGGCAGAGAAATCTGCCTCAAAATATTGTTACCCATTGACATCTTTGAATTAATGTATTTGGCCCTCTGGCTGAAAGGTTTGCAAACCGCTGATATAGATGCTGTTTAGAGAGTTTATATCCCACTGCTGACCTGAAATAACCTTGGTTAGCTTGTGAATTGACAGGATTGCAACACATGGTTGTATGGTTTCTCTTAATGGTTTTGCCATTGCATTCCAAGATCTTTAGAGAGGGAAAGAGAGAGAGAGATTTTAGTCTGTATTCATTTTCTAATATCTGTCCCTTGGCTGCAGTCCTGCAGTTAATGCTCACTAATAGTGTGTTCTTTGTCTGCCTAGTTACCAGGGTCATCCTTTTTCAAAGGAGTTCTACAGAATGGAGAAATGATTCTCCAGTAACTGTTTTTCTTTTTAACAGAGACCTTTTCTATGTCCCTTTTTCCTTTGCAGCCTACAGCTGAGATGTTTTACTCTGCCAATTTTTTTTCTGCACAATCCAATTTCTCAGTCATCAGACTGAACTTTGCATTTGATTGTTTTATTGGAGAAAGTCAAAGAGGTGAAAATACCATAAGTTTTTCTGATCTTATATTGTGTGAAGAGCCCCAAAATGCTTTTTTTAAGCCCTTTTTCCTTCAAAATGGCAGTACCAATGCATGGAAATAAATGTAGCTGGAATTTTTTATATATATTTTTTTAAATTAAATGTATTTGTTGAAAAATGGCCTTTTTTCAAAAATGAAAAATATCAGAAAAATTGTTGATTTTTTGTGTGTGACTTTTTCACTGTACCATTTTATTGACAGCATTGTAAAAATGTTTATCTGAAATGTGGTTTTGGTGAACAAAACATGTTGATAAACTTTCATTAATGGTTTCAATAACATAATTTGTAAATAGTTTGATAAAAATGTTTACACCAAAATAGGAAAAAAAACCTAAAATATATGTCAGTTTTGAACCCTGCAAAATGGAAAGAAATTGAAATTTTGAAGAAGAAAAAAGAGAGACAGAAGAAAGGGGAAAACAAACTGTTTTTCTCACTTTTCTTCTCCTTTCCTATTTTTTCTCTTTTCCACTTGAAAAAAAAAAGTGGGGGGGGGGGAAGAGAGAGAATCCAAAACTTGGTTGTTGTTTTTTTATTTTGAAAATCAAAATGTAATGAAAAATTCTATAGGAAGTTAAATAAAAGTGTTTATTTTGCTTTGTTTCAAAATGTTCTGCCAAAAAATCATAATTTTCCATGAAAAACTGAATTAAATTTGAAATTTCCCACAAAATAATATTGGATTTTTCAACCAGCTTTAATAGCAGCAATTGGAGTAGGAAAAACTGAAAATCGAGAGCAAGTGTTGGGGGTGAGATTATCTAGTGTCTCGAAGCTGAGGACGAGGAGCTAGAACTCAATGTGGTAAAAGACAGAAGGCTAATGGAGGGCTTTAGAGAGGTGGATGAAGCAGCATGAAAGGAAGGTGACTTTACCAGGAGTACTTAAGCCAGACTGTGTGTCTATCCAGGTATTTATATGGCTTCCATCACCGTAGAGTATGATCATCACAGTTTCTGAGACTGAAGCGAAAGAGAAAAAAAAAGTAAGAAGCTGAGAGAGGAGAAGGATACAGTAGTTAAGATGAAAGATTATTATGATGGCATGGTTTCAAGTGTTTTTGAAGTGGGGAATGCTGGTACATTATGTCCGATTTGTGAATAAGAATAAGCAATAATGTCTCCAGTCTTCTTAAACAGCAACATTCCTTTTTTTAAAAAAATGATGGGGAAAGAGGCTGTGAAATGTGGGGTTTTTTTAATTATAGAATTTAGTGGGTGAAGTATGCAAAATCATGATATCAAGTCCTCAGTCGTGTGTCATTTATGAAGTTCTGTTGACAGGCAGCCTAACAGAGCTTGCATCTTCAGACGCTTAGAGAGTGGAAGAGATTTGGTGCTGGCTAAGTAGACAGGAGTTTAGAACAATCAGTTCATAAGGAAGAGGTGTTTTCAAATGGCAGGGAACTTCAGTTCTTCTTCACACATGGATTTTCGGCTGAGATGTATTCAAAGATCTTCAAAGTGCTCCATGAACTTTGTATTTCAACTAATCTACATCTTTGCATTATTTCACACTGTCCTTGATCCTTTTAAATCTTTCAGACACCCTTTTTACCCCTTTAGATAACATGTCACCATGTTCCTTTTAAGCCTACATGACTTAAAATATGCCCCAGGAGTCTGGTAAGTTCAAGCAAATTCAGACCTACACAGAGAAGAATTTAAGTCATTTTCTGTAAATAAATGGAAGAAGCCTGTGATAAACAAACATAAAAATTAATCATGCTCAGTAGAATAGCTTGAGGTATTTAGGTAGCTGGCAAGCACTGTAAAAGAATGTAAAGAGTTAATACTGGTGCATCATTGACATGTTTTACAGTCAATTATTTTAAATAAATGGTGGGTGGGGAAAGAAAGAACAGCTAATCAGCTGTCCATATCTTGATCATCTGTTATTTCAAGTTCAGTATGATGTATCTACTTTTCTAAAAGTACTAATGAGGCCTATTTCTCCACATTCTGCATTTTTAGGACAGTTTAGTGTTTATACATGCTGACCTCAGTTGGGTATAATATATCTGTGTGTCAGAAATTGGACCAGGCAGTAGACATTATGGATGAATTGCTAGGAAATTATCCCAATTGTGCTGACTTCCCAAATTCCTTCAAATGACTTAACAGGCTTGACATGGTTGCTCAGTGTTCTACTTGCTTAGGGGACTTTATGAGAATCAGTGCTTGCAATCCATTATTAAGGTTTCAGGTTTTCACATTTACATAGCAATAGGAAGCTTATGGAACTTACAACTGGAAAAGAAAAGAGCTGAAGTCATTATTATTATCAATGTCAAAATTAATTCCATTTATATAGTTCAGATTAAAATCTCTAAGAAAAAATAGCCAGGGAGACTATATTATTATTACTATATACCTGATGAAGTCTCACCTTTAAACTAAAAGATTTTCTGTACAAGCCAGCACTAGCAATAGGATACACGCTCACTTCTTAATGAGACAGTGTTTAAGGGTGACAGAGTGTATGGCAAATGGCATCATGAAATGATGTTTTGAACAAATGACGCATTTGCCTCTTATTGGAGGGTGTAGATCTATAACCCATGAAAATTAAAAGTAGAAACCTTAACTTTCCTTTCATCAGCTGTGCCAGGGAATGACTGTCAGTTTTTCATAGTTACAGCAAGTTAAATGAATTTGTCTGTGTATTATAATTCTGCTGAAGTTTGAGAATTCCCTTCCCCTTTTTGGAATGGTGTATGAAATCCTACCTCTCTATATATCACTTGATCATTACCTGTTAGGTCCACTCACTCTGGGTCACCTGGCATTGACCACTGTCGATGGATAGGATACTGGGCTAGATGGACCTTTGGTCTGACCCAGTACGGCCTGTCTTATATTCTTATGTTCTTATATATAAGATGTTAGGCTCAGACCCACAAAGGTACTTAGGTGACTAAGTCCCGATTTTAGCTTCCACTGAGATTCACAATCTCACTGGACCTCCCTCAATCTCTCCTGTTGAAGCTGTTCCGCTGTGTATCAATACTTAGAATGATTGGGCCATGGAGAGAGTGAGAGTTCGGATGACTCTGTTGTCCAGTCATTAGGGCACCTACCTAGGAGTTGGGAGACCAATGGTCCAGTCCTCCTGCTCTAATGACTGTTTCATTATTTATCCACAGTGAAACAGCTTCAACTGAGGGAGCCCCTCATTAGAATATCCTATAGCTCAGTGATTAGAGCATTCTTCTGAGAGGTGGGAGGACACCCCCTGCCCCACATACCCATTCAAAACCTTTCTCCCCTTCAGGCAAAGGAGGAAATTGAACCTGCTTCTCCCATGTCCCAGGTGAGTGCTCTAAGCACAAGCACTGAGCTAAAATGTAAAAGGTGAGCTGCTCCTCCTCCAACTGTTTTGTGTGGTGTGACACAGAAACTTAACTCATTCTCATAAGAAATGACTTTGGAGCCTGAGCCACCTGACTCCTGGAGAAAGGTTCCCGGTTGTGGATCACTAACAGAGATCGGCACCTCTCTGCAGCCCATACTTAGGCACCTATCTCCAAGCAAGGGGAGGGGCTTAGGACACACCCCTGTCATCCGCATCTCCTATTGGCTAGCTTAGGCCATTGCTTGCCTCAGGTGCTGTCTTTTGTGTATTGTATTCTTAGGTGCTTATCTCTCCCCATTCACTGTATTGGGAACCTAGGCACCTAACTAGCCTGGAAGATCATAAAGTTGTTCCTGTGACTTCCTACACATCTAAAAGATAAACTTTGCAATGCTCAGGCTTGCAACGCTTAAGTCTCTTTGTGGATCCAGGCCTTAGAATTCAGACCCAGAGTGCTGGAAAAAAATGGTTCCCAAATAAATATTTGGCACTATTCAAATCTAAGGTGAATCAAGGTATATGTTAGTGTAACAACAAGAATATTATTCATATGCCTGGCATGTTTCCAGGCAAATAGTCTAAGAGTACAAGAAAGATGGTTGAGTTGAGGATTCCTGAAAAGTTGTACCAGGTTAGGTAGGATACTTAAGATGCAGAGATGGCAATTAGTTTGAGTGCATCTGTGTCCTCCTTTTATTATGATATAATTATAGAGCAATTAGGTTATTCTTTTAAATGGTACAGTAAATACAGCTATAACAAGGCATCACTGCCATCTTCTGGTAAGCCCTTTTGGCTTGCTAGTGTGTTGATTTTTATTTATTTGTTTGTTTGTTTGTTTGTTGTTAGAAAGCTACATAGCAATCAGTTTTTGTTTGCAAGGCCTATGTTAATGTAAGCATATGTTTTATCATTCAGAATTTGTTTTGATCAATAATTCTACTCCCTGCCAGGACTTTTGAAATATTGTACTAATTCCACTGTTGCAAGACACATTCTTGAGACTGATTTTTGGCTGGTATTATGAGTGCTATATATGAAATGAGAACTTATAACAGGGGTCTCAAATTGTTCTTCCATTGCAGAACGCTGGCTGTTCTTCAGCTGTAGATACGGAAACCAAAGGTGTGTCTTAAACCTTACAAAATAAAATCTAGCTGAATATTGCCTATTTGTCACTTTGAGAGAAACAAGTAGATATTCAGGTCAGATTCTCAACTTGAGTAAACTGTCATGGGTCCATTGAAGCCAATAGCGCTATTTTGGCTTAAACCAGTTGAGGATCTAGCCCTCTGTCTTTAACAAGATGTTTCTGTGCTAACTTTGAGTCAATTACTGCTTTTCATGTTTTAGCAGAAACAACCCAATTCCCAGCAGGGCTGCCACTACAGCACTTGCCTTTGTGAGATCAGACTCATTTAAATAAATAAAAATCAACACTAACAATGAAACATTTAGAAACAAAATCAGTGGCACTCAGGCCATCCCTCCTTTGTATGGCTTGATTCTCCTGACAATTCCTGATAGGCTAGTAGTACCCATTGCATAACCTTTACCAGTCTCGCCAGCTCTAACTGCCAGCACTGCTACTGCCTGCATATTACAGCTTCACTGGCAAGGCTTATACAAAGCGCCACATCCCATGGTGATGCTCAGTAGAAAATTACTTTTGCTTTTAGTAAAATGAGAAATTATAAAATGCATTAAAGACTCGCAGATGCTATGGAAATCACACTAGCCATTTTCCAAAATAGTTGCTTGGAAATTTATTTAGAAATCAATGAAAAAAAACATTCTGTCCCGACTCAAGAAATTAACATGTATTTTGACTTAAAATATATAATTCCAATGATCTCTTTAGTTGAGGGCGTATGTGTAGGATAAGTAACTACTGACCAGACTCTGTATATATGAATTCAAACACCTGTGCACACAAGGTGTATCTATCAGATGATTTACACAGCGTGGACTAAATTGTGGCAGAGAGCTACAGTACATAAGAACATTAAAATGGCTATACGGGATTAGACCAAAGGTCCATCTAGCCCAGTATCTTGTCTTCAGACAGTGGCCAATGCCAGGTGCCCCAGAGGGAATGAACAGAACAGGTAATCATCAAGTGATCCATCCCCTGTCACCCATTCCCAGCTTCTGGCAAACAGAGGCTAGGGACACCATCCCCGCCTATCCTGGCTAACACTCTTGAGCCCCAGAGAGAGCTGCAGAAGACACTGGAGTTCCTAGCTGTACTTTCAACCTTTCAAAAGCATGCATTCCCCTCTGGAACTGCCAGCTTGCTAACACAGGGCCCAATCCAACACCCAGTCAAGTCAATGTGAGACTTTCCATTCATTTCAATAGGTGCTGGATCATAACCCTGGTGTATTTGGGGGGTGGGGGAGAGTTGTATTACTGTAGAGGCTAGTACAGTCCTTGCAGTCCCTGAATGCAAGGAGTCTAGTTGTCTGCCCCTTTGTGGTCATGCGTGTAAGAAGAATAGGGGGGTGCGACACTTTGCGTTGTCTGCTTCCATCGCACGGCCATTCTGCGGTTGGACACAACTTGGCCCAACTTGGCACACAGGCAGCTGTGTGCTTATATAAAGTTGTGCATGTGTCTTTAGAGGCTGAGATCTCAGCCCCATGAAAATCAGGCACTAAGTTCCAGATTCTGCCACCCATATTCCCACTGACTAGTACCTTTCTTATAAATGTGAAAGTAGTGAGACTAGTCACTATGAGCAAGGGTGGCACATTCTGGCCCCATATATCTAGGTGAGTACGTACCTGCTCTGCCTTTCTTTTCCACTACCTGTGATTCAAGTTCCAGCATTTCTTCCTGGCTGGCTTGTCAGAAGGAAAAATTATTCCTACCATACATTTTATGTTCTGTGAGCCTGGCCTCAATTTGTGGCCCAAATTATTTAAAGATCAATCTTGCCTTTTAGCCTTTACAGCCACTGTGATGTTCATATCATTCTTTGAGACATTTCCCTTTCAAAACCAGGGAGTCTGTCACCACATGGAGAGATTTGGGGTCATAAATCCTTCAGAGACATTTCTTACCAAGGTAGAGCGGTTCTCCATAAATACAGAGCCAGCCTTTTTAAACCCCAAGCTGGATAGTACATTTTCACTGTCCATTCATGCCAGTGACAGATGCCTGGCAATCATGAGCTACTTGTCAGCATTCAGACGGGTGGCACAGAATGCACATTGCTCTTGAGAAGAGCAGAAAGATGGTTCTTTAAAAAAAGGCTTTTAAAATGAGGTTGGAATGCATGCATTTTTAAACAACGTCACTTAAAACCTTTTACACAGAAGCACTTCCACAGCTGTGAGCCAGCTGGCAATTATGAGGGAGGAAGAACTGATCTTCAAAATGCTTTTATAGTTAAGTGATTTTGCAAAACATACAGTGGCAACTCTAAAAAAAGGCTTCTTGAAAAACGTATCCCTTTCCCTTGCCTGTCCTTTTCTTCAATATTATCAACCTACTGCTGATTTAGCATCATGTGATTTTTCAGTAGCTGACAGCTTCTCATAAACAAACTAGGAAAATACAGCCTAGATGGAGCAACTATAAGGTGGGTGCATAACTGGTTGGACACCCATCCCCAAAGCAGTGGCATAGCCAGGTTTAGAGCACAGGGGGAGCGGAGCTAAAAAATGGCACCGGGAGCAAAAAGCATCTGGAGCAAAAAAAGACGCCAGGAGCAAAAAAAAAATGCTCCGCTCTGACTGCAGCGTAGGAGCAAAAGGCGTCGGGAGCAAAAAAAGGCACCGCTTCTGCTCAGTGGGGGGGAGCGGCCGCTCCCCCTGCTCCCTCCCTGGCTACGCTACAGCCCCAAAGAGTAGTTTTCAGTAGTTCATAGTCAAACCGGAAGGGCATATCAAGTGGGGTCCTCCAGGGATCAGTTCTGGATCCAGTTCTGTTCAATATCATCATCAATGATTTAGATAATGGCATAGAGAGTACACTTGTAAAGTTTGCGGACCATACTAAGCTGGGAGGGGTTGCAAGTGCTTTAGAGGATAGGATTAAAATTCAAAATGATCTGGACAAACTGGAGAAATGGTCTGAAGTAAATACGATGAAATTCAATAAGGACAAATGCAAAATACTCTACTTAGGAAGGAACAACCAGTTGCAGACATTCAAAATGGGAAATGACTGCTTAGGACGGAGTACTGTGGAAAGGGCTCTGGGGATCACAGTGAATCACAAGCTAAATATGAGTCAATGGTGTAACACTGTTGCAAAAAAAAGAAAACATCATTCTGGGATGTATTAGCAGGAATGTTGTAAGCAAGACACGAGAAGTAATTCTTCCACTCTACTCTGTGCTGATTGGCCTCAACTGAAGTATTGTGTCCATTTCTGAGCACCAAATTTCAGGAAAGATGTAGGCAAACTGGAAAAAGTCCAGCAGAGAAGAGCAACAAAAACTATTAAAGGTCTAGAAAACATGACCTATGAGGGAAGATTGGAAAAATTGGGTTTGTTTAGTCTGGAAAAGAGAAGACTGAGAGGGGACATGATAACAGTTTTCAAGTATGTAAAAGGTTGTTACAAAGAAGAGGGGGAAAATGTTCTCCTTAACCTCTGAGGATAGGACAAGAAGCAATGGGCTTAAATTGGAGCAAGGAAGGTTTAAGTTGGACATTGGATCCAGGCACCTCCCGCAGAAGCTCCCATTGGCCGGGAACGGGGAACCGCGGCCAATGGGAGCTGCTGGGAGTGGTGCCTGGACACAACAGTGACACAGACCCCTGTGCCCCCCCTCCCCAATGTTACAGCCTCTTCCCAGAGCAGCGCGGGGGCAGGGCAGTGCAGGGCAGGCAGGCAGGCAGGGAACCTGCCCCCAGTGCATACCAGGCCAGAGCCCACACCCCGGCCCCCTGCCCTGAGCCCCCTGCCGCACCCCACACTCCTCCTACATCCTGAGCCCCCTGCCCTGAGCCCCCTGCCACACCCCTGCAGCCCTCCTGCACCCCGACCCCCTGCTCTGAGCCACCTGCCACACCCTGCACACCTCCTGCATCCCGACCCCCTGCCCTGAGCCACCTGCCACACCCCCACAGCCCTCCTGCACCCCGACCCCCTGCCCTGAGCCACCTGCCGCACCCCGCACCCCTCCTGCATCCCAACCCCCTGCCCTGAGACCCTCCTGCACCCCACACCTCTCCTGCACCCTGACCCCCTGCCCTGAGCCCCCTGCCGCACCCTGCACCCTGACCCCCTGCCCTGAGACCCTCCTGCACCCTGCACCCCTCCTGCACCCTGACCCCCTGCCGCACCCTCCACCCTGACCCCCGCCATACCCCGCACCCCTCCTGCACCCCACACCCCAACTCCCTGTGCTGAGCCCCCACCCACACCCGTCCTGTACCCCCTGGGGGCAGGGAGGGGGCAGAGTTGGGGTGGGGATTTTGGGGAAGGGGCGGGGCCTCATGGAAGGGGTGGAGTGGGGGCGTGGCTGAGGGCAGCGGGGTGGGGGGTAGGTGTCAGTAATGTGGCCCTCTGGCCAATGTACTAATCCTCATGTGGCCCTCATGGTCATTTGAGTTTGAGACCCCTGGTCTAGATAATACTCAGAACTGCCATGAATGCAGGCGACTGGACTAGATGACCTCTCAAGATCCTTTCCAGTCCTATGATTCTATGATTAACTTTCCTGATGCTGATCAAAAAATGTGTGCTGAACAGACATATCTAATGAATGGATTTGATTGCAGACTTCTTTTTGTTATGGAACCAGCCAAGCTAGTTGTATACGTATTAATTAATTTGTTCAGAGAAAAGCTTTCCATGGCTTCCAGGCAATTGTGGTGAAAACCTGAAAACTGATTTTACAACTTAAGCAGGAAGGGTATGTTTTTCAAAAGCACTGAGCTTTGACCTAACTATGCTCCCACTGAAGTAAATGTTAAAATTCTCATTGACTTCAAAGGGAATACTGTAGTCAGGTCAGTGCTGAATGCTTTTGAAAATCCTTCCCTAAATCCTTAATTAAAATAAACCTAAAAGCTAATTTTAGACTTAAATCTAGTGCTAAAGCTTTAGAGAAATAATCCTTCCCTTGCAAAATGGAGCATAATACTACCAGTGGCAGATTTATAGGGGGATGAGTTCATAGCAGAGAAGATATATGTGGGAATCATCAGTGGCTGGGGAAGGCCCCTTCTAATAAGACTTTCTTTCACCTCCAGATCAGAGCCAATAAAACTAAAAGGAGAACCATATGATTCCTCTATACAGGAGTTCTCAACCTTTTTCTTTCTGGACACCCTCCCCACAACATGCTATAAAAACTCCATGGCTCACCTGTGCCACAACAACTGTTTTTCTGCGCCCCACGCCACAGGGGGCCCTGGGAAGCTAAGTTGCTCAGGCTTCGGCTTCAGCCTTGGGTGGTGGGATTTGGAGCTCCGGGCTTCAGCCCCAAGTGGTGGCACTGTGGCTTTCTGCCCAGGGTCCCAACAGGTCTAATGCCGGCCCTGCTTGGTGGACCCCCTGAAACATGCTCACAGCCCCCCCAGTGTGCCCCGGACCCCTGGTTGAGAACCACTGCTCTAGAACATACAAGGAACCATTAAGTTTATTATATACTGTCCGCCCACCTTCCAAGTTCCCCCTCATGGTGAAGAGTGGGTCTCCTAGGTTGCCATCTATGAGACATAGAAAAACTGACCAACCTCCTCCAACACCTAAGCCCTCAAGGGAACCCTTCCTATCGTTGCCTTCCAGGAGCCCCGTCTCCTCCAACCTGTTCTTTGCCCCTCCCTGCTGACAAGCCTTGGGGCCATTCCACTTCCTGGTCCCTGGTGCAGAGAGGAGCCACCATCATTTCTGCAGGTTATGGGGCAGGTTGAAGTTTTTGGCTCATAGAGCAGGACCCAGGTGCTGGCTGTGCCCCCAGCCGTATAATGTTCACTAGTTACACAATCGGTGCATGGCCATGCACACATGCCGCTTACAGGGAATATCAGTCCCCCATGAAAAATAAACCCAGTACATTAAATCTTTTCACCATCAAATAGGCAAGACAATAGGAAAAACAGCCGGGCTGCTTAACAACTAGCAAGATGACAACCCTAGGCTTTGTGGTGCCCTGCTTCAGTTTCCCCTTCTGTTCAGGGCCCCTTAAAAAGTCCACCCAGTTCAGATGTTCAGAACATTCCCCTTCTGTGGTCCAATTTATTTAATGCTGCACAAACTCTTTCAATCTTGAATTCAAACCTACAAAGTCTTCACCTCAGTTTCAGCTGTGCCCAGCTCCTCCTCCCTGAGGGTTTGTCCTCTCTTTAACATTCCTTTCTTTTATGCTAGTGCCAAACTGGGCACAGTCTGTTCTCTCCTTGCTAGAACTTTGGCCTTCTCTGCTTTCTTCACAGGCCTCCTTTCCCACTGGTGTCTTTGCCCCCGGCAGACTCAAGGCCCTGCAGGACTCTTCTTACTTCCTGCAATGTCTTGCAGCCATCTTTCAACATCCACCTCTACACTTTCTCTCTCTAGGTCTCTACCTTATATACCAATGGCCTGACTGGGTCACTTTACTCTACTGGTCACATGACCTTCATTCTCCCCACCTGGAGAGGAAAGTTGGCTAGGTCACAGGTAGGGCTGGGCCCATCTCCCCATAAAGGGGTCAGTGACACTGTGGCATATACCTAACCCATGTAACCTCATGATCTTATTGTCATTACCTTTGCCCTTCCCCCCTACTTCCATCCTATTCTGTATTGCACTCATTTCTGTAAGTTTTCAAATAAGAAATTGTAACTGTTTGTGACATTTTCCCTTGTGTTTGGATAGCACCCAGCACAATGGGGCCTGAAACCTGACTGAACCCTGGAAATACTATCACATTACAAATAATATTTTATTAATTATTACTGTTGTCATTATTATTATTAGCTTTTAATTGTTTATTCACCCAGGTCAGTATGCAATTTTTTACTCTTTTATTAACAGATTTCTCATTAGCAACACAAACTCCTCTGGTGGTGGTAGTTTTATGTGCAATTGACTCTCAGTCAAAAATGCACAGGACAATTGACATTTATCTTTTCTCAAATCTTTCTTCTGCAAAAGCTGTCCCTGTGCCAAGACAGTTATGAAATCTTAAGGCCCTCAGAGATTTAGTCTGAAGTCTTTTGTTGGCAGAAGATAGATGTTCTGACTTACACAGATGGGTAGTAGTTAAACTAATGTGGTTCTGTAGATGCCAGTGGTCAACGATTTGTTTTTGTATTTGTATTCATAAACGATTTGTTTAGTGTATGAGATTTATTTCAAAAGACAGACAAGAATTGTTGTTTCGCTCCCTGTTTCATACATATTCTTTGAATGCAATTTTCGATTTTCTATGTTTTTACCCAGAATTTTCAGGAGAATTTTTTTATTTGTCAAAGTTGGCACAATAATTAACCCATTTGAACACCTACATATTAGTCTTTCACATTGAAATACCAGGAAGAGATATTGATTAGTGAATTTCAGAAGGTTTTGGTGATTATTCCAACTAACTGTATCTTCTGGGCCTGATTTTACACTGACATAACCAAAGAGTAACTCTTTAAATCATAAATGACTATGGACTTTCTTTCTGAGGCAGATCCTCTTCTCATGTGACTCATCCTAGTTCCATTGTGGAGCTACTTGGATTTACTGCAGCTGAGGATCTAGCCTTTTTTGTTGTTGTTGTTGTTGTTGTTGTTGTTAGTCATTACACTAATCTGCCCATTGCCCTGATACCAGAGCCCAGATTTTATGATCTTCAGGACTAGTGGTTCCCCTGAGCTCTGCTCCAGAAAAGCACTTAAGCACATGCTTGACTTTAAGTACATGAGTCATTCCACTGACATCAGTAAAACCACTCAGATGCTTAAAGTTAAAACACATCCTTAAGTGCTGAATTAGGGAACCAATCCTTTCCGACCCAAAGGAGAGGAATGTATTGAAGATGAGGGCCTTTGTATGATGGTAGCCATTCTGATGAGTTGGAGATTGTCTTTTCACCTTTGCTTATATGATTTGTTGGCTACATTCTGTATTCTGAAAAAGTTTGTGGGTTAGATTTTCTTCAGCAACTGAGAGGTGCTGAATCCAGGAGAGTGCAAAGGGAATTTTCAGGGAACTGATTGTGGCTTCTTGATTCTATGGACGAGCCTATACCAGCATTGGCATGAACTAGAGAAGTCTAATATTAAATATCCCCAGTGGTGGGTCTTCCACTCCTTCCCATGCAAGACATTTCCACAATCACTAGATTTTTTTTGCCCCTCAAGGCCATTTTATCACTTTTCTACATTCCATGTAGAGGCTTCTGTTGAATCTGACATATATGCTGCTCTACACCCATGTCTGTAAGAGAAATTATGTCACGTTAGCAATACGTTCCACCCACATTATCTTCTTGTTATGCTGTGTTTCCAAAGACTTTAAGAGTTCTGCATATGCTACCAAATCTCCCATCTGTAAAGACAATGATCATTCATATTGCTTGGCTGACGAGAAATCCTCACCACCACCACCCTAATTGTCATACTAATTATGTGGTGGTGCTGTTCAACCTGCCAAGAAATTATGAATACTGTAAAAGTAAAAGATACAGTACAAATCTATTTTAAGTCTGCCTGATTCTTTCACCTGTGCAAATCAGGAGGAACTCCACTGAAGCTAATATAGACACCACTCTGACAATGCCACCTATTGATTAAATGACTGGGGAAAATTGATTGGATCTGCAAGTTGCCAGATGACTTTAGGAAAAAAGGGGGAGTGTATACAGGGTTATGCCCATCCACTGCCTGAGTGCTCTGCTGCCCATTGGCCAGCTAGGGAGATGTGAGCTAGAATGGCTCTTGCGTCCCACAATCACTTATTTAAACCCTGCCTTGAGGTAGGCATGCAATATATCAAGCAGTGTGTGTGTGTGTGTGTGTGTCCACCTCCAATGGGCCCACCTAAAATGAGGAGACATTGCCTCTATCCAAAGTACACTTTTTAAATAAAATTGTGCCCTTCCGTTTAAAAGCCATCCCTGTTTCTGTCCTCATTCACTTTCATGTCCTGATCCATGGTATAAGAGGAGATTCAAACCTGTGGAATACAGGTAGCCAGAGAAATGTTTCCCATAATATTTCTAGAACAGACTAGAAAATTATTTGGTTTTAGAACATCTTCGAAATTCAAGGTCAGAAACATTACTTTCCCAATAGAATATTTAGGTGCATCTGTCTCGTAGTTATAAACCTTCTGAACTTTGTCCAAATAAAGCATCTGTTGTTTGTTACTGGTCTTTTTCTCTTACAATGTATGTCAACAATTCTGACATTTACTTAAAGGACACAAAGATTTCAAACCTCACAGAAACCAAGAGTATGTACATTTGCATTGTTTTTAAACCTCTTCTACAAACATTGAGCAGAGTTAGGAAGTGGGAAGTGACTACTGTTTGTTATGAACTGCATGTGTAACTCTCCCTTAGACTGAATTTTAGTTGATATGAGTAGATGACTAATAGACTTGAAATATTGAACTGTTGCTTCCAGTTCATAAATAACATACCTATCTTTAAAGCTACCCATATTTTGTCCTGCCAGTATAGGGTCTAAAAGCTACTGCATCAAAGTGATGTCTGGACTAAGCCGCTTTTTCAGCTACTGCCAAAAAATAGGTGTAATATATTAAAATCAAGTAGCACTTCTGTGTCACAAAGCATGATCATTTATTATAAAGCATCCCTGTTACAAGTTTATCATAAAAATATGGATGTTACTGGCATTTGCCAAGGCTTTTTAGAATCTGTTGTGCAATCTGGATGGATTAGGCAAACAGTTTGCTTCCAAATATTATATGTTGATAAGAACAAAAATGCATGTTTCCAGTGTGTGCGCCATTTATTATAATGCTATTTCTCTGGAATTTCAAGGCATTGTGTAAATACTAATTAAACCTCACAATACTCTTTTAAGTTGGGTAAGGTATAGGGATCTTTTGGCCCACAACTGAAATGCAACTACCTTCAAAATGTACACAGTATTTGTCTTGCAGCATGCTACAAAATGAAATATATTTGTAATACATTTCTACCGTGTTCAATAATTCTGGTAATGCACACACATCCATTGCTAATTAAAAACAAAGGTCAGCACAAGAATTGTAACAACATGAACTTTAATATTTGCAAAATAGTTAGAAGAAAGAGAAAGCATTTGCATTTTAAGATTTGTGGAACCCTTTTACATTTTAAAAGGCCTAGTACAACTCTCCGGTGTAGAAGAAGGCAAGAGCAAATTGTCTTCCTGACACACATTTGGTTCCAAAGCCATTCTCTAAGTTTAAGGAAACTTCAGTTCTTCATACTCCATAAAAGCAGCTATTCTGCATTTACCCCAGAGCAGTGGAGGGAGCAATATTTGGACTCCAATAGAGTGTGTTGTAAAACTGCAGAACATTTTCACAAAAATAGCATTGACATTTTTTCTGATTAGTTTTGAATTTGAAAATTTCTTCCAAAATTTAAAAAAATGACCAACAGCTGTACCATGTAATTTGCCTGAATGCAGTAAACAAAGTTGTACACAAAATATGATGCACTCCCAAACGTATGATCTTAATCAGCGGTTTTTAGGGTGCAACCTTCCAAGGAACAATTTCGTCTGTCTCAAATCAACAACAAAACATTTACAAACTCCGATCCTGCAATCAGATCTATGCAGACAACCCTTTGAATCTATGTAGAGCCCAGTGATTCTTAAATAAGATATACAACAATACTTTGCCCACCCTCTATGTCGGTAGCACCTCATTGGACCTCGCCTACACACAGACATTTGTCCACAACTGATTCATTTCCATATATCGTTAACCCTATTTGAAAACACCCCTACAATACAAGAGGTTTCATCCATGTGACCCTGTTTACATCCAATCTATTTGAATTACATTTTCAAGCAAGATTTCGTGAGGCACTGTATGAAATGCTTTAATAACACATAGCTCTAATGTAGCGCTTTTCATCAGTAGCTCTCACAGCGCTTTACAAACGAGGTCAGTATTATTATCCCCAATTTACAGATGGGGAAAATTTACTAAAGTCCATTCACATCTGCTGCATTCTCTGCAGCCATTACATTCTGTCACTGTGTCATATAAAGCGGTCAGGTTTGTCTGGCATGACTAGTTCTTTATGAACCGATACCATTTATTGCTCCTAGTTCCATTAGCCTCCAAAGCCTGCATTCATTTCTCTTCATAAATAACAAAATGCTTCTCATTTGATTCATAAGCCCTTGGATGTTAATGAGCAGAGATTAGTAACTGTATTTTGGGGCTTGGTTTCAATGTGTTTCTAAAAATTTTTTTACTACTGTAATATCTCCTTAGTGTTTTGTCTTAACTAAAGCACTTTTATGCCATCTGCTGGTGGATCTGATGCCAGCTAATCAGCATGTGCAATATTCCACATCACAAATGTTTTGATATATACAGAGCCATTGTAGAGTGAAATTCAAGCCTATGTAGGGGGTCAGTTCAAAGCTTATGTACCATTTGAGCACTATTTGATTATTTAAATGGTATGTGGGTAATGACCTGGCCCCTCAGCACAGTGCTGAAATTCACTCTATATTTTTACTCAGTACCACAAAAGATTTTCTGAAAGATTTATGACCTCACTACAGGTGCTACATAGAGCTGGTCAGTAAACGTCAATGGAGCTATTTTTCAAAATACAGTGAGTTCTGTAAAAACCAAGACACTTTATGAAATTGTGTTGATTTCATCAACATTTTGTTTCAGAGATAAAAAGGGGAAAATAGTCTTACAACATCAAAACATCCCATCTTGACATTTTGGATTGAAACATTTTTATTTTTTCCTTTTGAAATGACTTTTAATTTAGAAATGTGTTTTCTCTTCTCTTCTCTTACAAAAAGTGAGAATGGAAATGAAACATTTTGATTGCCAAAACAAAATATGGGGAGGGGGAATCTTTCACAAAGAATTTTGAAATCAGAACAAAAACAAATTTAGAAATTTCAAAATCTTACATAAAAGAGAATTTCCATTCTCTGTCTAGCTCTATAGATAGAAAATAAATAGATACAAATACTAGACAGTGTTTAAATTTGAAGTGAAAATGCCTCTATACTGTAACAACTAGCCTGGTTCGGCTTTCATATTCAGTGATTTTACATGGGTATAACTCCATTGGCTTGGTTTGTTTGTTTGTTTTTACTGAGACCTCAGAACATTCTTAAGAAGCTTTCTAGTGTCAACTTCTCATTCAGTTCCCTAAATGGAATATTATTCATGTCTAAATAAGAGAGGCTATTTGCAGCTTCCAATTACACTGAGATTAACTCCTTTAATGTCAAGGACATTACTCCAGATTTATACTAGTGAACTGAGAAAATGTAACTTTTTGGTCATCAATGAAAGTTCTTTCTCCTTTATATTCTAGTCACTTTCCTTGTGTGAGTGAGGCTGGACGGAATATCATTTAGAAATCCTCACTGCCATTCCCTATTTGGTCGGAGAGGCCACTTTAGATGGAGGCTAGTCTATCTATATACCAAGGAAGATAATACTCAACCTTTTCCCTCACATAGATCAAAGTGCTACGCAAAGTCAAAGGAGCATTGTCATCCACGTGTTACAGAAGAGGCAACAGAACCACAGAGAAGTTAACTGATTTCCCTGAGGTCACAGAACAAGTTAATGGCAGAGCCAGGAACAGAATGTGGGTATCCTGAAGCCCATTCTGGTGCCTTAACATAGGACCATTCTGCCTCCCAAGAAGAATAAACTGCTCCCCTGCTTACTGCTCCCCAACAATGCTGATATATGGGGCCTGGGAATCAATCCTAGGTCTCATATATCACAGGTCGCTAAGCCACGCAGTTGATCACAAACATGTAAAATACATTGTACGTTGTGTACTATTAATATTACAATTAAGTTAAATGAATAAAATATGTTTGAAGCCCAATATGGTACATTTTATAATGCCATTAATTCTCTGTATATTTTATTAAGTGTAATATCGTGTGATAAGGCTTCTTATATGAATCCGTCTGCAGTGGTTCAGAAGGCCGATGAAAATGTTTTTTTCAGAACCGGTATCCAGCAGCAGCAGAGCTTATTAATGTTTCGTCTTTTCAGTCCCCCCCAGATTTATAAAGGAAATTATATTATTAAATAAAACAGCAAATGCATCAGTGTATCCAGGAAAGATTAAATCAAGTGAGTCAGAACAGGCAGGGTACTGCAATTCAGAGCTTAAATAGGTAACAAACCATAGCCCATATCCTCAGCAAAACACTCAGCCCCAGTGACTCAGCTGACAGCTAGGGAAATCCAGGGAGATGGCGGAAGAACAAAGATGAAATAGACCCTCCTACGCTGCAAAAAATAAAGAGTGCCATTCTGTGACCATTGCTTCAGTGGAATGGCAGGCGAGGTGGCCCTTTGCTGTCCCCTCCAGGGATGCATGGTGCTAAGGACGGGAGAATCTTTTTACATGGCTCCAAGCCACTTAAACTCCACCCAACCTCCTTATAAGACACACATAGGAGCACAGGCAGCTTGTGAAACTGAGTTCCTTATCTCATTGGGACTCACAGGCATTCCCTAGCTATGTGGAGGAGCAGTGCACATACAATTCCCTTCTTCCCCAATATGCATCTTCCCTAGGGGTGCCTCAGCTCCAGGGGGGACTTTCTGAAGGCAGGCCAGGGTAGGAGGTAGGAGGGGGAGGTAAAATACCATGGAAGTGCCTGATTCCTCTCCACTTCGGGTTCCAGAGATGAGATCTGTGCATAGATGGCTCCTTTCACATGCAAATCCCAAGGAAACAAGCTGGCCCTAAGTAAGGATCCCTAAGTAAAGGATTTGTACCTAATCATAGGGTCTGAAACTAGGGGTGCTGGGGGTGCACCCCCGGCTTAAAATGGTTTCCATCATATGCAGTGTTTATAGTTTGGTTCAATGACTCTCAGCACCCCCTCTATACAAATTGTTCCAGCACCCCAGGATCTAATGGGAATTTTACCTGAGAAAGGACTGAGTAAATCTGGCTAAGCCCCAGGACTAGCCCCGTGTTTCATCAGGAGAGTGACAGTGCTTTAAAATGTCCAGCATGCTTGCCTTGCTAATCTAAAAAATATAATAATTCCCTGTCTTTTTAATAGGCTAAATTCACCTCTAGGGGAGACCGGAGCAGCTCCCTTTGACCTAAATGGGAGCTTAGACCAGGGCAGAGTTTGGTTTACACCATCTAATTATCCAAAGACAACATGGAAAGACACACAATTTTCCTTTGACACTTCTCCATATTTTTTTTCTTCCTTTATCCAGTATTTAATCACTGTCCTGATTTTGAAGTGAATAATACAAGAGGCTCAGTGGGAAGACAAACAAATTTGTTAGAGCCATTTCTGTTTCGTTTTTTAAGCTTCCTGTTAGTTTAAGCACATTGTGTTCCTCTGTATCACATCCCTTTAGAGCCATATGTGGAAGTAATAAAGTGTATCCCTGCTTCTAAAGATATGGAGTATTTGTTTAGCTAACTGACTAAGGAAATACTATGAACTCATTAACAAATATGGTTATATGTGGTCGCTTAATCACAGAGAGCAAGAGCTGTGGAACCAGAGCACAGGACATATTAGTCAGCATGGGCAATGGAACTGTAAATTACAGATCTCAGGATTTTTTTTTCCAAGAGAAGGAAGACAGCTGGTTAGCAGTAAAGGAGAGTAAGTTCACCCGCAGTTTCCATTACAATCAGATTTCCAGCTGTAGAAATGTATGTAGATAATGTGATGATTACAGTCTTAATTCAAAGAACGAGATTATTTTTTTTCTTAAGCACAAGCTACTGCGTATTATACTGTGGCTCATGTAAAAAGGATAAAAATTACAGGACCAGGCAATGTGTTTTCATAATTATATTTTCCACCAATTTTGAGATACATAAATATATACGGTACCTTAAGGGTTTAGCTCCATCTAAAGGAAGAAGGAAATAATAAAAAAGAAAAACCTTTTAGAAATGTCTGCCTGTTTCCCCTTTGCATTGCTTCATTACATGTCAGTGAAGATAAAAATGTTAACGTTTTCTGAATAGGGTGAGATTAAACCATGAAGGAAGAGACCTGTTTATTTCAGGAGATGCAAGGTGCACATGCCTTGAAACATTTCACAATCGAAACATTAGATGTCTCAATATCTTTCATCTTCTTGATATACAACAAAGAAGGGATTTATTTTTTTCGGCATAAATAAAGTCTGAGAATGAACCAGGCATCAGACGAACAGGTTTGTCTATCTAGTGGATAGAGACAAGGTTTAAGAAGGAAGTAGGGCAAAATGTGGTCCAGTGAATGTTAGTGAAAAAAAAGTAAAGGAAAAACTACAGAGTAGACCCGCATACAAGTCACACTAGCAACACTTGATTCTCACTTTCTAAAAACAAATTGTAGCATTTTTTGTATTAAATTATAAAGAATCTCATATAACATCGAGAATTACCCTGAATTTTATAAACCCTTCTATTAAACTTGGATGGCCACTTGCAAATATTTGTGACTACAGAAGAACTTGAGAGTTACAAACACCTCGGGAATGGAGGTTGTTTGTAACTCTGAAATGTTTGTAACTCTGAAAAAAAGGTTATGGTTGTTCTTTCAAAAGTTTACAACTCAGCATTGACTTAATACAGCTTTGAAACTTTACTATGCAGAAGAAAAATGCTGCTCTCAACCATCTTAATTTAAACGAAACAAGCAAAGAAACAGAAGTAGGACTGAGTGGACTTGTAGGCTCTAAAGTTTTACACTGTTTTGTTTTTGAGTGCAGTTATGTAACCAAAAAAATCTGCATTTGTAAGTTACACTTTCATGACAAAGAGATTGTGCTTCAGTACTTGCATGAGGTGAACTGAAAAATACTATTTCTCTTGTTTATCATTTGAACAGTGCATATATTTGTAATCAAATGTAATAATATGAAGTGAGCACTGTGCACTTTGTATTCTGTGTTGTAATTGAAATCAATATTGAAAATGTAGAAAAACAGCCCAAAATTTAATAAATTGTAATTGATATTCTATTGTTATAAGTGTGATTAATTGCAATTAATTTTTTTTATCAGGATTAATTTTTTGAGTTAATCGCATGACTTAACTGCAATTAATTGACAGCCCCAGTTAAAAGCTTTACTAAAATTAAGATATGTCAATCTACAGATTTCCCCCTATCCACTAGGCCAGTAACCTGTCAAAGTAGGAAATTAGATTGGCTGGGTGTGATTCGTTCTTAGAATCATAGAATATCACAGGGTTGGAAGGGACCTTAGGAGGTCATCTAGTCCAACCCCCTACTCAAAGCAGGACCAATCCCCAATTTTTGCCCCAGATCCCTAAATGGCTCACTCAAGGATTGAACTCACAACCTTGGGTTTAACAGGCCAATGCTCAAACCACTGAGCTATCCCTCCCCCTTCTTGACAAATTCATATTGGCTATTACTTATGTAAACCTTCTCACAGTTGAAGAGAAGCAAGAAGGGCCGGGTTCAATATCTAGGGGTTCCTTTTCAACAATACAACACAAAACTGGCTCAAGTCCCCGCCCAGTAACCTGGGACAATTACACACCATCCTGGGCATCTCTAGGGGCAATACTTCCCCTCTTGCAAGAACTGAGTCTGAGTGTAGAAAAGAAACGTTTAATAAAATGGGGGAAAGTAACCCAACATTAACTTGGGAAAACACCATGTGCAGGATTCATAAGCATAAAACTATGAGCAAAACACCCACCCCAGAGTATGTTGGGCAGTGTCCTTTTGCCTCAGGTTCTTACATTCAGCAACCAAAAGTTTCTTTAACATGCCCCTTCCTTCTCCCTCCACCGCACCCCATTCAAAGTTGTTGTGCTTGGTCAGTGAAGACCCAGAGTTCAGAGGTGCATCTGCAGAGTTCACCTCTCACCCTGCCGGTGGGAAAAGATGAGCAAAGGGGGAAAGACCCTTTGCTCGTGCTGCTGTCCAAGGGCTCACACTGGCATCAGCTGCCCAGCCGGCCTCCCTGCCGGCCACTCACTGCTCTGCTCTGCACCCTCTGGGAAGTCTTGAGGCTCCACCACATAACACAGCAATCCGTCATTTTAGCTCAATGATTTCACCTGTTAGTGGGGGAGCCTCACTGCTAGCACAGACTGAGCAGTCTCTTGCATCAGACACACTGTCCCAAAGCAGGTCTAATTCTTAGGCCTGGTTATCAGTGATTTCAGCTCTATTAGTTTGCGACAAGGCTCTCAATTAAGTTTTAATCAGCTCTGTTATTGTACAGCAGAGAGAGGAACGGTCAAATGGTGTCTGGCACCCGTAGGCAGGACCCATACCACCAGGTACAAGTACCTGTCCCCACCCTCTCTCAGCTCCACCAGGCTTTGGCAAGCTTGTCCCCTGCTTAGGACAGGTCTACACTACCCGCGCGATTCGGCAGGTGGACATCGATCTTCTGGGATCAATTTATCGCTTCTCATCTGGACGCGATAAATTGATCCCAGAAGCGCTCCCCGTCGACTCCGGAACTCGTGCTCGGCGAGAGGAGGAAGCGCTGTCGACGGGGGAGCCTGCCTGCACTGCGTGGACCCACAGTAAGTAAACTTAGTTCGATCTAGGAAACGTCAGCTTCAGCTACGCTATTCTCGTAGCTGAAGTTGCGTATCCTAGATCGATCTCTCGCCCCCGTGTAGACCAGCCCTTAGTAAGTGCAGTTTAGTTGAGGGTGGGTCCCTCAGTCAGGGTATGCTAAGAACTGTTCTGCTGCCCTTGATGTTCACAACAAGGATAGCAACCCTTTAGTAACATAAGAACATAAGAATGGCCCTACTGGGTGAGACCATAGCTCCATCTAGCCCAGTATCCTGTCTTCCGATAGCGACCAATGCCAGGTGCCCCAGAGGGGATAAACAGAACAGGTAATCATCAAGTGATTCATCCCCTGTCGCTCATTCCCAGCTTCCAGCAAACAGAGGCTAGGGACACCATTCCTGCCCATCCTGGATAATAGCCATTGATGGACCTATCCTCCATGAATTTAGCTAGTTCTTTTTTGAACCCTGTTATGGTCTTGGTCTTCACAACATCCTCTGGCAAGGAGTTCCACAGGTTGACTGTGAGTTGTGTGAAGAAATACTTCATTTTATTTGTTTTAAACCTGCTGCCTATTATTTTAATTTGGTGACCCCTAGTTCTTGTGTTATGAGAAGTAGTAAACAACACTTCCTTATCTACTTTCTCTAAAGCAGTCATGATTTTATAGACCTCAATCAGTGGAGGGGAACCAGTAGCATATAGGACCCTTGAACAGAATCCTTGCAAAAGTGTAGGAGCCCTTTTCCACACTCACCTCTTTCACTTTATTTCTACTATCCAACCAGTCCTGCGTTTGTGTGCAGTTATGTGTCACTGGAGGAATTCTGGGTAGAAAGCTTACAAATGAAGCTCTGTCACTAGCATTCTGGATAAACAGTTTATTATGCAAATGAAGCAGCTCTGTGGCCATTCTTCCCCCTGCTCACCAGCAGATAGAAGTAGAGAGCTCCTTGCCCTTTAGAGTTTCAGGCCACTAGGCGATCTCCCCTCACCCTAGTCCTGCCCCGAATCCATCCCTGCCCCGCCCCATCTGCCCTTGCCCTGCCCCCATTCCAATCCCTTCCCCAAAGTCCCCGCCCCAACTCCGCCCCCTCCCAGCCACCACTGAACTCCTTCCCCAAATCCCCTCCCCGGCCCCGCTTCTTCCCTGAGCGTGCAGTGTTGCCACTCCTCCACCCTTCCCTCTCAGCACTCAGGGGAGGAGGTGGAGGCGCTGGTGAGCTAGGGTGGAGGGGACGGGGCAGGGAGCTTGGCTGCTGCACCTACCAATTTTTCCCTGTGGGTGCTCCAACCACGGAGCACTCAGGGTGTCAGCGCCTATGACACACACCTACTTATATTTGTATCTACACACACACACCTCCCTATGAAGATAAAAATACAGCTGTTTCCTCATACCTGATTATTGTAGCATTGCCAGATGACTTATGTCAGCCAGATAAGCATCACAGATTTTTGGTGTGATAAATATATCATAAATAGGTGGCATTTCTAACATGATAAGAGTTCATAAAACTTACTTATTAACCATGTTATTGAGGCTGGCTAGAAAAATCCTGTGCTGCAAAGAGCTAACTATTTGCCACAATTTCATATGGTAATTCCATTTATTTTAGTAAAAGATTATTATTACTTCTGTGTTATAGATCATTTTAAGGACTATTGCAGTAGGAGAGAACACAGTGCTGCATATGAACAATGCTGGCATATTCCCTGACATTTCATTTTCCTTTGGTTGCTCTTGTTTGCTCAGCTGATCCGCTACTGCTACTGTCATTGAAAGGGACTGCCACAGCCTCCATTAGAAAGCTTACATGCCATATTAGAAGTCTATATTAACTCTTCTGCGAAGGGTTTAAAAGATTTCATCAAGATAGTTATTTTAAACAAAAGTCAGTTTTAGCAGGTCATTTGTCCATAACGTGAGCCACTTGTTTGAAAAAAATCAATTAAAATGTCAAGTTATTTGAATTAGAAAAATAAATATATTCTGTTTATTTAATCTGCATAGGTTTTAATTAGATTAGAAATTCATATGAATTATTTTGTACGCACTGTATAATTAAAGACGCCATATGACATTCTATATGCATTTATATTATACAGTAAAGCTGTAAGTGAGCTATTGCAACGTATTGTATCTAGGAACAGATGAAGCAGTTCTGAAGAAAATAGGAAGAGGCTCAGACCTCTGCTGTTGTCTCCTATAGAGCCTCTTATCAAGTTTGAAAAGTTCAGAGAACTCCCTTACCACCTCTCTACCATTGGTAGTCCACAACATTTCTTTTTTTTTGCAATCCACTCTCCCAGCAGACTGTTAATCTACTCTCTTCACATTGTATGGGATTTTCCATGGGGTAGATGAGGGGCAATGCATTTGGGAGAGTCTCTGACCAGAGCTTCCCTGGAGGAAGGCATATATGAACAGATATCCCTAACTTTAAAACTTTTGAACAGAATTTCTTCAAATGTGGTTTGTTTTGTAGCTCTTAGTGAGACTTAAATATCAAACAACATCTGAATACTTCACTAGCTATTTAGAACTATCTGTTCTATTATAGCTTCTATTATATTACATATTGCACTAGCCCCTGAATCATGAAAGCATCCCTACTGAGGAAGGGTGCTTAAGCACATTCTTTTTCTGAATGAGAATAGACTTAAGCATGTGATTAAATGTTGTCCTGAATGAGGGCCTTAGTGGGGAAATAATCTATACTGATATGAAAATAGACCATATTTGAAGATACAAGAAGGCAGGATTAATGCTGAGCTTTCATCCTTAACTTTACATTTTATGGCTTTAATTTTACAAGCTTAGTGTCACCTTAATTCTATTTTTGTGTGTGCATATGTCTTTTTCTAATATTATGTGCTATATTTAGTTATTTGGGGCCAGATTTTCAGCAGATATAAATCAGTACAGGTCACTGAAGTCAATGGAGCTACACCAATTTTTACCAATTGAAGTTCTGACCCATTCTGTTTAGTTATGTCATATCTCCATCCCATGTCAAGTGAAACGTGCTATTTCTCACTCTCCCTTTCCACAGAGTGCAGCACTGACATAAACTAATTAGTTTGGAATGATGATAAGTATTCTACCTCTTTGCTAATGACGGAACATGTGTCTCTTTTGTGTTCAATGGCTTTTGAAGAGTATTTTTAGCTCAAGATGAGGATAGCAACTTCCCTACAGGGACAATTTATTTGTAAAAAGGTTGATCTTCATTATATTAAGTAATAGCTAAAGTTTTGCTGATTTTTTTTTAAAACTGGGACCATGTCTATGAGACTTATTCTACAAATTGGGCTAAAACATTAAAACTGAGCCAGAAATATTTGTCTTTAAGGTTACAAACTCCAATATAGCATTGCCTTGAAGAACTAACATAATTATTTGGGGGGGTTGGAAACAAACAAACAAACAAACAAACAAAAAACAACCACCAAGGGATCTGCATTCTAACCATGATTTCCAAGAATGAAGACTATGTGTATATGTGTGTTTTCAGAATTGAACACTTATTAAGATTTTAATTTGCTGTCAAGGACAATTTAACATATCAAGATAAAACTATTTTATGATTAATTTACCAAGTCTGACTGAGGCAGCTGAGATTAATTTAATCTGTGGTTGTGAGCATTAGTATTCATAAAGGAATTCAAAGCACAAATAGAAGCACTCAGTCTTTCTTGTTTTTGAAAGAAATGTTTTCATGTCTTCTGTGTTCTGAAGATCACTCTGAGTTTGTAGTCCTTATGTTAAAACAAAAATACTGAACAGAAAGAATAGCACTTTCAAAGATTGCTGCTGTTCTTTAGAGATAGACTTGAGTAATATAGTGTCAGAAATAAATACATGAATAACATTTACACTTCAGCATTTGTGCTTGCCATGAGCAGCCACTGGTAATTTATCCCCAAAATGTTGGCTTTCTCTACATGTTGACCGCATGTATTGTAGATGCAATTCAGGGTGGGAAATAGTTAATTTGCATTTTGAGGTGTCATCTATTGAGTATAATCCAGGATCAGCATGATTTTATTTTTCACGGCATATTGTAATTGTAGCATTTTAAAAGAGTCAGTTGTTGGGTTATATGCTTTGTGGCATATGTAATTGGAATGTAGATGTTTTGAGAGCAAGTCAGCAATAGAAGTAAAACTTGAGTAGAATGTGTTAGAGTTAATTGAGTATACTGGATCAGATCATATAGAGACAAATATTCCTATTATTTACCTGAGTTTTATACTGGTGTAAATCTGCTGACTTCTGAGTGAGAGAGGAATCAGTCCTATTTTCTACAGTAGAGCAGGTTGAAAAAACAGTAAAATGTATGTGCATTTAAAAAAAAATACCGGTTTCTCAAAATATAAAAAAATGTCAAAATTATAATGGAATTTCTCAATCATCAAAACATTTTGACAGCTATGTACCTAGTCAAAACCTGCAAATTTGGAGCATGAGAATCATTGTCAAACATTTTCATATTTTTTTTATTTTTTAGCCCAAAAATCTAATTTTTGACAAATAATGTAATTGAACACTAAAACTTCAAAAAATGTTGATCCATCCTGCTAAAAAATGATGCTCCAGTCTCAGCTTCTCAAATTACCTAGTATTATTGGGCCAGCAATGCTATTTCTTTCAGATTGGCAATGGAATAGTGTCTGTCAGTCTTCCAGCTAGATGAACGTCAGTCGAGGACTCTTACATTTTCCAGATGTCCTTTTGACAAACTAAACTCAAAAACACAAGAGCTTATCTGCTCCCTTCATAGGTGTTCTATGCATGACTCTGGTGTAAATTAAACTGTGATCAAAACTGAGTATAATTCCTTTGCAGGTGGCAAACATGTTATACCAATAAAATAAAAACCAGCAGGATCTTATTAAAGGGGATAAGACAAAATGTCACATTTATTGTGAAAAAAGAATTATAGTAAACAGTCAGTTATAGCTATAACATTTCATTCAGTTTCATATTCATTCATACACACACAGGTTCTGCAACTGCTATAGATAGGGCTTGGCTACACTTGAAACTTCAAAGCGCTGCTGTGGCAGCACTTTGAAGTGCAAGTGTGATCGGGCGCCAGTGCTGGGAGAGAGCTCTCCCAGCGCTGCAGGTACTCCACCTCCATGAGGGGAATAGCTTACAGCGCTGGGGCACTGTTTACACTGGCGCTTTACAGTGCTGTTACTTGCTGTGCTCAGGGGGGTGTTTTTTCACACCCCTGAGCGAGTTAGTTGCAGCGTTGTAAAGCGCCAGTGTAGCCAAAGCCATAATAGTTACCAGTCCTGAATGTAGCTTGAGTTCGTGGCTTGGGTTCGCAGCTTGGGTTCGTATCTTGTGGCAGCTAACTGGCCAGGAAAGCCGGGCACAAGGAAGGGCTGGGTCTCTGTTGGGTATACACTGATGCCCTTCCATGTTAGCAGCAGAATGTTACCCTTCAAGTCTTCCATCTCACCCATCTTTTCTTAAAGGCTTTTAGTTTGAATCCAGAGTTTATAGATCTTGCTGTGTCACCCTGCTTCTGGGGTCGGTGTAATTGATCACCTGTCAATTGCAGAGGTGACTTTAAGCCTGGGACCTGGCTTTGATGTTCCTTCAATTGTACCTTTGTTCTTTTCTCTTTAGGGTGGACTCCTCTTACTTTGTCAGGGCTGTTGTCTGAATCTTCAGCTGTTGGTGTTTACGCTTCATTTCATCAGGACAGGCTGGGGCTGGAGGCTGATTCCATCATCCATAGGTACCTCATTCACACATTTAAACTAAACTAATAAGATTACATCAGGGTTTTGCAAAATGAAGTTGCAGCCGGTTTTTACAAACTGGAGTGAGCATTTTAAAATGGAGTTTGAGTTACAATATGGACAAGTGTAAGGAATGGCAAACAGTGAAGAAGAAGTTACAATATAGACAAGTATAATGAATGGCAAACAGTGGGCAGAAGTTACAATGTTGAAACAGTGCAAGTTCTAGTGTTTTAAGCAGCAATTGGATTGAAATTGAAACTTACAAGGGCAGCTGGCTGAACAGCTATGGTTCTTAACAAGCAGCTTAATTGTCAATTTGCCAGTTATTGGGGTACCCAGTTTTAGGAATGAGTGTAGTTTCATTCATAAAACTTTACTTATGAAGTTATATTAATAAAGTGAATGATTACACACAATTTCATTTATCAGTTCTACAAACACAAGGGGAAACTAAAGTCCAGAGTGACTTGGGGCCTGAGTCAAAGCTCTTGAAGTCAATGGGAATCTTTCAATTGATGTCAGTGAGCTTTGTATTGAACTCCTAGAGAGGGTAGAACAATAGAGGGAGAAGCAAGTTTTGAATATGCAACACCAATAAAATGCACCATCCTACTGAATATGCAAGGAGAAGAAATAACACATAGACTAAATGGGTCATGAAACCAGACAAACACAACACTTGTTTTTGGGAAGAAAACTAAAGTGGGAAGTCTTAATCTCCTGGTATTTGAAATATTTTGTTAGAATTACATCCTGGATGGATGAGGAGAGTGTAGTAAATAGAATATATCTGACTTTAATCAAGCAGTTGAGAGTATCTCCTAAAATCTGACTTGAAAAATTATATGAAGGTGGCTTGGATCTAAATATGTGGATTGCAAATTTCCTGGAAGAAGATAAAGTGGGTAATGTTAAATGGCAATGCACCATGTCAGATGAAATGTCTAACATGGAGGATTCCCCCAAGATTGGTGGTGAATTATTCTTTGTTATGACCTCACGTAAAAAGTGGAGTGTTAACTACACTGTTGGATGACAACCAAATGGGACATGTTACAAACTACATTACAGAAGGAGAAATAATACAAAGGAGGAACCTACAGATGTGGACAGGAAATATATTCAGAGGTACAACATCCCTATCATTTCTTATTTCATCGAAGGTTATTTTTCCACCCCAATACCAATTTTGCATTTGAATCTAGACTACACTCAGTAGCTGCATTTATATTTTAGAGCTCTGGCATACAGAATAGCAGATTCCTTTGGAAACAGAGCTTGTGGAGATGATACATATTGAGGGTTGCTGGCTATGTAAAGTGATCTGATTAAGTAAAATACCCATCCTTTAACATTCACAGACATCTACATATGACAATAATGATAGCATGGAGCCAAAAGATAGTGAAGGAGATTCAAGGCTGAAAAGTAAAATAAATGCACTCATTTAAAAGAAATTAAATTAAATGTCAGTGGGTACTAAAGTAACAAACAATATAATTTTTCTATTTATACTTCAAGTAAAATAGTGAAATGAAAGTTACATAGTAGTGAACAAGCAAATAAATCCCATAAAAACAATATTTCACAGTTAAACTTAGCGTGACTGGCTTTATCTAAATTACAGTTGTTAATCCTAGGATTCTATGGAAGATCCTTCCTTTGTAATTTGTTGGGTTCAGATTATGTGGGTAGGGTCTCTTTTTCCATCCCCACCCCTAATATAATAAATCCATTAATGGTGCTTCAATATAGCACTTAAGTGAAAAAGAAACAAGAGAATTCAGTAAATAGGGGAGTGGGAACTGTCTTTAAAGTCTATGGACCTCATGTACTATTGTGTTGTTCCAGTTTGAATGATAGATTAATAGATTATAAAACCAGAAGAGACCATTGTGATAATTTACTCTGATCGCCACACCGACTGTAGGATTTTCCTGAATTTATCCCTATTTGAACTAGAGCATAGCTTTTAGAAAACGCATCCAATTGTGAATTAAAAATTGCCAGCAATGGAGAATCAACCACAGCCATTGTAAATTGTTCGAATTGTAATTACCCTTACTGTTAAAAAATTGTGCCTTCTTGACTTTGTCTAGTTTCAACTTCCAGCCAGTGGATCTTGTTATAATTTTGTCTGCTAGACTGAAGAGCCCTCTTATTAAATTTTTATTTCCCATATGGGTATTTATAGACTGTGTTCAAGTCATGCCTTAACCTTCTTTGTTAAGTTAAATAGATTGAGCTCTTTGAGTCTTCCACTGTAATGCATGTTTTCCAATTCTTTAATAATTCTCGTGGCTCTTCTATGAACCCTCTTCAATTTATCAAGATCCTTCTTGAATTGTGAACAACATAACTGCACTCAGTATTCCAGTAATGGTAAGATCAGCACCAAATTCAGAGGTAATATATCCTACCTGCTCCTATTTAGTATTCCCATTTGTATATCCAAAAAGTGAGTTAGTCCTTTTGGTCACAGCATCCTGCTGGAAGCTCATGTTCAGATAATTATCCACCATGACTCCCAAATCCTGGCAGAGTCACTGCTTCCCACAATAGAATCCCCCATCTTGTAAGTATGGCCTACATGCAAAACTTTACACATGGCCACATTGAAACACACATTGTTTGCTTGTGCCCAGCCTCCCAAGCCATCCATATCACTCTGTATCAGTTATCTGTCCTCTTCATTATTTTCTACTTCCCCAGCTCCTTTCTCTCTGACATACCACACAAGTTCTCCCAACCCTCTTTTGACCCCCTACGGGGATCTAATGCATGAAAATCCCCTCAGCAATGTCCTCCTTCTCTCCCTCTCCAGCAATGGACTTAGGGTCTTCCAACAAGCTGTTGATGGTATTCTCTAACAGGGTATGTTCCTGGGTGTTTCATGTACCATGTGTTTAGTAATAGCATGAGAGGATTCCATGTTTCTAGTAATTATTGGTTGTGCTTCTCCCTCCATGTTCAAGGCAAATTATTGCACTGGGGAAGCCAGCGTGTATTCATTTGGATGAATAAATGCTTATCACCGTTACCTGCCAAGTGATATGAGTGCCTTCTGGGAGACTCTGGCAGGTGTGGTGCTAAAGATGTGTTCTGAGTACACATTTGATAGTGGGCAGGGTGGTGAGTGATAGCCAGCTGATGCAATGATGGCTACACATCCCTACTGAGCTGCCAATAATGAAGAGGGTCCGAGTTAGTGGGCACCTGTGATGTTACACCCCATATTCTTCATAGAAATATTATTATATGAATATGGCATAACTAAGATATGTTTTATGCAAGATGAGTCATGTGAGGTATCACTGAAAAGGTTATGATCCACTAAATGAATGTATCCATTTTGTATGCATGTATCATTTCTGTATCTGAAGTTAGTAATATTGACTATGTAACAATTACAACTGTGTGTGTCCTTGGGGGAACACTCACCAGACAGAAGGCAATCAGCCTGAATGAGTCATTTAAGAAGGACAATAGATTTTTGAAGATAGTACTCTCCTACCTTCCTGAGGAGCTGGGTTGCTGCTTTGACACTACAGGGTCAGGTGATTGTGTCACCTGGTACTAAACCCCCATCTTGGGCTTTCAGTGTTTTTCCATTAAGAGGGACTGAAGGGTACAACTGGGAAACAAAAGATTTCCACCTTTTATAAATTCTATTTAAGGCTGGGAAGTAAGGCAATCAGGACTCTTCTCCATTGCCTCCCAGTCCAAGAAGGAAGATTGCTAAAAACACCTGAAGGGAAAGGCAGGGGCTGAGTCCAAACTGAGACAGGGCTCCAGTCTGTATAGAGTCTGTATAGAGAAATAACTAGAACTCTAAGCTACAAAAACTATGCAACCTGCCTAAAACAAAATTTAGGGTGAGGAATTACATTTTGTAACCTGTTTCTTCTGTGTATTAAGCTTAGTTTGCGTGTTTTGTTTTATTGGCTCAGTAATCTGCGTTGTTCTGTTTGCTACCCCCTTATAATCACATAAAATGTACCTTTTGTAGTTAATAAACGTATTTTTTGTTTATACCAAAACCCAGTTTGTGCAATTTATATCTGGGGGGCGGGGAGGGGGAAAGTTGTGCATATCTCTCTCTACATTGAGGGAGAGGACAATTTTTATGAGCTTGCGCTGTGCAGATCTTTCTATACAGCACAAGACAATCTTATTTTGGGGGTTAGACCCCAGATGGTGGGTGCACCAGAGTGCTGGCCAGTCCCCTAGCTGATTTCAATCTGTGTCTGCAGCTGAGTGTGGCCTTGCCTGGATGTGTGCTGGAAAGGGGCTTGAGAGCCTGGCACAGCAACCTAGTGCAAGGGAAACCCAGGCTGGTCGGACCGGAAGGCTCAGTGAGACCCCAGAACATCAAGTGGCACCCCAGAAGGGGGGATCTAACCTGTCACAGCACTATCACCACATATTATACATATCCGTCCACCTTCCTCTCCAATACAACAGCAGCACACTCCTTCTCAAGGTGGAAGAGGCAAAATGGACTAGTCCAAAGTCCTCAAGGCTGTCCCGAAAGGAGATATTGCTCTCTCTCTCTGTATCCATGGTGGTATGCCCCTTCTGCTGCAGCATCTGCTGCAGTGTTGCCTCCTGGTGGTGAGGAGGCTGCTACCTATGTCTTGGAGGGCCACAGGCAATGACTTCAGCCACCATGTCACTCACTCTTTATTTCAAACATGATATGCCTGACTCAGCCTCCCTGTCCCCTGAGAGGAAGGAAGCCATGGTACTTTTGAATTGGGGATCTTGAATCTGGTGGTACGACAAAAAGAGTATATCCTGCGGCTGTCTAAATGTGCTGTGTGCTGCACAGCACTGGCTGAAGTGGGCACAGATTGTCCCGGCTGTCAAAGGCAGTGCCTGAACCTGGGCATTCCCTTCCAGAAATTCCCTCACAACCAGACTCAGCCTGTGAGTGAGGCAAGAGACACAATGAAAGAAAACATTGCTTCCTGGAATCCATTGTCCATCGCCACAAACCCAGTAGAGAGGGCGAGGGGCCTTAGCCACTTCGCTATGATAGCACACTGTCTCTTTCAGATGTTTCTGGAGGTGTTCTGTTTTTCTAATCCACACATGGGCAATGTTACATACTGTCAAAGGAGGGCATACACATTGCCACTGCTGTTGCTAGTCTTTGTGCTGCTGCTCACCCAGCAGACCATAACAGACATGTTGTCTAACCATTGGTCCAAATGTCAGTTGTCAGGTGCACCCTCCCACCTTTGCAATTATTTAGGACATGCTGTACTGCAATTCTGCTGGAACTGCCTTTTTAGCAAAACAGGAGCCCCTAAGGATCTGCCACCGGGGAGCAGCTGTAGCCATAAGGCATCTGAAGCACTCAGACCTCCAATAGGGAGAAAGGAAGCATGTCCATGTTCAGCATCCTTGCAAATTCTGTGGTCAGCAACATGGCCCTAGGGGGCTTGTTATCATATTTTTGTCCCCTTTGAACACACTTTTCTATATCTGTTGAGTGATGCTGATGGACTTAGCTGATGTCACGGAAAGCATTGGTGGTGTCAACCTCTGCTCTTCAGTAGACCTAATGCCTGTCTGTTTTTCTCCTGATCCACTTTGTTGTAGCATGTGCCATGTGCGATTGTGTTCTATGTCTTTCAGCATGCCTAGTGTCCCCAGCTCTTTGGGGTCAGGGTCCAGTCTAGCTCAACATCTGCATAGCTGGCAAATGGTGCTGTTACTATCTCTAAGATCAGTTGTGAAATGTTGCCAAACCCAGGAGCCTGGCTGTTTAATTTTTTTTCCAGGAAGGTATTGAGAGATTCAAGCTGGTGATAACTGAGAAAAATGCAGTGTGGGATCACTGTCCCCTCCCCCCGTGTTCCCACCAAAACAGCATCCAACAGAGAGAGAGACAATGACCTTTTCCCCCACAAGGGAGCTGTGACTAGAACTGGTAAGAGAAACTTGGACAGTACCATATTCCATTGGAATATACAGTTCCACTGCAATCGAAACATTTTGTGAAATCAGGTCAATTTTGCCAGAATTTTCTTTCAGGAGAAAAATGGGACAAAAAGGGTATAACAATGTCAAAATGTCCTGTTCTGACCCTTTTGGAACAAAACAATTTGATTTTTTTGTTTTGAAACAACTTTTCATTTTAACTCTTTTTAAATTTGTGCTATTTGATATATTATAATACAATACAAAGTCACAAACAACAGTCTTAATCAACCCAAAATGAACAAAAATTCAGAATTTTCTGGTGTAGAGAACTTTGAAAGTTTCAGACTTTGCTCTCATTTGGAATGCAGCCAAATTGTGACGTCTTAAAACCCTGCATGAAACAGAACTTCCCTTCTCTGCACAGCTCTGGCTTTGACTAACCACCACATGCTTTCAGAACTGAAGTAGGGGAGCACAGTCTTGGAGGAGCTAATGATCTCTGACCATTGGCCTGCTAGGGAGCAGCCTCTTGAAGAGAAGGAACTACCTGTGGTTCTGAGATAAACTCCTCCTTTGCATCATCACACTATCACCACCTGCTTTGCCCCAGGAAATATTCCTTTCCAGAGGATCTGTCTGCCTCAGGCAAAGTGGATTCTGCTGAATCCTCCAGCACCCCATGGGAATCTGGTTTCCTTTCCTGAGTTCATGGTGCACAACAGTTTTTCCACTGAATAAGTCCAAGGTGTAAGAATTAGTCTTTCTTTTTCCCACCCTAAACTTTCCTGTAGAAGATCTGCTTCTGAATAGCTTATTACTGGTATCTGCCAGTTCCACTAACACAGCTCTAAGATGGGGAATATGTGAGGCACTGTGCCATGTTGTTTATAGTGGAGCAGCATCAGAAAAAGGCCTTTTGTTTATCTGGGAGTCAGAAAAGTGCTGAGTGTGACCTGAACTCCTCCCATTTACTCTTTGAGAACAGGAGGTCAGGCTTTGTTAGGTGAAGTCAATTAATAAACTTTGCTTCGCGGCACCCAGCAGCTGTGGGAGGTCAGAGATAGGTACAGTATCTGATGCTTGGAATCCCTACTCACTGTCACCAAAGATGCAGCTTCAAACTAGTCACACAATCCTAATAAATGGAGCCTGCCCAGGAGCAGAGAGATGCCACTCACGCTGTGACTTCATATGGGTACCCAGAACCAAATTGAAACAATGCGCACACATCCAGTAAAAGAACACACACCCAGCAACATGAGACAAGAATGACACACTACATTGAAGTGGAATTTTTTCCCATCAAGTCCAAATGAAATGATAGCGTTGCAATGAAATAAAATATACTCCGTTTTGATTTGAAATCATTCCAAAATATTTCTCCAAAAAAATTTCAAACTTGTTTTGTTTCAGGGATACATTTTGGTTTAGACAAAACCAAATTTTCTGATGGAAAACTGCTGCATTGAAATTTTTTCCACCAGCTCTATTATTTATGTATTCTGGCCAGGGAGTCCTACTCCTCGGGTGGGAACGAGAACTTGAGGTACTTGGACTATAGCTCCCCTGAGGCACCACAGCACCATTTTCCAATCAATTGTTTTTTTTCCCATTTTCAGCTAATGTTTTTCAGCCTAATATTTTTCACCCCAAAATTGAGATTTTTGGCCGAGAAAAACCCCTTATTCTGACAATCTCTACTATACATTATTTAATATATTTTAGTTTGTAGTTCATGTAGGCACACTAAATTGTCACATGAAACACTCCAGGGTACTAAAGATTTTCCTGCTGGATTTAATCAATTCTTCGGTAATTGCAACACTTGTAACACTATTTGTACAAATGTATAGAAGGATGAAACCCTTTGTATTTTATCATGCACTGCTGGTAAAAGAGCCCAGTAAAAGACTTCAACTCACTGTTTCTTCTTGCTTCAATCAGAGAGCAAATCTTCCGTGATTAGGCAATAAAGCATGACAGAGCAATGGTCATAGTGGACATTTTGAGATGTTGCACAGTTGGGTGAAATCCTGACCAGATTGAAGTAAAGGGGGTTTTAGTCATTCATATCAATGTGTCTTCTATTGGAATCCAAAGCACATTGAAATCAATGGAAAGGCTCACATGGTTTACAATACATTTTTGGATCAAACCTTTATCTGGAGTCCTCACTGAAGTTAGTGATTTTGACATTGAATTCAGTGGGAGAACATTTGTGATGGGTGAAAAGAATGCATATGGAATACCGTAGTTCAATACAAAGATGCTATTATTATTTTACATAATCAGGGGGTTTTTTATAGCTGGCATCTCTTATTTGGCGGGATACTCAGAGTGGGAAGAAGTTACAGCAGCAGCAGCAGAACTGATAGCCACATGGCGCTTGTATAGGACACTGGGAGAAAGCAGTAATATGCTGTCAGAGATGAACTATGTTGAGCAGGAAAAGAGCAAGCAATCTGGTAGCTAACCATAAATCTCACAGAAATGTTATTTTAATCCAGTGATTGAGGTGGGCAGGGATACAAAACACTCAGTAATGAAAAATTAGAATGGAGATAAAAGTAAAGTTAGAAAATAAAAAGGGTGAAAAGGTAGGTGGAAACAATACTGGAGAGAAGTGTCAGCTTTTTCCATACAAACTGCAAGGAGCATATGACAGAGCATTGCAAGTATATGGGTATAATAAGCAATGTGAGATAACTGGGATAACTGAGTTGGCTATATTAGGAAATTGACTAAGTTATATAAATACTCTTCCAAAGCTGCCCAGTTTATAGAAAGGATAGTTTATACTGTAATAAATATTTATAGACATAGAGCTCTTATTTATGTAGAAAGAACAAGGCAAGCAATATTACAAATGTTCAGTTTCACCTAGTTCTTACTCATGTCAATGGGAGTTTTGCCTGGGTAAAGACTTCAGGATTTGTTCCTTAATGCATTGTATAGTGAGGCTTTTGATACTCATGACCTTCTCATAAACAAACTAGACACATATAGTCTAGATGAACCTATTATAATGTGGGTGCACAATTGACTGGAAAACTGTACTGAAAGAGTAGTTATTGATGGTTCACAATTGAGCTGGAAGGCAACATCAAGCAGGATCCCACAGGGATTTGTCCTGGGCCAGTGCTGTTCAATATCATCATAAATGATTTGGATAATGGCATAGAGAGTCCACTTATACAGTTAGTGAATGATACCAAGCTGAGAGGTGTTTCAAGTACTTTGAAGGACAGGATTAGAATTCAAAGTGATCTTGATACACTGGAGAAATGGTCTGAATTAAACAGGATGAAATTCAATAAGGACAAATGCAAAGTACTACACTTAGGAAGCAATAATCAACTGCACAAATACAAAATGGAAAATGCCTGCCTAGGAAGGAGTATTAGTGGTGGTTATAGTGGATCACAAACTAAATATGTCAACAATTGTACTACTGTTGCAAAAAAAGCAAACATAATTCTCGGATATACAAACAGGAGTGCTGTAAGCAAGACACAGTAGTAATTCTTCCATTCTGCTCAGCACTGATAAGGCCTCAACTGGAATATTGTGTCCAGTTCTGGGTATCACACTTTGGGAAAGATGTGGAAAAATTGGAGAAACTCCAGAGGACAGCAACAAAAATTTAGTAAAGGTCTGGAAAACAGAACCTATGAGGAAAGAATGAAAAAGCTGGGTTTCTTTGGTTTGAAGAAGAGAAGATTGAGTGGGGACATGATAACAGTCTTCATTAACATAAAAGGCTGTTATAAAGAGGGTGATAAATAGTTCTCCTTAACAACTGAGGACAGGACAAGAAGTCATGGGTTTGAATTTCAACAAGGGAGATTTAGGTTAGACATTAGAAAAATCTTCCAAAGGGTAAGGGTAATTAAGCACAGGAACAAAGTGCAGTGTGAATTCATTCACCTTCATGAAAACATTTAGGCCTCTACTCAGGACAACATCCCTATTCAGGAAAATACTGAAGCACATGCTTTACTTTAACCAGGTGCTTAAGTCCAGTTGAAGTTAATTGACTACCAACCTTGCTGTTGAGATTTCTAGAAAGGGTGCAGTTGAAGAGACTTAAACATTTTCTTAAATGCTTTGTCAAACTGGGGCATTAATTCTTACACTGAGGTAATACTTTAAAACAAGTGAGCTCAAAGGCATTGGAATGAGACATGGAACCTCCTAGGTACTGGTATAAATCCAAGAAAGTTGTGACCAAACGTTGCTGTTGCCGTTTGATGGCTGTTCAGGTGCCTATGAGAAATGAAGAGTACATCTCAGTCCGTCCCTAGTGGACTGACATTAACATCAGAAAAAGTGATAATTGACATCCTTGTTAGTAGTCTCAACACAAAGGGCCTGGGTTGAAATCAGCATAAAGAATTAGCTACCTTCTCAATATTACAGCTCATTCCTCCAGCCCAGTGTTGAGTAACATTAGTAGGGAAACTTGAAATGCAGCTGCTCACATTGTACCTGTTTTGGGGCTAACCAGAAAATTTCTAGCATCAGTCTAGCACATTTAACTGTCATTGATTTTCCTTTTTGGTTTTTTTTTTAGTTAAAAAAAAAACAAAACAAAAAAAAACAGGTGAGATAAGGAAAGAACTATCCTATCCTCCTTGCTGTAATTCCCTTCTTTACTATCCACTGCCCGACCATCACCCGCCCCTTCTCCTGTCATCACTCCAAGTCTGTATCTTTTGAAGTTGCTTGAGATTTAAACCATGTTCTATATTCTGAAAGGAAAAATACCAACCTCATGTAATTTGAACGAGAAACCCAAGAATCATAAGAATGAGTGAACCAGCTCTTTGGTAACTGAACAGCTGTTGTAGCATTTACCAACTTACAAAATCCTAGGTTTGCCAAATGGCAATTATGTATTTTTAAATATCCTGTTGTTAAACTAACAAAATGCTGATATTAAGTCTTATAACAGGCTTTATTTGTTAATAATAGCCTTTTCTCATCAGCAGTCTAGCTGACAAGTAACCAATTTCTAGCAATTCTCTGTAGCAGAATTGTAGTTACCAGGGGCATGAAAGAGACTCACACTAAAGAAATATGCACCAAAGCAGTTTAGATTTCTGTAAAGGATTATGGTTACCTGAGAGGTTCACCTTCTTCCTTATCCTAGCAGATCAGCTGCCAATAAAACTGTTTTCCTCCAAAGAACACAGGTGATATAAATATGGTCCAGACATTTGTGTGCTACCCACTGAGCCATTCAAATTAAGCTATTCCACTTCAATTGAAATCAATGGCAACATTCTTACTGACCTCAGTAGTAGTAGTAGATGCAGGGCCTAATATTTTAGAAGAGCATAGAATAAAATAGCAAGATTGTTCGAGAATGAGGGTCATTAGCAGATGTGTGGAGATTTTGCACAGCACCTGTTTTCAATAAATTTGGCTTCAACCACTATTAGTCCCTTCCGAATATTCATGAGGATTGCACCCAGAAAATATACTAAAGGGGACATACTTATAGAAAGTGATGATGTTTATTACTAACTACTGTGAAGTATTATTGGATTATTTATTCCATGGGTTAAAATTTGCAAGAAATATGCCTGAATAGTATGGATTTTTGAAATACCTGGAGATAGAGACAGTCTTACTTTACGATAAATGGGAGGAAAAATAACTCTCTTTTTTTTCCTGAAAAGATTATTTGAAACAAAGACATCATATAAAATATGAATGAATCTTTCTCTATGAATAATGATGGGTTTTGTCATATTTTAAGACTTCTCAATGTTTGATGCTTGAACTAAAGGTCTGAGTTGTTTCAACAATCGTAAAGGAAAGTCTTCAAATGGGAAATTCCACAACCATTCTATTATGTTCTATGCAGGTTCTTATACCACCACCATCACTATAGTATCTGAGCATATTCCAGCAGTGCATTAAGTGACATAACTATCATTTGTCTGCACTAACCATCAATCCATAAAATCCTCCAATAATTCATATATTGTCCCAACAACATCTACAAGCTTCAGAGACCCTATCTGTGGTTTGCATGGCATGTTCTAACTGTACCATACTTTTTAATTATTTTTGCATTATACTATCTGAACATCATGGAAAAAAGGGCAGCACATGGAAAACACAGATGTAAGTTTTATAAATTTAATGCCCTCTTCTCAATGTTGGCAAAAGAAAATAGATAAGCAACAATGTTTTGTTAAAGTCAGAAATGGTAGGAGGTGGTTGATAGATAATTTGTTTTGCTAAAACATTTAGAACATCTGACTAAACTTTTCACCAATTTAAACAAAAATCTAGAAAATCCATAATCATTTTAAGATTTGAATTGTTGTTTTGATTCGTTTTTTTATCTGAATGTTGTATGTTCTTGATCTGATCTGGAGGTTTAGCAGGATGTTCAGTCCTGTCTATTTATACTGAACTTAGTACTTGCAGTGTCCAATACATTTCTATGATTCTATAAGTGAGTATTACAACTGGTGGCAGTGGCTTCAAAATGGCAAAAGCACATTTGCTTGAGGAGAAATTTACTGGGCATGCAGATAAGTTTGGAATCTGCGAGTACTCGACAGATTTTGAACTGTCAGCTCTGTGAATCAGTAGGCAGATGAGAAAACAGCACAGTAGTGTTTTTGGATGGTGATTCCAAAGAATTTTACCAGCAACTTCTCAGTGCAGATCATGGTTCTTATAGACAGTTACACAAACATTGATATGACCGCTATGAGGTAGAATTGGCCTTTTTTGAAATACCAGAAGAAATAGCAAGCCAGGCTGGAAGGGGAACAATTGGATAGTTAAATGTGTGCATCAAGGCGACAGTTCAATAGGGCTTTCCCTGTACTACCCTGTCCAGGTGATGGTTTGAGTGAAGCAAAACTTGCTGCAACATATCTGGAAATAGCAATGCAGAGATGGGCATATATCCTGTGACAAGCCATGAGAGAATCCTATGTGTAAAGTCGTTTATAAATGGTTTAACAGGGGAACTTTATAGCCTGATAGTGATGAAAGAAAACATACTGGACAAACCTGTGAACCAGATTATACTCAGTTCAAAATGTGGAAGAATAAATTGGTGTTTCCTTAAAGGTATCAGTTGTTAATTCCCAGATTCAGGTTGACATCTTTATACCAGATGTTGCCCTTCAAGAAGGGATTGCAAATGAAGTGGCTAAAAAATTGGAGGAGGTCCAAGTTCAAACTATTCACAGGTGCACCGGGGGTCAGAAGAAAGAGGCTCTTTCCTGAGTGGGTCCAGGACAATAGTCATTTGCAGGCAATGCAGAGGCAAAGGCCATTGGAGATGGAATTGCCCAAGCAGAGGGAAGCCACACTAAGTTGTTGATGCATTAGGGCCATCAGCAGCAACTACCAGAATTGCCCATGTGAAGAACTGCCTAGATACCTGCTACTATGTATCTGGAGATATTGGCGGCTGGAAAACAACAATGTTGTTGGAATCAGGATCTGAAATAAGTCTCATCCATGGTGAATACACAATGCTGAAAAGGAAGAAATCTTGTATTGTAGGGTTAAAGTGGTGACAATTAATCATCAGCCACTGCAGAGACGAGGAGAGATCCAGCTCCCACTGAACTTGGGGTCTCTGCATACTAAGTGGACTTTTGTTATGATGACCAATATTTCTAGTGCTGTTGTATTAGGAGTGGATTTCATCTGAGAACATCACAAGAACCCCTGAGGTGTTCACAGGGCACATTTGTCACTGACAATATTCAGACAGAAGGAAGTATGGACTGGGGAGCAACTCTTGGGGCCTTACAGGTGCCTATAGGATGACAGATAGGAACTACTCCCTGGGGTGGCTCAGATAAAGTTGTGGTGAAGCCAGGTCATCTTTCAATAATAGCCTGAAGGATAAAGGACTGCTGCAGTGAACCTGTAGGAGTGTTTGATGCTGCTAGTATCCACTCAGGATTGTTTAGCAGAACTCTGTTTCAAGGTAGACCAAAGGGGGAATTCTGCGTAAAAGCAATTAATGTGACTGACAAGGCAGCGCAGCTTGTGAAAGATCAGACCATGGAAACAGTGTCCAGTGTAACTGGAGTCTCAAAGCCTCTCATAGGGGACAGAGATCAAGAACTGAGAAGCATCCCATTCAGTAAAGGAGATAGGGATTGATTTGACAGAAGCAGCCGTAAAAGGCAATGAAAGGAAGCAATTAGAGCAGCTGCTCTTACAATATGCTAGTGTGTTCTCCGGGAATAATGAAGAGCATGAAGGATGTGAACGGGTGCGATGCAACATCAGATTGTGTTTAAACCAGGGAGTGTCCTACCCCCCGCCCGATTCCGCTGAGGTATCTGATCACAATGAAAAGAGAAGCTAAACTGCATGTTGGAGGATTGTCTGATTGAGCAATCTACATCACCTAGGGCATCCCCAATGGTAACTGTGAAAAGTCTCCATGGAGACTGGAGGATATGCATTGACTACAAGAGACTTAATTTACAGACAGTCCAAGATAGCTACCTGGTTCCCCACATAGCAGACACACTGGATAAAAAGCCAGGAGCAAAATATTTTAGTAGCTTTGATTTGGTATCTCATTACCATCAGATTAAAGTGTCACCTAAGGATCAAGAAAAAACTTGTTTTTGTGGCATCCTATGGACTATTTCAATTCCACAGAATGCCTTTCCAACTCAAGAATGCACCAGGAGTATGGCTGCAGATGTTAAGGACTGGGAACTTTCCTGACAAGAAAGGATACATCGTTGAAATGTTGTGTTTCAGTTCAGCCCACCATGCTGCATCTGCAGTGATCAGGGGAAGGAATTTGAATCACAGTTATTATACAAGGTTTGCTGAAAACTCCAGATAAACCTGAGAATAATGGGGGCATGGAGAGAGTAAACCACACTATTCATTCTATGCTTACTGACTTAATCAATGACGATGAGCAAGACTGGGATACAAAGTCATCTTTTGTCATCTTTTGTTATCTTTACATATAACACCAACCAGTGCTCAGCTACCCATTACTCTCCTTCTCACATTATTTCTTGACTCCACAAACCCAGGCTTCCCTGTGAATTGATGTTCAGACAGCAAGAATTGGCAAGGGGACGTGCACCTACACAGGTGGGTGACACAGGTGATAAGGTGGAGTCTTATATCAATGACCTGAGGACAGCATTCCATAAGATGGAGGAACAGATGATCCAGAAGTTAGCTTGTCAGGCACAAGAAGCCGGGAAAAAGGAAAATTATGTGCCCATCCAGGAAGGAGAGAAGTTGTGGCTACACATCTGGAAAAAGTCCCATATTTACTCCTTCCGCAGGGGACCTTACAGAGTGATTAAGAAACTAAACAACTTATTCTTTCAGATACAAAAAGCAAGAGCTCACCCCTTTTGTAATGCATTGAGAACTGGTGCACAGATTCACTGAAAGAAAGGGGAGGACAATGCTCCACAGCTATCCCAGAGGGATACAGAAGAGGCTTTGAAGGTATCCCAGAAGATACCTGTTATTCGTAATGGGAGACCACTCATGGAGGAGAAATTATTGGGGTGTTCTCAGGACCTCAACACACTGCTGTCTCCAACAATTTAGGCCTGACCCATAGGATATGAATCTTGCACTTGCTCATAATCTAGATCCAACTACAACTGATGAGTCCATGACTGATTATAAGACTTCATAGGCTCATGAACATGGAAGCTTGTGTGGATGGCAGAATACCTGGAATCCTAGGAGTTACTGTTTAAATTCTTATTTATCTAGAGGGGGGAAGTTGTAATTAGTGTAGACAGCACTTCCACCAGTATATGGAGCTTTATCTTTAGCTTAGTGTTAAGTTGTTGTCTTCTATGTTATGTTGTTGATCTGACATGGGAGGTTGGCAGGATGTTCAGTCCTGCTTGTCTGTGTTAGACTTGGTATTTGAATTGTTCCAATGAATCGCTGTGATTCTATGAAAATTACAATACCCATGCTAGCTTTATTCGACCTAGTATGGATAAAGACAGCAATGAAGCCATGGTCTTCAGTGCAGGCTTGGGTCATGAGTAGGCACCCAAGGTTCTGGGCAGAATTGCACAGTCCATGCTGAAGAACCAAGACATTTTCATATTGTAGCTGGAGACTTAGAAACTTGCTGACATAGAAGTTATCTTCGGCCATACCCAGTAGGCATAAGAAGATTATATATGGCTTTGCTAGTGGGAGTTTATAACCAAGGGAAAAGAGGGTGGAAAAATCTCAAACAGGCTGGAAATGGCAGGAAACCGGTTTGTGAATCCAGTGGTATTTGAGAACAAACAACTCAAGCCTCTCAGCAGGGAAGATAATCACAGGCTTGCAGCAAACAGCTGTATTTGGAAAAGGTACGCAAAAGAACTTGGCCATAATGTCAAAATTCTACTTACACTCATTGGTTACCCTGTCACTTAAATTTTTATGGAACTTTTAAGTAGTAATGGAATCAACACCTATCCAAAGAAAACATCCTCCACCGTCACTTATTATCCAGGATGGCAATTTTTTTATGTGTGGTGAATTTACTAATCTCTCTGGTCTAGTGAAGAGAGCCAAACATTCAGTCACATACTCTGCAGTTTAATAATAATTTTAAATGGCAACTGACAAATTTGGGGGATTAGTTTCACTCAGATACTCTTGCACAAGTTTGATGCCAATTAGACATGAAGATAAGATATATGTGATTGTCATATTAAAGGAAATTTAACTGTATGGGAATAAGCTATTAAAGTAGTCTTTAAGTATAAATTATCAATATGAAATATGAGTACAGTTATCAGGTTGCTGGAATGTGCTTGTCAAGGCAAGTAAGTCAGAGTTATGGGTAGGACTATTCTGTTTAGAGTTAGTTTAGTTCAATGTTTTGACAGTTGCACTTGAGCACAGAGTACTAAAATATACCTCTCTGATGGAATTGCTACTTCACCACAAGTAAGGTTTACAGGTTTAGATCAGTCTGAGAGGGAATTATTCAAAACATGTCAAATTTATTTCCCTTTGAAAAATGCATTCAGAGTAAAAGAGCTTTAATTCCTTCACTTGTGTATTTCCATGGAAAGTGTGTCTCAGTCTGCATCCACAAAAGAAAAGAGATGGACACAAAAAAACCCACCTACTTAAAATGGACTTATGAAAGAAACAATAGATGGGAGATAAAGAACTCAGATGACTGACACATATTAGTGGGCAGAAAGTTAAGTTTACGTAAAGAGGAAATGTATTTGACCTGAATAGACTGCACTTTTTGGAGAAAAACATATTTTTGCAGTCCGAATAGAAGATGGTTTTCAGCCAAATTTGGCAGTAGCCAAGGGTGCTAGGATTTAAGAATGACATCAGTGCAGCCTTCTCTGTGTAGTTAAGCAACTACTTTGTTACACCAAACAAAAGTCAAAAAATAGTATTCTTGGATTTTAAAATGAAATGAATTTGGTTATATAGTGTATATAATCATTGTATGTAATGTAAAGAAAAATACCTGATCCCAGCATTCTGTTACTGCTGAATCTCTGTCATTCAAGTCCAACACTACAGCTACATTGCAAAAAACAAGCCCATTCCCCATTCCCTTGAACTCAGTGTGGCCAGATACCCAATAGTGCAGAGTCAGATCTGCAAACAACCAGTGAGAGAGCAATAACAGCACACGCTGGTCTTTACCATATACAGTAGCTCAAAACTGCATACAAATAACTTTAATTACATAAACACCAACAGGCATGCAACACGTATAATACTAATGAGCATGGGACACATGGGATTTTTAGTTAGGTTTCAACCATAAGTAGAATGAAGATAGTAAATTTAAGTCTTCACTGGGCTTGACACAACTGATAAAGGTTCGTTATGTGTATCATGTCCATCAGAATCAGAGGAACTTGAAGAGGAAGCTTTCACAGCATATTTTCTCTTACTGAGAAGAGCCACAAGATTAAACTATTACATTTTAAATCATAACTGTAGTAAGTGTTCATCTGCCAAAGACTGCTCTACTGTGGCAGCTCAAGGAAAAAGTTGACAATGGATACAGCTCGGAGTTAAGTGGTGTAATAGTTTATGCTGATACTAGGCATTCAGTTCTAGACACCTATGTTCAAATGGTTACGTTCTCAAGTAATTATTTTTTTCCCCTTATTCAACTCTACATTTTGAACATGATCCTGTGGTGTACCAAGCACTTCCTGGAGTATGCTGAATAGCCTCCATTCCATTTGATTTAAGTGGAGGGAGTTCAACACCTCATCAACTTGTCTTGGGAATGGGCCAAAAGTTTCCAAAGTGAAAGCATCTAAGTTTGAACATGTTGTTAGTATGTCATGTATATTTTATATTCATTGGAAATAAATATCTGTGGTTTATGTAAAAAACCTGCCATTACCAAAGTTGCATTTTCTACTTTTGTTTCTGAGCAAATAGCCTGAGGTAATATTATGTTACATGACTGATGTAAACTCAGATTACCCCCTTATTACATGATGTGATGCCAGTCTTATTAAGGACACATATGAAAACAGAGGTCAATCAGTGACCAGGAAACATGGGACTGAAAGTACGGTCTAGGCATACTAAATGCAGTCTCAGTGCAGAGGGATGGACTGGGTGACCTCTTGAGGTCCCTTCCAGCTCTACATTTCCATGATTATATGAAAGTAGGGACAGGACCAGGGAAAGTTACTGAATGAAAAGTTATGCAGTCTGGGTCGATTGGCTTGTTCTCCATGCAGAATATTACTGCTGGACATGATTTTGTAGGTACAGTGGCAGAGAAGTTTCTCTTTCCTTCCATTACTGTGATGGCATAGTCCTGCAGGAAGGATTTCTGAGGTTGGTAGATGCTGTGGAGTGAGTGTTACAGCACTGGAATTCTGTTTTTACTTCTTCCATGTCTCATCATTGAACCAAGGAGAACTTCATAGGTGATGTGAGGAAAGAGGATGGTTTAATGACAATATGGTGGATAGTAGGCAATTATTCCATCCACTACCTCATTAATGCTTTGGCTTTGCCATTGGATAGCTTTCTTTTCTAGGGAAAGCTGAAAGCTGGGAAGATTCCAGAGCCTTTGTGGGCCAGCCAGCTTTGTCAACTCACTCCCCTTCTGGCAACCGTGAGTTACGTTGTCTGGCAGAGGTTGTGATGAGACCAGGAGAGTGGAATATTTAATTCTGTAGTATTCACTTCAGGCTGAATATCAGATCCACTGTGTATCCAGATGAGTGTGAGATCCAGAGGTAATATGTGTGTACCCCATGGTTTCTATCTGGGCGGTGAGTTCAGATGCCATGGTGTCTCTGGTTTTGTCTACAATGGTGGAGACTGCAGCTACCCAGAACACTGAAAATGTAGTACTCCAGCACTATGCTTGGTAGCAGGTCCTTAATTTTTCTCGGAAGTCTGAAGGCTGTTTGCCTGGAAACTTCTGGAATTCCTTGCATTCTATAAAGGACACAAAAAAAGAATATACCCATATCTCCTTCACTTGTGGTCTGCAGCTCCCATTCCTCTCTCCATATGTTAGAGACTCCATCGTGCTGCGTTTTTCCTCTTTCTTTTCGTATTCATTCAATGTTCATGTTCCCAGCAACCAGCTGTCAAATAAAATAGGATGGTAACAAGTTGTGTTCAGATACTATGGTACTTGGAATCCTGTTTGAGCATCTGAATGTCATAGACAGGCATATTAAAATAAAAAGATCACGGTTCAGCAATTTTATCTGTGGTCAACACAGGACACACTATCTTTGCTTACATAGTCTCTAAAATGTCCTCTCTTTTTAGCTAAGGTTAGCTAGATGCATAAATATTAATATTTTTAAATTTTTGATTATAAGCAGAATGTATAAACTGGTCTCTTAAAAGTCATACATATGCATGCAAAACTTAGAATGCATATGTCAGTGGTATATATTGTTCTACCTCCCTGCAGCATCATTCTGGCAGTACCACAAGCCTTGTGCAAAATATGCAGATTAGTAAAGGAATCAGTCCCACTTCATCTCCTTTTGCATTAATCCCAATTAAACTTCAGGACATTGTTTTCAGTGCCCCCTGACTTCATTTCATTGTTTTAAAAATGGCATGAAGTTTCCTATACATGTTACATGCTAATTTTCTTTTGCTGAAGCAGCTCTCCCTCTGAAGAATTGCTGCTACTAAATAACTTTCCAAATTAAAGATAAATCTTGACTCTAGTTTCCCACACTTGTACAGCCTAATAAATAACTTAGTGACTACGTACCTGCCCTGTCAGCTAAAGTATGTCTAGGAAATCCCTGTACAAAAATCTTTGCTGAATATTTCAGTCTTGATATACAAGTACCTTTATCTGTCCTTCATTAGAGCTCTTCCTCACTTGAGTAACCTTGGGGATCCTGAAGTTTTCCATGTTACTAGTATGACTACTCTGAAGTTTTCTATGCTGGGCTGAGAATTTTTTTTCATGGGTGTCAATGAATGATTTGAAGGGTTAGCTCCATGCCAAGTGTTTTACTATATTAATGTCAGTTAGCTGCTGTGAACTTCTAAAATAAACTGACTGTAAAATTCTACTATACTGCAGATTGGAAATTAAAAGTCAAGTCTTGCTTGCAAAGATGAAAAAATACTATCCTCATCCCCACATTTGTATAATCCAGTCCGTGCCAATTTAGTTTCCTCTTCAAAGTTTGGAACATTTTAAGACAAGTTAGTGTTTTTCCCTTTTTTATGTTCCAAGTGAATTCTCGCTCTAAGTTTATCTCATCCCTCCACTTTCTGTAATGCATGTCTGGTATCACCAAGACAAGGACCATGGACCTTTGATTCTTGCTCCTTAGTGCCTTGTTGAGAGCTGGAAATCAGCATCAGGCTTGTTTTAGCTAAAAATGAACACTGCCGGGTCTTGGAAGCTTCACCAGCTGCTTATTTCAACAATAGCAAGGCTTTATACATTGCAATGCTGGTACATGAAGACTGTGTAATCTGGCCTGATTTTCAGTGTTGGGTTCAAGGAAACATCTTCATGCCCACAGCAGCAGAGGAAATAGTTTAGACTTGCAGGGTAATTGGGTGCATAGCTTATATTAGAAATACTTTCCTTTTCTCCCAGCCCCTTATTTCACATATTGGGGAAATGTGTCATTTGGAACTGAATGAACAAAAGCAAGGTGCAAAATTATTTGTCCTAGTTCTCGTCAAACAAACCCTAAATCTAAAATCAAAACCACTGCAAACCAATCATTAGGAGCTGCAGAGTGGGTGTCCCTCATATTACCATCAGATCTGTGTCCACTCTGGCATAAAGTATCCATTACAATATCAGGGTGTCCAGAAATCTTCTGGCAAGATTTGGGATCAGAGAATTCACTTGAAATCTAAAGAAAGAAAAACACTAATGTGACTTTAAATATTTTGAAATTTGAAGGGGAAACTAAATTGGCCTGGATTGTATTATACAAATGTGGAGATGAGAATAGTATTCAGTCTGTGTGTGTGTGTGTGGGGGGGGGGGGTTTGGAATAGCTTTCAGCCCATTGGGAATGCGTTTTCTAACTAGGAAAATGTTAAAGCTGACCAGAAGGTGTTTTCTGTAAGTGTTCAAAATCACCAGAGGGGACTGTGCTCCAGGAAAACCTACAGTGAGGGAGTCTGTTGACTGACAGTTACAAAAATAATTAATTCTATCACTTTCCTGATGGTGTAAGTGCCACAACATATTCTTATTCCTTTTTATCATTTTCAAAGCATTTACTCCCAGTGAGCATACATCAAACTGATCTATCGAAAAATGACCCAGTTTCTATTTTCTAATGCAGCACACGGTTATCAGAACAGGTCTTGTGTGGGGTGAACTTGTTTCCTGCAAAAACTGCTTGTCACTTATACAAAAAAATTCAAGGCATAACTGTAGAGGTTTATTTTCACACACTTCCCACAATTCAATTTTATGTTGTTTTAAGGGTATTGATTGTAATGTCATCAGCTCTTCTGTCATGCATAGAGAGCTTCTCAGTAACTTTTGCTGTAAATGGTTCTTGTTTGATTATTTTTAAAGCTTCCAGTAAACTTTATTTCAATATATAACAGATACACTGGTGTACTTAAGGAAAGACAGATTCATGACCCTGCATCAATGACCATCTGCTATTTTTAGTATATTTCTAGGGCTTTTGCCAGAGCTAGTATGCGATTATCTAATATGTGCCATGAAAAATAAAGCCCTACTGGAATCCATGAAGGAAGAAAGTATTTTGTCAACAGGCCACAAGAGGGAGTTAAGAGATAATCTAGGAATTCTGTATTAGTTTATAAGAGATAAACTTTATGTGAATAATCCCAACACTTACTAGTACGAGTAGCCATTATTGACATATAAGAGTTTGGAGAATTAATTCCAAAGACTGTAAATAATGACTAAAGTAAAGATTCTTTGTCAATAATACTCATGGGACATGAGAAATCTGGCTATATTGATTACTCAGTCTTTCCCGATCTATTCTGTTTCTTAAACTGAGAGCCTCAGCTCAGCTCTGCACAGACAAACATTTTTTTTCTAAAGCCACAACTTGAAAGTACAGTTGTTCTAGTCTCTCTTTGGTTGCTCACATTAATGAAGTGCCAGCCAAGAATTTACCATAGGTCTTGGTCTCAGAGTATGGGTTCAAAACTTGTTTCAAAGCTTCTGGTTTCAATATCTCTAGCATGGAGCTAATGCGCATTAAAAAACAAGGTTTTATTTAGAGAACTTTTGGTAAATGGGATTAGAGAAAAATAAGGATGCAGCATATTATGTTAAATTTTAACACTTTCATTTTATGAAACTTGCATACGTTTAATGAAAGAATAAGAGGAAAAAAATAAGGAGATGGGGAAAGCAGAATGCAAAATGTTAATCAAACATGTTGATTCTCACCATGCAAACCAAATGCAGGCAAACTCCCCTTGACATTCCTTACATCTCCCTGTTTTCTCAGCTCAGTATTGTATTATCTGTCTTCTGCCACATAAGAGCCTTGCTATAGAGTTGATAAGCATCCACATTTATAGCAAAAGTGACCATGTACAGTCAGTCCTACAAAGGTTACTGGTTTCTTTGTACATTTTTGTTGTAATAGACCTTAATTATAATTAACTATAGAGGCACCATTATGAAATAAGTGAAGAATATATTCCAAAGCACTCAGCAGCATGGTGACCCTCATGCCATTTCGGGCTCTTCACAATGTTTAAAGTGACCTTCGCTTTAGTTTATTGGCTTGTCTCCTCATGACTGTGTTATCACAAAGTCTATAGTATATGATCTTAGCTTTGTAGTCCAGACTTGCCCATAGTTCAGATCTATTTAGATTCATGGGCACGTTACATCAGTTTTACACTGGTGTGGTTCCACTGTCAGTGACCAGGACATAGGCAGTCAAGCCTAGTGCTTAGCGAAGGAGTCATGTTCAGTGGTTAGAACAGGAGTTGGTAGCCAGGATTCGGAGCCCGGGGTCAGAGCTAGAGTCAGAGGCCAGATGCAAGTGCCAAGGATCAGAGCTGAAGTCAGGAATCAGAGCTGAGGGTCAGGACCAGGTTACCTGGAGATAGGAAGCACCGGGGCAAGGCTGGGAACAAGGCGGGAGCAGGAGCTATCACAGCTGTAGGTGAATGCTTTGAGCAGCTGCAAAACTCCTGCTCTGGGCTTCAGAGGAGCTCTGCTGACTCCTACAAACCAATCAGGCAGCACACCCAATCCGGCAGCGTACTGCAGCCCAGCTGAAGACCCTGATTCCTGACATCCACTAACTTCCTTGGAGTTACTTCGAATTTACAAAGGTGCAAGTGACGACATAGTCAGGCCCTTGGTCTTGTGTTTCAGACTCATAGAGCTAGGCCCATGCTATGACCGTTGAAAGTGGATTTGGATATAGCTTATTATTTATTTTATAGCCGTGTGAGGTGCTTGATAGAAGACAAAGGAAAACACAGTCCTCATCTCAGAGAGTTCACAGTTTGAAATTAAGATATGAAGCGGCAATGGGAAATGCCAATAAGTAGGGAGATGATATATAGAATGTTAAGACCTAAAGGGACCACCTTGATCATCCAGAGTGACCTACTGTATGTATAATTTCATGCATCCATGGATGGAATTATTCTTTCCGGCTATGTTAGTGAACATGTGGTTGGACAAGATCAGATCTTTCAGAGACATACAGTCCCAATTTAAAGACTCCAAGTAATGATGATTCTGGCAATTCTTCACTTGGCAATTTTCCAGTGGTTAATTACCAGCACTGTTAAGAAGTTGTGTTATATTTCCAATTTGATTTTTCTTGCTTATATTTCCACCTTTTGGATTTTGTTATATGTTTCACTGTTAGCTTAAATTGTTCCATGGTATCTGATGTCTTCTCTCTGGTGGGTACTATAGATTGTGATCAACTCAAATCAACCTTCTCTTTGACATGCTAAATAGGCCGAATTTCTTAAATTTCTAACTGTAAGACATACTTTCCAAATATCAAATAATTTTTTGTGGCTCTTCTCTAAAGCCTCTCTAACTTTTCAACATCTTTTTAAAACTATATGGACACTAGTTACAACTACTGGATACTAGAACTGCATAGAGTAGTTGTCTGGATATCATTGTCACTTACAAAGGTAATATTATGATCAGCTTTCACATAGTTGGGGAGGTTCAGATCTAATTTTCCAGTTCAAGTTCATCTCAGAACTAAATTGTCCTTTTTAAGCACAATGTGTACTATGCCGTTTTCCCCAATTTCTCTGCATAACATAGATTTTTCTATTACTCAGTAGAGAGGTGTTACGAAAGAGAAGGCATTAGTTGGGGCAGTTAGATATGATTCTTACACACTGGTATTACCAATATTTCACTGTGATCTTTTCTTCTCCCGTGCTTGTTTTAAGGTATATGTATTGTACACGCAGTGTAACTGTGATTGAGGACTTGTTTTGATACAAATACTGAAGAAATAGTGTCTAATGTAAATCCTACCTTTGGGGGCATTTTTGCAAAATCGCTCAGCATTTAAAGTCACCATTTCTGTCTTCTCTTGCAACCACATCTGAAATTTGATTTTCCCTGTTATCAGTGGTTGTGGGGGAAATGGGCTACAGTGTTTCTCCAATGGAACTGTGAAGTCTCCATGGATGACAACAGCTGTTCTTAGAGCTATTGTTACTAAAAGACCAGCACCTCTCAAGTCCTGCTGACATTTCTGCTGGCTATATGCATTTTTTGCTGACTGTGTCTGGGAGCCCAGCTGTGTATGTGAGAGAAAGCAATGCTATTGTATTTCCTTTTCCTCCTCATCAACAAGCAAGGGTTCTGTCAGACCCCATTGGTATTCTGCTATCTGGGAAGGAAATCAAATTTTCAACACCAAGGTTTCCTAAGGTGATTAGGCAAAGACTAACTAAGACTGTACAGAAAAAGAAAACAATACATGAGTGCATAGACGTAGCAGATGTTTATCATTAATTGAATGCATGTATTTGGCAACAGGAGAGGACAGTACTGTGTTATAAGATACCAGATGGCTTCCCAGAGAGACTCTTCTGTAGATGCTAATATGTTGGGAACATCACCAGGCAAAGCAAACACAGAGACATTTTGCTGCTGACTTAATATAGGCTAAACATCTCCATATTTAATATCTCAGCTCTCATCATTTACCTGGGAATTTGCTGACCCCAAAATGCTTGTTCAATATATCTTTCTGAGAGCCCGGCAAATATTGCAAATGCCCCCTGAGGTGCTGGGCCAGCAGAGAAAAGAAAATCTTTGGCCCCTTTAAGGATTGCACTCCCCCCTCCAGGTTTTGTGGGCTTGAGGCGGCTCTGTGGTGATTGTTTGGATTTAATGGTGCAGCACAACCCTATTGGCTCCCTCTCACTGGAGGAGGGGATAGCCTATAAGAAGTGGCGCTGGAACTACGGGTGCTGGGGGTGCTCCTGCACTCCCTGGCTTCCAGTAGTAATAACAAACACCAAATACATGGTTTCCATCAGCAGCACCCCCACTATAACAATTGTTCTTACCTATAAGCCCTTCCTATTGCCTGGTGATGCCATTCTGAGCTGAGAAGAAGAACAAAAAAGCTGCTGTAAGGAGGAACACAGCAGAGGAGTCTGACACAGTTGCATGTGGCCATGGCATTTCATTATTGCATAAGGAAGTCATGATAGAAGGCAGGGCAGAGAGACATAAGAAGGGCCTGGATATTGAAAGCAAGTGTGCCACCCACCAGGTATATTCAGGTATGATGCTGGACAAATATTACAAGCCCGTTGACCTCATTACAGTTGGCTGGTAGGTTAGGAATACTGACGGCAAAATAAAAACAGAGATCTCCCCTCCCGGGCTACCGAGGCAGGTATCTCTACTTTCTTCTAATAAATTGTCAGGCTTGTAGGAGCTGGCGAGCAGGGCTGGCACATCCAAGAAGATTTCTTTGCATGAACTACAAGCCTGGCCATCTTCAATTTCACATCCCAGTGTGGTGCCCTGGAGATGGGTATTCTACACTTGGCAGCCAGCTGCCTCCTCAGTCATGGCCAGACCAAATTTATTAGCAAGGACAAATCAAGAAATAGAGAGTTAATTGAGTGTTGGACAGTTTCTGAATCTATGCAATAGGGTTTTCTTTTCAAGGCGGAATTGGATGCCAAAGTTGGACCTGAAAGCTAGTTTGGATGCACTGGGGGCCATTGACTCTGCGATTTCCACCAGGACCAGCATTATTGATTGGCTCTGGGGAGGATAGTAAAAGATGTAACTCCCTGGGAACTCTTTCCCATCCTAATGGCAGTGACTATCAACACAGATGAGTCTAGGAACAAAAGGGGTGAAGTTAACACCAGGCACGGGCTCATGTTTGTCACTGCTAGTTCTACAAGTCAAAATATGAGGTGGGCTGAATTTGAGAGTTGGTGCTGGGAGCCAGTGAGGAAATCATGCAGAATAAGATAGACCATTGGTACAGTACCTTACTTCTTGACCATTTTTGACCTAGTGCAAAGCAACTAGCATCTTGGACATTCAGCTGTATATTGAGGTGCTGAGGAATTTACTCAACTCCAACTGAGGGAAGGGACCCAGAATTTGAACTATATCCATGTGGGATACTACAGTACGTGGGGTCATGGTTACAACATGAGCTGGCATCCCATGCTATTTTGGGTCATTTGTTGAGCAGCAGCACACTTTGCAGGAGGATACCAGGTTACCAAAACCTGGTAGTGGGTGTTAGTTACTCTGTTGGTGGAGTGGTCTCAATCAGGGCTATTAAGAGGTCAGCCAGGGAGGATTCAGATAGGCCTTTGGAGGTTAGGGATCTGCAATGGTGAGTGGGGGAGATCTGACACCCTGACTCTCAGAGTATTAAATATGTTTTTGACGGATTTTTTTATACCAAGTTTTCACATAAATTTCTTGTGTTACAGTTTCAGGGTAACTCCACCTTTAACACCTCACCCACGTACACGGGCCGGGGTCCACTCCAGAAATGCCCCAGAGGTCTCAGGCCTCTAGCCTTCACCTCTCTCTAAGCAAGAAAACATATAAAAACAATAGATAGATTTAAACACACACCATGAATCTCCCATCTTCCACAAAGTCCTTTCCAACACTTAACCCTGCCTTGGACAAAGAGTCATTTGTTCTTTCAAAATGAAAGCCACAAGTGTGTTTAAACTCAACCGTTTATGTCCAACCCCCGCTTCTTTGTCTCCTAATCTCTAGAATACTCAGCTTGAACCAGTATATATAAACCACAGCAAGGAGGCTTGTATCTCTGGAGTTGTTTACAACCCCAGGGGTAAGCATCCCTTACAGTTTTTAAATCCTGTAGAAGCTGTGGTAACCCTCCCTATGGTGTAGAAAACAGACATACATAAAGGTAATACAATCTTTCCCAAAGATACGGCATGTGGTTGAAATAGGTGTTACATCTGGTTTTGTTGAAAATTTTGTTGAATGGGGGCTGCGGGAAGCAGCGCAGGCCGAGAGACATACTGGCTGCCGCTTCCTGCAGCCCCCATTGGCCAGGCATAGCGAACCGTGGCCAGTGGGAGCCATGATCGGCCGAACCTGTGGACGCGGCAGGTAAACAAACCAGCCGCGCGCGCCAGGGGCTTACCCTGAGCATGCTGCGGTCCGAGTTTGGGAACCACTGGTCTATAATATCTACATAGGGAGACGATATATGATAATAGAGATCTTTTTAATCCAGCAGACAAAGGCATAACAAGACCAGGTGGCTGGAAGTCAGTTAGCAAAGTTCAAGAAGGAAATAAGATGCAATTTTTTAACAGTGCAGGTAATGAACTATTGGAATAGATTACCAAAGGATGTGGTAAATTCTCCATCCCTTGGCATCTTTAAAGCAGGACTGGATTTCTTTCTAGCCCAGATATGACCTTGTTCAACTTAAAATATTGGATTAGATGCAAAAACCACTAGTACAGTTCCAAGTCCTGTGTTATGCAGGAGGTCAGATTAGAAGATCACAATGGTCCCTTCAGAAATTGAGATTTATGAATTTAGGAATTTGGGATTGGTAAAATAAAAGGAACCAGTAACATATCACACTATTTTCCACAGGTAATTTACTTACATTATTTTCTTTTGTATAATTGTGGATAAGGTATCGAAAAATTCAGCCAAACAGAAAAATTCAAAGTACACCAGTCTTTAGTCTCTGTTCTAATAATATATGGAATTAATATAATGGATGTATGTTACATTCCTGCACCTGCACTGGCTCTTAGGCCAACAATCACCACAGTGCTGTATTGTAATGTGATCTGTAGCAATGACCTTAATATAATTTTAAAAGTATATCAAAATGTTCAGAATCAGAATATTGTAGATTAGAGGAAAGCCAATTTCCTGGCAAATATCACAGGAAAGATTTTTACAACCTGCTCATTTTTCAAAGCTAAGGCCAGCTGCAGTCTTTAATGAAATGCTAAAAGTGTAATCCCTTCCAATTAACAGCAGTGCTTGTGGTCAAATGCTGGGGATAAAAACTGTGATAATCCATTACTGTGAAGAAAAAACATTTTAGAATATGCCTCCATGGCAGTTGGGAGGTGTGATTGCAGCATATGTAGGGATATCCAAGCTAGCTTTGGTCAAGCTAGGTCACTAAAAATCACTGTGAACATGCAGCAGTATGGGTGGAAGTATGGGCTAGCTGCCCAAGAACAAGCCTACCTGGAACTCTGAATAGGTACTCAGGTGGGTAGCTGGTACACCACCTATGCAGCCACAAGCTAGTGAACTAGATCCATTAAAACGTAATACCTACACATGGCAATTACACCTTCCAACTACAATGCAGACATACACTAAGACTCAATTGGGCAAGGTGCTTAAGCACATGCTTAACTTTAATAGGACATATTCAGGTGCTTAAGTGTACTGTTGAATCAGAGCTTAAGCCTTTTCCCCCCGACAGTACCTAGCACAATGAGTCCCTCTTCCTAACCATAGCCTCTTGCAGTAATAATAATAATTAATCCTTTCAAAAAATCACTCCTGTAGCAAAAAGAGAAACGGTACAGTGACCACACAGCACTCTGATTTCAAAATCTTCCCAGAGCTCTCTTGTGTTCTCCTCATTCACTTCAGAAACTTGTATTGAACTTTTTATTTGAAATAGACAAGCAGATAAAATAATGACACACTCTAAATTGTATGAAATGATCTCTGTCACAGGGATAGTTTGAATTTACATTCCAAGCACAAGATATTGTTCTTGTAATATCATTTAAAATATATTTATAGAGCAGAGCAAAGTAATACACTTATTCCAAGAAAAAAAGGAGTTAAATAAACTTAAAAGTAAAATAATTCAAGGTATTTATTATTTCAGATTAGTCTCATATTTTGTCTTATCTAGACTCAATCAGTGGTGTTTTTAGAGACGTTAAGAGCAACTAACATTGCAAGTATTGATGTAACCTCTAGATGGCAGTAAAAGCCTAGTGATAGACCAAAGTAGTCCATCACCATGGAGTGGTGTATTTCTTCTACAGAGAAAGAAACAAGAACATATAAATATATAATTTTAGTACAAAAATAAATAAATAAGCTTTTCTGTTGCTATACAATAAACAGCTGCTGCTGCTGTTGGTTAAACCACTTACTCTGCTTTCAATTAATAATTAGAGTTGAGTCAAATCTATGAAGTTCAGGTCTAGAACTTCAAATGAATAAAGTATAAGAAAGCCATTAAATAGCATGATGTTTTTTCATAGCAAGTCTATTATATGACAGTCTCTTGTATAGTAATAGATAAAACATTTTTTAAAAAACAGCCCTACACAAATCCATGTGTGGATTCATTATACACTAGAAATGAGTTTTATTGTTTTAACTAGGGCTGTCAAGCGATTAAAAAAATTAATCACGATTAATCACACAATTTAAAACATTAATCACGATTAATCACACTGTTAAACAATAGAACACCATTTATTTCAATATTTTTGGATGTTTTCTACATTTTCAAATATATTGATTTCAATTACAACACAGAATACAAAGTGTACAGTGTTCACTTTATATTTATTTTTATTACAAATATTTGCACTGTAAAAAAAAACAAAAGAAATAGTATTTTTCAATTCACCTAATACAAGCACTGTAGTACAATCTCTTTAGCATGAACGTTGAACTTACAAATGTAGAATTATGTACCAAAAAGACTGCATTCAAAAATAAAACAATGTACAATTTTAGAGTCTGCAAGTTCACTCAGTCCTACTTCTTGTTCAGCCAATTAAGTTTGCTTACATTTGTAGGAGATAATGCTGCCCACTTCTTGTTTACAATGTCAGCTGAAAGTGAGAACAGGCGTTCTCATGGCACTGTTGTAGCCAGCGAAGCAAGATATTTACATGCCAGATGTGCCTTCATGCTTCAACCACTATTCCAGAGGACATGCGTTTACATTGTTTTGTTGTTGAGTGCAGTTATGTAACAAAATAAAATCTACATTTATAAGTTGCATTTTCACGACAAAGAGATTGTACTACAATACTTGTATGAGGTAAATTGAAAAATACTATTCCTTTTGTTTATCATTTTTACAGTGCAAATATTTGTAATAAAAAATAATATGCACTTTGTGTTCTGTGTTTTAATTGAAATCAATATATATGAAAATGTAGAAAAATATCCAAAATATTTCATAAATTTCACTTGGTATTCTATTGCTTCATAGTGCAATTAAAACTGTGATTAATTGTGATTATTCTTTTTTATCATGATTACTTTTTTTGAGTTAATAGCCTGAGTTAACTGTGATTAATCGACAGCTCTAGTTTTAACTGAAGTAGATAGATAGATTTCTGTTTGTTTCATAGCAGATTAAGTATATCTGGCGCCTTTCAAGTCAATGGCAAAACTTCCATGAACTTCAATAGGGCCAAGATTTCATGCCAATCTCATTTTCTGTTTTCTCCCGCCCAGTTCTTTGACACCTAAGATGTAGTGATCAACCCATTAAATGGACCCAGAACTCTCACTGGCTCTTACAACAACTACTAATGACTTTAAAGATCATTTGGAAGGAGACGAAGAAAAGAAGTAAAAGTTTTCAGTAGTGCAGAACTAGTTTGTCCAACTACAAAAAAAGCTATGAATAATCTCCATAATATAGGCCAAATGTTTATTTATGTGACTAACACTCTCATTGCTCACACTAATGTGATTGACAGCATTACACTGTTTTGGCCTCAGCATAATACATTTAATAGGGGCGGAACTCTGTTTGAATATAGGAAAAGGCCTATATAGGGTATATTCAATTTAATATGCTAACTATATCCAAACATAAAGGAACATCATTGTCTGATGTTTATAGATGGATTCAAAAGTAAAAGGAAATATCTACAAGTGATCCTCTACTGTACTGCAGGTTTGGTTTTGATTTCACTACAAATAAATATATATATATATGATACAGCAGGGCCAGGGAGCTGTAGGAGAGGGCAGATATATAAATCCACAGGCGTGGCTCCCTGTAGACTAGGGAAGGTTACTAGAGGTTAATTGGAGCACCTGTGGCCAATTAAGGACCTGTCAGGAACCTAAATCCCAACCCCCCCCACACACCCTGCTTCAGGCAGACAGTGTGGCGTGAGGAAGGAGAAAGGACTAGAGTTTGGAGGTGTGTTGCTGGGAACTGAAAGACGGGAGACCCTGCCCTAGCAGAGCAGGGAGACTCCCTCCTCCAGAGTCAAGGACTGAGAGTAACCCTACCTAGGGGGAAGAGGGGAAGAAATCTGCAGAAGTTGAGAGGGGCTGGGACTCAGGGTGAGGAGCAAACCCAGGCCCCTCCCTGCTTCCCTCCTCTACCACCTTCCCGGGTCACTAGTGAGGCCCTCGGTGCCCCAAGAGCAGGTGTAAGGGGTGGTGTCCTAGCCCCTCCTCCCCCTTGCCAAGAAAAGCACGGGGCCCACCATACCCACATTGGCCACTTTGTCACTATATATATATATGTACAGGGGAATATATATATATTGTGTGCATAATTATCGTTTTTTTAATAAACTAGACCACTAATGGAAATGATGTAACTCATCCTTTTTCTAAAATCACTTGTTAACTTTAATGCTCATATTAGAAGCCATAATTTTCTGCATGTTTGACTATCACTCTGAAGTCATCTCACAGAGGATGGGCTTTGCTGTAGAAATAGTCCTGTGAGAGTTAGTGTGCTGGTTCTTGCACTGAGACTCAAGATACATTTTACTTAAGATAAAAATTGACATCATAATGACAGTTCCAGTTTCCTAACTCCCCTGTACAAAACAAGCAGATTAGTTGGCTCCAAAATGGAGTGATTTTATAAACACATCACTTCAATATACAGATTCAATTTTCTATCTCACCCAGCTGCCTAAGAGAGAATCCCCAATGAGTTTTATTTGAGGGAAATATGAATGTTGGGACAAAGCTCAGAGGACTTACAGCTTTCTGATTGCTAAAACATGTTATCAAATGACTGGGGTTTTTTTGGGGGGGGGGCATGTTTTGTTTTTTAGATTTCCTCTAAAACAGCTTCACTCATCAAGTTCCAGACTCTTGAGCACCTTGCAAATTACCAGCAGCCAGCAATGGAACAGCAATCAGGTGGAAATGTCAGGTGGAAAGGTGGTCTAGGCAGCAAAGAATTTTTCAAAACATACTTACCAGTTTGCTTCAAAGTAGTAGATGGAAATAAGAAATGCTGTAACCTGCATCTTTTGAACATTTATTCTCAGTGGACTTATTGTTTCATTCATCCTTTTTAATGGGCTGGTGCAAAATAGATCAGAAAGATGTAATTTACTCCTGCAGCTGGTTTGTGACTCACCCAGATCTCCAATCTTTTCTAAGATTGGTGGAAGTGGACTATAGAGACGAGGTCATGGATTTGCCCCCAAATCTGCTCCTTCTAGTCAATACTCAGTCCTTCTCACCTGCTTAATCATTATACTGTTGTATTCTCTTTTTTTCCCTCCCTATAATACTTGGCTGTCTCCTTAATAATGTTCAAACCCTGTAATTTACAGAGGGGCAGAGAGGTCTTTGTATGGGAATTTAGTGATAAAATTCTCAGGAAAATGCTTTGAAAATGAAGTCCTTTTGGAGCTGTCTTTTGTGTTCTGAAGGTAAAAATGTTTGCTCTTCATGCTCTCAGTTTTCAAACTTGGGTACCCAAAGTTAGACGCCGATATCAAAGAACCCTAAATAAATAAGGAAGCAGAGACCTAATTGTAAGGCACCCATGTTTGAAAATTAGGCCAAAGTGTTCGCTTGTATCCAGAGGAGGATACACATTTCAGTGCTAGTAGCTGGGAAGTCCCTTCCTTGGGCCCCTTATTTAGTATTTCCCTATTTTTCTGTGGTTTGCACTGAGAATCTTATTCACCAAAATTATTCCTTAAACGTTGAGGCTACAGAGTTTCTGAAATCCTAATTTACTTTAAATTTTTGCATTACATTCCCTTTTTTTCATCTTTTTTCACATGATATTTTGGTCCTGATCCTGCAGCTTATTGTGCCTGAGCAGGTCTCCGTGGGTTTCAGTGAATTGCAGGGCTTTAATTTGTTCCACATTGTCTAGCCCTCTTTCCTTCACCAATGAGATTAGCCTGTCTTGATTGCTCCTATATCCTATCTTACGACCCTGGAATCATCCCCATGACCTGGCACTAGTGCTCTATGAATAACTGAATTTACCATTGGATGGCTGAACCAAAATAAAGGAAAATAAATCATTTTAAGTAAACGAGACAATTGTTTTTAATGGGGGGAAGGGTGCAAAACAAAAAAGTAAAATTAAAAAAAGATTGTTTCGGGTAGAACAAAACATTTACTCCAGAGCGACATAAAACTTTCATTTAATTTGCAAGGGTTTTTGACTTGTTAAAGTAACATGACAGTAAAATTAAAAATGAAAGTCATTTTGAATAAAAAAAATTGAAACATTTCAGTTTGAAAATGTCAAAGTAAAAATGTTTTGATTTTTTCAGAATTGTTTTCCTTGTTTTTTCCAACTGAAAAAACTGGCACATTCAGCAAAAACCTGCTAAATGTTTCAGTCAACCCAAATATGCCTTTTTTTTTTTTTTTGGCAAAAACATTTTTTTTTTCATCTGAAAAAATTCACTTTGCTCTACCTTGTGCTGTTTCAAAATGTGGCCCTCCAAAATGGTGAACCAGACTGAACAAAGCATTTGTAAAGAGCAATTAGTGTCATGTTCTTTAGTGGTTTGCTATGTATTGTACTTCCCTGATTTTTCCATCCTACTACTGGCTTCTTTTATCCCAATATCACACTTCTTTTTTTTTCCCCCTCTTTGCACTGAATCTTTACATTCAGCTGATAACTTCCTGAACTCTTATACAATATGCTTTGATCCTCTCTTTTTCTGGCTAGTATGCTGTATGTTTGTCGCATGGATTCTGTGTCTTTAGCTCACTGACTCTTAAAGTGTTATAATACATAGTGATTTATCCTAATTGAATCAATAGATCCAAACCTCCCTGAATGTTTTGGAAAGTCAGGTCTGGATTTAGACATTTGTCTGTATTTAGGTCCCTATCCCACTGTCATTGAAGTCGTAATGGCAGTTCATAGTCATTCACAATGACAATTCATAGTCATTGTCCCAGGGAAAGTGAGTCAGAATAACTATATAGCCATGTGACTTAGAGTACCCACTGAGAAGGAGCTAGGGGCCAGAGTACAAAGTCCCTGCTATAATGACTAATTATTTATATGAAGTGGAACAACTTCAACAGGAGAGACTCAGCTTCTGCACCATAATATCCTATAGCTAGAGCCCTACCAAATTCACGGTCATGAAAAACATGTCGTGGACCGTGAAATCTGGTTTCCCACTGTGAAATCTGGTCTTTTGTGTGCTTAACTCTATACTATACAGATTTCACCAGGAAGAACAGTGTTTCTCAAATTGAAGGTTCTGACACAAAAGGGAGTTGGGGGGGGGGGCGTCACAAGGTTATTTCTGGTGAGCTGCAATATTGCCACCCAGCTCTGAAGGCAGCACCCTGCCAGTAGCAGCAACTCAGAAGCAAGGGTGGCAATACCATACCATGCCACCCTTACTTCTACACTGCTGCTGGCGGCAGCTCTGCCTTCAGAGCTGGACTCCCGACCGGCGGCTGCCACTCTCCAGCTGCCCAGCTCTGAAGGCAGTTCTGCTGCCAGCAGAAGCCAGAAACAGCTGAAGTTCTGCTGATCATGAATTCCACCTGGAATATAAGGGAGATCAAGTATGCCCTTGGGGAGAACTAGGAGACAGGGATATTTTGAGGGGAATAGTACTGATAGTAAGGAATCTATAGATAAGATACATGATGTGCTATTCTTTTGACGTACTAATACAGCCAAATACCTAGTGCTTAATTTGCACCAGGACTTGCCAGGGCTGAGCCTTGGCATTTCTCAGCTTGGCAGTTCATAGCCGCAGGACCTCTGGGCTTGACACATCGGTTATGAAAGTAAAAAAAAAAACCCAAAAACTTGCTTGAGCCCCTGCACCTAATTGCTTGAGCCCATGCACCTCTTTCATTACAAAGCAAGCCCTGCAAATACCAAGAAAAGGCTGTGTTTGGATGCTATCTGTAAGCTCTAGGCAGGATGGGTAGGGACTTGGGCAGCTCTGAGAGGCCAGGTGTGGTTTAAAAATCACTTTTGAATAGCACACTATTTCAGGTGATGAGTGAAAGTTGAACTGAAATGAATATCCAGGAGTGTGTTCAACCTTTCATGGCTCACTATATGATTGCCTGCTTGTCTGAGGTGTGCTGGTAGGATGCCTAAAAACGGAGTGCAATTTGAAGGGAGATTCCTGTCAGAATGAGGCTCACGTCAGAGGCCTGCAGCATTCAGGGTTAAATACCCCAACATATGGGCTCAGACGCTAACTGAAATCCAGATCTTGCAGAGGCTCCTGAATATAAACACCAAAGGTGAAATCTTGGTTCCACTGGAGACTGTGCAATGGAAAACTTCCCATTGACTTCAGTGGGGCTGGGGTTTCACTCCATAAACAAATTTTTCAGACACTCTAATCAGTTGGAGTATTAAGTGAAGTCTCTGATCAATTCCTGTTTTACCTGAGCCTGTTCACTCATACTAAGTGTATTATCCTCTTTCCAGAGGGTGACTGAAGCTGGGGGTTTTAATACAATATGCCTGTACAAAAGACTGGAGAAAATACCTGATCCATATCACTTTTTAATTACTTTTTTTCAAGATGGTTGTGGGTGATTTTACAGATATTGACATGCTGTGGATTCTTTAATCCTAGTTTGTAAAGAACAGCCCTTCCCCCACTCTCTTTAAAATACTAGTTTATGCTAACTCCTGCCATGTTAGCTCAATCAATGGTGTTTTGTAGCACACTTTATTGGTGGATGAGATTGTGGGCAGGGGAAAAAATCTACTTAAAACCATAGAGGAAACTAGTCTGCAGAGCTGTAGAGCTTTCCTTCAATTACAGCCAGCCATATTGCACCATATTTTTCTGCTAACACTCTTGATATACTCTAGTTATCCTCTCTTGCAATGGGACATTGTAGCCAAATTAAATATAAATTACCATACTTATTAAATGGCAATTAGGATGTGTTTGCTGTGTTTCAATTCTTTCAAATTAATTTACTATTGCTATATCGGTGAACAGTTAAACCATTTGACATGGTTGTGTGTGCCCATTAATATAAACTAAAGAGCATAATGATTACCCATTTTATTGCTTCTGTATTGTAATGCTTGAATTAATTTATGCCGGTTATAGCTGTTTATTATGCTTATTAACATCAGTAGGTGCTCTTTAGAAATCAATTGGGATTTAACAGTAACTGCCTTGTTAAATCTAAATTAAATGCTTGTTGCAGACACTCAGCTTGCTGTTACCCTATCCAGTTTCACTGTAGCCCTATTCCTTCTACCTAGCCCACAGAAGCTGGATTAAATGCAGAATTATATGGCTCATTAGCAGGGAACAATGTGAGCTAGTTGCTGGTGGTTATTGTGCTATAGGTGCATATACCCATTATAGCTGTTTCAGTAGACAGAGAGAGATATGGCAAAATGCTTGCTCTCCCTCTGGAGTAGTTAATCACATCCATAAACAGAAGATGTTTCAACCTGCTAATAGGGTGACCAGACAGCAAGTGTGAAAAATTGGGACGGGCGTGGGGGGTTAATAGGAGCCTATATAAGAAAAAGACCCAAAAATCGGGACCGTCCCTATAAAATCGGGACATCTGGTCACCCTACCTGCTAATGACAAGTCAAGAGGGATAATGTATAGCATGCTGAGGAGAGTTTCCGACCACAACACTCAGTGGAAAGATCACAGATGAATCTTTATGGCTAGAGTAAGTGTACCTGGATCCTGATTAATCTTTCATTAAAAAACTTAAACTAATTAATAGGGCCTTCATTCAATTTAAACATTATTGTGAATTTTGTTTTAATGCGTGTCATCTTATGCTGGATTGTATACAATATATCTTATTGTGTCTAAGTAATGACACTTTGAGCTGGGTCAAGTCAAGTTGTTCTTGCTCTTGTCTCCAGGTTAAATACGAGTCCTATTGTAATGGAGAAAGGTCAGCGATGGTGCTAGAAAGGAAAAGGGTCCTAGAAATTGTCAGAGAACGCTTCGATAGCCTGGGTTGATTCACAGAAACAATGCACTCATTTTCCTAAAGCTACTTCAACATTTATTTTCTGCAAAACACAAAGAAGTTCCTTGGCTAAGACCTTTAAAATCCATCTTCCTGCTCCCTCCCCTCACCCATGTCTCAACGTGTTCTTAAAAGCCATTATAAACTAGGAAGGCGTGGAAACATTGTGGAGATTCCAAAGTGTAACCACTATTATGAGAGTGGTTAAAACACATGATGAGCTGCCCTACAAAACAACCTGTGTCCATACCAGAACTGAGAGAGATTGTGCTTAAAGTGTTCCCCTCAGTATCAAATTACAGCCCTTAGATACATCATTGCAACTCCCATTGGATTCCGTGAGAGCTGTATGTCCATAACTAAGGGAATGAGCAACCAATGTGCTTTCTGCTGAAGGCAAGATCACTACTAGCTGCTGCGTCTTCTCAAATCCTTCCATCACAATCATAGGTTTTTTCCACTGTTGGGCACATGATATGGCCAGGGACATAGCCCAGGCGAGATTTTCCATGGTGCACAGTTCCTCCAGGAGCAAGCAGACCAACAGATGTTCCAGGGTTTGTGTTTCACGACAATTGCATGTATCTGGGTTGTTGGGAACAGCCTCACTTCCATATATTGACTTTTAACCTGCTACTAGTTACCAAACTAGCTTACACACTACATCATACAAATAGACAAATCATCTTGTCCAATTTTTAAAAAAAAATCTATGAAAATGGTAGAACTACCCAACACATCATTTGTTATTATTAATAAACATGTACATAGCACTATGAATAGAAGTAAAAATAAACAAGAGTGATTCTTGAAGCAGAGAGCATATTTGGTAAAGGCTAGTGGTTAAACCATGGTTCTTCATTTTAGACTTCTCACCCTTTGTTTTCAAAGGGTGGCACAAGAGTTTTAGCAACCCAATTTTAGGAAAGATAATTGAAGTTGCGTGTCCCAGGCCCCAATACTGCAAACATTTATATAAATGCTTTACTTTGCACATGAGAAGTCCCACTGAAGTACATGGGACATCTCACATGAGTTAAGCAGACTTGCATGCTTAAGTGTTTGCAACTTCAGAGCCTTAATCCCTAGATGACTCTGAAAATAGACGTAAGACAGAAGCTCTTGAGGGGAAAGAGCTCTCTACTCCCTCTATTTGTGAAATGGTAAAGGTATTGCTATAGTGTCATGACCAGGACAAGTGCGGTCCAACCTAGGGGTCAAAGCAGGTGTTGGGAGTCAGGCCAGGTCAGAGGTCAGAGTCTGAGACCGGCCAGAGGGCAAAACCAAGAGGCAGGTGACCAGGAGATCAGAAGCAGGAGACAAACTTGAGAGCAGAACCACAGACTGGTAAGTCAGGCCAGGTCAAGACATCAAGCCAGGGAAGTGGGAGCAGGAGCAAAGCACAAGGCACACAGTCCAGAGCAAGGTGGAGCCCAGTGTTCTGCCAATCAGCTCCCAGGACTGGGGTCCCCTGTCAGAGTTCAGCTCTCAGAAAGGCATCCAGAGTTGATCTGGTGACATCAAGAGGTGGAGTATCCACAACTTCCTTTGGTAGTTTGTTCCAACAGTTAATCACCCTCACTTAAAAATGTGTCCAAGTTGAATTTGTCTGCTTTCAGGTTCCAGCTATTGGTTTCTGTTATGCACAATCTTAGTTTTTCAGTGTCCTTTTTAAAATAATCACACCAGAACTGGATGTAGTATTCCAGTATCACTCTCACCAGTGCTATAGAGAGAGGTTAAATCACCTCCCTATTCCTACTCACTACTCCTCTATTTATACATCCAAGGAAAGCATCCGCCCTTATTGCCACAGCTGTGCACTGGAAACTCATGTTCAGTTGTTTGTCCACTATAAAGCCTAAATTCTTTTCAGTCACCACTTGCCAGGATGCAGTCCCCATGCAGTAGGCATGGTCTTCATTCCTTGTTCCTTGATATATAACTTTGCATTCAGATGTATTTAAATGCATTTTGTTTGACTGTGCCCCTCTTACCAACCAATCCAGACTGTTCTGTATTATTGCCCTATCCTCATAATTATTTACCACTCCACCAATCTTTGTACCATCGACAAATGTTATCAGCAATGATTTTAAATTTCCTTCCAGATAGGGTGACAAGATGTCCAGATTTTATAGGGACAGTCCCGATTTTTGGGTCTTTTTCTTATATAGGCTCCTATTACTCCCCACCCTCTGTCCCGATTTTTCACATTTGCTGTCTGGTCACCCTGCTTCCAGATCTGGTGGCAGATGACAGAGCAAGAAGAATGGTCTCAAGTTGCAGTGGAGGAGGTCTAGGTTGGATATTAGGAAACCAGGAGGTTTCACTAGGAGAGTGGTGAAGCACTGAAATGGGTGACCTAGGGAAGTGATGGAATCTCCATCCTTAGAGGTTTTTAAGGCCCGGCTTGACAGAGCCCTGGCTGAGATGATTTAGTTGGTGTTGGTCCTTCTTTGATCAGAGGGTTGGACTAGATGACCTCCTGAGGTCTCTTCCAACCCTAATATTCTATGATTCTATCACTGATTAAAACTGATCAGCAAATCAAACTAATCTTGAAGGTCAGTATGTGGTGGATAAAGTGAGAAATGCCAAAAGCCAAGCAGAGTCAGACCTTCCATTTGTTATACATGGATTTTTTATTTCTAATTGCTGCCTTCACTTCATCACTGAATCAGGTTGCACTTTTAGTAGAAGTTGCCCTCTCTTGATTGTGGAATCATGGCCTTTTCAGCCATCTAATAAACACTTTTTAAAAAACTCCCAATTTTAATTCAGATTTTTCCGTCTGTTTCTTCACAATCAGTTTCGCTCCTAATTCTCCCCAGTTTTAGGAATGTATTCCTTCTGAAGCACCAATTGGGCATGTTACTGGTTCTGTCTTCTCTTTGCCCTTATTGAGTGTAATCATGTCATGATCATCGATCCATAGGCAACCGCCAACTTCCAGTCCAGTGATTACATAATTTTTATCAATTATAATGAGGTCCAAAATAGAGTTACCTTGTGTTGGGTGCAATATCTTTTGAGTTAGAAAATTGTCATCTATCATTTTTAGAAACTCTAATGATGTTTTACTATTGGCGGCATGAGACCTCCAGCATGTCTCCCTAATTAACGTTCCCCATAACAAAACAGTTTTTCTTTCTACACATTACTGACAGGTGCTTAAAGAATAACTCATCCTGTTCTCTGGTTTTATTTGGTGGTCTGTAACAGACACCCCCCACGCACACACAGTGCCCCTTCCTGATCCTTAGTTCTCTGGGTTCCCCTTCCATGGGGACTTCGTGGTGAGAGAGTGAGGTATTTGCTGTGAGAGATGGCCCAGAGAACTTGACAGAGAGAGACGACGCAGAGATCAGCAGAAAAACTGAATGAACTCCAGCAGGGCCATGCCTACCCAACTCTTTAATAAATGTGAATTAATAAACTGGGTTAGTGCTTCCAGGAAGGATTAGGCAAGCAGCTTCCTTGGGGTGGAGGCAGACCTTCAAAGAGACACTTGAGCTACTTCTGCTTGCTGGTCCAAACCATGGATGGGTGAGGTGATGAAATCAAAGGACTATCACCTGGGAGATATTCTCACTGGCAGGTGGGAAGGGAGTTAGACTACTGAAAAGTTACTGGATGGCTGGTAATTAAATCTTTATTTGCATATTGATTCTGTTGCTGTGTTTTTTCAGGGTTATGACTGTGTTCCCTAGTAAATATTACTTTATTAGTACATAGTCTTGGAATGCCTGTGAATGGAGAAGTTTTCTCTGTGTAGGAGCACCCAGGAAGGGTGTGTTCATTTTTCCCAGATTTCTGAGTATGGTGGGTTATTTGACAAGATATATAGAACTCAGCCCTTATTGTTGCAGTTTATCACCTGACAGAAAGGATTTGAGATGTTTCCTTTGATATTAAAAAATAATTTTAGATGTATGCAAGTATCAGGTGTTTGAACATCAGAAGATGCTTTCTGCTTGCTTTGTTTATGCATTAAGGCCCTGACTAGGGCTACCAGAGGACCACTGCATAGCAAATTTTTGAGATTTCACAATTTGTTTGAATTCTGCATTGAAAATTCTTCATTTGTGAAAATAGAATTCTGACAAAGGGCTCTACTTGCCAAACTATAGAGTGATTTCAATGGTAGTGCTAATGGAGGTCAGGTGAAATATGCATGTAAGTGTTTGCAAGATTGGAGCCTTATTTAGGATTTCACTAGTGTTCCCACATGGATAAAACTAAAGTCATTTCACTTTGCACTCAATGTGCCACACGTACAGCTTTGTGAATTTTGGGATTTCCTTTATGTTTACTGGGAAATATGGTAATTTGTATTTCCAGCTGTTATTCTGGCTTGTGCTTTTAAAATGATACATCTGGGGGCTTACTTGGTATAAAAGTGAGAAACTGGAGCCCTCTAATGCCATTATGTACTTAGATTGTAAACACATTGGGGCAGGGAACATCATTTTGTTGTGTGTTTGTATAGCACCTAGCACAATGGAGTCCTGGTCCACGATGCTCCTAGGTATTACAGTAATACAAATAATAAATAACACATTGCTGTGAACACTGGATATATCATATGGAAGCCTTCCATGGGAACACAGGATTTTCCATTTGGTCGATCAGCTACTGTATCCTGCCTGATTATTTAACTGAAGACCTGCAATCCCAATCCAGTCCCCTAATTCAACCTTCAAATAAAAAAAAATCTTCTATTGAAGATAAAGAAATTGCATACATATATCTGTAGCAGTATTCAGTCTAGTGCCAAGTTTGTAAATAAATGTATGTGGTTAAGGTCTGCAGAAGATCAGTTTATGCCCTGAGGCTTTATAGACAAAAAAATGACAAGTAGCTGCCCAGAGGAGCATGCAGTCTGAATAACACATAATATGACATGACAGGAGATGACAAACAAAAAGGAGGACAAGGGAAAGAATGAAAGTTGGTCCAAAAATTCACAGTAAATAACTCATGTGTGGGAGGAAATTTGCCTCTTCTTCCACTGATGAATTGTCTCCATAGAGATCACAATTTTCTCAGGTTGATTCAGAGTCATTTGCTAAGTAATTTCTTAAAATAACTCTTGATATGTAGCTTATTCACATGTAGTTCACTGAAAGTACCGGACAGGTAAAATTGGTGCTGTTTTGATGGCAAGCATAGGTCACATGACACCTTTGTGTTCCCTGACTAGAGGAGCATAATTGCTAAAATCGGATTTCTGGAATAACTATTCATATTTACAAATTCAAAATCTGTTTTTCCTGAAAGATTTCTGTTCTGTAGCTGTGTATGCTGCAAATTTTGCTTTAAACTCACTGCTTAAAGCAGGCTTCTATAACTGAACCTGCAGATTTTGCATTAGTAGCATTTGAGTGGGTGGAAACCAGAAATATGTGCACAAAAGGCATATGTGCTGGCAGACTGTGTGCCTACCTATTTTGCTTGGTGAAACATGTCTTTAGCAGGCACAATTTTAGAGACCTCTTGGAAATTTGGCCTATGCTTCTCAACAGTATGTGTGATATGTAGAAAGTACTTTAAGAATAAGATTTTACTATGATCAGTTTGCTGATATAACTGAGATAAGTCTCATGTTTCTAGAAAGCCAGAATTAATTTTGCAGAATTTTTCTGACCTCTTTTTTAGTAGGACTATTTTCTAATTCTGGCTTAAGTAGATCATATAGGATTTGCTGTCAATCCATAATATAATAATATATTTTAAAGGGGGAAAATAATCCTGTAATAGAAAAAGAAAAATCGCTACCTTTGGGCCAATTGCTTAGATGACCCTAAGGTTAAAGTTTCTTTCGCCTTCTCTTTCTTTTTTTTTGTGTGGCGGTAACAAGTAACATTGTTTCTCTTATCTCATCTTGACTGGCTTAGGCCATATCAGGAAAAATACATGAATTCAGTAAAACAAGCCCAGTATTCTCACTTACGACCTAAACGCTGCTCAGCAAGTTTCTATTTTGATAAAGACCCTTTCAGTGGGATATTTGCTTAGCCCTCTCTTTCCAGTCAAGTGGCCTTTTAGTCAATGGGCAAAAGTCCAGTCAAATATATTTCTTCTTCTTTAGTTATGTCTTAAGTGGTTATACATATGATCTAGGGCAGATGGCATTCACAGATAATGAACCTCAGCTCACTATGAGACAGATTTAGAATTAGCACCTAAACAAGGTCAGCAAACATGGCCCTGCATTCTGCTAACAGTGCTGTCAAGCTTTGTGGGAGTATTAGCAGTGCAGCATAACCAAACCTTCAACTCAGACCCATATGCTGTAAAGAACTTTCTTCACCTGAGCTCTTTTAATAACCCTCTGTCACTGTGAAATATATGACCACTTGGGACTCACCGGGCAAGTCTAACAAATTAGGGCTGCTGTTACAAGTCAACAACTATGCCTGCCAGTTTTCTCCATCTGCCTGATGCTGCCAGGTTCATTACAAGCATCAGGAGATAGGAGTTAAACAGATGGCAGGAAATGTGCTTGACTGTTGCACTCAGGAGAGGGGAAGGAGAGGCAATTGCTTTGCATAACGTCTCCTTTCCCTCATTATTGCACATTAAAATATGGAAATAAAATCTCACAAAAGGCTATTTGAAAAGGTAACTACCATTCAAATCAAATATCAGAGGGTTACATGGGGAAAAGAGGAAACCTACCTGAAGTTTCAACTTTTCGGTGGAGGGAGGTTGGTAGTTTGGGGGCTGTTGTTTTGGCACAATAAATAAAAATCTTTCTGAGCTCTTCTCTCATTCTCTTTCTTTGGTTGTCTCTGAAGATTGCAAGAAACTGTCAGTCAAAACGCTTGCAGGAAGACCACAGTGTACACTGGAGTGTGTGGAGCGTGCTCAGCATTAGATGGGGTTCTGCTTTTAAAAAACAAACAAACAAAAAAACAGCAGTGGAGGGACAGCAAGTCTGCAGGTGATATTGAGACATCATGACTTCCATCCAGGACAGTGCTAAAAGCAAAGCACAAGCTTTCTGACAGGGGCCAGCTATCATCCTTTGACCCAAATGATTATACCAGTGGTGCAATCTTGAGAGGCAGTGTAGTCTAGTAGGCCTGTGTTATACAGGAGGTCAGACTAGATCAAATGGTCCCTTCTGGCCTTGAAGTCTATGAACAGGAGGCAGGAAACTTGGATTCTATTCACAGTTCTGCCACTGACCAATTGAGTGACCTTGGACATCCCCTCTTCACTCCTTCCCTCCCCCACCATCGTTTGTTCTTCCACCTTATCTGTCTTTTTTTTATTTAGACTGTAGGTTCTTTGGAACAGGGACTGTCTATTACTATGTATTTGTACAGTTCCTAGGAGGGTCTTGATTTGAGCTGAGGACTCTAGCTGTTATTGCCCTGCAAATAAGTGCAAACAAAATAAAGGGAGGAAGGGGAAGATCCTCAGCTAGTGTGACTCTGCATAGCTCCGTTGGCATCCACTGATCTGTGCCAGTGGGCACCTGATGAAGAGCCGGCCCACAGTTACTTCCTTTGTTTTTCAGTTTGGGGGAATGAATTTCGTAATCTCCGCAAACTCCAGATCAATGGTGGAAACTCCATTGTCCATGGTGCTGTGCTCCTCTTGGAACATATGGAGCCAAGTAAGCAGTTGGTAAGATTGAAGCCACTGGGAGGGTTTCAGAAGCTGGGAGCTGGATTGCCCTTGATAGGGAAGAGGACTGGAGACGTGTTTGACACAAGCACTGCAAACTCTAAGGACACTTCACTCAGGGCAAAAGGGGACCTTAAACAACACTTAATTGCCTGACATGAGCAGTTAGGCAGGAAGGCCTAATGTTCCCTACAGTCCTGCGGAGAATAGATGTTCTGAAGTCTGCAATAAATGTTGTATTAAAAAGTGTAGTGAGGTAAATGAACATGGAAGAAGGAAACCTGACCAAGTTTGCAAGTGTAACGCTGACAGACCCCAGTTGTTGGCAGGCAGAATCAAACCAGGGACCTCTGGAGCTTAGCGCGCGAACCTCTACACAGCATGAGCTAAAAGCCAACTGCCTGTTAGCTAACACTGCAGGGCAGACTCATTTTCTCTCTCTCTCTCTCTCTCTCTCTCTATGTGGTCTCAGTCCCACTAGATGGGACAGAACACCACACCCAAAAGGTGGGTGGGTTACACAAGCACTACACTGAGTGATGTTTCCTTGTACTACTAGCGGCAGCAGCTGTGAGCTCCAAAAAGCATTTAAGATATAGCATGTTCCCTCATTTGTGAACAACAAAATTCTCTCTCTCTCTCTCTCTCTCTCTCTCTCACACACACACACACACACACTCCCAAGCTTCCCTCCTAAACCGTCTTTATCAGCTAAATCAAGAGCAGGTATTTCTCTGACATCCTCTGTCATGAAGACATGAACTAGAGTTCCCTGCAATGTTATTATACACCTTAATTGCTGCCTTCGCTTTCTGGTGCTCCAGCAACCCCACCAACTCTGCTACCAGCTTCCTCCTTCTGATATTCTTAAAGAATGGCTTGGGATTTATTTTCACGACTTCAGCTATTTGCTCTTCACAGCCCATTTTTGGCCTTTGAATTTTTCATTGTACATTTTACCTGCCAATATTTAAGCTCCTTTTTATTACCTTTGCCAGGCTAGATTTCCAAATTCTGAAGCATATCTGCTGTTTGGCTTGACTAACCTCCTGAACAATGCTATTTAACCATACTGTCCCCTGGCCTTCCTCCTGGCTGTTTTGCTCAGGGGCATGCATGCTTTCTGTGGCTCTATTAAAATATGCCTAAATTGTCTTCGTACCAAGCCTAAGGTATTAATTCCTCATTTTTGATTCTAGGGTTTTTTTCACTAGCTCTCCATAGTTTAGTATCATGCTAGTTTTTGGTACAATTCCTCTGCCCAAGCATGTCAAACTTAATTATATTGTGGTCACTATTACTTAGTGGTTCAACTATAGTTTGTGAACCAATTTCTGACTGTTATTTAAGATTCCAGCGAGTTGAGATTAGACTCTCCCCTTTCGTGCTCTAGATTTAGTTTGGGGTTGGGAATTCCTTCCCTGCAGCTGCTTTTTGTATATTATTTTATCCCACTGGAAATAATTTGGTGCCTCCAGTTATTGAATTTCAGGCCGCAGTTAAAAGTAGTACTCATGATTCACTTTCAGACTTCGCTTAGTTACTGTAGTGAGTCTTATGGGTGCACTCAAGGTGCAAGGTCTTAGAGCAGAGAATTGTTTCCACTTCTTAAAACAATTCATTGGTTTTACTCTCTTGCCTAAACATCTGTGGCTTTCTCTCTCTAAACTGATAAAAATGAGGATGTGCATTTAAAAGCTCATTAAATGGTGTCCCACTCCCAGCAGAGGTGGTTGCAGCTGGCTGGACTGTTTTTTAAAGCAGTGGTCCTACTGAGAGTGATGTAACCAGGCCCGCTGACAGAAATTCCGGGCCCCAGGGCCAGAGCTGTCCCTTGGGAGGTGGGGTGGGGGAGGGGGTGGGGTCAGGGGCGGAAGTTTTAAATCCATCACTTCCAGGAACTCCTGCGCTGGCCAATCACGCCTGGAGCCGCCAGCCCCTGGGGCCCGCCAAAGAGCAGGCCCCCAAAGCACAAAGCGTGTGGCCTGGAGTGGGCGCAGGTGCCTAGGAGCCCTGCGGCCTGCCTCGGCGATTGCACCCTTTGTCACCCCACCCCACCCCCGTCAGCGGTCCTGGAGGTAGCAGTTTGTGTTCACTTCCTCTGCTGAGTGTGCAGTTGCCTTTAGTACATAGGGCCTAACCTCATCCAGTATTCCCACCAGGATCCCTGTTTCGTTCCAGTTTTGTGTCAGATTTTTTTTTAAAGGTGCATATTTAAACAAGGCTCTATACACTGTAACTCCCACAGCTTGTCTTGTTCAATCAGTGCACGAACTTTCCAATTGTTAGCCAGCATTAACTTTTCCCAGTCCTGAAAGTAGCACAGACTAAATGAGCATACTCGTATATAAATAATTTCCTTCAGCTGTTGGCAAATAAGTTATTATTTGGGGGAAATAAGTTGACATCACAGAAAAATCACGGCTATTGCTATTATAAATAGAACTGAACTTTCCATTAAGCCACGTTAGGCCAGCTGAACTCAGTGCTTCTGCTCACGTTAACATATCTTTTGGGAAAATCAGAGCAACCCTAGTAACTACCTAACTAAGTAAATACATCGATAAATCTTAAAGGAATTGTCAAAGTTCCCTTGCATTTTCCATACACATTTTTGTAACAGGGAGAGCTAAGGCTGAAATCACAACAGCAGTGTACTGGAGTTTGGTTTTTAGTAGGGTAGGAGCTGAGTATTCAGCTGAGTTGTAGTCTCAGTTTTCCTGGTTATTCTACCCCTTTTAAAAACATTTCTGAGGTGAAGTTGGTGTCAGTGAAAAGTGCCATGTTGCAGTCCTGTCTGCTAAACTGGAATTTTCAGACCCCTAAGAGAGGAAGGCCCCCAACATCCACAGAGATTCAATTGCTCTAATCTCTTCAGCAGTATGGTACACAGTAAATATCCATGGCTTCTTAAGGGAATAGTCAGGGGCCTACTAAATTCTCGGCCATGAAAAACGTGTCATGGATCATGAAATCTGGTCTTTTGTGTGCTCTTACTCTATACTATATAGCTTTCGCAGGGGAGATCAGCATTTCTTAAATTGGGGGTCCCGACCCAAAAGGGAGTTGCCAGGGGGTTACAGGGTTATTTTGGGGGTGTTGCGGTATTGCCGCCCTTACTTCTGCGCTGCCTTCAGCTCTAGGTGGCTGGAGAGTGGCGGCTGGTAGCCGGGCACCCAGCTCTGAAGGCAGTGCCTCAGCCGCAGCAGTGCAGAAATAAGGGTGGTAATACCATACTATACCACACTTACTTCTGCACTGCTGCCTTCAGATCTGGGTGGCCAGAGAGTGGCGGCTGCTGACTGAGGGCCCAGCTCAGCAAGCAGCAGCGCAGAAGCAAGGGTGGCAATACCATACCATGCATTCCTTAGTTCTTCGCTGCTGCTGGTGGCAGCTCTGTCTTCAGAGCTGGGCTCCCAGCCAGCAGCTGCCGCTCTCCAGTTGCCCAACTCTGAAGGCAGCGCCGCAGCCAGAAGCAGCGCAGAAGTAAGGGTAGCAGTACTGCCACCCTCCCTACAATAACCTTGTGACCCCCCCCACACAACTTCTTTAAGGGTCATCCCTAAAATTATAGCACTGTGAAATTTCAGATTTATATACAGGTGTGTCGCATTTTACGCACATTTAACATGCACGAATTCAGCTTTGCGCGGTTGGCAAAAAAAGAAAAAAAGAGAAAAATAACAATTTAAAAACTATATCTGTAGTGTGGGTGATTCTGCCTGCCATTCAACTCAATGAGTGTTTGACTATATGCGGTTTACGCGCTGACTGCGGAATGTAACCCCAGCGTAAGATGAGACTCGCCTGTAGCTGAAATAATGAAATTTACTATTTTTAACATTTTATGACCGTGAAATTGACCAAAATGGACTGTGAATTTGGTAATGCCCTAGGAATAGTATCATAGAAATCAGCCAGCCTTCCAGCAGAATTGTAATCCCACCAAGGTGTTCCCAACAACTTCAGGGAGAGGAATAAGGAATTCAAGGCATCTTCCTTTATTCCATGTACAGTATGCCTACATATTGTGGCTGGTACTTGAGAGGTTACTGATCCATCTTTTCATGAAGGGATGCTTGATGATTTTTTCCGATAACTTTAGAATCTCATAGGTGCCTCACACCACAGCTGAGGTATATACATTTGCTGAAAAGTGAACTCGATCTAATAGCATCTTTAATACCTAAGATTTTGTGATAAAAATCATAATTTACACACTCTCTGGCATTTATCGTTGGTGTAATCTTTGTGGTTACCACTGAACTTTGAACAGGCTATATATCAATATAAGAATATTATAGGTGGAAAGTATAGCAGGATGGTAGTGGTAGGATTTTCTAGTTATTAAAGATCTTTTGAATTAAGTGGAACTGAAAAATTTCAGTAAAGAAAATAATAGTCTCCTAAATAGAGTCTTTGCATTTACAAAGAAAATACTTAATAAGAGTTTGGCGCAAGGCCACTGAAATAACATATGAACAAGTGCCTTCAGGTTGCATAAATTTTCCGCTGTTACTTTGCAAATCAGTCAGAGGGTATTACTATATTGGACCTTGGAGTGTTATTCAAGGTCTGGATTCTAGGTTAACAAGCAGAGTGAAAATAGACAGTTTTATGAATATGGAAAATCTCTCTTACATTCTTAAAGAACTGCCCATTGCTGGATGTTTTCCCTAATGGGGATTAATTCTGAATATGAAATAATGTATTGTATTATTTTGCATACACTGTGAAATTTACTCTGGTTAAGATAACCAGACATTACCCTTAATGCTAGCTAAGAATTTGTTCTTGGTTTTATTTCATTCTGATTCTCATTATTTGTTACTTTGGGGCGTCAAATAGTGTTTTTAACTATCAGAAGAATAACCATTGGGTAAGGATAGAAATGTCTGAGCATCAGTGTAGCTCTGTGACTTCCATTCATTAAATGAGAGCCAGAGGATTATAGGCAAAGTAACATTGTGTCTAGTCCAGAAAGGTGCTTAGCATCTTCTGCAAGGTATTGAATCTCTGGTCAACCAGAGGAGTCAAAGGGAACACAAAGTATTCATAGTCACGGCTAACTATTTCACTGGGAATGAATTTCCATGAGTACGGTAGCAAATACCTTAAAAGGACAAGACTGCTAGGCAGGACCACATTAACCACTGGGCACAACAGTCTCTTGCCTACGACCTATGGATCTGGAGTCATGTAATGATATAATTGTGATGTCATCATACACAGCCTGGAACCCACAGGTAGTAGAGAACCTGCAACAAAGTAGTAGAGGATCTGCCCCATGACAAGGAGGCTGCAAAACAGGCCTGTTCCACCCAAAAGGAGTAGGAGCCCATGAGTAGCTGGGGCAGCTTCACCACTTCATGATGCTCAGGAGTGAGGAGAGACTGTTGGTTGTTGTCATTTGGGTAGATGGGATTGAAGTGGTCACCACTGCTGTTTAGGCAGCTAGGTGTTGAGAGACCCAGACTCTTCACTGCTCTTCAGGGTGCTCTACTGAGACCAGCAGGGTGGGGAGGGCCTGTCTGTACCTCCCCAGTGCTTGAATTGTTGCAAGCTGTTAAGTTTCACGGTGTACACTAAGCGAAGCTAGATAAAAACATACTATACTCTTGCAAGAAGGTTGCAACATAACATTCATTTATTTCTTAGAATCCAGAACAACACCACACAAGAACCCAAAGACAGAGACTGACAAAGCAAGCTTTTCTCTAAAACAGAGAGACACACAACTTACCCCACCATACTCTAGGCTGTTGACTGAGTGAATACTGCTAGCTCCAGATCACACAATTCCCTACAGAGACCTCTAATCTGTGCAAGCAGGACCAGGAAATAAATCTGAAATTTAAAGTGACATTTTACAATTTTAACAGTTTTCAAAACACCACATAAGCAAAATGGACCAAAATTCTGTTGGAAACCTTGTGAATACTTTATAGATTAAGACAGAATGTTTCCTAGAGGAAGTGGCCTGCAGCTCAGGTTAAAATGCGTTATAAATGACTTCACCGGCTTAGTTGTAGAAAATGTCAGATTTATGTTCCCATAACTGCATATTGATTTTGAAGAGTGATTATTTCTCTTCATTCTCCTCCGGTTGGGTTTTGATAGGGATATATTAAATCATATCTTCCTTCAGAAAAGTTTTTTTAAGAGCAGCACAAATATGATTAAATAAGCATACTGTACACTAATATTAAGTTGACAACAGCAAGATGGATTTCTCTATGGCAACCAAAACTGGTTTGATGTTGTAGGCTCCATACTCCATCTAAATCACCTACTCTGTAAGTCAACACAATGATATCAAGTTTATGTAGTGTAGCCAAGTCATCAAACAGCAAATGCAAACAGATTCTCCAGGATTGTGGATGAACTTTGGCCAGCCGAGTAGGATTTTCACAAAATAAAATATCCTGATATTTCATTCAAATTTCTTATCAACATCTGAGTGCCTGGTGAATATTTTCAGTATTGCCATAAACATGTTGTGATCTAGAAAACAGAAGTGAAACGCCCATACTCCTGCAACTTGTTTTGTTGATTCTAACAGCACACACACAAGCATATTTATTATACTGCAGTATAATGTTTAAGTCAATGGGAGAGCAGCATGCTCTCATTGATGGTGCAATTCAATAATTATATTCAAACTCCTATTAAACCTGGCCATAACCATTTCATCACATTTAAATAAAAGGAATAGATACACTTCGTAGGAGTGGTATTTTCAAAAATAGGTTCTGTTACCTGATTTTCTAAGTGCCCATCAATTTTAACATTAGCTTCCATTTATTTGGGTGACTAAATGTTGATGTAGGAGCCTAACTTTAAGGACCATTGTTTAAAAAAATATTAGCTAGAAAATATTTATATAGTAAAATTCCTTTCATTATTTTGATTATTTTTTTAGAAAGAATGAGCAGCAAAAGTATCTAAAAACTTTTCCCCTTGAATATTCTTCCTCCCTTTCCTACCCTTCTCACACACTCACTTCTCCACTCAAGTAACCATATAAAAAAGCACTTTCAAGATGATGGAACGTCTTTCAGGTTTTAGTTTTTATTGACCAAAGGAAGAGTATCCACTTATTCAGACTCCATACATAGTTTTATCCAGAGGTTCCTACTCTTCAGATAATTTGACAGCTGAATCAAAATGTTCTGTGAATTTCCACCTTTTATGGAACGAGGAGTCTGGTGGCACCTTAAAGACTAACCGATTTATTTTGGCATAAGCTTTCATGCATAAGCCTTTTTTACCCACGAAAGCTTATGCTAAAGTAAATCTGTTAGTCTTTAAGGTGCCACCAGACTCCTCATTGTTCTTGTGGATACAGACTAACATGGCTACCCCTCTGATATTTGACACCTTTCATGGGTTTTCCTGTATTCACTGCCAACTAGATCTTCCTTCCCTGGCCTTTTCAGGGGTCAGTCAGTCACTGAGTAAGATCTTCACTCCTGTCCCATGCAGACTTGAGAGGAAAGGGATCGCTAGTCATCTCTCACCGGATATCTATAGAAAGGAGACAAAGAAAAGTCTTTATTTCCTGTCCCAAACCTGGGTGATGAGGACAAGCTAGGCAGAATTTTACTCACAGGCCTTCAGAAAGATGGGGAAAATCTACTGAGGCCAGGAGTTGGAAAATTGAAGGGCGAGGAGGAGTTTGTCTAGGGGTTTCTTTTCTCCCCGTGCTACTGAGGCCTGAGCGAGCAGAAATATACTAGGAGGAGGAGGGATCTTCTTAGCCCTTATCACATGAGGTTAGGAGGAGGGAGAACACATGGCTTGCCAGGCAAAGCTAGGAGCATATTATCAGCTTTCTTCTAGATCTGTCTGACCTAGAGCTGATAACAGAAGCAAATACATAAGAACAGCCATACTGGGTCAGTGGCCTATCTAGCCCAGTGTCCTGTCTTCCAACAGGGGCCAATGCCAGGTGCCCAGAGGGAATGAATAGAACAGGTAATCATCACGTGATCCATCCCGTGTCGCCCATTCCCAGCTTCTGGCAAACAGAGGCAAGGGACACTAGGATCCAAGTACTCAAATATTGGCAAGAAACATTTGTCTGTATTTGGCTGGATCAATATAAACAAAATTGGGGCCCTACAGAAAAATAATTCTTTAGTTCACCTGTCTCTACAATTTCTGCTGTAGTAGCCCCACAACACTAATATACAATGTTGGCCTGGATTCTGCTCTGCTACGCTGGTGTAAATCTGGAGTAATTCCATTTGAATTTGCTCAAGACTTATACCATTGTAAACAATAAAAAATGTGACCCCCAGATCTCTAAACTGGCCCAATGCATTTTACAACTCTTAATAACACTGCTATTGTGCACATACGGTATTATTATTGCATCATGTAGCCTCTTTATGAGCCTCTTACACAATGTTAGCACAACATTTTATTCCCCTATTTAATTCTCTATTTTCCCCAAATGGTCAATATGTCCATCACTTCTATGAACAAAAAGCTGTTTTGGTCTTGTCACCATTTCCCAGCTGAACTACTTCAAAAGAGTTTTGATGGACACATGAGATGACTGGAGGTCAGGTTTCCAACTTTATAGTTGGTTTTGAGTCTTTACTTTCCACTCACATATTCCAGTGACCTTTTTCTTAGGGACAGTTTTCCAACAAAATGCAGTCAGTGTTAGTAATGGAGTAGGATAAACGAGCCTAGCTGCAGCCAGCAGGCTGAGACACGTTGTCCATTGTGGAGATGCTTGTCTGAGGAACTGAAATATTCAGTGTTAATAAAGTTACACATTAGAAATGAATGATGGCTTCCACTTTAGCACATCCTTGTTAATGCAATAAAATTCTAGGAAATTGCCTGTCCAAAAAATTATGTTAGCTGTATGTTGATTGATCAAGTCTAAGATTATATTCAAAATCTAGAGGAAAATGATCTTTTCAATGACATAGCCTTACTCCTGCAATCTAAAGATCAAGGCCAAACATTCTTTCAGATGCTTAAAAACCCCATTATATTCTTGTATCTCAGGAAGACTGTGCATAAGGGAATATACAACACTGGCCACTGCAATAGCATGACGAAATTCCTGAAACTACCATGACTTTGGAGGAAGGAAATGGTCATTATCCTAGGAAAGAACTCAAGAGCTCAGATTGAAATCCTGGCCCCAATGATGTCAAAATTCCCAAGACATTTGAATATCTTTCTCATGGTAGCAGCCATCTCCTTCCTCCGAAGTCATGGTATTTTCATCATGGCATTGCAGTGGTCAGTGCAGTATATTCTCTTATGCACAGTCCTCCAGAGAGGCATGAGTATAATCTGGGGTTTCTGAGACTGTGAAGGTCCACTCATGTCAATGAGTGTTTCGTCATTGATATCATGGGGACCAAGTCAGTATTCCAGTGGCCAGCACAGTTCCAATAGCTGAGCAACTCACAAGGCTCAGGAGATTCCAGTCTCCAGAGATATCCAGGATAAGTATATTCAAGCTATCTGTAGCTCTGCAACAATGACTCTAGCATGGAAATGGAAACATGATAATGATTTCCCCCAACAGCATGGTTAACATGGGAGGAGACCTCTCTGCGGTACAGTATGCTGTATAACCATATGCCTGCATAGGCGCGGTGACTGTCATGCCTGAAAGTTATATATTGTGTTGTCTTCATGCTGGCTTAAGTCCAGCCCTTGAGCAAGGCAGGAGGAAGATGTATGTGAAAAAATGGTAGTCAGATTGCTTCCCTATGGCTGCTTCCTAAACATACATATGTTAAACACATTTGTGAGAGCAGCCATCAGCAGCAAGTGCAAGGGCCCCGCTCTCTCCACATGAGGGAGTGTTGTTGCTTACATAGGAGTGAAAAGCTGGATGATGGCCCAGAAATCTGGAAAGCATATTATGTAGGATTCCCCATAGAGGAGCACTTTGCTGCCAGCATATCTTGCTCTGGGGTTTCAACACGCCATCAATCTGGATCCTGGCAGTCACCATTCCCCAGCTCACCTCATCTTATGCAATGAGCAGACACAGTGCAACTATTTGTCTCAGATTGCAGCATGGCCACAACGAAAGAGAAGGTGGGCAGAAACAATTACTTGCCTAGAGAACCTATATCTCGATTACGCAGTCTGACTGGGTTCTCATAGTCCATTGTAGCATCATGGCCAGCTGAGGGAAGGGCCAAGTTTCCTTAGTCAGATCACAGTTTGCTTTCTTAGCATGTGGTTTGGTACTGGTATCTCTCGATAGCACATGCACTGAACCAGACAGAGGAAGGGAGGCTCAACCTGAGCTTTAAAAAGCAATAACATCATGTTACACTTACTGAGAGTTGCACCTTTTTCACTGAGGATCACAAGGTGCTTTATAAACATTAGCTAATTAAATCTTGTGTCACTGTTGGCTATTATTGAACTGCCTGAGCCAGCACAGGCCACCGGGTTCCATGAGGCAGTCATCCCGATGGGGAGAAGGTTGGGTTTGAAACAGCATTTTTTCTCCAGGGTCCCACTACGGCTACGTCTAAACTACCCGCCCTATTCAGCGGGTAGCTATCGATGTTCTGGGATCGATTTATCGCGTCTCGTCTAGACGCGATAAATTGATCCCAGAGCTGCTCCCCGTTGACACCGGAACTCCAGCTCCGCGAGCGGAGGAAGTGCTGTCGACGGGGGAGCCTGCCTGCTGCGGTGTGGACCGGGGTAAGTGCCTTTTGAAATCGATCTAAGATATTCGACTTCAGCTACGTTATTCACGTAGCTGAAGTTGCGTATCTTAGATCGATCCCCCCTCCCCCCCCAAGTGTGGACCAGCCCTAAGGGACGGCAATGTTGTGCTGTGGTCTATAATACATGTCAGATGGGAGAAGGCGGCTAGACTGAATCAGCCCATTCCCCAACTGCCCTAGCCACACTCTCTGGCCAGTGCCGCCCATTCTTCAGAGGGTTCTGGTGAGTGGAGATCCTCTAGTGAAATAGGATTCCTCATGTCACTACAGCTCCCTGCTAGGTCAACTTCCCATCATCAAGGGTCTTATGCTCCAAGGTAATTCTAATAGAAGGTTTTATAACCCTAAGTGTTGGTGGAGGAGCCTTGACTCCCAGACCCATTCCTCTCCCCAATAGACCACATTCTTTCCTTTAGTTATGCTTACTAATCCTGACTGCATCTGGGCAGCCTGAAGCCTCATGCAATATATTCACTAGACAGGGGGAAATTCAATTGCTATATTTTTCTAATGCTTATACCTACTGCAGATATCTGTTTGTTGCATTTAGTTAGCAGCAGGTAGTTTAATATTACCTGAGATGAAATGTTATACGGCTAAGGCATGGGAAACAAGTTGCTACTCCTGATCTATTCTTGTAATAAATATGATTTTTTTTCAAGTTGCACCATATGTAGATTTCAAGAATTATACAGCAGTTTCACAATATTTTAAAGCAGGCCTGCACAACTTGTAAAGCAGCGAGGGCCATATTACTCCAAAGAAAACAGCTGAGGGCCGAAACCCCCCCGGCCCCGTGGAAACCCTCCCCCCCCCAGCGCCACCCGTCCTGCAGAAACAACCCCTCCTTCCCCAGCGCTGGGGTGTGGAAGCCTGTAGAGGGGGAAAGAAACAGCGCGCATAGGGTGACCAGATCACAGCAGTAAAATAGGACCCGCCCCCTCCCCGGTTGGCCCCACCATCACACCCCTCTTCACCCCCACAGGGGTCACTATATTACTACACACAACAGTCAATGGAGTTGTAGATAAATCCCTGTATTATGCATTTTTATATAACTTTTATATGACTTTGTATTGCGGGCTGCAGAGTGAGCCCACCTACTGACCCCCCCGCGGGTCGCACAGTGAGCCCACACAGGCCGCATGTGGCCCCCGGGCCATATGTTGTGCAGGCCTGTTTTAAAGCTTGGCAATGTTTGTGCCATGGAGATTTGAAGCTGGCAAATGTGTTGGAGCAACTGAAACACCTAAAAATGTTAATGTCAAGAAATGGTTCATTTGTTGGGAGATACCATTTCTTTACAAATAAAACCAAAACACTTTATAGCTTTGTGCCCAGCTAACAACTTGAAACTTCAAAGTCCACCCTTGTAGAACTGGAAGGTGAAACTTGAAGTAATGAGTATTGAGTGGCTTTGCATTGCTGATCTAACTCAAAATTTGAAAGTTTTATGAAACAGCCTGAAATAAAATAAAGGGATTTTTCATAAACTAAACGTTTATGTGCCATATCTTCAACTGGTGTAAACTGATGTAAACTGCAGTCAATGGAGCTACATAGATTAACTCCAGCTGAGGATCTGGTCCAATGATTTTATTTTTTCAAAGAGAAAATGGTGGAAGAGAACTGTGAATTCAACTTCCAACAAATGACTGGCTGAGGGTGCACGAAGGGCTGTCTCATCTTCATCATGCATTAAACACTACTAATTTTGAATCTGTCTAATCTAGATACTTGCTGGTCTCTACCAGCACATCTCAAAATAATAATAATTAATAATTAACAATAAAGCTATATTTTTCCTAACATATAATATAGACAAGAATTATTACTCCCTAATATTGCAAAGGTCAACCAACACAAAAAGTAACCAAGTGATTTGCCCAAGATCACAAAGGAAATCTGTACCCAAGTCTGTGTCTCCAACTTCATTGCCTTGCCTATGCAATAGACTGCATACAATAAGACCATCAAAATGAATTTGATTTTGGGTTGACTTCATTGTCTTTTTTTAGCTTGGATTAAAAAAGGAAGCAACCAAAATAGGGGGGCGCATGCTGGACCTGGTTTGCATAGCTGCTGGTTTGTTTAGATATCTGATTTGTCCATATCACGCTGTGTAGATGTCTGAGAAAAACAGGATTCTCTTTCTGTTCTTTTTGTAAATAAAAGTTCAGATTACTTTGACCACTTTACTGCTGTCACCTAATTTGTGAATACTGAAGAATTCTTTTAAAAAATTCTGGTGGATGATAGGAAGGGGAGAGGGAAAAGGAGATAGTTAATTAAGTAAAAACTGAATCCAATTTGTGTATTTGCATTTGGAACATGATTGAATTGTAAAACTACTTTTTTCCCCCTAATTGATACATTGGGTGCAGGTGTTTAGCTTGTCAAATTACCTGTTAATTGATATAATTGGTTCCATTCTTTGGGAAATTCACCCAGGGTACAAAAAGGTCTTGAGAAGGAGAAAGGTCAGATGATTCTTATGAGCTCTGGCTGTGCTGGGATCTTGATTTTCAAACCATTCTTTAGATTTGTCAGCTGTAACATAGAATAAAAAATGAGAACTTTAGAGCAGAACTAGATAACATCGATGGGAATTTTTCTGTGAAAATGAATGTGAGCATTCTCACCATTTTTTCTCACATTCAGGACAATTAATTTTATTTATTTATTTTCTAGATGAAATATGGGGGAATTGCAATGTCCCTTTTAGGATAAATTTCAACGAGGAGGAATATAGTGGTTTGTTTGGTTTGATTTTTTTTTCTATTCGGGAAGTTAAAAATTCATGCAGGAGAAGAAGGCCTGTCGTGGGGCTATATTCTGTGTTAGACACAACATACGGATGGGAACCTAGAATTCCTAAATTGTATTTGCACCTCTGCTATGAATGATAAAATATCATGAGTGGATCCATAGTTAAGGATGAAGACCTGGATCCACAAAGGAAATTAGGTGCCTAGAACATCACAGGAACAACACTTCAACCCACAAAGCCTGAGTTAGGTGCCTAGGCTCCCATCCCACTACAGTGGAGGGGGAAATATAGGTGCCTTCATATTGTGATCCATAAAATCCAGCATGCTGTGTGGGGAGCTGCCTAAACTAGCCAATGGGAGATGCTATCAAAAGGGATGTGTCCTAAACCCCACCCATCTCATGAAGAGACCCTAAGTCCAGGTCACAGTGAGGTGGCTATCTTGATTGTGATCCATAAACTGGTGGAAGATATACATTCCTCCACCTAATTCCTGTGGGGGGCCCAATCCAGTATGTAGCCTTTGAGAATGCTTCATGCAACACAAAAAAGCTGGCAGGGAGGAGGAGGAGGAGATGACTACCTTCCTTTCAGCCCAGTGGTTAGAGTACTCACCTTAAATATGGGAGACCTGGTTCAAGACCCTCCACTGTCCAATTAAGAGAAGTAATCTGAACAAATAATCTACCACCTTTCATGTGAGTGCTGTAACCACTGGACTCTAAAGCGATTCTCACTCTTTCTCTGGAGCAATTAATATTTAATTATTTAATTAAAGTGGGCCAACTTCAGTGGGAGAGATTGAGGGAGACTCACATCAGGATATCCCATAGTCCGGTGGTAGGATTAGTGTGGCTTTAGACCTGGTCTTTCCATGGTCGACCAGGTCCTTACCTTGAGACAGCTTTTTGAGAGGATGGCTAAATTTAAAATAAATTGTGCACAGCTCTTTTAATACACTTTTGTTAGGCCTTTGATTCAGTGTGGCCAGCAAGTCTGTGCAATCTGAAGAGGTGACCTGACAACCCGGGGAAGATAATGTCATTGACAGAAGAGCTAGAAATCTGTGTTCCCGTCAATGGCATATACACTGCATGGTTTCCTATCTCCACGGGAGTTCAACAAGGCTGCATGCTGTCACTACAGTTGTTCAATATCAGCCTTGACTGGTTGATGGATAAGCATGAGCTGAACACCATTCTGCTTTGAGATCTCAAATACATCTATGACACTGTCCTGTTGGCTTAGTCTGGTGATTTGCTTCTGCTGATGACTGATCTGGTCTGGCAAGAAGCAGCACATTTTGGTCTGGTTAATAATCATGATAAAACTAAGTCTCTGGCCATTACCATCAAGAAGCATCCAGCATAATATTATGATCAGCTCATTATTAACCTATCCAGATGGCACCATGTGCATGTGATAATTGTTAAATATTTAGGCAGCATCATACATAGTGCCGGAAGATGCTCGAAAGAAGAGGAAACTGGTATAGCAGCAGCTGCACCATGTTTCAGATCCTTTAGGGGGAACATAATGACATCAAGCTTGTCACAAAGCTGTGGATCTATAGAACCATAGTCATACCAGCAACATAAGGACGGACTCCATGGGTGCTCTGGGGCTGAAGTACCCATGGAAAAAAAATAGTGAATGCTCATCACTCACTGACAGCCCCGCGGATCAGCTCCTCCCTCTCCTGCCCCCAGCCCTCCCACCCGCCGGCAGCCCTGCCAATCATCTCCTCCCCCTCCCTCCTAGTACCTTCCATCCACTATGATCAGCTGTTCAGCAGTGTGCAGGAGGCGTTGTGGGGGAGGGGGAAGAGCGGGACAGGAAGAGGCAGGGTGGGGGTGGGGGCTTGGAGGAAGGGGTGGAGTGAGAGTGGGGCCTGGGGCAGAGCAGGGGTCAAGCCCCCCTTGGGAACACAGCAAGTCAGCCCCTCTGACTAGCTCTATTGTAGGGAAATTGGAAGTGGGTGCTGAGGAAGTTGAACTGGGGGTTTCCCAGTTCCCGTATGAGTACCCTAACTACTGGGCTAAAAGTTATAAGGGAGCTAGCTGTTCTTCTGCCGCCTCCTCCCTGACTGTTTTGTGTGGTTCTGGGAATGCTCAGAGGTCACCTCCCAGACCAGGAGCTGCACATGAGTTAGTCAGAGGAGCACTCATTGTCGCTCCAGTACATGGATTGCTCTGGGGCTTAGGCAGGAGATAGGCATACAGAAGCCAAGAGGGAGGCAGCAGTGCACGTGTGCAGCGGCAGAAGCTTAGGTACCTACAGGATTAGATTGTAATGTTGTAGCCATGTTGGTGAGGTAAAACATCTTTTACTGGACCAACTTCTGTTGGTGAAAGAGACAAGCTTTTAAGCTACACAGAGCTCTTCTTCAGGTCTCTACAGGGTTAGCAGCCAAACATGGGTTTTGTGGATCACAGTAATGCCTAAAAATGGGACTTAGGCCTTAACCCCATACTTAGGTGCTTAAATACTTTTGTGGATCTGAACCAAAGCTACCTAACTCCAAATTTTAACAATTCCCCAGCCTAACGTCCCCCAAAAGAAACCAATCTCCATTTCAATGTTCATAAACCACATTTTACCTCTGGGTGGATGACTTATATTTTCCTTTGAGGTTTGGAAGAAATACAAAGAGGTATTTTAAAGTTATGAGACTAGATCTTCAACTGGTAAATCATTGTTATTTCAGTGCAGCTATTCTGACTTGCACTATCTGACTTACACCTGTTTCACGGTGTTTCGACCAAGTTCTATGGCACTGCCCTTCTAAATATTTTGTTGGTTCATCGTATCTCTAAATTGGCCTTGAACATTGGTGTGGCATTGAACCTCCAAATTAGTTTTGTTTTATTAGTTTTGATAAGAAGTGCCATTAATTTTAAACTTCTGAGTCCTATTAAAAAAAACACAAAAACTTTGTTATAAATGAGTTAAGGTTTAATGTGTTTTAACGTTTTAATGACAGTCTGAAATCCAGAAACAATTATACACTTTCTTTACCTAAATTCTACAACTTATGAATGCTCCAAAAGTTAGAAAGCCTGAAAATAAACTTCAAAGGGGTCTAGCAAGTTTCCCACTGCCACATAACCCTTTGTCACAACTGTTTTAGACCATCTAGAAAAAGTATGTTTTCATTTCCAGTCTTTCACTATCCCCAGATTTGGCAGAGTTGATCTGCCAGAAATCTCATGAGACTAGTTTCCAGACCAATTCTGCAGACTCAAAATATTGGGTTGTCTGGACTCCAGACTTTGGAAACATAGACAAATCTAACCTGAATACAATTTTTGTAAGGTTCACCCATCATTAATGGTCTCACAGAATAGCATGCCTGAAATATTCTAACAGAGCAAAATGATTTACCTGCATCTCATCGATTCTGGGTATCTGTATTGTATTTTTACTCTTCCCCCCCTTATGTTTAAATATATGTTGTTGTTTGTTGTTTTTTGTTCCCCTGATCCTTCCAGTTTGCCCATATTTCATTATTTAAATGCAGAGTAGCCATTTTTAAGCTGTGTGGCAAGGGAAGCTGCTACAAGTACCAGGGATCTGTCCCGGTATCGCCACACCCAGGGGCATCCCTAAGGGGGTGCAGGGCCCAGGGCAAATCAGCATGTATAGGGCCCCCCTCAGTGGCGTAGCCAGGTTTAGAGCACAGCGGGAGCGGCGCTATAAAAAGGCGCCTCCCCGCTCCCCCTGTACTTACCCCGGCGGCACTTTAAAGGGCCCGGGGCTCCAGCCGCTGCAGAGCCCCCGGGCCTTTTAAATCCCAACCTGAGCCCGGCTCCAGCAGCAGGGTTTAGGGGGGGGGCACTTTAAAAGGCCCACAGCTCCCCGCAGCGGCAGGAGCCGTGGGCCTTTTAAAGCGCCCCCCCCAGCCCGTGTCCGGCAGCGGGGCTAGGGGGGGCGCTTTAAAGGGCCCGTGTCTCCCCACAGCGGCAGGAGCCGCCGGCCTTTTAAAGCGCCCCCCCAGCCCCGCTGCCGGACCTGGGCTGGGGGGGCGCGCTTCGCTGCAGGGCTTTTTAAAGCACCCCCGAGCCCGGCTCCCGCAGCGGGGCTCGGGCGGCGCCTTAGCGCCGCTTCTCCTCACAGGGGGAACAGCCGCTCCCCCTGCTCCTCCCCTGGCTACGCTACTGGCCCCCCTTAACATTTTTTATACAGGTGAAATCTGGCTGCAGTGAACTTAAAGGGCAGCTTCTGGCTGCAGCTAAATATTGATAGCACCCAGCTGCATAATTATACTGTTGTTATATTATATTATAGTTCTTTTTTATAATTATTATAAAGTTCATATAATTAAAAAAAAAACCTCACCGATCACAATCAGTGTCGCGCCGCTTACATTCTGAAATCCACCTTCCTGGACTTCCTTGCAGCAAACTCACTTACCAGGTGCATATGGTCTTGCTACCCTCAGTGGATTTTTTAAAAATGTAATTACACATTCGCAACACTGAGAGCCCATGTCTCGGGAACCGCATGGCTTTTAGAGGACCTATATGTGCCCTGGTGCTGGGGGACACTAGGACACTCCAGCATGGAGGAGGGGCTCTAAGATCTGTTTTCTGTGGGGGCTGGGAGGTGGGGGGGATGCGGAAAAGCGCATGGATGGAGGACCCCAGTCGTGGCGGCGAGAGCAGAGTTGTGAGACCCCAGGTTCTGGTACTGCGGGGAGGGGGACCCCAAGGCTGGAGAGATGAAAGGCAAGGAGGACCCTGAGGCAGGGAGGTGGTAAGGGCTGGCCATGGCCTGGAGGTGGCATTGGAGGACCTCACCCAGTGCTGGGAGGGGGCGAAAGAGCAGTGGAAGGGGGAGGTGTGGGGCACTGGGGGGACACCAGTGCTGGGCAACAGGCAAGGGAAGATGGAGACTACTGGCTAGCAGTCACCTGTGCTAAGGGCGAGGGGGCCCCCTGTGCTGGTGGAGGGTCCTGCTGCAAATGGGAATGGTCCATCTGAGGCGGAACGGCAGGGTCAGCCTGGGTCAGCCTGCCCTTGCACTAGTGGTTGGGGGGCGCTAGGACCCTTCAGCGATACAGAGACTGAGACTGAGCTCAGGGGGGCTACAAGCAAGAAAAATTATTAATTCCCTGGGCCGGTGAGTGTGGGGTGCGGGCCTGACCCCTGCTGCTGGCACCAGGGTCCCTGCTAGCTCCCCCGAGACACCCTGGCCCCTCCCCATGTCCCCGTGAAGCATGGGGCTCCCCAAAGCATGGGGCCCAGGGTAGTTGCCCCCGTCTGCCCTATGGACAGGACAGCTCTGTCCACACCCCATTTCATAGCATTTTTTAAACTCTACTCTTTTACGTAATTTTGTCCATCTGCCACTCACCACAGCCTCCCTTGATGCCACCTGCCACCACATCTCCCTTTCATTTCTACGCTGCTAGAACATACTACTTACAATCGTTGTCTGGAGTTCTTCTCCTCCAATTCCAGCCTAGATCCTCTCCAATGCAACTTCTATCCCTTATATTGCAGTGAAACCGCTCTGGCCAAAGCCTCAAATCACCTCTTCCTAGAGAATGCTCAGAACCAGAACTCCATTCTCATCACCTGTCAGCTGTCTTAGGCACCATCTTCTTCTTGAAAATCTTGTCCTCCCTTAGCTTCTGTGAATCTCTCCTCTCCTTGTTTTCTTTCTATCTTTCTAATTGCTCTTTCAGCATGTCCTTCACAGGATTCTCCTCTTCTCCCCTCCAACTTTCTGTGGGGGTTACAAAGGACTCTGTCTCTGGTCCCCTTCTCTTTTCCCTCTACACAGGGCTGGTGCAAGGCAGTTTCGTGCCCTAAGTGAAACTTCCTTGCACCAGCACTGTGCCCCCCTTCCCCCCGCCCAGCTAATGCCGCCCCACCCGCAGCAGCCAGCTCCCCATCCCCCCCGCAGCGGCTAACCCTCCCTCCTGCGGGCCACGGCAGATCCCCATGCCCCCAGCGGTGGCCAGCCCCCTGCCCATGGGCCGCGGCAGCCTCCCCCATGCCCACAGCGGCCAGCTCCCCACTCCCCCACCCCCACAGCAGCTAACTCGCAGGCCGGGGCAGCCTCACGCCCCCCCGCCCATGGTGGCCGGCTTCCCGTGGCAGCTAACCCTCAGGCCGGGGCAGCCTCCCCCGCGGCAGCTCACCTCTGCTGGCACCAGCAGCTGCCACCGGGAGTCGCCGCCCCCCAAATGCCGGCGCCCTAGGCGACCGCCTAGGGTCGCCTAATGGAAGCACTGGCCCTGCCTCTACACCTTATCTCTGTGTAATCTCATCCACAGATACATATTCAACTACCATCTCTGTGCTAACAACTCACCCATATACCTCTGTGCTCCAAACCTGTGTCCTTGTGTCCAAACTAAACTTTCAGCCTGTCTCACTGATGGTATCTAACCGTCAGCTCAAGGTCAACATGGCTAAAACAGAGCTCTTAGTCCTTCCTCCCACACATACTATCTTAACCCTGTGGACAACACTACCACCCTGCCTGTCACTCTGGCCCATAACCTGGGTGTCATCTTTGACTCAGACCTCTCTCTAGGTCCTCACATCCAGGATATATCTAAATCTTGCAGAATTTTTCTGCAGAATATCTCGAAGATGAGGCCTTTCCTATCCATCCCCACAACTAACACTCTCATTCAGGCTCTCATCATCTCACTGCAACATCCTTCTCTCTGGCCTGGACAAATCAGTCTTGCCTTGATTGTACCCATACAGAATGCCGCTAAAAAGAACATTTCCCTAGCCCATTGCTTTGACCACGTCACCCCTCTCTGAGACCACTGACTATCACACTGAACAACATAATCTCACTGTTTCCTTGCACTCCCACATCTGCCTGTATTCATCTGTTGTCTCTTGTCTTATACTAACGTAAGCGCTTTGGGACAAAGGTTATCTTTTTGTTCTGTTAGTACCACGCCTTGCACAACAGGGTCTTGGTCCACAATTTGGGTTTCTAGGCTCTCTGGTAATACAAATAATAAAGTATTCTAATAGCAAATTGTGGTGACAGCAATAAGAGTGTTGATGGTAGTTATTTTTTTCAGAGACTGTTTCTCTTGATTTTACTTTCTATCACTGTCTTTGTCTGTCACTGCCAGACCTCCCCCATTCCTTAAACAGGAAGCTATAAAAGCCTCCCTTCTGATATTTTTAATTCTGGCTGAGGAATTTTCTCAGTCATGTATCATGACTATAATCCTGATTGTCAGTAGGTCCATAGTTAATGTTTCTTAAATATTTCTGATTGCCACCAGCCCATTTTCCTTTATCTTCCATTTCTCTTTATATACGTTAAACTGTTCCCAAAGGAAACTGTAATAAGGTGACAAACCACTTCATTTTCAGTCAGGGCCCATTGCAGGGAAACAAAATTCCTGGAGCCTTGAATCTGACAAAGTAAAATAACTCTCTTCTCTCCCAACAGGAATCTGAAAATTACTGTCGTAAAATTAGCCGCTTTGGTTACAGTTATTCTGATTTTACAGCTTTTTGGATCTGAACTCCCACCAAATTTGATAAGGCCAAATTCTTCCCTTAGCTAACAGCATGAAACTCCCATTGATTTAAGTAGAAGTTGGATAGGCATAAACAACATCAGAATCTGGCACACAGACATTTATCCTCAGTGGTGATGTCTTCCTGATAATCATTCCCCCTGGAGCCATTAAGTGACGCATAAAATAAGAATAGTAATCCCTAACCAGCACAGTAAGTCTGCTTGTTTGCGTCTATCATGTGTCTACCTTACAAATTCTATTCTATTTTTCAAAAGGGGGGGGGGGGAAACTGTAGAAAAAATAACTCTGCTCTTAGCCTGGAAGTTTGCATGTGAAGTTTCAGTTCAGAACAGCTTTATGCCGTCAAATCTCAATCCTTAATGGTAGAGATCTGCGAGGAATCACTATAATCTTTAACAGTAGCAACCCCTCCCCACCCCCCGCCATTGTATATATTATTTTATGGGTTACATAAAATTCAATATCTCCTGACAAATCTAAATATGTTTGGCTGTTTCTGCACATTAAACAAATCGCAATGCAACTAAGTTTTCTGCATAGTGGTTTGTGATCAGTAAAAGCCTGATGTTCAGTAATACTGCACCCAACCCTACTGGCTTCAGTGGGACCACTACTAGACCCTATCTTTTCACTTCCAAGAACCAAATGAAATACAGTCCTTATGAAAATTTAAAGAGATACTTTCAAGGTTATTTGGCCAAATACTAGGCTGCTTGTCTCATATAGAAAGAGTTTCATTCAGGAGTGTAAGTACTGTATTTGAATGTTTCCCATATTGTTTATAAACAATATAAAGAATGGTAATTTTTTCCTCAAAACAGTAATTCACATTGCAACCTTAGGTATGCAGCTATTAACTCACTTTCATTATAATTGTATTATTGCAGACAATACTAGCAGGGATGGGTAGACGGGAGAAAAGAAGTAAGAATCCAATAGCCACCTGTAGTATTGAAGCATAGTCTTTCACTGTTAGAGAACAGTCAAGGGGTGTTAGTTTTGAAAGGCCTACCATCCTTGACAACTCATTTAATTTATTCCCTTAGTTAATACAAAAATTGACAACTTCATGGAAAAAATGTGGACAATCGAAAATATTTCTGTTACAAATTACGGGTTTTCCCCTCAAAAATTTAAATTGTGCATGTTACATAGGGTTTTTTTTCCTGCCATTTTTTTAAAAGCTTAGCTTATAATTTAATTTTCCTGGACATGAAGGCATACTAAGCCTATAACAACACTTTTTTAATTTGAAGCTTAAAAATGTAATTCTCCCCTTTTACCATCTGTTTTTGTTTGTTTGTTTGTTTGGCTTTGTTTCTAAAATGTGCCTTTAAATGTGCAAGTTTCAGCCACGTCTAGAAATGCTGAAGTATCACAGGAGAAGAGAGCTTGTTTTTGTCATAATTCCAGCACAATTTTGCAGACCCGAAAGGAGATAATCACTCAAATGTTCATGTGTGCTTACTGGAACTGAATCCAAACTCTGAACCGTTTGAGGTTTGCCCATCTGGAATACAGGTCCTATTAGTTAAAATTGCACAGAGCAATTTAAGTGAACATTTTTATGTTTTCTGGCTGGAAGTAGCACAGTTTGCACATGCTTCATATGATTAAGGAGTTACTAAAGTTGCAAGATTGTTAACCTCAGTGTTTTTTCACTAGGCACCCAGCTTTTCCAGTAAATATTTCCTTATGATTTTTATGATTCTCTGCCTCATATGGCCATGAACGGTAAACCAGGACTCATGCTATTAGAGGAAATGTGTGTTCCAAACATTATAAATCTCTAAAGCTATCCTTACACACACTACTTTCCTGATCATTAATTGTGCTTACAGCTCAAAACAGGGACATTTTGCTCAGTCAAAGTGAATACAAGAATAGTTTTCCTGGCAAGAGGAAAACTGCCCAGGGGATTAGCTACAGAGTGAAGCTCACCCTTGCACACAGGGCCAGTAAAGAATCTGCTAAGACTTCAGTGGTAAAAAGGCTATTTGCTGACACAATTTCACCCCTTGTTATTGAGGGGCAATATGCTGCTTGTGGACCTTCGTTTAAAGACGTAGCTTTCATTGCCCTGGACAGCCTGGTGAATACAGTTCAATTTATTTTCTACTGAGGAGCCCACCATAATTGTGTATTTCATGGGCTTCATTTTTGATTGCAAAGTGTACGATATTTCACCTGCAAACACAGGACTAGTAAAAGATTCCTCTGCATCCCAATGGGAAAAATAAAATTCTTCAAGTTTTGTGTCTCACAGCCCTGAGAGGTCAATTGCTATGACTATCACCATTTATTATTTGTCTTACAGTAATGTCTAGGAGGCTCCATTGGGCTAAGATTTGTACAAACACATAATAAAACCTGATACCTGCCTCAGAGGGCTTCATGGTCAAAATAGACATGAGAAAGAGTGGGAGAAAGGGAGAGGTGCAACTTACAAGCAAAGTGATCAGGGTAATGGATGGCAAACATCATGTTTCCCTGTATAGTTCTGGGCCCAGGGACCAGGAAACAAAAGATTTTTCTTTGAAAATATTTTCTTTGACCAACTTGTGCCCCTTTGACAGGAATTCTGTCACCCTCCCTGGATACTTCTTTTTAAACAACGTTCATTGTTTGGAGGGTTAGTTGGATGTCCTACATCTACGGTCACCCCAGGGTGGAGCTGTATAGTGCAAGGCAGTAGAATTGGCATCAGATGCTGTACCAAGTATTTTGATATGGCAGCATTTGTGGCTTCCTATCGTGCCATAGCATGTAGTATAGTGTTTTTGCCTAAATATTTGGGCTGAGTGACAAAAGCAGAATGGATATTTATGTCTTTGGGATCACTTAGTGAGCTTCAATCTCAGTACAGGCATAGCTGGCTGACCATAGCAAATATTGGCACAAGTAACAGATGCCACAAATAACAAGTATGTTCTACCCTAGAGCTCTCTCTCTATTTCTGTGAGCAGTACAGGTTTCTTTGAGAGCTGGGAGAAACATAAAATGTCTGACATGCAGAGTGACTACATTTTGCCTTTGCACAGTCTGAAGATTCTCTTGTTTCAATGCTATGAATACTGAGCAGACAATAATAAACAATGGCATTTTTTTCTGTGCTGCTCATGCCGGAAATGATTTGTCAAATTGTTTAACCTACTTGGCATGTTACTATGGAGCTGGACAACAATGTGCCCCAACACAGTGGAATGGTGATGGGCTTTAGTCCCACTGAATGTCTAGGGGGAGGCAGAAAATCCAGAATAAGTTATCCAGTCTATCTAACTAGAAACAGCTCTCTCAGAAACATTGGTTATAAACATTTCTCTTTGCCTTCAAGCTAGGGGAAAAAATAAAACAAAATATTTCTGCTGGATTTACCTTAATTTTGTTGCCTTGTACAAATATTTCTCATTAAAAAGAATAAAGTTAAGAGAAATAAATGTACTATTTAGTTACTTTAGGAAGGAAAACACTGCATTCTCTTTTGTATTATTAGTTCTACAATAATGAAAAGTTAGCAACATCAGCAGGAATGAAACCTTATTTCCACATGCCACCTTGAGTTTTGTTGTCACTATCTTACAGGTAGTATTGATAATTGACACTTATATAGTGTCTTGAACCCAGAATGATGCCATGGCCCTTTATTAGTTTAACAAATTGAACTCTCTGTCACTATCCAACTACTTATATATAGTATTGCCAACCCCAAGCATCAAGCAAGAATCAGGCCCAATAAAATCAGGACATGAGCTTAAAAAAACATTAGATTATTTTTTAAAATCAATTTTGGGAACTTTTTATTTTCCTTTGGGTTTTTGAGCCATTCGAGTGCACTTCAGTCATATTTTCAAGCTTTTCTCATAACCATGAAGGCTAGAAACTTGGGGGTTTTTTTAAAAAAAATGAAGGGGTAGCCAATTATTTTTTGTCAGGATCCAAATTTCTTGGTCAAGGTATAGTCAAGGTCCAGACTCTAGAGAAAATAACAAAAAAACCCAAACCCAATAATAATATGTAAATAAAAAGATTTCAGGGTCTGTTCAAAAGCACCTGGCTGGCCAGATTTGCCCCACGGGGTCCACCTATTGACTACCCCTGGCTGAGATTCTCATAGAATAACATGACTCCAGGAGCCAAGGCTTTAAGAGAAACAATAAATATCATAGGATTCAAGATAAAATCATGTCAGTTAACAACACTCTGTATGGGCCCTCATTGCTATAGTATCTGAGGATGTTAAAAGATGACAATGTTTTCTATTCCTTCCTTCCATGCATCCCAGAAGCAGGCTTAGAATATCAAAAGTACTTACTATATATGAATAGCCTTGTTCATCACTTAAATGCAGTCACCCCAGACTTAAGCTTCTGGCTAGAGATGGTGAGAAAGTGGAGATGGCGGGAGAAGAGGTACCGAGGAAAAATTGACTTTTTTCCTAAAAAAAAACATTTTTGATTTTTGTCTGCAAAAATTTCACATGGACACTGATTTTTTTTTAAACTTTTTTTTTATTTTCAGTGAAAAGTCAACATTTTCTAGAGCGTGCAGACAGTTTTTTTGCAAAAGATGTTTAGCCAAAAATCCAATTTTTCACTGAAAAATAGATTTGATGGACCTTTTTTCTCCACCAGCTTTACTTCTTGGGAGAGTGTTAGTAAGCAAGTAAAGAAAGTACAAAATATGGCTTTGATCCTGCATTCAGATCTATGTGATCAAAGAAGTCTGCAGTCCACAATGCAGACTATTTTTAAAGGCATCTGAATTGCTGTGACAGCATCCATAAAAGTAGCATGTTTGTTGTGGAGATATATATCAACTGGTGAGGAGTGTTTAAAGTCATTTGTGAATTAAATATAATAAAGCTGATGAAATTTTGTACATTTATTTTCACTGACTTTTTCCCCTTAAATCTGCAAAAATAAATTTACAGCAGCTATATCCTACTGAGGAACCAAGCTGTGCATGGCTACTGTGTTAACTTGTAAAGAATGATGCAAGCAGCAATTCTTCCTTTTAACAAAGACTAGGATGACTGCAGAAAAAACAACGCCATGCTATGTAGGAGCTAAGTGTTAGATTTCTCAATTAGTATCCTTGCATTATTTAGTATGGGGGCAGCCATAGCCTCCAGGAAAACAAACCAGCACCAATATACAACATTAGCTTCTGGAAATTCTTAAGCTACTATTTTAATCTAAGTAGCTTCAGGAGAATTTTAAACAAATTGGGCTCCAGCTTGGGTCCCAAGTGCTTTGCACTGCTCTAACAGGAAACTCCTCAGGGGAGCACAAAGCCAACTCTACACCATCCACCCCATGACTCAATGCAAGCAGTGTGTCAGAGGTGGGAGGGAGCGGAGCAGAATATACACTGTACCACCCCATCCTCAGTCGCTGAAGCTACTGGCTGCATGTGTCATAGCTGAGAGCAACACTGTTACTGAGGTAAGTTATACCAGGGCCTCTTTGGTCTACCAGCTGTCCAGAATCAGGGAACTGGAAAAGTGAAATAGCGCCACCTTCTCTCCCCTTTCCCCCTGCAACCTTCTGCCTTTGCTGCACTGAATATACAGCTGAAGACTGAGCTCAATATTCACCCTTCTTTATTGGCTTCTTTTGAAACATGGAGGGAAATGACTCCTTTCAAAAATTAAAGAACAAATAGAGATTATATATTCTCTTTCTAGGTTCAAGTTTTTGCTAACAGTGCAGCAGCAAAATGTTACAACAATACATAAAATAAATAACAAAAACAAACAAAGAAAAAATTAGAGGATCTAGGAAAAACTATTGATGCATTATTTAATCCTGGTTTAAACGGACTATTCCTCATCTGCCTATTACCTGTCCATTAGATGGCACTTTCTTACACCAAATTTCCTTGCACACTTGATCATTATGAGCTATGTACAAGGCTTGCTAACCAAGCCAAGTTCCAAAACAACTTGTTTGAGGAATTTAAATCTGCTGTGTGTTGCTATTTAGTGAATAGTGGCCTAATAGTATTACCTGAACAAATGAACCGGTAAAGGAAAATCCTGGTAAGGAGCAGTAAAGGTACATTAGGCTACAGATAGAACAACTTGAGAACACACTCAAAGCTTTGCTTGGGCATATAATTATGTGATAGCATTTTGATTACTTCTTGCTTTCTGTGTTAAACTGAAGTAGCTCTCATTAGATCCACATGGTGTCACTCTATCACTGTCCACTTCAGGAGAATTTCTCCAAGTCCAAGCATAATATCGCTCTGCCTGAAATCGCTCACATCTGACTCTGGAAACAAAATTACTGGGTAACTTAAAATCTGAATATTCTCCAATGAGAAAAGAACTAAACGTGTGAGAAAACACACCAGGCCAGATTCTATTCTTGGTGATAGCCATGCCATCCTATCGAGTTCAATAAAGCTACATGGGGCTAAGAGGGCACAATTTGGTCAGTGTCTGATACCATAAAAATATATTATTCTTGGAATAAATAATAATTCACTGAATGTTGTACAATAGCTACTTGCCAGGAAGTGGGAGCTTGGTGGCATGGTAGATGAGTGTGTTAGATGTTTTTGCCTTGGGTGATATAGCTTTAAACTATATAGACAGAAAAGGAAGAGGTGTCATTCTAGTCCCCACTTCTTCTCCTCACAAAATCAAACAGTCAAGAATAGGAATGGTGGTACAGACCTGGCAGAGCACTGTAAGAAATCCCACATGGTATGTATCCAGAGGTTAGTGCTAATAATCCTTTGGATGACTATTAAATTAATGCAAAACATAAAAGAAAAAAGTATTATTATTGAAGTGGATCAGTGAAGAAGATAGTATATGTTACACAGCAAATTAGACTTTGGCCTGAACCAAAATCCTAGCTTAAAATTAAGGGTTGAAATCTGAATCTGAATGCTGAAGATGACCCCAAGCTCTGTAATGGGTTAATTGTAAGCCTCCAATCTAGAAACCCTACTTTGGTAACTAAGGTCCATCACTAGTATTGTTTAACAGAAGTCTTCTACTAAGCAGTTTGTTAGAGAGATAAAAACAGTTTACCAGACCCAGGTAATCATTTGTCTGCAGTTCTCAGTATCCTCCAAGCCTTCTCTCCAAATACCAAATTCCTTTATGCTCGTCTATAAATCTGTAACACCCTGGGATGATGGGAGAGGTTGGATCTAGCTGCAAACATGGTTCATGATGCAAAGATCCAACTTATTGAACAGGGAATTCCTAAAAAGTTAGTGCATTAAAAACTGTTTTTTTATCGTGACTAATGGATAATGCATTATATATATTAGGCCCCAATCCTGTAATGATGACAGGCAGACAGACTCCTGTGCCCTCAATGAACTCTGTTGAAACCAATGGGTGTCTGCTCATATGGAGTCAACTTTAGTTGGTCTCTGTAACCTGCTGTGATATCACCAGGTGGTGTGATTCCATCAACCAGCTGCTCCTCAGATACCACCATTATTGGATAGCTTAAAAAAATCTGAACAGACAGAAATATTCAGAAACTGAGGGCAGAGTTGGCTGAGATATACAGGGGGAAAAATGCCCCAAATTTCACTCTATTTTTCTGACTTGCTTGTTGAAATTTAGAAAAATAATTCAACCCGGCTCTGGTGGTGTGCTCTTCTCCTTGCTACTCATGTTCAAATGAGCCCCAGCCTGATAATGTGCTAACTTTATTGTGCAAGTCTTCCCTCAGTCAAAAGGGTGCCAAATGAGCCACAAAGAGAGTCTAAGTGAATTTGTTAATCGACACTGCTCTCCCTAGTTCTTCAATTCAACCATTGTTACAAGATTTTGATTTTTTTAAATCTATCCATAAATTCAAGTCAACCCATGACCTCCGAATAAGTTCAAAATAAGACTTCCCCATCCATTGTAACGTCCTTCTCATTCTGAAGATTACTGTATATACTGCATTGGCAGAGGAATGAGTTAGATGTTATAACTCATCTTTTCTATAGTCAAGATGTAATCACTTCTGTTCTAACTCAGACTCTACTACTCAGTTATTTTAGGTGGTCACATAGCCATTCACACATCTATGCCAGGATATATTTACCCTAGGTCTAAGTAATAGTCCTTTACTTTAACCACAAGAGTTTCCTTCTTTCTGCAGTGATATATGGGCCAGTTTCATGCTTGATGTAGCTTCTTTGATTTCTCCCAAGTTGAACTGGGAATAAATTTGGCCCCTGGCATACATGTGGTTAATACTTTAATGGAAAGTTTTATTAAGAGGTCTGTGATATAAAAACAAAATTACCAACCTATCATTTTTGGCTCAGCTTTGCGTCCACTTTACTGCTTTCCCACTAGTTGCATGGGTTTAATAAATTGTGTTGATATAATATTTTTTCTCCAGGCTTCCTTGCTTCTTTTCAAGACAGTGCCCTTTCTCCTTCCAATACACCCTCCTTTTTACTCCACCACATCTACTCATTGCCTTCAAGCTTGGAAGGTTTTGTTTTGTTTTGTTTTTGTTTTTAGCCATTTACAAATCCGCATCAGAAACTGCATTCACTATTACTGCTCCAATTTCCCTTCCCCAATTCATGCAACAGCTATGCTAGACTCAGCAGATTCACTTTGTAGGGTTTATGCAAACATTTTCCTACTTTTACTCTCTCTGTGTCACACTCTCTATGTCAAGTGTCAATTTGAAATCCACGTCCTAACTAACCCAAATTTGTAACATGGAAATTAGTCAGATCTAATGCATATCACTTGTTCTCTTGTCAAAACTATAAATTTTACATATATCAGCCTAGGTTTTCTTCAAACTGAGCCCACTTGGCTAGAAAAGTTCATGAACATTAGCAAAGCTTCATAACCATCACCGGAGTTTTGAATGTATAAGGAAACCTGAAACCAGAAGTCTTTGTGTGTATGGTTTCTGATTTCATTGCAAATATTTCACACAGCTCTCGTGGGTGCTAAATTGATGGATCAGGCCCTGCCATGGGTGCAGCACTGCTTGTTTGACTCAGAGTCACAGAAGGTTCATGAGAAAAGTGGGGCACAAAGTCCTTTCAAGTTTTGCACATAAAGAACCTAGCACACTTTGGGCACTACTACTGAAATTCATTCCACCTGCATGAAGTCGAGTGGGGCACAACGGATCTATTTGAAAGCAGCCCCATCTTGATCAATTCCTAGGCCACCCCCAACAAGACCTTCCATGTAGGGTGTCACAGGGGACAGTCCTGTGTTGCAAAGGGAATGTGCAGATGCTCCTGCACAAATGTTCAGTCAGCTGACATTTCCCCACCTTCTCCCTATGAAAAAAAATATCCCTTAGCCCTTCCGCAGACTTGATGTGATGTGATGTGGAGGGCCTAGAACTGACCCTCCCAGGCAGAGAGCTTCTATATGACAAATAATTTTAGAAACGGTCCATAAGTAACGCACAAGCTGTGAACTGCAATCGTCTGCAATTACTCCAATATCTTACAGTGCGCTAGGTTCCTGCTGTGGATTCAACCCCACACATGCAGTAGTATTATAAAATGAAATAAGAGGAAACATCATTGTCTAGAACATATGGACACATTTTGTTTTTAAGGGACGCATTAGGGAGAAGGAGGGGAAAAAATCAAGGTCTGTCTCTTAAATGACAAGTGAACTCATAGCTACGCATCTGTTCCTAGAGGAAAGCACTGAGGTCAGACCTTGGCCTGGTTTTCAAGAGGGCCAGGGGAACCATATATCCATTTTACATGCAGAAAATATGGGCCTAGCGACAGTGTCTTTTGCCTCATTCTCTCTATTTTTTTTCTTCGGAGCTGAAGTTTTTCAGCTGTTTTATATTAGAATCAGGATGAGGCTTAGGTCAATCAGGAAAAAAAACACTTCTGAGAATGATGGAAGGTCTGGCATTAAGCAAACCCCAATTCTGTAGATCTGTGCCTAAAAGGGGTAGAGAAATGAGCATAATTTCTTTAGGAATACTGCACTCTCTTTATGATCTCAATGCAAATAATAAAATGATGCATAAGCAATGTGAATCATTGTCACGCCACAAAATGCTTCTGTATTTAGAAATAAATCAGAGCTATTTAACAATGGCAAGATTCAGAATAGTGGTTCGTAAAAAGAGATTAGACAGTTTAATAATGGGGACAGAAATGTGCAAGTAATTTGGATCAGGATGGGCTAGTGGCCCATATATACGAAATGTAGAATATGAGTTTGGAAAGAGTCACTGGATTCAACTCTTCTTAGCTAGTGGATACTGGGGGTCAGATCCTCAGCTGGTGTAAATCAGCATAGCTCCACTGAAGTCAAATTCTGTCACTTATTTGTTTTATTGCTGATTTGATGTGTGAATTTATATGGGTGATTTCAACATTAAGGTAAAAAGGCATAAGAGGTTCGCAAACCTCTTACGATGTGTGATACTCCAAAGACTCATGATATTTGCCTGCTTTCAGATTTCGTTACAAACTCAAAATTTGTTGAAAAGTTAGATAGCCTAAACTTATCTGAAAGGTTAACTTTTGAACAAGCCTGAACCCAGTTTCAAGAGATCAGAGGTCAGTTTATGTGTCACATTTGTGGCTTCTCTTTTGCTTTAATGGATGAAATTCAGCAAGTTTGTCTGAATTTTACATTTAGGTTGTGCATTTGTTTGGACCTAAATACAAGAGGAGGAAATAGATGGAGATCCAGACTGAGGGAAATAATTGTAGCATTCTTCTCCCTTCACCACACCCACACACTTTTCAAGGATTTGCCCAGATCTGCTATCCAAGGCATGGTCTACACCTAACCTTAGATCAACCTAGCTGTGTTGCATAGGGATGTGAAAAATGCACATCCCTGAGAGTCATAGTTAAGCCTGACCTAAACCTCGGTACAGACACAGCTACATTAGGCACCTACTCTATATCCGTAGTTAGTTTATTTAAAAATGGTTGGCTATAGGCCCCAGTCCTTCGGAGTATAGCAAACGGACAAGCTGTTATAACCATATAAAGCACATGTGAAGTCAAGGGAACTCTGACTGGGTGAAGCAGTCAGGGTGTTGGGGATGACAGATGATCAGCACATCTGAAAATCAAACCATTTTTATTTTAGTTAGTTGAGTATGACATTTTTGGCCTCCAAAATTTGACCACTTCTATGATAATTTTTACCTCTCTTTGTTCATCTCTCTCTGGATTGTTCTTTTTTTACATCGAAGGAAGGCATGTTGTTTCTTGGGGAGAAATGGCTGACAAGTGACCAGCAGTGACAAGTGGCCAGCATATAGACAGAATTAAGAAGAACTTAAGCAGAACACTAATAGTTAGTTCGCCTTCTGTTCATATCTGAAGTGCTATTTTGACTACATTGATTAGGAAATTCTAGAGGTGCAATGAAGTTGTTACAACTAAGAATTATTCTTTCTAAAGAATCATAGTTGCATTTGGTGTCAAAGAAAAAAAAGAAATTTAAAGTGCATAAACAAACACAGTCTTAAAGCTAAATTGCTATTCATTTTTTCATTTTTTTTCTGTTCTAAAACTTGTTCAGGTTTCCTAGTATACACTGCACTGTGTATAGAAAATGAAGTGCTCTGTAGTAGATTTTATGCACTACTATCCCTTGTGATTTCATCCACAAAATTACCAAATCTATTAAAATGTCAGCTGATTTTTGACTGAATATGACAATATTCAAGATGTTTGCTTGATCAGTTTTGGGTAAAGCCACTGTTCTTTATCTATCAAAATAAAAACAGTCACATGAGCAAAAGGACTTGCTGTCATTGAATCTAATGAGAATAATAATTTCCTTCTGGGCTTTGCTGTTCTCAAGAGGTCTGTTGTTATTTCTCCAGGTGACCAGATAGTATTTCCCATTGCTATTTCTATAGGAGCAAACAATAACTTGTGCGACAGAGAGCAAACTACTAACTAACCAAAAAAGAGATCTGGCCAGGCAAGTTATCTTGTAAGCAGTTGCTGATTGAAAAATGTAGAAGGTTTATTCTTAGTTTGAAGAAAATTAAAATTAGTCCTGAATGTATCAAATATGTTTCCAAATGGAAAGACAAAATCTATATAAACTGTGCACACCCAAAGAATTTTCTGCCACGTTTTTTTCACTGTTGATATAGAGTCTAAATGAAGGCCTCAGAAGAAGAGGGAAAGTGCATCTTTCAATCCAGCAGTCTTGGCATCAGAAGAAAGTGCTATATTGTTCTTCACACAAACCGTCCCCATTAGAACTCAAGATGTTCTTTTCCTTCTAATCCTCATTTGTACCCCTTAGCCATTTGTTTAGAATTAAATTAACTGCAATTTGGAAAATGTGGATGAAAGGTAGTGCATTGAGTAGATATCACATGTTTCCTGAATAGTGCCTGTTCTGCCTCTTTCACAGCCATTCATTGTGCCTGAAAGGGTGTAGTGTGTGAATTGTTGGACTGTCACTCTGCAGAGAAGTCTAGTAGCCAGTATTACCATGGAAACAGCAGGAAAAAGACAATTAACAAAATGGTTCTGATTTTCCTTATTTCTTGGGGGAAGGGGGTGTTCATTAGTGATTTTTTTGCTTTGTTTTGTTATTTTGCAAGAAGAAACACAGGGAAAGGGGGCAGAATCTTCTCATTAAATTAGATATTGTCATCAGTGTAAAGCCAGTAATAGAACAGAAATTTGTATTTGTCTAATAAAATATGTTCTTAAACCGATGTCTTGTCTTATTCCTTTCCTTCCCTTCACAGAAAAGAATTATCTCAAAATATTCTTAGATGAATGACTGTTAATGAGCAGAGCCTGAGTTTAACCCTCACACATTCATTGGACTTTTAATTAGTCCCTCTTAGAATCATTCTGATGACAGAAACACAATATAGGCTTGAGAATTTAAACCAAAAGGGGGCTCTCTCTAGATTTTTCACTAGGAAGAAAGTGTTATGGGCTACTGTTAATAGCAGATTTGTATGCCTGAAGGAGATTCCAATGCCTTGCATGCAGAAGTTTAGCTGTAATGGAAGGTAGCTGAGTTAATCTTATGATGCCATAAATACACAAAATAAGGAGGGCAAATCCAAACTTTAAAACATGCTTTTCCCTTTAAAAATGGTTATTTATAAATAAAAGAAGCGGTTGGATATTGTATACATTCTTATCAGATGTAACATACTGAGATTTTGTGTCAAATATTCCAGAAGGTTCAAATATTGGGCCTAATTTGCATGATTTAAGGAATTCCATTGACTGCAGGAGGGTTACTCCTGATTTATGTACGTGTACGTGAGATGAGAATCAAGCTTACTGTGATTAAGTGATATATACTTGGGTGCAAGCAAGACCAATGGGAGAAAAGGAACCAGCTTCATTCCCCTCCCCATGGTTCCACCAGATATGTGACATTACGATTTGGCATGTTACAAACCAAATTTCGCTACTGACTTCATGTACAAAAGGAAATGCAGAAGTCTACAGTAGCTGCCAAAAACACGGTAGTAACAAAACTATATGCTGCAATTTTTTGAACCATTATCAGAGCGGGGACTGTCTCTTAAGGTCTGCCAGCACCTGAAACATTGGAGACCTGATCCTGATTGGCACATCTAAGTGCTAGCGAAATATAACTAATAATAATAATATAAGATATATTATAAGGGTGAGGTTGCCATGGAACTTGTGCCTCTAATCTCAGAGTAGTTGCAAGGGAAGAGCTTCATTTGCTTTACTGTCCAGTCCTTGCACATTCCTCTTTGCAAGGAACATCCCTCATTTTCAGATCCCTACATACCTCTGGATTTTACTGTATCTCCCTTTTCTTGTTATCAGTTATTTTAATCAGAAATGCTCACTCTTGAAACAGATTACAGGGGAAATGTTTCCTACTAACAGGTGTGTCTTACATTGTTTATTGTTTTCTTATTTCCCCTATTTGGCATCAGGATGTTGAAGTCCAAATAGCTAATCCATGAAGAATCATTAGCACCAGCCCTTTGAATATAAAGACACTAGAATAGATGTACTACATCTTGAAAACAGTACAGGGAGGTTAAGGTAGGGGGTCAGAATAAGGGAGGAGAAAAACAAGGTGGAAGGCAATTGGGTGAGCTTACTTGTATAAAGAATTTTAATCCTGTTTGCTTCCCATCCTTATTTGAAATGCATCAGCTCTCCGAGGATGCCATGCATTCCCACAAAAAGGGTGGTTGTAAAAAAGAATGGCATGGAGGGCAAGTTTGGGGCAAATGTGCAGTACCAACAAATGAAGGGTAAGTGTTGACTCCACTTGAATATGTGGTTAAGGATGGAAGAGAAGAGGGAAATCATCTAGCAAAAAGTGAAATTGGAAATAGTCCATAACATCAACTGCTCTCAGTCTTGCATTTGGCAAGACTATGAATCAAAAATAAGAGTGTGGGTCCACTGGCATTACTTTGGTTTACATCAGTATAACTGAGGTCAGAATCTGACCCATTAACTTCAATTAGGCCTGCATGTATGCAACTGAAGGTAGAATTTGGAATATACCAGAAAGCACTGCTGATGCTATGCAGATTTTTTACGTCATATCCTTCAAAAGCAGCAAAACCATTTTTCCAAACAACTTATTCCTACTAGAGTATCCCACTGCTGTTTTACAAGATCCCATCTGTTCACAGAATCTTTTATTAACCCCATTGTCAAATACCAGTTCCTGAAATATGTTTCACTCAAGTAAATGGTCTTTTTTTGTTGTTGATCTTGCTTATTTGGTTATTTTAGATTATACCATAGATGTCAGCAGAAACCCAAATATCCAAGGAAAAGCATTCTATTTACTTAGAGGTAAACCATCCTAAGTTGTTGTTGTTTTTTTCCATTTCCCTGGATGGTCATTATGATTTCAACAATGCTTCCATTCACTCCCACAAACTGTTTTACTTTTATTATTGGTTAAAGTAATTGCTGTTTTCATTGGGCTCAGTTTGTTTCTTACTTTACTTAGTCCTTAGCATTCGTGTTAATGTTCTTGGAATCCAACACTCTTCTCTGTTATTTAGTTTTCCTGGGGTGTAACATAGTTAAGATTGAAGTGGAGGCTGAAGCATCTTCATTAAAGATCACCCTGGCTATAGAGCTTGTAAAGCCAAACGATGAGAGGAAAAAAAAATACAATAAATTTATTGTAAATGTGGTTGAATCAATTAATCAATTAAACTGTTTGTTCTCCAGTAAGGAAATAATTAATGGTAAGAAGTATCAATGGGTGAAATTCTTTAGGGCCAGATTTCTAAAGCTAGGCACATACATACCTTTTTGTGCATGCTTGGCTTGTGCATTTAAATACATGGCACATTCATAAAGGTCAAGTATTTGCACATGTATAGCTACATAGGAAATCCCTCAACAAGCTTCCATGCAAAACTCTGTTCTGAGTGAACATATCAGTGTATTTATGTGCCTAAATTAAGCACATGCAAATTTATGCAAGGAATCATTCAGTGCTAACTATGAGAAAACAGTCCTTAGAAGTTTGGGTAAGTATCCTGGCATTTGGATGTGTATTCCAAATTCTTGAATCTGCAATATTGAGCTGGAAAATTCCCTTATTTTCTTATGAGATTTCTGAACATTCTTGCTTGCAGACAGACAGTCTTATGATATTTAGGCATTTCAACTTTCAGTTCCAGCTGGAAACCAGAAGCAGAAGTACAGTATGGGGATATTATTATTGTTAATTTTGTTAAATACAAAAGTCAACAGAAATTTTCCAACCCTTCAAAAAGGTTTGACTTGGGTTTAGCTTGACCTCTGGGCAGAGTCTTGGGCTGAGCTATGCTATCCAAATTTAATTGTCCATCCATAGTGAAAAGCCTAGGTTAATAATATATCAGCTTGCAAGAGGCTTTTCAGTTGCTCAGTTTTGTGGGGAGCTCATTTTGAAGGTAGAAGGTCAGCATTGTGCCATTTCAACCAACTGGACAACATATACATGCAAGATTGATAGTAAAATCTCATCACTTTGAATAAACAATAAACAAGAGCTAGCAAGTTCTATGAAATATTCAGGTATTTGAAAGTAGGACTGATTCCTCTCTGTCTGAGTAATTATAGCACATCAAGGGTGAAATATTGCCCTTTTTTAATTCAGTGGAGAAACTCCCATTGTTTCATTAGGGCCAGAATTTCACCCCACGTACACTTTGGGTGAGGGAGGCATAAATAATTAACAATAATAGTCTTCACTTACCCAGTATATGGTTTCTGTTATCAACCACGATCTGCTTCTTGTTGAGGGAAGAGCAAGGGTGTTCCTCAGTGTGCTTCCTTGGAGAATTATTTTTGTCTTCTGTGAGAATAGCACTCGATACAGCACTCTCTTTTGTGCTTAAGAAAGGAACAATCCTTTAAGATTACAAATGTCTCTTGAGATGAACAATGTTAATTCCATCAAATAAGACACTTGGAGACAACTCTATCTACCTTTCTCAGTTTCGTATATGGCCTCTTACTGCAGTATCTCAGTGCTTCACAGTGTTTGATGTATTTATCCTCACAACTCCCCCCTGAGGTAGGGATGTGCTATTACCCCACTGTACACATGGGGAACTGAGGCACACAGAGACTAAATATTTTCAGTAGCCAAAATCCCATTGATTTTGAATTCAAGTCCCTTAATTTCTCTGTTCCTTGGTTCCCTATCTGTAAAATGGAGATGATAATTCCTTCTTTCTCTCACCCTTTGTCTGTTTTCTGGTGATCAATTGTAAGCTCCTCAGGCCAGGCACTGTTTCTTATTATGTGCTTGTGCACATAGAATCCTGGCCTCAGGTGGGGCTTCCTATAATAGAAATATGTGCACTAATAAACTACAGAGCAAAAGTTTGGAATATTGAAGAGATCTGATAATATCTTCAGTCCCTGGCAAAATCATGGAGCAGGTCCTCAAGGAATTCATTATGAAGCACTTAGAGGAGAGGAAGATGATCAGGAACAGCCACATGGATTCACCAAGATCAAGTCATGCCTGACCAACCTGATTGCCTTATATCATGAGTTAACTGGCTCTGTGGATATGGGGAAAGCAGTGGATGTGATATATCTTGACTTTAGCAAAGCTTTTGATACGGTCTCCCACAGTATTCTTGCCAGCAAGTTAAAGAAGTATGGATTGGAGGAATGAACTATAAGGTGGATAGAAAGCTGGCTACATTGTCAGGCTCAATGGGTAGTGATCAATGGCTCAATGTCTAGCTGGCAGCCAGTATCAAGTGCAGTGCCCCAGGGGTCGGTCCTGGGGCCAGTTTTGTTCAACATCTTTATTAATGATCTGGATGATGGGATTAATTGCACCCTCAGCAAGTTCGCAGATAGCACCATGCTAGGGGGAGAGGTAGATATGCTGGAGGGTAGGGATAGGGTCTAGAGTGACCTAGACAAATTGGAGGATTGGGCCAAAAGAAATCTGATGAGGTTCAACAAGAACAAGTGCAGAGTCCTGCACTTAGGAAGGAAGAATCCCATGCACTGCTACAGGCTGGGGACCAACTGGCTAAGCAGTAGTTCTGCAGAAAAGGACCGGGGGATTACAGTGGAGAAGCTGGATATGAGTCAGCAGTGTGTCCTTGTTGCCAAGAAGACCAACGGCATATTGGGTTGTATTAGTAGGAGCATTGCCAGCAGTTCGAGGGAAGTGATTATTCCCCTCTATTCGGCACTGGTGAGGCCACACCTGGAGTATTGGGTCCAGTTTTGGTCCCCACCATTACAGAAGGTATGTGGAAAAATTGGAGGGAGTCCAGTGAAGGGCAAAGAAAATGATTAAGGGGCTGGGGCACATGACTTACGGGGAGAGGCTGACGGAACTGGGCTTATTTAGTCTTCAGAAGAGAAGAGTGAGGGGGATTTGATAGCAAGCAGCCTTCAGCTATCTGAAGGGGGGTTCCAAAGAGGATGGAGCTAGGCTGTTCTCAGTGGTGGTAGATGACAGAACAAGAAGCAATGGTCTCAAGTTGCAGTGGGGGAGGTCTAGGTTGGATATTAGGAAACACTATTTCACTAGGAGGGTGGTGAAGCCCTGGAATGGGTTACTTAGGGAGGTGGTGGAATCTCCATCCTTAGAGGTTTTTAAGGCCCGGCTTGATAAAGCACTGGCTGGGATGATTTAGTTGGTGTTGGTCCTGCTTTGAGCAGGGGGTTGGACTCGATGACCTCCTGAGGTCTCTTCTAACCCTAATATTCTGTGATTCTATGATCTGTTTATGGACAATTTCTGAATTAAAAAAAATGATGAAAATGGTCCAATAAGTTATTTAATATGAATGATTCACTCTGCTCTAGTAGCAGGACTGTCAAAATGTCATAATCCTCAGCCAGAGTTCACCTAGGACATCAGGGCAGATGCTCTGAAAATTTGTGAAAAGTGCTATGGCATCTTTGATGAAGTCATGAGTCTGGTTTTATGTCTCATTCCAGAACCAGCACAACTCTCGTTAGAGTGTCACCCCTTGACATCATATGAGGGCCATATGGTTTTGCACTAACTCTGAAGAAAGAGAGGCAGAAACTGATTCATCAACACCACTTCCTGTGTCTTTGGTTTGCCTTGGATCTCCTTACCTAGTCCGAGGCCTGATTTGCTTGTGAAGTGTGACAGGAACATAGACAGAGGTAGGAAAGCTGGAATCTGAGAGTTATATGCCTTTTTTAACCTTTGTTTTGCCAACTATTGTATGACTGATGTGCCCAGTGAGTGAATGTGTCTCCTACATCCTCATGCATAAATCTGTCACTTTCAGCTATTGCATTGTTGGGCCTAAATAATAATTAAAAATGGTTGGCTTTTCCCACTCAAATTTGTGCAGATATTTAAACCCCAGGATTCTCAGCCCACCACTGATTTCTCTCCCCTCCACCCTATCTCTTCTTTGTGTATGTATAATAGAAATTGTATAGGGTGCGTTTATTGTACAGCATGTGGCAGCAATAAGCCAAATGCCTAAATCATAAAAATGAATGTACAACTTGTGTGGTCTGGATTTCAACAAGTAATTAAGGATCAGGATTTACTGTGAGATGTTCATCCCAGAAATCATGTTTGCAAGAATTATTCCTGTGAGAGAAATTCCTGTGTAGTGATTCGAATACATACACAGTATTTTTTCAGTAGTTTTCAGCTTAAACATTTGTCTTACTTACATTTTTTTTACTATGTGCTCATTTAAGTTATTTTTTTCAATGATTTTTCATCTTTTTTTCTATTATGAATACCTATAGCTAAAGAAGGGTGACCCCATGCAAAATTGTGTGTAGGGAGCATGAAGACAACCTGCCCCCTACCTAGGGAACATTAGGTTCCCCCTCATCTGTCCATGGGGATCTCTCTACTGACACCAATATTTAGGAGAAAACCTACTGCAATACTGCCCCGTGTTGCATGGGGTAGGACATCCAAGGTCAGGGGGTATAAGTGTGGGTGGAGTGTCCCTCTGTCACTCTAACACTTAGCACCTGATTCTCATTTACACTAAGGCCACTTTACAGAAAGGTGTTAAAATGGGTGCAATATGGACCAACATTAAGGCATGGTTACACTGCTAGTGTGGTAAAGTGGCCTTAATGTAAATGAGAATCGGGTCCCCAGTACAAACAAGTGCGGAGGCAGTGTATGGGGCATCAGTTATCGGACATGTCTACACTGCAGCTGGGAGCCAGCCTCCTGGCCCAGATAGACAGACTCATACTAGCGAGGCTCAAGCTACCATGGTACAATTAGTTGTGTGGATGTTATAGCTCAGGCTGTCAAACCTAGGGGGGTCAGGTGGGCACACAATGTCCATACAGCTATTTTTAGCACATTAGCTCCAGCGGCAGTGTAGACATACAGGGAGTACAGGAGCATGAGTCGATTGTGGTTGGATCTTCCAGGCTACTTATAACTATATCCAATAGCACACATGGGATTCCCAGAGGGCAGAAGTAGTCAGTGTTGCTCTCACAGTCATATCCATGAAAACACATACAGGCTTATTACAATTGTTTCCAAAGCAATGTTACTCATTTATATAGACTTGCTACTGTAATAGAAAGTGAAACGTGCATCCGCCACCATGTAGATTTTGTTAATTTTTCCAAGAGTAATCCTGCTCCAGAGTAACATTCCTATGTAATTATATAGTCAATTAAATTAAAGCCACCTTAACAACAGCTGAAGTCTCCATAATTGTTTGATGTTAGGAAAAATAAACAAGTTCCCAGTGAATAATGAGGCAACATCTGTTCTCTCCCTCTCTCCCTCTCCTGCCCTCCCCTTTGGTAACTGGCTGGAAGGTTTCATTAGGGTCTGCTCAGACACCATTGAGCCAATTTCATCCCTGATATAGCTGGAGTTGCACAAGGTTTAAACTGGCCCTATTTTTCTTAAATCAACACTTCAGTCCGTCAGTAGCAATGATGGTAGAATTAAACCACTTTGGAATCATTATGAAAAACATCTCCAAGCCCCTTCTAAATCACCTTTCCTAATAAGTGTGAATTTTAAAATAATCATATTTGACTGAGGTACATTTGACCTCAAATCCTGGATCCAAATGTAACTAATTTTTGGATGCTGGTCTTAATCCTAACCCAGTCTTTTTCTTCATAGTCTGAACCAAACCCCTAAACTTTGTTGAATTGAAAATCTGGATCCAAATCAGAATTTTTCACCTGGATCCCATCTCCAGTTAAAATAAAATATAACTTGATTTGGAAGGAGCAATATGGTTCAGATAAAAATGTGAATAAGTTTTCACCCAAAATGTGAACCAGTCCCAATAGGAAAGTGGTTTAAAAAATACAGTTAACTGACTTTTTTTTTTCAAGACAAACCAATCAAAGAAGCAACCATTTTTCATGAGAGAGACAAGGTAGGTGAGGTAATATCTTTTACTGGAGCAACTTCTATTGGTGGAAGATATAAGCTTTCAAGCCACACAGATCTCTTCCTCAGCTCTGTGTAGCTCAACAGCTTGTACCTTCCACCAACAGAAGTTGTTCTAACAATATATATTACCTTACCTACCTTGTCTCTCTCATATCCTGAGACTAACATGGCTACAACAATACTGCAAAGGAAGCCCAATGGCCTGTGTCAGACTAGATGAACAGAATAATCCTTCCACATCTTGTAATCTATAAGTGGTTTTATACTTTTGTAAAGCACAGGACGATCAGGCCCAAAGTCTTGTTTTTTTTTTTTTAAGTTGATATTCGATGCCGGGGAATGGAAGTTTTTTATATTTATTGATCTTATTTTCTGCTGCCAGGGATGAGAAGGGACAAAAGCTGCAATTAAACTCAACTGTTCTATAAAGTGAAAAAAATAAATCTGTACAGCTGTTTTCACAGGCTGCTTCAGGTCCTTGAAAAAGTTATTTACACTCTTGGTCTCAAAACTATGTTAAATCCTCAAAATAACTGTCTTAGCTGTCTACTTTAATTCTTGTAATCAAAATTACTTAAAAGTCTCACTGGTAGAATAAACAGTTCTTCAAGGAATTTACATATTCCCCAGCATGAGGAAATTCATTTGGTCGTGCAGAACATAAGACGTCAACACTTTTCAATCACATGCTAATTAAATTGCACTGTATGTTCTGCAGAGTAAATGTAAACAGAACTCTTTAAAACAGCAGCCCACTTCCAAACAGAGCAAAGTGTATCTCACTCAGAGTGTGGCTGCATTTTAGTTCTAGTTTCTGATTTACCCCATGATCATTTTTAAAGGACGTGGCAAACCAGCCGCTATTGCATTATGGAAATCTATGAACAAAAGTCAGCTTAGAAAACAGTTATGCTTATAACTCATTCTTTTTTTCTTCCTATGTATTTTATGACTTAAATACAAGAACTTTGGTTGGTAATTGAGTCTATGTAAAACTGTTGTTTCTTCTAGTGTCATAATCTTCTGTTTGTGTTTGAGATAGTCTCGTTTAATGATCATGTCTTTAAAAGGCTCATCTTTCATCCTTGCTGTCTCTCTAATATCCTCATCTTTCCAGATAGTGTGTGAGTTAATACAATGCTCTGTAAGATCTTTCTATTTACTCCCATAAAGAGCTGATTTGCCATGCATCTAGTCAAGGGACTTGATTTTAAGTTGATTCTGCAGTTCCTCTTACCTTATTTTAATTGCATAGTTTTACAAAAGTTAAGTCCAAACTTGGCCTGAAAAAACCCTACATTATTCCTCCAGTTGAGTACCTGCCTTTGACTTGGCTTTATGTCTGTGAATGAAGATGATCCTTTGGCATGGCTTCCTTGTGCTCACATCAGCTTTATATCTCTCTGTATACATTTTCCTTTTTTCGTATTTGTGCAGTCAGCTCCAATGGCTTGGCTTCTATTTTTGGCTCATGGAGAATAGCCAGCTCCTTGGCTTGGCTGTGTTGTCGCTTTATCGGCCGGCTTGCCCAAATCTACTTAGAAATGCCCACGGGCACCAGACTTGGAAAAAAAAATAATTCATAGCTTTTCATTTACAAATTGGCATTGTTTCCATAATCATACTTTTGCTGCCTCCTTTTTCATTTACTCTGTTCCCTTGTGGGCCTCTGACCACATATTGGAAAAGTCTTCCATTACACAACAAGTAACCCGTCGTGATAAGTACTGATTGCATATTATTTACCTAGAGGGGACATTACTCAACTTTCTCCATAAATAACTTGAAAATCAAGCATAAGTAGGGTATAACGTTCCATAACTAAGGCTCTCTGCTGTACTATGGGAACACTGACAAAGACAGAGTCACTGCAAAGAGGGGGCTGGATGCACAAAAGGAGTTAGGCGCATAAACTCCTGTTTTAGGGATTGTAAGTGGGTTTCCACCTCCAGCCCTAGAAGCCTTTGCTGGCAATTAAACAACACACACACTCCACCAGGCTACCTCCACAAAGTGTCTTCATTATTACTTCTTGATTTACATTCTAGGTACAACACAATGTAGTAACAGGTAGAAAGGGCAGCCTTCCAGCTTCCTGGCACAGCCTTTTATAAAGCTTGCTTTCTTCTCTGAGCTATCCAGGTGGTTAGGTAATTACCTCATTAGCTCACCAGACTCCCTACAAGTGCAAATGATCCCCACTAACCTTTCAAACCCAATCAGATACCTAACTCCCTCTTACTCTAATTACATCCAGTGCCCTGCAGGTTCTAACTGACCAGGCTATTGGCTCCCAAAAGGCACTCTATAGGGGGACTACAATTCTGGAATGAACAAGATTGTACCAAATGGCAGAGGATATCTCTGGATTCTCTATAATAGTAAGTATCCAAACCCCATTTCAGATTACATTAGCTGAATGCTGTGCTATGAATACTACTTCTCACTCAAGAAAAAAGTATAAATCGTTGCAGCAAAGTGCAGATGAACATGTTTACCTGTTTTTGTTACCGTCTTCCTCAGGTATGCTTAGCAGAAGGCCTTTCTCTTCAAGTGAAAAACCAAATCAATAGATTGCCCAGTCCTTCAGCACTCCTCTCTGCAAGGGAGAGATAGTTGGAATGTTCTGAATATCTGGAAGGAGAAAGAGCCTGTGCTCTGTCGTGCATTAGCAAAAAGAAGCATTGCACCCGTTGCACTGTGATGTCGACTTCAGTGGAGTTTTTCTCCCAGCACAGAAATTGGCCCAGGGTCTTCATTGTTTTGTTTTCCTCTCAACCATATTTAAACAGAGTGCTAATATTACCCTTATGACAGTGAGAGAATTCAGCGTGGAAGGTATGTGTGGGTGTAACGCTGACAGACCCTGGTTGTCGGTGGGCAGGCTTGAACGGTGGACCTCTGGAGCTTAGTGAGCCCCATGAGCCTCTACAGCATGAGCTAAAAGTCAACTGACTCTTAGCTAAGGCTGTAGAGCAGACTCATTTAACTCTCTCTCTAAGTGGTCTTGGTGCCACCAGATGGGACAGAACACCACACCCACAAGGTGTGTGGGTTATATACTTCCTCTGGCTGAGGAAGCACGTCCTGAGCTTCAGAAACTTCCCTGTTGAAATCCCGGACAAGTCCCCACTTGTAATGCCGAGAGACCCCAGTCGTCGTCGGGCGGGATTGAACCTGAGGTCTCTGGAACTTAAAGCATAAGCCTCTACCACATGAGCTAAAAGCCAACTGCCTGTTAGCTAAGGCCATAAAGCAGACTCTTTTTATCTCTCTCTTTAAGTGGTCTTGGTACTACTAGATGGGATAGAACACCACACCCAGGATGTGTGTGGGTTACATGGGGAGAAATAAAATTAAATTAGCATCACTCTGGCTTTACTCAAAATCGTTTATCAGATACCAACAGTTCCAGAGCAGGGAGGAAAAACCATTAAAAAAACTACATTATGAATCAAATTAAAGAGCAATGCTCCTAAGATCTAGCTCATTGATTCTTACAAGAAAAACATCCCATCTCTGAGGGGTTGATCCAAAACACATCAAAATCAATAAAAAATACTTGCATAGACTTCAGACAACAATGGAGCAGGCCCTGAGTCACAGGCTCACCAGTAGCTAAGAACTCAATGAGTTTCCAGAACAAGTGAACTGCCTAATCACATGAAACCAAAACTCTGCTTCATCTAGTACAGATTAAACCAAATAATAATTCTTAAAATAAAGGAACCTTCTGCTAGTATTTAAGTTACCCGGTATTCCTTACCATGCATTTATATAATCGCTAGCCTGAGCAGGTGATACAGAGTAGAACAAAACATTCAAATCTACCCAAGAATATTCAGCATATGGCTGTAACGTTATCAGTCTCTTGGAAACAGAAAAATAAGCTATAAACAGCTGATCACAATGGCAACAATGGAAGACAAAAACAAAACCCTGTTCACTTGCAGCTAAATTTTCAATCTCTCTCAAGTTCAGTAAGGTAACTATACTCCTTGTCCACCACATCAGGCTTCTTAGCAGTAATACAAGCACTGATCTCATCTGACATTTTAAAGTCTTGGCATGACTTCCATAGACCATCTTCATCCTGGTGGGGTACAAAACCACAAGCATTGTGCACTGCATAAACAAGTTCTCAGCATCAGTGTCATTACATAGAACTTGGAAAAAAATTCCCTAATCTTTTCAGTACCCTTTAATTTAGTCTGGATGGAAAAACACAGATAAATTGCCTATTGATTATTGGGGGAAGATCAGTTTATAGAAAAACAATTAGAAGGTGTTTAAAAATAATTGTCATCAGGTTGCTAGTAGCTGAAGTTTTGGTTCGTGGATAATCTGTTGGCTACAACTGTTTCCAAGAGGACCAGTTGGTCTCAAGATTTTCTTCAAGTATTTTTCAAAGACAGAAACTAAATGTTCTGTTTAAGATAACCAGCAATCCATGCAGTGGCTGCCTACTCTAAAACCAAACCATAGAAATTCTACATGGTTCTATGCTCCTTTGTCAGGTCTGGCTTGATCAAAGGCTGTAGTGACTCATAGTTTGGTAATCATACTGTATGATAGCACAAAAAATCACAGATTCTATTAGTCTCTTTTTATTTAGAGCTATTTATTAATCCTTCATGGCTCAGAACCAAGAGAAATTCTATGGCTCATCTCATCCAGGAGGATAGACTAGATGATCATAGTAATCCCTCCTAGCCTTAATATCTATTAATCTACTTCTGAAAAATTTGAGTACCCGAAAAGTATAAAGTGGAGGGAATTCAGTGAACAATTAAAAAATGCTTAATTGTCTGTGATCATTAAGTCAACTAAAACCAAATAAGAAAGCTTAGAGCATCAATAATCTTGGAGTAAGAATGGTCATATATTTTGCTATGATGGTGCATGTGAAAATGGAAAATGAAGATCAGTGTGAAGTTAAAGACATAGCCTTAGAGATAGGCATAGCTAGAGGCTTCTACACATTGTTCTAAAAAGTAGAACCTATAGTAGAACTTATATAATATGAGCAACTATAACTAATTAACTGGGTATGATCACCCACAAGATAGAATTTCACTACAGAATAAGCAATATATGCACAAGTTGGGCGGATAGCCAATCAGATGAATAATAGTTCAGCGACATGGATATGAAAGACAAACACAGCTGGTAGCTGATTGCGCTCTATAAATTTAAACCTTTTTATGTGGTGAATTGTGATAACTTAAGGCAATCTTTTTTTACTTGGGATATTTCCTTTTGACTGAAGCCAGATAACTATGCAGGACATTTGTGGCTTTTTGTTATAGTTCTTGCATTCCTTACTTCCATTATGGGGTCTTTCAATGACTATTCCTTTTTTAACTTTAGTGAGCAAAGAATGTACTATATGCTGGTGAAATCCATGTGCTTGTTCCTATGAATGTCTATATGTTATTAATTTCTGTCCAATTTCTTTTATTATCCTTTTTTGTGGATGCAAACTGGGTAATCTGTGGATTCCAATTGTATGGAGGAATTCCACCTTCGGAGGCAATGATGGGGTACCAAGAATTTATCAAAGCAGGCACAGTACTGAATTGTCCAAAATAGTTTGTCTTTTTGTTGTTGTTGATGATGAGTAGAAAAATAGATTTGCATATAGGAAAACCTATACCACTCCATTCTAAGGTCTGCTATTTCCCCTCACTGCTTCTTGTATTTCTGCCTTGCAAGCTTACATTCTAATGAGGTAGTGCTACCATGTAAATCAGCTGGTCAGTACTTAGGAATGGTGCAAATAAATGATACAAATCCTGGAAGATCCTAGTGTAGGATCAGCATTCTGGACTTTCATAATATAAAAGCATATGATGTTATATGTTCCTATTAACATGGACCTCCAGAACGAGGAAAAGGTAGAGAATCTACAGACCAGAATCCTTCACTTACAAAATTCACATCTGGAATTTATATTAAATAATCTGAACCATACAAAATTTATTTTCCATCAGCCTTCTCTAGAAAGAAACACAGGTGTCTTTGAATTTATTCAGACTTTATTCTTCACTTGCCTTACCTGGCAGTGGAGCTATATCAGACTTCATGAGGCCAAGCACATGTGCCACATAGCTTTTGCACTGAGCTGAAATCCATGAAGCAGGTGTACAAATAAGGACATAAGTAGATCCGTGTTATTATATTCCATTTTTGTTGAAAACAGAAAGAAAATACATCATTATTTTCCAAACACAAAAAGATAAAACTGGTTCATTTGCAAGATGGTTTGAGTTTATTCCACATAATACCATCAGCAGATAAAAATTGTCAGCTGTGTTCAGTTAACTTTTTTCTTCTTCCCTTGTAATGATTTCACTTAAAAATACCTGTACAATTATTTTCCTTCAAAACATTCACTCATGTAAACAATGAGTTCATGAGTTATTTAGTGTGATATACTGTAACTGACAACTAGATGAGGAAAGGGCCATTTGAAGACAGTTACAGGTTTCAAAATAAGGGTGTCAGATACTAATTTAGCTCCAACACCCTTAAGATTTTAGAAGCCATGCCACTGATTGACATGCTGGGACTTCTTAATGCCCTATTTTGATGAACTTTGCAATGAAACCTTTACAAAGAGATATGCTGTCTCTAAGCAGACACTGTGGGTAAAATTAGTCTCTGATATAAATCTGTTTTGAACAGAGTTACACCAAAGATGAATTTGGTCCAGATTCCCAGAAAGGCAATTCTTTTCTTTGTACCTTTCTGGCAAGAAAACTGCAGTCCAACATGAAACTTTTCCTTGGTCACACTGATCCCTGACACATGGGCAGTTTCTTCTAGGCTCAATATTGCCATTCTCCTGCCTCTTCTCCAAAGAAACCTACATTTTGCAAGCCACAACCACTGCCAAGTCATTGTTAATGTCCAGATGAAAATTCTCTTCTATCCCAAGTGTTGAACAGTTGAGTGTCTTTTGTATTGGTATTACTAGAGCTGAGAATCTGGAGGCAATCTACACAACTATATACCAAAAATTAATGATTCCAGAATCCTGGTTTCTTTCTACCTTTGGTAGTTTACAGCTCATCATACCAAGCCAATCAATAAATCAATGTCATCTGTCTCTCCATCACTATAGTTTTGAGCACCTCTTGAGTAAAAAATGATAGCAATGACATTTCCCTCTTCCTTCCTTCTCAGGCAAAGATGGGCTTGAGCTTTTGTATTTTATATCAACAGAATTTTTTCAGTCTACTTTAATGGGTCAAATGGTTTGTTGATATCTACTAGTCATCAGCACCAAATGTACGTATGCCTTAAAACTGAAGTATTGGGAAGGTGTAGAAGCAAACCATTTGACCCATTAAAGTAACCTGCAAAATTCAGTTGCAATAGAATACACAAGCCCAAGACCACTATGCCTCAGAAGTAAGGAAGAGATAAATGTCATTTCTATCATTTTTATATATGGCTTTATGTTGTTTATTCATTTATTTGATTGCATAGTCTCTTGTGTTTCTAAGTGAAAAGTCATTGGCTAAGACTTTCAAAGGAATTTGGGCTCCAGTGTCACTGAGGCTCTTCTGGAATTTGTTCCTCAATATTCATGAACAATTACCTCAGAGGTGTATCTGGCATACCACACTGTTGTACTATTCTTAGAGTACTGTGAAACCCCAGATACTGTGCTGTACTAAATGCACATAAATGTCCTATTAATGGCAACCACCACATTTCAGCATCTGTGCCAGTATTACTCCTACTAAATAATAATTATTTTATTAGTCTCCCTGGTTCCTGAGTAGTTCTTCCATAGCTATCAGATTGCAAATTTAGCTCTGGATTTCTGAATTCAACTGATTTATCCTGTGTCTATATACACTTTTTTTCAGAAATTCATAATTAGGCTAGTTTTTATGTTGCAAGTCAACCTTTTAACTTCTTGGTGACTTATATTAACCTTTCTTTCCATAACATTTTTTCCTGGTAAATTGTCTTGTTTCATGTGTGTGCTTTAAGGCACAAATTATGTAACCTCCTCACACATATGAAGGGCTCTATTTGCCCTGACATATCATGTAGCCCAGCTCTCTTCTGGGATTCCTATTGTGGTGTCACACATGAGGATTGTGGCAAGATTGAGGTAAGGCTGGGGCACTTTTGTGCTTATCTTCTGGTCATTCTCCACTTCCCCTCCACCACCATGGAATAGGAAGCACGAAGGCCACAAATGTTTAAGTCAGGTTGAGGTCTATACCTTTGGGTGAGTGCTGAATGGTGTCTATGCAATGATTTGATGGTCTCAATCCAGTTCCTTGTCATCTCAGATTTTCACCACAAAACCAACAACTGAGGAGTCAGGTTTAAGTTTCATTGGTTGATATGAGGAATTTTTACTATTCTCTATGGCTTTAGTTAAGGAGCGCACGTAAAGGTGGACATAAAGTTAAGAATCTGCTTAAGTGTTTACCTAAAAAAGGATGGATGTAAGCACATGCTTAAGAGTTTTTCTGAATTAGGGCTTAAGCTACTTTATTTTCTTGAGCTTTCAGACTGTCAAATTTAATGCACATGAAATTCAAAAATCTACCTAAAGTCCTTAAACATAATGTATAAAAGAAAGAATTGAAGAGACTCAGTTGAAGTTCTGGAAAGATTGTTTAGCTGCATTCACCAGAAAACTGCAGTTGGGGTGCATAAATAAAGCTTAGATTCTAAACTAGTTTCATTTATGTGGCTGCAACCGTTTTCATCATAGATCTGAATACAAAAAATAAGAGCAATACAAACAATAAACATGCATGCTAAAGCCTTGAAAAGGTTGTTTCTTTAACATGAGAGGTACCTCTTAATTTGAATTAACTCATGAAGCTCCACTTGATTTGTCAGTGTCACTGGAAATCTGAGGGAAGAAGGATATTTTAAAAATATTAGAGAAATGGTGTGTGTCTAGAAATCAGAGATATTGTGTCCAGAAAAAAGAAAACCAGGACACAAGTCTGGTAGAACTGGACAATGTCTTTAAAAAGCCTTGTACAATCCATGCACTATGGTCCTGACTGGGAGTCCTTACTCACACTGATTACTTGGGTTACTTGGCCCTTACTCAAGTAGTCCTTCAGGGTTACAATGGGACTATGTGCATAAATAAGTGCTCACTGTCTGAATCTCCACCATCTTACTGTGAATGTGCAGTCTGTACATGATCAACTTCCAATTAATCCATAATTACGGCAAACCTTCTTTGTAAGGTTTATAGGGGTATCTTCTTGAAAGCGGAGTAAACACTGCATCTTTTGGCTGAATGCTACTAAACGCCATGTAATTACTGCCACTTCCCTTGTGTGCTTTATTGGCTCCAGTTGCATAAAGGTGTCTTAAGTGACTTGTGTAGATTAGAAAATGATTATGTGGTATAACAGGTGGCAAAGGCACTTCTTGGCCAGCTTGAGAAAACCACACACCTGTTTCAAAACAAAATGAAGCGACAGGTGAAAGAACAGGTTTACTAGACTAAGTGGGTGGGGTCTTAAGCAAAGGTTGCTTATATTAAAAAGGAAATGATAAAGACTAAAAGAGGTGTTTTAATCTTGCAGGAAATTAGCTTTCCTGTCTTTGATATTTTCCCCTTTAAGAGAAGATGTTAATAAGAACAAAAAACCATAAAACCTCGCTATGTTGTAGAAGTTGAAAGAGAGAATGGAAATGTTTAATAAAATGACAGCCAGGTAAGCTGAAACTTTTTTAATTTATGAGCTTTGCTTCTCTTCCAAAATCATCATTATCAGAGGAGTAGCACCAATTTTGTATTCTTTCCTACATAAAAGTGGTGAATCACATCTAGGTCAGAGAATGCATTCACTAGGAGTCTGGCCAAATGATAACTTAATTCAATACACCTTTTCTATTTAGATCTGGACCGTGTTCACTTTGTGCAGGTGTTGCACTTGAAAATTGCTTTTGGGCAGAAGATAAAAATAAGCCTGCAATCTCCTTCTGATGGAACAGCATTAACAAAGGTTTAAGGCCTAATTGTGTTCCCATTAAATCGGTGAGAAAACTCTCATTGACTTCAGTGGGAGCAGGACCTGGCCCTTAATTACAACAATTTTAAATCACACCTTAAGGAGACTAGTTATTAAAGTAATGCCATTTGGTGGAATTTAAATTAGAGAGAATCAGATTTTTCCTAATAATCAGATTTAGCAAAAACAGATCACACTCTCCCCTAAACTATCTGGAGATATGTACAAAGCCCAAAGACCCCATTCAAAGCATTAGTGCATTCTGAAATGCCATCTTTTTCAAATCTCAACTCCACCTAACTGAGTTTCAGAGCACTCCACTGATAGCCCTTCTCAGTGGGCAACAGCTGGATCTGTTCTCCATTCAAGTAATGTGGCTCTGATTGAGGGGGAGAGGAGGAATTGGATATATGATTAAATGATTACATTAGGTAATGCATACTCAGCTACCATGCTGATTGGGCCTAGGATAAAAACATTCCCCCAAGCCAGTGACTCATCAGGCTGCACAATTAAGTCACCTCCGTTTCATTGCCAGCAGTACATGAGAGAGTGATGTGGTCAGCATCATGTCTCGCTGCCTTTACCTGATAAATCAGGTACCCATTTTGTAACTGGGTGAAATAGCAGTGTCCTGTCACTGTAAGACCAAGCAAGACTCAAACTTATAACCTTCAGAGTTTTGTTAGATGCCTGAACCACACAGCCACCTAGCCTATTAGTTGTAGTACTAAAGATGTATGTAATAAAGGATAATTATGGGACCAGCATGGCTAAAATGACACAATGTCATAAATGATGTGTAATTCATAAATAATATATTTGCTTGAAACTATTCCTGACAAATCTGAGTAAAATGTGATAACCTAATTAACCGTTTAATTCCACTCGTGTTTTCTCCTGCAGCCATACCACTTTACACTGTTCTTACAAGCTACGCAAAGTAGGGCCTGTTCACTATATGGATGACAGAATTCTCTAGAACAGCTCGTTTACTCTTCAGATTATGAGCATCCACATCCTGCATGCAGGAAATGGCATGTGTGGTAAAAGGGGTATTCTTCCTTCTTAGAAAGCACTGAACCAATGTCCTGTCATTTTGTTAGCAAGCATTGAATTGTTGGAGGTGCCATCTTTGGGATTAGTCATATAGCCCAGGTCTTTACCATGGCTCTTCATTACAGATGTCACAGCACTCATTGTAAGCATAGGGATGTTAATGAATCCTGATGACCTGTATTCTGGCCAAATTCCAGCACCGGTATTTACATTCTGTTTAGTGATTTCAATGGGATATTTTTCACTCTTCATACTATTGTAAGCAGAGTCAGGATGAGCTCCACCCTGACATCTGGTGGTGAGTCATGGCAAAGCACTCCAGGGGCTGATCCAATTTGCATAGGCACACCCACCCTGCCTGGTACGAACCATAGTGGCCCAAATGGGCATTTTGGGCTGCTGTAGGATCCTCAGTTTTCTGTAGTGGGGCAGGAATTTCTGTTATTGGGGCAGGAAGAATAAGCTGTTGTTATACTGCTTATGTAAATCATGGCCAGTGGAACTGTACTTGGCCTTTTGTCATGTTAAAGGGGAACTTGCCATTAACTAAACAGCACTCGCCAGCCAAGGGACATGGGTTCCAAAGCCCAGTGAATTGAGAGAGGCTGGGGACAGGGGATTGCTTCTTGGCTAAGAGCAAGTGTAATACCTGGTGGTGTAGGACCCTTGTGAGGGTCTGAGACACCAATTGCAGCATCTCCGCCTCTCTCCACTGTGGAATATCAGAGCTAATGTTGAGTTCCTTGAGAGTCTGGTTTCAGACTGCTGAATTGAAATCACTCTGGGCTAATAGTGCAACTGAGTACTAGGGCTCCCCTAAACTACAAGCTGAAATCACTAAAGTGCTAACAGCCTTCTGAGCTGAAATCACTAAGCTGAAATCACTGAGCACTGTGTTAAGTAGTGGGGGAGCCTGAAGATAAGTGGCTGGTGGAGCAGTTGGCAAGACAGCTGATGGTGTGGTGCTGCTGGCAAAGCAGAGCAGTTCGTGAGGACAGTCGGAGTGGTGCTGCTGGCAGAGCGGAGCAGTTCGTGGTTGCAGTTGGAGCAGCTTGCAGGACGGCTGGTGGAGCGGCGCTGTTGGTGGGACAGAGCAGTTCGTGGGGACAGCGGTAGCGGCTTGCGGGACAGCTGGCGGAGCAGAGCGGCCGGTGAGACGGCTGGTGGAGCAGAGTGAAGCCCCACGGAGGGGTGAGGCAATCATCTTCACGCCACATAAGGTGCCCCTTACCCCCCGTCCCTTCCCATTGCTGCCCAGGCGGGTGGCGTGTAGCACCCTGCAGATGAACTTTTGAACTCTGGGACTGGACTTTTGGGTTCGTGGACTTTTGGGGACTTTGGGTGATGTTTGGGTTGTTGGACTCAAGAACCCAAGGGACAGGGCACGGCCCAATTGGCTGGGGTGGGTCTTGCTCACAGTTTGGCTTATAGTTCCTAGTTGCGGTGTTTTCCCAATTTAAGGCTGGTATCGTTTACCTGCTGCTATTAAAGATTTCTGTTACACTGAGGCTCTGTGCTTGTGAGAGGGGAAGTATTGCCTCTTTGAGGCGCCCAGGGGTGTGTATAAGATTTTCCCAGGTTACTGGGTGGGGGCTCGAGCCGGTTTTGCATTGCATTGTTGAGAAGGGAACCCCTATGTACTGAACCTGGCCCTTGCTGCTGTCAACTCATCCTGGCAGAAGGGTTACACTATTAAGAGTTAACAATTGCTGCAATTCACCTAGGTATTGGTGCTTCCATGGTCGATGAAGTGATTTATAGGGTCTGATTCATGATTTCCCTGATTTTTGTATTGTCACTCAAAAAGATTCTAAATAGGATTATTTTTATATCCCATTTTTGGAAGGGATATAAACCCTCAGACTTCAAAATATAAACCAATCTGTAACTACTGAGAGTTCAGTTCTCTCTTAGCAGGCTACTCTAGGGGAGATGGCAGTGTTGCCTAGTGGGATTTCAGCTCTGCCACTGATCTGCTGGCCTCAGACAAATCACTTCCCTTGGTTTCCCTATGTGTAAAATGGGGATAATAATACTTGCCTCCTCTGTAAAACACTTTGGGAACTGCTGATGAAGCACTCTGTAAGAACTATGCATTATTATTACTTGCTCTTTCCTCTATGTCTTCTGGTGCTCATGAAACAGAGGATACTGGTCTAGATGGACAATTACTCTGATACACTCTGGCAATTCATAAGTTTCACTTTTCAACATGCTATATGCCATCTGTAATGATTCAAAATGAAATTAGTCAGCCCACAAGGAAAATTGGCCAGAATTCCCTAACAAGTTTTAAAAGCTAAAGAATAACCAATAACAAAATAGCTTATTTGTAAGAAAACTAGGGAAATTTCATTAAAAAAAACCCTTCCTAACCAGCTCTTAATAATTGACTAAAAATACACTTAATGGTAAGTTTAAAGGCATAACATGTACAACATTCTTTATATAAAAACATTCAGTATCACAGATGTACATGACATTGTTCTGTATGCACTAATGACAGTGCACTGTGTTTCAAGAAAGGAAAGAGGAGTCTGATTGCCTAGGATTGTCAAGAAAATATTTATAATAAAGAAGAATAAGAATTAGTACAGTCAGCTGAAATAGTTTTCCATTGGCATTTGCTCCTGAGTTTTCTCAGCTTGTCAGCTTACAGTAGCTGCAAAAACTGTTCAGTGAAAACACTGTAAAATATTTTATAGCAGACCTGCTTCTTGTGCCTCCAGGAAGAATTTGATGACACACACTGCTGTCTGAGATGAAAAATAAATTAAATAGCTAAATACTCATCAGCTGGAAAACAGAATGGATACAACTTAAGGTAAAATGATCATTTTATGTTGAATGTATCTCTCAGATTTAAAGGGCCAGCTACCAGGAGAATGCTGAAAAATAAAAAGATAAAATTAAAGAGGAGAGTTCAGTAATAACAAGACAACCAGAGAGCAGATAACTCTCAGGGATGGTTTGCCAACATTTTCATCTTTCCAAGGGTTAGGACTCTGTCTGAGGCTTTAAAACTGGAGTCTCATGTGTTATGTATTTACACTAGTTACCTGTTTTGGTTGTTATGATGTTGATACTATTGATATCCCATTTCTTTTTACACATTTATTGTCTCCTCTGCTGTAGGTTAATGACTACATAATCCCAGTGCCCATTATTTAAGGGAGCTGTTGATATGTTTTTTCCTTACTAACTTCCCTTTTAAAATTTATGGGACATACCAACTTGGTGCAACTTCATTGAAGTTACTGGTGTTACACCAGGGGCGAGTCTGATCCATGATCTAAACCTCAGATAAAGAGCCTTTTATGAATTAGTGGTGGTCTGTAAAAGCTCAGTTTTGTAGACATTGCATTAGTAGATCATGAAGTGCACTTTAACAAGGAGGTTGGTAAAATTGGTATATACAGCAGGTCACTTTTTCATCTTACTATGTAAAAGGGATGTTTTCAAGTCCAAAAGGAGCAAAACATGAGGGAAAAGAAGTGTCATTTACTGTCACAAATATCAAAAAGATACAGAAGTGTCTATAAAGTCGTGGATGGATTCCTGTGAGCAACATGAATTTACACTACAAGCAGTTAATCACCAGGTATCCCAGAAGTGCTAAACCATCAACAGAGTGGTAATTTTTATGCAGAGTAAAATACTTTAAAATAATTGATCTTACATATTAGGACATGCCTCCATTTTTTTTCAGTGACAGCCAGAACATATTTATGTCACTTAATCCATTTTTAGCAATGAAAGGAAACTCCCTCCCTCACAATTTTTGCTGGAGTTTTTCTATGTTCATCTTACATTATTAGCTGCTTGAAAATTTTCCAACAAACTTTTATTTGATGGCAAATAGCTTTTTTGCTAACGTTGAAAATGTTCATTTTTGATTAATTTGGGCGGGGGGACATAATTAAAAAATGTGAAAATTAGAAAGTCTTCAAAGTTTGGGATGATTTTCAGTTTTTGATGAAAGCCTGAAAAAATGTACTGTAGACAATTTTTGATGCACATGAATTCTTTTTATCAATTTTAGTCACAAAAAGAAAAAGGAAAAAAGCTGGAGGGAAAATTCTTTCCCAACCAGCACTAAAAAGGAGTTGTGTTGGCTCAGTGGTTGGCACAAAGAAAGACAAGGTGCCAATGTCAGTCCATTCCGTCTTTCTTGTTACTTATAAAATACAGCAGAAAACTAATATAAACCAATCATAATATACTATCTTGGCAAAAATGTATTCCTCTACCATTTTTCACTATACTGTCATTGTCATAAACTGCCTATATATTTAAGGAAAATAATACAATTACTAGTTTTATACTGTAAAATACAAGTTTACTTTCTATGGTGTCTTTCATGCAAACCATAACCCAAAACGCATTATAGAGTTACAGTTACAATCAGAGTTAAATAGCAAGTAATAGTGACAGCCGTAGGTACAGGCAAGAGAGAAAAGATTCTTTCCCAATTTGCTTTCATTATGAAAGCACTCCAGCGGGTTTTCTTAGCTAGAAACAAACGTTAACATTAATTAATTCATTAATTAATTAAAAATACAGCTCTTAGAGAGCTATCGCTAATTTGCCCTGAAATCTGTGCAAGGAGGATACAATGTAAAAATAGGGACTAACTCAAAAATGTAAATATTCTTGCAAAAATGTGTAAACTATTAGAAAAACTCAAGGTCCTGCCAAGTGATTTATTATTTTTATGACTTTGTGCTTTAATGCACAACCCCACTCTTCTTTGGTGCTGGCATTTTGAGTCCCTGTTAGGGATTTGGGCTCACAATGAAGCTTCTATAACTTTCTGGATCTTTGTCATGTTGGCAAGTTGGTCATTCTCCTGCAGTGAGGAGGAGGTGGCTGGAAAGAAGCTATACCAAGGGGAGGTGGAAAAATTCAAACCTGACCTGGCCAAGGATTGCTGTGAAAAAAGGAATGAGCTGCTTTCTCGCTCAGGAGCCAAATGCTGGCTGGTAGCATCTGCGGAGGGAACCTGAAAATGCTTCAATCCTATCTGTCCCAGCAGATGTCACTAAAAGGCAATGGTGTTTATAGGTAGGCCAAATCAGAAACAAGCAGGTATTTTAAGATACATAAATATGGAAAAGATTAGCTTATCCCAACTACCAGAATAATATTTTGCCGCTGAAGCATTTTTTTAGCTCCTTTGTAGGGCTTTGCTTTGGATCCAGGTCTAAAATACACTGAGAAATAGGAGGTTATTTCCAAAATTTAAGAAAATATGTATTCTACAGGAAATTGTGCAGGGACCAGGAGCCAAGACACTAGTTAAATACCACAATTAGGGAATTCTGGTGGATAAATAGTAATTTAAAAGAGACTGAGAAATATATCCATCTCCACAGAGTGTATCTGCCTATCACATACAGCTGCATCATTCTGAAATATTACAAGTACAAGAGTTGGTTAGCAAGTACTGTACAAAACTGTGACACTCCCGTTCATTGTCCAGTCAAATAGATATTGCAAGTCTGCTGTCAGCAGTCCCAGTAACATTTCTGATTTTTATACTATAAAAAAACACAGATGATGGCTAAGGAACTAAAAAGAAGTAGTTTGGGGGAGACAGGTGAGTATGAATACCTGAGTAAGCTCCTTGGGGCAGGGAGCATCTCTTTGTTCTGGGTTTGTACAGCACCTAGCACAATGGGGTCTTGGTCCATGACTGGGTTTCCAAGGCACTACAGTAATACACATAATTATAATAATATTCACTAGATCTGGTCTCAGACAAGTGAAGTTAATTATTTCCCAGATGTAGTTAATAAAAGCATAAAATAGGCTAGACTTATCTGTGTGCTCTGTATTTAGTCTCCCCTGTTTAGGAAATTTGCAAATAGCATGCAAATAGCATGAATTATTTGTTTTTAGTTTAGCAGGTAGTTCTTAGAAGCTGGGTCAGAGACTGGGACTATGATAGTATGGAGAGGAGCACAGAAACTAGGGCAAGAGGTTTCTGCTGCTAAACCTGCACTCCCACAATAAAGTCTATTACATATTCTGCAATACAAGCAGTTAAGACTGGAGCAGATGCCATTAAACCTGTGATAGACACAGAGAGCCAATACTGTAATGGCAGGAAGCTCAGATAGTGTAGTGATTGCATATACTCCCTTTCCTCCCACCTACAATCACATTCTACTTAATTTGCTTTCATTATTCAGAGTCCAATTAAACATCATTACATTCTCACCTTTCCTTTGCTTCAATATTAAACATATTCAGTTTCCCACTTACACTGGTTTCACAGCAAAGAAACTTCATTGACTTCATTTGTGTTACTCCTGATTTAGACTGATGTAAGTGAGATGAGAATCAGGTGTCTGCTTTTAGAAACCTAATTATGGGGATTCTTCAGCCTTTTAGAAAGAGATGATTGCTTTTCTAGTCTATTCTAAAACATTAGTCTTTAATTAGAGAGATGTAAGGAGTAATGTGTTTTAAGAATTATGTTCTCAATGGTACCATCTATGCAACCTCTCACCTTTTAAACAGGAAAATGTCAAAAACCATAAACTCCTCAAAAGAACTCATGCAACCATTAAAATAAACTAATTCCACTATTGCATGTTTGGATTTTTGCACATGAATATGTCCCTGAAGAGCATATGTGTTGCATAAAGAATTTGTCTTCATAGAGAGATCCTCACTAATCCCTCTAATTGCAGGTTAGGGTTGTCCACATTTTGAGGATTGCAAATGTCAGCATTTTTAAAGTACCAATGCTTCTTACTTTTAAAGAATTCAATAGGACCCCTATTCAAGAAAAGAAGCAATTTAAAGGCTCCATAATTCAATTCTTAACTATTTCTTCCACTATAGACCCCTACCCTCAATACCCTGTGTATAGAGAGGGATCACAGTTGTGGTGGAATGTAGCTACCCGTTGGAAGGAACAAATCAGTCATGCTGAGCTAGCAGCACTATGGTACACAATTGTTTCCTGCCCATCAACATGTGCCCTTGGATATGAATCAATGGAAACATGAACAGAATTTGTCCCTATATGGTGGACATGAATAAATAAAGCAAATGAAAATACCAAAGGAATTTAGGTAGGCAGAATAGGTTTACCAGAAACTGGAAGATGAGTAGGACACCAGAAGCTAACAATGCTTGTAAAAAGTGGAAGATATCAACAATAAGAAATAACAATGAATCCTAACATCATGTTTGTTCACTGGTTCTGTCTTCACTTAGGGAAGCAGTGCCACCTACTAAACCACCACCACCAAGGTTTGTCTTGGAGAACTCTCAGACCCTCAAACTCTACTTAGATTCTGGGAGCTAACACTCTGATGTCCATCTTTATTAACATGTTTCCACAGTTCTTGTCACTGGAGTACCCGAGTGCCTTTATTTTCTCCAGCAATGTGATTTCTACAATTTACTTCACATGGTCTTTCTATTTCTAATTCTTTTTAGTTAATTTCTACCCACCCTCCCACCACATACTCAGAGAATCACAATTCTTCTCCTGCTCCTTTTTCTCATTGTCCTTAAAAGAGGGCAGTTTCTTTGCTGCCTCATGCCTAGCCAGCTACTCTAGCAAAAAGATATAGGGGTGGATGTTTGGCTCCATGCATGCCCCACCGCTTCCTCACTAGATCAGGGACTGCCCTCTACACCAGACCTGTACCCCACAAAGGTTCAGGCAGGCTCACAAAGGAGTGGAGGAATTCCTAGGTATCACAAGGACACAATCTAGCCCTGAGAACATAAGAGGATATACCACAAAAATGCCACTCAAATAGAAATAAAATGTTTTCTAGTAATAATTAATTTGACTTTTATTAAGCAGTAGGACCATACTTTTATTATTTTTTCCTTTGTCCTCCATCCCCCCTGCAAGCAGTGTTTTCACTCATTCTGTTATACTTAATTTCCGATCCCTATTGTGTAAGTGTATCCACTAGCATAAACCCTTACAATTACACCTCTATGGCACCTTGAGTTCAACCCAGAGCAGTGAGGGGTGGTGTCACTACCTGCCCAACAACTCTGGGTGCCTTAATGCTATGCTGCTGTGGCTCACAGTCCTGACACCAATAGCCAGCTTACAAGCATTCAGGTCACACACCCTGGCTTCCACCATCCAGTTACTTTTTGCAGAGTGACCCCAACACCTCTGCCAATCCAGACTTTCCCCAAACCATCTGCCTTGGAGCGTCCAGCCCTCTTGCTAAACACTTACAGATGTTATTAAGTTCACTGGTCCATTAAATAGACAGTAACCAGCAGCTTGCTACCTTCTCTAGGGTTAACAAACACTCAATTTGAATGAAATCACTGAACTGATTTATAGTAAAAGTAAAACAATTTTATTTAAAAAAGCCATAGATGTAAGTGATACCAAGTATAAGCAATAAAGATAGAAAGGGTTACAAGCAAGCAAAAGTAAAAAATTGCTCTTTTCCAGGATGGATGACCAGACTCTCTGGCCAGGACCCTTCACAGTGCTCAAAGGGCCCGGTTTCTTTGTCTCCTCAGGTGAAGGATGCCAAAATGGCCTTTTCTCTCTTCCTATATCTTCCCAAAGTTATTTGACTCTGTTTCAAGTATAAGGAAGGCTTCCTGGCAGTGTAGTCTCCACCCCCCATTGAGATTGGTAAGTAGTCATCTTTCCACACTTGCTCTTCTGATGGTATTGTTTACCTTGCACAATTCTTTTTGCCTTTTCTTTCTCTTTGGTCATGCCTTTTTACATTTACATAAGAGACACATTCAAGCAGTCAGAACCACATTCCTTTCTCTGGAACAGCCGTCACTTTGCCAAATACATTTTAAGAATAGATTTCTGGCACATATCTATAAAGTCTTTTGAGGGTTTACTGAACATACAGCGTGCAAGAATATTAATGGTGGGTTGTTAGTTTTCCAGTGATATATTATATGCCACCTTTTAGGTATATATCATGACAACAGTGTTCCAGCTGGCATTGGGATGATCTTAGGGTCATACCAAGCAAAGTCCCACTGAAGACAAGGAGAATGTTTATTGACAGATCAGAAGAGGGTTCAGCAAGGCTCTTTTGAGACTAAATGGCAGATGGTTTTTGGAATACTCATAAGTGATAATAACACATAACAAGAATGTTACATTTTCTGATACGCATTCATTTCTCTTGCTAAATTAAAATATGTTCCTCCACATGTATTTGGGAAGTGTCGCTATATTAACATTCAATGCCTGATTACCATAACCACAGGTGCAGCTTTATTATTCCTGTTGTAATATGAGATGATGAAATGATGAATAGTCTGGTGCAAAGTATGGTATATACACATTAGCGCTACTTTATTACATATGTGATCTTGGGATCATAGGCACCGACTTTCGTCGGCGCTGGTGGGTGCTCGCGCCCCTGCCCCTCCTAACTACACCCTCGGCCCTGCCCCAACTCCACCCCGGCCCCACCCCTCCCCCAAATCCCCGCCCCCGCCTCCTCCCCCAGGGAAAAATTGGTGCTGAGCAACCACCGGCAGCTCCCCACCAGCCCCCCTGCTGCACGCCCAGCTCACCTCGGCTTCCGGGTTCCCGCCGGAGGCGCCTCCCGCTGAAGCCACTTTTTTTAGCTTTCACACACAGCCGCCCACCTGTCAGCTGTTTGGCGAGCGGCAAGGGGGGGGCGATGGGGAGGAGGCGGCCTATGATCCCAAGATCACATATGTAATAAAGTAGCACTAATGTGTATATACCATTCTTTGCACTAGGCTATTCATCATTCCATCATCTCATATTACAACACGGAGTCGGCGCCTATGCTTGGGATCTATTATACAGTGCTAGGGAACAAGGGAGAAAGCCATGTGGTAAACCGCTGCACTGCGTGTAAGGTAGTTTCCTTGAATTCTTCAGTGATCATGTTGCATGTTTCCTGATCCTATTTGCTTTATGTGGCAAAATCCATTTGTAAAGTTCAGTCTAGTGTTGTAGGCATATAATCAACAATTGGATCCCTGTATCAGTGCAGGTGAGTATCAAGTGCTCTTCTGATTTATTGGTCACCTACATCTCTGGAAACCACAGTTTCCTGAAGCTGTAAAATTTTCTTTTACTGGAAAAACAAATACCCATGACTGTACTCGAGGCACAGCTGTGAAAAGCAATAGGTCAATATTCATGCCAAGCAGATTCATTAACTATGCAACTTTATTGACCGCAACAACAAATTAGGTTAGTGGCAAATTATGACCCACCCACCATGCCGACACAGCTCAGCTGACCAGTATGGGTGGGGCCCAGGCTCTGTCCATTCCCTGCCCACTGCATGGCCATTATTTCTCCAAACCTGGATCCAAGCTCTGGGTAGCCCACACAGAGGTGTACTGGGGGATTCCTAGTCCTCTTTACTCCACTGTGGGGTCATGTAAGTTAAGTCACTGACTTGCCCAATATTTATAAAGTCATACATTTTAAGACCAGAAAGTACAGTTATAAGTCTAAGAACCCAGTCTGATCTCCTGTTCAACACAAGCTATGGAACTGCACCCAGTTCTTCCACTGAGTCCAACCACATGTAGTTGAACCAGAATTACATTTACTATAAACATGAGTGCAAGAAAATGCAATGAGTTTGGTGTCACTTTTGCTTATGATATATTAAATCACCTATATGTTGGTCTTCTGTACTAAATCTCTACTAGAAGAAACCAGAAAGCAAAGTTTTAGCTCTCTCATAGGTTTTTATTTTCTTTAGCTTTGCTTGGTTGGTTTTGTTGCATGGTTCTTAATGTTTGTTTGGGTATTTTTAATTTTTAATTTTATCGCCAATTGTCAAAGCAAAGTTAAAAGACTGTTCTAATTCTTCTGAACATGTCTGGTTTTAGATTGTAATATATCAGGAGTCCTTTGGTCAATATACTTCAAATTTTCTAGAAAAGTTCTACCTTAGGCAAAGATTTAACCTGTCAGTTTTAATGGTAATACGAGTTCTTTGTTCATTTTAGGTGGAGAGCTAACATCAGGCTTATAAAGAAAACTTAACAATGCAACCTTAACAACAGCCACACCATAATCAAATAACAGAGAGAAAGATTTAAGGCCCTGCTTTAGAATCTGTAGTGTTACATAAACTAGATGCTTCAAAAGACGTACACTGATTGTTATGAATAGCTTAATTCCTTGATCTATGGCTGCAAATTTTATAAGAAGTTGGTGTTCTATTTTTGCTTTTAAAATAGAGCATTTCAAGACAAATTCCATGTAAAAAGCCAATGCCAATTCCAGCTGTCACATTTTTCCTTACCAAGCAAATATCCTGACCTCATAACTCATTGCCAAGGCTTGGCCTCAAAATGCACTGTTTAAAAAGCAAATAAAGAACCCAAACTTGTTCAGACTCTGGGAATATTTCACCCTGCAGCTCAGCAAAAAGCCTTTATCTAAAACCAATGCATTTCTCAGGACTGTTAAGACATGACCAGAGGGGCTAATTAGCTGTTGCACAATCTGAATCTTCTTTATTATTTGTCAATAATTTATAAAAGTAGAGGGCATGTAGGGTTTCTCCTACTATGGTCATGTGAAACTACAAGGGCCAGTTCCTCATCTGGTATGAATCAGTGTAGTTCCATTAAACTATCAGTGAAACTACACTGATTTAAACCAAATGAGGATATAGCCAAAAATGTGGATCTTCTACTGTCTGATATGTTGTTTTTTTCCCAAGAACTAAACCGGGTGCAGTGTCACACTGACAAAATGTGCTGTATGTCAGAAGCTATCAAACATCCACTTTCCTTTTCTTCCTATTCCCAGCGTGGGATAGATAGTGTAGTACATAGTAGTTGGTTACCATTTAGAAGCTCCTGGGCCAGGTTACAAAGGTATATAGCTGTCTAAAGATGCAGAAAGGTGCCCAGTGGGATTTTCAAAAGGGATTTTCAGTACTTATGTGCACCTTTACCTGCCTGTCCCCATCTGGCCACATGAGCCTAATTCATCCCTAGTGTAAAACAGGTAAAATCAGTGTGATTACACAAGGAATGAATTTGGTCCACAATATCATAGACTGGATTTGAATGTGCTGAATATTATTATTTTCCTTTAATTTGGGTTGATTAAGTTGCCCATGAAATATGTTGGATTATTGGCCATGGAGAGTTACATTTGATCCACAGATTTATAAAATAGCCATTGCATGGGTAATGGATATACAAACCTTCACATACACTGCCCTACCAATATGACTTATCCCTGTTTTGAGCTATGTTTAGGTGTGAGATAGTGGTCCACACTCCATCCGCCTTCGGTCTTTGGTGCCCCTGCTGAGACTGCCAATAATGGTGCAGATCATGGTGCTTTTTGTAATGTAAAGATGAGTCCACTAGTAACAGGAGTGAGACTATTCACTCATTCAGCACAGATCATCAAAGGTTCCTAGGCTGTGTTCCATGGGGGAGTTTGTCTGCAGAGAACAAGCTGGACATGCGATGTTGGCTCTCTTTCTTGTTCCCATCTGCTGCTATAAGCCTCCAAGCTCTTCATTGCCAAAAACAGTCAGGAATCTATAAGCGTTCCATACTTATCACATGAAAGGCTGTTAAAAATGCTTTCCTAACATTATTTTTGCATGTCAATAATTGGGGTTTTTTTTAGCTACACCAAAGATGTTCTGCAATGGCAAATGCAAGGGAAGGTGACCCTGATAGTACGATATGCTCTGGGAATGATTAAGGGGAAGTTCTGTTGCCTGTATTATAGAGAAGGTCAGACTAGATCAGGGGTAGGCAACCTATGGCGCGGGTGCCGAAGGTGGCACGCGAGTCCTTTTTCAGTGGCACTCACACTGCCCAGGTCCTGGTCACCGGTCCTGGGGGCTCTGCATTTTAATTTAATTTTAAATGAAGTTTCTTAAACATTTTAAAAACCTTATTTACTTTACATACAACAATAGTTTAGTACTATATTAAAGACTTATAGAAAGAGACCTTCTAAAAACGTTAAAATGTATTACTGGCACGCAAAACCTTAAATTAGAGTGAATAAATGAAGACTCGACACACCACTTCTGAAAGGTTGCCGATCCCTGGACTACATGATTACCATGGTCCCTTGTAGCCTGGGAATCTGTGAATAAGGAATAAGATAGGTGGCGGTACGATTCCTCTGCCAATGTGCAACCCACACTGTGAAAGAGTTTGACAACCCCATCATCTAAGGTTTAAGGGGAAGACTTTATTAGAATAAATTGTCACAGACCAATATTAAAAAATTGAGGCACTGAGTTTTCCAGAACAAGTGACTACATTCCAAGAACTTCAAATTACGTTTCCACTGGAAAATCAAAGCCAAAATAATAGATATCAGATGGTGAGGCATTTTCTTCAGACTGTACTATTAAGAAAATCAGTTGCAAAGCACAAGAAAGAAGTATTTCAATTGTCACTTATAATCTACATATTATGCACTATTAGGATTATTTTAGCTATTATCTTATTTTCCAGAAAAAAAAGCCACCCTAAAGTTAAGGCAAGAACTTAGAATAAATTTAAATGCAAAATGGTGGGACAAAGTTCAGGAGTTTTCTTTTAAACAAAAACCCCAAAATGCAAAATTTAAATCACTTCATTTAATTTTTTGATTTGGGACACACAAAAATAATTTGATTGGCTCACAAGATTCCACCTGTGCAAATAACCTACTATGATGACGCAGGTCAAAACTACTCTAAAATGTTTAATGAGAATCCTACTTTATTTATTAATATAAACTATTATTTTTTCTGTTGGGAACTTTGCCTACATTTCCATGTGTGGACTTGTGGTAGGGAGTTCAATTAATTAGCTTCCTGTGTAAAAACTGGAAAAATTGTTCACTAACCAAAAATTCTCTACCAATGAATACAAAGAAATACCATGAAATAAAAATAATAATTTCTTGGGAAGAATAAGAATTGCAGGGTTTTTAAGAAGCCATCTGATTCCCACAATTGTACTGTGAATTAAAAGTCCTAATGACAGGTTATTGTAATAACACTGACTTGGTAGTTTGGGAAAAGTTGTGCTGCCATTTTCTATGCTGTATTCAGTCTTGTAGATAAATAGGGCTGGGCCTTTGAGGGTATGTCTACACTGCAGGTAGACACCCATGGCTGGCCTGTGCCAGCTGACTTGGGCTCGGGCTGCAGGGCTGTTTAATTGCAGTGTATATGATTACATCATCATTTACTTATCTGGCATGAGACCTGACCAAACCCATTTTCATGGGATGTGAGGATAAGGCTACACTACAAAAACAAAGTGTTCGTGATGTAGGTTATCAAACCCACGCTAGCTAATTCAGGTTAAAATAGCAGTGAATACACGGGAACTCAGCTTTTAACTCAGTTTAGCAGTTTGAGTTCAACTGCAGGCTTCCTTAGGGTATGACTCCACTGAAGCTGAGAGCAAGCCTCCCAGCTTGGGTAGACACACTCACGCTCACAGGCTGGCATACTAAAGCTAGCACACTAAAACTAGAAGTGTAGACATTGCAGATCCAACAGAGACTTGGGTTAGCCACCCAAGCTCAGACACAAGGCGTTGGGTTGGCTTGAAAACCAAGCTGCCCTCAAGCTGCTATTTCTAGCATGCTTGCTCGAGCCAAACTAGCACAAATCTGTCTGCCCATGTTGGGAGGCTTGCTCCCAGTTGCAATATAGACATACCCCTATAGGCTTTAAGTCAACCTGCTAACCTGAGTTAAAAGTTGAGTTGCTGTGTCTTCACTGCTATTTTAACCTCAGTCAGGTAGCTAGCACAGGCTAGCTAACCTGAGTTAAGAACACACTTTTTTTTTTGCAGTGTAGACACCCCCCAAGACTAGTGCATTATCTGACTGTACTGCTGAAAATATGACATTTCTGATTCTACAAAGGTTCCATTCACATTTCTACCTTAGAAAATAAATTGGATTAAAAGAAAAGTAATTCTGGGTGTTTTAAAAGAATTTGATGAGTTTAGAGCTATGTCTTTTTCCATCAAAATCAAAAGTTAACTTGGAGATATATATATATATATATATTTAAATTGAATTCGGAGAACACAATTTTATGAGCCACACTGATTCATATAATTGTCATAGGTGGAAAACACATCCGTGGGGGAGAAGTGGAAAATTGGAAATTATGGAATTTCCACCAGACTCCCTTGTTAGTGAATCTAAACTAATCTTCAGTGAATTCCTAAGAAAGCATGAAGAGGTTTCTCCTAAAAAAACTGCTGAACAAGTGAAAATGGAGAACAGAACAGACGCTACCACTTTGCTTTAAGGATTTAGATGTGTTATTTTATTTTATTTCTGCACAGAGAAAACTAAACAGTGAAGAGAGCTGAGTCTCTGTGGAATATTGGGTAATTTATATTAAGTAGAGCTAATACAGGGTGTAAAACAAAAGCCTTTGACTGAAAAGCTGTAACATGCTGGTAGTCACGTATTGAACTGGATAGAATTCCTGCACATGTGTTGTAGTTAAAGATATGGTACTTGGCGGCTCTAAAGGGAACAATGCTCATGGCGAGGTTACGCCACCATGCTCCAACAGGGCAAGACCAAGAAATGGTGGCTAGATTCTCAGCCACACACAACCTACATCACGCATCCACAAGGGCACAACCAGTATGGTTGTCGCACCCCTTCAACCCAGAATTGTTACATGTAGTCAGCAGTGGGATCCTATTCCAGGTGCAAAAGTCACCAGGAACCTACGGAACCCAGATTGTCACAGATAGTGTTACACTGGTGGCTCATCTGTTCCATGATATGGAGGGGACATAACTGAAGACTTAAGAAAACTGCAGCTGGCCAAACAGCCTATGTCTCATTGGACTGTCGGAGGTATCAACAGCTCTGACATAATTTCTTTTTTTAAATCTGTGATGAATGTGGCGGGGGAAGGGGGAAAGCTGAGGGGCATGTGCTTGTTAATAAATAAACCCCAAATGTGTTTCATGTATAAGATTTCTGAGGTGGGGAAGATAACAGTTTCTACACATTCCCCCATCATATGACCTGTGACTGAAAGCCATTTTGAGGTTGATGGGTCTAAGTGCCAAGCAAAGGAGCAACTGTCACAAGGATATTTTCAGATGGCTGGGGTGGGCCAACTGGGAAAAACCAGACTGACGCAAACTGATAACTTTACACCCAGGCGCTATAACAAAGGTCATTAAGCATTGAAGCAACTGGGCTCAGGCACACAGGAAGCATGGGACTTTGAGAAAAAGGAGTATATCTTCCTAGGGGGAAGAGTCTGGGATACACACACATTCTGGAAAGAAGACACAGACTAGGCTGAGTCCCAAAAACTCTTTGGCTTCCTAAAAGAGTGTAAGTGGTGTCTGTTCTTTTCTTGCAACTCAAGATGGAAGTCTCTAGCTTAGCATGTAGAGAAGCATATGATTAGTTCAGTTTAGCTATATGTGTAGGCTGTTTGTTGTTTTGAAATTTTCTCTAGGGAAAGAGAGGATGGATGGTCAAGTGGTTTGGACACTTGCCTAGGGCTTGGGAGAGCTGGGTTCAAGTCTCTGCCCTATTTCAGACTTGCTGTGTCACCTTGGGTAAATCACTTGGTCTCTCTGTGCCTCCGTTCCCCATGCATAAAATGGGCATTGTAGCACTTCCCTACCCCACAGGAATGTTCTCAGGCTAAATACACTGGAAGCTGTGAAATGCTCAGATGCTGTATGGCAGTGGTCACAGGCTTCCAAAAGACAGAGATGCAGGTGTCCACCTGGATCTGCACAGTAATAAGCAGTTGACATTGATGGGTTATTACACCCATACCCTGGTCTCAGAGTGGGAGAATTGAGAAATTCTACCCCAAGAGAGGTAAGGGTGCAAGGTCCTTGGGGGGATGTACTCAGACCAGAAAGGAGACAGAGGTGTAATTGGCCCCACAACTGTGATGGAAGCATAGATACCTCAAGCATTGAGCCTGTGGGCCTTGGAGGGAAAAATCACAACTGAGAGTGCTCACCATGCTAACAGCACCCAGTTCCAGAGGGCTCTGTCCTAGGCCCATACTTCTGTGCTTTTGTTATTTTCATAATATGCTAAGAATTCTGAAAGAAGCAAGAAAAGACAAAGATTTGCCACCAGTAAGATTTTGTTTTCCAGTTTTGCTATGTATGCATCATAGGCTTTTTACAAGAATCTCAGCTCCAAAGGGATGACTTCAGCTTCTTACACAAGCATTGGATGGGGATTGTTTTGAGATTCCCCAAGGATCACATTAAGAACCTGATTCTGCCACATACAAGCCATGGGATGTTTGCCACTGGCTTCCATGGAAATGAAACAAGCCATGGAAGGGGATCTTCCCTTTTGAGACAGAATTTCTAACCATGGATAAACCAAAAGCATTAATAGTAGGATAAACATTTAGTAGGATCACCCACTTGCCTCGGGATGGGAGAATTAGCAGCTCTGTGGAGGCTTTTATCTCCTCCATCAATGAGAGCAGCAGTAGGGCATGCTGGTGGAAAGGAGTGAGTGTCTTATGCCCCTTACTCTTTTGCCTCGGTTCTCAGAACAGGCCACAGTCTGTTATTAGTATATCACCATTGTACACTCTCTTTTCCTCTTGTTTTTCATTGCTCACCTTTAAAAATGGCCTTAACAAGATTTTGCGGGGGAAATAACAACAAAGATATCTCAGAATCATTTTAAAAAAAAGAAAAGGAATACTTGTGGCACCTTAGAGACTAACAAATTTATTTCAGCATAAGCTTTCGTGGACTACAATCCACCTCATCGGATGCATAGAATGGAACATAAAGTAGGAGGATATTTATACATTCAGAGAAACATGAAAAGGTGGAAGTCACCATACCAACTGTAAAAGGCTAATTAATTGAAAGGAACTATTATCAGCAGGGGAAAGAAACTTTTGAAGTGATAATCAAAATGGCCCATTACGGACAGTTGACACAAAGGTGTAAGGGTACCTAACTAGGATACTAAACTAGGGGAAATAGATTCAATTAATGTAATGACCAAGCCACTCCCAATCTCTGTTCAAACCTAAGTTAATGGTATCTAGTTTGCATATTAATTCAAGTTCGGCAGCTTCTCATTGGAGTCTGTTTTTGAAGCTTTTCTGTTGCAAAATTGCCATCTTTAAGTCTGTCACTGAGTGATTAGAGAGGTTGAAGTGTTCTCCTACTGGCTTTTGAATGTTATGATTCCTGATGTCAGATTTGTGTCCGTTTATTCTTTTGCGTAGAGACTGTCCAGTTTGGCCAATGTACATGGCAGAGGGGCATTGCTGGCACATGATGGCATATATCACATTATTAGATGTGCAGGTGAACGATCCCCTGATGGTGTGGCTGATGTGATTAGGTCCTATGATGGTGTCACTTGAATAGATATGTGGACAGAGTTGGCATCGGGCTTTGTTGCAAGGGTAGGTTCCTGGATTAGTGTTTTTGTTGTATGGTGTGTGGTTGCTGGTAAGTATTTGCTTCAGGTTGGGGGGCTGTCTGTAAGCGAGGACTGGTCTGTCTCCCAAGATCTGTGAGAGTGAGGGATCATCTTTCAGGATAGGTTGTAGATCTTTGATGATGCACTGGAGAAGTTTTAGCTGGGGGCTGAAGGTGACGGCTAGTGGCGTTCTGTTATTTTCTTTGTTGGGCCTGACCTGTAGTAGGTGACTTCTGGGTACTCTTCTGGCTCTGTCAATCTGTTTTTTTCACTTCAGCGGGTGGGTATTGTAGTTTTAAGAATGCTTGATAGAGATCTTGTAGGTGTTTGTCTCTGTTTGAGGGATTGGATCAAATGTGGTTGTATCTTAGAGCTTGGCTGTAGACAATGGATCATGTGATGTGTCCTGGAACCTTCCCTTGAGTAGGTCTGGAGATGTGTGCTGTATGGGAATCATTGGGCTGGAAGAAGGTTTACAAACTACATTGTGTAGCTCATTATGAAATATATATTTGAGGGAGCAAACTGGGGTGATTCCATGGTTCAACCTTAATTTCTCTTGCATATGGCAGGCTCACTGTAAGCCAGGAAAGAGTTGTTACATTGCAGATTTTAGTGCTGTTTATCATAGAGCCGGGATTGTGATCCAGTGGATAGATAGGAACTCTGATAGTTAGTACTGAGGGGTTGTGTTCTCTACTCAGACGCTGGTTTGCTTTGTGATCATAGCCACATCACTGCCTCACTTTGCCCAACTGTACAATGGGAATAATACAGACCTTGCAGGGATATTGTGGGGATTAATTTCTAAGCCATACAGTTGTGAATCTGGCCTCAAATTGCAAGTTTGCTTGCAATTGGTCAGATTTAGATGTCTAACTTCCTGATAGTCCATACAAGTCAGGCATCCAAGGACTTCAAACAACTTCCATTGAAGCCAATGTGAATCTTTCTTTTGCCTTCAGTGGGAGCTGGATCAGATCCTTGACATCATCATGGGTGCACTTAATCAACCAGCAATTTTGTATCCATTATACTGGAAGCTGGGTTATGGCCCTGCTGAAAATCAGGCCTTCCATGCCTGTGAAGTGTTTTGATATCCACAAAAGAAATGGGGCTACATAAATGCAATGTACCAAGTGGAAATCTAATCAAGATCTCTGCATTCTTTTTTTCTCCCTCCATCGATTTTTCTTAGTCAGTCAATTAGGGACAGATTCGTCCAGTTAAACCAATATTTAGCTCTGTGTGGTTATGAAACATGTCATTCCCTAAGGAGGCTTCTGCGGGGAAAGAGTATTGATTTTGTTTCCTTCTTCTGTATGAACTTGTCCTTAAATTATCTTTGCTATGCTTCAGATGCTTCTATATATAGCAAGAGTGAGACAGGGAAAAAAAGCCTGCTTCAAATTTTCATAAGCCTCTGTGCCCCTTATACAATAATTCTGTTTTAAGTGAGAGGGGAGGGAACAGTGAGGATTTGATTTTAATCCCCACCCCCAAAAAATAATCTTGATTTGCAGCAGAATATGAGCAATTGCATAGCTGGAAAGGCAGGAGACCTATCCCCAGTAGTGTGCAACAGCTGTCCATTAAAAAAAATTCGATTTCAGATTGCAAATTCCTGATGCTGCACTTTGACTTGCTGACAAAATGTCTTCTTAGCATGCAAGGGTACTTAATGGGAGATTGGTGACCAGGTCAGCTTGTTCCCCATAGCCTGGAGGGAAAGAGGCCTGCTTCCACCCCCCTCCCCCACACCTTCCCCTCCATTTATGCCCAAATTCAGGAAAACATCCCTGTTCTTAACATAAGTATGTATTGAAGCGCTGTCCTGAACAGGGATATATTTAATCATATACTTATGCATGTACTCCTGAATCAAGCCCTATCTAGCAGGTATGCAGTGAGCAACATGAGCTAGCCAGGAGTACGTGTTGCTCCCATTCAGAGAGGTAGCAAGTGAGTTATACGGTGAATTCCCCTGGCCCACCTGGTAGAATCCTATCCTTGCCAGCAGAATTACCTGAGCAGAGAGCTTCTCTGCCAATGTCCCTGCTTTTTGTTATAGCTCCAGCACGTTCCCAAGTACTTTGGCTGGCCCAATCTGCTTCCCTCCACCCAGAGATGCTTATGTTTCAGAAGTGTTACATTTATAGGGATGTGCTCCCACTCTTGCTTCCACTGAAGTCAACTGCAAAACTCCCAGTGAACTAAACTGGAGTAGGATTAAACTTCCTTAACTACAGCTGTGGAGCATGAAGTTAACCTTTGCACTTCCCCAGTGCTGGAGTTGTTGTATCCAGGACTGGTCCCCAGGCATAAACTGGAGTTGCCTTATGGGCTGAAATGGTAGTTGGGGATTAGCACAGTACAGGGGCACCCAGGACACTTGATGCAAAATTTTCCTTGGCCACACGATCTATAACAGCAACAGGGGAGTGGTTTAGAAGCTCTGCTCTGGCTGTGCACCACTAAAGGGTCCTTCTTACGCTGGGGTGGTTCTTGCAGGGTCATTCCACTGGCTTTAAGATCAGGATCCACCGATGGTACAGAACAAAGCTGACACACCCAACCCAGGATCCAGCCTTTAACTTGCAAAGTGCCTTGGGATTTTTCAGAATGAAAGCCGTTCTATAAATACAAAACATTCTTATGCTCCATGTAGCCAAAGGTGAGAGATATATCCATGCTTGGAAGTGCTCATACCTATGGCAATTATACATAAAATAATCTGCACATACATCAAAGTATGGTATAGGCACAGAAATAACCTGCTAGTCTAGAAAGCCTGGAATCCTCCTGAATATATTTTTAGTGTTGTCATGGTAAAGTACTAATGCTTTTCAACTCCACTCTTTACCGTAGATCACGCTGCAGACATTGAC